>CM051832.1:72014573-73420198 GCA_028451465.1 Erethizon dorsatum
AATATCCACCTTCAAAAACACTCATTGTAGGTATAGGCAGAGGACACAAACAAAAAAATGTACCTTTTTATTGTACAAAATAGAAAAAAACTGAAGCATGGAATGGGAAGAGGGATTAGTTGTGTATAGGTTAAAACTTATTAACATGATGAGGGTAAGACTGACAGATATAGATATGAGTAATGGCATACAAGGTGCAGTAAAGTCCATGTGGTTATCTACATGAGGAGAGTTTCAGGCAGATGAAATAGTAGTACCTGCATTGTGTTTAATGTAAGGGCAACTCTAGTGCCTCTAAGTAAAATCACTGGGTCGTGTGTGGCAGAATGGATGAAAGCAAGAAGAAGAATAGCAAGAAAAGCAGACATGTAGTTACTATGCTGCATTTTATCAGGTAGGTAGAGTATTGCTAAGGTTCCAAGTTTCACTCTGAATGATAAGAGGAGCTGTTGAAAAAATATTATATAATCTAAATAACATTCTAACAAATTCTCTCTGACTACTTTTGTTTAAAATAGATTGAAATGATATAAATGAACCAGAGAGATATTTTAAAAGACTATTATAATAATCTAAGTTGGAATTAAGATAATATAGTCAAAGAAGAAGATAAGTGATCAGTTGCTGGGTATATTTTATGACTTCTACTCCATACTTGCTTAAATATTCCTATCTTCCAAAATCCCCTAACCACTCATGCTTTGAGTTGATATTCCAAAAATGTATTCTTTATAGTTGAATTCCTAATGTTTTTCACACACTTATACTTTACATCCAATGAAACATGTGTACACGCATATCTCACTTGGCCCATGTTACAAGTTCAGTAGATATCAGCAGCTTTCCTAGTGCTGCATATAATTTAAATACTCTTTCTTAGTGAGCCCAAAAGGATTAATGGGATGAAATAATTGAAACTATGTTTCAATTTAGATACAGTGATTGTCTGTAAATATAATCCAAATCATATTATATTTGAAGTCAGTTCTTAAGTTTCCTTGTCTTAAGAAACATTTATATTCAAAAATCACTGACGACACTGCAGATATTTCATTTTTGAGTATTATGTTGGTGATGTGGTGGGAAATAAGCCATCTCATTTTTTCAAAACTACTAAATTGCAACTTTATGTTTTGTATAAAGTAAACCTTATCTTCATTTTAGATTTCAAACTAAAGGTATCTGATCCCTTGGAAGTTGCCTCTGTGTTAAGTTACATCTCATGTGTATTAGTTTAAGCCAACTCTAGTACATATAAATATCTGTTGATATTCATACATTAAGAATGAAAACCAGTATTTATTAAAATTAATAAATATGCTGCATGTTAGCAAAATTACTATAGTTTTTCATATACTGGATTAATTTTTAAAATTAATTTTAAAATGATACATTAAAAACATAAAATTTGTATGCATTAATGAACTACTATCTGTTATTTAAATAATTTAGATAAAAACATACATCATTTAATCTTCAAATCAGATTAAACATCTATCTCCTGAAATATTTTTCATTTATTTTTGGTAAAAAAAATTAATTTTTAAAAAGACACTTTCAAAAAGAGTAGTATTATTTTATTTGTTTACAAAATCCATTAATGTCTGTCTTAATAAAATATAATTATATCTTCATCTTCTTTATTCTGTGCAGTGTATTTCACTGCTGACATATATGAAGTACATCCAGCCTTGCTCAAATATAGGTATAATTAAAAATAGCAGCATTTGAGCATTATTATTAAATAAGGACTGATTTTCCTCTTTGACTATTTGACAAAGTTTTTCAATGACCAACTTCTTAAAAACTAGTTACAATATGAATTATGGAACATTATCAGTGAACCTTTTAAAGAAATTTACCTTAAAATCCAGTAGTCTATCTGCATTTGGAATTACTCATTTAATGTATTATTTTTTAACAATAACCAATGGTTATTTTGAAATTACTATTTACTGAGATATACAAATATTGGAAATGCTGACATATTTTATCATATAATTACAAAGCCCAGTGCTGATATTAGTAGCAATATCACCAGAAAAGTTTTTTTTTTTTTTTTTTTTTGTGGGTACCGGGGGGTCGACCTCAGGACCTCGCGCGCCAGCAGGCGCCCGTGCCGCTGAGCGATATCACCGGCCCCTTTTTCGTATGTGGGTTCCGGGAGTCGAACTCGGGCCCTTGTGCTTGCCAGGCAGGCGCTTAAGCCGCTGAGCCATCTCACCGGCCCACCAGAAAAGTTTTTAACTAACAGACAGCTGGGAAGCTCATGTTGTCAAATGAATATTTTCCAAAATTTTAATTTGTTCTTGAAGGCTCCAGTTTTATTACTTCAATAAATGCTGAACAGATACTGTAGAATCACACTATTTCTGTTACTGTATTCATCAGCTTTCTTATCACTGAGACACAATACCCAACTGCCACAATTTAAAAGAGGAAAGGTTTGGTTTGCTCATAGTTTTAGTCCATGATTAGCTCACTCCAAGGCAGAGACATCATGGAAGAAGTGGGTAATAGAGTAAAGCTACTTAATTTATGGTGGCCTGGAGGCAGAGCAGAGGAAGAGTGTCAGAGCAGAAGGGGTGAAGGATCACGTTTAGATGCCAAAGCTACTCCTTCATGTCCCAGTTAGGCACCTAGAAGTGTGCTCCACAAGTCCTGAGGGCAGATACCAAAGTCAATCAAGTAGAAAACCCACCCTAACCAATAAAATTACTTTAAATATATTTAGACTGAACATATGTCAAAATCTCTGAGCCTTTCCAAGAATATAAGGAAGAAGGCACATGTGAAGAAACTCTAGACTAGAAATAATTTTCCCACTAGAAGAGATATTATTGATACAAGCAAAAATCTTTCTACCATTTTGCTTGGTAAAATCTTTTTACCATTTTAGTATTTATGACTATTATAAAGTGCTTCATGATACAATTGAGAAAGACATGATTGCCTCTCTTTCATATATATATACATAGATATGCATTTTAATTTAATATATATACATAATAATATTTGATAAGATCAATAAATTTACCACTTCATCAGAACATTTTTAGACATTTTAAAGTGAAACTGGCACAAAATTATATTACAACTATTAGTGACTATTTTTTGCTTCTGCCTTTATTTGAACTAAGGCACCAAAATTTCACTCATTATTGATTTATAACCATCATTCCAAATATTACTGCATTGAAAATAGAAAATAGTGTCTTATAATGAAAAAAAATTATTAATGCTGTAAAATGTCTATGTATGCCTAAACACATCTCACAACTTCTGCCAGTAAAATACTGAGAAGAATGTATTTTATTTGAAAGAACAACTACAGTTGTCTTTTCACATGTTTCTATCAAAATACAACTTTCTACAAAAGTAGTCTATGAAGCAAGCCCTGAAGATTAAAAAATGAAGTTACTAAGATCAAAACATGTCAGTTAGAAGTCTGATATTAAATATTGAATTTTAAAATAATCCACTACTCAGTTGTTACCCAGTAAACTACGTGTAGTCTCTGTTACATTTCCACATCATTACAAAGATTTGTGATACCTACCACAGTTTTCCTTTGCATGAAATAGTTCAAAAACAGTGTATCATGTCTGAAACTTCTGAAACTTGTAAGCAATTGAGTTTAGCTATTGATATATAGGAAGAGATTTTTTTTAATACAGTGAGAATAGCAGGGTGCATTTGTGTCCTGAGAATTGTTACAATAATGGTTTCACTATACATACGAGGTAAAATATTTATCAAAAAACACAGTATGGAAAGCAAAAGAATATCCTGATGCATACTTTGTAGGCTGGCAAGTGTATGAGAGGAAAGAAGTTATCAGTTACATTAAAACTATAAATTGTACAATTGCTTTAAGTAATAAGCAATATGTTGTTCCTATTTATCCAGCACAATTTACTTCATCTAATACCTTATATTTGACTAGAGAAATTCATGTTCTGAAGTACAAAATTTTAGTAAAGAATATAGTACTTCAAAGTCAATTAGGAAAATGAAGACAGATAAAATGAGATTAGCCATAATAAATATATTCATGCAATCACTACCATTAGAGTACTTTTAACTATGAATATATTAATGTAATAATTCACAGCAGTGCACACTTTTGTACACAATTGAGTATTAATGCATGGATTTATTCACTTTGTATGGTAGAGGCAAATAAGTAGAAATATTTTAATGTTAAGTCACTATGAAATTAACTGTAGCATTCTGATTTCCCATGAACTTAAACATAGATGCCGTTCTCATTGTTTAAAATAGAGTATGAGTCTCATTTTAGTCTTTGGCATCTGGAATGACAGTCTGTGGGAGTCAGTGTGGAAAGTCCTCAAAAATCTAGGACTAGAGATGCCATTTGACCCAGCTATTCCCCTTCTTGGTATCTTCCAAAAGAATAAAAAGCATCATATCACAACACTATATGCAAACCCATGTTTGTAACAGCACAGTTTGTAATAGCAGTATCTTTAAAGCAACCCAAATGCCCATCAACCTAAGAATGGATAAAAATGATGTGTTTTATTTTATACAATGGAGTACTACTCAGCCATAAAGAAGGAAAACTAGAGACATTTATAGCTAAATGGGTGGACTTGAGACCATATTCTTAGTGAAATAAATGGGACAAACATGTAAATATTGCATTGTCTCTCTGGTGTGGGAAACTGAAAGTGTAAATAAGAACCAAAATGTATAATAGATATTGTGAAATAGGAAGAAATTGTTCATAACCAAAGGGGAGGTAGGGGTGGGGCAGGAGGAAAAGAAGGAATGGAAAAGGAAAAAAATGAGAAAAGAAGGATAAAATGGAAATAAAGCTTTGTAAATAAGGAGGGGGAGGGGAGTTGAAAGGTGGTAGGGGAATGGGAAAAAAAGAAGAATCAAGATAGATCATGTACAGGTACAAAGTCCCTATGATGAATGTGGTATTTATGTATATCTAAATTGTACAAATAAATTTAACAATAAAAAATAAAATAGAGTATGAGAGACATAAAAATCTCATATTTTATTTGATACAATCCAGTGCTTATTTCAGTAGCACATATACTAACATTTTATACAATCCAAATGTATTATAGCTTAATTACTACATTATTCATAATATACTGTGAATGTGTAAATTAGTAGAATAAATAAGGCTAAATAATTCTTACTATGGGACAATAATTTGAGCCTCCTTTTGGAAGGTGCCATCGTTTCTAACAGGAATTAATAAGAATCTAGTTATTCACAGTTTTGAACATCTTTATCTAAAGCAATGCTATCTCTGAAGTGAACAATAGATTATGAAATATGAAGTAAATCAATGAATAAAGTGGAAAATAACAGGATTTTAAATTTCATTTACCATTATGTAATAATTTTGAATATTTTGGTTATCTAACGTGAGAAATAAAATGAAAAGAAGTAAAGTCTGAAGTTAAGTGCATTGCCAACTATGAAACATTGAAAGCAAAAGCATTTTTTTTAATGTGGGTATTGGTAGTCAAACTCAGGACCTTGCACTTGCCAGCAGGTGCCCATGCCACTGAGCGATATCACTGGCCTTTTTTTCCTTTATGTAGGTACCGGTAGTCAAACTCAGGATCTCGCGCTTGCCAGGCAGGCACTTACACCACTGAGCCATTTCCCCAGCCCACAAGAGAATTTTTAAAAGGGAATGGAGAAGGGCCGGTGAGATGGCTCAGCGGCTTAAGCGCCTGCCCGGCAAGCGCGAGGGCCCGAGTTCAACTCCCGGAACCCACATACGAAAAAGGGGCCGGTGATATCACTCAGCGGCACGGGCGCCTGCTGGCGCGCAAGGTCCTGAGGTCGACCCCCCGGTACCAACAAAAAAAAAAAAAAAAAAAAAAAAAGGGAATGGAGAAGAAATGCAGCCTGAAGG
The DNA here is from genome assembly GCA_028451465.1 of Erethizon dorsatum. Taxonomy (NCBI): domain Eukaryota; kingdom Metazoa; phylum Chordata; class Mammalia; order Rodentia; family Erethizontidae; genus Erethizon; species Erethizon dorsatum. The sequence continues at coordinate 72,020,485 of CM051832.1, forward strand.
ATACAGTTGATAGCCTTGCTCTAGAAAACTATGCAGAGTAGCCTTAACACAGACAGAAACCAGAGATGACAGTGTCAAGGAAGGGGAATTTGGGAGAGATAAGGGCAAATTACAAGGAGAATATATTCTTGGAAACATATGCTCTTTCCGAGGACTGTTGTTTTCAGTGGCTTCATTTCTCTGTTTCCATTAAGTTTTCTCTAGTACAGAGACTTTGTTCTGTTTTGGAAACTCAGATTTTAAATAGGTATCATGAGGTGTGTGTGTGTGTGTGTGTGTGTGTGTGTGTGTGTGTGTGTCTGTTAGAACCAAAAGGGTTTTAGTTTTAGCATCAAACAGTCTTTGATTTCAATTCAAAATCAACATCTAATTAACTCCATTTCCTTATCCGAAAAATGGAGATACATGTAAGAATTGTGCAAATATCAAATGAAACAGTGTATGGAAAGCTCTTACCTGCATTACTGTCACATGGTAATTATGCAATACATGATAGATATATATTTTTTTTGTGGGTACCGGGGGGTCGACCTCAGGACCTCGCGCGCCAACAGTCACCCGTGCCGCTGAGCGATATCACCGGGCCCTTTTTCGTATGTGGGATCCGGGAGTTGAACTCAGGCCCTCGCGCTTGCAAGGCAGGCACTTATGCCCCTGAGCCATCTCACCAGCCCCATGATAGATATTTTTAAATAAAGGTTATAACCAAAAAGAAAGGAGACTGTGTTCTAAACTATCAGCAACCATAACCCATCTTTCCACCAAATTTGGGATACAGGCAGATTTTCAGTCTTCCTGGGAATACATTTAGTTGTAGACGTGGCCAAGGCTTATCTGTAAACTGACTTGAAATCAGTTCTGTAAAAGCATACATGTTAAAAATAAAACACAGAAACAGCAACATGATACAAAAATAAATTCTCATCTCTTCTCTCTTGTTAAGGACACTAGGTAGTAAAGAAAGTCTTATCTATACCAAAAGAAGCCTGTTATGAATTAAGAAATCTACTAAACAACTCTAATTTCTCACACCTGATTACTTAAAAATATTTTATTATTGGTTCATAAAAATATAGGATCTTTTCAAATTAACAAAGACAGCAGATGACTACTAACAAAATATTTTAAAAATAATGGAAAATTCAGAATAAAAAAATATGTAGGAGAAAATATTCCCCAAACTGCTAACTAAAAACTATTTAAAAATCGTAACATATTGTGTGAATTATATATTTGTATTCATGCAGTTTGGGATAAACAAAATGAATAAAATCATAAAGTTAGTAACAAAAGTAGCATAAGATACAGAATGATGTATCTCAAAAGTAATTCTGAGTACAAATTTATTTCAAAAGTGAAGATGAATGTGTAACAAAAGATACTGAACAAAGTTATTTGGAGAAGAAATTTGACTAAACATAAAATGAGGGATCTTGAAGAGAGGAATGAAAACTATCAATAAAAAGAAAGCAAAATAATAAAATACGGTGAGAAATAGACAATGATCTAATCTTCAGGAAGAAGAGGAAAGAAAAGGCGCAGAAAAGGAGGAGAGAAAGTGAGGAGAAAGAGTTACAAAATAGTGAACGCATAAACTGTAAATAGTATTGTGGACCATAGTTCATGAAAATTTCTAGAATTAAAAGACAATATGCATTTTAATATTTAAAATTACATTATTTTTGCGAAATTATTAACCTAAATCATTCATCTGAGCATATTCTAACATAAAGGTAAATGTCATAAAACACAAAATGTAGAAACTGAATAGTAAACAAATAAAAATCACCAACATAAAATCAATTACTTGGATGTGAAACTTTTTGATAACAATATTAAAATCATACTATAGTGGAACATTCTATTAGCAAACACAGGAATTTTTGGATCAAAGATTTTACACTACTTCAGCTGCCTTTCAAGTGTTAAGAAGTGATATGTATAACCAATTCTCTAACATGAATGTAATTATTATATATCAAAGACATATGCCAAAGTGTACAGGCATGAGGAAAAGTTTTAAACATTTAAAAGTTGTGGAGTAGTTTAATTATTTGCTTCTTTTTGAAATCTACAAGAATATGAATGTTGCCAAACTAAGAAGATGAAGGAAAAAATAGATTAATAGAAATAATTTTAGACATTTAATTGGCTGTGGAAGACTACTACTATAATGGAGGTTGAGGAAATAGTGGCAGGTGAGTGTTGTATTTTCTAATAAAAAAAATAATATATTAACAATGGAAGACAAAATTGAAGAAGTTTAACTCAGACTCATGGATGCTAGCTAAAGTATTACGTAATATGAAACAAAATGGTTGCTCAAAATTAGATTTAGGAGACAATGTGCTAGAAAGCCAATATTACTTAATTCTTTTGTTTTTTAAATGTTATTTCTGCAATACTTCTGATAGAATCATAAAAACACATGTCTATAATTAACATTTGGAAAGTATCAATATTCATCACCAATTTGACAAGCAACAAGAGGAATGCCCTCTAAAGAACATTCATAAGTTGCTTTTAGGCAAAATAGAACAAGAGCCAGAGTTGGTATAATATTTCTATTCATTTGTCTTTATAACTCATTTGACCACAATATGTAGAAATCTTACTGGACTTGAGAGAAATGTCAGCTTTCTCTTTTCTGACAGCTACCTTCTAATGTAAATAGAATCATAATAAGCCACCTATTTCTATAGTGATAGTATATGTTATCTCTCATTAATGGACAACAATTTTAAGCAAATTAGTACAAGTACTAAATACTTCATATAGTGCCACCTTAAATCTGCACATCTGCATCTGATAAGATATAGGGGAAAGTCTACAAAAACATTTGATTTGCATACTCTTGGGACAAGATAAATAGGTACTGTGCTTCAAAATAAATGGCACTAGTTTTGTGAGAAATATAATCACAGGATTTCTCCTCACAACTGAAGATGTGCCAGAAGTATGCAGCATGGGATGACAATTCTTCACGATTATTATTATTATATTTTTTTGTGTGTGGGTACCAGGGGTCAACCTCAGGACCTCACGTGCCAGCAGGCGCCCATGCCGCTGAGTGATATCACTGGCCCTTTTTTCATATATGGATTCCGGGAGTCGAACTTGGGCCCTCGTGCTTTCCAGGCAGGCACGTACACCACTGAGCCATCTCACCAGCCCCCAATTATTTTAAATCAATGTTTGTCATCTATGAGTGGGTAGAGATGGTATTCAGGATTCCTATGGAAAGGTATTCGTCATAATCCTAGACATCACATAGAAAGCAACAAATGCAAAAGACAAATAAGAAAATTTATTTTACCAAAAAAAATAGAACATATTCAAGATACTGAAGGACTTAAAATATTTTAGATAATTATTTAAGAGCAGTACATAAACAGCTTCATCTGTCTTTCTCACTCTGTCCAAAGTTACTTTGTGGATGTCTGGTTAAGCTGTACCTCTGCTTATTGTTTTCCTAGTAATTCATTTCCTATGTTTGAATAAATAATATGTTTATTCTCTTGCTGTTTGGTTTATTTTACTAGTCTGGTTTAGCATATTTGGACCATTAAAATAGTACTATAATTGAGTTTACTTATTTATTTATTTATTTTTGTGGGTACCGGGGTCGACCTCAGGACCTCGTGTGCCAGCAGGCACCCGTGCTGCTGAGTGATATCACTGGCCCTTTTTTTTTGTATGTGGGTTCCAGACTCGAACTCAGGACCTCATGCTGGCCAGGCAGGCACTTATGCCACTGAGCTATCTCACCAGCCCTATAATTGAGTTTAGTATATAGGACAGTTCAGTAACTCATAGGTCAATTCCCCACAGTTGTTTTCTTTTAATATTTTCTTTACTTATCATGAGCGATTTAGTGCTCTAGATGATATCAGAATAATTTTAAATCATTCGTATTTTTCATCAGAATTTTAAATGAAATGAATGTAAATTTGTGTGGAGTTTCACAGGAGATTAACATCTTTTCAATATTATGTCATCATATTCAGGAACACAATATTCCATCCATTTCTTAATGGATTCTCTTATGTGCCTGACAATACTCAAAAGAGTGTGATTGTTTTGTTTTTTCTTCTCTTTAAAATAAAAAAAAAAAAAAGAGTGTGATTGAGGACAGAAAAATGTTTATATCTACATGACTTGACCTGTGCAAAACCCTGGGGAGAAACAATCTTTGAATCCATATTTCATGTTGTTTGGTACAAGTACGTATGCATGTATGTATGTATGTAATAGATATAACTAGAGTTGTATTTGCAAACTATTATTAATATTTAGATTGTATTGCCTTTAGTATTTCATTTTTTTAAATATTTCTTGGTAGCATTTATTAAATCTGGTTTTGATACCCTTTGTATTAAGACACTGATCAGAAACATTAGCTTACATGAAGGACTATTGAGTAGTGCTATGTGGTGTGATTATGGGTACTGAACTGACTTAAATAAAAATTCCCTTCAGGTCATTTTTCTATGTAACTTGGGGCAAATGATTTAACTTTTGGGGCCATAAAGGGTGAAATAGTTTAAAGCCCTAAATGACTGCCACTTAACAGTCAAGAATGCCTTCTCAAGAGGTTACATAGGGGAAATTCTGAGAAAGAGTACTGTCCTTTCATTGTACACTTCCTTGTTAATAAGACAGTCTTAAATTCATTTATAAAATTTTGTCAATTTATATTTTTTCCATGGTACTGGCAATTATGTTGTCTTATTCTTTTACCATACTTCTGGACTAAATGTACCACCATTTTTATAAGTAGAACACATAAAATTCTAAACTAAGAAGAGCTAGCACATAATTTGCTCCCTGTGCGCCTCTCTGCAGTGGTTTACTGGCATCTGAAATGAATTTACTACTCTGAAATGAAATATTTCTATCACTCTGGGTCCTTGTGAAAATGTTATTGAAACTCAGTAATATGGGGCTGGGGATATAGCTCAGCAGCACAGCACCTGCTTGACAAGCAGGAGGACCTGAGTTTGAGACCCGGTGGCAACAACAACATAAAGAAAAGCAGTAATATATGAATACTGATGTAAAATATATTTTAATGTAAAAAATAAATTCTGACTCCTACAGTTATTTAATATCAATAGGAAATTGAACAAACAGCATAACAAAAAGTGGTAGACCCATTCCTATAATCCTAGGCATTGGCTTCCTAAGTACTTCTGAAAATGTACACTATCACTTTAAGATAGTCATTCGTGGGCTGGTGAGATGGCTGAGCGGCGTAAGCGCCTGCCTTGCAAGCACGAGGGCCCGAGTTCGACTCCCGGAACCCACATACGAAAAAGGGGCCGGTGATATCACCCAGTGGCATGGGTGCCTGCTGGCGCGCGAGGTCCTGAGGTCGACCCCCGGTACCCACAAAAGAAAAAAAAGATAGTCATTTGTGTATAAAACATGTCTTGAAAAATCACATTATCAATAGATTAATATGTTTTATAATGAATTTTTTAAAGTTATTAATGCCAAGATACTGTGGGATTACATCGGAAGGCATATCTAGTGTATGTATACTCCTATCTTGACATATCAAGTTGACTTTGAGGGATATTTGAAGGGAATCTAAATATAAAATATGTGTTTGGTTTCACAAAGATTTGAGGAGCCGTCATTCCAAAATGGATTTGTGACATGAACTAAAAAGAAATATTTTACCAAAAGAATTCAGATAATGCTATAATTTTTAGAAAACAATAATTTGACACATAGATAAGTTGAAGTCATCAGTATAGTTTAGAAATATATTATAATGTTAAATGTAATAGATGGAAATACAAAAAGTCAGATACCGGGCCGATGAGATGGCTCAGCAGCTTAAGCGCCTGCCCGGCCAAGCGCGAGGGCCCGAGTTCGACTCCCAGAACCCACATACGAAAAAGGGGCCAGTGATATCGCTCAGCGGCACAGGCGCCAGCTGGCACGCGAGGTCCTGAGGTCGACCCCCCGGTACCCACAAAAAAAAAAAAGTCAGATACCATAGATAAATATTTATTTGAGTCAATGAAGCAAAAGGTCTTGCTGAGCATAAGTATTTAGAAAGAAGTACAAATGTAGATTTTGTACATATGTGTAGTTGTATACTAAAAGGACTGATATTCCTCAAATAAAAAAATGGAATATAGAAGTAAATAACTAGTTGAGAAAATATATCTATATTACTGAGAATTGATATCTAAAAAGCAATTATATAAATTGTCCTTATACATTAACAGGAGGATAATTAAATTTTTGGACATATGTGGAGTTCTTTGTGACACCTAATGGATTGATGTCTGCTTGGCTTGAATTTGGAGGCAGAAAACTCCAGACTCCAAGGAGCCAAAATGTCTTGAAGACTGGTTGTTTTGCCAGCTCAAGCAGAGATGGACCTTATGGGGAAAAACAAGGAAGCTCCCTAGGGGGTGATCAGTTAAGACTTATTTATTCACCCAAACTGTCACCATGTTTTGCTTGCTTGCCTTCCTACCTAAAACAAACATCTGTGCTGAGCTCAGCAGAACTCTATGCCTTTATTATTCCTCAATAAATCTGGAGGTGTGAGTGAGTTCAGGGCTTCACTCCATTCTTGTGAAGTCCCCTGGCCCCCAGACAAAGATGTCCTCTGTTTCTCCCATCTTCATTTGTCTCTCTAACTGGGTTTGCTGGCCCAAACCTGGCAAACATAGGATAAGAATAGAAAATATGGAAATTATAGGGATGATCAAAGAGTACAGTGAATGTTGCTGCTGAATGCCATTCAATGGAAAGGAAAGGATCTCCAAAGTGATAAGCAGCATGCCAAACCTTAGCAACCATGTGCAACGTTTCAACCACGGAACTATTCAAAATCATTTTAACAAAACTTTGAACTGAAGGTGAGTGAGTACAAAATTTGGTCCATACATTTTAACTGTTGAACAAAAGCAGTATTTGCCAATTTCTATGGAGTTGTAAGACCATGCTCCTTCATTTTTCATTTTGTAAACACATGTCATCACAGGAGATGAAACTGGTCTGTGATCATTGTCCTTAGTCCAAATTTCAGATTTCTAAATGGAAATAACCCAGTTTTGCTCATATGAAAAAGTTTGTTAATCAAGATCCAACATCAAGGTGATGTCAGTTGTATTTTTTGACCTTAATGGAATTGTGCGAGCTGAGTTTGTATCCAGGAACACTATAATGAACTCTGATATTGTACAGCTTATTAGAGCATTCAATAAAAGATGTACATATAAAGCAAACCAAGAAATGGGCAAATGGTTTCCTCCTCTGTCCTGATATTGCTCTGTGTCATGGATCACTACTATTAGGGCATTTTCTATTAAAAAAAAAATTACAGTGTCCTCACCTACTTCATTCACAGGATTTGACATTGCTGTGATTTCTGGCTTTTCCCCAAAGGAAAAATGATGATAAAAGGTAGATGTTTTGAATGGATTCAGGTTGTCCAGGCAGCCTTGACAGAACTAAAAAAGAAAAAGGACTTCTAGAACTACTTCAGAAATTTGCAAGAACCATGAGATAAGTGTTTTCAAGGCCAGGGTAAGTACTTTGAGGGGATTAACATGAATGTGACTTTTACTGTATTTCTTTTAATCTGAGAATTCACCATAGTTTTTATCATAATGGATAACACATCATCTATTTTTTGCTAAGGAAAAAAGAGTATATTTTAAAAATTAATAATTTTAACTATGAATTTGATGGGACATTATTAAGGTTTAGTACCTAAAAAGTATCATGTGTTCAGAGTTGAGGCTTTCATAAGGTAATTGGATCCATAGCTGAGTATGCTCTTTTTAGGTAGGGGTTGTTTGAAGGAGGTGGGTCACTGGAGATGACCTAGAAGGAAATATTCTTGTGCCTGGAACTCTCTCACTCCTTCTCTCTCTCTCTTTCCCTTTACAGGCTGCCATGGGGCAGCTTTCTTCCAAATTTTCACCATCCTTGTCACAATCCTATTTCTGCCTTGGAACTAGACAACTATGGATGGAATCCTCATACGATAAAAATTTTCAACCTATCTACATTCTTTCACTCAGTTATATATCTTCTGAAGATTCTAACTTTAGTAAGTAATTTGAGGTGTTCTCAAATTGTAGTAATTGTTATATTTAAATTTTCTAAGAAGTTGATTTACATATAACTTTCATGTAAAAATTAGAGGTATCCAAATATTTTTTCAGATATTCAAGCTATAGAGTACTCTACAGCAAATGAACAACATCTACTCTAATGAATTTCAAGATATAGACATATTTCTATGATATAAGGTTTGGTGAAGAAACACAAAAAAGAAACAGGAAACCTAGCTCTCTGTCCACCTCTGCCTGTCTCTCTCTCTATATATTTGATTAATTTTTAAAAATCAAATATAATTATATGTACATATAAACTAATACACATATAGCAATATATTATTAGATTATTAACCAAAATTTTACTCCACTATTGTTTTTTTTTGGGGTACTGGGGGTCGACCTCAGGACCTCATGCACCAACAGGTGCCCATGCCGCTGAGTGATATCACTGGCCCTTTTGCCATATGTGGGTTCCAGGAGTCAAACTCGGGCCCTCGCACTTGCCAGGCAGGCGCTTATGCCACTGAGCCATCTCACCGGCCCTCCACTATTTTTGAAAATTATCTTATTATATGATGACTTTTCTTTTTAGGTCATAGATATGCACTGTACTCAGAAATCAGACCTGAAATATTCAATTTTCATTTTATATGCCTAAATGACTCAAAATTCACAAAACTGATAATGATTTTCAATAATTTCCCTCAAACTTGCTTTTTCAGAAGACTACAAACTTATACAACACACTATAATCTCATATTTAGATCTTTTATAATTAAATATATAGTTATATCTTATTCTAAATGCATTGTTTTATGTATTGCTAGCAAGAAAAATTTAGTTTAAGGTCTAAAACCAAGGTTTAAATTTAAGGTTAATCTTTGTTGACAAATTCAGAGTGTGGTAAACCATAACAGTGAATTGGTACAAGAACATGTGGGAGGCTATGATACTTCATTGTCTGTGTTATATAAATGTTACTGAGGCAGATGTAGTAGATCCAGAGAGGAAGGCAATAGAAAATCTGTGGCTGGACACTGCTCTTTATAAGATCACAAGTTTAACATTCTTCAGTCAGGGAGAACATGAATTCAATAGAATCCCTAGAAATATAAAATGATGTTCATTCACACCAGCTATCTATGCCAAAGTAATCACTTGAGGTTCCTCTTTTCAAAGAAACATACGTGAGAGCATTCAAATATTTCAAGAGAGGTGAAGAATTACTGAGAAATGTATCAATAGACAGAATATGTAAGGAAATGGATAGGAAACTAGATCAATGACCAGCAATGGTGTATAGACAAAGGATGGCTGAGTCAGACACACCATACTCACTGTAATACAGAATACATGTAGCTCTAAAGTATTCATTATCCTAGCAAAGAAAAAATGGCATGTGGAAATCTGATATTGATGTAGATTAAACATGAAATCTCTTAAGAAATGCAAAACTGATCAAAATTCTGCACAACTGACTAATTTTACTTTCTACTATCAGGGAAAATTTGAAATGTAAGATAGACTATAAAATATATACATGTATCAGTTCCAACAGAGATTTTTACCCCCCAGAACAATATTCTAAAGCTATATCATTGGCTACATTATTAAGATGTATTCCAGAAAGTTGCAAAAAGAGCTAATCTTCTTGGATAGAACACTAGTTTGAGATGTTTTAAGTTACCTTTGTTCAAAGTTTCTCTTTTATCCCCCAAGCTTAGTGACCTTTGTTTTCCCAAATCAAGTAGTCTTGTCATAGTTGTGTAGTGTAGGGGGCTATTGAGTACTGTGTTTTTATCATGCTAGATTTAGAACTCAGGGAACTGTACTACCTAATGGACTATATTATGCATATAAAAAGGGAAGCAGACTATGATAAGGAATCCTTTAGCAAAAATCCAAGGATACTTATTCCTTGAGAATTCTCAAGGTTAATGGGATAAACAAATGCATAGACAAGGAAGATGGAGGCTTGGACAATATAAATGTGTATATCTAAATATATGTGATATTATTTTTGTTTTCAGGATCATGAAATCTCACTCACGATAGTATTGTTAGTTAATTTAAGACAAAGAATCACAGATAATGCTTATTTTCTTTTATGTTTGTTTTATGCTATCAAGTGACCTAAACTGAATGTGTTAATTTTTCAAATCTCAAAATGAATGATAAGGACCAGAGATATAACTCAGCAGCACAAGCGCCTGCTTGGCAAGTGCAAGGTCCTGAGTTTGATTACTGTGCCAAAAAAAAAAGAATGATAAAAAATTAATTTACAATATTTTGTAGCAGGTTAATTACTTTATCTTATTTTATTTCATCATAAAAGTTCTTGATCAACAGTTTCAAAATAAAGAATATTATATCAGTCACAATCTTGACTGGTATGCTCCAGAAAAATACGTTTTAGTGACTTATATGAATGAATGTTTATTTCTTAAGCAATATTCCTACACATATGAGCCTCATCATGTGCCAATGAATCTTTATTCTGATATACAGTCTTCACGTGGGTTCATTCAAAGTCATTGTGAGAGAAAAATACATGGGAAATCATGCAATGACTTAAAAGTTTCACCTAGGTGTGAAATATGGCATTATAATTCATACCAAATTGGCATGGCCAACTAAACTATGAGGTCTCCAGAACAGGGATATGTAATCGCATCAGAGAGCATTGCAACAAGAAGAAAAATTGAATCTTTACCCAAAAGTAACCAGAAACAAAAATATTTCAATTTGACATAAGTATACTAATTTCGTATTTAAGCAATTCTAAATTCCATATATATATATATATATATATATATATATATATATATATATATATTTGAACTTGGGCATTGGACTACTGCTTTCTTGTTAATGTTCTCAACACAAGGGGTGATCAAAGTGTATGATGAATGCTTACATTTTTAATACATTCATTAAACTGGGCATGGTGGTGCACATCTGTAATCCCAGCACTCAGGAGGCTGAGGCAGAAAGATCACAGCAAATGTGAGGCCAACCTGGACTACAAAGTGAGTTCAAGGCCAGCCTGAACTGCATAGCAAAACCCTGTTTCAAAAAGAGAAAAAAACATTCATTAAGGTAAAATATATATTCTCATTAATCCCCATCAATATATTGTCCCTCACTTAGAACACACTTATTCAATCATACTTGTCACTTCTGGAGAAGTTTTGGAAGTCCTCTTTCCTGAGTGTCTTTCCAAGGTATGATCAAAACTATATCTCTATATCTTCAAAAAAATAAAAACTACATTTTCACCGCTTTGTATGTGTTAATATTAGATGCAGCTGTACTTGTACTTCTAAATTTGCAGCCTGGCACCCTTTCCTGGGTCAGAGAGCAAAACTATTACCCAGCAGTTGGCTGAGGGTTGATATGTCACAGATTGTCCAAGTAATGCTGTTTGATCACTCTAGCTGCACTGATTAATGTCAATTAAAATCTAATCCTTAAGAAGTTTCCATTAGACCCGATTTTGCACATGTGCAAATACTTAACAAATGAAAAACATAAAAAAAAACTCTCTCCTGCAGTATTAGGTTAGTTTTTGACTAACAGTGAATATGGAAGGATGTAGGCCTACCTTTGTCCCCTGCTATCTTTTCACCATGTTATCATACCAGTGAATTAAATCAAAATTTGTAGAAAGGATGAGACCTAATGACATTTTCAGGTATGAAGGAGAAGCTATGCCTATAAATCATGTCTTAGTCACTTTCCTTATTGCTGGGAGAAAATACCCAATACCCACAATTTAAAGTAAGAGAGGTTTATTTGGGCTCACAATTACAGTCCACAGTCAATTAGATCTAAGTCAGAAAATACATGGCAGAAAGGTGAATCAGAGGAAAAGCTGTTCACTTCATCCCAGCTAGAAGGCAAAGAGCAAAGGGAGGTGCCTGGGAGAGAGATGTACCTTTCCAGGTCATGTCCCTGGAGATCTGCCACTTCTGACACGACCCCACCTCCTAACACCAAGTCATGATAGCAACCCCATAATACAATCTTCATACAAACACATGAGGCTTTGAGGGTTATTTTAGATGTACACCATGACAGATGGGAAGTATGAAACTAGAAAGAAAAGAAGCAAATGCCAGATCCCATTTGGGGACTATTAAACCTATGAAATTGTGCAACCTATGAAATAAATGTTCTCTTCTTTTAGCAGTGAGTTAGTTGTGAATTTTCTGGCTATCTGCAAACAATAGTCCCAGTTGATTCACAACTATTTAGAGTAACACAGATGCTTGCTTGGTTGGGTTTGGATGTTTCTACAGATGCTAATTTGCCTCAATTGCCAGGTTCGAGTCTTTTTCATCTTGGCAAAGGTACAGCAGAGCTGGCTCCAGAGAAAGGAAACAAAACAATTTGTTAATGTTAATCCTGGAAGTAAGACAATATAAATAGGATTCCAATGCCTTAAAAGAGGCCAATATCAATATCACAGCATGTTACAAGTTGGGAGTAGTGAGGACTGAAATAGGTATTGTTTGAAAACTAATATGAAATTATTTTCTACGATGTCCTCAAGACAAAGCTCTGGCTTCAGGAATCATAAGGAATAAGTAAGTTTTCAACAGAAATTTTTGTCAATATATGACTAGGTTTTAATTACTAGGATATCACTTTTTCAAGGAAAGTGATAATGAAGAATGATGACCTCATGTCTAGACACAAGCTTCTAACTTTGCTTTTGTTCACAGCATTCTAATGTGTTGCAAAAAGCAATCAATCACAAGCCAAAATTGCCTGGATAATCACCTGTGAGATTTTCTGAAATATGAAGATATTTTTAGAAGAATATTACTTCTATAAAATCCTTTCATCAAGGCACAGATCCAGTTCTTGGTGCCTGCCTTCTATTTAATAACCTATATAATATTATTGAAAATGCAGGCTTTAAACTTCAAAGAATTTTCAAATCAACTTTGTATTCTCTGTCTTTAAACATACATTTTCTAAAAACCTGGGTATATCTTCATATCTCTTATAAAAATTCAAATCTAAAAAAAAAATCAGATGTTAAGCCAGAATCAATATGTAATGAGTAAGCAACATTTTACTAATGTAAAAAGATAATCTATCCAGAAATTATTTTCTGTTACTCAGTGCTTAAATGTTTTTGGCTATTCATTTTTTATTTTTTTATTATTTTATTTTATTTATTTTTTATTATTTTAAAGAGTATTTTTAAAGTGGATTATGTTTCTCATGTGGCAGAAAACTATTCAAAGCAGAATTGAGTAAGTATTCAGTAAAGTTAACCTATAATATAGTAAAAGTTCCTATTTGTAACAAGGAAAATTAGACAACATCTGAACTCAGAATTGTAAATCAAAATATTAAATGCCTGCCCAGCTCCTATTCATGATTGAATGTTGAATAAAATGTTTCATCGAGTAATACAAAGCATGCTTTTCTTTTCTGATGGCATGGCGGTAATGAAAAGGTAAGAAGAGGGAATGAAAAAGAAATAACAATTTTATTATCCAGGATAGTGAATTGTTCATCTTATTAGTATTAAGGAAAATGATTAAGGATAACCCAAAATATTTAATTTTAAAAATCAGACACCAGAGAAATCAAATTGTATGGATGGTCATGAAGCTGTGTTATATGACCATGTGCAGAATCTTTCAGAATTCCTCATTAAAAAATTTGATGATGGAGCTCAGTAGTTCCCTGGAATTTAAAATTTACTTCATGAAGAATTTCAAGTTGTGAAAATAAAGCTGGTGAAATAATTATATTGCATCAGAAACTAAAACTAAGGGTTACTTGTATAGTTTTGAAATGTGAGATATGTTTAGTATGTTGAGTCAGAAATTTAAAATTGGCTTCGGATCTTTGCTAAATTTCATATATTTTTATACTCAATATAGTCAATTTTCACTTTACTACAATAAACACCAAAATAAATTTATTCTAAATTATGTTAACTGGTAAGTTTTAGAACTGCTATTTTCAAATTAAATATGTCTTATATTCAACTGATGAACTAAAATGTATTAAGTTTTCTAATACAGGGTATCTCATATCATTTAAATGACTATTTGCTTTTAATCTACAAGAGGGAAACATAGAAAGGAAGCAAACCTCAGTGATATTTGATTTATTATTTATTTATTTATTTTTAATCCACAGATCAGGATTTTATTGAAAACAATCCTCAAGGAGATCTCAATGTTCTTTCTTTGGCTTGAAAGTTCAAGTGTTCCATACTTTTTTCTTTTTGGTAAGATAATGACAATTACAATAATGCCCTTACATATACACACTCACATGGATACTATTTATAATTTTCCTCTAGGCTTATTAAACTTGTTGTAAGAATTATGAAACAAGGGGCCGATGAGATAGCTCAGCAGCATAAGTGCCTGCCTGGCAAGCATGAGGTCCTGAGTTTGACTCCTGGTACTGACATATGAAAAAAGGGCTGGTGATATCACTCAGTGGCATGGGCGCCTGCTGGTGTGTGTGTGAGGTCCTGAGTCTGACCTCCAGTACCCACAAAAAAAAGAAAAAAAAAGAATTGTGAAACAGAAAAAAATCATTTCAGGGCACTTTCAAATGGTTTTTCATATATATATATATATATATATATATATATATATATATATACATAATCTGTAGCTCAATACCTTTAACAGCACTGAATACTGGTTTAATTTCTATAGCAAGATGCACTGTTTCAAACCAGTGATTCTGAAATGAGTGATTATGCTCCTCTCCCAAGGAATAGTTGACAACATCAGGAGACATTTTTGATAATCACAACAAGAGAGGGGAGAGTATACCTGAAATCTAGTGAGTAGAGAACAGGGATGTTCTTAAGCATCTCAGTAATGTAGAAGATAGTCCACATCACAAGGAATTACCTGGTCTGTAATGTCAATGGAGCCAAAGTTGAGCAAATCTGTGTTAAACTATAGGCATGAGTCTACACTCCTAGCAACAGCGGAAAAGGGTTCCTTTTTGCCAGGATGTAGAACGTTTTTTCATACATTTATTTGTGCTTGTATTTCTTCATCTGAGAAGTATATATTCATCCCACATGCTCATTTTTGGATTGGCTCTTTAAATTTGGAGGGTATGATTTTTATTCAATTTTTTGTGTGTTCTAGATATTAGTCCTTTGTCTGAGGGACAATTGTCTAAAAGTTTTTCCCACTCTTTGGGTTGTCTTTGCACTCTGTGGATGCTTTCTTTTGCTAGGCAAAGCTTTTTAATAGGATGAGACCACAGTTGTCGACTCTCTGTCTGATTGAAGTTTTGTTCATGAAGTCTTTGCCTACACCAATGTCTTCAAGAGTTCTACCTATTCTCTCTTCCAGCAGATTTAGTGTTTCTGTTTTAATGTTTAGATCTTTGATCCATTTCAATTTTAGTTTAGTGCATGGTGAGCAACATGGGTCTAGTTTTAGTCTTTGCAATGTGGAAAGCCAGTTTTTCTAGCACCATTTATTAAAGAAGCTATCTTTCTTCCAATGAATGTGCTTGGCTCTAAATAAGCTATCCAAAATGCTCCAGATATTTTAGAAAGAGTTAATGGAAACCACTCTTCCAAGAACACCAAAAGAAAGAAGCCACTGGGCAGGGCAAGCAATTACACAGTGAGAAAAGAGAGGGTACCAACAACAGGAAAATAATATGAGAAGGATAAGCCAATACATATCAGTTATAATCATCAATCTAAATGGTCTCATTTCACCAATCAAAAGACACAGACAGGGCCAGGGATATAGCTCAGTGGCATAGTGCCTGCCTGGCAAGTACAAGGTCCTGAGTTTGATTCCAAGTACCAAAAGAGAGAGAGAGAGAGAAAGAGAGAGAGAGAGAGAGAAGCAAGACCCAACAATATGCTGCATACATTAAACACATTTAACTCAAAAAGAAATTCATAAAGTGAATGTCAAAGGATGGAAAAAATACTCCAAAAACAGGAACCTGGAAAAAAACAGGGGCAGATATTCTATTCACAGACAATGTGACCTTCAAGCCAAGACTCATCAAAGAGAGAAAGAAGTTCACTACATACGTGTTAAGGGAAAACTCTAAGAAGAAGAGATAATAATCATAAATATATACTCACCAAACACCATTGTGCCCAACCACATAAAACAAATATTAACACCCATGAAAAATCAAATAAGTACTAGCACAATTGTAATGGGGCAACTTCATATCCCACTGTCACGGATAGAGGATCAACTAGACAAAATATCAACAAAGAAGTATCAGAACTAAACCAAACCTATGAACAAATAGACTTACTAGATATCTACAGTGTTTCACCTCACAGCATTGGAATACAAATTCTCTTCAGCAGCACATGGGATGCTTTCAAAAATAGACCATGTACTAGGCCATAGAACATACTTAAGTAAATGCAAAAGAATTGAAATTATGCCATGCATATTTTCTGACCGTAGTGCAAAAAAATGGAAATCAACAACAAGAGAAACCACAAAAACTACATAAACACATGGAAATTAAATAACACCCCCCCTGAACAACCACTGCGTCACAGAAGAAATTAAACATATCTACATTTAAATGATAATGCCAATACAACATACTGGAACTTAGAAGATGCATTGAAAGTAGTCCTAAGATGGAAATTTATAGTGGTGAATTCTCACATCAAGAAAACAGAATGAGCTCAAATAAACAACCTAATATACCTCAAGCTTCTAGAAAAAGAAGAGCAAGTCAAGCCCAAAGCCCATACAAGGCAGGAAATTGTTAACATCAGGGCAGAAATTAATGAAATTGAGACTAAGAAAACAATACAAGAAATCATTGAATGGAAGAGTTGGTTTGTTGAAAGATTAAATCAAATTGATAAAGACAACCTTATCACAATGAGTAATGAAAATACACAAATTTATGCAATTAGGCATGAAAATGGTGAAATCACAGCAGATCATGAGGGAATCTAAATGATCAATACCTATTTCAAGAACCTGTACACTAATAAGATGGAAAACACAGAAGAAATGGACAGATTCCTATATACATATGAATTGCCAAAACTGGATCAAATAGATATACAAATTCTAAATAACCCAATATCAGTCAATGAAATTGAAAATGTAATTAAAAATTTACCAACAAAGAAAAACCCAGGTACTGGTGGATTCACCCCTGAATTCTACAAGAAATTTAGAGAGCTACTACCACTAATGCTAAAACTCTTTAATGAAATTGAAAGGGAGGCAATACTCCCAAAATCATACCTGGAATATTACCCTGATACCAAAACCAGAGAAAGACCCAAACAAAAAAGAAAACTACAGACCAATCTCCCTAATGAATATCAATGCAAAAATCCTCAATATGGTACTAACAATGCAGCAAAGCATCAAGAAGATTGTACATCATCACCAAGTAGGATTCACTTAGGGATGAAGGGATGGTTCAACATACAAATATCAATAAATGTGATACATCTTATCAACAGAGCCAATGACAGAAATGACATGATCATCTCAATATATGCAGAAAGAGCTTTTGACAAGTCCAACTCCCATTCATGATGAAAAACCCTACAGAAACTTGTAATAGGTGGTCTTACCACAATCTGATAAAAGCCCTCTATGACAAACCAATAGCCAACATCATACTAAATGGTCAAAAACTGAAAGCTTTCACTCTAGAATCACAAACAAGAGAAGGATATCCACTATCACCACTCCTGTTCAATATAGTTCAATATAGTTCTGGAAATATTAGGCAGAACAATTAGATAAGAAAAAGATATAAAAGGAATAAGTGTAGGAAAGGAAGAAGTTAAATTATCATTGCTTGCAAATGACATAATATTCTACATAAAAGACCCCAAAACTCCACCAAAAGATTTCTAGATTTTATAACCAAATTCAGGAGCATAGCTAGACATAGTCAACAATCAAAAATCAATGGCATCTTCTACACAAACAACAAATACACTTAAAGTAAAATTAGGCTACACCTATCACAATATCATGGAAAAAATGGAATACTTAGGAATTAATCTAACAAAGAAAGTGAAAGATTTATATATTGAAAATTATAAGGCTAGTGAGATGGCTCAGTGGCATAAACACCTGCCTGGCAAGCGTGAGGTCCTGAGTTTGACTCCTGGTACCCACATATGAAATAAGGACCAGTGATATCGCTCAGTAGCACCGGTGCCTGCTGGCATGTGAGGTCCTGAGGTCGACCCCCGGTACCCGCAAAAAAAAAAAAAAAAAGAAAATTATACTACTCTGAAAAAGGAGATCACAGAGGATATCAGAAAGTGGAAAGTTATCCCTTGCTTATGAGTAGAAAGAACCAACATAGTGAGAATGGCCATAGTCCCAAAAGTCTTATAAAGATTTAGGCCAGTGAGATGTCTCAGTGGCATAAGTGCCTGCCTGCCAAGGGTGAGGGCATGAGTTCAACTCCTGGAACCCACATATGAAAAAAGGGCCAGTGATATCGCTCAGTGGCACCGGCGCCTGCTGGTACACAAGGTCCTGAGGTCAACCCCCGATACCCACAAAAAAAAAAAAAGATTTAATGCAATCCCAATCAAAATACCACTAGTATACCCACAGAACTAGAGAAAACAGTTCTAAAATTAATTCAGAAACAAAAGAAACCTAGAAGAGCAAAAAATATTACAGGAAACAAAGGCAAGTCAGGGCGCATCATAGTCCCTGACTTGAAATTATTCTACAAAGCTACTGTGATAAAAAACAGCATGGTACTGGGGGAAAAAATACCAAAAACCAAAACCAAAACCAAAAACCAGACCTGTGGATTACTGCAACAGATTAGAAGATGCAGAAACAACACCAAACATACTCAGCCACCTTATCTTTGACAAAGGGGCCATCAGCAATATTTTTACACTGATCTTTTGTTGTTAAAATTCTAATAATATTGATTTAAACTGCCATAGCTCAAATATGAAATGAGTTCTGGTTTATTTCATTAACTTATGGGAAAAACCATTTTACTATTTTTACTGTACTATAACATTTAAATTTTATCCTTCTACTAATTATCAACTAGTCCAGAAGCAGTTACTGTACAGATCAAAGATAAGATAAATATTGCATATTTTTATCTCATTTTTGCCAAAGCCCATGCAAAGTTTCCAGGGGAAATGACAGTGAGAGTGTAGAAAAATAAATATAGGAGGCAGGAAGCTGAGGTCAGGTAAAGCCCTCTCTCTGGATGGGAGGAAAGGAGCTGCTCAACCAATACGGTGCATTTATTTATACATTTAACACATTAATGTCACATGACAACCCATTGCTAGCAATTGGCCTGCATGGCAACCTAAGGGCTTGGAGTTCTTTGGACTGGAGCAGGTTGTTCACTTGGCTTCCCTCAGATGCTCTTTATTCTCAGGACCAGTATTGCTCCAGCCCCACACTTGGGATCAATCTCCAGCTTCAGCTGCTCTCCACACATTTTCATAAATTTTATCTTTACATATCACTGGAATCGAGTACATGACAACTGAATTCATAAAACATGCATATTGTAGCTTAGAATGTTTTGTAATCTTACTATTTGGTTGGGAGGCATAAGAGTTTATGTGGATCTATTTTTATTCTTTACTTACTAAGTGGTGTATAGTTTTCAAGAAGTTACCTTATATTTCTTCCTGGTTCCAAGTTTTTTATTGGCCAGAGACCTTCAAGTATCAGTTCAGATCATTTGAGGAGTAGTCACAGATGTGAAACATGAGAGGAAGATATTTGTCTAAATTTCACTTCCCAAAGAGAGATACCTATGTCCCTTCTGGAATTAAAAGTAATGAAGGATTAATTAAGCTTTCACAGAATTATGTCTATTATGATAGAAAATCATTAATGTTGTCTATAAAAAAATAAACATTTTTAAAAGTTATTTTAGGTCTCTAAAACTTATCACTTCAAGATAAACTACAAGTACAGCTTCAATATTCCTTAAACAACAAAATTAGCACACAATTACAACTGCCACTTGTAACAAGCACTAGTTATAGTTGATGTATGAGATAATTACAATGCTTTGCTAGAAAACTGAATTAATCCTAGATTTGTTATTTTCTAAAATTCATTTTATGGAAATTATACACTGACTATTCCATTTATCATAACAAGAAAACTTTACAAGTTTTACTGACAGGCTCATACGAAACTGTTAGCTCATGAAAGGTAATTGTTTCTGACACCTGGTGAAAAGTATTTTATTTTCTAAAACTGAATGATTTCACCTAAATATGTAGCAAATTGGATACTTTTTACAACAGACTGAATTGGATAATATGAAGATAGATGTTTTGACATAGAATCTAAGATAATAAGTAAATATAACATTTGAAAATTTATTTAACATATTTTGCAAACCTGATTTATTTACAGTTTAATTTTTCCTGAAATGAGTTATTTTAGGCTAGCAACATCTTTGTTATTTGTTTTCTCACCATATCTAAATCCTTTGTGATTTTTTTCATTTTCTTTTACTGTAATCTTGCATACAGATTATTCAAGAATATATAAGGATATAAAAATTATGCAAGATTAAATGTGTTAAAAAATATTGAGTCCACAATAAGTCCATCATTGGGTACAAACTAGATTGAAAACTACACAACTACATTTTTATTAAGTAAATTGAGCAAAATTATTTCTCAGTATGTAACTAGTATTGGATTTACTAAAGTCATATCTTTAAGGATAATATTAAAATATACAAAAAAATTAAAAGTGCATAAAAATTTATTTGAAAACAATTTACGTTTGAAATTTTCAGCCAACTCAACCTTCCCTGAAATTGTTTGAAAAGTACTTTTAATCTGTTTAAATAGAAAAAAGTCATAGAATTTTTATTTTTCTGCATTAAAGTATTTAAACCACTCACTATATTTTATGGATACTTAATACATATGTTTATAATACTGTCCTCCCTTATTTTCATTTAAAATTTTATTGCCTCTGACAAGATAACAATTCTCCCATTCTCTGATGTCTTCTCTACTTCCTACCTCTTTTACCACAGAGTTGAAATAGCATTACTTTATACTTCTATTTGACATTTTAAAGTTTACTATAATTTTGCTTCTTTTTTCAAGTACCATAGTTATTTTATGCCAAATGGTTTTCTGTGAAAGGTGAAAATTTTAATTCCTTCATTTCCATCCTTCTTTGCCTCACCTTCTATGTTCCATGTGCTCTTGTCTTATTATTTCTGTTGTACTTGTTAAGACTGTTATAACTTCCTTCAAATTCTGTAACCATGACCAAGAATAGTTTTAAAATTCATTTAAAATTAGACTCTATGAATTGAAATTAGTCAGTGTTGTAACTTGGTTAAATCAGTGAATATATTTTCAGTTTCTAAATAATTAGTTTAACACAAATATATTTTGTTGGATGCTTATATCTTGGCGATACTAGAATTTGTCATTTCCTTATTCATTTATTCTAAAAGCTAATTACACATTTATATATTTTTCATTTCAGAATGGGAACAATTACATAAAATTTCAATCCTACTGCTTAACTTTAATTTTCCTTCACTTAGCTCCAAAATCTGGATTTAGATACTGTTGAAAAATGTCTTGTTCTCATTTGATATACACTTTTGTTTTCTAGAAAGATTCCTCAGTAAATTTTTTTAGAAAGGAAACTAAAAAAAAAATAAAATTTTAAGTTATAACAGACCTAGAATCTCTTAACATCATGGCCATACACTGCTTTCTTACTTGACATATAATCCTGGGTTAGAAAGCAGTTTTCTTCAAAATATTAAGGCATAGTAGCAATGTGTTTTTCCAATTTCTGTGGCTATTTATATTCTTTAATGTGTAATCTTTTTTTAATTTTAGGGGTTTTGATGATTACCAAATATTGGTTTCTGAAGTTATCAATCAAATTATATAGGAATAAAACAAAGATGAAAATGTTATAAAATACATATTTAAAAGATCAATTCAGAAAAGAGAACATATCTAGGAAAAGAGAAAATAAAAGGAAAATAAAATAAATGTCATTATTTCATTTTAAAATTATGTCCATTTTTTAGTATTTTTCTTTCTTTACAGTGGGCACTCCAAATCCCTTTTCATTGGAATATTCAGGTCGTTTCTTTTGAAGAAAATTGTTTTCTCCCTTTGTGCTTTAATAATTTTGTTTTCTGATTTACCCTTACACTTAACTTATTTCCATAATGATGCTTTATCATTTACCTTTTTGCCTTTGTTTGACTCCTGTATGTTTTCTGTTGAAATGTTCAGCGATTTCTTCCATTTAGTTTCAGAGACAGTTTATTGATTTTTGTCTCTATTCCTGATTGCTGCAGGAAGAGGTTGGTCAATAGGTACAATAGGAGAGTTGGATAGGAAAAATAAATATTTCTAGTATCTATAGTATAAAATGAATATGGTTAAAAATAATGCCCTGTGTTTCTCAAAATATTTAGAGAAGTTTTCATACAGGGCCAACAAATATCTGATGATCATTTCAAGGTTTTTTTTTTTTTTTTTTTTTTTTTTTTTGTGGGTACCGGGGGTTGAACTCAGGACCTCACGCACCAGCAGGCGCCCGTGCCGCTGAGCGATATCACCGGCCCTTTTTTCGTATGTGGGTTCCGGGAGTCGAACTCGGGCCCTCGCGCTTGCCAGGCAGGCACTTATGCCGCTGAGCCATCTCATCGGCCCTCAAGTTTTTAAAGTTAATTTTATTTTTGTTTTACAAATAATATTTACATAATTATGACATACAATGTAATGTTTTGACTCATCTGCATACTGGGTAGTTAAAAAGTCAAGGTGATTTGCATATCCAAAACATTAAAAATGGTTAAATAGCTAATGTTTTGGACATGCAAATTATCTTGAAATGATAATCAGATATTTCTTCGTATTTGTTTTATCATTTGCCTATAACTTTCAAATAATTAACACTTTCTTAGGAATGATTTATTCTGTCTTTATTTTCCTTTTCCCCTTCATTTTGTATTTTCTTTAAATATTTTTGGATTCTTTATTGTGTTGTCATATCTATAAACGAATCTCACACACCTAATAACACCTCATCATGTGTGTGTGTGTGTGTGTGTGTGTTCATGAGAGAGGGTTCCATTCACACAAATTTTAATTGAGATTTCACACTTATCTCTCACTTTCACCATCTGGCAGACTTATAGATCATGAGTTTCTTGGCTCCCTTGGGTTCTGAATAGCAAATTTTCTCCTTTTCACATTGATGTTGAACCATTACCATTTAATAGGAGTTTACACATCATGATATTTTACATGCATTTCACATTAAATATATTTTTAAAATATTTAACTCGTTACCTGACACTTTCTCTTTTGTCCATTATTGTAGGTTTTTTAAATGTTTTGTCAAACTGCCTTTAGTGTAGATGACCACATATTATGTTCATCATTCCAAATAAGGAATATCATAACATCGTTATAGTTTATTTATACCTTTAACATACTACTATTGTCTAACTAATATCCTAGCTCTTCAATTGTTTTATTAGTTGCTTAATGCTGTTTCATTCATTCACACTTTCAATTTGTTAAATCTCTAATAGAAGCCCTCTGCTCCAAATATGTACTTTATATTCATTAATATTGTAAGTATAAGGCCCATAAATTTTGCTTCTCCACTTTCCACAAGGTCTTTTTCATGAATGCTCATTCATCTCCTTTATGCTCTCTCTTCAGTCTTGAATTACCAATCTCTTGATTTGAAATGTACCTTTAAAAGTACTGAATTGGTGAGTGGCAGAGTTAATCTCCCACAGGAAACTAAAAACCAATTAAATACAAATGAAGCTGATATAAATCAGCAAACAAATTATTGAAACATATTCATTATTACATATAGATATTGTGATGATAAAAATTGCATTGCTCTGTGGTCAACGAGAAGACATTAAGGGGTAATAGCAGTTGTAATATGGCTTTTGGTTGGTGTAAGTATCAATGGGTAGTGTTTTGATATTTACTCTGTTGAAGGTACATAATCCTTTAATGATATGTTTTTTAAAGGGAAGATTTTTTTCTCATGAAATTTTATTTATTAATAACTTTAATGTTAAAAATCACTGCCTATTTTTTTTTTTACTGGCAATAGAACTCAGGACCTCGCACTTGCCAGGCAGGCACTGTGCCGGTGAGCTATATCCCCAGCCCTGCCTTTTCTAATGCTTGCCAAATAAGATGAAAAGATCCCAATGAGGTATGCTGCATATACAAGTAAGTAACCTTTAAAGGGTTTTGAGTCATTTAAAATCTTCTATAATACAGAAATATTATTTATCAATTGTAATCTGGTATAAGACATTTAATGGTCTTAATCATTTTAATTCAAATATTAATAATTTTCTTTAGTGAATATCTTGGTTCAACTACCAAGGGTAATTTTTCATAAGGCAATTTCAACAGTTTTGTTGACACCATTCATTTAGTTATTAACATTGCATTGTCTCTATTTCATATCTTCACTTGAATATGTTTTCTCAAAAAGCCTGTGGTTATCTCTTGCAAAAGTCAGTCTCACTAAGCCAGGATTACTCAGTGGTAGAGCAACTGCCTAGCATTTGTGAGGCCCTTGGTTACATGTCCAGCATCACAAAAAAAACCACAAATTATTCTCATCACTCAAACATATTTTTTCTCAAAACAATTATTTTGAACTAATATTGGAATATGCATGTGTTGGAACTAATATTGGAATATGTATATTCCAATATATATACACAAGAACAAAAGTTCTTGGAAAAACTTTGTGTGTTTTATTATAGTATCCTCAGTCATGAATGATTAAGAAATCTTTCACAAGGTACTGAAATCTCTAAGTGGATGAAAATATTGATATAAATGGTCAGTTCTGGGTTTAGTTTTATAACAATAATAAAGAAATTTGATAATATTTATGGAGCATGATTAAAATTTCCAAATTTTGTTCAGGTGAAATACCTAAGGAGGTGGGGTATTCATTCATTTCAGTTAATTTTTTGGGCAATAGTGACCTATAAGCAAGCATGACCTTTATACAATTCCCAATACACCTTATACAGTTTATATGTTAGCATATCAACATTATACTGCTAACATTATGGTTATGAATATTGACATCTTTCTAAATAGCACATTGCAAACAAGTTTGATACAGTAATTTGCAAGGTGAATGTAGTTAATAATGTAGTAAATATTCTGTTACTAAAGAAATTAAAACATTACTTGTAGATAATATAAGGAAGACAGAAACCTCACATTAGTAAAGTGCATTACTACCTGCTAAAATAAAACAACCATAAGGAAATTTAAATTAAATGAAATTTAAATTTATTTTTTTGTTATGGGATGCACATAGGTAGGAATATATCTTATTTAGTGAAAATACTGACAGACTATTCATTTTGTAAATATGTGTCAGGCTACATGTTTGTTCCTAATGATGCATGGTCAAGAAAAATCATTTTCCATGTACCAAGGATGAAAAAAATATTGCATAAATCATTTCAGAATGATTGATTACTTCATTTGAAAACTACAAGGTAAAATTAAACATAACTGCAGCCACAATGAACCATTAATCCAAAGTCAAATAATATTCAAAGAATTAAGTAGTAATTATATAGCCAAAATGTATATAAGTACCATTACAGTATAGGGAGAATGGAACAGCATACATACAAAGAGATAAAGCTCATAAATTATATAAAAACTAAAAATAAATCTATTATCATAAAAATGTATTGTACTCTGTTATGGCTTGCGTCTAGATGACCCCCCCCACCAAAGCCTCATGTGATCAATAGGTACTGCTTTTCAGAGTTGGCTGGATCTAGAATGTGTGAAGTTGGGATTAAGTGCGTGATGCTGGTATCAAAGAGATACGATTACTAAATTAGTCAACTGATGGGTTTGGCATAGTTCTGGGTGTGGATAATGGGAAGGCCCTCCCTGTGTATGAGTGTTACCCACCCTAAGTGTGTGCAGCCTTGATAGAATATGAGGGACAGAAAAAGGATCATTGCTTGTCACTTGCTGCTGCTGCTTTGCTACTTTGCTGCCTTCTGCTCACCATGAACTGTTTCTTCTCTGTGATTTCCCTCAGCCATGCTACCCTGCCTTGGAGCCACCCAATTATGAATTGAAACTTCTACAAACTATAAGCTACACTAAACCTTCCCTCCTTTAAGTTAGGGTGTCAAGTATTTTGTCTCAGCAGTGAGAGAAGTAACTAAGTAATTAAGACAACCTCCAAAATTAAATAAGATACACAAAGCCACATTATGTAATTTCATATAGAAATATTATTTTTTGTGTTTCTTAATAGGACAAAAACAGCAAATGAGTAAAAGACTAGAGAAGAAACAAGGTAACATGTATCAATTTATAATTATTAAATTTTGAATGTGTTTTTTTAAGAAATGAAAAATACAATATTTATTTTTTCAATTTATTATAGTAAAAGACACATTGCAATTAATCTTCCTTAAAATATATCATGTCACATTAAAAACATATCCCAGTATTCTTGCCACTTTCTGAAGCAGTTCTGGGGGTCCTCTTCCATGACTGTCTTTATGAGATGTAATCAAATGTATGGAGAACAATGCTACTAGTGTCATTCCAAAGGAAAGCCAGGCTCTTAAAAAACATTGCAGTGTATCCTTATCTACCTGGTCACTGGATTTGGCACTGTTCTCCTTCTGGCTTTACCTCAACGTCAAAGAGACCATGAAGGATGGACTTTTTGAGCTGATTCAGGACATGGAGTGCAACTAAAGGCACTCAAGCAAAAGAACTCCAGAGTTGCTTCAGAAAGTGGCAAGAATGGTGGGATTAGCACGTTCCAACTGAGGGACATTATATTGAAGGGGAATAATGACAATGTGCCTTTTACTGTATTTTTTATTTAAACACACATCATATTTTTTGATAACACATGAAAATATGTGTTAAGTAGGGTTGTTGATACTTAATTTTCACTGTCCCAAATGTGTATGCCCATATCCTTGCTGTGGTCTCATAGTGGAGTGTACTTCCTTGCCTCTTGATGTAGGCCTGGCCATTTGACTTTGTTGTCAGTGGAATATTATGGGTATGATGTATGCAGAAGTTTAATAAGTGTGTACCACTGGCATGGGTTTCTTGAGATCCTGTAACTTCATGGGAATAGACTATGGTTGGTGGTTTACTCTAATTTGGCCTCCAGAATAAGATGCATGAACCTACAACAAATTAGTAGCTCCAAAGTAAAGTCACACAAGATAACCAACCATGGTAGCTAGTAATAACTGTTTGTTGCTTTTATTCCACTAACTTATGTGTCTTAGCTTTATACTATTACTTTCTAAAAAGTAGATAAATGATCACATTATAAAGAAGAAGGACTTAGAATTCAAACACCACCCATTCCAATTTCAGTCTTACATTTACCCTGGGCCTCCTCTCATTGCACTAAGTAATATATTTATGAACCTCTTTCTTGATTTTTTAAAATATATACATTCCAGTGCAAAAATTGAAAGATTTGGGTATAAGATATTACTCTTACATACTTTCATATCTCTTGCCATTTCTTCCTTTATACTTTGGGTAGTTATATTTTCCTGTTATTTCAATTCTTTGGCACACTTTATATTTCAGTTTTCATATTTTATTGTTTCAATTTTAAATAATATTTCCTTACCACTTCATTTGAGATACAAAGCTATTAACATGCTAGACATTTTTCCTAATTTTATTTCTCATTTCTATCTTACAAGTTTACTGTAAGGTCATTTTCACATTGATAACTTTTTTTGCCATTCTGGAGACTGAACTTAGAAGCTTCCCACAGAGCTAACATCACTGACCCTTTATATTTTTTATGTGTACAATGGGTCTCACTAATTCACTAAATTGCCCAGGCTGGGCTTGAACTCATAATCTTTCTGCCTCACAATGTGAGAGTTCTGGGATTACAGGCATGCATCCCATCATATAGATAATATTAAAAATTTATGCATTTAATTTTCAGAATTGTTCCTACTATAAAACCGAGGGTAGCTGGAAATGATTTTAGATTCACTTGTCTCAATGCAGAGATGCACAAATATGTAGACTTTGATTCACTTGAGGTATCTGAATCTGATCAAACAGGCTCAGATTCTACAGATTAGTCAAGAGAGGCCAGACTTGGAAAACAGAAAATCTGAGCATGGCAAAGCAGAGATTCTCAAAATACGTGATGGGACCAGATGGTATTCTTATCATCTGGGGTCCTTTCCAAGAGCTTGGAACCTTGTGTCTTCAGCTGGGAATGTGAGTATTATCTAGCTTTGTGTGGCAGCCTCTGTATATATTTTGATGTCCATCATCTTTGCTATTTTAATCATTTAATAAACATGCTTTCATAGATGTAAATAATTTTGTCATTTAAGTGTCTTCCATTACCCTGTCACTAAATGCTTGCAGAGTAGTCATAACTAAATTTTAGTTTTTTCCATATAGAGTGATGGAAATGAAAATAATTATGTTATTATTACTATCCAAATATTGCTACAGCCCCACTGTAATTATCTTGCCTTTAATCAGAAGAAGTTCCATTTTATAGGAAAGAGGTCTTTTCATATTATGACGATTATGCAGAACAACATCACATTTTGATTTTTTATGTAGTCATTTTTCTTTCATCCAGATTTTATTCTTATTTCTACTTTGTCATTTCACTTAAATTTTTCGTTACTTTTCCTTTTTTATTGTATACAGAATATATGCCATGGTCATTACCTCATGTTTATCTATATGATCAATCTTACTCTTTGATGTATAAAATCCATATTGTCACGAATCTGTTCTTTCTTTTGGACTTTTCTTACTTTATTCTCCAGTATGGATTAGGGGTTGTGAAGGCCTTTTTTTTTTTTTTTGTGGGTACCGGGGGTCGACCTCAGGACCTCGCATGCCAGCAGGTGCCCGTGCCTCCGAACAATATCACCGGCCCTTTTTTCGTATGTGGGTTCTGGGAGTCGAACTCAGGCACTCGCGCTTGCCGGGCAGGCGCTTATGCCACTGAGCCATCTCACCGGCCCAGGCCTTTTTAAAAATTTACTTATAGTTGACGTTATATTTTCCTACACTACTACTTAGGATTAGACTACTGCTTTCTAGATATCATATTTGCATTTTTCACAGTTTCTTTTTCCATTTGCACATTTCTGTAGTTCCTCAGAAAGGGAGAGCAAGATTCTTCACATTCTTGTGTGTATGTGCCTGTGTATACACATGTGTTCATGTATGTATATGCTTTATATGTTTTAAAAAAGTTAATAAATGTATGATTTCACAAATCACATGGTACAGTGACATGCAGAGAAATTCTTATTTACAGTGCTTAAAGAGGAGAAGAATAAGGAAAACAAATCTTACTGCTGATATACTGACTAGATGAGGAACATTACATAATGAGAGTGCTCCAACTTCATTTACAGTCCAATTGTTAAAATCCAATTTTTCAGTTAGGGCAGAACAGGGTCTCTGTGAATGTAAAGTTTTAATGAGGTTTCAGGCGTGATTTTGTTCTAAGGGTTTTCAAAAGAGATGGCTGGATAAAGACAGAGTATATTGTAGACCACAAGCACAGGTCCTGTCCTGTATTCAGAAGGTCCAATGTTGGCAGGTGAGTTTTTGGAGAATAGCTGGAAGTCTGCTTAGACAAAAACCCTGTTGCCATCTAAGTGCTTGGTCTTTAGATAAGCAACTAACAGGGAACAGCCTTGTAAGAACCTCAGCTATCACTGTGACTATCAATTCTCTTGTTTATACGTGTTTTGAAGTTCAAGAGTTCAAGCCAATAATTTACATTTGTGATCTGACAAGATGTGCTGTAATTGCCTCACAAAGAAAAGGATTACATTTTGTGTTTTTTTTAACAGCAAAATATATATCACTGCCATAGTAAGCATTGGTAATCATTTCAAAACCACGTAACAATATTTACATCTATCTATCTATCTATCTATCTATCTATCTATCTATCTATCTATCTATCTATATGTGTGTGTGTGATCTCACACTTAAGCCACAATTTATGCTTTAAAATTATAGATGAAAATTATTTATTTATGAGAAGAATGATGCCAATCTGCTTCTGATTCTTTTGTACCATATACCCTTTTTATTCTGGTTAATTTCATTTCCAAATTTAACAACTTTTGGAAGTGTATATTCTATCTTTGGTGTTCTGCAGTATCATTATGTTTGTTAAATCATCTTATCCAATGGGTGGTTGGAATTTTAAAACTGCTTTTTATATTCAGAAGATTTTTAAAAATTACTATTTAATTAATAACCTCTCTTTCGTGTTATCTCTTTGTTTTGTTTTCCTTTGCAAAGCCATTGGGTAAGTGCCTCTATGACACTTACTTTCCTCTTGTATTTGCTTGTTTTCCAAATTCTAGACTTCATGTCACTCTCCCAACAATTGTAGATAATACTGTATATTACAGAGGGATATTACAGTATAAGTGTCAAATAATTCTTGTTCTACTTTACTTATTCTTTCTCCAGACTATCTTTAGTTAAATAAATTTATTTATTGCTTTTGTATAATTTTTTTCTCATTCATTTCACTTTTCATTTCGTCTTCAATTATGTTAACGTCTTTTCTGCATCTGTTGTTGCTCCTGGGACATTTATACTTAAAAATTTAAATAAAAACTTTTTTACATAGCCTCAATCAGGAGTTTCATTTGTTGTTTTATAGGCTGGACTCATTCCCTAATAGCTTGTGCATAAGTAGCTAGCTAGCTATAAATTTACTGACCATTTCTAGAGTGTTTTCATTAGCTGGTTTAATTTTTTATTAATTAAGTTTATCGATGCATTTTAAATACATAAGTGTCTTGCTATAAATGGTCGAGGAACAAACTGGAGCCCTTCACAATATAACAGCAGGGAGAGGTTTACTCTGATATTGTCAGACTGACCTCTATGTGACCTTGAAAGTCTGTTCAGTTTCATGAGTAACTTTTCCTTGAAGATCAAAAGGAGGACTGTGGTGTTGGGGAAAGGAGTGTGCTAAGGTATACATGAAATAATTCTCTATCACCTTGCAATTAATGAGCCTGTCTGCTGCCTTACTTCTCATCTCTTCTCTATGCATGCTTTCCCTATAAATTTCTCCAAGATTCATGTGAAAAGACTGATTTCAAGTTTATCTTCTTTTGCCTATGTTTTCAAAGGCAGTTTGTTGTTTTGTTTCATCCAGTTGAGTATTCAAATTCATTATTTATGCTCCTAAATTTTGTGTCAAATATTTTTTATATACTAATTGTGTTGTAAATTTATGTATTTATATATTATTGAACTATTTATGTGGTGTCTTAAGAGAAAGTACATAAAATGTTCAATTTACAATTTTGAATTGCAAGAATGTATAGAAAATAAAACTGTCAAAATAATTTCTTGCCCACCCTTTTCATCTCATGAAGCAAAGATTTCTTAAAATACTTGGCTCCACTTAACATTGAAATATTCTCATTATTCTTAATCTTGTATCCTTAAAAAGTCTTTCTTCTTTTTACTTATGTGCCTTCATAGGAACATTTCAAAGATTCATTTGTTGATTGTTAAGACTGTATCCTTCCTAGGTATTATTGCCAATAGTATTATCTTAACCTAATAACACTATTTCTTAGAAAAATTCCAGGATATAGAACCATTCATCTAAACTCCACCCCGTCTATAGTATGAAAGGATATGACAGGAATTAATTAAAAGTGTGGTGTATTGGTCCATTTTAGCTTGAATTCAGTAAGAATAGAATAAATAGATGGATTCAAAATATACTAATATATAAAATTAACAGGGCTGAAGATTGATAAACCCATAAATTTTTCTAGTTTTTAAATTAAGTGAATAAAGCCATTGTTTAAGGAGTTACAAATTTTGATGGGTAAAATTTAGAAAGATATTAGAAAATCAGTTTTGACCTTCTGGAGTTAATTCAGCCTTGCAATTCGAATATCTATGAGGATGAATACATAGGTGGTTGTCTATATGTATTGAGAATTGAAAATTATGAATAGTATTTGAAATAAGATTAGGAATGGGTCATCTGTTAATAAAACATTGAAGTAAAAAACCAAAGATTAAGACAGGAGAGGCATTGATAAATTTTATAATTTAGTAGTTTATATAGACTATGGAAACTCAAAAGATGTAAGTAAGTTGGAGAATAAAGAGAAGAAAAGGAAAAATGAAAATATCAATTACTCAGGGATCTACACAAAAAGAAATCTTATGGGAAAATGGCAATTAGTTCCTGACCAAAAAGAAAAATGAAAAGCAATTTAAGTACTTAACAATGCATTCTCCTAACTTTATATTCTAGGTTTTGAAATAGTTCTTGGGGCTGTAATGGAATAAAAAAAGTACATGGGTTCAAGAACTTTAAATTATAGCATGAAAAAATGGTCATTACACAATTGAATAAAATCAGATACATAACCAAAATGAACAAATACAATATGCTATGAGAGTATATGTATAATTTGGGGATTATATTATATCTTGGGGAAGAATAATGCTTAAACTGTGATTCACAGGTGATCAATAAATGTCATTTTATCAAATATATGTAGTTTTATAATTCTATAGAATGTCAAATAAAAAAAACAGAAGAAAACCTCCTATAAGCAAGAACTATCAAAACAAACCAGTTTGCTTTTCCTCTGGATTTCAAAAGGAGAAAGAAAAGCACATTTTCCTAAGTGTCTCCAAAATCCACAGGCAAGAGATGCTGAAATGAGACAGAGGAGAAGTGGGGAATCTGTCTCCTTAAAACTAATACTGAAATGTATGTATGCCTGCACTCCACCGTGATCATCTTGAGCTTTTGAGCAACATTTAGATTTATTTATGGAGTTAATATTTAAGACTTGATAACTACACTGAAATCATATACAGTTTGCTTTAATAGATAAATTTTGAAAACCTAACAATGAATGAAAAAGTGACTGCTTTGAATTTTTTTTAACACTAATGTAATTGACAATTTTATTTTTACAAAAGCAGAATAATCAAGTAACCCTGAAAAGGAAGAAAAATTGAAATATATTCATCATCTTAACTAGACCATTTTCTTCATAACTGCGTTTAAAATTAAGCAACTAACCTACACAATTTATAAGTGATTTCTGTAGTTTACTCAACCTTTTAGTAGACAAAGTTTTCAGGGAAAAGATCATCTCAGTAAGTTCCTAAAAGTCAAAAGGAAATATGCAGGCTATTTTTGAGACTGGAAAAGGCCAAAATACTTAAAATTTTGCAACATTTTGCTTTTTCACACTATAAAATTACCTTATGGCAATTTCAGAATAAAGTCACATTAAATTTGGTAGTATGTGACAAGTATTTTTAAAATCCTAAATAACTGCTTTTTATGTTACTGTGTTAGAGAATGGGAAAAATAATTTACTCCAGATCCACCTGTTATGTGACTGATTAGTTCAGCATTAACTATCACATACATAAGCAAACATATCCACATGGACACTGTCAAGATTGGGAAGTAATTTCATATCTTGTTGATTTTTATGACTATTAGATAACTAAATTTTTGGGTTTAATTTGTGTGTGTGTGTGCGTGTCTGTGTGTGTGTGTGTGTGTGTTTTCAGGCTGCTCTCAGATTCCTGGGCTTATCCTCACCCTCCTTAGTTGCTTGAACTATGGCTTTGTTCCACTGCTTCCTGCATTAATGGAAAATTTTAAGAAAAATGTTTACAAACTTGGAAATACATTTCATATGTTATGTTAAGCAAATTTTATTAAAAGACCAAAAACTTTCTTTTAACATTCTCATAAATATTTTAAAATTAAATATCTCACAGATTAGAATTTAAAATCATTTCCATCCGAGACTGGGATTTAATAAAACGCCAGAGGGATTTCTGAGGGGTGGAGAGAGAAAAGAATTTGTGATTTAAGATATTTCCTACCACTTTATCTAAAAGTAGTTTCTTTTTATTGACATTATATTGAATCCTGAGGGTTCTTTTATTAAAAGGAAACACCAAAGAAATTCAGTAGAAAAAGCAAATATATACATTTCTAAGATATCTGCATATGCCATATATATATATATATATATATATATATATATATATATATATATATTCCAAACCAGGTTCAACATTATCACTACATAAAAGCAAAAAGAAAGACTGAAAAACTATGAGAGTGGAGCAGTATCCGAGCCAATCTGTGAATCTTGATGGTGATTTAAGTTCTCTTCCCATTTATGTGTATATGTTTACTTTCCTTTTCAAGGACAGGATCTGGGATGATGAACCTGGGAAATGTATATACATGTGAGTATTTTCCTTTTGTTGATCCTTTATACCTTTGTGAATGTAACTTTTTTCAATTTTTAAACGTTTTGACTAGCTCTACTGAAATATTATTGACCTATTAAATAACTGGATATACTTAGTGTGTACACCATTTGATGACTATGAAGACATGAATACAGTTGTGAAACAATAACCACAATTAAGGTAATAAACATATGCATCACCTGAAAATTTCCTTCTGTATCTTTGTTTTTTGTTTTTTTATCCCTTTATTGCTTATTATGTTCTATTTCAGAATGAGAACATTTAACCTATGATCTACTTTTCTGATACAGTGTAAACAGTATGATACTGAATTGGTAACTATAGATACTACGTTGTACAATATATCTGGAGAAACTTCTTATCTCACATAACTTAAATTTCATATCCATTGAATAACGATGAAATTTCATCTCACAGATGTTAAAAAATGTAGGAGATGCAAGAGCTGTTGAAGGTGAAGATCAGTTGGAAATCTTGTACACTGTTGGTGGGAATGGAAAATAATGAAGACACTATGGAAAACAGAATGGAGGCTCATCAGAAAATTAAACGTAAGGGCTGGGAATGGAGCTCAGTGGTGGACAGTTTGTTTAGCGTACTTGAGGCCCTGATTTCAATGTCTAAGATGCATGCAGAGGTACATAAAAATTAAATGTAAAACTATCACAAGATCAAGCAATTCTGCTTTTGGGTGTACAGCCAAAAGAATTCAAATGGAAAGCTTGAAGAAATAGCTGTAATCCAATATCTCCCTTTTAGTTTTTATAATTTGGTAAGGTAAATGGCGATTAATTTCATGGGATTGCAATAGCACCATTGATGGATTCTTTGTGCCACCTCATCTCATTGACATGTATGACTGTCTGAAAATCTGAAGTTTATAAAGGATGGATTATGTAGATTTAGTTCCAAAATTTGTTAATTTCTAAACCTAAGGAAAATGAAAATGAAAGAAGCAACATGCATGCTTGCAATGAGACAATAATTCATCTTAGAATTTAGTTGAGGGTCTTATAAATCAAATATTAAGATAACATGCAGAATTTGGAGATTAATAATTATCTAAGAAAAGAAAAAATATCAAAGAGTTTCATGGGGCAATCTTTTTTAAAATTAATTAAGTTTATTGGTACATTTTATATATAAATAAAAATCACATTCATCATAGGCAATTTGTACCTGTACATGACATATCTTGATTCTTTTTTTCCCATTCCCGTCTCCTCCCTTCAACCACTCTTCCCCTCCTTATTTACAAAATCTGTTTCTTTTCTACTTTTTCTCTCATTTTCTCTTTTCCCTTCCTTCCCTTCCCCCACCTGCCTCCCTAATTCCCCTTCCCATTTGAACATTTTCTTCCTATTTGGAATATCTATTATACATTTTGGTTCTTATTTACACTTGTGTTTTCTCACACCAGACAATGGTAAGTATGATATTCTTTTCCTTAAGTAGATGTTCTCTTTATCATATTGGACCATAAATTAACCTACTCTTTGAACTGAAATGACTCATCTTCTGTATATGGCTGCTTAAGAAGCAAACATCTTTGAAAAGATAATCTGGAACAAAGAGAGTCAGTACCTCCACTTACAAAACCAGCAGAAATAAGAGTGACTGATGTAGAATCATCTGAATAGAAACAAATAAGTTATTACCATAGTCTGGAGGAGAGATGTTGCATGTTTGGAACTATTGAAGAAACAACAGGGAAAAAAGAAGAGCTATGAAGGCAAAACATGATAGGTTGGCTAAAAAGACTGAATAACAGTTGCATGGAAAAGGGAAATAATGAGTATCTGAGAACTTGCATATGGATAAAAATAAATGTCTTTCATAGGAAAATCCAAATGTATTTGTCCAGAGGCTATCTTGATAACTGATTAGCATGTAGACAATGGCCCAGAAATTCACATATAAGTCATTCAAAGCAGAAGACATGATGTGTATAAACCTTATCCACTAAACTAATAGAACTGTTATTGGGAAACAAGGTATAGTAAATACATGGCTTAGTATTTAATTTTGTATATAGGTTAATTTAAAATGATTACTATGGATCTTATATGATGTATGAATATAATAGAGTGTTTAAATTAAAACATTTATTACAGTGAAAGACACATTGCCATTAAAATACCTCAAAACAATCTCCCTCACTTTAAACTTGTTTATATATATTCTTGTC
This sequence comes from Erethizon dorsatum, assembly GCA_028451465.1. Taxonomy (NCBI): domain Eukaryota; kingdom Metazoa; phylum Chordata; class Mammalia; order Rodentia; family Erethizontidae; genus Erethizon; species Erethizon dorsatum. The sequence goes on from CM051832.1 coordinate 72,057,167, forward strand.
ACTTGTATGGAGAATAATGCTGCCATGTGCCATCCAAAAGAAAAACAGGTTTATAAAAACATCACAGTGTGTCCTCATCCACCTTATGCACAGTTTCTAGTGCCATAATATATAGGCTTTTCCCCAAATGAAAGGTCAAATGTTTTAAACTTATTCAGTACATGGAGGCAACTATAATAGTACAACAAAAGACACTCATGAAAGAACTTTCAGAAGTGCTTCAAAGAATGGAAAAAATAATGGCATAAGTGTGTTTGAAACTAGAAGGAATATTTGAGGGAGGTTAATGTAAAAGTATATTTTACTGTAATAAGTTTTCAAGTGTATCAATTCACTATGTTTTTCATTACACCACTTTTATAGTAGTAATTTGGCAGTCAGCATGTTGGATGCTAAAATATTACACTTGTTAAAAAAGGACATTTTAAGAGCTAAATACAAGTATATTTATATAATACATAACACTTGAATTTACTATTCATTTATGAAAAGGATAATTATTTAAGAACTCTGTACATAATGGTAATAGTCAACTATGATTGTACACATACATATTTCCTATGAGAAAAGCACAGTGTTATTCACTTCATATTATAAGTACCATAGACAGATAATTTACCTTAAATGCTGTAGTTGATAATTTAAGAATCAGCAAGGCTGGCATTATGACATGTGCTTGTAATCCCAGCACTAGGGAGGCTAAGACAGGAGGATCGTCACAAGTTTGAGGCCAGCCCGGGATACATAGTGAGTTCAAGTCCAGCCTGAATGACATAAAATGACCAAAAAAAAAAAAATAATTAAATAAATAAGTCACAAGAAAAACAGTAAAATGCATGTTATTAAAATAATTGTCTACAGAAATTACACAACAAAAGCTTCAGTTTTAATCACAGAATAATGTAATTACATGTCAAAAAAGAAAGAAATACTAAGAGTGAAAAAATTTTATGTATGATTCTGGACTGACAATTAAAATCAATTTTAAACTGTGCAAAAAATATCCGTTTACATTTTAAAGAGTATTTATATGGTAAATATATTATAAAGAAAATCTTAAAGAAAGTAGTGTTATAATAATTTCGATGTATCCCTTATAAGTTAGCCATGTGTATTCATAACAAAATTGCCTGAATCTTAAAAATAGATTTAGAGGGCCGGTGAGATGGCTCAGCGGTGTAAGCACCTGCCTGGCAAGCACGAGGGCCCGAGTTCAACTCCCGGAACCCACATACGAAAAAAGGGCAGGTGATATCGCTCAGCGGCATGGGCGCCTGCTGGCCTGCAAGGTCCTGAGGTCGATGCCCAGTACCCACAAAAAAAAAAAATAGATTTAGAATATACAGGAAAAATAAAGATCTTTTAGTTAAGTTAAGCTCTATACTCTACCTCAAAATAATTTGGAAGTGTTATGCCATGAAATATGCATTACTCTTAATTTATTTCTTCATTTCATAATGGTTCACTGAGTATTAGTTTCTTCATTAGTCAGCTTTCCCATCACTGGGAAACAACATACCAGAACCTGAGGGATGCAATGAAAGCAGTCCTAAGAGGGAGATTTATAGCAGTGAATTCTCACATCAGGATAACACCATGAGCACAAATAAGTAACCTAATGTTGCACCTCCAGTTTCTAGAAAAAAAAGAACAAGGGAGGAAATTATAAAGATCACAGTGGAAATTAATGCAGTGGAGACTAAGAAAACAATACCAAGAATTAATGAATTGAAGAGTCGATTCTTTGAAAGAGTAAATAAAATTGACAAACCCTTAGCCAACCTTATCAGAAAAAGGAAAGAAAAGACACAAATTCATGCATTGAGGAAAGAAAATGTTGAAATCATTACAGATCCTCTGGAAATTCAGAAGATCATCAATACCTACTTCAAAAATCTTTACTCTCATAGGATGGAAAAACACAGAAGAACTGGAAAGATTCCTGGATATTTACAAATTACCAAAGCCGAATCAAGGAAATATAAAAATTCTGAATAACCCAATATCAGTCAATTAAATTGAAAATGCAATTAAACACTTACCAACAAAGAAAATCCAAGGTCCTGATGGATTCACAGCTGAATTCTATAAGATATTTAGAGAAGATTTAATGTCAATATTCCTCAAACTCTTTAATGAAATTGAAAGGGAATCAGTATACCCTAACTCATTCCTGGAGACAAGTATCACCCTAACACCAAAACCAGAGAAAGACCCAACAAAAAAAGAGAACTACAGGCCAATCTCCCTGATGAACATAGATTGAAAAATCCTCAATAAGATACTAGCAAACAGAATGCATCAAATTATCAATAAGATTATATACCATGACCAAGTGGGATTCATCCTAAGAATGCAGGGATGGTTCAACATATGCAAATCAATAAATGTAATACACCATATCAATAGAGCCAAGGACAAAAATCACATGATCATCTCAATAGATGCAGAAAAAGCTTTTGAAAAAGTCCAACACGCATTCATGATGAAAACCCTATAGAAAATTGGAATAGATGGTTTGTACCTCAATCTGATGAAAGCCATCTATGACAGACCAAAAACAAACATTATACTAAATGGTCAAAAATTGAAAGCTTTCACTCTAAAATCAGGAACAAGACAATGATGTCTATTATCACCACTCCCATTCAAAATATGTTCTGGAAACATTGGGCAGAGGAATTAGACAAGAGAGAGAAATAAAAGAAATAAGGACAGGGAAGGAATTAAATTATCATTATTCACAGATGACATGATACTCTGCATAGAAGACCCCAAAAACTCCACCAAAAGATTTCTAGATTCAATAACCAAATTCAGTAGTGTAGCTGGATACAAAATCAACACAAAGAAATCAATAGCATCCCTGTAAACAAGGAAAAACTCACTGAGAGAGAAATTAGGGAAACCAAACCCTTCACAATAGCATCCAAAAAAATGAAATACTTAGGATTCAATTTAACAAAGGAAGTAAAAAACCTATATATTGAAATTTATAGTACTCTGGAAAAGGAAATCAAAGAGGATAGCAGAAAATGGAAAGATATCCCTTGCTCATGGATAAGAATAACCAACATAGTGAAGATGGTAGTACTCCCAAAATTGTTGCAAAGATTTAAGGCAATCCCAATCAAAATGCCATCAGCATACTTCCCAGAACTAGAGAAAACATTCCTAAAATTCATTTGGAACCAGAAGAGACCTAGAATAACAGAAGCAATTCTGGACAACAAAGGCAAGGCAGGAGGCATCACAATCTCTGACTTGAAATTATAGTATAAAGTTACCATGATAAATTTAGAATGGTACTGGCAAAAAAAGAAAAAGACCTGAGGAACAGTGGAACAGATTAGAAGATGAGGACACAACTATAAACACACTCAGTCACATTGTGTTTCACAAAGGGGCCAAACATGTTCACTGAAAGAAATATAGCTTTTTTAATAAATGGTGCTGGAAAAACTGGCTCTCCACATGCTGAAGACTAAAACTAGACCCAGGTCTATCACCATGCACTAAACTAAAATCAAAATGGATAAAAGATCTAAATATTAAAACAGAAACAGGGGCCAGTGACATAGCTCAGCAGCATAAACACCTGCCTGCCAAGCGTGAGGTCCTGGGTTCAACTCCCAGTACCCACATAAAAAGGAAATAAGGGCCAGTGATGCTGCTCAGTGGAACAAGTACCTACTGTCAAGTGTGGCAAGAGTGAGGTCCTGAGTTCGACCCCCAGTACCTGCATAAAAATAAATGAATAAATGAAATAAAACAGAAACACTAAATCTACTGCAAGAGAAAGTAGGTAGAAATCTTGAAAATATAAGCATAGTCACAGAGTTCATGAACAAAACCTAAACTGCATGGGAAATACTTCAAATAGTCAATAACTGGGATCTCATTTTATCAAAAATCTTTTGAACATCAAAAGAAATCACTAGAAGAGTAAAAAGACAACACACAGAGTGGGAAAAAAATTTAGCCAAATGTCTCTGAGACAAAGAACTTGTATCTAGAACGCATAAAAGTTGAAAAAAATCAGACACCCCAAATTCAAACACCCAATCCAAAAATGAGCATCTGAGATGAATACACTTTTAATGCATGGTTATTAAATTACTAAAATTGATATAATTTTACTTTTTCATTAGTGATTCTGGCTTTTGACTGACCTGGTAATTGCATATAAAGGGCAACTATCAAAAAAGTGAGTCAAAAAATATTTTTTCAACATATTTAAATTCATCAATTCTGTTATAAGATAATCTATTTTCAACTAGCTTTTCTTTAACTTTATTTTGCAACACAGTTCCCAAATAGCTAATTGTATCCTATTGTATAACTAAATTGGTCAAATAGCCAGAGTGTCAATCTAAATTTGGAAATGACAAACTTGTGCATTGATAGTTATTTCACAATTACATTTATTTTATGAAAGAATTACTGTTTGGTTATAGAAATAATTTTCTTTATGAATATAAGGTTAAGCGTTAGCAACAAAATCAAAAGGAAAATGCATCATGATTTGGATTAGTAAAATGGTTCATCTAGAAAAGATCAGGAAGTACAACAGGGGTGGGAAAACACATAAAAAGTCCATGGAATATATGGAATATAACAGAAAATGAGAAATAAAAATTCACATTGATGGAGCAAGACAATGAGATGATTTTTAGGATCATGGATAAGTAACATTCAGTTTTAATTTGTTCTGCTGCAATGCATATCCTCTCTGTTTATAAAACTCTTAGTAAGTCCTGTTTCATGCACATGCCTTAGGGAAACGTTCCCTATTATGATGAGCACTCAGTGAAAGTAGAAAAAAGGAAACATGTAAGTGTAGTAAAAGAAAAACTGCATAAGACAAACAGAAGGTCATAAAAATTTGCTATGGCCTTGTGCTGAAAACTTGGATGTTCAATACAAAATTATCATTTTTTTCACTGAAAGTTGCAGAAATTGTTGAGTTACTTTGAGTTTCTCACATTTAATAAAGTGTTTAAATATAAATCTCAGAGTATCAAGATGATATTTGGCTCAATATTTTGTTGATATTGCTGTCTCTTTGTAATTAAAGGAAACTACTGTGTGTGGCATTGATAAATAACAGTAGTATATATTGTATTTAAAATAGAAGTTAGTGTAATCTTCAGATCTTCCTGGTAATTCTTTGTTCCCCAGAAATGATTGGAGAAAAAAATTTTTTTTTCACTAGGACCTCTTTTACTGTATTATTTCTTAGAAGCAGGTATATTCAAATAGGTTTATGAGATAACTCAAAAAGAACTAAAGGAGACAGAGAAGGAGAAGAGGAAGGAGAAAAAGAAGAAGGAGAGAAAGGAGAAGGAGCAAGATAAAGTAAAGTTACCTTAGAAGTTCTCTTTTTGTAAAGCTTGTAGGTGATAGCTGGATAAGATAGATCCATAGCAATATAGTACAGATGAAGCATAATACTGTATTACCAAACTTCTATATATTACCAGAGAAAAGACACAAGTTAAAACCCTTCTGGTCTTCCTTAATTCTAACTGTACCCTGGAAGGCATCATATGTTCCCAAAGCCCCAAAGAATTAAGATGGTGAAGCTGAGATAGAACACCATGCAGAAAACCTCTCTAGTGGGAGGAGTGTGTCTTAATCCATTTGGCTGCTACGACAAAAATAGCATAGCACAAATGACTTATAAACAAAGGAAATGTATTCCTCCTTGCTTGGAAGTCCATAATTAATATGCCAGCACAGTCAGTGTCTTGCATGGTGGAAGGGATGATAAAGCTCTATGGAATCTCATTTATAATGTCACTAATTCCATTCATGAGGATTGCAACCTCAAAATCTTATAACCTCCCCAAATCCCCACCTTTAAATGCAATCACATTTTGGTACATGATTCAGTGTTTGGGCTTGTTTGGAGGCATATGAACAATCTTTATCAGAGAGTAATGGGTTTCAGATGATTTCTGGGGAGAAGCGCCATCCCTCAGACTGTACAGAGAGCATGGCTGAGAGGCAAAGGTATCTACAACACCTATAAAGCAAAAATAAAGCAACATGAGACAGACAATAATCCCTGAACAACACAGATATGCAGACTATTGCTTCAACACTTAAAACTTCAATAACTGATGCCAATAAACCATACAAGAAACTGAGAAAGGCATGGATGTGGAAGCCAACAAACAGAGAAAAGGTGGTGGAATTTTCTGTGTGGAAACCATGGGTCCTCACTCCTTATATTACTATGTTATGTATTCCCTGAGTCAGCCAAATGCCCATTTTTGGAAATGAGAAAATTCTAGGAAAAATGAACTTTTACCTAAAGGAGTACATTAAAGAGCCTATTTAGAAAATATATACACACTGTCGGTTGTCTGTAGATGAAGCCCTAATTTGTAGAGGCAGTGAATTTTTAGAGATGATATTTTTTTTAAATGCTGTAAGATTGAGGAAAAGATTAAGATATTAAAAATGCTATAAATTAACAGATTTAAAATGGTGTTTTACACCCTCTCACCTACCATAGAGGGTATTATCATGGCTTTCTTGGGGTAACTAGTAGTTCTAACCCAAATTTAAAGGAGACCTTTCAATACAGAAACAATAAGCCACAGACATTGTCTATCCAAGCAGTAAGTAATTCACTATTCCAAACAACCTGATTTAAGAAGCATTTTCATAGTTCTTTGCCCTTCTTCATTTTTATTTTCTGAAATACCACACTTCTACTTTGTATGTATTTGTAGGCATGGTGAAATTCTATTATCACAATTTGTTCTAACTGCATGGAAATGTGGTTCTGTCAACACTGCTAAGGGTTAGGCTATATCCATTAAGTGCACTTTAATTAACGCCAAAGTATTTGTAAAATAGCTCTTTGGTTTATGATACAATTACTAATATAAGGATAGAATTGAAATGTGTGTCAAGAAACAATTAGTTGCTTCTTTATGAAGCTTCTCCACTGAGATATGAATAAATGCAACAGGAGAGTTCTGAGTTTATGTTGTTGAGATGTGAAGGTTATTTCCAATTAATTCTTATTTTCCTTGGCTATAATTATCTTATTTATATTTGAAAATTACTGGTGCATTTTACTGTAATATTTGCATAGTGGGGACTATACTCGATGCTCTTAGGGTTTTAACTTTGCTTATTTTGTGGACCTTTTGACTTTTTTTGCAAGTAGTTTGATATTTGAGATTTCCCCTGAACTATATTATTAAATACTTTTCATATACAGTTACATTAATTTCTTGATGTAGATATATTCAAATTAATTTGAAATGAATCTGTTGTTCTGAGGTTTATCTACACTTAAATTGGGGACTTCATGTGTGAATTTTAAAGTTCACTGAGTGAAAATATTTTAGGTAATTGTGAGAGGTATGGAAAGTGTGTTGTTTTGTTTCGTTGTGTATTGGGGGAAGAATGATTGTAATCATTTCTTTATTCAGTAATTGGAAAGAAAGGAGGCTAAGCATAGCTAGTAGGAATAAAACTTTCTTATACCTAAAATCTATAAGATTATAGAACTGTGAAATTACTTACAAAATATTATATGAGTGACAACTGTATGTGTAATTTCAGGTTATGGCTTAACTATTTTTTGTATATAAACAGAAATATATTTGCCAGTTTCAACACTAGAAAGACATACATGCTGAGGGGATATTCCTGACTGTGCATAACAGTGGATATCTGAAATTCTATCGAAATTTCTTCATTAAACTTGCCAAAACAGAATGTCTATGTCCTTGTGTAACTATTGTTATAGTGCACTCATTCCTGTGTCTTTTCATATGATGATAGACATTATTTTATTGTAAAGGGCCTTTAGACATTAGGTTGATTAATATACTTTCCACTTAGACATGAATTTAAGAAGTCATTTCCCTATTTACGCTCCATTAGAAATGAACCACAAACTTAACAGCACAGAATCATCTGCATGGCTATAAAGTTGAAATCAGGTCGCTTTTACCCATCTCCCATCCTCATTGTACCATAGAACATCTAAGGTTCGTTATTTTGCTTTGAAGGCAGGAATGAAATATATGTAATCTAAATGAGTTAGCACAGTTGACCAAAGCAAGTCACATGCCAAGCCAAAAACAAAAATGTGAAGAATCACACTCTACTCTTTGTGAAACCAAGCAAGGTATATGAATAAGCCCAATATTAACAGTGTGAAGAAGTACATGTGTTCTGTGACTATGTGATGAAGCGACAGTGTGAATATTTGCTGGAAAACAATCTAAACATAATAGGTATTTTACACACTAAAATTGAGCATTAAACTGAATCATAATATCTAAAATTTTCATTTAAGAGTGTAAGACACTTCACAAATACTTAACATTTGGAGTACACATAGACTATTCAATGTAGATCATATCTGAAGTTATAAATCTTAAAATATGAAAAAATATAAACCATATAACATATGTTCTACAGCTGCATAGGAGGTGGAAGAAAGACTTCTTAAAGATGTCCACATCTAATCCACAACTCCTGTTAATATATTGCTTCATAAAGCAAAAGGGATTTTCAGAAAAGATGAAATTAATTATTTTGAGATGGGAAGATTATTCAGTATCATTTGAGTAGCCCCAGTGTTTTCACAAAGATCACTGCAAGAAAGGAACAGGAGGGAGGGTGTCAGAGAAGAAATGACTACAGAATCAATGTGAAAGTCACGTCAGTGCTGCAGAAAGCCACAGCTCAACAACCGTGAAGTATCTAGACTGGGAAAGCCAGGGAAATCAATTTTCCTCAACATCTTCCAGAAGGAACAGAGTTCTGCCTAAAACTCATATTTTAACTTAATGAAGGTCACTTTTTATTTTTGGAATTCAAACACATGAGGTAATAAATTAGTGATTTTTATGCATCTAAATGAATGTAGATTATTAGAGCACCAATGGGATACTGATGCACACATTAGCCTATTTTGAGATTTATGTAAAAGAATATAAAACAAAATAAGTTAGATATTTGCAAATGGAGAAACAACTAAATCATTGAAAGAGGATGGAATCCAGAAATACAAAACAACTATGACTATTCGATTTTTGAGAGACGTGGTAAACAAAATTATTCGGTAGAAGAAGCTTTTGAATAAATGGTATAGGAATAATTTATCATCATAAGCAAAAGAAGAAAAAGGGGAAAATGACCTTGAACTCTTATGCCTTATGTAAAAATTAATTTCAAAAATACATTGCAGACGTATTATAAAACAAAACTAAGAAAATTCATAAAACTTTTAGGGGAAAATATAAAATAAAGTTTCATGAAATGGATTGGAGAGAATATATAAATATATATTTATTTATATGAATATATAAATATATATACACACTCATATATATATCTCCAAGACACAGTGAATAAAAGAAAATTTACAAATCAACTGCCATAAAAGTTAAAAACATGATGTGAAATACAGTATCAAAGGCAAAAAAAAGACAAGTTGCAGACAGAGAAAATGTTAAAATTTTATATCTAATAAATAACATATAAACATTGCATAAAGAACTCTGAACACACTGCATTAAGGGAATAAACAACCTAGTTATAAAATAGGCAATGGGTTGAATGGACACTCACTTCGCCAAAGAGGAATGGACAGTGAAAAAAAGAAGAAGAAAAAACAGCAAAAAGAAAAAAAGGAGATTCAGCATCATTCATACAAGAATGCAAGCGGTAACTTTCAGAGAAATACAAATGCAAATACCAGTACAATCACACACCTATCAGAATGGCTAAAACGACACAAAAAATGAGAAGCCAAAACCTATCAATACCAAGAGTGGTTAAAGTTAGGGAACTCCTGCGAATACTATACATTAAATGCAGAGATACAAAATAATATGGCCAATCTGAAGAATTTGAAATTTCTTGCAAAGTTAAACAAATTCTAAAATTTTACCAAGGACTACATTGATTTATTTATCCAAGAAAAAAGGACAATTGTATTTGTGAAATACCTTTCTAGCAATCTATCCATAATAGAAACTGGAAACAATCCAAATGTCCTTCAATAAGTGAATGGATTACTGGCATGTTGATGCAATTGAATATTGTGCAGAAAATAAAAGGAACAAATTCTTGATGCTCAGTACTTGGGATGAACTGAAAAGGATATAAAAGTAAAAGAAACAGTTATCAAAAAGTTATATAGGGGCCGGTAAGGTAGCTCAGCGGCATAAGTGCCTGCCTGGCATGCACAAGATCCTGACTTCAACTCCCAGAACTCACATAAAGGAAAAAAGGGCTGGTGATATTGCTCTGTGGCACAAGCACTTGCCAGCAAGCACGAGGTCCTGAGGTTGACTCCCAGTACCCAGATTAAAAATAAATAAATAAATAAAATAAAGTTATATAATGCAACATTGTAAATGTATTTTGAATTTTTTTAAAAGGAAGAAAAAAATAAAACAATTTTAAAACAAGATAATAGGAGAGTAACAATAGTTAATACATTGTATATTGTTATCTCCAGAGTAGTTACTCAGGGAAAAAGATATAGGCATGAGATATTGTCCAGACAATGTTAGCACAAACCTTTCTATTCAGTGAACTAAGAGAAACTAGCAATATAACTATCTCAACTATCTTGTTTATACATATATATATATTTTTTTTTTACTTCCTTCCTTTTCCCTTTCCCCAGCACAGTTTCTTGTTTCTTTTGAACAGTTTCTTCTCAATTCACAGTATCTATTGTATATTTTGGGTCCTATTTACTCATTTAGCTTCTCACACTAGTGAAACTATATAATGTTTAGAAATGTGGGTCTGATTTATTTCACTCATGAGTATGTTCGCAAGTTGCATTCATTAATCTATAAAAGTCTCAAGTTTATCCTTCTTTATGGCTGAGTAGTACACCATTTTATAAAAAAAAATATCTTTTATGCATACCTCAGTTCAAAATACCATTAGCATACCTCACAGAACTAGAGAAAACATTCATAAAATTCACTGGGAACCAGAAGAGACCTAGAATAGCAAAAGCAATTCTGGGCAACAAAGGCAAGTCAGGGGGCATCACAATTCCTGACTTGAAATTATACTGCAAAGCTACTGTGATCAAATCATCTTGGTATTGGCAAAAAATAAATAAATAAATAAAATCCAGGCCTGAGGATCAGTGGAACAGAATATTTTGACATTTTTAAGAGACAAAATTTCAGTGCTGGACAATAGATCAGTGCCTTCAGAGGCTAAATTAATGGATGGCTAGGACTTTAAGGTAGATAGGAGGGGAATTAGGGGAGATGTTGAAAATGTTTGGGGTAGTGACTATACAAATCGACATTTTTGTTAAAATTTAGAGTTTGTGACTGGCAGTCTCTAAAATGGTTCCTCCAGACAGTGACAATCTTACATAATACTCTTTCTTGAATGGAGGATGGCCTAGTAAATTGATTATAGCTACTACTCTCATCATTAGATTATATAAGATTGGGATTGGTCTTGGTAACGTGCTTGTTTGCTAAATCTTGAAGCAAGTTACTATGTTTGTGAAGCTTACACGACAATAAAATGGGAGAGGATTCTGGGCAGTATCTGTTTGAAGTGACGAATAGTTTTGAAAATGGATTATAAAATTTACAATGTGGATGTGACTGTACCATAGAATTATACACATAAAATGGTTAACAGGATCAGACATATGATTCTATATGTATATATATATAGCATTATATATGTAATGTTTTTAAAATCCTATGAAAACATGCTATTACTTATTTTTTAAATTTTTTGTTTAATATTTTCACCCAATAAATGTTTTTCTTTTGATGACCAATTCTTTATTAGCTTTCTTTTACTGTGTACCAAATGGCCATAAACCTCATGGCCTCTTTCTGAGCGTTAGAAATCTACTTCAGTACAACAACTTTTTCCAGGTTCTCATAAGGCTGCCATGAAGGTGTAGGTCAGTGCTAGACCTTATCTGAAAGTGGAATCCACTTTGAAGCTTATACTGCTGTTGGCTGAATTTCAGACGTCAGTTCTTCCTATCTACAAACATGAAATGTCTTTCCATATATTTAGGTCTTTTTTCATTTCCTGCAACAATGTTTTGAAATTTTCAGTGAGCAAATCTTTTACCTCTTTGATTAAACTTATATGCATTATTTTCTTAGAAATAAAATAGCTTTTTAAAATTCAGATACATTATTTGTTCCCAGTATATAGAAACATCTGATGTTTGAGTGTTTATCTTGTACCCTTCAGATTTGTTCAATTCTTGCATTAGTCGTGATAGACTGTATGCATATTCCTCAAGTTTTGCTTCATGTAGGATCATGTCATATGTATAAGGGTCCTACTGTGGAGCCATCTCACTTTTATCCTATCAATGTTTGCTTTACATATTTGGAGTTCCATATGTCAGTCTATGTGTCTTCCTAATGAATTCAACTTTTCAATATCATGTAATGTTATTATTTATTTCTTATAGCTGTTTTTACTTAAAGTTTTTTGTCTATTATTAGAGTGACCAGCCAGCTCTCTTTTCAGTACTGTTTTTATTATCTTTTTCCATTTATTCAGTTTCAAACTATGTTTGTCTGTACCTAAGTAACCTTTTGTTGAAAGCTTAAGTTAGCTTTTATGAGCAAATAGGACAATTTTTGTTTTTGCATAAAAAAAGTTTATTTTTAAACTAATTGCTGATGAGGAAGAACTCTCGTCTCATTATAGTATTGGTATACGGTACGCCTTACATGTTGCAGTCCCTCATTTCTTCCATTACTGCCTATTTAAATGATTTTATAATGAACAATTTGATTCCCATTTCATTTCCTTTTGTGTATAATTTCTAAATATCTTCTTTATTATTACCATAGGATTTATCTTGACATAGTGTAATTTGACCTGATACAAACTTAACTACAATCACATAAAATCTCTACATTCTCAGTTTATCTGTCCACCTAATTATTTTCACAAATCATATCATTATATATTTTTCATCCAAATATCATAAACTCTTGAGTATAATATTGCGGCTCTGTTTTAAATCATGAAGGAAATTATAATGCAATTAGAAAACCAAATTACAAAATATACACTACCTTTTATATTTATGGCTTCAATTTACTTTCTAACGTCCTTTAATTTCAATATGAAAGATACTTTTGTTATTTCTTTTACCACAAATCTAGTTGTAGTCAACTCCCTAAGCTTTTATTTATCTTGGAATATCATAATTTCTGCTTAATTTATGAAAGATATTGTTTCTGGATAGAGAATAATTATTTTTTTAATTGCTTACATTGTCATTGTTTCCCTTTATTTCTGATGAGAAATTAAATGTTAATACTATGTTTTGAGTTGCTTCTGTTCTGCGGCTTCAAGATTATTTTTCCTACTAGTTTGTATGCAGATAGGGATCTCTTGGATTTTATTATACTGAAAGTCTATTGTTCTTACATTTATAGTGTCATATCTTACATTAAACCTGGGAGATTGGAGACCAATATTTTTTCAAATATTTATTTTTTCTCTTTTATGTTTCTGTTTTTCATCTGGGACTCCAATAATAGATATAGTGATATGCTTGATGAATTTCACAGACCAGTTCCGCTCTAGTTCTTTATTTTCTTTTGCCCCTCTTAACTATAACATTTCAATTACTGTATCTTCAACTTGGCTTTTTTTTCATTGCTTCTTTGAATCTGCTGCTAAACATTTCAACGGAACTTTTCATTTACTAAACTTTTCTTCTCCAGATTTTCTATTAGGGTTTTCTTTATAAATTATGTCTATATATTGATATTTTTGTTTCACTCATATATAATTTTTCTGATTGTTGTTTAATCTTTCATTTCTTTAGTTCTTTGAGCATACTTCTGACAACTATTTCAGAGTCTTTTTCACAAAAGTCTAATATCTAGGTTTTCTAATTAATAGAAAAACTGGTAAAAATCATCAATTTATTTTCTATGAATGAGCCATAATTTTTTGAGTCTTAGCACGGTTTGTGATTTTTGTTGTGGTTGTTGTTGTTGCTGTTATTCAAAATGGACAAGTTCAAGTATGATATTATGATAAGACTGCAGATTAGATCTTCCTTTCCCAAGGATTAGATTTTTTTTTTATTATTGGAAGGTCGTAGAAGGTCATTGGTTTAGTGATTATTGCCAACTACTTTTTCAAAGACTGAATTCCTTGTGAATTGTAGTCATTGAAATTTCTGACTTTAGCTCGTGCTCAGTTATTTTTTTGGCAAATATTTCCTCTACTGGAAGATGGTAAAATATTATAATACTAATAACAAAAATACAAAATAAATAAAGAAGGATTAAAACAACAACAAATATTTGTCTCCTATTCATTTTAGATATCTCTTTTCTAGGATATTCCTTTGATGTTTAAAGAGTGGCTTGAGACTAGAAAATTAATACAAGGCAAAGCCTTATGGAATTTACTACTATTTTCTGAAAATGCATCTTGTTCTGGGCATGTATTTAACTTTTTATATTCCCCACAATGGTGGGTGGGAGGAAGAAAGTGCTAATTTCTCCAAGCATCTCCCCATTATTTTCATTGCAATTTTTGGGAGGTTAATGTTGACCTTTATCCTACTCTTTTGCCCCCAGCTTAGTGATCACTGCTGTCCTGAGTTCCAAGTTAGGCAAAACAAAACTGGGCACCTTGAATCAGTTTGTTGGGTAGCTTTCAAACAAGTATTTATAGAACACACAATGACTTGTACATACCTGCTCATTCCAGAAGAAAAGATCAGAATTCCACATGAGAAGTATGGTCTGTAAACTTTTCAAGGCTCCTACCACGGATTTTGCTATAATTTTTTTGATGGTATTCCCAAATTCGGAGATTTTTTTTTTCTGATTTTTTCTGCTACTCATTTATTTTTGATATTTTAGATCTGCCTAATACTTCATTTTTTCTCTGCTGTTCCTCCGTGCCTTAGGCCACACTGCTTTGCTGTAAAAAAAAATGACTGAGGGTGGATAATTTATAAGGAAAGGACCTTTATTTAGCTTACAATTTGGAAGTCCAACAGCACTAGCATCAGTTTCTAGTAAGGGCCTCATAGCAGAGAACATATAGTAGAAAGATATGCGAGAAAATAAAAAAAGAGGTCCCATGATGAAAGAGTTAGCAAAAGGGACAGTTAAGGAAGCCAAACTCATCACTCTCAGGAATTTAACACAGTCCCCTGAAACCTATTCCACTCTCAAGATAGACATCTCCATTCACTAAGGCAGAACTCTCGAATATTTCCTAAACTTATCATGTGAATACCATTACATTCCCAAATTAAGGTTCAGTATGAATTTCTGTGGAGACAAACAGCATGTGTCAAACCAGAGCACACTCCATCACATTCTTTTATCATTTTTATGGAAAAACAGCAATCTTACACCATCATTCATTTATAAGAAAATATTGGGGCATTTTTGTGACTACAAGGAGAGACCAACAAGACTGAGAAGACTGTTGTATTACAATATCACTTTTTTTCATGCATATACCCCAATTTTCTCCACCTTTCTTTCATGTAGTGACATAAAATTGCTTCCTCCATTTGCACAAAATAGCAAAATAGTTCATAAATTTTGTGAAATTTTATTATATTTGCATATATAGTTACTAAATTATTTGTCCCTGTGTTTAATGAAGCAATAATTGACAAATATACACTTATTCCTTTAAAAATAAGAACTGTGAATGGTGTTCCAATAAATATAAAAGATGATTTTTTTTTTTTTTTTTTTTTTTGTGGGTACCAGGGGGACGACCTCAGGACCTCGCGCGCCAACAGGCACCCGTGCCACTGAGCGATATCACCGGCCCCTTTTTCGTATGTGGGTTCCGGGAGTCGAACTCGGGCCCTCGCGCTTGCAAGGCAGGCGCTTATGCCGCTGAGCCATCTCACCGGCCCATAAAAGATGATTTTTAATATATTCTTTATAACTTTCTGGTAAGACTAAATATATTAACATCAACTATATGTTTATTAAGAAAATGCTGTTCATAGGGTAATCATATATTTTTATTTAATTTCTATATTTTCATGTATTTATTTGTTTGAAAATAAGTTTGATTTTTAATTCTATTTTTGAACCAAACAAAAATAAATGCAATATGATTAGCTCTTTTACTGAAAATAAGTTGGAGTATTACTACTATAAGTATCAAAAGGGCAGATGTAGTATCATGATTTCAATAGGAAAAATAAAAATAGATCCAAAGCCTTTGTGACAGATGTCAAGCATGCTGATATCTGTTAAAAGAAAAATAATTTTCCTGGTCCTTTGCAAGGACACAGCTTGTAGGATGAAAGATGTATCTTTTTATCTATGTTTTTGTTGGATCATTTCCACTGAATAGGGCAGTAAAGGTACTTCAGATAGAGAAAAAGACTCCAGAGATTTTCATCTTCTCAACCACACAAAGGTATAGTGAAAAGTCAGAAAGTGAAAGGACAAAATCTAAGCTGATAAGTATTTTTTGTATGGTTTTAATCCCAAATATTAATATGTAAATTATTTCTGGCTTAAAACTTCTTAAAATTATCTAGTGGTAAACATTTAGCCATCAAAGATTGAATGGTGTATAATAAATGTTTAGTAAATAATTATTAAACTAATATATTAACTTGTTAATCCACCATTAGTTTATAACACATAACTTATCTTAGTTCATCTTGTCATCTGAAATGTTACTGTCCATTGGTGAAGACTGTTGAATTATACATTATAAAAAATTAATTTTAATTGCACAAATACTATTGTGTGTGCTCATGAAATTTTAAAATATTAGCATGAGAATAAATTTGACAATACATTTTAACTAAATTTGGGACTCTCTTTTTCCTTATTTGTACATTTTCCCCATTTACACAAATATTTATATTCTGACAAGTATAGTATATAATAAAATGCAGGATAATTGTTTATCCATTATAATATTTTAAAATATAAGAATTCATCTTAACGATTTTTTCATAATAGTGCTCGGACAGCCACAAAATCTCACATAGTATCCCATAGTATAGTTCAATTACAGCTTATTTTTATTTCATATTAATAAGGAAAGCTGGACACTTAAGCCCCCGATCCCTGTTTTTACCATCCTCAGGGTGCAAGGCCCCACAACCTTTTCCAACAGGTAATGTTCTGTGCTTGTCTTGTAACCAAAATATATGTAACCACAAAATGTACCAATTAACTTCTATCTCTGTAATACCCCAAACCTCAAGAAATAACACCTGCAGAACTTCTGCTTCTGTAAAATTTTGCTTGGCTCGACCCTAGACCAATGCAACTTAATGTAGGATGTAAAACCTCCCCTGCCGCAATCCTCGGGGCCCAGAATTCGAAGTAAATACCTCCTCCGGGTCAGCTGGCTGGTAAAGTTTGGGTTCCTCCATTTCTTGCATCACCAGTAAAACTGATTTTGCTATGACAATGTAAGTTTTGAAGTGTGTTTCTTTTTGTTATTTTTACTAATATTATCATGGACACTCAAAATCTGCCTTGATATCCCATAACTATAAAAATGGATGTGTTTTCCAAAAAGAAAGTAGAAGTTCAATAAATCACGTTCATTTCCAGTTTTCTTTTAGATATTTTCATTTAAATAAGCTCTAATTCAGGAAGAACTATCTACCAATTATATCTTGAATACTTTGGGTAACTTCTCCTTTTTAGTATGTTTTCTCTTCTTCACTGAGTTATACCATGTATTTAATTTAGGCTCAATTTAAGTTTCCCATCTGATCTGAAGATGAATCATTACCATCATACCATGGTCTCCTATCCTCAAATAACCTTTGTCTAAGTGTGCAAATTTTGACTTCTAAATACCAGATTAATATTAACCCAAAATCATCTTTATAATGCTGAAATAATTTTGCTGGGTAACTTTTCATTAGTTTTGCATGTACATGAAACTGGAGCTTTTATAAAGAAGAGCAAGAATTAAACCACCTCCAGTGTGATGGAGCTCTCTCACCAAGGCCATCCATCTACTGACATTTTAAAAGCAGCCACATAGTTCAACATGTTCATGGGATAGAGTGTAATATTTGGATACATGAAAAAAGTATGTATTGCTGAAATCAAGGTAATTAGCATATCTATCAGCTACATCATCTATATTTGTTTGTGATAAGCCTTAGATCTAATTTCCAGAAAGTCATAATGGAAAGAACTTAAAGGATCTCTTGGAAGACATCACATCAAAACAAAAAGATAACTGACATTTATTGGACAGTTCAAGCTCATCAGGACTTTGGAAAAACTATATTCAAAATATTGCAATATAAAATTTTAAAATATTTTGGTAAAATTTTGGAAAAACACAATATTCAATTTCATTATTACTAATGCCAGATAGTATTTTAAATATCCCTGCTCCTTTTTTCCAGTGTAAACCCACTATTTCCTGTCTAAATGCCAGTGAGCACTTAGGAAGGCCACTTTCCATTGTAAACACACTATATTTGAAAAATGCTAAATTCTCTCATCTTTGTATCATTTAATGTAATACTTTTATTCTTGCCAGAAACATGCATTCTATGTTACTCTTTAAACTTGCAGAATAAAATATATACAACAAAGTAAACATAAAATCTTTCAAGAAAAGATGGCCTTTGTGAGTCACACACTGCCATTCTAAAATTTAACTCTATTTGTTCGAGCCACAGTGGCCTTTATGTTTTAACTTACTAAAAGTGAAATAGAAATTCCCAATACACAGTTGCTCCTTCCACTTAAAAGCCCAGAATATCATGATGAGATTAAAAAGAAGTACTGTAAAAAATTGAACTAAAAGGACATATTGAAAAGTTGAGTTTGAAAACCAAACTACTACATTAGGTTGTAACATTCTTTTAACCATTTTTTGGAAGGCACAAACACTTATCTCCTATTTGACAAGGGCAATATTCATCAACATATATTTAAAAAACCAGAGGCATACATATTTATTGGACAAGAATCATTTTATACTTGGATTTTATGTGTTCCATTTTTATCCTTCTTTGAGGAAAATACACTTTATTGATGCACTGAATCTTAAGTATCTCTGTGTCTTTCTAATTTATAAAACATCAAACTATATTCTTTAAATTACAAATAAAATTTATGGACTGAATTGTATCCTCCTCAAATTCATATGTTAAATTTTTATGCTTTTTATGTTTACTACCTCATAACTTTCTATGAATGTATTATTAATTTAAATAGAACACATTAGGATGGACCTAACCTCCATCTACTGGGTAACATTATAGAAAAAGGATATTATGACAGTGAGGAAAGGCCATGTAAAAATCTAAAAAAAAAAAAAAAAAAGATATCCACATGGTCAAAGAAGAGTATTAAGAATGAATTAACTGCATTAACACCTTGATATTAAAATTCTAGTTTCCAGAATCTGAAGAAAATATAATTATGTTGTATAACACAGTCAAACCATAATATTTTCCTGCCAGTCCTATTCAACAAATACAGGAAACAATTTAAAAATTTAAACTAGGGGGCTGGTGAGATGGCTCAATGGCGTAAGTGCCTGCCTGGCAAGCGCAAGGGCCCGAGTTCGACTCCCGGATCCCACATATGAAAAAAGGGGCCAGTGATATCGCTCAGCGGCACGGGAGCCTTCTGGCGCACGAGGTCCTGAGGTCGACCCCCTGGTACCCACAAAAAAAAAAATTTAAACTAAAATGAAACATTCTACAGATGGAACAGAATACATATAGTGAAATGATCATATGCTAAAAGGATTTTTTAAATAACCCTCAATCCTATGTTAGTCAAAGACCTTTGTCAAGTATTATAATTAATAGGTACAGGGGCCGGTGAGATGGCTCAGCGGCTTAAGCGCCTGCCTTGCAAGCGCAAGGGCCCGAGTTCGACTCCCGGATCCCACATACGAAAAAGGGGCCAGTAATATCGCTCAGCGGCATGGGCGCCTGCTGGCGCGCGAGGTCCTGAGGTCGACCCCCCGGTACCCACAAAAAAAAAAAAAAAAAAAAAGGTACAAAGCTACCAAAGATGTGATATAATTTTGGAATAGAAAGATAAAATATAATAAAATGCCATTCTACAGTGAGTTTCTTCTTTATGGAAAAAATAAAACAATATTTCATAATGGAATAATAGGAGACTAACAGTAGTTAATACATTGTGTATTGTTGTCTTTAAAATAGTTACTGAGAGTGTAAGATGTGAGCATAGAAAATTCTCTAATCAATATTAGCACAAACCTTCCTTTTCAATGAACTAAGAGACACTAATAGTATAACTGACTTGCATTTTTTCCCCTTTCCCTTCCTTCCTTTCCCCTTCCCCCATTCTAGTTTCTTTTTCTTTTTGAACAATTTCTTCCCATTTTACAATATCTATTGTATGCTTCAGACCTTGTTTACTCTTTCATTTTCTCACATCAGGGAGACAATATGATGTTTACACATGTGAGTTTGATTTATTTCACCTAAGATTATGGTCTCAAATTCCATCCATCTACCTATAAAAGTCTCAAGTTTATCCTTCTTTATGGCTGAGTAGTACTCCACTGTATAAAAAGACCACATCTTTTTTATCCATTCCTCAGTTGATGGGCATTTGGGTTGTTTCCAAGATTTAGCTATTACAAATTGTGCTGCTATAAACATGGGTGCACATATATCACTGTGCTATGATGTTTTTAATTCTTCCAGG
This sequence comes from Erethizon dorsatum, assembly GCA_028451465.1. Classification (NCBI taxonomy): domain Eukaryota; kingdom Metazoa; phylum Chordata; class Mammalia; order Rodentia; family Erethizontidae; genus Erethizon; species Erethizon dorsatum. Next base: position 72,077,878 of record CM051832.1, read on the forward strand.
AAGATACCCAGAAGAGGAATAGCTGGGTCAAATGGGACCTTTAATCCTACTTTTTTTTTTTTTTTGTGGGTACCGGGGGTCGAGCTCAGGACCTCGCATGCCAGCAGGTGCCCATGTCACTGAGCGATATCACCGGCCCTTTTTTTTCGTATGTGGGATCCGGGAGCCGAACTCGGGCCCTCGCGCTTGCCAGGCAGGCGCTTAAGCCGCTAAGCCATCTCACCGGCCCTAATCCTACTTTTTTGAGGAATTTCCATACTGATTTCCACAGTGGTGCAGTGAGTTCCTTGATTGTATGGTTCAAACTCAGATATAGCTCATCCATTTACAGACTATATAGTTCATAGTTATATAATAAGCATGAAGATATCATGAAATCTAACCATAATTAATAATAATAATCTGAATATGGTGGGAGGAATTTCATATTACATTCTTTCTACAGAGCCTCTTTAATTAGAATTGTAACACTTAAATTTACTCCTTCTTAAAAATTGTATTGATCCTATTTTCACTAAACTTCTGACTATATTGACTATGAAATATCTCATTTCATAAATAGAATGGAATATATTAAAATAGACTTTAAACATTTTCCCATCACGGCAAGTTACTGCATCTGACCACACATATTCTCTGCCCCATATATTTTCTATGGGTTACTTCTGAACATTATATTGGTCATAGGTATGGAATTATTTCCATGAGAGTATAAACACTTCATAAATTCTTACCTTAGAAACAACGCAAACCAGTAGTACAATCTTCCTTTGACATCAGTGTCCTTCAACATGAGTCTTCTTAATGTCCAGAAAGAGATTTCCAAATGCAAAGCTTCTGTTTATTTGGCTCTTACTGCATGTTATAACCAAGGTTTTGTTCTTACCAACACAGTATGTCATTTTTGCACTGACTGCCCACGTGAACAGATATATTGGTTCCTTAAACACACAGTTATTCTGCATTCACGGCATTCAACACACATTATGGGCAAGGGAGGTGCAGCAGTGAACTAAATAGACTAAGCCTATGTTCCTGAAAAGGACACAGGAGAAGTACAGGGTGAATTACAACAACTTACCCTTGTGGTAAACAACCCAATAGAAATTAAATAGCAGGAAAAATGAGGGCTATTGAACTTGCAACTGACTATATATTCTGTAGACCCTTCACATAGAAATCACATGGAAGCATGAGAGAAATGCAGAATACCAGGCACCATACCAAGTTTCCAAGATTTAAATGAACATTTTTTAAATTTCCCCTATTGGTTTAGTTAAAGTTTAAGGTGCACTGAATAACAGAAAATACCTAATTGGTGAATATCTAATACATGTCAAATATATTGAGCATTACTATTTAACAATTAATTTAATCTAATTGCTTCAATGCTATCTTTGCTTAGTGTTATTTCTGTAGTTGGCATTATAAATTCCTCTGTTAGTTAATATATCACTGAGCTACAAGAATCAGAAAATCCAGAAGCATAGACATATACTCTTATTGTAGTTCCTTCAGCAGCTCAACAGCATCACCACTATTGCTCTGATTATCTTAAACATTTAATAATGTATAGGATGCTCTTTGCCTTCAAACAGGGAAAAAGAGAAAAGGAATTTGCCAGACCAAGCTTTTGTTTTAATCAGAGAGTGAAAGCTTTCCCCAAAGCATTCCTAACCCCAAACATACCTTCTTATTTATTATACACTATAAGTGAGTAATTTGGCTACAATGAGCTGCAAGGGAAAATGGAGAAGTAGTTATACAGCTCTCCAGGCAATATAGAGGAAAGTAATAAGAGAGAAGATGATTAGAAATGTCTTTGAAGCATAAAACTAGCTGTGGCTGCTAAGATATCACAGAGTGAGCTTTTAAACTTTCAATCAATAATTATAATAATCACATCTCCTACAACTACCAACAACATTTTCAACATCTCCATGCTCAGTAGAGAATCGGAGGAAATACTGAGTGTCTCCCATATGTGTCCAATACTTTAAGTTATTTCTGGAAGTTAAATCACATGGCATGGGCACAAATACCATGTAAACTGTATGTTCTTCATGTTTAAAGTTGAAAAAGAGGGAATGTATTTATGGTGGGCAAACCCTGTCTTGCTGTTTCTGAAAAAGTATGCTGATATGTTTTGAGTTCTTTATGAAATGATTCACATGACAAAAAGGACTGATGGATGTCTCCAGCTGACAGCAGAAAGCACCAGAGACCCTCAGTCTGACAGAACTCCAGACCAATGCTTGAATCCTATCCTCTCAGGAGACCCAAGTGCACCACACCTGGACCTTAAACAGAGAGGGACCTAGTGTCTGTTGGTCCAAGTTGTGTGCTTATGCTAATTTTTAGTACAACAAATAACACACCCTGAATTTTAAAAATATATTTTTATGTATTTCATTTTTTATAATAACTGCTGAGATTTTTAATCAAAAAATAATTTGTCTATTATTTTAAAAGTAGAACAGCACTGACCACAAAATATCTCTGCCAGAGCTCACCGTGTCTTTTCTGCACAGAGTATTAATCTCCAGAAATGTTGGCTTTAAGAATGAGCTCAAATGTTGGGACACTGAATGTTTCTGTGTTGGGCACATGTAAAAAGACTTTTCTCCAAAAAAATGTTATCACTGGAACTTTGTTTATTAATGTATCATTCTAGTGGAATTCATGTTAATTCAAACTTAAAAATAATGAACCTTTTAAAGTGTGGAGAATATACCTGATAAATAATTAGTAAGTTAAAAAGTTGTAAATGCCAATCATGATACATAGACAAAGGGTAAGTGAGCATTTAGTAGCTCCTCCTCATCTCCATAGTTATTTCACTAAAATGGGATTTATAGTAGATGATTCTATTATTACTTTCAATTAGCAAGTCATTAAAGCAAACTTGTCAATTTTATTTTTATCCTGTGAACAAGTTCATTTTCTGTATGAACATTTATACCATCCAAATTGCAAATCTTTCTCCAAATTTCTAAGTCACTTATTCTTTTTTTTTTTTTTTTTTTTGTGGGTACCAGGGGGACGACCTCAGGACCTCGCGCACCAACAGGCACCCGTGCCGCTGAGCGATATCACCGGCCCCTTTTTCGTATGTGGGTTCCGGGAGTCGAACTCGGGCCTTCGCGCTTGCAAGGCAGGCGCTTAAGCCGCTGAGCCGTCTCACCGGCCCCTAAGTCACTTATTCTGATTGTGTAAATCTTTACTACTGTTGTTATTTACATATATCTAACAAAAAGAGTAAAGGAAATCTTTTTAAAGCAAAGAACTTTTATAGCTTTAGGCAAGTATAAGTCATTAAAATAGTGAAGATAAAAGTCAAGAAAATTAATGCTTCAGTTGATATAAGTATCTTTTTTAAAGGGAGTTCTTCCCAAAAAGCAGAAAGAAATTATCATTCTTGTATATGGAATATAATTTAAGAAATTGAATAATTCTCCTAATTGTCTATGACTTCATTACTGTCTTCAAATTATTATATTCCAGGAAGCCATTATGCCTACCCACGCTAAACATCAACAAAATATACTATTAAACCATAAGTAAAATCAGGATGATTAACCAGTTGGCATCATGTCTTATATGTGAAGTTAATTATTCTTACCAAAGCTTGAAAAAATAATGCTACTTTTGGTGCTCTCTATATTTACAATGTGACACTAAACATTTCTCATTAACAACATTTGATAATCTTAGAAATTCTTAGCTTCAGTATTGAAGATTTTTCAGAGAGCAATAATCATGGCTATCATATATACAAGACTATTTCTAAACCAAGAAAGTGAGTGTTCTTGGACCATAGGATGGCAATGCTAAATTAGCACTTGAAAAAAAATTGTACAAATTATTAAATTGGTATTTCAGTTAATGATTTCTACAGGTGTTTAGTTTCTCAAGAGAGCTTACATACTTACATACTATTACAAAGGAAACAATTAACAGGTTTACTCATGAATTTTGATATTCAAACATGTTTTGAACAAGTAAACAGTGTACTAAGAGAATAAATTGGGAGTGATTTGCACTGTAACCAGCAGTTCAGGGGAAACACTGTCAATAGAGAATAAAACAGCAATAATAAACCTACTGAATTTCATTTTGTAGATTTATTTATTCTCAACCAGCATTGTCAAATGTAAACAGCATCGGTGATAAAATACTCTCCCCACAAAGTGTGGACAACTTCTAATTCCTTGCCTTGATAAATCATGAAGAAGTCATTAAGTTAGGGTCCTTGAACATCTCACTTATAAGTGTCATTTGTTTAACAGTACTAATGAAAACTGAGTAGTACTCGGTAAGGAACAAATGCTCCTAAACCAAAATCATTAAACACTTTAAGAGAGACTATGACTAGGAAAAGCATAAATGTAATAACCATGGTTGAGCTACCAATAAGTAGGGTCTTTGAAATGTAGTTATTTCAAATTTAAAAAGAAAGAAAAATTACATTTTAGTATTACCATAAGTGCCCATATACTTATATGTAACTGTGTTATATAACATATAAGCTTTAATAGTGGAGAATACTATTAAATCTTCTTCTGTTCAGGAACAGAAGATTTGGGCAAAATTTTGCTTCTGTCAGACTCCACATCTAGTGATGAACACAAATGTAGTCATCTTCCCCAAAATCGTAGAAGGAATTAAGTTCTTGAACCAAGGTATCACAGTATTAATACAACACACAAAATATACTTAATCTACTTGTTTTATATGTTTTAAATTATTATTATTTTACTCTTGATGGTCAGTGTGCATTTTTTTAACTTGGAAAATATTTTATGAAAAAGTAACATAGGATTATGTTAAAAGTAGAAAGTATGGATAAAGAAATGAAAATTCACAAAATATCTCCTCATACAGTAACGCTCTTTTTAAAGATGTATATATACACCTTTCAGATGTAATGTACTTATACATATGATATAAAATGTTCAAAGTAGGGATATTATTTTATAAGCCGCACTTTCCAAAAAGTAACTACAGTGGTACCTTGGTTCATGAATATAATTCATTGCAAGATTCTAGGGAAAATGGCGGCTTTAGTGTTCATTGGGGAAGATGGCCACAGTCATTTTCCTCACCGGATGCAGAGTTTGTGAATGGAAGCAAAATTTTGCCAATTGCTTCTATTCAGGAACCAAATTGTTTGTAAAAAGATGTGTTTGTGAACAGAGGGACTATTGTATATATAGTATTATTCGACAAAGAACACTATTTTCCAATAGCATATTTTACAATTACATTGAATTGCTTTGTTATTTTGTTATAAATGTGAACTTTATATATTACACTCAAGTTTTTAAAGTACTATAAATATAAATGTTTCTATTTATGGAAAAATTTGTTACACTCATTTGTGTTTATTTTAGTAGAAATTACTTATAATCAAATTTTGATAATAAAGGATATGTCATCCATTTTATATATTTTTTTATAGTCATCTCATATCAATATTGAATTTCTACCAGATTTGCTGGGAACTGAAAAAATGCATTTGAAGAAAAAAAATGAAGTCTTTAATTTTGTAAAATAAGCAACAAAATGAAATAAATAATAGTCTTAGGGATAGCATTGTCAGCTTAATAGTGATTATATTTGATATTATTAAAATTTTCTTTCTAATATCTGTGTATCTTAAATTATCTTACCTTATAAGAAATTCTAAGTAAACACAATTGTGCAAAATTGAGTCAAACATATAATTTCATTACAGAGAGGAAATGTAAGCAACATTTTAAAATTATTCAAGTGGGCCAGTGAGATGGCTCAGTGGCGTAAGCGCCTGCCTGGCAAGCACAAGGGCCCGAGTTCAACTCCCAGAACCCACATATGAAAAAAGGGCCAGTGATATCGCTCAGTGGCTTGGGCGCCCACTAGTGCATGAGGGCCTTAGGTCGACCCCCGGTACCCACAAAAAAATAAAATAAAATTATTCAAGTGTTTGTAATGAAAATATAAGAATAGTATAAAGTACATATGTATATTTATAGAAAAAAATGTGTGCACATTTTTGTTGATTTTTTAAATTAATTTTTATTAGTACACTTTCATTTTACATAAAGATCACATTTATCATAGGGAATTTGTACCGTTCATAACATATCTTGATTCTTCTTTTTTCCCTCTTCTCCTCCCCTCTCTTCAAACTTTTTTCCCCTCATTTACAAAAGCTTTGTTTCCATTTTCTTCCATCAATTCTCTTTTTTCTTTCCCTTCCCCCACCCCCTCTCGTGTTCTCCTTTCCATTTTGAACAAAATGTTCAAATTGATTTCTTTTGTAAAATTCATTAACATGAATTTTAGTAAGTTTAATGCATTGTGTAGTATAATCTGCAAAAGTTCGTCCATACACTACTAAGATTTATGGTGGCTCAGTGTGTGCATATTTTAAGGCTGTTATATAAAATTGCTATCAGAAGATTGTCTTAGTTTATGAATATTTTAAATAATTTTTTAACAAACATATATCACTGGAATGGATTTCACTGCTGCATTTGATGGAGGCCTTCTTCTTCCTCCTGGTGGAGATTCTCTGGGAGACTTGCACGCCCAGGAGAATGCTTTTTTAAGGTGATGAACTACTGACAAGGCAGTAACACATTCTGTATCAGAAGAACAATGATAGCTGTCCACTTAGAATAGTAACATTTTTATCTCCTAGATTTTAGTTGGATAAATAAAATCAAATTAAATTCTGATAGCAAAGGGAATGAAAACATAATGCAAGTGGAAGAGAAATTTTAGCACATGGAGATATGGCTTTTTATGCCAATTGATTTTTTTTTAATTCAGAAACTCAATTTATTGACCTTCAAAGCTAACAAAATTAAGCACTCTAAGCAAGTGTTTTACAAACTCTGACCTCATAACCACTATGATGTTCATTGAGGTAAAAATATGGAGTATTTCACAAATTTGCATATCCTCCTTACTTAGGGAACATGCTAGTCTTCACTAGATTATTTCAGTGTTAGTATATGTGGTGCTCAATGAAGCACGCTTCAAAAAATACATTTTAAAGGGGGAAGTACTATCAATGTATGAAATAAGCATAATATAGCTATAAGATTAACCCATAATTAACTGGTTAATTTTTTCCCATTAATGTCTGTGTTTTATCTGTTACTTTTTTGTTGTTGTCATTTAAATCTTTGTTAGATCTGAAGACCTCAGAAAGAGACATCATACCACAACTCTACTTCAGAAACAGAGCTGCTAAGTGTCTATCCAGAGCCAGGCAGAAGGGTGAATAAAATAAGAATGTCTGGGAAGACAAATGAACACTTATATTTTATGAATAGTGAGACATAGATTAAAGAAGCCAGGCCAATTTACTTTCCACTGACCTATGATTTTGATCAACACTTAGAATAGAAACTATCTTCTTTTCCTTGTTCCTGACTACATCTCTGACATCACCTCAGATTATTTTTCTGCTCCCAACATTCTGGTACATTTTTTTCATGCATCTTTATTCCAGTACTTGGAATCCAGTCATTCATCTTCCCCACATAATGAATAGCTTTTTACCATTTCTATAAGTTGTTTCCTAACAAAAATCTTAAATTTCTAGCTCTTATTTTATACCTTTGTATCAAATATATACATCAGTCAAAGCATCTAAGTCATAGTTTCTCAACCTTGGCACTATTGGAGATTTTGGAACAAACAAATTTTCTTTTGAAAATGTTCTTCTATGCACTGAAAATGGCTGGTAGTATACTTGTCTTGCACTTACCAGCATGCCAGTAGATCTAAGCAGGTTTTGGCAACAAAATGGATTTAGACTTATCAAAAGGCACCAGATTATACATAATACCCCTGGTTTAGATTCACTGATTTAGACCTACTTGACTACTGCATTTATTTGCTTAAAAGCTAATCATTCCCTCTTTAAAGTATCCCTCTTTTTTTTTTAATGTGGGTACTGGGAGTCAAACTCAGGACCTCACGCTTGCCAGGCAGGCGCTTATGCTGCTGAGCTATCTCACTGGCCCCAAAGTATCTCTTCTTTGAAAGCAAACATTGCCATGTCTGACTTGTCTCTTTATTGTCAAACGTATTTCATATGATTCTAGAACCAGCTGATACTAGATTTCTCTAGATATTACATTACAATAAAATGAAATTGTTCTTAAATGGCATTGGATATTGAAGGTTCACAGTTAAATTTCTCTTGAGGAAATGCCATGACCAAGGGTAGCTGCCTCCCACAAGGTAAGCATCTTACCTAGCAGGGACTTGCATCCATTTTTTGCTCCTGTGGGGTGCAAAGCTTTGCTGGATTTCTGTGGCTCTCTCATGTCATGTATGAGAGGTCATCCCAATTTCTAAATGTCTGGCATTGTTGGCTCACCCCTGTCATAAGTGCATCAGAATTCACTGTCTTCCTCTGCACAAATCTGTGCTCTTTAACTCTCAGAGCTATTTTTTCAAGTGCAGCCCTTACTGAACCTCTTTAACACATCTGTAGGGATTCCAGCCTTTACAAAAGAAAAGCTAAAAGAGTGGGTTGCTTTTTTGTGCCCCAAAAATAAATAGTAGAAAATACTCCAACCATTCTGGTATGTATAGGGAGATAAAGGACCCTTCTTAAAAAGAATATTTTTAAACTGAATTTCAGATACTGAAGTTTTCAATTTAAGAATGAAAAATCAGTGATTGCAAGACAATTATCTTTAGATGCACAGTAAGTCAAAATTGTTCCTTAATTGCTTAAGAACAGAGACATTTAATATATTAGCATGAATTGTTTTTTCATTCCACCAGTTGAATAGGTATATTTTAATCAAAACATGGTCCAACCAGAATTCTTGAGTCTGACAAAAAAAAATACAGTAAGATATTTAAAGGGATAAACTATTTAAATTTTACAAATATCATTAATATCTCTACTACCAAATTCCATATATCTTAGTTATGATCACAAATCAGCTTCATTTCATCTATAATATGAAATTCTGTATTTGTATTATCTATGATTTTTTTATTTTTTAGAGTCAATTTTCTGGTAGTTTTGGTATTTACAAATTTACATTGCTTATTCTTAAATCTCAAAATACATTTTTAATGAAAAATCCCTTGCTATCCTACTAATGCTAGGCCATAAAATTAGCACTAAAATATCAGACAAATGCAAAACAAGATAAAATATATGGAGTTGGGGATTACAAATATAGCACAAATTCACTATTGAGTATTTTGATTAATTATTACATGAATTAACATTTACGATTTTTCAAAAAGTATGCACACCTGCGCAACTACACCAATAAAAGTGAAATACATATATTTGCTGATGCCACATTCATAAATGATATTAACTTTAATCTAAATATTTTAAAACTGGTTTCTAATTCATAAAAATATTGTAAATATTTATGGGGTGCCGTGTGATGTTTTTATACATGTCTGCAGTGTATAATGTTTAAATCGAAGAAAACGTATCTATATCCCCAAATATTTATCATTTTCATGGTGAGCTTCAAAACTCTTCTGGCTTTTTAAATGATACTGTGTATTATTATTTTATAGTTATCCTCATGTGCAATAATCCAACAGGACTTCTTTTTCTTATTTAACAGTAACCCTTGATAAACCTCTCCCCATCTTTCCTTCACCTCCCATTCTCTGCAGCTTCCGTTAACCACTTTTCTACTTGCAACTTCTATGTGCCAACATTTTATAGATTTCACATGTGAGTGATATCAGGCAGTGCTTGTCATTCTGGTCCTGATTTATTTCACTTAATGTATGTATGCTCAATTCCACTTACATTGTCTCAAATGACAGAATTTCATTCTGTCTATGTGTGAATATTATCCCATTGGGCTTGTGTACATCATTTTCTCTGTCAGTCCTCCACTGATGGACATTTAGGTTGTCTCCACCTTTTGCTATTGTGAATAATGCTGTAATGGACAGGGGAGTGCAGCTGTCTCTTCAATATTCTTATTGCATTTCCTTTGGATACATCGCCTATAGTAGAATTGATGGGTCATATAGTAGTTTTATTTTTAAATTTTTGAGGAACCTCCATACTATTTTCCAGAATGGTTGTACTAATTTACACTCTCATCCATGGTGTACAAAGTTCCCCTTTTCTCCACATGTTCACTAGCACCTGTTATCTTTAGCCTTCTTAAAAATACCCATTTATACAAGGATGAAGGGATATGGGATTTTATTATTTGTATGATTATGCTTACTACAATTTGGGTTTTTTTTCTATGCCACATGCATCCATTTATGCAGCATGAAACCATTTCATGTGCACATATACTGTTCACCCCTCCTAATTATCATCACCTACTCCCAAGAAAATCCAAACCGAAGCACAAAGCAGATTATGAAGAAAACATGGTAGAAAACTTGATGGAAATACTTCTATGTCCAGTTAGAAACTGAAGTTATGTAAACAGATATATATTGTTCAGGTTGTTAATTGCTTATACAGGAAAGGAAAAATGCCATGTTTAAAGATATTTAGGCTTCTTGGAAAGGGATGAGTTCTTAGATCTCCTCTCTGATACAGAGGGCTCTATTTTTACACTCTCTGGTTTTGTTCTTCTGAATCTACTCCCACACTCGCATCTCCTCACAAGCCCCCAAACATGCACAGACACACACAAATACACGCTGAAGAGACCATATCTGCTGATAGGTGGATCATCGTTCATTGCATTTCCACCAGTGGAGGAAAATTCCTAATAGACTGAAATTCTCTGTTTTCTGCAAGCATGTGTAGATTTCTTCCATATTCTTTTTCTCCCCTCCAGCCATACCTCTTTCTCTCACACATACGTCCTATTTCATTTGCTTTCTCATTCATTCTCCTTTTCTCCTTTCCTCTCACACAAACACCTTAATCCCTTCTGGCCTGCCCACTCGCTTCACACCTTTAAATATTTTCTTTGAACACTTCTAATTCTTGCTCATACCCTCTCTTTTCACTTTTTCAATCCTCTCCTACACTCTAAAACTCACATATATCTCTGTTTAACTCTCTTGTCTTATCTGTCTACTCTAGTTCAATATTTCTGACATCCTCAGCTTTTCTCGCTTCCACTCTTTTGTTCTTAAATCTGTTGACTTCTCTTGCTTACGCTCACACACACTGTGACTCACACCTCATTTCTCACTCTCAGGCTTTGTCTGCCTCCATCTCACTCTTAGGCCTCTCTTTTTCCTTCTCTTGCTCTCTTCCCCCCTCCCCCACTATTTTCAATCAATAGGAAGAAAATACACACATCACAGCCCAAAACAGGTCAGCCTTCTCTCTGGAGGGTGAAGTATATTTTGGTCTTCTAGCAAGCTGGTGAAGACACAAGACACACGTTGGGGAAAAAAAGGTTTATTTTAAGGCTTGACCACTATAACTTAGTTTTACAGTCTTCTGCAGAGCATAAATACAATCAAGTTAATAATAAAGTAATATTATTATTTCCAATGCATTTTTTTATGTGTATAAGTCTCTTGGAACCCAAACTAAATATATCTTTATATTATGTCTATGTCCTCATCTATAGGCAATATATATAGATAGATAGATAGATGATCTAAATAAACATTAAATAAATGTATTACATATGTCAATCTAAATGAATATATTGATGAACTATTAAAAAATCCTCATATGTACAATTACTCCTGGGTATTTTATATATGTTTTCCTAGGAAAATTAAAGAAAAATCTCTATCATTTTATTGCTATGATTATTACATAGAATTTACAACAGAAATTTTTCTGTTTTGTGTGTGTGTATGAGAGACAAAGAGAGAGAGATTGAAAGAGAAAAAGAGAGAGAGAGATTGAAAGAGAGAGAAAGAGAGAGAGACAGGGTCTGTTTGTAGTACATGCTGCCCTTGAACAAGCTATGTACCCTAGGCTGGTCTCAAACTTGTGGCATTGCCCCTGCTTCAGCCTCCTGAGTGCTGGGGTTATAGGCATGTGCCACCACCCCTGGCAATTTTTCTGATTTACAACAGAAAAAAAGCTTCAAAGTCACAATGCTGAGGTTATAGAAAGAGAAAAATAGCTATCTAGGTATAAGTCTATGAAATGCCAATGAAAGAACAGAAACTTAACATTTAATGATAGATGAGAAAGACATATATTGACCAAAACTAAAAAAAAAACTCCTTTCCTGAAGGAAAAAAAGAAAAGAATTTAGTTTGAATATTTTCATTTTTGCTTGCCATAAAATACTGACTGATGCTATAATTTTTAACTATACCAACATATGTCTGTGTTCCTGATAGTGATTTGTTTCCTCATATGTACAATTTCACAATGTATAATTTTCTAAAGTCAAGCTATGTTTCTTGCTCTATGGCAATGATAGAAAAATGTGTTTCATTAAGTTGTCTGTCTGTGGATCACAAGCATTTCGTGAGAATATTTGTTTAACTCATTATACCTAAAAATGAAGACATGAGGAAACTTTACAGCTGGTTAACCAGAAGGGTAAAAGCCAAATAAGTTTGACAGTGGACAGTGGTTGCAGTATTAATGCTGTCACAGTCAATAGAAAGTATTTTTTATGATCAATTTAATTTTATCTCTATCATGCATATGTAGTAATTTAAGATGACTTTTTCAGAAATTTTTAAAAATAAATAAGTTTTTAAGGTAGGAAAAATATATATCTTGTTTTTTTTTATTTTCTATTTGTTTCAGAATCCAATATAGAGAATCTTTCCTGCAGTCAATTTTTTATTTATTCTTGGTCATAATTTTCAGTCATTTTAGTCAACATATTTCAGAAAAACACAACTTGATAATGAATGACTACTAGACCAATTGATTGACCTTCACTTGATTGCTTAATTATGCATTCTTTTGCATTCATTTTGCTTCTTTCCTATATTCTGAGGTTTAATGGGAGACCAAAAAAATAAAGTGGAATGAAGTATGCTTTATATTTTAAAGACTTGGTGATCTACACAATTAGTTGTTTACTGTTATATTTAAAGAATAAAGAAGCAATTTGAAGATATTCAGTATAATTTCTTCTTTACTACATTATATCTATGACTTTTTGTCATAAAATTGAGATGACTTGTATTAAATCACCCCAAATATTTCTTATTTCTGTCTAGTATGTTGAGTAAACAAAAATGAAAGATATTTCAAAGTTTAAAAACTCATTTATCAAGACTCATAACTTATGGTGGATATAAAATGAAGATATTGTAATTGACCAAGCTAGCAGTTATATAGCAGCAACTCCAGATTTTTTTTATTTCTCACAAATTTGACTAGCAATTCATACTGACTTTCAGTAATAATATGGCTGATCTTCTGACATATGTAATAGTTGTTATCTTAGATTTCAGTAATGATAACAGAGCCATGTCTGAATAAGTTCTTGGATAGTTATCTACAAACAGGCATATGTGCATATATTGGGTTCTGTCTTAACCAGTGCATACCAAAATATGAAAGAACTCTTTTCTCTCTGCTTTTGTGATTGAAAATTTCTGAGAATAAAAATGGTATAGACCTGGAATACCCAAAATGGATTTTTTTTAAAGGACCTGGTGTATAATACTGGGAAGAGCTCTACATATCAACATTATATACACGACTTTTAAAATATGGAAACTTTCTTTCTGATAACTCCAATCAGTCTCGTCAGGGATGGCATGTTCAGACTGACCTTCCCATTAGCTGACAGATTATTTATCTCCCTCTCACAGCTCCACATTTACTCTTCCCAAATTTTTACGCCTTTGTCTTGTTTTATTAATGCAATTTGTGCCTTTGTTGAATACAACTATGTGTATGTGTTCTCCATTTCTCAAAGAACAAGGTTAATATCAGCTGGTCTGTGTCAGCTCTGATCTTATCTCTAGCAATGTTCAAGCATCATGATGCTAACGTTGGCCAAATCTGGATGAAATGAATGAAGTAATGATTAATTAGACCTACAATAAAAGGTGAGACAGATCAAAAGATTGGCTGAGCCAGCTTGTCAATTTTCTTGGTAGAAAACATGCACATTTGTGTATTTTACTTTGTATCCATCACAGTTTTTCCGTTTTTCTGCTATTGAGCATGGTCAAGCAATGCAGCCAGGTGATGATAATTATGTGACTAGAGAGACTCAGAATCTCCTCCTTGTACAGGATGCTGGTTCCCCCGAGACCTATGTCTTTTGTATGTTTTCTGACAATTAGATGACCAAGAACATCTTGTGTAATTAAGACTGTAATCTTGAGCCTCCTTGAGACTTGCCTGTGCTTTGTTTCTCTGACTAAATGAATTTTATTAAAACCTTACAAGAATGGAAACTTTGGACTCTTTTGAGTCATTTCTTTTGATTGCCTCTGTAATGGTACCTACTATACATTTAAATCAAATTTGCAGGATCATTTCTGTAGGCATTTGAGTCATTCTTACCTTAAAAACAACTCATTTTTTCTGAGCCATATTGCTGTTTACAATTTTTTCCGTGATAAATCCCTCAGACCCTTCTGAAGTCAAAACCTATTAAAGGAGATTTTTCTATTCTGCCGATCCTGTTAGCATATATAGTGATTTTGGTCTCCGAAACAGATTTCTTAAAAGGATTGAAAGATTCCAAAGGGCCTAATTGCAAAACAGCTGAGAGATGAGGTTCATGGGCTTTGCTGCAGTACATCTAGCAGCACCATCAAAATCCTCATCACAAGTGGTTTAACATTGCCATTTAATGTAAAGCTTATCATTATCTCAGTAAATTTCTCTTCTTTGTGCCTTAAACATTTTTGAAAGAGAATGATAAATACACCAACAGATGGATGGCAATGGAACAGACCAACTGTCCCATAGTCACAATTCTTTCCCAATTAGGTGTGACCTTGGCTAAGGTAACATATTAATTTGCAAAAACAACTGCTGTCCTGTCAGACACATGACTGAGTCTATGCTAATTTACAATGACCCTCTGTAGTTTTTAGTCTGTGACTTTTACAAGAATGTACACTTGTTTTACATGTTGTAAGTCTGTGATACCACAAAATATCATTGGGGGGGGAATTGATTTTAAAAAAGACACACATTAAATGGTGGTAGAAAACTAAGTTGGGGCCTTCTGGACAAACATTTATTGTGGAAAAAGACATCTTCTTCATGAAAAAGTAAAACTAAGAGAAAACAATGATTTTTCCCTATGGATAGCTGTTAGACCATTAGAAGTTCTAAATGTTTTCAGCACCTCCTTCTGTCAAAAGGGTCTAGGTGACACTGTTATATTTCAGGATATTGCAAGCTTGTTCAGTGTCATTATTGAGTACTGACGAGGCATGGCAGGGCTTAGCATTCCTATTTGTCTCTATTAAGAGGTACATAACCAGGACTAGCTGATCTAAAAGAGCTGAATTTGAAGCTTTCTGTACTGTGTGTAGAAAAACATGTTGTAAGCTGAAATGTCATAATAAAATAATTTTAATTCAATTATTGCAGTATTATATTTCTGTGCTAGTGAATCACTCTGAACAATTCACTCATAAATTAAACAAGGTCAATTTGAGATGTAATGTGAACCTAGAAATTTGCAGCCAAAATAGTAACAGAAGAGCATAGTTACTTTTGCCTGGCAGATTTCAATGTCAAAGCATTACAAGAGTTTTGGTATATTTAGGAAAACTCTTTCATCAATAGTTATCTAAGTTTGCACTAAGATATGGAGGTCAAAACATCCCAATGTCCTTTAAGGCTGACTATTACTGTGAAGAAGTTACTGGTATGCCAAAGAAAGAATGCTTTTTGGTTCCAGTAAAAGACAAACATTTCTTTTCAAAATTTGCCAATTTAGATTAGTGTGCTGTAATTCTCTATATTTTCCCATGAAATAATTTTCTAACATGACATCTTTACTTGCTAGTTTCATGTATATTTTGTTTTAAATTCTGTGTCTGACATTTAAAAGACATGTTGTACCCAATTATTTTTCTGCAATTGTCATTCAAACTTAATAATTTCACAAGAAATTGATGAGAGATTCAGCTTATTCTAAAATTGTGGATTTGTCATTTGTAAAAACTTATTTTTCCTATCATTTATCTTTCCATAAGTAGATATAGGAAGTCTTTTATATTTTTTAATTTGAGTATCAAAATTCTATTGTTTGCCTGAATGATCTGTACTTAGTCTTTGTCACCATTGCCTTATATACCAAGCAAGGTCATTTTCTACAAGAACTTTAACCATGAAATCTAGTAATTTTTGGAGTCATTAGCCACTCCAGACTCTAATTAGTGTGTCTGAATTTTACTCTATTTAGAATACTAGTAATCATGTCATATCAATCACTTAATAGATCTTAGTCCTAACTATCTTATTTACTATGTTACTGGACAATTTTCCTTGCATTGAACATGTTGAAGAAAACAATAATAAACACATTGGGGCCAGTGATATAGCTCAGCGACATAAGCGCAAGGTTCTGTGTTTGACTCCCGGTACCCGCATATAAAATAATAATAATAATAATAATAATAATAATAATAATAATAAGCACATTTACAGTAATTCCTTAACTAAAATGTCATGCTTTTAATACCAAATAGACCTTCTTTGGCTAATACTATTTTTAGAAAATCTATACCCTTGAATCCCCTTAGGGATTTCTATTGTTCTTTTAAATTCCATGGAAATACCTAAATTTTGAAGCTTTCTAGATAACTATAATAATACATTTTCTGACCTTTTACAGCTCATTATTAATAAAATTGGACAAGTACAGGTAATGTTAACAATAAAATAATAATTATGATTTAATGAAGACTTAAAGCACACAAAATCATTATTTTGTTTTAAAGAAGATACTACTGAACACATATAATTATTATATTTGTAAGTCATAGAGCTGCCATTCCAGCACATATTTGCTTGATATTTAACAACCCTGCATTGTACCAATGTTTCAATTCATATGATACATTATTTTGGAAATCTGTTTCATATCTGGATAATTTTAAATAGTCTAAAAGAAATCAAAATCTTCAAAGAGAAGTTTTACCAACTACTCTTCATTATAAGTGTTTAGATTAATGCCTAGCAGATAGCTTATACTTAATGAATGAATGAATAAACAGTATAATTTCTTCTAGTACTGCCAGAGAAAGAATTGACTGCTCCATTCCTGGGAGTTCATTTCAAAAGAGAACATTCATGGAAACTTTGAAACTAATATCAAAATATAAATACTATCTTGGTATTCATTCAAGGATATGAAATTCTAAATTAAAATAAAAAGTAGAAGTCATACTTATAGGGAATTTCTTACCACAGAAGTTTTAAAATTGTTACTGAGATTAAGAATTATTCTAACACAAAACTAGATTAGAAAAGCTGTTAAAAAGAAGCATGATTTGTAATGTAAAACTGAGTTCTTAGCTATTTATTGTCTTAACATTTTTCAAAGAAAAAAATAAAAGACATTTTCAAAACTCTGCGTACCTCCCAATTTGTGAAATTTCGTTCTATTCAAATTATTTCTCCTGAACTACAAATCTCTAAATAGAATTTCTCCCTGTGCTCAGCTGTGGAGAAATTTGTGCGATAGCATTATACAGCTGTCAGATTCCACCCATGGGACCTGATTTGGCAGTTTACACAACCAAAATTTACTACTGGCTCTAGGGACAGTTGCCATTTTTAGAATTTGTTAAAAAAGTAGGGTAAGAATTACTTCATTTGGAAAAATCTTGGAAATTATATTACAGATACAAAAAGGATTATTTAAGTTTTAATATATATATTAAAATCAAATCTATGGAACAAAGTTTTTAAATTTTAATAGCAAAATATCACAAAAATATTAAGGATATTTTTATATTATATTTTGCTACACAGGGAAAATAAAAAATTAGTTCCCTGTAAGATGATCTAATATCTAAAATGTAAGAGGTACTATATAAATAATCAAATAACAGCAAAAAGACAGACAGAAAGTCAGCTTAAAGAATCTAAAGCAAATCATGGAAACATACGCACACAAAATCACTTTTTAAATACATTCAGGAAGAAGGGTCACAAAAGTGAGATATCCACTGCAAGAACTTGAAAGGAAACATAATAATTCTGCCACTGCATATCCAAAATTTCTTCAAGTTTGTAACTAATTTTTACAGTCAAAACACTACAAGTCTGGCTTAGTAGGTGCCTTGGTCAATTTCTTCATTGTTGTGATAACATACCCAACACCTGCAAGAAAGGGAGAGTTTCGGTCCACAGTTGGCTGGCTGTAAGGAAGTGTGGCATTGCAGAGGGGCATGGCAGATAAAAAGCTGTGCACCTCATGGCAATAAGGAAGAAGAGAACATGAAAGGAAGAGCCAAAAAAGGACACTGCTCTATGTCACATCTACAGTGACCTGCCTCTTTTGAACAGATCCTGTCTCCTAACTGTAAGCCTGGTATATTGCCTCCATAATCTAACTACCTTTCAAAAACCCCACCTGTGACCACCTGAAGCATTGGGGGACATGCAGGTATAAACCATAATATTCATCACCTGGCCCCCAAATACTCATGTGCATCTCTTTATCAAAGTTAATTTAGTCCAACACTAAGAATTCCTAAGTCTTAATAGTTTCAGCATTGCTGTAAAGTCCAAGTCCAAAAATTCTTCTGAGACTTACAGCCAACTCTTAGCTGTGATCTGTAAAAATTAAAAGAAATTAGACAGTGGTGAAATACAATGGCACAAGTTAAACATTCCCATTTTAAAAAGGAGGAGTAGAGGGAAAGAAACCAATGGGATGAAAGCAAGACTGAAACCCAGGAGGGCACACATTAAATCTTGTAATTATATCCAGCACCTGAGGCAAGATGTGGCCTGATGTAAGCTCTAAATGGCTTAGGTGGGCCTGCCCCTAGGACATTACCATTGGTTGCAGCCCTCTTGGGCTGACTTTCCTCACTCCTTGCAGCTTACCTCATATGTTCCACATCCCAGTCTTCTACAACTTTCTGCCATCTCCACTGCACTTCATTTTAACAGTTTCACTCACTTGCTTTTTAGGAGCACACTGCCTGTGCTCCAACACCTTTTTCTGATATCTGTTTGGAAGTCTTCCTGACCTCAGAAATTTTGCATTATTCATGACTATAAAACCAACACCACAAGGATGATATCAGAGTCTGCCACCAGCTCAAGCTGTAGCTGGGGTCCATTGTATCATGGCTGCAGAGGTCTCTGAGTGCATGAATGGCTGAGCACTGTGAACAGATTCCCAGGGAACAAATTTTCCAGAGGACACTTCTCATATTAGGTGCCCTGGGCCTCTCTTCTCAAAGGAAAGTATTTTACTTTTGCAATTTTGAACATTCAGAGGTGGGTTTTGCAGTTTCCTTGCATGCTCTCAAGCCATTCTTCTACTGACCAAATGTAAAGACTTTAGTTTCTTTTCAGTGATTATCTTTTCAGTAACCAAGATCTCCTCCATGACAACTGCCCTTCCTTTATAAGAAAATTGAAAACTTTTCAAAGGGTATTTTTGCTCTTCATTTTCAGTATAAATCCAGCTAAAAGCAGCAAATGGTATCCATTCTAGAGCCTGAATATTAGCTTGCCTTAACATTTCCTATGCCAGATTAATTACTCTGCTGCTTTTAATCTTAGTCTCCTGCAATGTCTCAGGACACATATAAAATGTAGTCAAATTTTCAGCATGAGCCTAACATGTGGCATGAATTCCTACTGCCGTGATTCCAACTGAAACCTCCTAAGCTAGGTCTTTACTGTCTGCTTTTTTATCACCATTCTGAGCTCCAATTAAAATCTCCAATCAAGGTCGGGTTACAATATCATAGGGTTTTTTTAGCTAGTATATCCAAACCTTTTTGAATTCTTCCTACAAGATGTTTCCAAAGGCTTCTGAAACACATAGTTATGTAGCATCACTCCAACAACCTCATTACTGGTACCAAAGTCAGTTTTAGTCATTTTTCTCTTTGTGGGGACAAAATACTTGACACCTGCAGCTTAAGGAAGAGAGGTTTATTTTGGCTATGGTTATAGTCAATAGTCAGCAGGTTGCAGGAGAGAAAGGTATGCCAGATGAGGCATTGTACAGGAAAAGCCAGTCAATTTAGGGTGTCCAGGAAGCAGAGATAGTGAGGGGAGGAGATAAACCCTTTTAATTCACACCCCCATTGACCCACTTCTTACAACCGGAACCTACTTAACAAGTCAGCCATAAGCCCCCAAAACTCTAACCTCTTCTAAAAGCCCTACCGATGAGTCTCTTGGGGGAACATCTCGATATGGATCATAACAGTAGGTTAACTGTTGACAACTGGAGAAATACTTTAAGATAAAGTTATCCTTAGTAAACCATAATTTTGATGATAAAAGCAAACTTTTATCAAACTACAGCATAATGACAATCTATTAAAATCAAAGTGGACTGAAAGGAACTCTGATAAAAATTCAGAAGTGCCAATATTTTCTTCCTATTTATTTTGTCTGGGTAGATTTTGTCCCAAAATGAAAATGATCATGTCTTATTTTGAAGATTCTAAAACGTATCCTAAGACATCTTCCCAGAGTGAAGATGGACTGGCCAGATTCATTGTCCATTTTTTTTTTATGTTGTGAGGAAATGACAGAAGGGCAGATGTCCTTCTTGCCCTTAGCCAGCACCCCATCCATTCAGTCATATCTCTGGCAAAAATGCTCCATCCGTATCCCTTTAGCCAGAAGATAGACTTAGCAGTCCATCCTTCTAACGAAGTAGACAAAAATTACCTGCATCAATTAACATAAACATCTATTTATAATTTGAACATAAATCCAATAACTGTCAGACATTTGAATAGAATTAGAAAAAAATCAAGATTAAAAACAAACTGTATCGGAATCCACATTATCTCCCTTGCCAATTACCTCTTTAGTGATTAAATTGACCTTGTAAATTCTCAAGTTTAATCTCTCTAATCCTGACCTTTATCTAAATTCTTATGTGCACAGACTTTTAGTTCGTGGAAGTATTTCCTTGCTCCAATAAAGCATTACTTTTTCTCCCTCAGTTACATTAGTCCCTTATACAAACATGCTTAGTATGTGTCACTGCAAACAAAACTATCTATCTTTCATGCAAATGCTAAACTCCAATTTAGAACCATGCTCACTGAGATGTTCGCTTGCTTTCTCTTTTTGGGACACCCAGTCCAATCAGCCTTTGCCAAAGGTCAACAATTAGCTCCACATTTCCAGACCCAGAAGTTAATTTGAAAGTGGAGACTGAGAACACTATAGCTACACAGCAGAAAATGAACATGTTTCCCCTGATGGCACGCACAATTTCTGGGAAAGGAGCCTTCTTTTTGGAATTCATACTTAATGCATTTACTATTCAATAAAGAGAAATGTATGCATATTTGAGAAGATTATGTATGATAACAAAAATGTTATCTATAAAAATGTCATCACACTAATTCAACAGAATACTTTTCAGAAAATGCCTCTGATTGATATTCTGAAAAAGAATATGATTATTCTGGAGAAGTGTAAGTTTTCATACTGCAAGGAAGAGAATGAGAAAAAATAATACTTGAATGATATTTGTAAAGACAGTAAGTAATGGATGAAGTAATCAAAGTCTAAGTGTATAAAATATTTAATTATAAAAGGCATGACTTAATACACTATATTTACTAGAAAGAAGGTGCATAAAATTAGAAAAAAAGTGGTAACATTTAATATCAGCAAGATGGGGCACTCATCCAGATAAACCAGAAGGGTAACACTGAGAGTGTGACCTTGAAGCCATGTGTCATTCAAGTTCAATGATATTAAATATTTATGGGTTCTGTATTTTTTTTTGTGGGTACTGGGGGTTGACCTCAGGACCTCACACGCCAGCAGGCACCTGTGCCGCTGAGCGATATCACTGGCCCTTTTTTCATATGTGGGTACTGGGAGTCGAACTGAGGACCTCGCGCTTGCCAGGCAGGCGCTTATGCCGTTGAGCTATCTCACTGGCCCCTGGGCTCTGTATTTACATGCCTAACAACAACTCTGAGATTTGATCAATGATCAATATGTTACTGTTTCTATCTAAAATGATTTGTGTTGTCTTTTTACTAAAAAATTAAATATTGACTTCCTTTTTCTCATTTCAAAGTTTAGTAATGCTTTCAGTCCTATGCTATTTATTTTTATGAAGGTGTTTATATGCCCAAAATAAAGATACTATGAGCACCACAACAACTCTTCATCTTTTCTGTTTGGTTGATTTTATAAGGCTGAATATTGCTGGGCAATGTCCATTCAGTTGGGAGATGATCCTTGCCTAACGTGTTGAAACTTCGAAAGGAGAAAAAAGCAGTCAATATTTCATTTTTTAGTAAAAGGACAACACAAATCATTTTAGATAGAAACCATAACATATTGATCATTAAAAATAATAGTATTTTCATAATATTCTATATTGCCACATAATTTGCATGTTTAGCTTTTGGGTGTTCCATTTAGAAGACACAATTCTTTCATTAAAAAATCGTTAGAAGAAATCTCTACATTCTCTTCACTCAAGTGCAAATATTAACTATTCCCTGTACCACACTTTTGGTTTCATAATATTTCATTTCATATGTAGTTGGTCGGTATGCTGTCATAGTGGGAATTGTGCAGCCACCATACCAGTATTTTCCTTCATCTTTCTAATAACCCATCTTTATTATTATGTTTTATGTATCTTCCAGTGATTTTTAAATGAATTATCTAATGAATGTATTATAAAATAGATTTTTTTCTTTTATCTTCTTTATAATCCAAGATGTCTTTACTTATTCTTTCCATTTGTGGTATTTTCTACTATAAAAGTTATTAATCTTGCTAGATATGTGAATACTACATTCTAATTCTCTCTCTTTTTTTTTAATATGGGTACCAGGAGTCAAACTCAGGACCTTGCGCTTGCCAGCAGGCACTTATGCTGATGAGCGATATCACCGGCCCCATTTTTTTCCTTTATGTGGGTACCGAGAGTCGAACTCAGGGCCTCGGGCTTGCCAGGCAGGCACTTATGCTGCTGAGCTATCTCACCGGCCCCAACATTCTAAGTCTTGATGACTTACCCTGGTTTACAAGGATTCAGATAATTTTAAACATCAGGAACTATGAGCACCAATGAGGCAGGAGACAAATACAAACTCTAGCGGACAAGATTGTTCTTAGCAAATGAGGATATTAGCCATAGCAAAACAGCCAAAATATACCTTTCCAGGCAAAATGAAAAAAATATTTTCAGATGTCTAAAACACAGTATCAGGTCAAATATTTGCATCTCCATTGAAGACAGTAGTCGTACTAGGGGCTTTTTTGTTGCCTTACTTTTTCCTCTTCCCTCATATTCATTACCCTATGTCTTTTTAAAATACATCTGTTGCATTTTACCTGATTACTCCTCTAATAATAAGTACTTTCTGTTTGTGTGTGCAGTTATACCTTTATTAGAAATACCAATTTTTATTTGGGGTTAGTGTTATTTCAGATTAGCTTCTAGTGTAATATCTAGCAAAATTAAAATATGAATACATTTATTTTTCATTTTTTTCCTTCACTGTACCAAAAGTCTCCATTGGGTAATCACAATTTTGAGAAGACTTGAGTCAAACTAGAGATGTTGCTGAAATTTATGTATTAACCCTTTGAAACCAAGGCCCTGATCATCTGGAGATATAGTTGCTGTTACATGATAGTTGGTTAGGACAGATAAATCTGTTTTTTGTTGGTTAGGACAGACAAATCCATTTTTTAGGCACCTGTTAATTCCACATTGTTTGATTTTGATGATAAACAGATGAGTTCAGCAGTCACGGCTTGAGAATAGTAGAGAGCAACGTCTAATACAGCTCAGAGCTAAGGGTTTGGGGTTATCATACTAGACTAGCAGAAGTGTTAGCTGAGAGCTAGTAATAAAGGTAATGGAACAAAAGTCAAACATTAATGGCGGCCTCAAGATGAGTTTCCATGACAGATGCTCTGGTTTGTACAACTAATTCTGTTTTCTAAATCCCTTCAGGAAAAAAAATGCCCATCAAGAAATCAGTCACTTCTCTCAGAACATTTTATTTAAAAAACGTACAGGCACTGAAGAGGTATCACTGATACTGTGATACACTCTTAGGTCTCCCTTAGTAATTATCCAGATTTATTTCCCCTGATACTACCATTTCTAGCCTCATCGCCCTAAGCTGTTATACCACTTTTGTAATTTTTCTCAGTTGAAGAGGAATATCTCACTTTTAGGTGTGCTCCATTCCCAGGGCAAGCCTATGTTCAATGGCTGCTTAATAGGCACAGTCAATATGGAAAATTAGGACCCGGGATGTAGCTCAGTGGCACAAGCACCTGGCTGGCAAGTGCAAGGTCATGAATTAGATTCTCAGTACCAAAATAAATACAATAAAATAATTTTTTAAATGGAAAATTATCCTGTTAGGGCTAAATACAATTCTTCTGGGTTTAATTTATTGCATTAGAAACTTACATGGATAAAATAAAAGCCTGTGAAACAATTTATCTCTCCTCTCAGGTTGTCTCTGATTTTATATTAACTCTTCATAAAATTTAACCTGAGAAAATTTAGTGTAAATATCCACTGTAGTGATAAATAATATTTCTAAAATATAAGTAAGTTTAACCCTGTAGCTATTAGGGACCATTCCTTATTTCTTTCATAAGATTATTTTTCTATTACTTGCTTTAAAAGAAATAAACACTGGAATAGAAATTAGTCTTTTACAGCTGTCTTTTCTTTAACTAGTGTAATAACAGCATTCAATAAAAGGGTACATTTGTTTTATGTAGTATTTTGCTGCAATGAGGAAAATAAAGATTCGTTCTTATGTCTTACATCCTTATAGCCATCATTACAGTGTGGTGGAAAGAAAGGCAGTGAAAGACATCAGTCAGGGGTTGGCTTAGGCAAGCAATCATGGTGCAAGGATAGCAAAGGGGGACCTCACAATGAAGTCACCTGTCAGCTGAGGAGAAGGAGATTCCTGCTTTGGCTCTCGTAGGCTAACAGTTACAAAGAAATGTGCTCTTCAGGAAAGTGGCAAACCTCATCAGCAGGCCAGGGATAATAAATACAGATACTTGAATGTGATGCAAATTAAAAAGTTAATCTATAGATGATACTTCAGAACTCAATCAAATGTTATATTTTGAGTAATTTAAGGAATAAAATGATACTGTTTTCAACAAAGTATTATAAACACCCTCCTTTTTATTAAAATGTAGTACACCTTCAACATAAAAATAATATATAAGAAAAATAGTTAAAATAAAGAATAGCTCAATAAAATAAGTCATAAAGATGTGACTGATGGGAAAACAAACTATTCAAATAAAATCAATTTGAATAAAATACATTGATTCTATACAATTATTGTCACAGTATAATTTTATTTTAGAGTAGTAGGAGATAGATGCTCATATATTCCTGTGAATATTGTCTTTTCCTACAAAAAGAACTCATATTTTGCTATATTCCATGTTTGGCAAAATTCACTGGCTTATATAAAATTCTCCAGTCTATATAATAAAAGAGCCAAAGAAGCTTTCTAAAAAGAAGAGGTATAAAAATGGAGGCAGCAAAGAATTTTGGCGAGAAAAGCAGTGTTAGAATCTGGAGCTGCGGTGCACAGTCATAATCACAGGCTATTAGAGGGGTAATGGCCCTCGGAGATAGTCTTGTCCAAAGCACTCAATGTTTCTGTTAGGCCTAAAGAGTGATTTTCAAGGTTGAGCAATTACTAAGTGAAAGGAAGTAAACCAAAATTCTTATCTTTGCTTCCCAACCCTATCCTCTGGTCTGAAATAATTTAAAGCCCAAAATTGTTCCAATTGTTCTGAGGAGTTTGTAGAAATTTCTACGAGACTATGTTCCTATCTCACATGAGAAGTAAGTGTTTCAGCACATTTTCCATTTCAATATAATACACCCTGTGCTTTGCAATAGAAATGCAGAAGGTGCCCACCCACCTATTCCAAGGGCCAAGTGTGAAGCATTTACCATTAGCCTCATACACATGCATTTATGTCACTAGGTTTCTAAAGCACTGTTCTCCCAGTAATACTGTCAGTACCACTCATGTTGGCAGTGCTTTTTCTTAGGAATATCATCTTGAGAATGATCCTGGAGAATTTTTTCTAGGTATATTTTCCTGGTTTATTGAACCTTCATAAAATCGATCAATGAGAACATTAAAATTACTTATAAAGGCTTTTACTTTACTAGAATTTTAATTAAAACTTTCTTGTACAAATTCTAAGCTGAAGTTATATAAAAATATGTAAGAAATACTTCCTTTATTAGATCAACTACCATGCAAAGACATAACAGCAGGGGCTAGAAATAAATATATTAAAAGAATGTTCCAACCATCGTACCTCTTGTTAAAGTACTGAAGAATATGTAGTATATAACTTCATTCATAGAACCCTTAAGAGACTTTTTTTTTATGTGGGTACCGGCAGTCGAACTTAGGACCTCGTGCTTGCCAGGCAGGTGTTAATGCCACTGAGCCATATCACCAGTGCAAGAGAATTATTTGTTTATAAAATTTTAGCCTTTATTCATATACCTAGTAATTTGATGCATTTAATAAATTATAAAATACATTTCTATGTAGGGCCATTGATGTAATCAGTTTTTTTATTAATTAAATGTATTGATACATTTTAGGTATACATAATGCTCACATTCATTATAGGGAATTTGTACCTGTACATGATATAACTTGATAAAAAGACTTAAAGATTTACAGTAACCTGTTATCAGTATAAGCAGAATTCATGAGAGATTTCTATTTATTCTCAAATATCCATTTGCTTAATCTTTCTTTGATTTTCTTTTTGTTTTTATTTTAGAAAGGCACATTGCCTTTGAGTTGGTGATAGCAGCTCCCAACCTCTGTTGCTACCCTTGGCCATATAGTTATATTGGAGTTAACAGAACTGAACAGAAAAGTATGTAACTTCAGAGTCATGCGTTTAGAAAACTAAGTTGCCTCTACTTTCTCCTTCCTGCTTTTGCTCTCAACAAAAGAGGGAGAGACAGCATAGTAAAAATCTTTTTACACAGATACAAAATATCTTAAGGTTGACAGACATTCTTGTGACTGTAGACCAGTACAGATAAAAAGGGAAGAGGATTATAAAAGTTTTATTTTTTTAAACAAGGAATGAATCTTTAGTTTTATATTTCAAGTATGTAAGACTCTCTCATTTAGTTTTTGTCACAGAAAAATATTATAAAGCCTTATGTATTTTATTTAAGTGGGATGTATTATTATCATTTTGAAAATGAGTGGGGTAAAAAGAAAGAAAGGACTGAAGCCATAGATTTATATACAGTATATAGGTGATTCCATGGATCTGTGAGCAATTCTAGTGGAAAAACCAGACCCACTCAAGTGACAAGAATAATATCTAAATGCTTGGAAAGTGACCCAAAAACTGAAATTAGAGGTGTTGGGGGAATATTGATTTATGGGGTATCTTAGTTCAGGACCTTGGCCAATGTCCTCATTAGGATCTATTTTCCATCCTATAGAACGCAAACAGACGTACTGCTTCAAAAAGACCCAAAGGATCTAAAATATTCAGTTGAGATCATTCAAACAAACACAGTGAAATGTATTTTGCAGTTTCCTCTTGTCTCACCTGTGGAAATATTGCTTCTAAGTTTAGACAATGATGTTGTCGCATGGAGAACTTCAAATGGCATCAATAGAAATTTGGTAACAGTTACTTTCAGAAGGAAAAGGAGTGATTTATTGGTTTCTTTTCAGTTCTGAGCCATGTCATGAATCACTGTGCATGCCAGATCTGTTGCTTTCCTTCGTGCCTCTTTCTTCCATAATCACTTGCGCAGACAGAGCTTCAGATGTGAATCCATAACTCTAACTTAAAATACTGTTAAACCTATTTTTAAAAAGTTTGCATGCCAGATTATCTAGATAGAATCAGTCATTTTCTATATTTTAAATTACAATGAATTATTAATATCTGAAAAACTTTTAGACTGATTTTAAATGTATTAAAGAACAGGTTAAAAACCAGTGTAACAAAAAGAACACATATACTGTATCAAAAGAGACAAAAGAGAGGAAGACAGTGGATTTTTCACAACAGAGTCACCTTACTGCTAGGTTCTATTTAAAATTGAGGAAGATAGTATGCCTAGAAGATGTGATAAAATACTATGGTGAATGCTTAAATTTAAAAAAAAATTAGAGTAAAATGGTCGGTGAGATAGCTCAGTGGCATAAGCACCTGCCTGGCAAGCATGAGGTCCTGAGTTTGACACGCAGTACCCACATAAAGGAAAAAAAGGGCCAGTGATATCGCTCAGTGGCACAAGCACCTCCTGGCAAGTGCAAGGTCCTGAGTTTGACTCCCGGTACCCACATAAAAAAAATTAGAGTAAAAGGCAGATGACTACTAATCCCGCTCAAAATACTCCCACCTGTTTCAAAGACACGTATCCTGTTGTTCTTGTCTTTTTGTGAAGCAGTTCTGGAAGTCCTCTTTCCTGAGTGGCTTTAGATTAGTTGCTCTGGCTGCCTTGATATCCTGAATTAATTCAAAAAGTTTACTTTTAATAGTCATTTTGACTTTGTGGAAGAGCCAAAAATTCCATGGTGCCAGATCCAGTGAATAAGGTTGATGAGGACTCACCCAAATGTCATTATGCACCTGCTTTTCCATTGGATGGCACTTGGCAACTGCATTCACTGTGTTTTTATTATAGCTCATAAACACACTCACTAAAGAAGACTTCCTAAACTACTTCAGAATGTGGCAAGAATGATGAAATAAGTGTACTTGAAGCCATTGGTGAGTGTTCTGAGGGGGATGAATGGCAATTTTCTGTTACTGTAATGATTTTTTTAAAAATATAAACATTTACTGTATATTTTGATCTCTCCTTGTATATCTTTTGAATTTGAAACTTAGATGGTACTCAGGCCACGTGTTTAATGAAAGTAATATAAATTACAAAAGAATGAACAAAAAATTTTCTAACAAGTTTTCAAATTTTGTATTGGAATTAAAATTTTGCCAATAAAAAACTTAATTAGCATAGAGCATTGTAAATTTTATTCTTAATAGTATGCAGTATTGTTATTCTTTTAGTGGTATTCTTATCATGTGACATTCAATTCACATAACACTGAAGATTTTAAAAGTGCATATTCTCCTATGTTGAAAAAATTTCTTAGTAATTTAACTGAATCAGTTTTTCGCTTATGCAGGTTTGTGATTGGGGCTTACATAAATTTTAGAGATTTGCACAAATGATGTCCTCTACTGAAGTGGATTCCCCATCTCACCATCCAGAGGTTAACTGGATACATAGGATTTGTTTACTTTTATGCTGCTTATTCTCTTTTTTCCCCCAGATCTTTTGTCCACTCATTGTCTGTCATTCTCTGCTTTGGAAAGTATTTGGAGTTTGGCGGGATAGGTCAGAGTGTCTCTCCAAATCTCCCCACTCCACAAAGTATGTTTCACAATGCTTCCATCATCCCCTACTTGTCCATATCTTTTTATAAGAAATTGTTTCCATGGAGGGCTGGTGAGATGGCTCAGTGGCATAAGTGCCTGCCTGGCAAGCATGAGGGCCTGAGTTCACTCCCGGAACCCACGTATGAAAAAAGGGCCCATGATATCGCTTAGCGGCACAGGCGGCTGCTGGCGCACGAGGTCCTGAGGTTGATCCCCGGTACCCACAAAAAAAAAAAATAGAAATTGTTTCCATGACTATTGCTGGTGAGACCACTCGTTGGATTTGGTCTTTTGGGACTCAGTAACATTGACTTCCTATACTATTCATTCCTAAATGCCTTAAGTTTGTCAAATTATGTTTTTGTCACCCCATATAAAATAGATTTGACTGATAACTTTCAGTGTGTCATGTGTTTTCTTTTAGGAGCCTGGTTAACACAATAAGTGGTAAAAATATTCTACCAATCCAGAGCACAGAGATCCTCAAGGGGGAGGCCAGGTCTTTGAGAATGAACTCTACAGAACAAACTCTAAATGTGTACTCCAGTTCCTCTTTTTAGTTGAAATTACACAGGGAGGGAATGTTGGTCATGTACCAACTGTGTCTTCAGCTACACTGTCTCTGAGCTGGCGCTATTTCCTGTTTCCTAGGGAATAAAAAACTACTATGCTTTTCTAAGTAGAATGGGGTTTAATGGAATTGAGATGACAGAATCTTAATCTGAGTATTACTTCAGGGAGACTGCGGAAGTAAGATGTATTTTTTCTTTTAAGTTTCAAAATATGTAGTGGTGAGATTATATATATCTTCATGTCTATCTATATGTTAGATATCTTCATATTCATCTATATCTATATCTACATCTATTTCTATCTATATCTAGACAGAGAGCTCACTAAAATAGATAAGGCTAATTTTATACACAGGACCAGAGGGAACTGCCTCCTAACCTTCAAGCTAATTAATAACAGAAGCCATGCGATATACCTGAGCAAAATGGCAGTGTCAGTGTGACAATTTAAAACCTGAATGATGCTCACCTGATAAGAATTATCACATCCTTAATTTATATATCTGAGTACTGCAAACATACGATAGGTCTCAGAGAATCACTATGGATTATCAGTTTCTTCAGGTAGTAAAACTATTGACAGCTATATTCCAGATGTATTACCATAAATATCACAATTGTTACATTACCTATTTTGTCACTGTTGAATTATCAAAGGATTTCAATTTAATTAAATACTTGTTTTTTTTGTACCAGGAATTGAACTCATGACCTTGCACTTGCCAAGCAGGTGCTGTGCCCTAAATTTAATTCAAGAAATAAATTCTACATGTATTAGTTTAAGTAATTGGTGTTGGTTAAAAGGAGAAAAGCGAAGGTCTGTATGACTATATTTAGAACTCAGGGAATCATGCAAACTGCTTTTTTAAATTTTTTGTCCCAGTACAGCATACCAAGAAAAAAGTCCCAAGATACTAAAGACTGACTGAGAGTAAGAGGAAAATGGGATGATGGTAACAGTACTCAGTGATTATCCTTTTAAGCTTCAAGGAAAAGGATAGAAATGGGGATTGTGGCACTTATAATTAATACCTCAAATGTTTTTCTGTTTCTTTTACATGAAATTCAGTGATCATTATTGACTTAAGTAACCAAGGTAAGAAATGCTGATAGGATTGCAATATTTCAACTGCAGCATTGAATGGATTTTTTTCCCTCCATCCCATCAGTATGATCTCCAAATCCATTTGTCATTAATTTCTGATCTGCTTGGCATCCTGCGAAGTTCCTTTCATAAACATTTTTTCTCTAGCATCTGGTTGGTTTGGCCAAAGAAAGGTACAAGGAAGAGATTAGAAGGAGAGGGAGGATAAAAGTAATAACATCTTCCCACTTCATCCCTTTCAGTGTGGGCATTGCCTTAGTAAAATCCGCTCCTCTTGCCATGGTCATGTATTCTATTGAAAAGACCCTCTCCCAGTGCTACAGATCATACCAGACCTTGTTAGAATTCAGTATCAGGTAACAACAGCAAAAGTACTCGGACATTTCTGATGTTACTGCATCTCAGTATTCCCCACAGATTCCCTTATATTTGACTATGACATGTGATCCTTGACTGCCACATCCTGACTGACATAACATGGTTTACATGAATGGAAAACAGGATTTCATTTACAGGATAGAAATTATAATGTTCAAAGAGTCTTTTTGAAGAATCAGATCAGGAAACATATAAGTACTTGTGTAGAAATGGTATTATACTTTTGAGAAGGCGTCTCATTCAGTTTCCCAGGATCATTTCATTTGCAATTCTCATGCCTCAGCCAAGTGGCTGGGAGTTATAGGCACATACCAATGCACCTGACCAGAGGTGGTATTTTTTAAAGTTACTGTAAGCACATGAAATGACTTCTGTTCTCAAAATGAAAGAAATGCAAATGTAAGAAAGTATATTTTGTAAATTTCCTGTAAGTTGTGTCAATACCATTGTTGATATAATTCTAATTATTTCAACAAAAAACTTTTAAATTTAAAAATTGAAAACTCTAACTTCAAGGAAGTTTAAAGGCCAATGCTTCATACAAAAATCCTAATTTGCTGATTTAACATTAATCCAGTTACTTTAAAAATACTTTGCAAACTTTTTGTAAACATCCCAGAAAAGAAAAAAATAAATAAATAAATAAACCTTCTGATAATACTCAGCACAACTGTATGAGAATCTCACAATCTGGAAAATAAAATAGAAATGTGATGTTTATCCATCAACATCATAAAATTCAATTTTTTATAATTATATCCTTACAAATAATATCAATTTTTCAGTCTTGTAGGTAACATCTAACTTGATAATTTCAATGTCTGTATAGAATAAACTAATAATTATTCTGAAATTTGTGTGTAATCATCTCTTAATAGAGCTAGCTTAATATGCCAGTTTCTGTACACTTGACCTTGAAAATTTGATGTAAATGATCCAAAAATCTGCTTTTAAAATCACTCTATTTCAATACTTAAATATATTACTGCTGTTAAATGATCAAATATCTAGTATACAACTTTACAATTGTCAAAACAAAATTTTTTTGTTTGTTTTATGTGGGTACTGGGAGTCAAACTCAGGACCTTGCACTTGCCAGGCAGGTGCTTATGCTGTTGAGCTATCTCACTGGCCCCACAAATTTTAAAAGTAGGTAAGAAATAAATAAATACTAGGTAAAAAGGAAAACTCACTAAAGACATCCACTCTAAAGACTATGAAAGTTGCAGATTTCTTCTTCTGATTGATATCCTAGATGTACATGTATATTTACATAGTCACAGTCTAGTTGGTTCCCTTGGTCTACACAATTTATTATATAGAGAAATACAATTTTCTAAAAATTTTCTAAAGCAATGCCCATCCATAGTCCTTTCCTAAAATTATTTCCTTTAATTTTCTGTAGATTAATATTAACATTTTATTAAAATTTAACAGCATTTTCTATAAAAATGACGTATGAAAAAGCAACAATGCTACTTTTCTTATTTTTTTTTACAAAATATGCTTCTTTCAATGTTTAAAAAAATATATATATATTACATATATTCCTGTTTGGTACAAAAATATACTTGCTTATTAACCACCTACATACATAAACAAAATAATTTTAAAAATAAGTCTTGTGGTTCCAGCAGCTAAATAACACTAAAACATAACATGAAAAAAAATTTTAAATGTAAGGGAGATAGAAACAGATCAATATTTATTAATTTTACAGCTCTTTTCAAGTTTATAGAAAGGGTAATGTTAGTTATAGGTACAAACAAATTTATATAATTGAATTAATTCAATGGGAATAAAAAAGAAAGTTCTTACAGAGAAACAACAAAATGCACAGTCATATTATTCTGGAAAATTCCTTATACTTCTAAAATTATTTATCCTTCCATTACTGTCAGACTGCTTACACTTTCTAGACTGCTTGTATAAATTTTATGCACTCAGGCACCCAGGAAAAGACAAACACTTAAAAATGTTTTATCAAGTCGTTATGTAATTTTCAAGATAGAATATTAAACAGACAATATACTACTTAACAAGGTCAAGCCAAAACTGTGTGATTATTACCACCTCTGAACCTAAAGACAGTATTAAGGAAATAGGGAATGATGATTTAGTGTGGTAAAATAAGAAAATAATTGTAGAGAGGCAGACACTAACTTAATTTGGAAAAACCATTAGAAACTAAAGATGACTAGAGTATATCCTTCAGGATGAAATAAGTCGTATGATCAATAAAGAAAGTAAATGAATAATACTAAACACTTCAAAGCATGACAGTTTGACAAATAGTTGCAAAGAGAGAATATAGGTTGCTTTCTTATCCTTCTTTTACTCCTCATCTCAGCTAAAGGAAATCTACCTAATGTAGACCTTTCATGAGTAACAGGGACAATATAACCATATTGTAATTAAGAATTAGTTATATATCACATCTCTATGGATAAGGTCACTGCAATAGAGTCTTCAAATTATTATGTATTATTTCTCATAATTCTGTAGATCAATAATTCATTCACTGCTCAGCCAAAAAATTTGCCTTCGCATGATTCATTCGGGGGCTGTGTGTGAGGCTACATTGAGCATGGAACTTGACCTGAGCTGAGTATCCAAAATGGCTTTATTTATGTGAATGGTAATTGAAATTGGCTATAAGCCACTTTCTTCTCTATAGTCTCTCTTTCCTTAGTCCCATAGATAGTCTTCCAGTGGTAGCTACCAGATCTCCTAGAAGGTAAGCTAAAACAGGTACACTATTCTGCTCATTTTAATGGTCAGAGAAATCAATCCAGATACAGAAAATACCAAACCAACTCTAGCTATTGATTGAAAATACAACATACAAGGACCAGAAAAATACTTGGCAGCTAGCTCCCTTTGGAGAATACCAACCACATCACATTTGAAAGAGCCTGTTGTACATTTTCTGTAAATTTTTCTGCATATCTGAAATGATGAAAATATACTTTCCAAAAAATTTGTCTGCAATTGCATGAACTAAAAATTGGCAGATTTAAGTAATTGGAAGCTGTCGGTCGACTATTGTCACATGAATGCTCAATGTCAGCTGGCAAATATGAAATAGCAACCAAACCATGTAAATGTATTTTGATCTAGTTTGCTCCTTAAATGTATCAGAATTTCTGCAATGACTTTAGCAAATACGTTTTTCTGTATTTTAATATTCCTTACTGTAGCTTGAAAGCATCTTTTCACACTGCAATTTATTTCCATAAAAGCACACTAGCTGAGTGTTTCAAACTCTGAAAAAATTTATGAGTTGGAATACAAATCACATGATGATATACTATTAATAAAATCAAACATCACCACTATTTTTGAAAATATATTTTATTTTAATGAAATAAAAACTTCAATAAATTCTAAAAATATTAATCTGCAATAGGTTAGGATTTATAAACTGTAGGCATCTCCTTTTTTCAATTACCTATAAATACTATGTTTATTCTTGTGGCAAATTTTACTTAAATAGACTAGAAAAGTTCCAATCCTACAAGTGAATACCCTGAATTACACCCAAAAGAAATTTTATGTCTTCAATCACCTTAGCCAGTGATAACTACAAGCATATACCATTTCCAAATTTCTTAAGACTGGCTCATTATATAAGTGAGCTGAACATAAAAGAAATAGAAACCCACTTAAAAATGTCAGATTTTACAAATGGAGAGAAAAGGGTAGAGTGGTAAGCAGCAGAGAAAAAGCTCTCTGAGAATTGGTGGCCCCAAACTGGAATGTAGCAATGTGAGGAAAACAAAGAGGGAAGTGGGACCCCAGGACCCAAGAAGGCTCTAAGGCAAGAACTGAAGTCCATAGGGAGAGTGAAGAGACAAACTTCAAAGAAGAATTAGGCAGGTGGTACTTTCTCCCTGAGCCCAGACTCACTGCTGGGGGGACAATTGGAAACTGCAGTCACTCAGGGACTGCTAGTGACCACAGAGGCCCCTGCAGTGAAGCATGCAAGTGGAGCAGTGTGGTGCCCAGCAGCAGAGTGCAGTGCTAGTGAGTTGTTCCTGTCAGACATCCCACAAGAGAGGACAGTTGGCTGGGAGCCATCTTGGAGAGGGGCCAACTGAGCCCAGGACACTGAGCAGCTCCTGGCTCAACCTAGTGACTCCCAACCAAGACCACAGGGGAAATGGAGAGTGCTGCAGGCTGGGTGGGTCTGGTTCTAGCCTTGCAGCCAGAGGCCACATTGAACTTCAGCGATAATAGGAGTGCAAGCTTCCTGGGATTATCCTCTACCTGACTGTGGAGCTGCTCTGGCTTGCTGGGATTGCTCCATGCAGATCTGGACTCTGCCATGAGTACCAGTGGCAGCAGATACAAACCTTGAAGTGGACATTTTTTTTTCTTTTTCTTCTTCTTTTCCTCTTTTCTTTTTTAAAATGTTTTTCTTTATCTTCTATATTTTCTTTCTCTTGTGGTTTTTCTTTCTTTTTTTTTTTTGTTTTCCCCCATTGTTTGTTCTTGTTTTTATGTGTGTGAACATGGCTTCAAGTTTTCTTGTTATTGCTCTGTTCTGTTATTGTTCTTATTTCTTCCTTCTCTCTTTCCCCTCTGTCTTCCGCACCAGTTTCCCAAAGTTTGTGTAATCCACCTTTGTCCTCCAGCCTTGCTTCTAATCTCTTCCCTTTCTTCTATTTTTCCCCTTAACCCTCTCTAAATTTTCTTCCCTGAGGGTAAAATTTCAGTATTGAGGGCTTATGTACTGCATAAAATTTTCTAGATTGTGTTATATAACCACTTATCTAGTTTATATGGTTATAGATGGCAAATTAATAGTTACCTCAGTTTGTCAATTTCTAAGCTGTGTTTAATGCTACTGGTATTACTGATTGTACCACTTTAGCTAGGGTAGCATAATTGTTCTAACCAGTTGTTCTTCCTGGTATTTCAAGACTGAGATTGCAAAAGTGTCATAAAAAATACTATAGGACAGCACCAAAAATACAGGGGCTGCCCAAGTAGGCAGGAACTTCTTATCCCAAATAAATTGAAGAGGTAGGATCTTGCAATAAAGTCAAAACCCAAAGGCCAACTGCACCTAGAAGACACCTCTGAAAAGTAGTCGCTTCCTAACAATTCTAAATACTAGTAACAAAGCTACTCACCATAGACAATTTACAAGGATCAACCTTGGAATTAAGCTAAGAAAAATGCAAAATAAGAAGACACTTAAACAAGATGCAACCCCAGACTTCCAGCTCACCTAAGGCAAACCCAGGGAGCAATAAGGTGGAACAATCTCAAAGCCATCCACTTGAAGTCACTGAAATAGTAACAACAAAGCAAATGAAAGAGGCTCTAAAAAATCAAATCAGAAATAATTTCACAGATAACTACAGAAATAGTGACCTTAACAAAAGGCATGTTAAGTGATTCTAGAGCAGATACAGATAAAAAAAAAATAGAGAAGCTTAGGAATATGATGGCAACCAGGAATGCCCAACATAGGAAAATAGAATCAATAAAACAGATTCAAACAGATATGCAGGAAATTAAAAATTATATTGAATGTATATGCAGCAGGATGGACCAATGTGAGGACAGAATCACAGATATAAAAGATAGGATTGTGGTTAGCAATCAGGAAAAGAAAGATTTCTTAAACATAGCAAGATACCATGAGAAATCAATCCAGCAGCTGCTAGATAATGAAAAGAAGAATAACACAATATTAATTGGAGTCAAAGAAAAAGGAGGAGATAACACACATGACATAAATAATACCTGTTTACAGACATCATGGCAGGCAACTTTCCTGGCAGTGAAAATGAATTTGACAGACAGATAAGTGACACATATTGAACTACAATTAGACATGATCAAATAAAACACTACAGCAAGCCATATAATAGTTAAGAGTCCAGAAATTCAATGCAAAAGAGAATATTAAAAGCATTTACAGAAAAGAAGAAAATTGCCTATAAAAGAAAACCCATCAAAATCATGGCAGACTTAACACAAACCCTCAAGTCAAGGAGACCTTGGAGTGAAGTATTTCAAGCATTAAAAGAAAACCACCACCAACCCAGATTGATCTACCCGACAAAACTATCTTTCAAAATTGATGGAGAAATAAGGTACTTCCATGATGAAGAACACCTGAGGAAATTTATGAACACCAAACCAGCACTCCAAATTGCTTTGAAGGAGACTCTACAAAGAGATAACAAGAATTACAACCCCATGGACCCCAACATAATGAATCCACAGGGTAAGGCAAACAATTAAACACAGGGTTAAATAAAACAAGAGCCAACAACAGGAAAATAACATAAGAAGGATAAATCAATACATATCAGTTATAATCACTAATGCAAATGGTCTCAATTCTCCACTAAAAAAAACCAGACTGGCACAATGTATCAAGAAACAAGATCCAACAATATGCTGTATACAAGAAACACATTGAACTCAAAATAAATTCATAGACTGAGAGTCCAAGAAAGAAAAAGAATGCTCCATGCAACAGGAACACAGAAAAAAGCACAGGTAGCTATTCTATTAGCAGACAAGGTGGATTTCAAGCCAAGACAGATTAAGAGAGACAAAGAAGGTCTACATTCTTGTAAAGTGAACAAGAGAGAAAGATAACAATCATAAATATATATTCACCAAATACTAGTGCACCCAACTATATATAACACATATTAACAGACATGAACAATCACATAAGCACTAATGCAATTGTAATGAGGGACCTCGGTAACCCACTGTCACAAATAGATGAACTAGACAAAAAATAAACAATGAAATATTACAACTGAACTAAACTTTTGAACAAATGGAATTAGTAGATGTCTACAGAGTGTTCCACCCCACAGCATCTGAATACACAATCTTCTCAGCTGCACATGGGACATTCTCCAAAATAGACCACATATTAGCTCATAGAAACTGCTTAAGTAAATGCAAAGGAAGTGAAATTATCCCATGCATATTATTAGACCATAGAGCAATGAAATTGGAAATCAATGGCAAAAGAAACCACAAAAACTTCATAAAAACATGTAAATTAAATAACACCCTTCTGAACAACCAATGGGTCATGCATGAAATCAAAGAAGAAATTAGACAGCATCTACAAATAAATGATAATGCCAATACAACACACAAGAACTTCTGGGACAAAATGAAAGCAATCCTAGAGGGAAATTTATAGCGATGAATACCCATATCAAGATAACAAAACAAGCTCAAATAAACAACTTAATGTTGAACCTCAAGCTTCTAGAAAAAGCAGAGCAAGTTGAGCTCAAAGCTCATAAGAAGGAAGCAGTTATTAAGACAAAAGCAGAAACCAGTGCAATGGAGACTAAGAAAATAATACAAAAAACTCAATGAATCAAAGAGTTATTTCTTTGAAATATTAAATAAAGTAGACAAACCCTTAGCCAACCTTATCAACAAATGCCAAGAAAGACTCAAATTCATTTTATTAGGAACTAAAAACGGTGAAATCACAACAGATCCTATGGGAATCCAGAAGATCATCTAAACCTACTTTGAGAAACTGTACTCTAATAAGATGGGAAATGCAGAAGAAATGGACAGATTCTTAGATATATATGAATAAACAAAGCTGAATCAAGCAGATATAAAAATTCTAAATATAACAATATCATTCAATGAAATTGAATGATATAATTAAAAATCTACCAACAAAGACAAGCCCAGGCCTGATGGGTTCAATGCTGAATTCTACCAGACATTTAGATAAGATCTAAAACCAGGACGTCTCAAACTCTTTAATGAAATTGAAAGGGAAGAAATACTCCAAAAGTCATTCTGGAGGCAAGCATTAATCTAATACCAAAATCAGAGAAGGACCCAGCCAAAAAAGAGAACTACAGGCCAGTCTCCTCCATGAACATAGATACAAAAATTTTCAATAAGATATTGGTAAACTGAATACAGCAAATCGAGATTATCCATCACGACCAAGTAGGATTCTCCCCTGGGATGCAGGCATATTTCAACATATGAAAATCAATAAATGTAATACACCATATCAAAAAAGCCAAGTACAAAAACCATATGATCATCTCAATAGATGCAGAAAAAGCATTTGACAAAGTCCCATTCACAAAAAAAAAACTTACAGAAAATTGGAATAGATTGTTTTTATCTCAATCTGACAAAAGCCATCTATAACAAATCAACAACCAGCATCATACTAAATAAACAAAAACTGAAAGTGTTCACTCTAAAATCAGGAACAAGTCAAGAATGTCCACTGTCACCACTCTTATTCAATATAGTTCTAGAAATATTAGGCAGAGAAATTACACAGGGATAAGAAATAAAAGGAACAAGGATAGGATAGGAAGAAGTCAAATTATCATTATTTGCAGATGACATGATACTATACATAGAAGGCTGCAAAAACTCCATCAAAAGACTTGTAGACTTAATAACCAAATTCAGTAGCATACATGGATGCAAAGTCTACACTCAAAAATCAATAGACTTCTTATACATGAATAACAAACTCACTGACAGAGAAATTAGGGAGAAAAAACACCTGTCACAATACCATCCAGAAAAATGAAATACCTAAGAATCAGTCTATCACAGGAAGTAAAAACCACTATATTGAATATGAAGTACTCTGAAAAGAAGGTTGAAGAGAATATCAGAAAATGGAAAGCTATCCCTTGCTCATGGGTGGGAAGAACCAATATAGTGAAAATTGCTACACTTCCAAAATTGCTATACAGATTTAACACAATCTCAATTAAAATTCCAACAGCATATCTAACAGAGTGAGTGAAAACAATCCTAAAATTCATTTGGAACCAGAAAAGACCTAGAACAGCAAAGACAATTCTTGGCAACAAAAACAAGGCAGGGAGCATCACAATTCCTGACTTGAAATTATACTACAGAGCTATTGTGATAAAAACAGCGTGCTACTGGCAAAAAGACAGAAAAGAGCACCAATGTAACAGACTAGAAGATGCAGAAATGACCCCAGACATACTTAGCCACCTTATCTTTGACAAAGCTGTCAAACATGTTCACTACAAAAAAGAAAGCCAATTTAATAAATAGTGCTGTTAAAACAGGCTTTCCACATGCCAAAGATTAAAACTAGACCCATATCTCCCACCATGCACTAAACTAAAATCAAAATGGATCAAAGATCTAAATATTGAAACAGAAATACTAAATCTTCTGAAAGATAGAATAGGTAGAGCTCTTGAAGACTTTGGTGTAGGCAAAGATTGTATGAACAAAACCCAAACTGCAAGAGAAATATTACACAAAATCAACAACTAGTACCTCATTTTATTAAAAATCTTTTGAGCAACCACCAACAGAGTGAAGGTACAACCCACAGTGTGGGAAAAAATTTGCCAGCTATTCCCCAAAGGACTACTATTTAGAATGTATAAAAAACTCAGAAAAATCAGAACCCGCCAAATTTAAAGACCAAATCCAAAAATGGTCATTTGAAACAAATAGACACTACTTAGATGAAGAAGTAGAAATGGCAAATAAATACATGAATAAATGTTCAACATCATTGGTCATTAGAGAAATGCAAATTAAAACAACACTGAGATTCCATCTCACCCCAGAAAGAATGGCTATTACTAAGAAATAAACCAATAACAAATGTTGGAGGCTGTGTGGAAAAAGAAGCCCTCCACTGTTGGTGGTAGTGTAGAATGGTGCAACCACTGTGGAAATCAGTGCGGAGATTCCTCAAAAAATGAGGACTAGAGGTTCCACTTCACCCAGCTATTCCTCTTCTTAGTATCATCCCAAGAAAGAATTGAAATTATCATACTACAGTGACATATGGACTCCCATGTTCATAGTAGCACAGTTTGTAATGGCCAAATCTTAGAAACAGCCCAAATGCCCATCAACTGAGTAATTCAACAATATGTTGAATTAAATCAGTAGGGAGTTAAATCAGAAGGGAAGGAGAGGAGCAAAGCTTGTTAGATTTGCATAAAAGTATTCTTTATCAAGATTCAAAATACAGGGGCTGTTGAGATGGCTCAGTGGTGTAAGCACCTGCCTGGCAAGTGTGAGGGCCCGAGTTCGACTCCCAGAACCCACATTCGAGAAAAGGGCCAGTGATATTGCTCGGTGGCACGGATGCCTGCTGGCACACAAGGTCCTGAAGTTGACCCCCGGTACCCACACACACACCAAAAAAAAGATTCAAAATACAAAAGGAAAATGTTTAAGGGGTAACTGAATCACATTTTAGAAAAAATACATATGTTGAAAAAAGAAATTCTTGTTAATAATCTACTTAATCACCAAAATTTAATATTTTTATAAATGAAATCACTTCCAGATACAATTTTAAGAGCATTACAGTTTATTTGAAAGTTGGTTCTGGGTAAAATATATTTGTGTAATCAAACCTATTAAATGACACATTATGTGTTTTCACTCATTTACCTGTCCACCATCATATGATTGGTATGATTTCAAATAATTATAAAAAACTAAAATGACTTATTTTCTAATTTGTTTCTACAGACCTGAACAAATAAATTGCTAATACTTAATTATTTTGACTTGTGTTTGTTTGTGTTTTATGACAGGATTTAGCTATGTAGTCCAGGTTGACCTTGAACTCACAATCATCATGCCTCAGCCTCCAAGTCCTGGGAATTTAAGAATGTACTACAGATGTATTTCTAAACATAATAGGAATCCAATTTCCTCTATAATTTGAACAGTTATAGAAAAATTAAACATATTTACCCCTTTTGTAAATTTTCCACAGAATCTTAACTTACTGAACTTTTTAAAAATAAAATAAACTTGTCAGTTTATAAAATGTTAATATAAATAATAATTGGTAGTTAAAAAAAATTACACAGTGTAATAGGAAACAATGTGATGAAACATGGAAAATCAACAAAATTTCTCAAAATGGAAGTTGAGGAAAAATAATATTCTCTGATAGTTTAAAGTAGTTTTAGATTTTTTAAACTCTTTAAAGTTATGTAAAATACTGTCTGATATTTTTAATGAGCTTTTAATTTTAGTACTATGTAATATTATTGTCATAAGGTATATGAAAGTTTATATTTTTCTTTATATACATTTTATACTTTCAACAAGAAACTAATATAATGAAGTAACTCTTTGGTTTTGAGGTTAAATAAAAATACATTTGAAGTGCGGTACCACCACTGTTGTATGAATCATGTAAATTTTACCTAATTGTTAAGTTTTAAAATTATAAATATTTTTATGTAACAAATTCTGGTGAAAATGTAGTAAAACTGAAATGAAATATTTTGAAGTGTTTTCAAAATATTAATAAATTTTAAATATTAAAAATATTAAAAGTGCTTTCAAAATATTAGAACTGCCATATGATCCAGTAATCCTACTAATATACTGGGTATGTCTCCAAAGGAAATGAAATCTACATGTTGAAGGGACATCTACACTCCCATGTTTAATCCAGCACTATTGATAGTAGCTAAGAAATGCAAACAACTCAAGTGTCTTTCAATTGCTGAATGAAGAAGTTGATACATATACACAGTGGAATATTTATACATAGAAAGAAATCTTGTCTTTTGCAACACTGTGGGTGAAACCCGGTGATGATTATGTTTAGTGAATTAATCCAGACACAGAAATACAGGCACTGTATAAAATCCCTGATATGTGTAATTTAAAAAGTTTCACCTCATAAAAATTCAGAATAAAATGGTGATTAGATGGAAGTGAAGAATGGAAAAATTTGATCAATTAGTCCTAAGTTACATTTATGTAGATGCAAGAAGTGCTGTTGCTATTTTGAACAAACAAGATCACTATTGTAACAAAATGTAGTGC
Source organism: Erethizon dorsatum (assembly GCA_028451465.1). NCBI lineage: Eukaryota > Metazoa > Chordata > Mammalia > Rodentia > Erethizontidae > Erethizon > Erethizon dorsatum. The sequence continues at coordinate 72,121,331 of CM051832.1, forward strand.
ACAATTTAAAAGGTTAGAAGAAAGGTTTCTTAAAATATTCATCATAAGGAAATAATAAATGAGATTATTGATACATTTAACTTCATCCAAACAAGTCTTAAAGAAAAGAGATAGGGTTCACACAAATTTATAGTACATACAAAACAAAATTCTGTAGATTTGCAGTAATTTAAACTTCACTTTTGCCACTCCAATAAATTCAATATCTAAATAAGGAAACATTATTATTTAATAAGGAAACATTATTACAGCTAGCCTTTCAAAGTCTGTTCAAAAGGAGTTTCATGACAGGTGGAAAATTTCAAATGAATTTTAGCCAATTGTTAACATCAACTCGATGGTAAAACTTGAGAAACGACAAATATTTCTAAAATCTTAGATTAAATAATTGTGCCAGGATTCTCTTATTTCTATCACAAAATCATAAAAGCATCAACGTTAATGTCTAAGAGTTTGAGGACAAATATCAGATAATGGGCAACTTACTACCAAATAACAATTACATACAAATGTCTCAATTTTTTTTGTTTTGTTTTGTTTTTTGCTTTTGTACTAAGTGAGATATTTATTACAAAAATTATGTTAGTGGTAGTGTAGAATGGTGAGAGAATGGTGAGAGAGAGACAAATCTGAGTAATCAAAACACTCAACCTCATTAATTATCAGTGTTTCTTCAAGTGATACCTCAGACCTAACTTAGTATTTGTTTCTGCTGCATTATTCTTCCCATACATGTGCATCTTTAAGAAAGCTGTTGGATAGTCTACAGGAGACTAATCCCTTCAAATAATCTTTTGCAAGTAACAGCTGCTCTGGCAATCCAAACAACTGTAAAAGCATGAACAATTGTCATCAACATGTCATAATGAGAATTTACTCCCACATTCTAGAGAGTTGCCAGCTGCATCTTCAGGTGTCACATGATCCTTAAATCTATTAATATCTCTTCATCATCAAATACATTTTTAATAATTTGATCTCATTTATAAGATGTTCTACACTATGAATTTCTCTGAATTATAAAAGAGTTTAAAAGAATATTTAAAATTATAAATAGAAGACTTTTATGCATTTTCTAACATTTTGTCTCTATGGCAGAATATCTAAATATTACAATCGATAAAATATTATTTAAAATGGACAATGATTAACAGGAGTTTGACTCATGACATAAATATGTACACAACTGTTTTATCTTGTTTATTCTTCTCATAATTCTCATACTTAAAAGGAAACTTTAGACAGTAGGAAATTCTTCCATATCTTTCCACCTCACACTCACTCTCTTCATGTAGTATTGAAAACCTCACACACAAATTTACATGTGTATCCACTTAATTGCATTTTGAATAATTTGTACTAAATTTAACAAGTTTTGTTAAATTTAATATTCCTATTTTATAATTATTTTCAAAGTCCAAAGAAACAGCACCATTATTAACAATTTGCATTTCTTTACTGTTCCCTGAATCACAATGCTGGCTCTTGTACCAGTCAGACATTTAGATTACATATGTGTTGCAATAATATTAGTAATGATCACAAATGACTATTTATATGGCATGACTTCCAAAGGTGGAAGAGTCACTTCGGGAAGTAGAAAGTTACATTTTGATTCATCTACATTTTCTCTAAGATCCTTTGCTGTTGGCTCAAGTAAAGCATATTTCAGTAATGAAATTTAATGTCATATGCTTCAGATCAATTTCCAGTTAGACATTCTGTTCTCTGTGCAAAGATGCATTTTGGATAACTAAAGAAAAACGGAAACCCAGTACTGATTTGAGTGTCTCAGTTTGCTATTCCAGGAAAAGTCACCTTTAGTTCCTGGCTCTGAACATTTTTATTCAGTCAAGTTTTAGCATGGTGTAAAACAAAATTCATATACAGTGAAAGAGGGAATGTGAGAGGTAGAAAGAAATTAGTGAGCAGTGCAACAAGAGAGTTGCAAGAAAATTCCCTATAGAAAGACAGCTTGCAGGTGAAAGGATAAAGAGCTTCACCAATATAAAAAGGAGAAAATATCTTGCTCATGAAATTAAGCTTGCAAACATTATCCTTATTGGTCAGTAGAAAGTTGCATTTTCCAGTGTTTGAAAAATTAATCAACATTAGTTAAATGCATCTCTCGTACTAAGAAGATACTGAACCTTAAAGAGTTTGCAGTTCATCCCTCAGTAACTAAGGGTCAATATGTCCCTGGGTGAGCTGAGAGAGAAACAAAAAGAAATGCAGCATTTGGTATCATAGGAGCAGTTTACAAACCAGAATGACTAAACAATAAGCAGTTTAAGCTAGTCCTGTTTGTATACAGTCAGATTCTTCTGTTTGGGAAAGGATTCACAAACACATGAATTCAGTTTAAAATATCAAAAATTTAACTGAATTGGGGTCTTAGTGATTTCAGGGACATTTACTTATCTCCAACTGTGTATTTTTATATGCATTAAGGTAATTGCAGTAGAAAACTGTAAAATTAATGAGTTATTTCCATGGTTGAACACCTATAATCAGAGAACAGATCTTTAACTTTTTATCAGAAGTATCACCATTCCCAGATTACTGATTGAGCTGTACTTTTTATTAGCTAGTTATCACAGAACAATATTCAGAAACTTCTGTCAATAAGCTTTCTTGCATTTTAAAAAGAAAAACTCAAAGTTAGTCCCTATCCTAGGCATTGTCATTTTATCTTTCCAGTTATTATATCATTATCCTGCATCATTCACCAGAGAACAGTATCTGCATGTTAAATTGAGAGATGCAATAAAATCACAAAGTTTTATTCTCCACAAAAATTTTCAAAGACATACAGCCGTATTTAGTTGGGAAAACTGTTACAGACTCATAGAATTTTTCTCCAGCTGCAGTAAAGTTGTAGTCATTTCTTTCAAGCCTATCATATATTAAAAAGAAAAATACTTCAATTAATTCAATTACCAGAAGAAGCTGGAAATATAACTGCTTGAACAGGATGCAGTTTCATCAGTTAAGGAGAAAAGGACAATTAAAAATTCCAAAATAAAAATATTCCTTCTATCTAAGATAAGAATATTGTAATATTGTCATACTTAGAGAAAGTGTATATGCACTTATAAGCCAAATATTAAATGTCATAGGCATGGGGACTAGTATGCACTAGTCCCAGTGACAATGATATATTCAGAATTAGAAAAAAACCTATGCCATGCTTGTATTTACAAAAAAATGGAATCCATTTTTATATCCTTCTATAGCTTTAATGTCATATAGCCTTCACTCTGTAGATAAATACTGTGTATGTATAGTCTCCACGAGTATGTATAGTCTTTTCCAAGTACAAATGTTTTTAAGTTCTTAATTAGATGCAGGACTTTCTATGTGTTTGAATCCAATTTAGGGATATGTGTCTATCACTTTATGTAGGTATATCACAATGCAGAGGAATACCATAGAAATCAGGGAATAAGAAACTAATATCACCCAGAATAGTCTGAAAAAAAGTAGTAGGCAGAAAGCTTTCACTAGAAGTTAATGGCTAAGTGTGTAACTTAGTATAAAGAGAAAAAAGATAAAAATATTTCAGGGTAGGTGATAGCAAAAGTAATCATTTGACATTAGTGCAAGCATGATGTATTAAAGCAAAATGATGACCACTGCTTTTCCATAGTAAATATTGAATGCTAAATGATATTGAGAAATGAAGTAAGAAAATTAAGTCTTCAAGCACAAGTAACTACATAAATATTATATTTCATATGCAACAAAACACTTTGCAAAATAGCATATACATTTTATATGCTAAACAATGAAAATGTTGTCAATATCTAGTACGATTAAATACAAAATAGTAAAATAATGTGCCCAAGGCAGTATAGGATAAGGGCACCTGCACACAACCTCCTCATAGTGGCGCTATTCACAGTAGCCAAGTTAGGGCATCAACCTAAATGTCCATTAGCAAATAAAGGGATAAAGAAAATGTGGTGGTTTAGATGCACAAATGATTTTTACACAGACATGTAGAAGAATGAAATCATGTCATTTGCAGGAAAGTGGATAGAACTGGAAATCTTTATATTAAGTGAGGTAGCCTCAGAAAGACAAATGTCATGGTTTTAACCTGGGGAATCCCCTAAAAGTTTCATGTGTTTGAGCAGTGATTGGGTAATGGGAGCACTATACTGAAAGTGCTAATTGTGCTGTTAGAATGTGGGACTTGGTGAGAAGTGGGTCTGGGAGTGGCACCTGGAAGGGTTTATGTCCCTCCCAAGCCCCTTCCCTTTGCTCTCTTCTTCCTGGCCACCACGCTGTGAACAGCTTTCCTCTGGTCAGGCCCTTCTACCATGCCATTTCTTCTTGGAGCCCGCTGACCAAGCGCTGTAACCTGAGCCGAAATAAACCTCTTTTCCTTTAACTCTTTTCCTTGTCAGGTATTGTTTCACAGTGAAGAGAAAGTGACTAAGACAGATGTTAGTGCCAGACCAGTGGGGTTATTGCTGTGACTATACCTCACCACCTGGTTTAAGAGTCTTGAGAACTGTCTTGCATGAGGAGTTTGCAAAGATTTCAATATGCCAGCTAGAGATGCACAAGAGTACTGTAAACTGTTTGATGGGTGATTCTGGTTGGAACTCAGAAAATCTAGGGCCGGTGAGATGGCTCAGTGGCACAAGTGCCTGCCTGGCAAGTGCGAGGTCCTGAGTTCGACTCCCAGAACCCACATGAAGGAAAAAAATGGCCAGTGATATCACTCAGCAGCACCAGCACTTGCTGACAAGTGTGAGGTCCTGAGGTCGACTCCTGATGCACACATTAAAAAAAAAAGGAAACTAAATGCTGTCAGAAATGCAGAAAGTGAAGGTCAGACTTGAGAGGCTTCACTTGGAACAAGGACTCCATTGGCAGCTGGAATTGAAACAAGTTATGTTTTGCTGGGGCTGAGAATTTGTCTGGCACAAATCTCCAGAAAATATAAAATATATTTTTCTGCTTATAGTGAAACTCTCATTTTCTTGTGATGGCATGTCATATGCATAAATAAGAGTTATATAATAGGTAATAATTTGTTCAAAGTGTTTGAGACAAGAGAAAGAAGCAAATGAATTTGTTAAATTTTCCATATTCCTGTTTTTACCTATTTGATAAAATTATTGAGTGTAATGTAATGTAGTTTTAGATCTTACAAATCTAAAAATATAATCTAATTATTTTTATGAAATATTCCTTTGATAATAACAGTTTAACATATTCTTTCTGTTTTAAATATATTTTTTCATGTTTTCATTATTATAAATAACATTGAACTACACTTTTTTCACATAAACTCTAATCTTGTAACTAGATTTTGTAATTTTAAAAAGTTACAAGGCTTTTAAATTACTACAAAAGTTCTGCTTTTTAAATTGAATATTTTCCACAGATTATAAACATATGTATATGAAATGAATAATTTTAAAATCACTTTTACATGTTTCCTATCAAGACTTTTTGCAATTTAGCTATTGTAATAAACGTGAAAAGTATACATTTATCTGTGCATTGTTTCCTTCTTGAAAAATTACTTCTTGAAAAAAATACATTAAGAAGCATGTTTGGGGCCAGTGAGATAGCTCAGCAGCATAAGCACCTGCCTGGCAAGCGCGAGGTCCTGAGTTTGACCCCCAGTACCCACATTAAAAAAAAGAAGCATGTTTGTTTTATATGTGTGATGCTATTTCCAAATTGATGCCCAAAAATGTTGAACCAATTTAATATCTCATAAAGTAGAGAGATAACTTGTTTTATAACACTTTTTCTTTTAATATAAAGGTTTGTCTAATATGTGCTTGTTTATAGATGAAAGTATAGTGACCATTCATGATCTTTATTGTAACAACTAAATTTTTTGTTCTCTAGCCAAATGAAACAAACAATATCACATTCTTGCTGTAAAGTATTTTAGAATTAAAGGAAATAATATGTGTAAAGCATCTATCACAGTACCTGGGACAAGATATGAGTTCAATAATTGCAAAATATTTTTTTCTTTCTCTTCTTTAAAAAAGTTCAAAACACAACAATTTCATTATATCACACATGAAGATACCCACAAAAACACACAAATGCTCCTAAAAACTGTGCTTGGTAGAATATGAATCAATTTTGTCCAGCATATCTCTTCCCATGTAAATTTCCTTGTACACTTAAAATCATTTTTTTTTTTTTTTTTTTTGTGGGTACCAGGGGGACGACCTCAGGACCTCGCGCGCCAACAGGCACCTGTGCCACTGAGCGATATCACCGGCCCCTTTTTCGTATGTGGGTTCCGGGAGTCGAACTCGGGCCCTCGCGCTTGCAAGGCAGGCGCTTACGCCGCTGAGCCATCTCACCGGCCCCCACTTAAAATCATTTTAATGAAATTTTATTTGCATTATGTCCTTTAAATGTTGAATTTATAATCATAGAAAATAGTATTTTAGGGCCGGTGAGATGGCTCAGCGGCGTAAGCGCCTGCCTTGCAAGCGCGAAGGCCCGAGTTCGACTCCCAGAACCCACATACGAAAAAGGGGCCGGTGATATCGCTCAGCGGCACGGGTGCCTATTGGCGCGCGAGGTCCTGAGGTCGTCCCCCCGGTACCCACAAAAAAAAAAAAAAAAAAAAAAAAAGAAAATAGTATTTTAGGGGCAATATCTATTGCTGATGTTTTATTTATCAATTTATCTATCAACCTAAAAAATACATGAAATATTTCAATATTTTGTAGGTAGTCTTAAGGAAGAATGAAGTTCACAGTAACAGACTATATTTGTACACTAGTAGAGTTTAGCAGATCTTTTTAAACTGTTATTTTAAGTTTTGTAGAAAATTTATGATAGAATGAATTTCCTAACAAAAGAACACTTTTTTTTCTTGTGGGTACCAGGGGTCGACCTCAGGACCTCATGCGCCAGCAGGCACCCATGCCACTGAGCGCTATCACTGGCCCTTTTTTTGTATGTGGGTTCCGGGAGTTGAACTTGGGCCCTCGCACTTGCCAGGCAGGCGCTTACGCTGCTGAGCCATCTCACCGGCCCAGGAACACATTTGTATGCTTGTAAAGAGCAGCATTTCTTATTAAGTTGTTTTAAAATATATATTTTTTTCCTTAAACAATTTTACACTTGTTCTGAAAATAGTTTGATATTTTCCTACACAAGTTGTTAATTGGGCAATTTGATTAGTAAATTGGTTTAGAAATAAATATCCATGGGGCTGGTGAGATGGCTCAGCAGCGTAAGCACCTTCCTGACAAGCGCGAGGACCCAAGTTCGACTCCCGGAAACCACATGTGAGAAAAGAGCCGGTGATATCACTCAGTGGCACAGGCACCTGCTGGCGCACAAGGTCCTGAGGTCAACCCCCAGTACTCACCAAAAAAAAAAAAATCCTGTTACATTTTTGCGGCATAATGTTTGACTCATTTCTTGAATGACTATTGTTTATTTCTTGCCTCATTGCATGTCAGTGATGTCTTTTCTTAGAGATCTTACTGAGAATTCCTAATTTTATGCCTTTTCTACAAGGATAGTTTATGATAAATTAATTTAGCAGGCTTTGATTCAGAAGAAGGCAGTGTTTGAACATAAATTATAAATAGGGAAAGTACCCTACTTTTTTTAACAAAACAACAAATACTAGTATAATATTGATAAAAAAAATTCTAAGGATTAGTGTATTATATTAAGATTACCATTCAGTTAAACTTGGAAATGCATTTATATGGATCTATATATTACATTAGCGTCCTAATATCATGTTTAATGCTAGTGGTCTTCCAAAGGTTTTGGGATAAATTGATTCATAGTCATCCATTTTGTTCTTCTTATTGCCCTTAACTGCCTAATAAGTCAAAATCTTGTGTGAATGAAAACATGACATCTTGACAAAAGCTACAAAACCAAGGTCAGTGTGCCAAAATTATTGTGTTGTTTTGAAACTAGAGGAATATAGAGAGGTCTCATGGCTTTTCTTCAATTTTGGTAGGATATATCTCACCTGAGCCCTGAAGGAACACAGGAATTTTCTCATAAGGTTGAAATATGTGGTGTTGGCTGTGTGTATTTTAGAGTCATCCTCATAACAACCTAAACAACCTTTCAAGGTTTTCTATCTAAAATTATATTTATGGTGCTCCAGTTATGTACAGTTAATCCATCAGGCCCAATTATTCTTTTTGAATCATTGGGGCTGGATGTCTGCAAACAATGTTTCCCAAACTTTTTTCTTAGCTTTTCTTAGAAGGAATTAATATGCTTGGAAGATGAGGCTATCAAATGATGAGTAGGTGAAAAATATTTTTCCCTCTTTTTGTTTCTGAGTAGCATCTCTGTGAGGGGTGTGTTTCTACATTGCTTCAACAGTGGCTTCCTCTGTGGTTCCAGCACCATCTAAATAACACTGAGCACTTTAGTAGGAATTACATTTCAGGCTCTGGCATCACCTCTTCCATTTTATTTTAACCTGACACAAGTGGAAAAAGTGTAAGTAGTTGCTCTTTACAATCATGTGTTTCTATGAATAAGACTTTCTTTTTTCTACTGTAGTCCCATTCTGTATTCCTTTTGTAATTCTACCATTTTAATATATGCATAACTATTTCTTACATTCATCTCTCCCCATTTAAAACATAATTATATTTTCTGTCTTTCTAATTATACCTTTACTGATAGACCAAGGTATAGACCAAGGTATATAGACCAAGGTATCCTGGTATCTTTGATGGAATTCTTGACTGAACCTCTCTAGATATTTCACAAGATCTTGCCACTATCGACTGTGTGTACCTCAAAGTAACCATTACGAGATTATTGTTAGCAGCTATGGTGATTAACTCTATATTTATCTTACCTAGGCTATAGTGATCAGTTGTTGGGTCAAACCCTAGGTTGAATGGTGCTGTTATAATACTTGCAGACTCTATTAACCTTTGTAATAAGTTGACATTTGTAGTCAGTTGGTCGATGGTCATTGCCACAATGGCATTGATTTTGTTGACTTTACTCACCCAGTTATCTCCCAATATCTAGACCTGGCGCAAAGCAGGTTTAATGAGTGCTTGATAAATGACTAAATGAAGGAAGGTATAAAGAGTTAACTAAGTAACAAGTAATAGAGCAGTAGGGAAGGGTATTCCAACCAAAGGACAGAAAAGAAATTGGCATCTTTGAAGACAAAGTGTCTAATGAGTCTGGAAAATAGTAACTGAGGATAACAATGATATGAGAGGTTCCTGGGAAATGGGTGAAGAATCAGACACACAAGACTAGAGATTTTAGATTTCGTCTGAAGTAGAGGGGGAAATGATTGATGGGTTTTGAGTTTAGCAATATTAAGATCTACTTTAGGTTTTAATATATTCCTTCTGACTACTATGTGGAAAGAAGATGAAATAGATGCTGCAGAATGAAAAAGTCATTGGCTTGTATTGGAGTTGATTAATTTCTGAATACACATTTGCACGCATGCACACACAGGAGCACATAAGTTTGAAGATTTAGGGAAAAAATGAACAGAAAAGTACTTGTTCTGGGAATGATAAGACTTGAATTCTGGTCCCTACTTTGTATTTATTAGTCATGTAAACTTGCACAAGTAAATTAAACCCATCCATGAAAGGAAAGACAAGAATTAGATGAAATTTAAGGTCACTTTTAGTTCTACTTTTGGAGACAGTTTAATTTATTTTGTGTGTGTGTGTGGGTACTGGGAGTCGACCTCAAGACCTCGCACACCAGCAGGTGCCCGTGCCACTGAGCGATATACCGGCCCTTTTTTCATATGTGGATACCAGGAGTTGAACTCAGGACCTCATGCTTGCCAGGCAGGCACTTATACTGCTGAGCTATCTCACCAGCCCCGATAGTTTAATTTTTTGTAGAAAGTATTATTGAGTCTGAAATTCTAAAAGGTCAATTAAGCAAAGTTCTCCAGGGAAATCTGTCACTAACAGAAAGATTTTCATGGTAATGAAGAATAAAAGTCTGTTTTCAGAACATTATAAGCAGTCTGAGCTTTAACACATGTAATGCTTTGCTAATTTACAGCGTGTAGAAAAGAGATTCGAAAACACAAAGGTTTAATCATAAGGCTATGCTTATGAAATTTTTATAAAAGTTATCCTAAGTAAATTTTATATAAAAGGATCAAAATAATTATTTTTAATGAACAAGAATATAGCACTTCACATAAAACTATGAAATGAGCTCAGAGTATAATGACATAAGGCAGAATAATTTGTATTATTAATGCATAGTAATTGTACAAATTAAAGGTAGTCATTGTGATATTTTCATACATGCATATATTGTGCATCATGATGTCCACACATCCTTCTACACACATACCCCTCTCCTCTCCATGTTTTCAGTTCCTAGTAATCTTTCTTCTATCTTTTCTTTTTCTTTGTTCAATTTCTATATAAAAGAGAGAATATATCCTGTCTTTGCACATGTAACTCATTTTGCTTAAACATACACTATAATTTGTGAGAGAAGAATCACATAATATTGTTCTATTGTACTTTATGCATACTTATTAACAAGAAAAAAATTAATTTGTTTATTACTAAGAAGTAACATGCAGACTTTGTGAAACATCACTGGTTGACATCTGACTTTTAGCTCATTCGCTGCCAAACAACTTTAACTGAAAGATGCCTCCCATATCTTAATGGTTACAAATACAGTATCATTCTCCATTTGCTTTCTATGATTCTATGCCATTTTCAAAACCTGTGAAAAGATATTGTGAAATTATCAGTTTTGTTTGTTGTTTGCTTTTTTCAATACCATGTATTGGAAATGAGACTTTTACACCGAGCAACATCCCAAACCTTTTTCTATTTTATTTTTTTAAATTTTGAGACAACATCTTGCTAAGCTACTAAATAGCAAAAGCTGGGTTCAAAATTGTGATCCTTCTGCTTCAGCCTCCCAGAGCACTGGGATTATGGAGATGTGGCACCCTGTCCAGAACAATTTATGATTTTTTGATATTTACTTAACAATTTTGAAACACAATACATTGTTAATTATGATAGTTATTTTGTAAATTTAGCCACTAGTCTTATTCTTCCTGTCTAACTGAAATTTTGTGCCATTTGTTAGCATCTCCACTGTCCTCCTTCCCTAGCTCCTGACTGCCATCATTTTGCTGTACTGTCTACCTCATAAATATATACAATTATTGTCATAAAGAAAAATTTTAAAAATTGAGATTTATTACAATTTAATACACCATCTACAGTTTTACTAAGAATTTTATACAAAATATTAGTATTAGATACAGATGATGGAGTTCTTCAAAAATATCAATCACAGTTGAGTGAAAATTTTTACTTGAAACTTCAATGACAACAAAGAGAAAAACAATTTCTGACATCTGAAAACTTGCCTGATAATCCCAGGTAATATATGGATTTTCCTGTTAAACATAAAAAAAAATTCGTAGAACTCCATTACACTATTTTCAGAGGGATCACTGACAATGGTGAAGAAAGATTTCTCTATAATCTTGTCTGAACACAGAAAACCACAAGAACATACCTACACCATAAATATCAACAAACTGGCCAATGTTTATGTCTCCTGCTTCTTTCATATAAAAAGTTTAACTCTTTTAATTCTTGGTTAACATTTGGAATTACCTTTGGTTCCTCACAATTTAAAATACTTAGCAAACTCCCGTTTCCATGAATGCTATGGAAATTACCTAATATGAAAATAAGTCCTATAACATTTCCCTTAACTGAAAAGTAACATCCTTTTCTATGAAGTGCAGCCTCCGTATTTCCAAAAATGCAGTGTATTCAAATTTATCTGACTCGAGATTTGTCCCGGTGATTCTATTACATTTCAAATGAAGGCTTCAGAGCCACAGACCAAGATGAATAACCACATGCACCTCTGCAGCCCTTTTTCTCCCCAGCTTAGTTGGTAAACTTGTACTGAAATAAACATCAGTTTTGGATTTAGTTAGCTTTGTTTACTTGCTAAAACTTTTTGATTCTGTGAAGTCCAATGTTTATAAATGATTTTTTTCTACTCTTTCTATACCTGTTCCCATGGTCTGTTTACTTCTTTTTCTCTTGATCATTTTGTTATTATTCTTGTGTTTGCTATTTAATTTATAAAGAGAGAGAGTGAGAAAACAGGAATGTATTTTAATGACATCCATGAACCAGACGTAAGGTTGAGGAGTCTTTAAATTATCAGATCAGCATCTTTAGAAAATTTTGTCTTGTGTCACCATTTGAAACACTTAAAAAGACTACCATCTTCATTTTTTTGTATCCCTGAACAGTTTGCGTTTTCTGAACAGAAACAAAATGGTTGTTGATTGGTGTTTGTTCTAGTTTCAGAGAAACAAGTTAATACAAGCATCATCCTCACAGACTGTTACATTACCTGGGTTGGTTTTTTATTTTAAAAAAGTTTCAATTCCATGTCAATCAGGTTCTCTTTTTTTATGTTTTTCACTCTCATGTTAAATTATATGTTCATTTCTCACAATGACCATAATCACCAGAATAATTTTAAATTGCAGAGACTTATATGTAGAATTCTGCAGCCATTTTTCTTTTTCTTTTACTTTTAAATATAATTGTAATGTTTTTGAGATAGTTCTCATTAATTGCCCAGGTGTGCCTAGAGCTAGCAATCTTCCTGCTCCAGCTTGAGTGCTGGGATTACAGGAATGCACCACAACCACACCCTTGGTAATTCCTTCATTTCCTTTCTCTTCCTTCCCCTCCTCCTCCTCCTCCTTCTATATTTTCATTTTTATTTTTATTTTTATTTTTATTTTTATTTTTTTATGAGACAAGGTATCTCTTAGTTGCTAAATTGCCCAGGCTGGGCTCAAATTTCAAACTGCCAATTCTGTCTCGGCCTTCCAGTGTTAACTGGTAGAATTTTTCGATGAACAGAATTGTTCTAATGGAAATTATTTCACATAAACAGAGAAGAACCCATTTGAAAGAGTAAAACCATTTAGTTTAGTTTAGCACAGGAGATGTTCCATTTTGGTTTCTACTTTGGAAATTCATGAATTAATTAATATAGGCATATATTAGTTAATGAATTAATGAAGGAAGTACTGGTTAAATAATCGTACAGCTGGAAGCATTTATCAAGATCGCACAATATTTCAACCCCAACATTGTCTGGTTTCTTTAGCGTGTGTTTACATATCAAAATTACTTTTACTACATTTAAAATGTCCATCTTTCCTTATCAGAAAAAATAACATTTGATTTCCTGGTTATGATTTCATAAATGTTTGAAGTTGGTTTAATTTCATCTTGTTTTCTTTGTATTTTTTCCTTTTATTTTGTTTATTTTGAAGATATTAGGTTATGAGAAAAAAGTACTGTCATGTGCGCACTCTAAGAGTTCAAGCTAGAAAACCAGTCAACTTTTAAAAGAAAGAATGAACAACAATAAACTTTTTTGTTTCTTTTGCTGACTTTGAAAAATATATTTGTATAACACCTTTCATTAGGTTAGCTACCATATGCAAAGATAAAGTTTCAAACCAGAAGACTTAAAGAAACAGTAAACTTTTGTTTACTGTTTTAAAGTGTCAGTACAAAATTTGATTTTACAATATTTAATATGAATTATCTCATGATTTAAGATTAAATTTCCTTAATTTCCAGTTTGTAAACAAATCATCAGTTAAGTAAATCACCAGGTGGCTATGAACTGTTAAAAATATATACATATGTGTATTTATTAAATACAAAGTAACATATATAAAAAATGCTTCATATGCTTCAAATGATCTATAATGTATTAAATATAATATTAAACATGTACATATGTGCCATCTATAACATGTCATCTAACATCAATAGCATAACAAGCATATAATATATAAATATATGGCAAATACACAATATATAGTATCTTATATACCATAATATATGTTGTATATTGCATACAATATGTAATATATGTTATGTATATACATACATTAAATGGAAGACCAATTGTTGATAATTCTTTAAAATTTTATATTTATACTATTTTTAAGCACAATTTTTATATGGTAGTAACAATCTGAAGTGGAAATAGGTAGAAAATATTGATTGCTAACTTCAAATTTTTTTAAATAACTGAACCTTAAAAACATGGCAAATGTCTTTGTTTTCTTCACTTTATTAAAAACATTAAACTTGCATATTATTATATTTTAATGTTTTAAAATTAGCAAAACACTTTCTCCAGGTATTCTTTCTTACATTCATTTTATTACTTTGAGATACTATGATAATTTGAGATTATGTGTAATTTAACCAATTAAGCCATCTGTCATCACCTGCTTAATCATCTTGACCAGAATTTAATAGCTACTCCTTAAAATATTTCAGGGAGTAAATCTTTTTTTAATTCTAATGTTTTTCTCTTCAGCTCCAAACTTTACTCTTATAAACATTAAACTTGAAAATACTATCAGCAAAGTATTTGTTTTGAAGAATTAAAATCCTACTGACAAAACTAGCCAACGTGTAATGGTAAATAACCATGGATTTATATTTGCAAGCAGGGTCAGCTTGTTCTTTTTATCATCCTGCTAGTCTGCTTTGCAGCGACTGCTTCATTTCATTTTCTTCCTTTTTTTCTTTCTTTGACTTTTATTAGTAAGTGTTTGCAGTATGTAATAATTACATTCACTGCAGGGGATGGATACCTGCACATAACACATTTCAATTCCTCCCCCAACCCCTTTTTCATTTTCCCAGCATCAGATTCATTTATTTATCTTATAAGACCTTAGAAAGTTAATTATCAAATACACAAAGTGAAAACCAGATTAATAGGCCAAAAAACATATGAAACATGTAACTGCTTCCACTTCATTCAAAGTCTTGCCTGCCCTACAAGATCAATAATTAATTCACTCTTGATGAGATAAACAGTAATCTATCCCTAGGAGACTCTAAGCCATTCTTTTTTTTTTTTTTTTTTTGTGGGTACCGGGGGGTCGACCTCAGGACCTCGCGCGCCAACAGGCACCCGTGCCGCTGAGCGATATCACCGGCCCCTTTTTCGTATGTGGGTTCCGGGAGTCGAACTCGGGCCCTCGCGCTTGCAAGGCAGGCGCTTACGCCGCTGAGCCATCTCACCGGCCCCTCTAAGCCATTCTTATGAGAGCAAAACTTCTGCTCTGGAAGACCAATAAACTAATTTAAGCTTTATTTTTTAAAGCAAGTTGTCATGGACTAATGCATAGCTCTTGATTTCTCTTTATGTAGCCAAAGGGAAAATTACTTCTTGCATATATACAAATACTTTGGACTACATGAATAACTTGTGAGTAAACTAAAAGGAGAGTAAGAAAATGATGAGTGGATCTCTAGAAAAGCCATAGGTGGCAGCTGAGTCACATAATTTGGTATTGCCAGAAGTTGGTCTGATGCTCACAATGAAATAATTTTGATCATAACAAACTTTTTATAACACAAACATCATAGGGGACATAAAGTGACCATGATGAACACAGAGCAAAAATATAATTTATTAATCATTTCTAAGCACAAACAAAAAGTTAGTTTTCTAAGCTAAAATAGTAGCTAAACACCCATTTCCTAATATATATGGCTATATATTTATATAATATACATTTATAAATAAGTGTAATTTAGTAAGTACTGCTTTGGCCCCACTTGTTACACCCATCTTCTAAATAAAAATTAAGACACCTATCAAAAAAATCATGAAGTTTCTGACAGCATTTCATTTATCATAAAATCTTGCTCATTTAACTTACTCCCAAATTTTTTAAAAAGTACAAATCTTATTAGACAATTCTGGATATCACATCACTGAAAAGCCCAATGGTTATCCATTACATTTGGTTTCCCTCAAAATAGTAAGTCAATACTCTCTTGTGAGGTCCTTCAATTACACTCTGATACATACCTCTCCTCTCTTCACTCGCATTATTTGAAAGACTATGAAAGTCATTTTAACATAGGAAAGGAAGTTTTGTTTGAAACTTGAAATTTGTTGGTTGTTATTCCCTAACACAGAATATTCAGTTGAAATTGTTTTGTTTTTTAAATAAATATATTGTACAACCATGTGTATTCACGTGTGTAGTTTTAGTTTTTATGTAACTAATAATAATATAACAGCAAAAATGTAATATTTTATAGAACTTGCCATAGGGCCATATAACAATTTCCTTTATTTATGCAATCTTTTGAACTTTGCTTAAATTGGAAGATAGTGCTGAGAGATAATTTCATCATAGTAGGACTATGAAATTTTAATTATACTTTGTTTTCAATTTTTTCCTAGTGGTGATATTATCTCTTATAAAAATACATGTGTATCACACTACCACAATAAAATACTGAATAAAAGAAACAGAACAAAAATACATGTGTATCACACTCCCACAAAAATGTCATACAAAGGAACAAACCCTGTGGTAGAAAAATGGTGAAGTAATTTACGATATACATTTCTGTTATGATTATTAATTTTTATAAATGTTCAGAAACAGTTTGTCATTATCTACCAAAGGTGGCAAAATGAATAAGAAAGACTTAGTAATCTCACTCCATTGGAAATATAAATGTGTGCATGTATATCTTACATATATTATATTGTATATAATTATATAATATTATTATATACAATATAATTTTATATATATGTATATCATATATCAAACATGCACACAAATATTCTTAGTATGAGAGCATTAATTCTAAACTAGCCTCTACCTAGATATTCATTAACAGTAGATAGTTTAAATTATGTTTAATTAAATACAAGATTATTAAATTGTAACAAGAATCCCTGCAGTGATACACAACAATTTATTTAATTTTTTAATTTTTTTTTTATTAGTACAAGTTTGTGGTACATAATGATACATTACTTGTGCGGACTTGTTGCATGTATGTAACACATCCCAATACTTTGTCACCCTGTCTTTTCCCACCCTTCCACCTCCCTCCATCTCTTCATTCCCTTCCAATTTGAAAAGATCTATCTCCCTATTTCCTATTGTCTATCTTTTATTTGGTTCTACATTTATATTTTGGGGTTTTCATATAAAACCCCATTTTTATTTGTCTAATTTGTTTCACATAACACTATGGTCTCAAGTAAAAAAGCAAGATTCAAAAGAGTAGAAATTTCAAAACCAGGGAATTTTTTAAATGGCGCAAAATAGTATGGCACAAACTGGAGAGAAGATTGAGGAAGTGAGGCTTCCGCAGCAACATTACTTTCTCTTGAGCACGGTCCTGCTTCAGTTGGAGGGGGCTGCTTTGTGAAGGTTCATCTGTCTGTTCGTTTATATTGCGCACTTTTTAATATGCATGTTACAGTTAAATAAAACTTTTTTTTTTTTTGTGGGTACCGGGGGGGTCGACCTCAGGACCTCGCGCGCCAACAGGCACCCGTGCCGCTGAGCGATATCACCGGCTCCTTTTTTGTATGTGGGATCCGGGAGTCGAACTCGGGCCCTCGCGCTTGCGAGGCAGGCGCTTACGCCGCTGAGCCATTAAATAAAACTTTTTAAAACAGTAGTAATATGAGTTGCTTCTGTATATATCCAGACAGGATTCAATATTATATTTTTAAGGAATAAAGGAAATTGCAGCAAAGTATTTTACCTATGTCTATAATTTTTAAAACATTAAAAACAAGTATGTATGTACCAATAGCAAATATCTGGGAATATCACAAATTACAATTTTTTATTGTGTTTTTAATTTCATAATAATCATAAGATTGTTTATAATTAAAATATTTTTATTTAAGTAATTAGTACTGATTTTATTTGGTGCTCACATATTTCTACTTCAATGTTGTAAATTCTTATATCTCCATAATCTACTTTTATTTCTTCAAACAAGAATTACTTGTAAATAATACACAATGGATGAAAAATAGTCTAGAGGCTGCTGCTTATCTTCTACTCACATACAGCCTACTGACCCAGGTGTGACTAGACTAAAGCCTGGAATCCACTTTTCAAATTCTGCAACACACACTGCTTCCTTACCGGACTCTCGTGGTCAAGCCTGGGTAGTTGACGCCTTCCTTCCCAGAGATACCCTACTTTCAGGCCGTATAATTCCCCTGCTCTTTTTGTTTGGAGAGAAACTCTCTCCATCACTTTTGAACTCTACTGGTTTTAATTCTTTCTCAAGTGTTAGTAGTAATCTTTGGATTAAAATATTTTGTTCTCAAGGAAATATAACATCTGTTAACAATTAGCAGCTTTTGATTCAGTTAATGGCATTAGTCTACTTTTATAAATGTTTTATTTTACATTTATTTGAAATTATATGTTTTCCAGAATTTCTTTCTTTGGTGGATGTATTGGTTTTTAGGTTTTCAAATCCGTTTTGTGTTTTGACATTCCTTGAAAGGTAAATAGGAAAGGTTGAGAAAGAAAATTTCACAAGAAGTGAAATGTTTTATAAGCACAGTGAACTCACTATAATTTTCTTGAGAATTACCTACTTAATGAAAAAATCATTGATTTCAAAATTTATCTTGAAATTTAACATTACTTTATAGGCCTAGAATATTTTTTCCACATATTATTTTATGTTTATTGAAGCTCTATAGGCTCTAATTCAAATACCATTATCCTCAAATTTTGAAATTTGAGCCCACAATTAAAATTAGTAACTTCTAAAACTGAGTAAGTCTAGTCTAGATGTTCCAATAAAAATCTGACCAGTGCTTTCACTAAGCACTTTGTCAATCATTAGACAAAGTCTTTCTTCTCCTATGCCCTAACTCTCAGATATTAGCCATACACACACACACACACACACACACACATCAGCTCCACATGATGCTTGGTAAATTATAATATTCACTATGTATTTCCTGAATTGATTAGTTTTGTTCAGACCGTTCCATGTTCTAAAAAGAAAGTACATTGAAAATGATTTCCATTTAAATGTTACCTGATATATTCTAATAAGATGAAATGATTTTAAAAAATTAAAATAAGAGGGCCGGTGAGATGGCTCAGCAGCGTATGTGCCTGCCTGGCAAGTGCAAGGGCCTGAGTTCAACTCCCGGAACCCACATATGAAAAAAGGGCAGGTGATATTGCTCCGCAGTACGGGCACCTGCTGGTGCATGAGGTCCTGAGGTCTACCCCCGGTACACACACACACACACACACACACACACACACAAAGACATTGATAAACATTTAAATTATTTCCATTAATTAAAGTATTTCCTTAAACCCCAGCTTATCTAAGACAGAATTATACTTATTAAATTAAATCACATTCAGAATGTTTCATGTGTCAGAATATTCAGTTCAGTTAAATATTGTGTTAAAAGATGATGAACAGGGCCGGTGAGATGGCTCAGTGGCGTAAGTGCCTGCCTGGCAAGCGCGAGGGCCTGAGTTCGACTCCCGGAACCCACATACCAAAAAAGGGACAGTGATATCGCTCAGCGGCATGGGTGCCTGCTGGCGCACAAGGTCCTGAGGTCGACCCCCAGTACCCACAAAAAAAAAAAAAAAAGATGATGAACAAATCGTAAAAGACTCATGACATAATGGCTTATTGAATGCATAGTGATAGAGTTTATAAAATGTAATGTTTTATAAAGTGAAATTAGTACAGGAGCTGGTAAAATGTTGAGAAAAATATGGAAAAAGAAAACAGCTGATTCAGGGTTTGGAAAGTACGGATATTTAGTTTGATCTTTTTTGTATCAAAGTAATAGTCTAATGATACCCACTGGTGAAATTCTAAAAATAAGAAAGAAAATGTGTTATATACACAAAATCTAAGAAATTTTGCCCTGAATAAAATAATTTTTAAACTATCAGAAGTTTGTAACATATGTATCAATGGCAACTTTTGTATCTTTCCTGTCAAAACTACATAAAATACATCATAATCTTTAAAACATCTTTATTAGTAGTTAATGAATTTCATTGGGAGATTCCTCTCACATTATTTTCAACAAATACAATTCCTTATTCCTATTTCTCATTTGGACAATTCTCATTTAAACAATCACCCAATTAATAATTTTATTATATCTTAAATCATCCAGTGATTTCAAAACCCAATATTTTTACAAGTAACAGGATGTTATTACCAATGGGCTTTTGTAAAAAGGATGAATTAGAAAAGAAAAAATTGTTTCATTTTATTAAAGTTAGAAGGCCTACTAGTTACATGTGAGTGTAGTGTATTCCTATCTCAAGTCTTTATCAAAGAATCATAAAAGTTTTTTTTTTTTTTTTGTGGGTACCTGGGGGTCGACCTCAGGACCTCGCGCGCCAACAGGAACCCGTGCCGCTGAGCGATATCACTGGCCCCTTTTTTCATATGTGGGATCTGGGAGTCAAACTCGGGCCCTCACGCTTGCAAGGCAGGCGCTTACGCAGCTGAGCCATCTCACCGGCCCCTATAAAAGTTTGAAAAGGAAAAGAAATATTCTGTTTGTGCAGTTTTTCTCAATAGTTCCTCTTGATCTTTTTTCTATGTTTCCATGTTGACAGAAATGAGTACCTCAATTTATTAAAAATCCAGTGTATTGTTTAATAAAACTGAGTGACCATACATATTTACATAATCTGAACTTGATTTATTTCCTACTGTGTTAACTGTTCCTTGTGTTTCTTGGGAATTTAGGTCTCACAGTCACCATGGTCACTGAAATATTTTCTGTGACATAATGAAATATTTCCATGTGGATCAGGAACTTATTTTGTTTCCTATGTAAAACATCTGTTTACAAGACTAAAATGAATAAAACACTCCCTGATTATTAAATGTCACCCAGCGGCAGATCTGGGTAAAGGGAGTACAAGGTAATCACCCTGTGAAATATAAGATAACAGAATGTTAAAGAATGGTATATGCTGAGTAATAAAGAAACATATTCAACAACCTGAATTTGGCTTCACTTTTGATTTGGTCATGCCCCAATTATAATTATTTCAGAATAGTGTCCCCAATTTCAAACACCACTGTAACACATACAATATTATCAACTCCTACTTCGTTTCACCTTACTCTTCTTCATATTTTAGACTTCTCATGCTGTGCCTGACACTGAAGTATACTAATTCTCTTTTTTTCTATCCAATCATAACATTATCATATTGTTCCTTACTATATACTATGACTAGAATTAGAATAGGAAGAATAATTCTTTCCCTCTTCAGAGATGTCCATGTCCCAATCCCTGATACCAATGAACATGTGCTTTTAAAAGACAAAGGGGAAAATACAGTGGTCAATGTATTTGTGATACTATTCTCTTGACTGTAAAAAAAGAGATACTCTTGGACTTTTATCACTGTGGGCCAAATGTAATCATAAGGACACTTTAGGAAAGTGGATAAGTGAGACAGAAGAGAAAGTTGAGTCATGGAGAGATTCAAAGAGGGTGTGCCTGTGTTTTTGGTGGTGGAGAATGAGATCACCAGGTAGCTCTAGAAATTGAAAAAAGAAGGGAAACCAATTCTCCCTTAGAGGAAACAGACAGAACAGAACACTGCCAGCAGAATTTTCACTCAGTGACACCTGCTTCATATTTTTAAATTAACCAATAACAAATGTTGGAGGGGCTGAGAGGAAAAAGGAACTCTTCTCCATTGTTGGTGGGAGTGTAGACTGGTGCGACCATTGTGGAAATCAGTGGGAAGATTCCTCAAAACACTAGGATTAGAGGCCCCATTTGACTGAGTTATTCACCTCTTGAGTCTCTTCGCAGAAGAATTAAATATATCACACCACAGCGATATATTCACAGCCATGTTTATAGTGGCAGAGTTTTTAAAAGCCAAACCTTGGAAACAACCCAAATGCACATCAACTGAGGAATGGATAAAGAAGATGTGACTTTTTTATATACAGTGGAGTACTAGTCTGCCATAAAGAAGGATAAACTTGAGACATTCCTAGGTAAATGGATGCACCTACAGACCATACTCTTAAGTGAAATAAATTTGACACACATGTGTAAATATCACATTATTTCTTTGGTGTGAGAAAATGAAAGGGCAAATAAGGACCAAAGTATATAATAGGTACTGTGAAATAGGAAGACACTGTTCAAAAGAAAGGGGAACTAGCAAGGGATGAGGGGAAAAGAAAAAATATGATAAAAGAATGATAAAATGGAAACAAAACTTTTGTAAATAGGGAGAGCAAGAGGGGTTGAAGGGAGGGGAGGGGATTAGAAAAAAAAAAAGAGAAACCAGGATATATCATGTATAGGTACAATTTCCCTACGATGAATGTGATCATTCTGTATATCTAAATTGTATCAACTTAATAAAAATAAATAAATAAATCAGTACCATATTGAGACATAACATTAAAGCCATTTTTATTGCTGCAGCAGAAAAGTAATGTGCAGATTTAGGTCCACTTTTTAACCTGACTAGATCAGGTAACCAATATTTTTGTTATTTTAAAACTGCATTGTTCGGTACAATTTATTCTAAACCTTACCTGTAAGATTCTAAATCCAACTCTAAGGATATTTGTCACTCAATTATTATGCTACCAACCAGCCACAAATAAATACCTACATTTATTCTGATACTTTATTACTGGTTATTTAAATATTTATTGTTATTCAGGAAGTTAAAAATGTAGAAATATTTGCACAGCCATTTTTAAATCAGACTTCAAGGCTTACATGAAAATCAATAGGAAAATCTATTAAATTATTTCAATATATATGTTAAATTGATTTGCATTTTTTCCATTTTATGTGTGATGTATAATTAAAGAAGATAAATTCAATTTTGTCCATGAACACATTTGATCTTCTTTCAAATTTTGTAAAGAATTGTATATGTGAATCAATTTAATAAGTAACATTTCAAAGCGAACACTTCTCATATACATATTTATACATGTATTATTTGGAAGTTTAAAGAATTTTTATGTATAGTAGTGTTTTATACCAAGTCCTTTATTCAGTGTTGCCAAAGTTAAAGACATTCTTCAAGAAATAAATTTTGAAAAACACATTAATATTATAGAAAGTGAATAGTATATTATAACAAGAACTGGTAGTAGCATATAAACTTTACAGTTTGAAAACTCTATAAAACGATAATGACTTTGCCATATTTGGTTCTTACGTATGAATATTTTAGCAGTAATAAACTTAATGGTCTCTCTGAATCTTAAAAAATTATTTGTTTTTAAACTGTGTAAGGAATAAAATTTACAATTTTACTCTCAAGCACTTTTATGTATTTTAATGCATTATTTGGAAAAATCAAGTTTCATTATATTAATTATTTGCCTAAATAGCTCTATCATCTTCTAAAATAAAATAACTTTTGTTATTTTTGAATTTGTTGCATTGAAATTAATGATTGCACCAAACTATAATTTCTCCTCTGCTTTTAAACTAAACTACCAGGGACTAATAATTAAAAGAATACATGATACAGAGAATTATAATTTTTAAGTTTTCATCAAATGTAGACAAGTTTACATGAGTTAGTAACTATGTTCTGATATGTAGTAAATTATTATTCCTCAATTTCACAAAAATTCTTCAACATACCATTCAAGGCAAATGCAAACTATTTAAAAATATTACTGAATTTCAAATATCTTTTCCCCAAGGTTTCCTATCTCTCCATATTTTTGTGAAGTTTGAATTATCTCAATAGTGAATCATTTGAAATACTGTATTTGTATAATGGGCATCTAGTAATATTATTTTGAATGGCAACTTTTGTATTTTGACCATTAGAAATGACTAGTTTTAATAACTATTTTACCAAATGAAAATGAAACTACAGTACTGAGATACATGGTTATTTTTCATATCTGTGCTTAATTATTATTAATGGGCAAATGACTGATCTTCCTTATCTATCCAGAGAGGTAATTTTGACTAATTCTTTATGCACTAGTGTGAAATATTCTAAGAATAATTCAGTTTAAAATTGTATTATAATTGGATTAATATAAAGATAGAAGTTCAAAATTTCTGATCTGGACACAAAGTGGATAAATGGAATTTAGCATAAAGTCTTGTAAATATTTTCCTTTTTGGCTTTTGCTTTGTTTGTGATCAACGTTCTGCTAAGCTCAGTAAATTTTTGCTTTGGACTTTTCATTTTATGTGTAAACATTAACAGCGGATGCCCAGACTAATTCACATGAGATTATTTGACCTATTCACAAAGAACTGAGCAACATCTCAATACAAATATAATTTTCTCTCATTGCAATTATAAAATAGCGTACAAATATTAAAATTCGATGAAAAACACATACATACTATCAAACTCTGTTTTGGAAAACAATGTGTTGTATAAAATATTCTGAAAATCTTTAAATATCTAACCTAAAAATAAAGATAATAATTCTACAATAGACTTACATTTTAAAAGCAATATATAAATACAAATATAAAAATTATAACTGAAAAGTATACTCATGAATGAATAACATAAATCAAACTTTCCTGTTATTTTTTATTATTCATGTTTCTTTCTCTTTGGGTTTATTTTCACTTATTATGAAAACAAATTTGTGCATATCAATGGGATAGTGTGATGTTTCAATACATGTATATATTGAGGGATATTTAAATCAGATTTACAATATCTATCTTCTGAAATATTATTAATTTATTGTCAAACTTTCAAAATCCTGTCTACTAGCTTTTGAAATGTACACTACATTATTGTTATCCACAGTCACTCCACATGCAATAGCACACACTTCCTGCTCCTAACTGGAACTTGGTACAAATTCCCCATTTTTCTCATCTTTTCTTCCTTGGTAACCACCACTCTAATCTCACCTTCTATGAGACCAACATTTCTTTTTTAAAAAGAAGTCATTTCCTAAAATTATTTTTCCTAAACAGTGTTCAATTTTTCAGTTTTCTGGAAGTATAATTATTTAAAGAATAAACATGTTTGAGAATTTCATACAATGAAAATAAAATGAAAAAGCTTTACCTATTACATATTGAGTACTTATTATAAACTGTATTAATATTCCCAGATAATATTTTGTGGCCATCATAAATATTACTTAAATAATTGTGTTTTAATTGTGAAGGTTGTGTCTCTGAATTTTGATATAAATTTATTGGATTTCTGTAAAACTGATCATTTTTCTCTGATGTTTACAGGCTATTAGGGACTGTATATTTTATTTCAAAATGAACTCATATCTAATATTTGTGTAATTGAATATTTTTGAAACAAGAAGAAAATGGGTCAGGTAATGGGTATAAAAACTAACTGTAGTACGTGCCTTTTGAAAAAAATGGTATCTAATAAAAGATATACTAACAAAGGTAAGAAGTGGGTTAGGAAAATACATATGTAAAAATAAAAATGGTTTCTATGTCCACATCTATGTTGAATAAAGGCAGATTTCTTTATCACTGTTCATTTATTAACCCTAGAAAATACTAAGTCCATTTGTTCAGTAGGGCAGCCAGAAGGAAACTGGGCTAAAAATTACATCAAATTCTCTACATATAATTTATCCTGAAACTTTTTTCATTGTACATAATAAACCAATATTGTGTGTATACATGTGAGCCATCCATGGAGTAAAATCTCCATGTCCTGAAAACACAGACTTAATAGTATAGGCATATATATAAATCATCCACATATCAGAATTGTTTGAATAGATGTGATACTTCATTAACCTTTTGCTGAAATTAAAATTGAGCTTAAAATATGTGCTTTAAAGATGAAATGTATTAAATTCATTCACAAGATATCTGCGGAGTAGACATGGGTTTCGATAAATAATAAAATTATATTTATTGACAAAAGTACTCTAGAAACTCAGAGTTTACCAATGCTGTTTTTAGAATTTCATATTTTAAAGAAGCAGTAGAAGTGTATATGTCTTAATAGTGTGTTTATAGTTAGAAACAATTACCTATGCATGTTTTGGGGCATGAATTATCAGTCTAAGAACAGTACATTTGAGTATCACACGTGGTTATAAATGCATCATTCTTATAATCTAATATAAGACTCAAAAAGCTTTAGAATTAAATATTGTTTTTATTGAAATTTTACACGTGAGGGAACTCAAATGGAGATGGTTAAGGAGTGTTTACATAAAAATCCGAGGTGGTAAAAAATAATGCTAGAAGTAATCACACAATTGAAACTCATTCTTTATGCAATATGCTACAACAGTTTATACCAATATATATATTCCTAAGATATATATATGCATACATATATATGTATATATATGTACATATACATATATATGTATACATATATGTGTGTATATGTATAAATGTACGTATGTATGTGTGTACATATGTACGTATATCTATATATACATATATGTGTATATATGTATGTATGAATATATATGTGTATATCTGCATACATATATGTGTGTGTGTATATATGTATATGTATATATGTATGTATATATCAGCCATGGTTGGCTAGAAATGTCATGTTAGAAGGGCTGGTCTGAGAAAAGCTGCTGAACCCATAGAAAGCAGGAAGCTGAGAAAGAAGGAAAAATACAGGGAGGGAGATTCAAACCAACACTTCAGTGGCCCAGCTCCTCCAGCACTTCCCCACCTCCTACCAGTGTATTCAGCTAGTTCATCAGCATCTTAATACACTGATGAGTGTGCTGCCTTCACTAACCAATCATCTTCCAAATGTCCCACCTATGAACACAAAACACTTTTGTGACATTTCAGAACTAAACTCTAACACACATATTATTCACACATATTATTTAATTTGGACATCTCTTAAGTAGAGAAATAATTTTAATAAGCCATCTATATAGAGAAATATATGGAAAAGTATACCATAGAAAACTATATATCAAGCATGTTTTTAAATATGAAAAAATGGAAAGTTTACTTTCAAATGTTTTCAATATAAGAAATGATGTATTTTACCTCTGACAGAAGAATGTGCTTCAAAACGCTTTTATAAAAAGAAATGAATGAGAGAAAGAAACAATGTTTGAAGGTCAAAATTAAAAGGAATGATTCTGCTGGTTATTCAGATTTCATTATGCCAGCTGTAAAACTGATGTATATGTAAGCATGAACACCACAATAAAATATCAAATGTTGTCATCAGTCCCAATAATTACCAGTGTCTCTCCACAGATGCTACTACCTTTGACAACCACTTACTGTTTTCTGACCTTATTACATTGCATTTTCTAGAATGTCATATAAGTGGAATCATAGACCATGTAAACTTCCACGTATGTCTGCTTCCACTTAATACAATGATTTTATAGTAATTAATGTCAGTGTGTGCATTATAAATGCATTCAATTTAATTTCAGTATATGGATACAATAGAGTTGGTTTATGCATTCATCATATAAAAAAGCATTTGGGTTGTTTGCAGTTTTGAAAATTATGACATTGAGAATTTTTTTTTCATATTTGCACTTCATTTGCCTATATAACTAAATGTGGGATTGTTAAATTTAAAAATGTGTATGTTAAAAAATGAAGAAACTTACAAACTGACATATGGTGTTGCTATGCCACTATGATAAACAATTTTTCTTTTTTATTTACTAGTTTAAGTGAGTCTGTGGTGGTAAACCCTAGTGGTTATAATATAAATCTTTGACAGAATGTGTGTTCAAATAACTTACATGATTTTTAAAATGGTTGCTTTTATCTTTGAAATATATGCATTTTTTACATCGGGAGTAAAAGTTTTATATAAGATATTTAATTTGCAAGTTTTTTTTTTTCTTTTTGTGTTTTGTAATAACAGTACATTCAGTTAATATAAACCTTTATTTCTGGTGACATTAGAATAATTTTATGGGATGTGCTTTTGGTTATAATGTCATATTTGTTTAACGCAAGCAAAAATGATTTTCTGGTATGAATTTATCTAAAAATGTTGTGATATTGTGTTTTCCCTTTAGATCAGTAATATATGTAAATTTTTATATATAGTATGATGGAAGGGACAAGATGCCATCTTAAAATTTTATATGTCTAATCTATTTAGCACAATATATTAAAAGAGTCTCAATAATCCATTGCACTAATTTGAATATATTTTTCAAAATCAATTGCAATTTGTTAAAAATTATGTAAGGCATATTTTAGAGATATGAGTTCAGATCCAGACCACTACAATAAGGTTAATATCACAATAAAACTAATAACATGATTTTCTAAATTCCTTTTGATCATAAAATATTATGCTTACACCTTTCTGTAGTGTACTAAGTATGTCTTAAAAAGTATTTTATCCAAAAACCAATGTGCACAGCTTAACTAAAAAAAAAAAAAAAAAAAAAAAACCTTTTGGGGCTAGGAATGTGGTTCGTTGTTCAAGCATTTTCCCATCATGTGCAAATCTTGGGTTCAAAGCCCAGCAGTGCAAAAATTAAAAAAATAAATAAATAAATTGCTAATGATCATGTGAGTCTTAAGTGAGTCATAATCTTTTTCCTTCTGAAGGTTCTTCCCTAAGTGTTGGTGGCTGCTGACAAATCAGGATAGTGGTGACTGAAAACTGGCTTGCCTGTGGCAATTTTTAAACATAAGGCAACAGTGAATTTTATCACATCAATTGACTGCTTCTTTCATATAAGATTTCTCTGTAGCATGTGATGTTTTTCAGTAACATTTTATACATAATAGAACCTCTCTCAAAATTCAAATAAGTTCTGACAAACACCACTGCTCCTTTATCAGCTAAATTTATGTAATATTCTAAATTCTTTGTTGGCATTTCAATAATGTTCACAACATCTTCAGTGGTAATATACTCCATTTCAAGAAACCACTTTCTTTCCTCATCCACAAGAGGAAAATTTCCATTCAAGTGCTATCATCAGATTGTAGCAATTCAGTCACATTTCAGGTTCCACTTCTAATTCTAAATCTCTTGCTATTTCTACCACATCTGCAGTTACTTCCTCCACTAAAGTCTTGAGCCCCTCAACGTCATCTATGAGGGTTGCAATCAACTTCTTCCAAAATCATTTTAATAATTTGTTCTTCACCTACAATTCATGAATGTACTTAATGACACCTGGAGTGGTGGTACATCCTTTCCAGAAGGTTTCAATTACTTTGCCCAGATCCTTCATAGCCTTACAAAAGATATTTTTCAAGTCATAAGACTCAAAAGTCTAAATTATGCCTTGATTTGTGGCCTGCAGAGTAGATGTTGTGTTAGCAGCCTTGCAAACAAGATTAATCTCACCGTGCATCTCCATCTGAGCTCTTGGGTGGCCAGGTGAATTATCAATGAGCGGTAGTATTTTGAAAAGAATTTTTCCTTCCTGAAATGTCATTCTGATACCGGGCCTAAAATATTCAGTAAACGATCTTGTAAACAGATTTGTTGGCACTCAGGCTTTGTTGTTACATTTACACAGCACAGAATAGATGTAGTATAATTCTTAAGGGTTCCAGGATTTTTAGAATGGCAAATTAACGTTGCCTTTAACTTCAAGTAACCATCTACATGAACACCTCACAAGAGAGTCTGCTGTTCCTTTGAAGCTTTGAAATCAGTCATTGATTTCTCTCTAGCTATGAAAGCTCTAGATGGCATTTTCTTTCAAGATGAATGTAGATGTTCCATCTAAACTGAAAATTTGTTATTTAGTATAGGAATTTTCACCAGTCACCTGTTAAATCTTCCAAATAACTTGCTGCAGCGTCTCCATTAGCAGTTTCTGTTGATCTTGTCAAACACATTTAATTTAAAAAACAAGAACATAATAAAAACTAAACAAGACAAAAATAAAAATAGAAACATTTGTGAAATGCACAAAAGTGAGGAAAAATAGACATATACTCATGCCTTAGTCCATATTGTGCTGCTATAACAGAATACCAGAAATTAGTAATTTATTAAAAAATGAATTTATTTTGCACAATTCTAAAGGGTGAAAAGTCTAATATCAAGGTGCCAGCTTCTGTTGAAAGTGTTCCTGCTGCATCATCCTATGGTAGAAGGCTAAAGGGCAAGAGAAGGTAATAGATCATACCCATAGTTACAAGGATTTTTCTAATAGGCATTAATCTATCTATGAAGGTGGAGCCCTAATGACCTAAAATCCTCGCAATTCCTAACCATGCTGTGTTGGGGATTAAGTTTCCAAACATAGTGACTTGTAAGTCTAATTCTATCCTCAATTCTATTTAATTATATCTCTCCTTTCTTTAATGCCACACTCTTTGATTGCTGTATTTTTATAACTCTAGAAATGAATAATTTTAGCCATATAATTTTGCTCTTTTTCAAAATTCTTTTGGTTATTCTAGATCTTTTGTCTATTCATATGAACTTTAGGGTCAGTTTATCAATTTCATGAAATTTCTGGCTAGCACCTTTGTTAGAATTCCAATGAAACTGAAAATTATTGAGAAATAATTAACACTTGGAATTTCTCAAATCGTGGCCATGGAATTACACTTCATTTATTTAAATTAATTCTTTAATCAGTGTTTTACAATATTCAGTACACAGTACCTGGAATTTATATATTGTTATTTATTGATGTAATTACATAATCCTAAGTGTAAAGTTTCCATTTTAAATTGTTCATGGATTATATTTGAAAAATGACTAATATTCAAAATATCTATTGACCTTCCTAAATTCATAATAGTTCTTCCTTTGATTACTCAAGATTCTTTAGTGTGGCAATCATGCTGCCGGAAAAGTAGAAGAAATTTCTGTCTCTATGCCATTCAACTGCACTAGCTAGTATTTTCAACACAAGGGATAAGAAAGGGTATCCTTAGATTGTTTCTGATATTGGGGCCAGGGCAGTTCAGCTTTTGGTGTGGTGCAAATGTAGGCTGTTATACATACCCATATCTCTTGATGTTACATTCACCTTAGTTGTATTATTCTGAAAATATTTATTGCAAATGGGTGCCAAAATTAATAAAATGTTTTTGCTAATGTTTAGATGATCATATGATTCTTCATCTTTCATTTATTAATATGACAGATTTCGTTGGTTAAATGTTAAGCCAAATGTTCCTTCTGAGGAAAATTTCCAATTGTTTATGATGCACCGCACTTTAGATACATGGTATTTACATCTAGGATTATTTTATGTATTTGTGCAATTATATCATTTGGGCACATTGATGTGTGTATATATATATATATATATATATATATATATATATATATATAGTTTTTTTTTTTATGTGGGTACCGGGAGTTGACCTCAGGACTTCACGCTTGCTGGTCAGGTGCTTATGCTACTGAGCTATCTCACCGGCCCTATATGTTTTTAAGTTATCATTATTTTTTATTATGAAGTCAGTTTAATTGCTGGCTTCAAGAAATAAGTTGAAAGCTTTTCCCAAATCTTTTATACTATGAGTATTTGTAGAGAATTAATATTATTTATTTATTTATTTTTTTTTTTTTTTTTTTGTGGGTACCGGGGGGACGACCTCAGGACCTCGCGCGCCAGCAGGCGCCCGTACCGCTGAGCGATATCACCGGCCCCTTTTTCGTATGTGGGTTCCGGGAGTCGAACTTGGGCCTTCGCGCTTGCAAGGCAGGCGCTTAAGCCGCTGAGCCGTCTCACCGGCCCAATATTATTTATTTTTAAACATGTGTTAATGTATTCAAGTGAACACACGGTAGCCTGGAATTGTCTTTCGTGAATTTTTATGTGCAAATTCCATATATGACATACATAGGGCTTAGGTATTTTCTTCCTGATAATTTAAAAATGTTATTGCATTTCAATAGATTAGAATTTTTCGTCTAGATGGTTAAAAAAATGATGGAGTCAATTTAGTAATTTTTGGTAATTTTTCCTAATTCCACCTGTATGACTTGCATATGGTTCCTTCTCTCTGTTGCCCATCATCCTTCCCACACACATAGTTTAAACAGTCTGTCTGTTGTATTATCGAATTCATTGTTCTTTTAAATGAAAAAAAGTCCCAATTTTTGCTTTTTTACTTTTCCATTCTTGATTTAATTGCTTACTGCTCTTAAGTTTTATTTTTATTAATACAATTTACAGTACATAATAATTGCATGCATTGTGAGGAGTGTTCTATGTACATAACACATTGTAATTCTTTTTAAGTCTGCTTCCCTTTTCTTCCCTCCCTCCATCTTTCAGTCCCCTTTCTATTCCTTAAAGAGATGTCTCCCTATTACCTATTATCTATATTTTATTTTGCTCTTTAGTTAATATTTTAGGTTTCTAATATAAGAGACACAATTTGTTATTTAAGCTTGTGTGTTTCATTTGCTTCACCTAAATTTATGGTCTCAAGGTCATTCATTTTCATACAAATGACTTAAATGTATCCTTCCTTATATGAGTGTAGTATTCTGCTAATCTCTTAATTCACTTGCTTTGTTTTTCCTGTATGCTTGTTTCCTCTGTAGTTTGACATATAAACTTAGGTCATCAAGTTGAAAACTATCATACTATTATATAAAAATGTAGTGCTATAAATTGCTATCTCAGCACTTCTTTAGCTTCATCCACCAATCTTATAAATTATGATTTTATTTTCATTTGCTCAATATGTACTCTACTTTTCCTTGCTTTCCTCTTTAAATAGTGAGTTATTGTACTCAACAAAAACATATGTCACTTTTTGTACTTGTTCTTTCCATATAATTTATGCTTAATATATGTTGAGTCTTTTGTTAGCATATTTAGGATTGTTATGTTTATTTGGAGAAGTGTACTCTTTATTATTATGAATTATTTTTCTTTATCCCTGGCAATATTATTTCTGTATAAATTATGGTCTGTTATTTTGTTAGATTATTCTTGATTCATGCTTTGTTTTATTGCCTAATCTTTAAAAATGTTATATATATATATATTACTATGTTTTAAGTCTATATATATATATAGATAGATAGATAGATAGATAGATAGATAGATAGATAGATATAGATAGATAGATATAGATATAATTTTTGGAATTTTCTTTTGATTCAGTCTAATACCTTTTTATTTGATTTATTTAGTTTTTATATATAACTACTTATGTAATTTACTACCATCTCCCATCTGTGTGGTTATTTCTCTAGATATATCAGTTGCTTTTTGTCACTTTTTCTACATTATTTTGCACTCTCTCCATATATATATATAGTCTACTAAAAATGCATACACACTTCAGGAAAGAAAATAGTATATTTTTTCAACTGATGGTGTTACTGTCCTATAGGGGACCCTAGAGGATGTTGTATATCACCTGAAACCCACTACATTGTTAGTCCTTAGAGAAGAAATTGAAAATGCCAACATTACCCAAGCAGCATTTTGCCATATTGATAAATATCTGGCAGTCAATGGCCACCACTTGGAGTACCTCTTGTAATTGTAGAGGCCAAAGGTAACATATATTAATCTCAAAATGACCCAGTAAATTTAGTATTAAAATATTTGTACAAGTTTTTACTTTGACAGAGTTTCTCATATAAAAGAAAGAATGAGATATTTAATCTTGTGTGTCTGACTTATTGCACTTAACATTATGGTCACAAGTGGCATCCATTTACCTACTAATACCTTAAGATTTTCTTTATTTATGGCAAAGTAATATTCCATTGTGCATAAATATCATATTTTCCTTATCTAATCATCTTTTCATGAGCATATAAGCCGTCCCCAAGATAGACTTGAAACCTTCAAAACTGAGCTAAATGAACATTTTCAGTTTTTAAGTTAGTTGTCTTGGGTATTTCATTATAATGACAAAGAGCTGTCAAACAAAAGTGTTTTCTCCATGTTTTCTCTACATTCATTTTCTCTTCTGTTTGCACCTATAGCTTAAAGAATCCCTCTCTGCTTGCTTTTCTCCTATACAACAACTGTGGCTAAGAGGGCTGTTCTGCTGTTACTGTCTTATAAAGGGACTTTCTCAGAGACTTTGCCCTACCTGTCTGAGAAGTAAGTAGGAGGTTCCTGATGGTCTATGGCCTTGTCCAGTGGGTTGGGTCAGTGATGAGGTTTGGGTTCCTTCCCACTGTGGTGAAGGTCTTTACATAAGGGAAGTGGAAAGTAGGGAAAGGTGAGGCTTCATGCTGTCTTGACAACATTTGTCATCCTCGCTAAGACTGAATACTCTATAGTATAGATTCTATAGTATCTGGTTTTGACTGTCATCTTTTATTTGAACCTAGAGAGATTTGTCAGAAAATGCCTGAGCATGATTATTTTTGTGTTTGTAGCTCATAAAATATTTAAATTTCATTCTAGTCCACTTTCTTTTATTTATTAATGAATTTTGCCTGAATTTTTCTATGTGGCATTATTGATAACTGCTGTTAATAGCCGGTATGTACCTTCTTTTTGTTAGCATAAACTTCAAATTATCTAATTCAACTTTGTCATTTAGTAAATCAGGACTCTTAATCTCACAATCATAATGTGACTTAATTTAACTTAACTTAGCTTGGTCTTATTTTATAATATTTTTTGCATATTTGATAGTTTACTACAGTAAACATGTCCATATTTTTTTTCTTTGATTCATTATTTTTAGCCCTGGTACCTAGAAATATGTCACACAAATACTAGATACTCAATATTTATTTAATCTCTGTTTATTTCTGTCAATTATAAATATATCTTCATCCTATCTAACTCTAAAAGAAGCTTGAAGAATAAATTTAAAAAAAGAGGAGAGCATTAAATAGATGCCACTATCTAATGCATAGGCAGGGTAAAGAAATTGGCCATGTGACATGATTAATTAAAATATCATTCCCCACCCCAGAATGACTTGCTAATATCTCTATTCCATTGTTTATTATTTTTTTCTTTCCTTTAATGTATTTATTTAGTTATTCAAATGAAAATGCCCCTTAATGTAAAATGAATCATCAAAACCTTGGGCATACTAATTGGGCTTATTAGGTAAAGTGGAACAAAAGTAATGTAAGAGTAATATAATATAAGCTAGAGTAATATAAGAATATTAGGGGTGATTATTGGCATTGGAGATTAGAGAAACGTAATGTGAACAAAATTTTATTGACTATGTAGGAAATGTTATTGCAATTCTTTCCTTTTTATGTTAAAATGATCTATGTTATTTTCATATTCGTTTCCTAAATATTTGGAAATAATGAGAGAGTCAGACATCATAGGCTGTTCGAGAATTTTATACTTTTTTGCTAGTTTGAAATGTCTTCCCTCAGAAAGCAAGATGCAAATGTAGAGTAGACAATAGAGAAAAAAATTGAAAATATTCTCTGTTACTTAGTTAGACAGGAATTTTTAGAAAAGAAATAAAAAAATTAGAGATAAATGAGTATACCTGTAAGCCACAGATACAGGTATATAGATACCCCTATAGATACTGACAAATTGTTGACTTTTTCATTCTCTTTAGACAATGTTAAGTAGGGCAGTGAAAATTTAGCATGACTTCATTTTATCTTCATGATATATGGGTTTAGTTTGAAAAGTAAACTTTTCATGTTTCAACAAATAGAAAATAACTTCTTTCTGTTTTGTGGTAGTGTGGATTGAAACTATTGCCTACAATAACTAATGCCTCAAGGGGATAATGCCCCCTGAGCATTATCCTCAGCCCTTTTTATTTATTTTAGTATATGTTTTAAAATTTTGCAACAGGGTCTTTCTAAGTTTCTTAGTTGTCCAGGCTGGACTCAAATTTATGACCCTCCTGAAAGCTATATTACAGGAAAGCAAAACTACATCCAGCTCAGGCTACATTTTGAAGCATTTATTCCTGTAACTACAAAATAATTTAGACTGGATAGTTGGAGGTATTAAAAGGCCCATCTATCACAATTTTAATGAAATTCTAATTATGTATATTCATGGCACAAGAAAGTAAAAGATTTTAAAAAATATATCAGAGATATAGACTATGCTATTTTTGAATATAGCTTTCTACATTCTTCTCATTCATATAAAGACAGATTGTTAGTATTGTTAGTCATTTTCATGCACTGTGTCTATTAACATTCTTTAATTATCCTGTTAATCATTGTAAATGTCACCTGCTACAATATTCACATACTGTGTCTATGTCGTCCAATGGTCCAATTAATTAAAAACTCAAAGTTATTTATTGATTCATAAAATAAAGAAACAGATCATATACCTCTATAAAATTAACTGAATTAAAAATTGGATCTGAACTATATTTCTCTTTCATTTTTCCATCCTCAAATAAGACTATTTCAGAATTTTTGATGTTTCTATTTCCTTTATTTTTCCTTCCTCGTCACCAATTTTATAAAGTAAGAACCTTTTACTTTTGAAATTAAATAAGTTAGGAGGCTACCACGAACAAGAAAAAAACACTGCCTTTAAGAAACTTAATTTTTAGTGGCAGAAGAAAGTACAAAATAAACAAGACAATATAAATAAATGGAACAAATGAGTAAAATATCTAGCTTTTAAGAAATAATAACTGACATAGAAAAATATAAAGTGGGTTGAGTAATTCGAATGAAATGGCCAAGAAATTCCTTTTTAAGAAGTAGAAATGGACCATGGACTATTTTAACCTACATAGATTTTTTTTTTTTTTTTGGAGAAATTACTACTCTTTCAGTTGCTACACATTCTTTTACTCTCTCCTCCTACCATTCTAAGCAAAATACTTTCTATGGATTTAGGCTTTTAGAAAGGATACATAGAAGCTTGGCTTTAGATTGCCTCTGTTTTTTAAGCCTCAGGGAAAAAGAAATGTAATCATTGGTAATTTTAAACTATGGAAAGAGGGGTAAACATGGGAAGAAATCACAAAGTAGTATTTCGATGAATTTTTAAAAATCAAGGTTTTTTTATTAAATCAATGTAAAGATAAAATTACACAAAATGACAGTTACCATTTAAATTTTAATATGCTATTTTATATGGTAAATGGTAGACCAGGAATTAATTGTTCATTATTTTGATATCATATGCTTTTTTATTGTAATCAGTAAGAAGAAAGAGTATCATTATATTTATTTTAAAAGGTGTCTTGGCAAACTACTGTTCTACCCTGGAAATTAGGCCATTTAAATAAGTTGAGCCTCAGTTATTTCAAAATAAATATATATGATGTACTTTTCCATATTTTCCTTGGTATTCAAGACAATTTATAAAGTGATATTTTATTTTCAAAACAGATAATACCTCTTTAAATTTCATTCAAATAAGCAAAACTGGCCTAATTTCCAGGGTAAGACAGTAGTTTGCCAAGACACCTGAGTTTCTTATTTTCCTTTTTGTCTTCTTGAGTATGCCAAGAATACAGTGCTCAAAGCCCTCTTTACCTCTGCCTTTTCTCAAGATTATATTTGCAAGAAACCTCAACAGATAAGGTATTATGGGATAAAGATTAAGTATGATTACTATATAATATGCATGGACTGGATTCTACAGGTCTGTGTTTCTCAAATATGAAGCAAATCCACTACATCTGAAGTATCCAAGAGGGGTGCTTTACCTTGCCCTTGAGACACTTGGAGATAAAATAGCAGACAACAGAGTTGTGATGACTAGCTTCTTGATATACCATAATAAAATTCTTCTTGTCTGATTCAGGAGTCTTTTGTCTTCTCTGGCACCATACTGAACATTTACATGTGAACTTATGAAGTTGTAAGTAGAGTGAAGGCAAAGGCAAGATGCATCAGGCAGGAATCTACAAAATGTAGGAAAAAATAAAATACTTTAAAAATTCAGGTAGAAATTATGTTCACTGTCCAGAATTCATTTATATACTACATCTATAGTTACTAATACAAATATGTTGAGGAAAATGCAGGACAAATTAAGTGACACAGACCCAAAATCCAAGCCTGGGAAATGTATTTGACTTAAAATCCATACACTATTCTCCAGAATTATTTCAGATTTTTATATTTTTAAGAATTTAAGCTAATTCCTGACAGATAAAGAATTTTATTTTATGGCATTACACTCAATACCATAATTCCAAAGCATCTGAGAAATCATTCTGTAGAAAACAATGTTTGGAGCTAAGATCCTATAACAAATCTAAAGTAAATTTTTACTATAAAACTTTAAAAAAGAGACAGTGTCCGACTGTCTAGTCAGAAAATAATTAGAATTCAAGGTCCTCAGCTTCAAAAATAATTACAAGGAAATATTGCCAAAATAAATTGAAATATTATTTTTGGTTGGCTTTTAAAGATAGATGAGATAAAAATACCCTTTCAGCTAAGAAAAGAAAATTAAATTTATTGACACAAAAGCTATCTGGAGCACTTATTTTTTCTTCATACATATTCTTTTAACTGTTTCCTTTGGAAGATGTACTGAACTACTTTAATTGGGAGAAAGCATGCAGAGGCAACACATTTTTCATTCAGCTAAATTGATTTTTAGTATTCATAACCAGAGCCCATAACATTAGCCACTATGGCTTGGCTTTAATATTTTTATAGTCATTATGATATTTTCTACTTCTGTAATTATAATAAATACAATAAAATTAACTTTTAAAACTTTACTAGGGATAGAGGGAACAGTTACAAAAATAGGAGACAATAAAAATAAATTAACAAAGATATTGTTTGAAAATTTTAATAGCATGGTAATAATAATATATATTGAAGCTGCTACTTACATTTATAATGAACAAAATCATAAATTGTTGAATTGTAAAATCCCACAATAGCGAGATCTCCATGAAAGGAAATTTATACATTTAAATCTTGCTATTGCAGCTAGAGGAAAATGGAGTTAAAATAAAATCAAGTACAGATGAAAGTGATTTTGCTCAATAAAGATAAAGATAATTCTCTGGACAGGATTCAACCAGAATATTATCATAGTGTCCCCATAAATTTAAAGAGCCCTATGAAAGAAAGCATATTGTACCTGTCATTTAGAACTTAGCACTTAGCATGTTTTAAGGGAATTTTCACTGCTAAATTATGTATAATAGGGACAGAAATAAATTCTGGGTGCAAGAGGGGATCATTAACTACAAGTAGACTGAGCAGAAATAATAAGTTGAGTGGAAATTAGATGAGAAACAGAATTACTTAAAAAATAACATAGACGTGCTGAAATTCTATACAAATTGAAGGTTTAAAGATTGACATTTTAATAACTATTGGAAAAAATGCATGAAGCAAATAACTATTAGTATTTAAGTCAGTATGGGGAAAGCATATATGTGATATGTGTGGCTAGAGAGAGAGTTGGTCAGAATGGGGACTAGGAGAGAAATGGTAAGACTGGTAATAAAATAGGTAAGGAGAGAAATGAGATGTGGCAATGATAGATCTTCTTTTTGGAATGCTATGTTCCAATTTTAAACAGCTATTTTCTTAACCTCATTAGTGTATCATAATTTGATAGATTTCTGGTGACATTTGAAATCAGAGTTAAATTTCTAGAGTTACTATTTTATACAAATTATATTTTATACAAATTATAATTGTAATAGTTTAAGCATATTTCAAAACCTGCCTAGAACAAAAATAAATGGTTGATCTAGCATATGTAATAAAATCCTAAGTATTTAAGAACACAATTGCCTATTAACTAATTTTTGCCATTACCCCATCCATTTGTAAACAGAGATAAAAATTGTATTATTTGTGGTCCGTAGACAATTATAAGTAAATTATATTTTCAAAATACTTGTTTCAAATACATGGACTCTCTGATTCCATGATGAAACTATTGCTATTACTTGAAATATTTAATAGTATTTCTGAAGTGATTGTTGAGTAATAGATGTGCACTGAGTGAAGAAGTATAAAAGAAGCCTCCATGAAAGAAGAAAGAAAGAAGATCTGACTAGAGAAAGAACATCTAGCTGCTGGCCAAACCAGCCCTACTGAGACCTTCCTTAGTGTGGAAGGCATATTAAAGTTCTCCAAAAAGCTTTTTTCATTACATTATAGCGACTCATTATATGTCCACAACATATGTTCTTTGCCAAATTGTAATACATTCTGTCACTTCAATCAATTTGTACATTAGTTATTTCCACTGAAGTATAATCGATTTTCAATTAGAATACCTATTAGAGCTTTAGGAGTAGATTTTGCTGAAACTTGGTAAGTTTCCTATGAGTAGCACAGTGTTAGTCATAAATAATTAAGTTTTCTTCCTCTGCGGGTACATGAAGCAAGACCAAAAGATATGGTGAAGGCTACTACTGAGAACCATCAAGTTGAAATGCAGTAACAGTGTGTGATGAATTTCAATTTGATGCAGTCATTCTGTTATGAGATGCAGTTCAGAAGTACATTTTAAATTGTGTGGTACATCCTGCATCATGAACAATGTATTTAATTGGAGCTGTTTGACTCCAGCTTTTTAAATAATATCATCATGGTAGATAAAATTTAGATTTATTTTTATGATTCTGAAATCAAGGTTCAGAGGTCTCAGTGAAAATTACTCAGCTCTCCTTCTGTGAAAAAAAGTGCATCAATAAAGATCCAACGTGAAAGTGATGCTGAATGTATGTTTTGACCTCGATGGAATTGTGCACACTGAGTTTGGACTCAGAAAGACCATGGGGAACTCTAAATATTATAAGGGCTTATTAAATTGTTTGAGAGGCATTTGTGTAGAGAATGGCTTGAAAAATGATGGTTTCTTCCTCCGTCGTGATAATGTCCATTGTCCAACATCACTTCTAATACTGAGATTTCTGTCGAATACAACACTGTAGTGTGTCCTTGTCCACATTATTCAACAGATTCGGCATGATGAAACTTCTGGCTCTGCCTGAGAGTCAAAATGATCAGTAACATTTTGATAAACATTTTGAATGGATTCAGGAGGTCAAGGCAGCCGTGACCACACAACTAAAAACATTCATGGCAGAGCACTTCCAGAACTGCTTTAGAAAGTGGCAAGAATAACAGGATAAGTGTGTTTGAAAGAAAAGGAAATACTTGGAGGGGGATTAATGGCAATGTATTTTTTACTGTAATTTTAAAAATTTAAATGTTCGTTTTAATTTTTATTAGATCTTATAGGCAACAGTAGAATACTTGCCAAATATGCATAAGGCCCTGGGTTTGATGGATGAAGCTACAAAAAAGAGAAAGGAAGAGAAAGAGAGAAAGAAAGAATGAAAGAAAGAGAGAGATTTAAAGAAAGAGGAGAAATGAAGAGGACAGGGGAGGACAAGTGAGGGCAGGTGAAGACAGGAGAGGAGAGGGAGAAGAAAGGATAGGAGATGAGAAGAGAGGAGAGCAGAGAAAAGAAGAGGGGAGGAGAGGATGGGAGGGGAAGCATAGAGGGGAGGAGAAGGGTAGAGAGGAGAGAAAAGGACTGGAGGAGAGAAAAGGGGAAGGGAGAAGAGGAGAGGGCAGAGGAGGGGGAAGGGGATGGGAGGGGAGGAGAGGAGAGGTCAGGACAGGACAGGACAGGTGAGGACAGGAGAGGAGATGGGAAGAAAGGAGAGGAGAGGAGGGGAGAAGAAGGGAGAAGTGCAGAGGAGAGAGAGAATAAAGGAGAGGAGAGGAGGGGTGAGGAGGAGAGGAGAATGAAGGGAAAGGGATAAGAAAAGATAAGAAAAATAATTTCTCAAGTGAAATCTGCTGAGTTCAAATGTATTTTTGTTATTTTTAAAGGAGGTAAATATGTCCATTAAAATAACAGTTTATCATAAGGTTACATTGGGTAATTATATGATTTAATAACCATATGTATCTTTACAATTTGTTAAAAAATTAGCAAAGAAAAAGTATATATAATTCCCTTTATTTAATAACTTTCTACAGGGAATTTTGGCTAAATTCTAAGATGAACTGTTGATCAGTGTCACATATTTTCTCATCATTGCTTTACATCCTTAAAGCTAATGATATTCAATAACTAGCAAAATGTAGAAATTGAACGTTTTGTGAATTTATTGTATAGCTATGACTTACGAAGGTATCTGGAGCTTTATTTTTTAATTAATTAATTATATTGGTATATTTTAGATATACACAATGATCACATTCATCCTAGGGAGTTTGTAGCTGTACATGATATATCTTGCTTCTCTTTTTCCCATTGCCCTCCCCTCCCTTCAATCCCTCTTCCCCACCTTATTTACAAAAGTATTGCTTCCATTTTTTCCCCTTTTTATTCTTTTCTCTTCCATTCTGTGGAAATTAGAGACCTTCAATATGCTCCAGGAAAAAATAAAAACAAAAACAAAAACAAAACATCATATTACCAAAGAAATGTAGTTGACAGATCTGCTGAGCTCCATGG
Source organism: Erethizon dorsatum (assembly GCA_028451465.1). Classification (NCBI taxonomy): domain Eukaryota; kingdom Metazoa; phylum Chordata; class Mammalia; order Rodentia; family Erethizontidae; genus Erethizon; species Erethizon dorsatum. The sequence continues at coordinate 72,163,537 of CM051832.1, forward strand.
CACTATCTTGACAATTTGTGCATTCTAACTACATCAACAAGTGTCTAGGCTACATGAACAGAGACCATATTCCAACTTTCCAGATGAAAAAACTAACTGGTCTTGGGCCATTATAGACTTCTAATCATCATAAATTATACCATTCTAGCAAATAAGACCATCTGTTCTTCCACTTTTGGTGACTAAGTCATAAAATCATACTCTCTTTTCTATTTCAGCTTACCTAAGTTACTAGGTCCTGGTGAACTCCCAAGCATCCTCCCTTTAGGAATTTATGCTTGTTAGGAACTTTTTGGCTAGTCTTTAAGTAGTAGAGAACTTTTAACTTCTTTTAAAAAATTAACCTTCAATGCTAAGTAAGCTGAAAAACTTATTATGAAAGACAATTCCTTCAACCTGTGTTACCCTATATGCAAAAGTGCCTTCACAGGCAGATGCAAATTAAAGATGTTGACATGGTTATAGTATCTAGACGGGATTGCTGTAATCATTATGGTCTTTAAAAGGAATAAACAGAAAATCAGAAAGAAATAAAGGTAATGTGAAAATGGAGAATCATTAATTACAGTCTTGTAACCAAGGATGGCTAGCAACATCTAGAATCTGTAACTAGCACAGAGATGTGCATGATGAAATTCTGATTCCAGCTCTGTGAGCTCTACATTGGGCAACTGATCTATAGAACCCCAAAAGAATAAATTTGTGTGATTTAAACCACTAAATTTGTGGTAATTTGTTACTTCAGCAACTGTGAACTAAAATCATATTTTTACTTTCTATGCATCTGAAGAGAGCATATGAAAAAAATGGAAACAGCATGAAATATCTCAATTCTGTGAGACTAAATTTGTCCTATTTCTACGCTCACAAATAAGAGATGCTTTAAAATTAAAATTTCAGTTCTCAAGAAGGTTCTGTCTAGGACAAAAATGCTGTGTTTTGTAATTTTCTTATTACATAATCCTATATTTCCAAATTTCATAGTACTTATGGAAACATGCTTGAACAATTTTTTTGTATCTATCTCCATACAAGCATTTATTAAAGTTTAATACAGAATCTGATTATATTGGATGGCTAAAAATCTTTCAAAGGGATATAGTATGTATTTTATTAACTTGATATCCTCAGATGGTTGTACATAAAAGATTTCTGGAGGAGGTAAAAGTGGTATGGATGTGTGCAAGTTATAAGTACCTTAAAAGAAACCATGCAGTCAGATTATGTCAGGAATTTTTCCAGTTCTCTAGTAAACCTCACAGTGGAATCAGAAGCACTTATTAAACCTGTAAAGCGAGTGTAAGTTGTGGGAAGCATAGTGTGCAGCTCGGCAATTGAGCATGTATCATTTAGGAATAATATTTCATAGAAGATAAGTTTTCCTAATATTTGGTAAAAGACTTTTTTGAATATTCACATCTAAATGGATGAACTCAGTACACATAATAGTGCACTTTCTTCACATTAGAGAACAGCTCAAATATTTCCATGTTTCATTATAACTTTCAGGAAGCCAGAATCTATTCAACTTATAACATCTTAACAATGGAGTTTCAGATCTGAAATTAAACAGAAAATCAATCTTTTATTTTTTGAAGGAACCACTACTGCAATAAATGTCAGTTCTCCCTTGAAATATGAACTGTGTCATGGCCAGGACTACCTTAAGAGAATTAACAACATTTATCATAAAAGAACTATGCATAGCCACATACATTTATTCCAGTTATGTACATTTATCTGCCTTTACAATAAAAGATGTTTTTTCTTCACTTCTCCTAAAGTACAATTTTCTGGTAAGCAATATCATAAATCAGATGAAAGATAATAGATGAATAGTAAACCATTACTAAGATGAGCCAGAAGCTGAAGACTGCAAGAGAAAATGGTATCTGTATAATCTTTCAGAAATCCTAGATTCTAGTTTTGATCCACCACTAAAGCAGTGGAATTTCTTAGATTCAAAACAGGGATGTATAGATGCTACTGGCTCCATTCAGAGGGATATTTATTAATATCTGTCTTATTGAAAGACAAATAAGTTGATGTACATGTAAACATATATTTTTTTGTAGGTACTGGGGGTCAAACTCAGGACCTCACATGCCAGCAGGTGCCCTTGCCGCTGAACGATATCACCGGCCACTTTTTCATATGTGGGTACCCGGAGTTGAACTCAGGACCTCGCGCTTGCCAGGCAGGCACTTGTGCCACTGAGCTATCTCACCGATCCCATGTAAACATATTTTAAAACTTTAAACATGAATTTTCAGAATTAAAAGAACATTTGTAATCACCATTAACTAAATATTCATTCTATGCAGTATTTATCAAGAATGATTATCTTTACATCTCACTCTTTGGTAATTTTTCTACGGCATTTCTTTCTATTCAGTTGTAGCTTCAGTGCAACAGTTAGGGTTTAGGTCCCACTATATAAGAAAAATTTAAATGAAAAGTTGTTTGCTATAATGTATATTAATTTCTATATTTCCATAACAAATTAGTTCAAAATTTCCAACTACATAACAATATCCAAGTTTCCATGAGTCGGAAAGCCAGGCAGTTTGACTGGATTCTCTTCTCTGATCTTGTAACACTGTAATTTAAGTATTGGCTGGGACGGCAGTTCTCACCTGAAACTCCCAGTTTTCTTTCAAGCTTAGGCAGATGTTGGCAGAATCAATTTCATTGTTAATGGAGGACTCAGTGAGGACTTCAGCACCTGAAGTTACCTCGCTCAGTGGGCAATATGTAAAATACTCCTTTCTTCCTTTGATTTATCTGGCATTCATCCTTTTCTGAAGACCTCACCTGGGTAAGGCTAGCACTAAGGATAGTCCCTCTTTTGGTTAACTCAAACTCAAATGATTATGGACTGTGAATAAATCTATCACATGCCTTCATATGCTACATCAGCTAATCAAGAGAATATTATCCATCATATTCACAGATCACTACACTCAAAGAGATTAGATTATACACACAAGATTACCAGGAACATGGAAGCTACCTAAGAATTCTGGACACCAAAATTATGCAAAAGCAATAGAACTTCAATTAAAAAATCCTGAGATTTTTCTCTATGGTCACCTTTTAACCCCGTTCTACTTCTAATGAAATTGTTCCAAAATTTCCTTCCCCGTATAGAAATTCTGGAGCTGCAACTCTGTCACTGAGTTTACATTCATCTATGTCAGTTTTTTTTAATATATATATATGGAAACTCTTTTATACTTTTTTTGTAATCACTGTCACATGAAATTTTCATACTGCATATATATTACATATATCTGTATATTTGCTTGTGTACTATATGTATAATCATACATATGTTTTTATATAAAAATATTAATTTTTTCCACCCCAAGAAGTAAATTTTCTCCTTTGGGAAGGATATAATTCCGGTTGAGAATACGTGGTTTAGGCACAGGTAATTGATTCTACTTGTTATTCAGGTCCCTATCCAGCACCGACAGCAGTTTAATAATACATAAACCTTAGGAATAGACAAATTTACACATGCTTATAAAAGGAGCCCTGGATTTACTGAGAGGCCAGCTACAGAATTTGTATGAATTGTACTTTTCCTTTGGTATCATTTCTTCTCTTTTTATACAAATTTGAATTATTTCCCTTATAGTTTGTATGTATACTAAAGAATTGACATAAACAAGAACTGAAACTTAACCATTATTTTCTAAGAATTTGCAATAATCCATGGTTTCATAGTAAAATATCAGAATATCACAACATTTGTGGGGAATTATGGGTCCTTGTTTCAATTATTCCTAGTATCTTTCTCTCTGATAGTATGCATAATTTCTAATTAAAGATAACCACATTCTCTTCTTTATGTGAAACACTGATTCAAAAAATAACTCAAGCTGTGCTGTAAAGTTTATCCCATAACCCTAGTTAGCATTTTCAAATGATGTTTTCATCTCTTAAAATTAGGCTGTGATGCAGATTTAGCTATTATAAGAAGGTCACACAAAATTCTGAAAGGCACTTAAAGATATGTATGGGGATTCATGAAATAAGTTGAGTAGAAAAGCAAGGTCTCAGCAACAGGAAAGGACATTATCAAATTTGTGGGAATTCTACATTTGTAGTGCCATGCTGTATAACAGTATATGAGCTCTGATATTATACCACACATCACTGAAGTGAGAAATGTGAGTAAACTTCCTTAATGCAATCAAGAAATTGTATAATCTGTAAAATATAATATTTCATGACTTCAAACATTATCAAAGCCTTGAATAAATTATTAGCGCAAGAACCTGAATATATAAAAGAGCACTGCAGTGTCCCAGAATAAATCCCATGCTTTATTTAATATGGCTTTTACTTTCATGTCACAGTGATACAAACATGATATTCTTTCCTTTGTATTCTTTCTTTTTAAAGAAAATTCATTGGGTATTTTAAGGTATAGTATATGATGCTACAGGATACATATAAATGGTAAAACAAAGGTTACTATAGTGAAGCAAATTAAAATATCCAACATCTCAAATGGTTACTCACCTTTTTCTGTGGTAAGAACAAGTAAAAATGTACTCATTTTGCATGAAGTCTATATCCAGAATGATTTTGTATCCTCTCATGCTCATGTTGTACATAAGGTCCCTGGACTTGTTCATCATAAATATCTGCTTCTCTGTATCCCCTAACATGTAATTCTTCTGTATTAAGCCCTGGTAAGCACTGTTTTGTTCTCTATTTCTGTATTTGTGATTTCTTTTAGAATCTATATGTAAATAAGATCATGCAATATTATTCTCTCTTTTTTTATTTAGCACAGTGTTCTCTGTTTTCATGCAAATGGCAATATCTCAACACATTTAGGGCTAAATTTTATATATTATAATAAAACTATAATGAATTACATTATATATATTTATAATTCTTTTCATATCTTGGCAGTTGTGAAAAGTGCTGCAATGAACATGGGAATGCATATCTTTAGAAGGTACTGACTTCATTTTCTCTGGTAAATGCACAGAAGAAAGATCAGTGAATCATATGGTATTCTTATTTTTAATTTCTTTAGAAACCTACATAGTGTTTTGCAAAATAACTACACAAATCTACATTCATACAAGCAGTATAAAAGTATTCCCTTTTCTCCACACCATAACGAACAAGTATTACTTTTGACTTTTAATAATAATCATTATAATATCTCTTACTGGCTTTATTTGCATTTTCCTGATTACTAAAAATATTATGAGTGTTTTGTGTATCTATTGGCCATTTTTATGTCTTTGAAGAAATGTCTCTCATAATGTTTTTAATAAGGTTTTTATTGCTGTTGTTGTTGTTTTTCAAATACTGAGTAGTATGAGATTTTTTTTTAAATTTTGAGTTCTGAGTTTTATCACATGCATAGCTTGCAAATAATTTTCCGAATCCATAGAATGCCATTTCAATTCTTTTTCTTCTTCTTCCTTTTTTTATTTCTTTTTTTGTGGTGTAGAAGCTTTTTAGTTTAGTGTATCTCTGTTTATTTTTGCTTTCCTTTTTTTTAGCTTTTGGTGTGATATCCAAAATTTCATTCCTGCTATGTACAGGATTTTTCCCTATATTATTTTCTGAAATTTTTACAGTTGCTAATCTTTTATGCAGTTTGGGGTTGATTTCTATGAACACTGTGAAATAAGGATATAATTTTATACCTTTGAATGTAGAAAATAATCTTTCCCAGGAAGATATTTTGAAGGAAGAGATCATCCTTTTCTCCTTGTGTGACTTCGTCAGCCTTAGTTGATTGTATATGCTTGAATTTATTTTTGGGCTCTCTATTCTGTTTCCCTTGTCTGTTTTTCTGTTTTTATACCAATATATAATTTTTATTACTACAGTTCTGTAGTATATTTTTGCATTAGGATGTGTGATGCCTGAAATACTTGTTTTCTTTCTCAAAATTGTTTTGATTATTCAGGATCTTTAATGGTTCCATGTGACTTTCAAGATTATCTTTTCTATTTCTGTAAAGAATTCCTTTCGGATTTTGACAAAATTGTTCTGAAGCTGTACCTTTCTTCAGGTATATGAATACTTTAAAAATATTAATTTTTCTGATCCAAGGGCATAGGTATCTTTCACTTATTTGTGACTTATTTAATCTAACATTATTTCTGATAAAACACTTAACAATTAAGATTTGGATGAAGAGTTCCTTAACCAAACAATGATCATTTATGAAATCCACATCTAGTATTGTAATCAATGAGGGAAAACTGAAAGCTTTACCACTAAATTGGTACAAGCAAAGGATACCCACTCTCACTCCTTCTATTCAGCATGGTACTAATATTACTACATCTTTGGAAAAGAATAGGAAAAAAGAAGCAAATAAGAAAATGAAAAACATCTGTATTTCTCCTTCATAGGAATTCCCTTTCATTGACAGCTTTTACAAAAAAAGATATTAAAAGATTCTGAATTGGAAAGAAAGAAGTAAAATTATCTCTAAGTGAAATTCACAAAAAAGGGTTAGAACTAATAATGAATTCCATAAATTTGCAGAATACAAAATCAGTATTAGAATTCAGTAGAATTTTCATGCAACAATAAAGAGTTAGGTAGAAATAGAAATCAAGAAAATAATTTTCTTTATTATATTATCCCAAAAGTGCTGGATATGTAGTTCAGAATCTATAGTTAATCTGGTTTGTGAAATAAAACTCTGTAATTAGTATGTTTTCAGTATAGCTAGCATAACATATTTGGGGCGCTAGATTAGATCTCAGCACCATGAAATAACAAAATGGGAAAAATAAAACCACATAAGAACAAATTTAATGAAAGAGGTGAAGATTTGCATTCTGAAAATTAGAAAACACTGTACTCTTTTAATAGAAGCTTTTAAAATATGGAGCATAGAGTGGTAAATAAACATGAAGCATTTAGAATCAAGTACATTATTTCAACACATTTGCTAAACTTAAAAATCACATAGAAAACTTATTAAAACAGATTCATAAAATTTCCACAGATCTTATTTCAGAAAGCTTTGAAATGAGGCTCAATATTTAATATTTCTAGTAGGCATCCAAAGCTGATAAATTTAATATGCAGAGCATATATTTATACTACTGATTAATGCTTCAACATAATGCATTTTATACAGTAAGTTTGTTTTATGCTTTATTCATTAATTTTGAACATTTTTTTTCATTGTACTCATATTTTTCACATATCTCAGCATTTCTACTGTTTTTTCTAAATTGCTTCTGTAATATTTATTTCCATACCCCCAAATCCTAGGACAACTTTGAAAAAGGAAAGAAAGAAAAAGCAAAAGAAATGAAAACACATCTATATATCTCCTTTATAGGAATTCCCTTTCATTGAAAGATTTTAATTTTTTTGTTTTGTTTTCCTTACCAGGGCCTAACCAAAAAGGAAAAAGAAAAGCACACTTTATGTGAAAATGCTTGAAGATAAATCATGTAAACTACATTTACATGGAGAGAAAATTGTAGTCAGAAGGATTCTTTATCCTCTATATATGTAAATACCAGCAAAATATTCTAAGAAATGCCAATTTTTAATTTTTTAAATAAAATTTATACCCAAAGGAATCTGACTCCCTGAAATCCTTATTTTGTAATAATATGACATTCATACATCAATGCAAAATAGTATATTTGTAATTATACAGCTAAACCGTATTTTTCCTTAGTGAATCATTGTGTAAGTTCCCAAAGATCTATATATAGCATCAATACCACAGGTTTTCTAACAATATGCAAAAGTTAATATTATCCCCTTACCCATATGTTAAAAAAACATTTTTTACTAATATGCTCAAATCTTTGTGCTTGCTTCTCCTTGGTCCAGTGAATGAAAGCATAAAAGTAGGAAACACTTTTTTCACATGTTATATCTGTTTTTATTTGTGTCTAATTGGGGAAGAATGATAAAGGAGAGAAATAATGAGGAAGTTCGGAGGCATGGCACATGCCATGGCACATGTGATGTCATGACTCCTGTCTAGAAAATCTTACAAACGTGTCATGGCAGAAAGAAAAAATATAGGGGAAAATTAAAAATGAATTCATTATTTTTGTCCATACAAATAGCAAATTTTTATCCATTTATCAATTTAAGTTTGCAAGGAATTCATTCTGCTTTGTAATTTTTAAATACCTGTTGATCTTTGCTTGACACATTCACAATAATTGTCTTTTCAGGTGTTTAGCTTCATGATGCAGGTCAAATTATTTCAAAGTATCATTTATATATATATATATATATATATTTATGAATAATTAAAACTATGGTCATTTTTTAATGAATGAGAAACAAAATGTGTGATTAAAGGGATTTTCAGGGCAGAAACTATCTGCAGTTATAATTATGCTTCCTGCTTTTCTAGGGAGCAGATTCTGTGATGCATTTTAATTACCTTAATGAACAGCAATCAGGTATTTTCTTAAATTAATTAGATTTAATAAAAGATGAAGCTGTCATGAATTGAAATTACCACATGGGTTATTTGTATCACTCAAATATTAAAATATTTGTTTCTTTCTAAGCACTATGCACACAAATACACAACACACTTCAAAATAATCTGTATTTCCCTGTGTTTTTTCTTTTAGTCCAAACTACTTCTTTAAAGTTATTTGTTACTATTGTTTTGCATTTATATAGTTGTAAAAAAGTCAAAGAATTTACAAGGTCCTAACCAGTGACTTTGCACCTTTAAAACCTCAATATTAACACATTAAGAGATAATAACCTATTGTACAACCCTTCATTATACTTTTATTTTACCTGTTATAAAAGGCATCACAATTGCTCTTCCTCCATACAGATGAAAGGGAAACTACTAACCCATGAAATACAGCACCGAATTTAATGTAGCAAGTTTACAGATGAACACAATTCTCAACCTCAACTGTCAAACAATATACATTAGCTTTTTCTGATGCTGTACTGCTCTTTAACTTATTTGAGCAGGTATTCTAACATTAACATTGAACAGGTCAGTGTGTTGTTCTGAAATTATTTTATACCTAATTTCTGATTTATGTGGCACCTTGTTCTAGAGCAAAGTTCTCAAATCTTAATGTGTACTCATATCACTTGAGAATTTCATTAAAATGCAGTGTCTGATTCAGTAGGTCAGGAATAGGGCTAAGGATTCTGCATTCTTAATAGGCTTGCACATAATGCAGATGCAGGTCAGGTGACATCGTACCACTGCATTGTGGCTACCTTATTAGAATTTCTAGTAGTAGTCTGTGAAAAAATGTATTGTGGGACTTCCACATGTTAGGGAAATAAATCTCTCTTAGATTATATTTAAGTGACATTCTGCCTTCTGTTCATTAAAAGACACATTTCCCACAATGGACTTATAAAATATTCTTACATAGTATACACATGCACACACATGCACAAGCTTATGTACAGTAAAACGATAACTTACAAAGCCAACTAACTCTTTAATATTGAATAAAATTCATTGTTTATATTAACTGGTCTACAATCTTTTTATCACTTGTAATTAGGGTCAAAAACAGGGGTAATGGCAGGCATGGTAGCACATGCCTGTAAATGCACCCAATAAAACCAATAAGAAAACTAGAAAAGACAGTCAATATGGAAAGGTGAATAATCTGTTCTACTAATTCAAGTCAAAGCTCTGTCCAGTGGTTACTCTGGAGGTAAGGACCCTTGGAATTCACTCTTCAAAAATTAGTGTTTGGGTGTGACTGTTGCATTATACTTTTTTTTACAGTATGAATTCTCATCCGTGAAATGTCACCTGATTTCTTTCTAAGGATTTCATATTACTGAAGTGGCCAGGGGTAGATCACATGCTATTGTCTTGACAAAAGGCCACATCTACAGTTCTAAGATGTATATTCTTCCAAATTGTCCCTATAACTCTGACTGCGAAGTCAATAGGGCACTGAAAAAAACTCATACTAATAAATAATATAATTCTTCAGTCAGTTAGTCGCTCAATGTTTGAAAAAACTGAGCTGTTCAGAGAAATATGTTCTCTTCCTATAGTAAAGAGACATGGGGGGGAATATTGCTGACAATCTTAGGTTACTCTTTTCTCATAATTCCCTCAGCAGAACTTTTTCAAAGAACACTGAAATATCTTTAACTTTTACAGAAGAATACATCCAGAGAAAAGAAGCCCTGAGTAATTTATCAAATTCAGGTCACAGTCACCTTCTTAAAGGGAAAAGGAAGCCCATCCTTTCCTTTGGGGGAAAGAGATAAGGTTTACCTGTAAACATCTGGGTGGTAAATTCTCAGTTTGCTCATGAAACCCAATTCAAGCTCGTGCATGTGTGTGTGTGTGTGTGTGTATGTGTGTGTGTGTGTGTGTGAAAACCAAAGTACACTGAAGTTCTATCTTCAGTAAACCAAAGCTCCTGAATTATGTCCTAAAGGCCTCTTATAACTTTTTCATCATCATTTGAACCTCTTTTCTCATATCATAAAAAGCAGGAACTAACTGGCATCTTAAAATACTCAACATATGATTGGGAAAAAAATGAACATGAACAGTAACTACAAACAGTAATAGGTAACAAGGGAATGTGCATGTACAATAAAATTAGTAAGCACAGTAAAGACACTCTCAAGTCAATGCATTATATAAAACCATTTACAGAGATGCTTTGATTTTGCATTGTAAACTCATATTATTTTGTGTAAATGTTTTTATAATCCACTCGCTGTTTGAATAACCATACAAAGCATAATTATAATGAATCAGAGGTCAGCTGCATGAAATTTGAAAAGTAAAAGAAAATCAAGCAAATATGGAAAATATGCAGAAAACAATACATATTATCTATTTGTAAAGTGTTTTTGAGAATCCACTTGTATATAAATTGCAACATCCCCTAAAATTTAGTGAGGTGAAGAAAAATAAAATTTCTCCTACATGTATACAATGGTATCTGAAGTAGAAATGCTGAATTAGTTCTAAAGACTGACTTCATTTAATTCTACTTGTATTTTCTAGACATGTCATGAAAAACATGACTAAAATATCTGAGTCAAGGATATATCTGTGACAGGGGAAAAATAAAAATCAGTGCCTGAACAAGTAAAATATACTCAAGTTTTCCCAGGAGGAAGAAAATAGCATCACTTGGGGCTAGGCCTGCTTTAAAGAAATGTTTTGTGTAAGATGGTATCAAGGCAAGAACTAGCATAGATGATTTATGAAACCTGAAGGAGATACAACATATAATGAAACATAAATACACATGCAGGCGGCAAATAGTCATCAATACGAAAACAGAGACGGGTAAATAGGAGGATGCCTTTCACTGTGCACCACCATTTAAAATTTCATGGAGATCTAAAACAATGTTTTTGAAGCTGGAACAAAGTACTTAAAACAAAAATTTAAACAAATATGTAGGAGAATAAGTATTTGAGTTAGGAGGCAAAATAATCCCAAAAATTATTGTTAGTCCATAGCTTCAGATTTTATTTTATGCTTACTATTATGTAAATATGTATAATTAAGGGAATAGACAGTTAAACCAATAACAAGATATAATGATTAATTTAGAGATTTTACATTCTATGGCCTCATTCCAACTGTCAGATATTTTCCAGGGAATTATTTCATTTCTTCAATAAAAATGTCCTTGAAAGTCGTGTCATGTTTGATAATTTTTGAAAAATAGGAACACCCTGATACTATCAGTAAACAGCTTATTATAGCATGGTTTAACTTATTTCAGGGAGTTAAATAATTAACACTGAAAAGTAGTTGAAATGATAGAAATGCCTGAATTGCAGGAAAATAAAAGGCTGTCAAGATGAATCTACCTTGTATATCAATATAGAATACAGCAGTGACTCTTTATCCACAATTTCACTTTCCATGGTTTCAGTTATTTGAGGTCAACTGCAGTCGAAAAATATTAGATAAAAAATCCAAAAATACACAATTCATAAATTTTTTAAAAATGTTCTTTTGACTTGTGATGAAATTGCCTTTATTACAATATATTACTATACTTATTCCATTATCACTAAATATTATTTGTAATCTCTTACTGCACCTAATTTATGAATTTAATTATTGGTGGTATGTAAGAAAAAAAAGTGATTACAAGAAGCAGGAGGAATGTTGATTAATGTGTACAAAATTGCAGTTAGGGGCAAGAAATTCTCTTACTGAAGATATAGGGTTTCTATAACAATATTATCCTATTGGCTGGGGATATAGCTCAGTGGCACAGCACCTGCCTGGCAAGGGCAAGGTCCTGATTTTGATTCCCAGTACAAAAAAATTGTACTATACATTCCATAAAGATAAAAGAAAGGATTTTGAAAGTTTTCACCATAAAGAATAACTGAGGAAATAAGTAGCTTAATCTGATTTAAATGTCTTTCTCTTAGTTATTTCTTATTGCTGAGACAGAATACCCAACATGCACAAGTTAAGGAAGGAAAGGTTTGTAGAGGTTGCAGTCCATAATCAGCTGGCTCCAAGGCAGGGAGCTATGGCAGAGGAGCATCACAGAGGAGAGATAGTTCCTGGCAGCAGAAGACAGCAAAAGCAACAAAGGACCTTAACATTGTCTTTCTGCCCCATGTTATCTTATCCAGGCTACTCTGGACAGGTAGCACTCACATCCTTAATCCTAGTACCTTTGAGCCCAGCATTGCACCATTAATCAATTCTAGCATCGCACACTCTAGATCCAGCCACCTTCAAAAAAGTCCCACTGATCACTGCATGAGACTTTGGGGCGACATCCAAACATAGCCATAGCCTGTGTTATATCCTGTGTATATGAGCTGATACAGTACATCTTTTCTATCTGTGGTTTCAAGGATTCATTGTGCATATTGGAACTTACTTAAGTTACGTAACTTCCATGGATAAGGAGAGTCTACTGTATGTATCCTACTTAATTAATGAATAAGCGTATTATCATAAATGTCCATTATTCTAAGGCGGTGATAGTGAAATGTTTACAACTTTCAAGGACAACAAACAACCTGCTGCAGCACGTGTGCCATTGCTTTGCCACCACTGCAAAGGGAATGGGACTCTCCAAAATGTTCTAAATGTTCCTCATGGCTCTAATGTACTTTTTCATACTTTCTTACCTTGCTACCTTATAGGAATATGAAGTAACAAATGGTGTCTTATAAAACATTATCCTGCAACTTTTTAAAGCTCACTTCATTCTTGTAGCACTGTTGTTTAGACAGCTAGACTATCCTAACAGAAAAGGTGTCAATATCAAATTAAATCCAGTTCAATCATGACATTTCATGTTTCTGTAAGTAAACATGTTTAGTATACAATCAAGTAAAACGGTTCAATTATACTTGAAGTTATTTATCAATAGTGTCATATTATTCATGATTTAGAAATTTCTTTCCTAATATAAAGTATTTTAGTTCAATGTGTTCATTAATATTCTTAATGTGAGACATTTGAAGAAGAGACAGATCTTGATGTTCAAGGAGGTTGTATTCCTCCCACCTCTTCCACACACACACAAATCTTTTGTACTCAGTAGAAAATTGGTTCAGTTGCTGTTATCTGCCTTGGTAGAAGAATAGGCTGCTTATTCTATAGGCTTTTGCTTTCTGCAGAAGGCTTTATCTGGTGCTTTTATTGCTTCATTGTCACATCGAACTGTACCATTTGCTATGTCTATAAATAAACAAGGTTTCTTTTTCAAGTGTCTCTCTCAGTTGAAAGTTGAAATTAATGCACATGATCCATATACGTCTTAAATAAGCCATACAATCATATGCTTGAGAAATTCTATGTTGTATATCTGCTGATAAATATTCCCTCAATAAGCCTTATTTTAAATCTACACATACAGCAACAGTGACGTGTGTCTGGAATTACTACACAAGACAGGCACTAATCATGCAAGCATACAACCAGTTTTTTTAGTTTTCCTGGTTTTGAAAGCAGTACCTATGCAATTCCAAACACCAGGCCATACTAGAAATCATCCCTTCTAGTGGCAGTATGAGGTTAAATGGAATGACAATGACTAAGTTTCTGCTAGTTCCCAAGTTATAGCTCAGAAGTCGTGCAGCTCATAATCTTCTAGAAAGGCTGCCAAGATATCTGCTCCAAACCCTGTAAAGGACGAGCACAGTACAGGTGTGATTACTGCCAGCTTCTGATCAAGTAAGTCAGCCACAAGTTCTGCCTACTTGGAATCCATCCAGTCCTCAAGGAGGTTTTCTCCAGGCTGAGGGCGATGAGATAGCAGCGGTGTAGTGAATCATTTACCACTCGCCCCCCTCCATAAAAGATGCAATTTGAAATTGAAGACCAACTTTCAGCAACCAATGTTGTAAATCATGCAGATCCCTAAAAAATGGTGGATTTTCTAACACAGGAAAACTCAAAGTAGTAAGACCAGTAGCAAAGAAAATGAGGCCCAACTATTTGAAATTCAGAGAATTCCTGCAGTAATACATATGCATCATGGCTGGAAGTTGGGATCTGATAAATCAAATGGACAAGCAAAGCTCACAGAAATGTGCAACCGAGCAGATAGTCTGATGCAAACACCCAGAATAAACTTGGCTGTTCCAAGAAATAAAAATTAGACAAGCCACTTTCCAGGCTTTGGAGTATTAACATAAAAAACAAGTCAGATATAAGAACCAGGTCATAGAACATATCTCTGCTCTTCCTCCTGGGGCCAAAAAATGGATATTACAAACATTCCTGAATTCACTAGATATAAAAGCGAACATGATGTTTAATTTATTTTTGTGTCTGGCTTGTCCTTGCTATTCTTTTGTTCAGTTATAAAATTATAAAAATATTCTACATGTTGAATTGCATAAAAGCATTCCTTGGCTACCAGTATTATACACTCTGCTTTTGGATACTATGAAAGTTGACAAATGACACAAAGTGTACATTTTTAATAATGTCTCATTTCTAAAGAAAAAAAAAGTAGTGGTTCATGTTATGGATTGAATTTACCATTTAAAGACCTAAATCCCAGTGATTTAGAATGTGACCTTATTTGGAGATAGGAACTTTACAGAGATAAGCTCATTAAAAATTATATCATTAGGATGGGCCCTAGTAAAATATGACTAGTGTTCTTTTATTATTTTCCTTTGTATCTTTTTCATTATTGTTACATGTTTGTAGTACATAATGATTACAATTGTCTTGGGGAGTTAACACATATAGGTAATACATCTTAATTTTTTCTTTTATTTTCATCCTCTACCCTTCCCTGCTCTCCTTCATTGTTCCAACTCTTGGTTCCTTCCCATTTGCAAATTTGTGTTTTCATCATTTTTTTCCTTCAATTCTTTTTTCCTATCCCCTTTCCCTGCCCTACCTTCGCCCCCTCCATTTCTTTCCCCCAACAATATTAACTGAAATAAGACAGACACACAAGCTTAAATATCACATGGTCTCTTTTCTGTATAAAGACTGGTGCCCTTCTAATGAGGAGAAATTTGGACACAGACAAAGACCCATGGCAGACTCCATGTGAAGATGAAGATATAATGCTTCTTTAATCCAAGGGATATCAAAGGTTACCAGAAGTCCAACAGACACTAGGAGAGATGGTGCATCCTGTACAGCTCTCGAACTTCCTGGGGAGAGGACTGTGAAGGGCGGTGAGAAGGTGAAGAAATGAAGACAAGATACTGAAAGCTGGGATCAGGTGGAGCCTTCTCTCCTGATGGGAGGAAAGGAACTGTTCAACCACTACAGTGAGTTTATTTATACCTTTGGCAGGTTGATGTCACATGACAGCCATGTGCCTAGCAACCTGCCTGCATGGGAGCCTAAGGGCTTGGTGTTCTCTGGACTGGAGCAGCTTGGTCATGTGGCTCGCCTCAGGCTCTGCACATGTGATCCACCTACAGTTTCAGTGGCTCCCCTGAGAGAGATGCATGAAGCTGATTCTTCTTCGTAGCTTTCACATGGAACCAACCTGGTGACTTGGATTTCAAGCCTTCAGAAGTATGAATCCATAAACACCAGCTACTTATGCTATCCCCTGTGATATTTTGATGGAACATCTGTAGCACACAAGTATATTTCTTTTTTTTTTTCTTTTTTTTTTTTTTTTTTTGGTTCCAGGGGTCAATGTCAGGACCTCACATGCCAGCAGGTGCCCGTGCCACTGAGCAATATCACTGGCTCTTTTTTCGTATGTGGGATCCGGGAGTGGAACTCAGGCCCTCGCACTTACCAGGCAGGTGCGTACGCCACTGAGCCATCTCACTGGCCCTTCACAAGTATATTTTTTGAAACAAAATTTATAGGACAAAGATACACCATCTCCAGATTTATAAAACCTCTCTGTCCAATGAAATGTTGGTGAAGTCCTCATTAAGAAAATCTTTACCATTTTACACCTACAAGTGACTAGATAACGGAGTAGTACTACTGCTGTGACTGACACTTGGTAATCAGCCAGGGGCTTTGATAATAATTTGCTTCATATGTTATTCTGTGAAGTAAACCAAAATCAGTTTACCTTCATCTAGCAAGTACTGTATGTAATTTTTCTCTTCAGACCTCATCAGTGGTACAGAGTCAGAAAAATAGATAATGGCAAATACAGTGTGAGCTACTGTTTGTCCAACATGTTACTCTTCTGTTTATATTTGGCACAAGAGTGATTTTTTTCTAAGTATATAAATAATCTGCTATGCCAGCTATCGCTTCATCCTGCTTTGAATTTATCCCACAAAATTCAATATATTTAACTTTCATAAACTTCCAGTTCTGAATATTTCATAACATCCTGTGTGTTTTCTTTGCCCAGTGAGTTAGAGGTTTGTTATTTAATTAAAATATGTAAGGATTTTCTAAATATTTCATTGTTACTATTTACAAAATTCAATCCACTGTGGTCAGAGAAATACTCCATATGACCGGAGTCTTCTGAAATCAGTTAAGGTCTCAGTGACCCAGCATATGATCAATATTTGTTTCTTGTGTACATGAAAGAAAATTGTACTTTGAATGTTTGATGGAATATGTTATAAGGCTTATTAGGTTAGGTTGATTGATGGCTATCAAATTCCAAACCTTCTTGATTTTTTGAAAGAGAAAATTTTAATTTATATCTCCAAAACATCAGAAGTACCTCTTTCCTCCCTTAGTTTTGTCCTTATTTGCTTTGTCAAAGCTGTTATTAAATCAATATTCATTTAATATATTTTTCTTGGTTACTTTACTCTCATTGCTGAGACAAAATACCAATGCCCCAAATTAAGGAAGGAAAGGTTGATTTAATTCACAGTTTGTGCAGGTTTCAGTCCATAATCAGCTGGCTCCAAGGCAGAGTGGTGTGGCAACAGTTGAAGGCAGCAGAAGACAGCAAAAGCAACAAGAATAAAATGAAGGAGAATAAGGCTCTTTTCCTTCCTTATAGTGCAAGCAAACTACCCACCCTAGGGCAGGAGTAGCACTCACACCATCTTCCTGCCCTCCTCTTGCACAGGCTCAGGATGTTTACAAAGTGAGGATCCTGGCCCCCTGATGAGTTACTTAAAATTCTAAATTTCTTAAGTTGACACAATTAATCAACCATTACAATATTTTTGTTTTTAAATGAATTAATCATAGTATATGTGCATGTTTTTCTTCATCACTTGGTGAAATTCCTTCAATCAAAGGGTACTTTTTCTGATATTCATACCAACACTCAAACATGTTTACAATTTGTGTTGCACATTATACTTTTCCATTTCCTTTTCAACTAAGGTTTTGTATTTGAAGATAAGCTGTAGACAGCACAATGTCTTTGATCAAATTTCTTGTTTCCTTTTAATTGTTAATTGCATTTTGACTTGTTAGAGTATTCTATATTAATAGTTTTTTGTTTGTTTTTTTCTTTCAAAACTTTAAAGAAGTTCTCCATTTTTTCTTGGCTTCCATAATTTCTGATATGTCAAGTTTTACTATTTCTTGATATTTTAATTTGGTATATATTTTATGGGGTTATTTTTAGCATTTTAATCTATGTTTTTATTCATTTAAGCAGTGTGATTAAGTTATTTTCTGAGATTCATGGACCTGTGATTTTTTTTTCTGAATACTTACTGCTAGTAAGCTATTATTTTACTGGGCCATAATAGATTATTTAATTAAAAACAAGTCTTGACTCAACTGTTCCCATTTTTCAAAGGGTTCTTTCAAAACTAAATTTCTCTACAATGGAACATGTTTTATATAATTCCATTGTCAAATAAAATGATAAACCCAATCAAAATCATACATTTACCAAGGTCCATAAAAAAAATGTTTCCAGTTATGTCCAGAGAAGATTATTCTACTATCATAATAATTTGAAAAAGATTCAATGGGCATTGCTTATAATATTGATAACTAAAAGTTTATCACAGACAACTGAGAAAACACCTGAACTTTGAGTTGTAAAAAAAAAAAAAATAGAACACTATGACTCTCCTTCATAATTATAATAAATCACAAAATCCTAGTCACTTGGGAGAAATTTCTTATGATATTCCTAACTATCGAATGGGATTTCTTAATGTTGGCACCATTGATATTTTGGATTTGACAATTATTTCTTTGGATGACTATCATAGTCATCATGGGATGTTTAGTAATTTTCCTGGCCTTTACTTACTAGGTGCCAATACCATCCACCAACACTGCTGTTTGTCACTATCAAAAATGTCTAGGCTGGTGAGATAGCTCAACGGCATCAGTGCCTGCCTACCAAATGTGGTGTCCTGAGTTCAACTCCTGGTACCCACATACGAAAAAAGGGCTAGTGATATCACTCAGCAGCATGGGCACCTGCTGGCACGCGAGGTCCTGAGTTCGACCCCCGGTACCCACACACATACACAAAAAAAGTCTCCAGATACTGATACATGATCCCTGTAGGCAAAATTGTTTGTTTGTTCATTTTGGGTTTTTTTTCTTTTTTTTTTTTTTAAGACAGGACCTCACTATGCAGTCCAGGCTGGCCTTGAACTCATGGCAATTCTCCTGCCTCAGCCTCCCGGGTGCTGGGATTACAGGCATGTGCCACCATGCCCAGCTATATGTCAAACTGAATGGTTTATGAAAACATGGCAGAATAGTAAAGCACAGTTCTGGATGTGTCTGTGAGTGACATGTATGTAAACCAGCAAACTGATTACAGAAGATCAATCCTGGTTGTGAGTAGCACCAACCAATAGGCTTATAGCCTGGATAGAATAGAATAGGGAGAGAAGAAGGAAGTGTCCCCATTTTGAAGAGCTCCAATCTACCTAAGATGCTCAAGATATATCCTTTGCTGTCATCCTCTTTGAACATTGTTCTTCATACCTCCTGTTTCTTCAGCCTTCCCTTGAACACATTGGCAACTCTCCAATGATCTTCCAGGCTTTCAGCATTTGACTGTGCTGATCCTCAATCCTTCTTGTTCTGCAGCTTCCAATTTCTTGGGCTCAGCAGCTACTGGATCTTCTGGCTCTACAACACACAGATAATCATCATGGGACTCACCTGCCTCTGGTCCTGTAATAAATCCCCTCACACAATTATAAGTGCATTTTCTATAGGTTTCATTCCTCAAGTACGTACCTCCCTGAGTGTGATACATTTTTACAGAGTTTTCTTTCTTCTTTGTGTCTTTTTTCTTTATTTTATCATGCATGTGTGTACAAGGGGAAATTTGTTACTAATGGCCTAGAATACTGGTCTGCACTAAGCCAAATGTGAACATATTTGGATTATTTTCTCTGCAAATGCATGATAATTTACTCATCAGTTTGATATTCATAGCACTGTTCTCTACATGAATTAACACATCTAAAAACTCATCTGGACTTAGAAAGAGAATAAACCATGTTTGACATCATATCATCTGTAGCCCACAAAGTCTATATTATATCTGTATTAATTAGGGTTTTCTAGATGAATAGAATCTATAGAAAATATGTATATAATTGTGCAAGTGTATTTAATAGGTATCTATACAAGATCAGAGGTGGAAAGGTACACAATGGCCACCTACACACTGGACAGCTGGAGGATCCAATAGTTCTTCTCATCAAGAAGCTGAGAACCACAAAACAAGAGAGGTCAAGAATGCAGTGCCAGGGTCAGTGAGATAGCTCAGTGCCATAAGTGCCTGCCTGGTAAGCACAAGGTCCTGAGTTCGACTCCTGGTACCCACATAAAGGAAAAAATGTGCTGGTGATACTGCTCAGTGGCACAAGCGCTTGCTGGCAAGTGTGAGGTCCTGAGGTCAACTCTCGGTACCCACATAAAAAAAAAAAGAATGTAGTGCCAGTTCAAGTTCAGATCGAAGGCCTGAGAGCTCCCTGGAAATTCACTGGCATAATCTGTATTTCAAGGCTGAATAAACTGGAGACTAATGTCCACAGCCATGACAACAAAAGATGCACCTGCTCAAGTAGAATAGAACTTCCAAAAAATGCAACAGACTTCCTCTCTCTTCCCCTTTCATTCCCTTCATGCCACAAGCTCATTGGATGTTGCCACCCACAATCAAGGTGGATCCTCCCCTCTCAGTTTACTGATCCACATGTCTCTTGAAATGTTCATCTCTAGAAATATCCCACAGTGTACCTGGTTACTCTTCTAGGTATTTCTTAATCCAGTCATGATGACATCACAATTAATGGTCATAATAATTTATCACAGATATGGAACAACTGTGAATGACTTAAATGACCAGTATGAAAATTTTCTCAGTTCTGTAATTTTTAGCTGTTTTGTTTTTATATACATTACAAAAAGATGACTCAGGAGGTCTGAGTTGGCCCAATAGGAAAATAGGCTGATAACAGCTACTGGTCTTGGGACATTCTTCATATATATCAGGCCACTTTCCTAGCCAGCCTATTTGTATTTTCACATTTGTATAGATATTTCCTACTTCTCTAATGAAGAGTTGGCCATAGTCAGTGCAATCCAGTTTATATTTGATGTAAGGTATGAGAGCAAGGAGAATCTTGTAGGATTGTCATGTCCTTGTGCTTAAAATTCTTGTAAGCTTTTCATAAATACACACTATCCATGCTGGGTATGAAAAGTGATACCTGTTTGCAACTAATTCTTATGATAATATTTTACCATAATTTTATAAAATGCTCATACTTCCTATAACATTATATAGTAAAAAGGAAATATTTAATATGCTACCATTATTTTAAATCATTAATGTGCTGGAACTCTTTAAAATATTAATCTAATAAAAAAAACTTTGAAATTTCTTATATGGTTGAGCATGTAGCTCAATACAGTATGTGCTTAGCATGCACAAAACCCTGGGTTCAGTGCCCAGGATAAAAAATAATCTTTTATATAATCATATATATGCTGATGGAAGTATAATTTTGACATTTTAATTATTTCTCAAAATTGTCATTGACTTTAATACTGGCACTATCATTAGAAGGCTTTGTCCCAGAGAAAGTGAGATTGAGTTGATAATATAGTCTTGATAATTAAGGTTCTGCAAATTGTGAACCAGTCAGGGTTTGGACTGAAATTTCAGATTTTTTCTAATGTAATAATAAATATGTAATAAAACTATTATTTCTATAACTACTCTAACTCATATAATTTTAGCATATTATGCTTTCAAAAAATGTTAAATAAGACTTGTCCTTAAAGAATAAGGTCTCAGTAATATAATTTAATGAGATTTTTATGTAAATAGTATAGTCTCATAACAAAGTCTTATGGCATGAATAAAATGCAATAGAATATTACATGGAAGACAATTCAAAAGAGTGCATATTGTATAATTCTATTTATATGAAATTTTAGAACATGCAAAATATTGGAATAATGGCTGGCCTTGAGAGGTTGGAACTAGGATTGCTTTGAAAAGGTTATGAAATTTCTTTCTAACACAACCATAGTATTTCATATATCTTAACTAAAGATAATATTATAGGAATGGAGTCATTAATCAAATTAGACAAGGAATATTTATTATTTATGGATTTTATTTTCTCAAAAAAAATAGAGTTCAAATTAATGATATGAATGTTGTGATATTTAGGAAGAAGTTTGCTGATGTCTGTAATTTACTATGACATTCACCCAAAAATAAGATAAGTTGATAGATATACATATTAATGGTATAATGTTGATGGTAGTTATATAAATAAAATGTTCACAGCAAAATTCATTTAACTTTGCTTTATTTTTGAAGTGATTTACTGCCAAATTTTGGAATTACCAAAAAATAACATACCTAATCCCCATGCCCCAAAATCACTCAGACCGCATAGCTCAGGATAATGTTGGCAATGTCTTTTGGAATCAATTGGTGTATTTTAATTGTTATACACACTATAAAAACTCTTATAATGAAAATAACCTAAGATTTGTGGAACATATAAATTTTTTCATTAAAAGAACTTCTATTGAAAGAAATATACAAAAAATCAGTTTTGAGATATTTTGCAGAATACTTCTGATGTAAACATGTGATATCTAAGGAGGAAGAAAATATAAAATTAAAGTACTAAAAATCAGTCTTCCCCTCACCCCATTCTGTTCAGATGATCATGATCTTTTTTGAAAGGAAGGTGTTTAGCACATCCTTAACAACCCTAGGTTGCAAGGAGTGGGTATACCAACATAGAATGTAATTTTGAATAAGATAAAATTCTATACTTTTCAACACTTAAGAAACGTTACTGCAATTTACCATTATCCCTTTATCAAGAAAGACTGAGTCTTGTTTAGTAATTACATTATCCAGTTTAAATAATGAAGCACCTGATACATGTGATTCTTAAATATCTTTTCACAGTCAAGTTTTTATCCCTCTAACAAACTCACATTAGCTGTAAAGGAAACAAATTTCCAAACTTTATGTTTCTGCAAGATATCCATTTGGTTCCAGACAATTTACACCAACCCAATTTATTTTTTTTAATTGTGCCTAAAGGTCTTCACTAATGCACTTGCCCTCTTTTTTGGACCTTTTTTTCTAGTTATTTAAAAATTACAGCATCTTTACTCAACTGTAACTTTCCTGAACTTACTAGATATTTATATTAAAAAATTAAACTACACCAAAGGAAGACAACATTTAATATATCATAATCAGTTATCACTTGGGAACTACTAAAATTATAAGACTATATTTTACTACTCTTGGTTCGAGATGCTCAATAAACTGTATTTTAAATTTACATTCTCGATGATCCTGATAAACATAAAATGTTGAGATCTGTTAATATAATAAGTATTTAAAAACATTTTCATACTGTTTTAATTTCCAAAAGTTCTCACAAATGCCTGTAGAGATCACTTCATTTGTTTAACCAATGTCTTCACTGGTAATTTAACTACTAACAAATATATTCAGTATAGTCTGTAGATTTGAATGAAACAGGACTGATTGACTCCAGAATAATTTACAGACTAAAGTTATTAGCATCCCTAATGTTTCTATATTGAGCTATCTCAAAATTCCTCAACGAGGTAAGGTGAAGTATGTATAGTCACCAGGATTGGATAGGAGAAAGTTTAGGAGTCTTTAAAGAATGACAGCAGAAGTTGATGTTTCATTAATTAGAATAATTGCTCCAGACAAAACATAGCTATAAAAATTACTGCCTGAAATATCAAAAATTCTGATATTACTTCAGTTGATGTCTTTGATTTAGTATTTTAAAACCAAACTGCAGTCATCTCTTCTCATAGTTAGGGGATTGGCCTCACAACACCCGTACATGCTTAAATAGTACAGGTTCTGAAGTTTCCAGAAAGTAATGGCATTGTGTTTACATATAGCTTATGTATGTCCTCCTCACATATATTTAATCATTTCCAAATAATTCACAGCATCTCATACAATGTATGTGGCATGTAAATAGTTGTTGCAATGTATTGTTGAGGGAATAATGACAAGAAAAATGTGTATGCACGTTCAGTGTGCACACACTATTTTTAATTAACACCAAGTAATTTTTTATATTTAAGATGTAAAGTGTGACGTATTAATATCTGCACACAATGTGTAATTATCAGATCAGTGTAATTTGTATATTAGTGAAAAAAAACATATTGTTTCTTTGTGTTGGGGACATCCAAAATCCTTTCAGCTAAGCATTTTGAAGTATGCTTTATTTGTTTTACTTAACATAATGACCTCCAATTCACCCATGTTGTTGCAAATGGCAAAATTTCACACTTATAACAGAGTAATATTCCGTTGTATACATATACCATATTTTCTTTGTCCATTCATCAGTTGATTGATAATTAGTTTTTCCCATTTATTATTTCCATTTATTGCTATTCCACCTATTGCTATTCCATGCAATGAACATGGAAGAGTAAATGTCTCTTCAGTATATTTATTTCATTTCCCTTGGATGTATATACCCAGTGAGAGAATCACTGGATCATATGGTAGCTCTATTTTGAAATTTTTGAGGAATCTTCATACTCTTTACCTTAGTGGTTTTAATAATTTGCATTTCCACCAACAATATGGAATGTCATTTTACTCTATATCTTCACCAGATTTTGATATTTTAGTTTTTCTTGCTTTCTTTCTCTCTTTTCCAGAATGTAATGGCATTGTATTTACATATAGCTTATGCACATCTTCCTCACATATATTTAATAATTTCCAAATAATTCACAACATCTAATACAATGTATGTGCTATGTAAATAGTTTTTGCAATGTATTGTTTCTTTCTGTCTGTCTGTCTGTCTTCTCTGTCTGTGCCTGTCTCTGTCTCTTTCTCTGTCTCTGTCTCTCTCTACCTTTCTTTCCATACCATTCTTACTAGGGACAGGAGGTATCTAATTGCAGTTTTGGCTTGCACTGACTGATACTTAGTGGTATTAAACCATTTTTTCCTATACCTTCTAGCCATCTGTATGTTTTCTATTGAGAAATATCTATTTAGATCTATTTCTTCTATTTTTGTAGTGGGTGCTGAGACCAAACCCAGGACTTATAAATACTACACAGGCACTCTCCCACTCAGCTACATCTTTAGTCCCATATTGTCTATTTTTAATTCATTGCTTATTTATATTGAGTTTTTGGAGTTCCTTTTTACTATGGATATCAACCCATTTTCAGATGTATATATTGAAAACAATTTTTTCATCCTGTAGGGTTCACTGTGCTTTCTTTGCTGTGCAGAAGCATTTCAGTTTGGTGTACTCCTACATGTCTCAATTTACTTGTACAACCTACACACTTGGGATATTGCCCAAAATAATTCATGCCCATTCCAACGTCCTGATGCATTTCATCTCTTTCTTGAATTAATTCTAGGTTTTTTATTATTTAATTTTTAATGATTTTGAGTTTATTTCTATAACTTGTTAGAAATAAATTTCTAACATTCTTCTGCATGTGGCTATCTAAAATTCTTAACATCATTTATTGAAAAGTTAGTTTTTTTTCTCCTTAGGAGCATATTCTTAGATAAAATATCAGATGACTATAGATGTGTAGTTTTATTCCTAGACTCTCTGATCTGTGTCATTGTTCTATGTGTTTGTTTGTATTACAATACTTTGCTATTTTGATTAGTACATCTTTGTTATATGTTTGTTATTATAATTATTAAGGCATGATTAAATGTACAAACTAATGAAGTTCACTTGTTCTTTTGTTAAGATTTGCAGTCCTTAATATATTCTGGTTATAAATTTCTTGTCATGTGAAAAGCTGGCAAGGCTTTTCTCACATTCTGCTGATTGTCTCTTTAATCTGTCATTTGCTTTAATATCCAGAAGCTTTTTAATTTTATACAATTCAATTTTTCAAATCTTGCTATTACCCTGAGATACTGAGGTCTTATTCAGGAAGGTTGGTAACTAGTTCTGTATCTGGAAATGGCTACCTTATGTTCTCTTCTGGCATTTTGTTTCTGTTCCCACCTGAAGGTCTTTGATCCATTTAAAGTTGATTTTTGTACAGAGTATGAGACAGTGAATAATGTTAAGTTGGTGGAATCAGCCAATGTTTTGAATGAAATAATTAATACTAATAATGTATGGTTCAAATAGGAAGTCATTACAAAATAGCCATAACATTATACATGTAAACTGGATGTTAGTCTTCCATTCACTTTTATACAATGAGCTTACCAATTTTAAAGTTCTTTAACCAGTTTGATAAATATTTCATGTAAGCAGGTTATCTTATTAATCAATAATATTTATATGGCTGTGATGGAAAGCAATCTGGATAATTCTATTTTGTATAAAACATGCCATAATTATATGTTCAATCAATGTATTTTAATAGATTTGCTAAAAAAAATGGACTAAATTCTAGAGTCAAGGAGGTAATATAGGATTGTGTGGGGCTTCTAAACTGGGTCACATAAATAAAAGATTTGTGATTACAGCTAATCATGAAAAGAGAACTGTCACTACACTTTAATATCCTCACATGGCGGAAGTATATTACTATTCAATGAATCAATAAATATCTAACTCAATATTTGACAACACATGCTATCTGATGTTCAAGTTGGCTGAGAATCATTGATCCCAGCAACAACCTAGATGTTTTTGAAAGGATTGTCATGAGAAAGAAGAGAAAGACCCCATTTTTTGTTCTAGGGAGTAAAAGGATAAAATGTGATTAGGTGAATCAAGGAGATATATTTTTAATTCTATCCATATATTGAAAAATCTGTATAATATTTTAATTCATATCAGCAGTATTCAGCCAAATGCTACATCCTTGAGCACTTTCAAACACATGGTATAAAGTAGACTTTTGGTTTAGGAGGAAATAATCTCACCAGCATTCATTAATATCAAACTATTAGTGCTCATTGTAAATATTAATTTTGAAGGATTTTGATTTAATGTGGAAACCAGTTTTCTCAGATATATTGTCTACATTAAAGTATTTCACTAATCAAATAATCATTTTAATAGGCTTTTTGTTATATATTTAAAACACTGACTTCTAAATTTTTTCTTTGTTTCCTGTTTCATCTATATTTTATTCAGTGGGCAGCTACTGATAGAACTCTTATTATTATTATTTTTTATTATGCATATTACCAATGACTATTACATAAAATTCACTTATCAAGTTGTTCTATTAAATTAGAGATGTCAAAAGAGACTTCATACTCTCAAAAGAATGCACTATCCTGGATTATTATGATAGGCAAGATTTCAAATAATATATTTCCTAAACAATAATAATAAAGTACCTTTTTAATTCAGAAAGAGAAGCATATAAATTTAGTATTCATGTGTTAATTCATCATTGAGCAAGAGTTGGGCCTGGAGAAAAGCTAAACTTGAGGATTCTAGAGAATACCCTACCTTGCAAGGCATGTTCAGGCAATTTGATGGTTTTTACATGTGGGGTCTCTCCTGCAGTGGGTCTTATTAAAGTTATACATCAAATAGAGAAACAAGCTTAGTTTGATCAAAAATTTCTGAAAACAGGCATATGAAATGAATAGGCTCTTCTCAAATGAAGAAGTACACACAGCAAATAAACATGAAAAAATGTTGAACATCACTGGTCATTTCAGAAAGGCAAATTAAAGCAACATTGACATTCAACCTCACTCTAGAAAGAATGGCTGTCATCAAGAAATCAACTAATAACAAAGCTGGTGAGGCTGTGGGGAAAAATGAATCCTTCTCCATTGTTGTTGGGAGAGTAAATTGGGGCAACCGCTATGGAAATCAGTATGGAGATTCCTTAAAAAACTAAAACTAGAAGTTCTGTTTGACCCAGCTATTTCTCTTCTAGGCATCTTCATGAAAGAGTTACAGTCATCACACTCCAGTGATACATCCATACCCATGTTTATAGCAACACTATTTGTTATAGCTAAATCTTGGAAATAGCCCATATGCCCACCAACAGATGAATGGATGAAGAAAATGTGGTATTTATATATAATGGAGTACTACTCTGCCATAAAGAAGGACAAACTTAAGACTTTTTAAAGTAAATAGATGCATTCTGTGAGAATAAACTTAAGTGAAATATATAAGACAGATTAAATATTGAATTGTTTCTCTTGTGTGAGAAACTCAAAGTGTAAATAAGAAGCAAACTATAGGATGGATATTGGGAAGTAAGAAGAACTTCTTCAAATGGGAAAGGGAATAAGGGGGGAAGAAAAGAAAGGGAAAGGGATTTTTAAAAGATTGAGAATTAAAGAAAAAAATAGAAACAAAGCTTTTCTAAATTGGGAAGGGAAGAAGGATCGAAGGGATGGGAGGTCAATGGGGAAAAAATGATATATTATGTCCATGCTTAAATTTCTCATGATGAATGTAATCAGTAGGTATGGAAAACATATACTAATAACAAAAGAGGGAGAAATATTTTTCTCCAGACCTGTTCTTAAAAATTGATAAAAATTTTTTTCTTTGATAAGAACATTTATCACAGGATTTATATCCGTACTGAAAATTTACATATATAGTACAATATTGTTAACTACATAATGTTGTATAACAAATCTCTAGAATTCATTAATTCTATGTTTTTGAAACTTTACACCCACTGAACAGAGTTCCACATTTCCCCTTCACTCAAACCCTGAAAAACACCATTCTACCCTCTATCTCTGTTAGTTTGATATTTTAGATATATCGTGTAAGATGAATCATTCACGTCCTTCTATGACTAGCTTAGTTTACTGAACATAATGTCCTCTGGGTTCACCAATGTTGTTGTCTTTAACATTATATCTTACATTTTTGTGTGTGTGTGTGTGGGTACCAGGGGGTCGACCTCAGGACCTCGTGCGCCAGCAGGCGCCCATGCCGCTGAGCGATATCACTGGCCCCTTTTTCGTATGTGGGTTCCGGAAGTCGAACTCGGACCCTCACGCTTGCCAGGCAGGCGCTTATGCCGCTGAGCCATCTCACCGGCCCCTATTTCTTACATTTTAAGGCTAAATAATATTCCATTTTGTGTATATAAAACATATTTGTGCGTTCATCTACTTATTTTCACTTGGGTTGTTTCAGATATCTCATTGTCATCCTGATCCTGAATTTTTTGAACATATAGCTAGAAGGCAAAGTGCTAGATCATATGGTAATTCCATTTTTATCTTTTTGAGGATTTCCAT
The DNA here is from genome assembly GCA_028451465.1 of Erethizon dorsatum. NCBI lineage: Eukaryota > Metazoa > Chordata > Mammalia > Rodentia > Erethizontidae > Erethizon > Erethizon dorsatum. The sequence continues at coordinate 72,192,639 of CM051832.1, forward strand.
ACTTTGTTCCATTACTCTGAACCATTTTCTACTAAATGGTTCCATATTTCCACAACAACATTATTTTTATTTTTGCATTTTTAAGTAATTTATGTGTATATAGTCAAGTGATTTTTCAACAATTATGCCAAGTATAATAGGAAAAGTACAGTCTCTTCAACAAATAATATTTGGAAAAAATATTCACATGACAATGAATGAAATTGTTCCATATGCAATTTATCCTTTATCATGCCCAAATATCAACTCAAAATGAATTTAAGAATTAACTATAACACCTAAAAATATAAAACTCCTAGAAGAAATTATGAAGGAAAGCTCAGTATAATTGGACTAGGAAACAATTTCTGGATATGCAGCACAAAAGCATAAGCAACAAAAACAGATAAAAGCTTCCTAAATGTAAACAATCGACAAAAGAAAAAGACAACCGTAGAATGGAAGAAAAGTTTTGTAGATGTTGTGTCTGATAAAAGGTTAACATCAAAAGTATATACATAACTCTCACATCTCTATAAAAACTGAAGCACAATTAAAAATGGGCTAAAAACTGAAATGTCATTTTTCCAAAGAAGACAAACAAATGGTGAACAAATACATGAGAGGATGCTCAGTGTCAGTAATCATCAGGGAAATGAGAGTCATAACCACAAGGTATTGGCTCATATGAATGGCTATGACTTTACTTAGTATCAGGAAATTTTACCACTGCTATCTCATAGAAACTTACTCTTTCATAAGTTTTTCTTTACTTTTATATCCATTATAGTCATTTTTCTCTACACACTGAAAATTAGTATAAATAGTCATGTTTGGTCTACCTCTAAATAAATTTGAGGATACTTAGCATGCAAGAGCACTTGATCTTCAGTCAATATGCCTGTAATCTGTGTTTCCTAAATATAACTTCTACTACTAATATTTTTCTGAAGAGCTGCCTAAAAATAATTTAAAAGTAGAGTTTCTGAATATGTTGCCAATGAAGGAAGATAACTTTGAGCTCTGAAAACAAGTGCAGCAAAATGAAAGTTTTAAGATCACTAGAAAAACAAGAGATTCTCATGACAGAAAGTATTATTGGCTTGTCATATACAAAATACAGACAAATGATAAGTATCAACGTATCACTTCATGTGGGGTTTTATTTTTACACGAGTTGAAAATAACTACATGTCCTTATAAAGCACTTTAATAACAGAAAAGCTGGTATGAAATTTGTATACTATTTTGAGAACCTTATACTTTCAATGTAACATATATAATAAGCAGCATAACAAGACATCCATATAATACATAACACCACACAATAAGAATATCATAGCCTATCTACATTTAAATGAGGGTCAGTCACATAGAGAGTAAGTGGAGGAGCCCGAATGAAATTCCTCACAGCCCTTAGCCTCTATTGGAAGCTATCCAAGACAGTACATCCTTCTCTGGACAGTGGCAAATGAAAATTAGAGCAGCATATTCCAAGGTGAGGTTTGAACATTTATTCCCCAAAATGTTCTATGAGTAAAAGCTTCTGTGCTTATGAATATTTAAAATCTATGCAATTTTATTTCACACCCTTGGAAAGTAACAAGGAACTAACTTAAAAAAACACTAAAAACAACTTGAAGTAAAGGACTTTACATGTGTTTTTATACACATTTCCCACACTTTAGTGAATTGAGCATCTATAACTACAAACTTTCTCAAAAATGTATCCCCATTCCTAAGAATACACATTAGAATATTCTCATACAAAATGAAAGAGAATATTTTACTGTGACATTAAAATGGCTTCCATGTAACACTGCATAGTCAGAAGCCTGTGTAACCTGCAAAAAAAAATCTCATTTAAAGTGAGATTAAATGAGATTTTCAAGAAAATTATCTTCATTTCACATATATTTTTTCCCATTTGCAGATGAGACAATAACCTGAGGAAAAAAAATAAATGATACAACAGAGATCCCATAGCTTGTGCATTTGCCATCTTTCCTATTATCAAAATGGCCGGTATAAAACCTGTCCCTCTTACGTATGTAATGTGAAGTATTCCTTTTTTCTTTTTTAACCCAAACTCTCTACTATGGAATTGTTGACATTTTAAAGCTTCTCTAGTTCACTCTCATTTGCTGCATTGATGCCAATTTATCCAATTAGTCTGACAACACGTGTCATTTCTGTAGTCAAGTTGTCTTGGAATCATTGATCCCAAGAGCAACAGCTAAGTGCTCCTGATCTTCAAAGCAGTGCTCAGAATGGCCTTCCTAATTATGGTTGCCCTTTCCGTTTTCATTTATTTGATGCAAACATTCTTAACAGACCTGAGTCATCTCCCTAGAAGCTTCGGTCATTACTGATTAGAACTTCACATTCCAAAGGTATAAACAAGTCTCTTGGTTTCCATTGAAGAGGAAATCCAAATTTTCCTAAAATTTTCATCATTTTCTACAAGTTAACTAAATATATTTTCACCACCATGTATGTTATGATATAGTCTTAAGGGTGTGATAATTTGTGAAATTAATTTGTCAACAGATTTTTAGTAACTCTATGTGGAATATTGTAACTTTCTGCAATTGTATGTGATTAGATGATGAGTATGTATGCTCTAAATTAGTATAGCTCTTTGTTCCTTTTTATTTACCTGGACTTAATTACTTAATTACACAGGAATATAGCCAGGCAGATTACTAGGTATGTTAAAACTCAAGCTGTATGACTGGCTTTTTAAATAATCAGCAAATATGCTTCTTTGATATTAGCAGTTCTCCTGTTCAGTAGATTATCAGCATATTATTTCTTACCCTGGTTGCCTGGCTTTTGCCCTTCTTAATGCTTTTTCATACCACTAATAAAGGATGAACAGAAAAGATATTAAATTTAAGTTAATCTTCTTGTTAGTCACTGAATCAGCAAGGACCTGCTGGGAGTCCATTGAATACAAATTATAGCAATTTTCTCTTTGATAATCTTTTATTCAGAAAGAAGCTCATTTTAGAAATTATACTGAACACATAATGGTCTCAACCATGAATATTCCCTCTATTCCAGTGCATATTAGTTATTATTAATTTTTATTTATATCACAGTTTAAATTTTCTCCTGGGGAAATGTCATCTAATGACTTTAAAATTTATTAATTACTTTATAAGATAGTGTCTGACTAGCAGTACCCATAATAAAGTTTATCTATACAGGTCTGTAGTATATGTATCTGTGAAAATATTGACAAATTTGTTTTTTTTTTTTTTTTTTTTTTTTGACAAATTTGTTTTAAGTTTAAAAGTTATTGGAATATAAGAAAAGTCTATAATTTACACAAATAATAAGAATGTTCTATAATTACTTCATTAGATATACTCTTATTTAAAAGATCTGATTATTGACCTAAGCGTTCTTCACACTCACACACTGAAACTTGGGTAGGTGGGAAAAGTACGGGAGGAAGCCTGTTCATGCTGTCTACTCCTTGCTTTGTTCCTGCTTTTCACCTGCTTCAGACATTGTCATCACTGACCAGAAGAATCAACTGTGTAACTTGAAAGGCTTCAGACCCGGGTCTCAACCATTCAGTCAAAGAAAGAATGTATTGCTTCATGTATTAAAAGATAATTCAGTAGGGCTCAGTGGAATGAGTAATTTACTAATATGAAAGATAATGAGCACCAAAAAATATATTTCCAAGCATTATAACTAACAATTTCCATTTAAGAACAACTACTGCAGAAGCTACCCTATGTGCAGCCAGATAGCAAGCAGTACAGAAAACTGCATTTCAGTACACGCAGAAGTACAGTATTTAACTACATCCCATAGACTGGAAAGGGCATAAGGACACCATTTGGTTTCCACCTTTCAACTTTTATTCTCAAGAGAAAAAAAAAATCTTCCCTCAAAAATAGTAAAATTGGGCAAGAAAAAATATTAAAATCATATTTATTTCTAAATGTCATTTTGATGGTGTTTTCCTTGATTAAAATATTACTTGTATTAAAACTAAACAAACAGGGCCAGTGAGATGGCTCAGTGGCATAAGCACCTGCCCGGCAAGTGCGAGGTCCTGAATTCGACTCCCAGTACCACCCTCCCAAAAAAAAAAAGCTGAACAAGCAAAGCACTAGCTAATGAGAAAAATGTCTCTTCCTCTGTCCTATCACTGAATTTTCTATATCTATAGGTGTAAAATCTACAAGTGTATTTATGGAACAGAAATAGTAGATCCCTCTCCTGAAGACTTAGGGGCAAAAAAAATAAAAAGATCCTATCTATTAAAATAAAGTTCTGTGTTATGCGTTAAATGGCAATCAAGATAGTTCTTCCATGATGACAAAAAACAAAAAGTCTTAAGGGGAATACTTACAAGTTTAAAACAATTTTTCCACAAGTCACTCTACAGAACTTTGATAGCAATAACAGATATAATCAGGCACTCTACAAACAGGCTTGTTTGTTTTTAGAGAAAGTAGTAATAAAATAAAATACTGTTAAGAATATACATTTCAGGGCCGGTGAGATGGCTCAGCGGCTTAAGCGCCTGCCCGGCAAGCGCGAGGGCCCGAGTTCGACTCCCGGATCCCACATACGAAAAAGGGGCCGGTGATATCGCTCAGCGGCACGGGCGCCTGCTGGCGCGCGAGGTCCTGAGGTCGACCCCCCGGTACCCACAAAAAAAAAAAAAGAATATACATTTCATATATGGTTTGCAATGTTTTATGCCTTGTGCCCTATAAATACAGGAATGTTGGGTAACATTTACTCAGTGGTAAACAGTTCGTTAAATCAGATTCCATCCAGTTGCCCTAAAGGACCATGCACACCTGCTTAACCACACTGTAGTTTGTTTTGCATAAATGCAAAAAGATAAAAAATATATACACGTATATATACATGTATATGTATCTGTGTGGTAATGTCAGTACAGGGCCATTATTTCCACCAGGCAGTCATTCGTTTGGTTTGCACCAGTTGTCAGAGTTCCTTAGATGAGTCACATACACTGTTGATAGACTTCCAGAGTCTTCTAACCTTGCCTTGTTCCCCTGTGTTCGAATCCCACCTTATTTGAATTTCCAGTCTTTGCTCTGCTTAATGGAACTTATTTTCATGAAAAATGTGTATATGTTAAATCTGTATTTCTTATTTGGTCTAAACATTTGTCATGGATCTTCAATTCATCAAAATAGATCAATAATTTAAATGTTTATTGAGATATAAACCTCTGCAGAATTTTTAAGACGCAAGGTCCATTGGGCAAGAATTGTTGGGAATTTGTTTTCATTTTTACAAGATTTAGTATGAAGGTGAAAATAATGCTGAAAGGAATTATATTGCTGGTTATGAATTTTTATGATGAGATCTAGCAAAGTCAAAGGTGAGTAATAACTGTATGGTGAGTCTTAAATCCCATATTTTCCTCAGGGTGGACAATGAACAGAGAAAATCTGACTTGCATTTTAATGATTAAATATTCCATAAATAAACTGTATGTATCATATTAATAATGCTATAATATTGACATGACATATAATGGGTGATTTTGCAAAACTGGAATTTTCTGAACTCTTCAATTTTTGAAAGTGCGTGCTCATTATGTAATCACACAAAAACTATTTTCAAATTTTATTATTAAACACTATATATGAGAATTTTTTGTATAATTGCCTAATCAAATATTAACATCTAAAAAGGGAGTAGCACTTGCTTTGTATCTGATTTTTCAACTTAGATAATAAGTCTAGATAATCTTGCTTCTTCATAGTAGTGTAATCAATCTGACCTCTCCTATTTTTTATTACTAAAGATCAATAGCTAAATAAGTCTTTCTGAAATATTTTCATCTTTGTTTTTTAATCTTGCTACTAAGGGCAGAAATAGAGAAAAATAATTAGAATAATAATAATTATTTTTCTAACTGTTTTGCAGCTTTCATAATTATTAAATGGATAAAATACATGTTTGTTAATATGATTTAATATAAGCTATTTTTTACTGAATCATTTGCAAGAAAAATATTTTATTTATTTTAATGAAGTTATTAGATCAAACTTAAAATTTCATGCTAAACATTAATTTTATTATTCACAAATAGCAATATATTTAATTGTTTAGTGCTCAGGATTAATAACAGGAATTTAAGTGTCTAATTTCTGCCTGTGAAAAAAATGTGCATCATGGTTCTAATCATAAATACCAGATATTTAACATTTGTAAGCTATAATATGCCATCAAGTTCATTATAATTACATAAGCACAGATAATTTAATATAGAATACAAACCACACAAATATAAAATATATCAAGAAATATAAATAAAAGGTGTTTTGAAGCATACTAACAGAATTTGTTAATGGAAATCAATACTGAAAACAAAACAAAAAAATAGAAAAATATTTTATAACAGACGATCTGTTGTCTCTGGTGACTTAACCATGGCATTCCATGGCCTTTCCAATGATAATAATAATTTGTGTTAATGTGGTAATGCATCAGGGTGAAAAGCCAGCTCAGCCTGAAATAATGCCTGCCTGAATAAACCTGCTTGCAGTGGTATCAGGTCAGTTCTCTAGCGGTTCCATCTATTGGTGCTATGCCCTCCCCTACTTCCTATACCTTGTGAGATATCTTTCTCTTCTTTTATTTTAGTGATGTTACAATAATTAGCTTCAAATTTTATTCTTTAATAGTCAATCCAGACTTGAATTAAAAAATCTCTTCCTAAATTTTATTTATTAAAACTGTTCATAGTCTAAAAATTGAGGTCAAAAATGTTTGAGTGTTATCTATTGATACTACTGTATATTATAAATCATAACAAATTTAAAATTAATTTATTAATTAAATATTGTAACACATGCCAACATTAGTGACAGTTTATGAAAAATAACTACTTCTATAAAACAAAAATCACATTGTTTTATATTTCTGGAAATTCTAGTGACTCAATAAATTTCAGTTAGATTCTCATAGATGTGTCTGTGTTTTATTCTTTGGAATCTTGCACACTTATAAAATCATAGTGAAAAAATTAAACAATATCTGAGTAGCATCGCTGAAATAATTTTGACATTGCAAACTTCCTGATAGAGTTGGGCGATTCATAATGGTACCCAAAGAACTGGCCTAAACAATTTTTCTCAACCACTAGATACATGATCAAGATGTATGTGTTATGTGTAACTATACACATTAGACTCTCTTGAAGTTTCATGTTCAGAAAATATCTTCATACTAAACCATAACAATAACATGAGGAAGAGGAAGAAATGGAAGTCTTTCCATTTCTTTCAATACTTCCTAAAATAATTGTTCCACCATCAAAACAACATGAAATCAATCACAAGTTTTGCAAGACAGTAAACAAAATGCATGAATAAATAGAAAAAAAAGCTAGTACTAATTGTTAAATATGAGATAAGATGAGGTCTAAAGCCCTTGAAAAATATCAGCTCAGTACAAATAAGATAATATTTTTAGAGATGATGAATATTAACAAATGGCAAATCTGCAAATGAACTTCAGAGTTTTGCCTTGTGGTGAATATTTTCTATTCATTCATTTTCCATAAAGAACTATCTTGTGTAATAATACCAAAAATCCAACTGATGAGTATTTACTTGATCCAATATAATTCACAATTCCTAGTTTTACAAAAATCAGATATGTGATTGAATGGAGGATTTTCTTTAATAGATAGTAAACTAAACCAGCACTTCTGAAGAGCATGCATGCTAGATTTCCTGGCCATTGGTGGAACTGCTGAGAAAAATAGGAACTTGATTTGAGTGCACAAAACTGGACAGACTGGCAATGCAAGAACCAAGAGAATGAGAGAACGACTTTTTGCTTTAAATAAAACAGTTGAATCTTCTAATTCACAGGTTATGAAAGACCAAATCCTTCTCCAAGTCTACTAAGAATTCCTGCTGACTTATTCTATTTGTGATGACCTCTAGTTCTGAGTTCCTAAAAGAGAAAATTATTTTCCCTAGAATTTTGTAGTTTAAAACAAGATCAGCACAAAATTCCGGTGTGTCAACATGGTAAACCATGTGCTTTAGCTTTTCATCACTGTGGCAAAATACCTGGGCAAAATAACTCAAAGGAGAAAAGGTATATTTATTTTTAAATTAATTTTATTGGTACATTTTATTTTTTATTGGTACATTTTAGATATACAAAATGATCACACTCATCATAAGGAATTTGTACCTGTACATAATATATCTTGATTCTTCTTTTTTCCTCAATCCCATCCCCTCCCTTCAACTTCTCTTTTCCTCCTTATTTACAGAATTTTGTTTTCATTTTTTCCTGCCATTCTTTTTTATTTTTTCTTCCTTTCTTTGCCCCTCTCCTCTCCTTTGTTCCCCTTTCCATTTGAACATTTTCTTCCTATTTCTCAATATCTATTATAAATTTTGGTCCTTATTTACCTCTTCAGTTTCTCACACCAGAGAAACAATGTGCTGTGCAAATGTGTGTCTGATTAGTTCTTTGTCTGAGAAACAGCTGTCAAAAAGTTTTTGTCTCTGCATTCTGTTGGTGGTTTCTCTGCTGTGCAAAAGCTTTTTAATAAGATGAGATCTCAGTTGCTGATTCTTCATAAAATTTCTATCTTCCAGGAGTTTGTGTTTCTGTTTTAATGTTTAGATCTTTGACCTATTTCCATTTTAGTTCAGTGCATGGGTCTAGTTTTAATCACTGGCATGTGGAAAGCCCATTTTCCAGAACCTTTCATTGATGAGTCTGTTTCTTCCAGGGAAGACAGATATTTGGGGTGATATTTTCAAAGGTTTCAGTTTTTGGTCAGTTGGATCAATTGCTACGAGGTTTGTGCCAAGGAAGAATCATCATGGTGGAAGACCATGGCAGAGGAAAGCTGCTCACTTGATGGTAACCAGAAGGAGAGAGGGGGAGAGAAAGAAAGAGAGAGACAGAGATAGAGACAGAGACAGAGACAGAGAGACAGAGGGAGAGAGAAATTAGAGCCAGGGTGGAAAAGGCCAGGCACAAGATATCATCCCTTAAGTCATATCCTATGACCCACTCTCTTCAGTTAAGTCCTCCTTTCTAAGATTACATGATATTCCAATAAGGACATCCAACTATGAATCTACTGATAAACTTAGAGCCCTTGTGATACAATCAACTTCCAAAAGCCACACTTCTGAATCCTCCTGATAGGAGAACAAGCACTCAACCTATGAGTCTCAAGGGATGCATCACATCTGAACCATCTTCTCTGATCTATCAGGCCTCTAGGTCTTTTCCTTGCAAACAAATTTTCATCAGTTTTGGGCTATCTATATCTATCTATCTATCTATCTATCTATCTATCTATACGGCAGCTTGAAATTTTACTTTCTCAATTTTGCAACTCTGTATCATGTTATTTTTTATTTATGAGAAATGGAGTGCTAGGTTGACACTAGTTTAATGTTCTCCTTCATTCTTCCCTCTGTTTTAACTCATCTAAGTGAGGAAATGAACAACTTTTTTTTTCCTACCCAACACAACATACATAAAGCAGGAGTTTCACTGGCGTGCTGGTAATAGGTTGACATCTGTTCTCAAAAATAAATAAATAAAATGGAAAGAGAAAGAGGGGAAGTTGAAAGAGGAAAGCAAAAAAGAAAGCCATAAGTGTTAGCATTTGTCTAATTGCATGATATAAATTATCATTATGTCAATATGCTTCCAACACGATGTTACTTATGTTGAATTTGGAAAGATATAGTGACATCTACTATTTTGATTTAGCTGACTACAATGAATTATGCGCATAGAATAAATTATTGTAATTTTGATCAGAAAAGAGTTTTTCATCAAAACAAAGAATATCTCTTCAAATTTAACACTGGACATCATACTCCATAAAATATTTATCTATCCTTGACATTGCTTATTCTTTTACATATATTCCTGTGAACCTTTATTCCTTGACAAATTTTGGGATTCCATATTTCCTTTTCCATTGGTGAAGTCCTCTGAGGAAGACTGAAATAAAAGCTCAGCTACCTTAAGTCCTTTTCTTTATCAACATAGAAAAAGTAAGTAGATAATTTAAAATTTTATTTTTCTGTTTCTCTTCCCAGCTAAATTCTGTCTTCTTTTCTGAATGAACATTTACATTTTCACTTTACTATTTCTCTCTCATCACTTGACTTTGAAACTGTAAGGAAATGGTATAGAAATGGATTTCTCTTCCAAGGTAGAAGTATATATTATCAATTTTTTTTGTGGGTACTGGAGGGTCGACCTCAGGACCTCGTGCGCCAGCAGGCGCCCGTGCCACTGAGCAATATCACCAGCCCCTTTTTCGTATGTGGGATCCGGGAGTCGAACTCGGGCCCTCGCGCTTGCCGGGCAGGCACTTAAGCCGCTGAGCCATCTCACCGGCCCATATATTATCAATTTTGATGTTAAAGAATATTTCTTTTCAACTTGGGCAAAAGCTGAGATTAAAACATTATAGAAGCAAAAACATATTAGACAATTCATAGTCCACAGAATTTTCTGAATATTTCATTCTTTCTTACTCAACAGTGTTTCTTCATGGTAATATTTTATATTGTTTATAGTTTTGGAAGATGCAAATTAGCCTCAGATACTAGTTAAGAGAACAGAAAATTGTGTTTTACATAGGGTGTGCAATTTTCTCAAAATTTTTGTCAAATACTCCACTAATATGACTGTTGAAAACTAATTTTTTTTTTGTGGGTACCGGGGGGTCGACCTCAGGACCTCGTGCGCCAACAGGCACCCGTGCCGCTGAGCGATATCACCGGCCCCTTTTTCGTATGTGGGACCCGGGAGTCGAACTCGGGCCCTCGCGCTCTCAAGGCAGGCGCTTACGCCACTGAGCCATCTCACCGGCCCGAAAACTAATTTTTTATCAGACATTTTAACATAGGTCCTAGGATAAATGTCCTTTTTAGGACTTTAAACATTCTAAGGATACTCTGTTTTGAAAGGTAACTTTTTGTTTTGATTTTATGCTTTAAAAGCATGTAAAGTTAATATATTAGTTTATACAACTGTTTTACAAATGAAAAAATACCTTTATCCTTGTCTCCTTTTTTTTTTTTGTGGGTACCAGGGGGTCGACCTCAGGACCTCGTGCGCCAACAGGCACCCGTGCCGCTGAGCGATATCACTGGCCCCTTTTTCGTATGTGGGACCCGGGAGTCGAACTCGGGTCCTTGCGCTTGCAAGGCAGGCACTTATGCCGCTGAGCCATCTACCAGCCCAATCCTTGTCTCTTGAAACTGAATAACATTATTTTATTTTAGTTGTTGGTGGAAGAATTTTGAATTAACAGTGTCTTAGCAGTGAATTAACTGAACTGTTAGCCTCTTGTCAATAGAAAAGGCTTAAAATTTCCTCAAGGAAACTAGAAATCTAATTCGGTGTTTCCACTTCTGTAATTATAAATTTTTTTCTCCAAAGTTTGTTCCCCTTCCCTCCACCATGGGCTGGAAATTCAAAAGTTCTCAAAGGAATTGACATTTTATTTTCCTCCATTACTGCACTCATGTTTCTGCTTGAAGGCAACGATAACTGTAATCCTTAACTTGTAGGCTTTCTTTTGATGTCTTCCCTTTCTTTTGCATCAACTTTAAGGAAAAGTGGCATAATTACAATCATGCCTTATAAGTGAAGGCTTGATGTAAAAGCCTATCCAGTTTCATGTTTGGAACTAAAATTTCTATCTTTAGAAAACAATGTATATATCAGAAACATATTACCTATTACCTAAAAATAAGTAAATAGATCAATCGATAGATAGATAGTATAGTTCTTGAAAGATAATAGTTTAATAGCCAAACACATTTGTTTTAAGTTTTCCTAATAAATTGGAAATGATAAAGTGCTTTTTCTTCATTTCATCTTGAATTAATTTTCCCAACTAAAATTAATTCTGATTATATGTATATGACAGTATTCATTAAAATCATACTTCCTTGAGAAGGAAGATCTTAGGGTTATGTATTTTTAGCGTATTTTCATCTTTAAATGAAATTCAAAATAATGATAATTTATTTAAATTGCTGTGTAAACCAAAATTTAATACTTTGTGGTAATATTATTGCATTTATACTATTCTCTAGTATTCATAAACTAGTTGATTGTGCACTTTATTTTATATAACAATCTTTCTAACCTTATTAAAATTTTAAATTAATATTTATAACTCTAGATCTGACCGTTATCTGATCTTTATCCACCAACATGTACATGTTTTAACTCACTCCACATCATTGATATTAAAACAGACATTGATTTCCATGTCAGCTTTATGTTCTTTCAACAAAAATAACTTCCTAACACAAATAGTAAAAGTAATTAAAATGGTAGCAATATTTTAAATGTACATAATGTAAAAATAGTGTTTCATCATTAATCTTCATGTTTGAAATAAACTCTAGTTTTTGATTAAAAATTTGATTGAAAGGACATAATGGCATATCTCAGGTTATATATTTTTTAACCACTTCCAGTAATGTATGGGGAAAATGTCAATATATAATTACTTCATTAATTACCATTTAGTGAACTGAGTTTCTATATTTACTACTCAGAACACTTTAATTTGCTTTCTAAATCAATAAATAAAACCCTATTTCTTAAAAAAGGGAGATGCTCAAAGTGCAAATGTGGAAGAAGAGTGTGATTTAATTTAAAAATTAAATGTAGAAATTTTACACTAACATAAAATAGTGCTCTCTTTATCTGCTACTATAATCCCAAATAAAATTAGATAGCCATCTTATAATTACTTTTAGGTAAATTATTACAAATATCTTATGCAACACAGATTACTGGATAAAACAAGTACCCTGAAAAATCATCCTGGGGAAAAAATGTACAATTTGCACTAAAGGAATAATGGAATATGCAAGCCAAGCAAAAACTACCAGGAGGCAATTACTGAAATCTCAGCTGGCTATTTGTACTTCTGAGAAATGTCTGTACATTTCATTTGCACATTTCTTGATTGGTTCTTTTATTTTATATAATTAATTCTTTTAAGTTCTTTATGCATGTAGATATTAGTCCTCTGTCTAAAGAACAGCTGATAAAATTTTTCCCATTCTCTAGGGTGTCTTTTCACTCTACTAAGTGATTTATTTGCTGTGCAGAAATTTTTAATTTGATGTAATCTTATTTATTGATTTTTGATGTTATTTCTTGTCCAGTTGGAGTTCTGTTCAGAAAATCCTTGCCTATACTAATGACTTCAAGTATTTTACCCATTTTATCATCCAATCATACCCGTGGATTTGTTTTAATATTTAGATCTTTGATCCACTTTAATTTTTGTTTGGTACATAGTGAGAGATATTAGTCCAGCTTTATTCTTCTGCAAATAGCCTATTTTCCCGGCACCATTGACTCAATAGGCTATCTTTCCTATGATATGGTATGTTTCCTATGTTATGTTTTTTGGCTCCTTTGTCAAATATCAAATAGCTGCAAGTGGCTGGGAATGTTTCTGTATTCTCCATTCTGTTCCAATGATCTGTATCTGTTTTTGTGCTAGTACCATGCCCTTTTTATCACTGCTGCTTTGTAGGATAACTTAAAGCCAGATAATGTAATGCCTCCTGCTTTGCTATTATTACCCATGATTGCTTTTGCTATTCTGATTCCATATAAATTTTAGGATTGCTTTCTCTAGTTCTGTGGAGAATGCTGTTGTTATTTTGATTGAGACTGCATTAAATCTGTCTAACAGTTTTACAGATTTATGACAAAAAATTATGGAGTATGGCCATTTTGACAATAATGATTCAGGAGCAAGAGGCAGCTTTTCATTTTCTAATTTCCTTTTTAATATCTTTTTTCAGAGTACTGCAGTTTTCTTTGTAGTAGTCTTTCACTTCCATAGTTGATTTCTAGATTAATTTCTAGGTATTTAATTTTTCTTGATGCTAAATGTTAGAACAAAAATAAAAAGAATCAGGGGTATGAGCTCAACAGGACATGTTTATTTCAGAACAAACCAGACAGGGACTGCTCTGTCACTAGAGAACAGCTACTCTCATTCAGACTATAAGGTTTTTATAGGGTCATGAGCATAAAAAAAGGAGCGTAGAATGAAAAAGTCACAATGGAAATTTGGGGGTGGGGAGAATTCAGTACGCAGTAGTTGTGGCTATCCATCTGGGACTGGACTTGAGGATGTACAAGGAGCTGTGTGTTGTTCATCAAGACAGGGCTGAACAATGATTGGGAATTACAGGGTGTAGCTGTTTTCACAGGACCTTATCAACCTATGGTGTAAAACCATAGCAGGGGGAAGGGACTTAAAGTGATCTTTGCTTAGACCAAGATGGGGTGGTCAGATTCCTTCACTAATGAGATTGGTTTTGTTTGCATAATTTCTTTCTCATTGAGTTCATTATTGGTGTACACAAAAGCAACTGAGTTTTGTGTTTTGATAGTATATCCTGCTACATTACAATGTTTATAGGTTTTATATGTAGAGTATTATGTGATGTGTAAATAATGATAATTTTAGTTCTTCCTTTTCTATATGTATTCTTTTTATTTCTTTCTCTTCCCTGACTGCTCTAGTTAATCTTTCAAGTATTGTATTGAATATGAGTAGTGATAGAGGGCATCTTTGCCTAGTTCCTTATTTTACAGGGATTGCTTTCAATTTTCCCCATTTAAGATGATGTTGGGTGTTGATTGATTGGTGATAAATAGCTCAGCAGTGATACAGTTCAATAATAATAATTAATCAACACCTCTCAGTAATATTTCTCTAAGTTAATGGCCTATACTCCACAGTTAAAAGATTCAGATCAGTAGACTGGATCAAAAAACAGAATCCAACAGTTTGTTCCTTCAAGAGATACATCTAATCCTAAAAGACATTCATAGATTAAAAATCAAAGGATGAAAAATATTCTTTCATGCATCAAGAATGCAAAAAGAAGCAGGGGTAGCACTTTTCTTCTGTCAGCATAAACTTCAGGCTAAAATTGATCAGAATAAATCTAGAATTAGTTAGTTACCACTTTTAAAAATTGTATTAAAACAAACTGGAAAAGCTTGCATAAGTGGGCAGATTCCTAAACTCATACAAATTAACAAAGGTAACCAAAGAAGACATGAAAATGCTGAAAAACCCTGTAACAAGCAATGAAAGGAACTGATGGATTCACTGCTGAATTCTACAAAATCTTTAGGGACATAATATCACCAATTCTATTCAAAATCTTCAATGAAATTAAAAAGGAGAGAGTGCTTCCAAACTTATTTCTGCAAGCCAGCATCATTATGATCATTCTGATCATTATGGTCCAAAATAAGACAAAGACCCAAATAAAAAAGAAAACTCTAGGTCTATCTCCTTAATGAACATAAATGCAAAAATCCACAAAATATAAGGAAATAGACTGCGACATGTCATAAAAAAGATAATACATCATGACCAAATATGCTTCAACTCACAGTTGCAAGGATAGCTCGACATATGCAAATCAATAAATGTATACACCACATAGAGAAGCAAGGACAAAATCCACATGATCATATCAGTAGATGCAGAAAAGTTTTTTAAAAAGATATAACACTCTTTCATGATAAACAACCCTGAATAAAAGAGGTGTAGAAGGACCATACCTAAATTAGATAGAAGCCTAATATTTTCATAGAGCTAAAATATAAATTCAAGATATCAGGTAAGATTAGTTGATTGGTCATCCTGGAAATGTTTTCAGACCAAATTCATCCTTTGGACTGTTTTTTAAATTAGCAGAACAAGAATTTATCTTCATCAACCCTCTAATGTAAATATACCTTCATTCATTTGAATTGGGAAACAGTGACAACAGAAATCAATTTTCATGACACTAGGATTTTATTAATTTACTTTTTAAATTTTTATTAAAATTCTTAAATTTGCATTAGTTTTTAAATTAAATAAAATCTCCCAACAAATGTTCAGTTTTCTAAAAAAAATTCACCAGCAAAACTAGAGAAATGGAATTTGTCAGGAAACACATTATTTCCCCATTATTAATAGAGAAAAAATAATAAAATGTCCTCGTTGATATTTTCCAATGTCCTCATCTAAGTGTTAGTCAATTCTCAGTTGAAAATATCTTTCATTCTTTTTATTCTCACAAAACAATGTGTCTTCCTTTGTTGTGTGCCACTTTTTAATATGTAATAAAATATTTAAATATAAAAAATGGTATATCTTTCATTGCAAAGATACTTCAGTTGTAGAACAGGCATCCCTGCAGAATTCAGGCAGGATACATCCAAATTGGCCTCTTAACCTAATTAAGAAATTAAACCTTCACTTTAAAAATAGATGTGAAAAACTTCCTGGAAATAGTGTCAGAGTAATAGTCATCATCCTGTCCTCTAAGGAATACTTACTGAATTGAGAGAAAAACAAAAAGACAAACTGTACGTGTTCAGACAAATACGTTAGACTCTAATTTGATGAGACTTTTTTATTTTCTTTTCTGGAATGCTACCATATAGTACATAATAAAAATAGATTTCTTAAGGTGGAGTAAATTTGTTAGTCTATGTGTATTTTATGTAAATATGATAATGTGTGTTTTTATTTAAATGAATATCATAAAAAGTCTCATATGATAAGTGAATCTGATACTGGAAAAATAAAAATGGGGGGGATCGAAATGTGTTATGTACATGTACCAATCCCCTATAGTGAATCCAATCATTGTGTACTGTAAACATGTACTAATAAAGGTCAAAAAAACAAAATTAAAAGGTTCTAATTAACTAAAAGAAACTAATGTATTGAACTCTAAATTTACATGCAAAATGTCACGGCAACCAACCGTGTTCGTTAGGAATAATTTGGAAAAGAAAATTCATTGAGAAGGAAAGGCAAATAGTAAATCTTAAGTAGGTAAAGCTCAGAAGCCTTTACTAAGTTTTATTTTCTGCATGAATTTTATGATGAAAATATAGACTATACATTTGTTTTATTCTAGTTAACATAGTGATCATATTTCATGTACTTTTTCTTTCTTTGTCAGAAGCATTATTGCTACTTACAAGAGATTTAGTACAAATCACTATATATTATTTTTTAATTTTATTGAAGCGTGCTTTGTATGGTTAGCTCATAAAACAAGAAACATCATCCTACTCATACATGATTGATAATATACAAGACTGTGGTATAAATAAAAAATAATATGTCAATCTCTTCTAAATTAACAATGTGAATAAATTAATCTATTGATAAATAAAAATAAAAGGAACATGTTTAAAAGCATTTCTCATTTTAATAAAACTTCTAATGATAGTTCCCGTGGCAATATTAAATAAAATATAACATCTTACATTTTAGTAGAAATAAGATTGGTTGTATTATGACTCCCTTAAGAATGCAACTTTGGGGGCCGGTGAGATGGCTCAGCGGCTTAAGCGCCTGCCCTGCAAGTGCGAGGGCCCGAGTTCGACTCCCGGAACCCACATACAAAAAAGGGGCCGGTGATATCGCTCAGCGGCACGGGCGCCTCCTGGCGCATGAGGTCCTGAGGTTGACCCCCCGGTACCCACAAAAAAAAAAAAAAAAAAGAATGCAACTTTGGGACCGGTGAGATAGCTCAGCGGCATAAGCACCTGCCTGGCAAGCGTGAAGTCCTGAGTTCGACTCCCGGTATCCACATATGGAAAAAAAAGGGCCAATGATATCGCTCAGCATCATGGGTGCCTGCTGCTGCACGAGGTCCTGAATTCAACACCCGGTACCCACAAAAAAAAAAAGAATGCAACTTTGGAGTATAACACATTTTTAAATACAACATAATGATATTCTTACTTTACTCCGCCTTCTACTTTAGTAAGCAAAATAATGCTGCATATTTTCTACATTCTAATCCATTAATTAATAATTCATTTTAGCATGTGTAAATTTTCTGTCATGTTTTATATGAATATATGAACTTTTTTGAAGGCATGTCAATGACAAATATATCCCACCAAAACACTGAACCACTTTTTGCTACTAAGAATTATCTAATACTTAAAAAGTTACATTTCAGGTTTTTATTTATAAATATATACATGGGTGTACACACATATATTTGCATAAATCCACATGTATACATGTATGTATGTATGCATATTTATATATACATATAATTTGATTAATATCTTTCAGGTAAACATCAAGGAAAAGTTATCCTTTTATACTATTAAAAAAATTGCATGAAAAATATATATTTATTTATTTACAGTAAAGGTTTTTTCAAGGTAAACATTAAGAAAATTTCATTATTTTATACTATTAGAAAAATTGGGAGTATATAAATAATATGCAAACTATAGCATTGTTTTCTTCTCTCTATATATGTATTTAAAACATAATATTTTTCTTTCCAGTCCTTCTGGCAAGCCGGTTTAATTCATTTTTTGCCCCTATAAAAGGTATAATATCTGAGCAACAAAATTTAACTGAATATTCTAAAATGATCTATATATTTAATAGACAATCATTTTTCTCTTCACTTTTAAATCCAAGGAAAGTATCATAAAATTGCTCCTGATATACACAAATTTTATTCACAGAAGATACACATAGAGAAAACATGCACTATTTATTTAAATGAAAAAGCAAATGGAATATATAAAAAATTTAAATGAATACTTACCCAACTGAATATTGTTGCTTTTAGTGAGTATAAATTGCTCCTTTCAATTGTAAATTATGTAATAGACTTTGAATTAATTTGCTCTTTCCTGATTATATTTTAATTAATAGACTATTTTGAGCAGTTTAGATTTGAAGAAAAATGAACAAAATATACAGAGTTCTCTTACACCCTCACTCCCTTCATCAAACTCCCTTTCCTTTCACTAACATTTTTCATTCGGTACTATATTACATTTTGGGTGCTACAATGAGCACATGTGGATTATTATTATTTAAAGTCCTGAGTTCGTATTATGCTGTGCCTATGATAGTTTTTGATAAATGTATGATGACGTGTGTCACCGTCAGAGTAACATACAAACTATTTTAACTGTCCTAGTTGTTCTTCGCTTATGGATCTCTTCCTCCACTTGGGCTCTTAACAACTATTAATCTTTTTATTGTCTTTAGAGTTTTGTTTATAGCAGTCTATCATATAGTTGGAATCATGCAGCATAACTTTATCATACTGGTTTCTTTCACTTAATAGTATGTACTTAAAGTCCCTCAATGTATTTTTGTGATTTGATAGATGTCTTCTTTCTATCAATGAGTAAAGTCACAAATGTACCATAGATCATGTAAACATTTACCTATTGAAGGACATCTTGAGTGCTTTCATATTTTGGCAATTATTAATGAATCCTCTAAAAATATTCACGTGCGGGTTTTTGTTATGGACATGTTTTCAACTCTTTCTGGTAAATCCCAAGTTATGAAATGGCTGGTAAATTTGATTTAGTTTTATAAGAAACTAAACTATCTTCTGGAAGAATAGACATGTTAATATCACTATTGTACCTTTTTCCCTCCCATTAACTTTCTGTTTAACAAAATTCTTTCAATCTATTTTCTCATTAATCTTAATCAAACACATACGTACTTGCAAAGAGAAAACAATGCTTTTCTACTGAGGTACCCCGATGTTTCCCACCACAGCACTTTAACTTCTCAACATTTTTCTGCAATTTTCCTTGTAATTTTGTACAATTTCAAAGAGCTTAATAACCTTACCACGGTTTATACCACTTACAGAGTAGTTTAATGGTATCTTTAATGGTATTTTATGATGATACCACCACAATATTTCTACCTCTAAACTCAAGTGATACTGTGGGTGGGTAGAGAGTCCCCGTTTGTTCAAGCTTCAGTGTACACAGCAGAGGTCCAAGACTAGTTGGAGAGTTTGGTTCTTTGTGCCTGGAAAGTTGTAATATATTTATGTACCTTCTTATTTGTAGTTTGAAAATTTTACTAGAATTTCCCCTCTTTATTTGTTTTCTTATTAATTTATCTGAATAATAGTGACATCTTTTAATCTGTAGATTCAGAACTTTCTTACTATAGGGAAATTTTCTTGTTGTATAAATATTCAAATAATCGATCCCCTGGTATATTTTCTCTTTTCAGATTTATAAATTTTATCCAGACATTTCTATCATAATATCTTTTTAGTGTGTATCTTTTTGTGTTTTGAAATTTTTTGATTTTGTTCCAGACTTTCAAGTCAAGCTTCAGAAATGACCTTCCATACATTTAGTTATGTACTTAATTTTTAGTTTAATATTTGTATATTTAATGTCGGTCATGGTGGCCCATGCCTGTACTCCCAGCACTCAGGAGGCTGAGGCAGGAGGATCACTGTGATTTCGAGGCCAACTTGGGCTACATAGTAAGTTCAAGGCAAGCCTGAACGTCATAGTGAGACTTTGCCTCAAGAAAATAAAAAAGAAACAAAGGGGATAAAAGAAATTTAATTTGCAGAGAGAATTACTTTATTAAAGATGAATTTCTTGTTTATATGTGTGTCTAGTCATTCTTTCATTTCCAACTTTTGATAGGTAAGAAGAAAAGTATACATAGTGAGGGCCAACTGAAGAAATAAAAAGAGAAAATACCTTTGCCTTTCTTTTGATCAAGTAATTGAAAGATAACTGTAGAATAACAAGACTCAACTGTAAACATTTTCATTTTTATTTCACTTTGGGATATTATTACAGAAAAAGTATTTTTGGAAAATAAGAAAAAGTCTTGGAGTTGAAAAATGTTAAGAAAGTACTTTATTCATTAAATGATAATTCAGAAATGTTTGAGTATCTACCATACCAGTCTTTGTTTAGTGATGGGAATGAAAGGAAAATCAGAAAAACAAGTCTTTGATGCAATATTAGTGAATTAATCAATCTACCATTACAGATACATTTTGCTTTCTTTTATTTTTACTCTTTCTCTCTTAAACCTTCTCTTTAGCTATTCACATGAAAATTTAAAATTGATCCATTTTTAAAATATTAAAACGACAATTTAACTCAAAAAATTTAAGTAACATACAAATAGTCATAAACTATTTCACTTCTATAATTTTTATGATTAGGTGAGGAAAAAATTTAAATGTGATAAATAATGTGAGATAAACTGATTTACAAAATCAACTGTGATACATCTTATGCAGTTATATTAGCTTCTTTTATCTTCATTTTTATGTACTATTTCCAGGCACTCAAAGCTTGTCTATAGTTACACAGATATATAAGCACTGAATTAAAAAGATTGGACTACTGACTAAAGACATAAAATATATTCTAACCTGCAGAATTTTTAAAAACCCATCAATTTCCTTTCATGAATCCTGAGTGTAAACTTCTTAGATATAGAGAATTCAAAATAATCCTTTTAAATCCTCACTTCTGAAAATTTGTTTTAGTTTTCTTGAAATGTATGTATGTGAATTCACAACATACTTTCTTACCATCTTTCAGCTCCAAGATTTTTTCTCATGTTCCAATAATATGTTTTCTGTAATAATATCCCAAAGTAAACCAAAAATTAAAATGTTTGCACTTGAGTCTTATTGTAGTTATCTTTCAGTTACTTGATCAAAAGAAAGGCAAAAGTATTTCTCACTAAACAGGTGAGAAATATATTAGCAAATGCATCTAAGTAAAATAATGTCCAAGGTTAAATCTTATTTTCCTTCTATCTATATGAGCCAAATAACACTTCCTACCCCTCCTGAAACTTTCTGACCAAGTCTACTATTTATTTGTCAAACACTTTTAAGGTCAGAAGAACTCCTGAACAGATTTAATTTTTCAAACCATGTATTGGCTATACAATATTTACATTTTTTAAATCAAAAACAGTGTTTCGATAAGTATATGTAGAAATGTTAGGCAAAGCAACACAATGATTCAACAAATGGGAATTTTTACTGATTTAACACTAAAAATTGTATTTATAAGTCAGAGATGGCTTTGGAATAAAATTAGAACAATTTCTGCAACTTTAACAAATGAAGTTTAGCCTAACGAATTAGAAAAATTGATACGGAACTACTTCTGATGATCCATTAATTTTTAGTGTCCTGTTATAAAAAATATTATGTCTGCTGCTAAGAATTTAAATTCAATAACCATTATCATTTTTAATTAATATGTTCACATTGTTTTTTTTTTTTTGTTCAAATGTCTCATTAGTAGTATGTATCATGAAGCAATTAACAAACTATTCTCAGAAAGATAAAAGCCTGGAATATAATTAAATATGTAAATATGTAAATATGGGAGACAATATATAAATAAAGTGGCTAAGATAAAAATGTCATGATACTGGAACTTAGATATTATTACACTAAGGAAAAGATAATGAACGTCTCTTTAGTGCAAGATTATTTTTAAAATCTCTTAAGTCATTGGTTTTACAAAGAGAAATTCTCAATAGCATGATACACGCAGAATAAAGTAAGTTAAATACACTTAATGGGATCAAACTGTATTCACATGTACAGAACCCTGCAGTAGGCACTGTCAAAATATAAAAGGAAATTAAAGAATATAAGCTTTAAGTAGCTTACCTATTAGTTGTTGAATCACCAATAGTCAATCATATACAAATCACCCTGAAAGTAGAAAATATTGATAAAAACTTGTTAATTAAATACGATTTGATGAAACATTTGAAGCCATCTGGATGAATGTCAGTTATTTCTTTGGTTATTATTTGCTCTCTGGCTACATCAACTAACAACCTGTTTGAATCTCAGTTTCTTTGCTGTACTGACATAAAAACACCCAAATAGGAAGATTGTTTTAAGATTACATAATAAAATAAAGATTATGCTATGCAAGACAATAGACATTCAAAATATAGCAGTGATTCTTACTATTTTATATAGATCAATGTAAAATATTTTATGATGACTGAATTCCTAGGTACATAGCCAACAATTTATCCATATAAGAACATGACTTTGAAGAAATGAGTATACATCCCGAACACCGTAAGGCTCTGACGGATACTGAATTTTCAACAGGAGGAAAATCAACATCGGGATAAGTCATAAACCTATGCATGATAGCATCAAATCATTTTTCTGGAATTGTCAGAATGTATACTTGGGGGTTGATATAATTTTTTGCCTCGGTATGATGCTTGAGGAATATCTTTTTCATTATTCTCTTATTTATAGCATCTTTAATGATTTCACATAAGTGATACTTTAAAATTCACATTTATTTTTAATCACTGTGGCTCAAATCCTGGCCTGCAAAAGACCATTTCATTATAACTGGAAGCCTAGTGTATTATAAAGCTTTGCAATTCTGGGACAAAAGAACTGGCATGTGCAAAGAAGAAAAGTTTTATTTTGGCGCAAGGGTTCATCGGTTTCTGTCCGCAGCTGGCCATCTCCAAGGTGAAACACGCTGGTGGAAGAACGTGACAGAGGAAAGCTGTTAACCAGCAGAGAAAGAGATGCGCCTTCCGAAAGAATGGCCTATGAGACCCCTCTCCCCCAATGGGGTCACCTCCCAATAGCTATTCCAACTGGCACCCATATGATTCAGCTGCTTTCCAAAAGCCCTACAGCTACATAGGAAAAATTTTTGGGACATTTTAGATCCAAATAAAAACACCCAGTATTTCTCCTAAAGTTTCTCCAGAGTTTAAATTATTTAATCAACTTACTGCTAAAATGAATAAACAAAACCTGAGTGCATCTCAATATAATGCCTCAGAATCTCATGAAAAACTAAATCTTCTTTACCCTTAAAAGTATTTGGAGTTCACTTTTTAGATTATGACTCTGGTATGTTTATATCATGTACATTAGGAAAGTTTAATTCAATTTTTGCAATCTTGCTGATGGGTCTCTGAATTTTCTGAGTGCAGGAAATTTATCTACTGATCTTTGTATCCTGAGGATTTATAGTAGGCTTGAAACTAACTCCATAGGTAAGCTAATTAGGATATGAATCAATATTATAGTTTTGTTTTTCTCTAATAGAATACACCTGTTTAACTCTTAATTTAAATCTGTCAGTCACTTTCAAATTATGTGTCTATTTTTATTAATGTTCTGATATAGATATATATGGAGGTAGAGATAGAGATACAGAGACAGATATAGATATAGATATAGATATAGATGATATATAGAGAGAGAGGGAGAGAGAGAGATCCATCTATTATTGAGGTTGTGGAAGAGAAAAAATTAAACCTATTATCGTTCATAGTAAGACAACTGAAGTTGGACATGTAATTGCTCCCATGAAAATTTTTTTTCACCGAATTTTACACTTAGGTGTGCCCATTGAATGAAATATTGCTAAAAGAATGAAGAAATATTGTGGGTTTCATTCAGAACTGGGGCTCAAAACATTTCAAAAAGCTCCACTTATGTTCTTTCTTCCTTCCTTGCACCTGAAAATGAGTTAACCTGTGAACCATGTGTGCAAAGTCAACACCTTTGTAGAAGGCATAAAAATCAGGATAAATCAAATTCCTAGAATGACCACATAACACAAAGCCACTCACTATCCAAGACTGTCAACCTTAAGTGTATGACATCGTAAATCAATAGGCAACTTTGGAACTGCTGCTATCTGAATTTAGTCTTTAAAGTAACTGGGCCGGTGAGATGGCTCAGCAGCGTAAGCGCCTGCCTTGCAAGCGCGAGGGCCCGAGTTCGACTCCCGGAACCCACATACGAAAAAGGGGCCGGTGATATCGCTCAGTGGCACGGGTGCCTGTTGGCGCGCGAGGTCCTGAGGTCGTCCCCCTGGTACCCACAAAAAAAAAAAAAAAAAAGTAACTATTAATATGGTTTGCCCATACTTGCAAGAAAACAAATTTAACTTCTTAATAATTTTATAACATGTTATATATCCATACATTGGCTCCCAGAATAATTTCATAAAAGAAGAAGTACAATTACAACAAAAACTGGCCTTTTTATTTCTCACAGTGAAAGCCATATATTTAGGCTCAGTTCAGAAATAAATGAACTTTGTTTAGTTAAATATAAATTATTCACTCTAATTCTAGAAAGTATATTGTAAGGATAATTTTCTTACAGGCAACAGACTCTATAAAAGATATTTAAATAAAAATCTACCTAATGAGATGAACCTCCTTTTTATCACCTACATTGCTTTTTATTTCGCTATAACTACTTTGCACAATATGTTTTCATATTCTGACATCCTAACTAATAACTTCATTATAATAGAAAAGTGGGCCAAGCAGAAAATGGCCTGTCAAACGATTTCCATGCCCTAATTTCTAGATTCTGTGAATGTTACCTTACATGCCAAAAAGGACGTCCCAGATGTAATCAGATGTAAGGCATTATTAGGAAAATAATTCTGTATTAAGTAGGTGGGTCCTGAAATCCAATCACAGGCATTCTTAAGAATGAAGGTTTAATACATAAAACTGGAGACAAAGTGTAAAGACAGAGCAGAGATGATAGTGTTGCAGCCACAAGCCAAGGAATAGCTCTCCCTAGGGCATCTGGAGAGATATGACCCACACCCACTTTATCTCAAGTAAGCAAAACTGATTTCAGATCTCTTGTCTCTGGTACTGTAAAGTAATAAAGTACACTTACAAGTTATTTATAGTTTATATTACATGTAAAACTGTTATATAAATACTAATTACAAATGTGAATTTAGGGATGCAATACCAGCAAATATTTACCTGAAAATTAATTTTAGAAGTTAAGACATAGATAGATATGTTCATAATCATCTCATAACTTGGAATATTTTTCAAATGAGAAATACTAAATAAGCATCAATGTTATTTCTTACAAAATGAGGTAATTTTATGATACTGAGACATTATGATAGAATGCAGGGAAATTGTTATCTAAGGGATATAGAAAGGACTCAGAATTGATTTGCTTAAAATAATACATATTTAATAAAATTTAGAATAGGAGAAGTGACTCACTTCTATTTAAACTAATTAGACTGAGGCATCTGCTTAACCAAATATATTAGAAACTGTAAAAATATTAATTGGATTTTCTTTACAAGTCAACAAACTTTCTTAGTCCTATTTTGACACTGAAATCAATTGTGCCATGAGAGAGCTGTGTTTAAATGCAGTGTTTTGGTACAGCATTTATTTGTTGAGGAAGTTCATAAATGAAATATTCTGCTCCATGTGAAATTCCCTTTATTTTTCTCCATATTTTAAGTAATAAACTTGTTAGTGTAAAATACTCACAAAATATCCATCTGTAAGGCACTCTACAGAGATTAAAGAGAAAATGATTATAAAACTGGTGTTGTGGGAAATACTCAAAAATACTGAGACATGAGGAAGCAAATACACACACGTTGTTAATTTAAAATAACACTGGGGGAGCACTCTTATGCAAGCTCTACGAAAAATTGTGCAAATGAGAATGATTGCTATGGCTGTTGGTAGAGTTGGATCACATTGAGATAACTGAACTAGCTAGGGGAAAACCAAATTCTAAGCAGGAGGAAGAGAAGACCGAATGAGGGACCTGAAGTATGAACCAAAAAAAGTTTGACAACAAAAGAATATATTAAATTTTTTAAAAATTTATGAAAATAGAGACCAGAAAGGATAATCTGCAATGAAACTTCCTGTCTGTAAAAATGGAATTCAGAAGTTGAAGAAATAATTAAAACATACAGACCCTTATATTGGTTCAGTCTTTTTAAAACCTATTTGTCCATTAGAACCACCTAAGACTTTTACAATACAATAGCAATAGGTAAGCCTCTCTAAAGTAGATCCACACACAATGCTATTTAGAATCTCATCAGGTGACTCAAATATGAAAACTTGGGTTTCAAAACAACTCCACAGAGACTGACATATAGACAGGGAAAATCATACAATTAAACAGGAAAGTGATTGTGTTAAAGCTGTAGGTTCTGTGATATTGTATAGTAAAATACTAAGCCCATTGTGAGTAAAAAGGATTGAAAATATCGCCATAGTCAAACAATACAAATTAAAACTAACTGGCAAAAGACCAACATTGTTTACATCAATGCACAAAAATGCGAAATTTCAGATTAAAAGATTGGAAGAGGCAAAAGCTAAATGTTATATGATTATAAGAGACATGTTCACTGATCAAATATCACCTAAATATGTTACAGCTAATTATTAGAAATATACTTTCTAAAGAATATTTATGAAAGTGTTAAAACTTTTTTGTAGACATCACATAGCAGCCATTTAAACTGATGATAAAATTGTCAATACAAACTGTGTGAAAAGAGGATTTTTAAAAGACTACTACTCTAAGATGCTCAATGTTATTTATTCTTACTTATTATGATCTTCAAAATTAGATAGCTACTTTCCATGTTTCTTGGCACTTTAGTCTCTTTTAACAAGTTTCCCCTTATTTGCTATAGTTTTGTCCGGATTAGTAATTCTTTTTGGTTATTGATTTATTTGTTCTCTAAAAGATATTTCTAACAATGAGCATGTAATTTATTAGATGCTACATTATTTATTTATATAAAACTTTGCTATGGTGTATTAATTTTAGATTTTATTTTAAAAAGGCAAAAAAAGATTTCAGTGATGACAATGCAAGAATATGTTTGAAGGAGGGATTCTCACTTCTTCATTCAGTTCTGAAATTGTCCCATAATCAAATTTCAATTTTTAATGTATCACAGGCAAGAATTTGAGCACTTTTCCCTGCCCTTCACAAATATGTCCAGTCCTTTTTTACTGAAAACTATTAAATCATTTGGTCAATAAATACCCCAAAGCATGTCCCCTTATGTTATCATTACTCTCTCTAGTGAAAAACTTTAAATCTAGCTCTCATCTTTAAGTTTACTACTTCACATTTCCTAATGCTAATTGAGTGGTTTCATTTTATATGGATTTAATTTTGAAGTTTCTTTTGTAAAAACCTTTTTGAATATTTTCAAATAAGCCTCCACTATGCATTAGTTTATGAATAATATCTTCTCTATTGATACAAAAGAAACAAAGAAACAAAGGCAAGTAATCTCCAGTTCATTCCTCCTTCCCTCCCTCCCATTTTTCTCTTTTCTTTCCTCTGCCTCCAGACCCTCTCTCTGCCTTCTTTAGTTCTTTTTGTGATATTCTTTAATTTTTTTTTCTCTTTTTTCATCTCTTCCCCTTATTCCTTTCTGATTCTTTCTATTTCACAGTTGCCTACCTTCAGGCTATTATGCAAATATAATTTCAAAAACACTGAACATTTTGGCGAGCAAAAATAAGGTAGAGAAATAAGATATTTGCATATTTTACAGTACTGTGTTACAAAACTAAAAAAACACCAAGCTACTCTAACATAGAGAATTCCTACTGAAAAAAATAGTCTTCCGTTTTATAGTTAAATCGTTCTGATGCTACCTGCTGCTTGTGGGTGATCATCTACAACATAAGGAGGTGACAGTTTGCAAATGATTTATTACATTTATTTACATCTTTTATTTTATTGCTATATTTTATTTCTTTATGAACTCTGCCATAATTTATTTATCAATAGTACCATCTGTTTACAATTTATATCAAATTTTGGCAATAATAAATGTGTTTATGAAAATAACCATACTTCAATCCTGACACACATGTATAAGTTTTTTTCTGGTTACACTTTAAGAGCAGAATTGCCCATTTGTGGAGTTTGTATATATTTACTTTTACTGAAGATGTTGCATAATTTTCTGAAGTTTTTGAACTAATTATATTCATGAGCTGTGTATAAATATAATTATGACCCCACCACTTCTATGCTTAAGATTTTCAGAATTAAATTTTCTACCAATACATAGGAATACATCTTACTGTGGTTGAGTAAACTTTTCTATTACAACTAATGTGCATTCTAGGACTCTTGCGTATTTGGACTTATTCGAGATATGATATACATACAAAATTATTTTGCCGTTGGTGGTATGATGTTTGTTATCATCTTACATATATATATATATTTATATTTATATATATATAATTTTACATATATATATAATTTTGAATCTTTTTGAATCTTGCCTTTCTTTTCTTATGGTACGGTTTGACTAACAAAACTTTTTTTAATGTAATTGAATTTTTTTAATGCTTATGATTTTAGTGTCCACTTTATTCTGTTCTCTGTTGCCGTAGCAGAATACCTGATTTGGATAAATTATAATGGAGAGATGTTTATAGTTGTTCCCAGTTAAACCCAGGTTTAGTGGCTGCATCAGGTGAAGGCCTGGTACTGCTTCACCTGACAGAAGTTACGGGGGGCAGATGTTTGTACACAGAAGAGGAGAAACATGAGGGGCAGCCTTGTGTTAAAATAAGCCTGCTTTCAATGTAACTGATCCAGTCCTATTAGGATGAAAACTCACTCACACTGTAGGAGGACATCACTCCATCCATAAGAGCAAAGCCCTCATGACCCAAACTAGGCGTAGCCCCTGATTCTGCCACACTAGGGCCAGCGCAAGTGTACTGGGCACTCGCTCAATCATGACAATGTCTTGGTTGTTATATACTTGTCTATGCTGGAATTTTTTTAAACATACACATTTTATCTTAAAATTTAATAGTTTTCCTTTTACATTCTCTTACCTATCTGCATTTTCTTTTATTCAGATTTATATTACTCTGTATAGAAACACAATTTTCCCAATGTTATTATTGTTTTTAAGAGACAAAACATGAACTTCTTTCTCTTTACATTTATATATAGATATAGATATAGATATAGATATATATAGATATAGATATAGATATATATAGATATATATAGATATATCTATATATATATAATTGGGAGCTTTCTGAGGTCTTTCCAGTTATCTGTGTATTGATTAGTGCAAAGTAAGCCCGTGATTTTCTTCTCATCTACATAGTTTTAAGTACTCTTCTTTTGTACTTTCATATCAAAGTCTCTTTCTCTCTCTCTTGGTCTTTCTCACACAGACTCATACACACACAAAACTAATGGCTTTACTTGAATTTAAATGACACTGAGATAGTTTGGAAATATGTGACTAATGTATCGGATTCTTGCAATCCATAAATATGGTTATGAGTACAGAACAGCTCTTCATTTACTTTGTCTTCTTCAATGGCTCACTAAAATTGTGCAATTCTTTTTAAGTTTCTAATATTGTTTATTAAAATTACTATTAGTCACTTCATAGTTATCTGTAATTTATTATTTGTTTCTGGAATGGAGATATAAAAATGAATTTTATTGATAAGGCAATCATAGTGGTTTTGTCCAACTCCTGTATAATTTATACATAAATTACTTTGAATTTTATATACATTTATGTAGGAATTTTTCATCATAGTAGCCAATAATAAAAGCTTTCTTTTTTACTTTTAATTCTGACACTGCTTATTACATTTTTATTTTAGAAGTCATGTTAACAGGTATTAATGTCTTCTTTTATCAATAGGTAAACTGTCAATGATCCGTTAGTATCTATACGTGCTTTATAGTTTTATGGAGAATGTGTTTGATAAATATATTTCCATATCTTAATATTTAGCTTGGAGGGCTTATAATCATGAAGAAAAGTATTACGCATTTTCTGCATGTATTTAAGAAACAATACCCCTCACGGATGATATGTTCCAAGACTCTCAGTGGGTGGCTAAAATCTCAGACAGTGCCAAATTCTATATAAATACTCACTGGGATCCTGGGACAGGTAGTATGATAACCAACATGACTGCAAAGTGACTAGCAGGTGGGCAACATACATGATGGTTTTGCTGGACCAAAGAATGATTTACACTCACAATGGACAGCACAGACACAGTGGACAGCCTGAGATTTTGTCATGCTACACAGAAGAGCATTCAACATAAAACTTATACATTTCTGATTTCTGGAATTTTCCATTTACTATTTTTGGATAATTGAAATTACAGAGAATGAAACTGGAAAAGGGGTACTACTGTATACTTTACTACTTTGGATCATCAAGGTTCTGCTTAAATTTTTTTTAGTATTATAATATTTAGTATTGAATCACTGGGACAAATTCTACTCTGTACAATGTGTTATTCTCATTATATAGTTCTAAGGTTGATTTTAAAATATTTGTTTAGAATTTTCACACCTTTGTTCATGAGAAAGAATAGCCTATGTCTTTCCTTTCTTAGGCTGTGTATGCTGTCAAAATTTTTCTAATCTCGTCAAATGTACCATATTACCTCATTGTTATTTAAGAATTTTATTATAAAATTTTTATTTGCTCTAGAATATTTGGCTAAGTTCCTGTGTGAATTCATATATTAATGTAATTGTATACCTGAAAAAACACTTATGTTAATGTGACACATTATTGTAAATTTGGAAAATTATATATTCCTGAAATGAATATTATATATATATATATATATATATATATATTCATATTCCATTTATCTCCCCAGAATCTTGTCAAGGTTTGTGGATCTGTAGTGATTGTCTGTTTTCATTTTCAGCCAATTACCTATGGTTTATCTTTTTTATCATTCCCTCTGGAGATTTATCAATATATCTCTTTTATTAATATTTTCAAAACACTTAGAATATTTTGGATTCCTCCATTCATTTTTCTACTAATCTGTGTTCATACATGTGTTCTTTCTTTCTACTTTCTTCAAGAATACTGTGCTGATTTCTATGCATCTTCAGGGATAAATGTTAACCTTAACAATTTTTATTATTCCTTTCTAAGATAAAAATTAAAGATAAAAATCAAATCCTAGGGCCGGTGAGATGGCTCAGCAGCATAAGCACCTGCCTGGCAAGCACAAGGGCCCAAGTTCAACTCCCATATCCCACATACGAAAAAAGGGCCAGTGATATTGCTCAGCAGCAGGAGCGCCTGCTGGTGCGCGAGGTCCTGAGGTTGACCCCTGGTACCCACAAAAAAAAATTAAATCCTAGATTTTTGATAATTATTTTAATAAAGCTACAATTTGTAATATGTATGATTTGTCTTATACTCTGATGAAAATTTCTATAAGGTCCACTATCATTTATTCCTTTTCCTGCGATATATAATTTTTCTCATTGGCTTCCCTGAAAAAATAGTAGGCCTCATATATGTTTCCATAAAAGCGACTACCACCACATAGTTATAAAAGTATAGATAGATCACGTACAAGAGTAGGATGAGAGCTTCTTATAATTCTAGATTAGGGATTGGAACTTCCAATTAAAGAAAACAAACATTTCTTTGCAGATGAGAGGCTACATAACCAAAAATACATAGCTGGCCAGAAAAAACTAGAGCTACATTTACAATATTTTTAGTTTACTACTGTAGCTGAGCCCCTGAACCAAGCAAAGGAGATGCCCCATGATGTAAGGGTAAAATTCCTTCTTCTGAGGTTTAACATGTAGCCCCGGTAAAGCCTTCTTCACTGATCTCTGAGTGAGCAACAGGAGATCCAGGTACTTATTTTTGCAGCTCTTCATTGATTTTCCTCCAATAAACATTGTTCCAGCAGTTCTAGTTCATTATCTGTTTGGCCATTCAAATTTGGTTCCATCATACTTTTTTTGAATGGCCTCAAAAATTGATTTGCTAATATTAATATAATAGATACAGCTCTTCCTATGCATGGTTCATTACTTTCAAATTTTCTTTAGCCTTTTCTTTAAATATAGATCTTAGCATAATAACATTATTGGCATTTTAATTGATATATTTAACCAATTTATACTTGATTAATATGCAAAGCACTATAATTTAAAACTACCCTTTCATTTAAGATTAACAATTAGTTCCCTTTACTGATTCTTCATTCTTTAGTAACAGAAATTTACATGCTGTCTTAGCATTTTCTATGCACAACACATTTCCAGTGTGTTTTTAACTTTAGATGTGGTCATGTGATCATGTTTTGACCAACAGATTATAAAGAGTATTGACACATGCAACTTTTGCTTTATTGCTTCAAGTACTTCCATTGTACATTCTTCCAATCACATCTCTCACCGTGCACAAAACTAAAATCAAAATGAATCAAACATCTAAATGCTAGAACAGAAGCACTTAATCTGCTGGAAGACAAAATAGGTAAAACTTTTGAAGGTGTAGGCTAAAACTTTTTGAATAGAACAATGGTTGCAGAAAAAATAATACCAAGAATCAACAAATGGGATGACAGAAGATTTTCTTTCATCCTTAAATATATTTTTTAATTAATTAAGTTTATTGGCACATTTTAGGTATAAATAATGATCACTTTCATCATAGGGAATTTGTACCTGTGCATGATATATACTGATTCTCCTTTTGTTTTCCCATTCCCCTTCCCTGCCTTCAACCCCTCTTTCCCTCCTTATTTACAAACACTTTATTTCGATTTTTCTCTTCTTTTCTCAATTTTCTTTTTCTCTGCCCTTCCTTCCTTTCCTCCTTCCACCTCCCTAATTCCTATTCCCATTTGAGCATTTTCTTCCTATTTGATAATATGTATTATACATTTTGGTGTTTATGTAAGTTTCTCACACCAGGGAAATAACTTGATATTTAACCAGGGTATTCAATTTATTTCACTCAAGAGTATGGTCTCAAGGTGCATCTATTTATTTAGAAATGTCTCAAGTTATCCTTTTTTATGGCTGAGTAATACTCCATTGTATAGAAACAAAACAAAACAAACATCTTTATCCATTCATTGGTTGATGGGCATTTGGGCTGCTTCCAAGATTTAGCTACTACAAACTGTACTGCTATAAACAAGGATGTGCATATTACGCTGTGGTATGATGTTTTTAATTCTTTCCGGCAGATACCAACAAGGGGAATAATCGGGTTAAATGGAACCTCTAGTTTTCGTTTTTTGAGGAACCTCCACACTATTTTCCACAGTCTACACTCCCAACAATAGTGGAGAAGTGCTCCTTTTCCAGCACTTCCCATCCAGCATTTGTTATTGGTTGATTTCTTGATAATTGCCGTACTTTCTGGAGTGAGGTGGGATCTCAGTTTTGTTTTTATTTGCATTTCTTTTTTTTATGTGGGTACCAGGAGTCGACCTCAGGACCTTGTGTTTGCACTGCTGAGTGATATCACTGGCTCTTTATTTTTCCTCTATGTCAGTTCCCGGAGTCAAACTCAGGACCTCGTGCTTGCCACGCAGGCACTTATGCTGCTGAGCTATCTCACTGGCCTTAGTTTGCATTTCTTGACTTTAAAGAGCTTCTGCAGAGCAAATGAAACCACCAACAGAGTGAAGAGACAAGCTACAGAATGGGGAAAATAAATTGACAGCTACTCCTCAAATAGCTAATATCTAGAATATGTAAAGAACTCAAAAACGTAGACCTCTCAAATTTAAGTACCCAAGTTAAAAAATAGGCATCTGAAATGAATGGATACTTCTCAGATGAAGAAGTACAAGTGGACAACAAATATATGAAAAAATGTTCAATATTGCTGGTCATTCGAGAAATGCAAACCAAAAATGCACTGAGAGTCTACCTCACTTCTGAAAGAGTGGCTATTATTAAGAAATCAATCAATAATTAGTGCTGGTGAGGCTGTGGTGGAAAAAGTAACCCTTCTTCTTTATTGGTGGGAGTGTAAACAGGTATAACCACCTTGGAAGTCAGTATGGAGATTCCTCAGAAAATTAGAAATTCCATTTCACTCAACTATTCCCATTCTAGATAAAGTATATTGCTGAAAATGTTGAAGACATCTATTACATTGATACGTGTACACCCATGTTTATTGTAGTACAATTCATAGCAGTTAAATCTTGGAAGCAACCAACATGTCTACCAACAGATGAATGGATAAAGAAAATGTTTCATTAATACACAGTGGAGTACAACTATGCCATAAAGAAGGATAAACAATTTTGTAGAAAAATGGATGCACCTTGAGACTCTCATGTAAACTGAAGAAAATCAAACTCACAAGCTTAAATAGCATATGGTATCTCTTATATGAGAAACTCATATAAAACAACATAAAAGCCATAATAAAAAAAAGAGAGAAAGAAGTTAATCTATGATGGACAATGTATCAAAGGTGTAGCTTGATTTAGTATAATTATCTTATGTATTTTGTATATTTTTGCCTATTAATGTGGTTGTTAATCTGTATGATAATTAACTCCATAAGAACTTATAAGATAAATATATGAATCTGATGCTGGCAAAAAGATAAGGTAGAAGGGAAGGGATAAAAAAGAATTGAGATGTATTATGTCCCTGACCAGTTCCCCACAATGAATGTCATCACTATGGGCTCCAAACATGTACTAATAAAAGTCAAAAAATTCCATCTATATTCTTGTTTGCTCAGTAGAAGTGTGCCAAATTGTAAAAATGAGACTTTACATTTGCCTCTAAACACATTTTTTCATATGACTTCAATCAATGAATAAAATGAAAGAATTATTCTAAGAGCACAGAGGGTAGAAACCAAAATGCCAATCTTGTCTAAAAAAATTAAAGACTTTTGGAACGTCTTACCAGTCAAAAAAAAAAGATATTTCTAATTTTTTGGTATCTTACTACTGAATGAACTTTGGAAAGAATCCTGAACCCTAAACTTTCCTAAGCAGAACAGTGTGTTACAACATTCAGCTATACTAGTGTCCATATTGATTTTCTGCAGAAAAGAAAATATCACAAAACACCAGGCACTGCAAAGAATAATGGACAAATATTGTTACATAGGCTAAATATTTTTCAGTGTTTAGAGTAAGGAATTTTCATAATTCCTGTAATTTGTTCATTATCATGAACTAGTATTTGATCTGTTTCTCTTTCTTTCCTCCTTAAAAGATTTTAACTTTGCTTATCTGATGGCTAATCTACCCATTCACACCTGGCATTTAGGGCAAATAACATTTTCTTCATGGAGGACATTCCATGTAAAACAAAGGTCCTCACTTTTATAGGACAAAGTACCATGTTAGGACATAACATTGCCTTATTTGGAGAGTGAACAAGGAAGAGAAAGTGAGAGAATAAGAAAAAGTATAACTGATCGACCCCATATTGGTGATTGAATTGAGATTGTAAAGTTTTTGCCAATAACCATTGATCCTTATTGCTTTAAACACATGTTCTACAAATCTAATTGATCTGTAGCAACAAAGATAAGCATTGCATTCTTCAGGCTCCATTGCAGCTAAGAATGTATCTGTAACTATGTTCTGGCCAATGAAGTATTCTGGCCAATAAGTGCCTCTTCTTGAATCAGGCCTCAGGAGAAGAATTATGATTTCCATTTAATTTCTCCCCTCCCTGCTACATGGAATATGGGTAAGGTATCTTATGAAAACAGTATATGTATATGTCATGCAAAGAGGTCAAAATTGGGTGTGAAGAATAGCAAAATAACAAGGTAGCTCTCTGTGTCCTTGACACAATAACAACACAGTAACAGTCCTGAACTGCTTTGATAAAATTATTTATGAGACAAGATTCTATCATTTAAGCACTGTTATCATGAGACATGGCTATAGCAGCTGAACTTATATAATATCTAATAGGTGCTGCTACGATGAATCTAAATTACATATACCATTGCTGGACACATCCCATTCACTAGAACTGTTTTGTAAGATGCTATTATACGAAAGTTGGAGTCTCTATCTCTTAACCATTTTCTGTGTGAATTTCCCTGCCATTTAAATCATAATAGTGGAGAATTTTACTAAATATTTTACAAATGCTATTTTACTGCATTTCCAGAAAAATCGTGTTATGTAAAGATCGCTTCATCCTATTTTAGAAGTAAAATGTGTAAATCACTTTCCCAAGATGTATAAGGAAAGCTAGCAAGTCCTGAGTAAGAAACTATCTGAGATGATTTCATACCAGTGTTTGCATTCTGAATTAGTACATTAATATGCTAAAATATGTTATTTATTTTCTGCACAATATGTAATTGGAAGAACCATACACTTATCAACTAATTTAGAACCAAAAGATTGCTTCTCTTCCACTTATAAAAATTTAAGGGCTGGTGAGATGGCTCAGCGGCTTAAGCGCCTGCCTGGCAAGCGCGAGGGCCCGAGTTCGACTCCCGGAACCCACATACGAAAAAGGGGCCGGTGATATCGCTCAGAGGCACGGGCGCCTGTTGGCGCACGAGGTCCTGAGGTCGACCCCCCGGTACCCACCAAAAAAAAAAAAAAAAAAAAAAAAAATTTAAAATGGTCTATTGAAGTTGGCTTGTTTTATCAACAAAATCTCCAGTGAAATGTTGCCCTTGCAAGTATATTTTTAGCCATGTCTAGTTCTAAGTCCAACTCATATCCACAGCATTTTATCTGAAGTTATTGATCGCTAAAACAAAGACAGAATAAAGATAATGATAACAAAAATCAATAGATTTCATATGCTATTTCAGCAACTAGAGCAATTGAAGAAAGAAATGAGCAGTTAATATGTATAGTGAGTTGCCTAACATAAGCAGATGGATAACCATCTGTCAAAAATAAGATAAGAAGCATTCTATGACACAGTGATAAATTGTACTACATAACATAAAATCTAGGGAACTAGTGTCAGTTCTAGTCTACATTTCACAGCATCTGTATTGGATTAAATTCTGTGAAATCAAAGAAAATATTAAAGGCAAGTTTCAGTTGATGAATTATATGTATGCCTCCATTAATGTACTCACACAAGTATGTGTATATGAATATATGTATGTGTGTGCAAATACATGTGAATATATACATATACACACAGAGATGTGATTTGTGGTTTTCTACAATGATGCTTAGTATCCTAGCAATCTGTAGTTTAGGTTTTTATATCCCTGGGATATAATGAGCCTGTGATTTAGAACTGAGATCCTACCTCAAATTGGAAACTCAAGAGTCCGAACCAGAACACAATATCAAACTAAGCAAAAATATTTTTTATAATTTTAAAGAGATAATTCAATTCAAAGTTACTATTGATTTTGTTATGAAGATTTGAGTACAAAATTTTTCCCTCAGAAGTAAAAGCAAACAAAGCTTGTGTTTCATTTGGTAATTTGGTTTGTATTTTCATTGCCTCATAGCAGAAATTTTATTTCAAATATGCATTGATTATCTTATATATGCTTATTTTATAAACAATGAATCTAAAATAAGCATGCAGTATTGTTGTTTTATGTTGTGATGTATTGTTTTAAAGATTGTTTGACATGGGGTCATACTATGATGGCTAGACTAATATCAGAATCTTGGGATCAAGTGATCTTGCACTTCAGCTCGTACATTAATTTCCATGAAACAGAGTTATTCTACAACAGAGGTCTTTTCCAAAGAAGAAAAACCTAAATTGTTTTATAAATCCTAGACAATGGTGACAGTTGACTCTAGGCAATATAAAAATGTGTGCTCACTTTTCTTATTCAAAAATTTATCAGATTTATAACCATCAAAATAAAAATAAGTACATAGGTAGATACATAAATAAATGAGCCAGTAGGAATAACATCTCTGTTTTAAACTTGAAACTGTCTTAACATGTTTATCACTGGGAATTCTTACTAAATATACTTGAACGTATAATAAGCACCTGACAGAAAAAGAATAAATATGATTTTTGTTGTTTAGAAAATAGGATGTTCTATACTTTAAAAAAGAATACTATGAATTAGGTAGCAGAATTCTCATTAACTTAAAGGGTGAGGGCGATGACTGACTTGTGTTTAATGTGTATCAGGACAACATCTCCTGTGACTTGCTTCCTAGTTTCCAGCTATGTTTCTCCCATGATTTTGGACATTGCTCACTGTTCAATAAATTACTAATAAGCAAGAAGTTGAGTATGTGGGTGGTAGAAAACCTTCTTAAACTGGTAACCACAACAAATTGGAAGCCTTCTTGATATTTAGCTGTCATAAATATGATGAAAAATGTCATTAAGAGTTTTTTTCCAGAGTGAGCAATTATTGTAAGTAGAAAACTATTTTTATGGTTTTGTATAAATGAATTCAGAAATGAAAAGTATCAAAACTATGTAATGACACAATATGTCAAATGCCAGGGACTTCTAATGTGAATCAGTGGAAATTCTGTCATTAAAACACTTCTGCTGCTTTGGAATAATTTTTACTTTGTCTTCCATATCCAAGATAATGCATTTTGACAAAAAGCTAGAAGTAGTAATCATAAAAAAGCAAGCATATTACAAAAATGAAAAGGTTTCAATTCAATAATATATTATTTGGTTGAGTTTGCATTGATCAACTTAATAGAAATTACAGAAAAATTGTAATGATTGAAAAAAATAATGAGGATGAAAATAATTCCAAGAATATGAGACAGAAGAAAAAGTTCAACCTATGAATTACAAAAGAGAACAAGGAAAAGCAAATCATTTATTACTCAGTAATGAAAATTAAACTGAAGAGGCACATGGTTCTAGAAGCAAAACAAAAGATTCTAATATCAAATGTCATTGCACAGAAATATTTGAATTTCAAGCATCAAAAATATTTTATGAATACAAATTTTGCAGGATAGACATGAGAAGAAAACAGACACAGCACTCTGTTTATGTTGGTAAGACATTTTATATCAGAGTACAGGAAACAACTAAAATTCAAGGATCATATACACAGTGAAATTTCTGGTAATCCAGCAATGTAGGGAATGCCAAGATAACCCCTCTAAGGTGAAGGAGAAGCTGTTATATCTGACCGCTCCATAACCAAGAAGGAAGCCTCACTCATAATAAGCCTATTTGGATTTGGGAAGCAACACATTCCCTCATTTGAGTGTGGTGTTTTGGCCAATTTACTAAGTCACTTGGAAAACGGTTACTTTGAATGGGGCTCCAAACAAGGGAAGGGTCTAAAATGAGTCCAAGTTAGTCTACTACTGAGGCTATATGGCCCACCAGATCCAATAGTACTTGAGGTGTCAGTGGCAGACATAGAGGCAGCCTCTCAAGGATCTGCCATTACCTGAAAACAATATTAATTACCTTTGAAAGCAGTAGGCTCCTGGCCTTTCACTGGGCTTTAGTGGAAACTAAATGTTTGACTATGGGATATTAAGTTGCCATGTGATCTTAGCTGCCCATACCAATGAGTTAATATCTGATCTATCCAGATATAAAGTCAGATGTGCACAGCAACCCTCTGTTATCAAGTGAAAGATATCTCTATCTCTGTCTCTATCTCTATCATCTCTCTCTCTCTCTGTGTATATATATATATATATATATTATCACATACATATCAGGACTGAGAAAGTCTTGAAGGCACAAGTAAGTTACAGGAAGAACTAGTGCAAATGCCCCTAGTTTCTACTCCTACTATAGTACCTTCTTGTCTTCCAGCATGCACCTATGGCCCAACTGGGAGTGCCTTATGATAAGCTGATGGAGGAAGAAGGGACTACGGCCTGGGTTATAGATGGTTCTGCAGGTCTATCCAAGTGTGGACAACTGCGGCACTACAGCCTCTTCTCAGATACTCCTGATGGTAAGCAGTGAAAGAAAATCTTCATAATGGACAGCAATTCAGGCAGCATACCTACTTGCACATTTTGAATGAAAGAAAAATGTGTCAAGATTTGTTTCTGTGTATGTACTCGTTTAGGAGCTGGAGAAAATGGTGTGTCTGTATGGGCAGGCACGTAGAAGAAATATAATTGGAAAACTGGTGACAGAGATATTTGGGGAAGAGGTGTACAAATAGCCCTCTCATATGGATGAAAGAAGTCAAGATATTTGTGTCCTTGGTAAATGCTCAGCAAAAATGACCTCAGAAGAAGAGGAGTTTAATTATGAAGTGGATAGAATTTCTCATTCTGTGGAATACATTCAGACTTTTTCCTCAGCTACAGATCATTGACAAAGGGACTCATAAACAAAGGGGTCATGGTGGCAGGGATGGAAGATGTGCATAAGCTCACAACATGGACTTCCACTTCCCAAGACTGATGTGGCTACAGCCTTTGCACAATGCCCAATCTGCCAGGAGTCCCTGGTACCTCACATTCACCAGATGGTCAGAAGGTGACCTAATGACATGTTGATTATATTAAACCATTTCTATCTTGAAAGGAGCAGTACTCTGGTCTTCCTGGAGTAGACTTTTATTCTGGGTAAGATTTGCCTTCCCTGTGTGTAATGCTTATAATAAAACTACCACCTCTGGTAAATTACAGAATGTCATATCCACCACCACAGTATTCCACACATTGTTCCTTCTGACCAAGAAACATACTGTATGGCAGCAATGTGCTTTTCTGCTGCTTTCTGCTTTCTAGATATACTGAATTGAGCAGGATTTTTACTCTATTTCCTTACCCCACAATATTTTGGGCTTGGAGCCTGCTAACTGTGGACCGAAACCTCTTAAACTTTGAGCCAAAATAAACCTCTCCCCTTAGGTTGTGAGTGTTAGGTATTTTTTCTTACCAATGAAAAACTTATCATTATAATGTGATAGATGTGGAAAATTTAATCTCAAAGTGACAAAGTAAAATAAGAAAAAGCATGTCATTTATTACTCAATAATGAAAATTAAACTGAAGTGCAGTATAAATCTGGAAGAAAAAAAGATTTTAATATCAAATGTCATTTCACAAAAAATTTGAATTTGCAGTACTCAAAAATACTCTAGATTTTCAAATTTTGCAAAATGGAGATGAGGAAAAATAAGGACCAAGTCAAACAGACTAGAATCACCCACAATCATTGTTAATCATGTTAAACTAAAGAGACTTAAAGGGGGAGTAGATATATAGAGAGTTGTAAAAAGAACTCAAAATTCAAGAATTCTCTATTTAGCCAAAACAATTTTCATGTACAATGAAAATAGACTTCTCTAACTTATAATAGGTGCTATTCATCCATTTATGCTATTAAAGGAAGGGTTCAATACTGTTGACACTATGTAAATATATATATATTTACCATATATATGAAATAAATATAATATTGATGTGTATCTCCACCTAATTACATCAGATTTAATAAACAAGTACAATAGGTTACTGAATAAAATTTATAGAATCTAAATATTCAAATTTAAATGAAGTTTTAATGGAATTTTCATTCTTCACATTTCAAAAATAATACTTTGTTTTTGTGTCTTTGTGTATGTTTTTTGTTTATTATGAAGACACAGCCCCTTCTCTGTAGCAGTAAATTATTTTTGCCACTATTACTTTAAATCTATGTTGCAGTTAGTTTTTGTTTGCCTCCTACCCTTTGTTGAAAAGTGAGCAGTCCTCTTACTTTTTCTAAGTTATTTTAGGTAATTAAAAATTCTACAATCCCATTAGTTCACAAAATATACTTCTGGTTCAAGAGCTTAAGTGTCTAAGACCAATTACAAATCAAGTAGTTGAATATAATCTATAATTGGAACTATTCTCATTCACATGTGCATATCTCAAGAAAGTGGAATTAAAGCCAAGTTTCTCTCCCTTTCCTTATATAACATTTCTTTCCCAATTCAGAAAAACAACAGTGATTTCTGCCATTTTGAAATAGAGTGGGGAGGGAACAGGGAAAGCTTTTATTAAAAAATAATGCTCTCATGCAATTTTGAATTTAGCAGATGACTAAATCTGATGTTTCTTGAGAAAAGTTTTCTAGCATTGAGTATTTCACATCTTCAGCTTCCTGTAGAGAAAACTTCATGTAGGCTAGTCATTCATTTTTAGTTCCAGGGGTTCTTTTCATCTGGGAAATCAGTTTACCATGCTTGCACAAATCCAAAGTACCACCTTTCTGGATGACTTTCATGAGTCGACTCCTATGACCCAAGAGAAATACTCTCCAACATTTTACAGATGTTGAAATGCAAAATACCCAAAGAATCACCTCTTTTTATTTTAATAAATTACCTCAGCAGTCTCTCATCTTTTTTCATTTATTAATCAGACAGTAGTGTAAAGTATCCCCTGAGGTGCTGAGGGACACACATTAAGAATTACACACTATCTCTTAATAGGATGTTTTGTGCACTTAGAGTTGAAACACCACTACCTCTCCCTGCTCCCTATCCCTTCTAAGGGACTCACAGCATCTCCACAAGGAATAATCTTCAAAGATGCTTCCAAATCCCTAAATCTCATTGCTTTTAGGCTCTTAATGTGAGTGGTGTAAGCTAAAGTGGTATTGTAATAGATCCACCACTACTATTGAAATCATAACCTAGCACATAGATTTATAAATTTGCATTTAACTTGTTTCAAAAATATTGCATTTTATATACTGTATTTATGACAGTGGACAGAATGCAAAATGTAGGTATTGTAGGATGAAATGTTTACATTTATAGAATTTTTAAATTAAATAAGCAGTCCTAATTCAGTACAACAAAGAAGACATAAAAGAAAATCCAGGTCTTGGGACAGAAATTTAAATCATCATCGTCATCATCATCACATTGAACTATTGAAAATAAAATTTATAAATCTACTGTTAAAAGATGAAGTGTTCTAGGCCCAAGCATATCATTCATCTTTTCCTTCATTCTACTAAATTCCAGCCACACTAACCTCCTTGCTATTTCTCAGCCGTATTAGTCATGTACTAGTTCATCTTTTTTAGCTAGAATGAATAAAAGCTTTACCTCATTCAAGTCTTCCTTCAGATGCTATCTTTTAAATGTGGTACACAGTAGCCACTCTAATTCCTACCAGACTTCATCTGCTACACTCCCAGTCCCTTCCACCATACTCTGTTCAATTTATTACCCATTATACTTAACCTTCAGAACAAATTTCATAATTTACTAAATATAACATAAATTTTAAAATTCCATACAAAGCAATTTCAACCATGAAAATATAAAAACAAATGGACAGAGAATCTTTTTTAACTTGCTCAAAAATACTTTAAATGTGATTAAAGAAAATATTACTACTTCTTATTAAATATTTATTCATTTAATCTGCTTGTCTTTTGTAGAGGTAAGCTAGAAAGATAAATGACAAGAAATTTATGGTATCATAACCCTGATATGAATCTATGTGAATAAATAATATTTACTAAAAAATAGAAAACATAAAAATCTTTCTTCTCCCAGTAATAATATCTTGGATACCCACTTTTGATTCTCACGCAGTCCCTTAATTAAATTTATAAAGATATGCTCACAATACTAAAATGTAGGTAATACCAAAATATACCTCCTTTTTCTAACTACCTTTAATTTTTTAATTAAGTTTTTTTAAATCTATGTGGATTTTTAAGTAGGTTTTTTTTTTTTTTTTTTTTTTTTTTTGTGGGTACCGGGGGGTCGACCTCAGGACCTCATGCGCCAGCAGGCGCCCGTGCCGCTGAGCGATATCACCGGCCCCTTTTTTGTATGTGGGCTCCAGGAGTCGAACTCGGGCCCTTGCGCTTGCAAGGCAGGGGCTTAAACCGCTGAGCCATCTCACCGGCCCCTTTTAAGTAGGTTTTGCAATATATATGTGAAAAGGGAGGTGAAGATGGTCTGAAGGGAGGATAGGGTATTGGGAGAAAAGGAGGAATCAAAATATATCATGTACTCATACAAAAAAATTTAATTTTGAAACCCCATCTTTTTGTCAAGCCTCTTTTGCCAGGGTGACAAGTTCGACAAACACACCATACATAAAATTATCAATGAGAGAGATAAAGTCATCAACCATGAACTCTATCCCTCACACTTATTATCTAATGATTTACTAATATGTATCTGTTTGACTTTTCTCTATTGCTAGAACCTCAGCACCTAGTTGTGAATCCCCTGGACTAGTGCGTTGATGGAAACCACTATGAAGGGGCTCTGAGCAGGATTTAAAATTAATCACTTGGCTTTCTCTATTTACTTATGAGTCTGTCCCAGGCCTAGGCAACTTGATCAAACAGTG
The DNA here is from genome assembly GCA_028451465.1 of Erethizon dorsatum. NCBI lineage: Eukaryota > Metazoa > Chordata > Mammalia > Rodentia > Erethizontidae > Erethizon > Erethizon dorsatum. The sequence continues at coordinate 72,237,430 of CM051832.1, forward strand.
GCAGCTGACATGCAGTTAAGTGCAACTCTCCATGCCAATGGCCACAGTAGAGGCCTGTATTGGTCCATGACACTGTGATACCTTGGAGGGCAAGATAGAGCCACAGCTGAGGACATCTGACTCTCCAATTCTTAACATCAGACTGCAGCTGCGGCATTGGCGCCTGCTGTAACTGTCCATGTCAGAGACAGGACAGTTCTCTTAATTGGCAAAATGTACTGCTTGGAGCAGTCTTTGATCTAAACTTCCCAAGGTCCTGCTCAGTTTCCTGTCTTTAACTCAGCTATCCCTTTCCTTTGTTTGAAAAGTCAATAAATATGTGTGATTCAGAAGTCTTTGTCTTATCTGCTAGAGAGTGCTGACCTTCTTAGAGTTCCCACAAAATCATATTACATTGTCTCTTTTATTTAAGCCTTTGCTGTAAATCATTTTAGAAGATTGTGGGCTCAGCCAAGTCTGGTAATGTGTGTCACTTCATTACTTAACTAGAAAAATCTCAGTTTTCCAACTAATGCTTCTTCTTTAATCCACTTATGTCTTTGGTGCTAGAACAATCTTGAAAACACATTGTACTCATCTTTATGCATCCCTATCTTTCTTCATCATTTCTGTACTCTTAATACTAAATATATATAAATATCTTGGTAAAGTAGATAACACTCTACAAAACTTGGCCTCTATTTACATTCTCAGACTTATTTCTGAGTACTATACCTCCTCCCATAATACATTTGGATAATATTGAATGTCTTTTTATTTTTTACTCAATTCTTTTGGAGAATTTTGCATGTGCTACTTTTACTCTATGAAACAGTTGTCCTTCCATTCATCAGAGTTCAACCTTGCTAAAAGCCATTCATCATTCATGTTTCAATGTGGAAGTTATTTTCTTCCACGTGCCTTACCTCGTCTTTCTTTGTTTATCCTGGATGTTAATTTGTAGTGTTTCCAGTGCTTTATATACTTAAATCTCATAAATATAATCATGAGGTAGTGTTGCAGGTTTTGCTCATCCAAAAAAGGGCTGAATTTGAGGTGCAAAGTATCATGAGGAGATTCATTAATGATTGGTCCTATGAACATTTGTGAAAAAAAAAAGGAGAAAAGAAGTTGACTGTGATTGTGCAGAGGGAGGAATCAAGAGTACCACTGCCCAACTTAAAGAGCCATTCTGAAAATCAAATGGCAATGAGACCTGCCTGAATTCTAGCAACAGAGAGCTAACACTTAATCTGTTGCATTAATCAGCCAGTGGATATTAGACAATTCATGAAAGGGGATACAATTTACAGTAAAGCACCTGTATTCAGCTGAGTCTATCCCTGAAGCAAACTTGAAGCTGGGGATAAGCTGTTGACAAGGACAGATAAGTAGGAAGATGTATATAATTTTGTATTTCAAATTTAGAGAAGAAGCAAGTGACACTTGTTTTGTCTTATACTTACTAAAACAGCAAAATTATTAAAGATAGAATTAAACCAGGGATTTTTGACTCCTAATGTACAACATACAGAAAATCAATTCCTAATAGATTAGAGATATAAATATATTGCAGAAAATAATATTTCTTATTCAGTCCTATAGTATAATATTTTAGAAGGAAACCCCTTAGTTTACTCAGAACATTTTATTACTTGAAAACATATTAAAGTAGTAATGACAAATAAATATTTGATCACTCAGACATTATTAAGAAATCATCAAAAGAAACACTGAGGAATTGAAAAGACAAGTCACAGAGTGTAATGTAATATAAAAATAAATAGTGCAACACAATCTTTAAATTTAAAATATATAAAAAACTGCTAAGAAAAATGTACAAAACATTAACTTGTAAAAATAGTCAGGGTTGGTGATATAGCTCAGTGGCATAAGCACTTGCCTGGCAAGCACGAGGTCCTGAGTTCGACTCCCAGTACCTGCATATAAAATAAATAAATAAATAAATAAATAAAAATAGGCAAAAAATTTAGATGAATACCATACAAAAAGCAAAAACAAGTGGTCCATAAACATTTCAAAAGTTCTCCAGCTCCATACTTCATAATAAAATGCAAAACAGAACTAAATATGCTTATAATATAACCATTTGAATGGTTAAAATGATACCACTGAAATAAAATAAAATAGACCAGAAATAATATCCCCAAGTGGTGGTAAGGATGATGTGGCACAAGTGCAACTCTCATTAGTATGACTGCTGATTGGTATGACTGCTTGGGAAAAATGCTTAGTAGTATCTACAAAGGTTTATCTATTCAAATCTGAAAATCTGTTACAGAAATGCATGTAGTGTCATCAAGAAAAACCATGTGGGGCTGGGTGTAGTGGTGCACACCTGTAATCCCAGCACTCAGGAGGCTGAGGCAAGAGGATTGCTGTGAGTTTGAGGCCTGTATATGCTCCATAGTGAGTTCAAAGCCAGCCTTGGACTACACAGTGAGACTTTGTCTCAAAAACAAAATGTGGGGTTACGGTGATATATACACAACCATGTTTACAGCAGCTCAATTCTTAATAGCTAAATCTTGGAAGCAGCCTATACAGTATGGCTATAAACTGACGAATGGATAAAGCAAATGTGGTATTTATTTATTTTTAGCTTTTTGAGATAGGGTCTCACTATGCAGTTCAGACTGGCCTTGAACTCACTGTGTAGCTGATGTGGCCTTGAACTCAATGTGATCCTCCTACCTCAGCCTCTCAAGTGCTGGAATTATAGGTGTGCCCCACCATACCTATGTAAATGTGGTGTTTATACACAATAGAGTAATGCTATGCTCTACAAAAGGATAAATTTAAGTCATTTCTAGGAAAATGGATGCACCTTAAGGAAAATGTTGTATATAAATTGAAACACAAGCTTAAATATTACATGATTTCTCTTGCATGACAAATCCAAAGCATAAATAAATTATAGAGCAAAATAAGAGAAAGATAATGAGAAACAGTGATAAATCTTTTTTGCAAATGAAAAGCAGACTGAAATATGGGGAGAGGAGGTATTAAGGTATTAAGGCATTAAGATATGTCATGTACATGTACAAACTTCCCACACTGAACATTATCATGATGTACTGTAAACCTGTACTAAATATTTTTTTTAATGTGGGAGAAAATTTATAATGGAATTAGTAGAAATAGCTTCAAATCGAAACCTGTCTGAGTGCTAATGTGTCATAGGAAACACAAACAAACCATGTTGTATAAATGGTATATACTGTCATATACTATTTTTATGAGAAAGAATAGATTATGATTATACACAATAAAATTAAATTAACTGTAAAAGCTTGGTATAAATGATTACATGTTCTATGATTCCAACATTACAAATTTATAAATAAGCAAAAATTACTTATAGGACTAGCAGTAAAGAAAACTATTCATAAAGGTGGAAGAGTACTGATGGAAAATGGCAGATGAAGAGTCCTTTAGGTGATAGTAATAATATTCAAGTGCCAATGAAGGTGCTGTTACAAACATTGGTTCCATCTATGAGAATTCAACAAGCTATGCCCTCAAGGTCTGTATACTTTTCAAATTATACCCAATTGTGTACCTCAATTCAAACTGGCCTAATCCCAGGTAGTCCCGCTCCTGTGTTCACCTGTAGGGCAATGTTTATTTTCCTTCACAGACTGCTGATATGTGGGTAATTGTTATAATCACTTTGGATCACAAGAGGAAATCAGGTGAAATATAAATTACTAATATTATTTGTTCTTTATTATATGCCTCAAAGAAATTCCTCTAGTTACATAAAGAGGACATATACAAGAATGCCCAGGATTTCATTCTTTATTAAATGTGGAACAGACATACAGAAAATATGCCTAATCTTCACCACACTAAGAAATAAATAAACTTTAAATGTTTGCACAATACAATGTTGTACATCACTGAACCCACAATACAGGGATTAATTTTAAATGGAAAATTCTGATTAAGAAAGCTCCAGAATAATCACACAAAATATAATAAAACCCTAAAAACTCCAAAACAGTAAAAACTGAATAATATAATAATATACAAGGCTGTACATAAATATGAGAAAAACTACTTTTAAAATTGTGAAAACCCGACAGACACTAATTTTAGATGGAGATGATACCTTTAAATGAGGTAAGAGAATAGTATTTACAAGGAACACATGGTAAATAGAAAATATTTGTAGGTAAAGTTCTAGTTTTGGGATCGTGAGATGGATATTTCATCTGACATTCTGTTGTAAACCTATATTGGTGTTTCATGTATTTCTTTTTCTATCATTAATTTTGCATTTTGAAGATAATAAAGTAAAAATAACATAGATTACCACAATTATTTTTGGGTGTTGTGAGAATATGGAGAATAGAAATTAAGGAAGCTTATCTGTATATATATATATATATATATATATATATATATATATATATATATATATTGCAGTAAAAGAGCCAATAAGAATTTAAACATTAAAATATTCCATAAGAGAGCAGAAATAATTGGTAGTGAGAGTTCTGAGTGTGTCAGAGTGGAATGCTGAGGACTTCGCTTTAACCTGCAGCAATCAAGCACATCAGACCCCTCTTCCTCCCACATGCAGTCTGCTTTTATTCTTTAGTTATTTGGTGATAGCTCCGGATACAAACATCATTATAAAATATTGAAAATCAAATATTTTAGCATTAAAATTTTTATAGAACAAGGTTCTGTATAAATTACAATGGTATTCTCAATATCTAGTGCCATTCTTGACCATAGTTAATTTTCTAATCTGTTAAATTATTACTTTAATTCATAAATCTCAGGAAAGAACATAATGTAATAATATATAAAATTAATCGTATTCAGTGTTTTCAGCTATGCAATAGCAAACTGGAAAAAAACTGTCCTTTCTTAAAATAGTTGCTTCACTTTCTAAGACAAAGACTTCCAGTTCTACTACAATGAAAATGTACAAAACTTAAAATGATATTGTGTTTATATTGATATCTTTGAGGATGAGCATGCATACTAAATTGCTATTTCACATTTGAGAAAATATAAAGTAGTCCTTCAAACACCGTATTTATTTTTTTGGTATAAACTGTGAATAGATTACCCAAAAAAGATCTGGCGGGAAATTACATTACATTTTTAAAAAATGCAGAACCTACAGAATTCTTTTAGTTTGACAACTGTTAAAGTGTCAATTTTTGAAGAAGTGAATTTTGAGGAGGTGTGAGAGAAAGGAATGTATCTTACAAAAAGTTTTGGTGAAATCCATCATTGACCTGTGATTATTAAGTGTTTTAAATGAGTTATTAAAATATATATAATGGACAATTAAAGGCACTACTAGAGAGAAGTTTACGAACTCATCTGTAGATTTTATCCTTACCAAATGAACTTAAAGAAGAGGTCACAGTGTAGTGGAAGTTTGAATGGAAGAAGTTGCCGCTGTTGTTCCACATTTGGTTACCGCTCTTCATATTCCTTTACTGAGCCCACATCTTCATAAGTTTCTTAGCAGGTAAATGTGGAACACTGCTGCTTTACGGTCAAGAGAGAATCAGGGCCATTCATACAGGCAGGTGATTTGTCTGTTTTCTGTTGTCTTTTTCCATGACTCTACTGCCTCATCTTGATTCATAAGCAAAAACTGGAAAACCTACAAAATGAATGTTTTGTTCTTTTATCTCAAAATAGTACAGAAAATATTGCTGTTAATTTTGGTGAAGAAAATTTTATGTAGTTTATTTCAATCTAAATAAAATGTGAATTTTGTTAAAGTTTAAAAAACATGCAGATTGAAGAATAATTTACTTGAAGAAAATAAATGTGTTATTACTTTGTTAACACATATAACATAATTTTACCAAAGATCTGATTGAGGTAAAAACTATATATTTTACTGTTAACTCTAAGTAAAGTAGATAGGTTCATTAACCAAATGATTTATCCAAAAACTTTAAATGATAGAGTATCTCAAATTAATTTCTGTGCATTGTGGCATTTTTAAATATTTTTATAACATTATCATAAAATGATTGTTATAAAACAATGAAGTGATCACATCTTATTAGTTTTTTCAATTTAAAAATATATACTTGTTATGAAATAATAAATTTCCCAAATATTGTCATCCTCACATGCCATTAAATATTTTCATTTCTATTTTGTGTAGGACTCAGATAACCAACCAGCTGAAAAGATCTAAAGTATTTTCACAAAGATGCATAGATAGTATAGTAACAGTGGGCTAAAATTCTGATTAACAGTCAGAAACTACTAAGGGAGAGATAGCAGTAACACACCAATTCTGATGTATTTAGTTGCAAGTTTTACACCTCGATATCTACTTAAAGATTTGGAAAACAGCCATCAAAACAAAAAATGAATAACAAAAAGTTCATGAAATTTTTATCAAACGATAAATTAGGATACAATTGACTGTTTTATGTTTGCTTATTTTTCTGTTCTTTGACCTTTGTGCTGTATTTTTATTTATTTTTTTATATGTGGGTACCGGGAGTCAAACTCAGGACCTCACACTTGCCATGCAGATGCTTATGCCGCTGAGCTATATCACCAGCGCCTTGTGCTGTCTCATGTTTATTTACACTGATCATTTCTCTCTGATTGTACCGGCTCTACTCTCTGCTATAATTTCACATATATTGCTTTTATTCATGATGGTTGTAAGATACTCTGTATTTTATAATTTTATTTTAATATTTAATTAGATTAGACATTTTGTATTTCTTTTCAAAGCTTCATTCCTTTACAAGGAGTTTGACTGACTGATTTTTTTTTCCTTTCTGTTTTGTGTTTAGACATCAATTATCCCTGGTCAGCAAGTTTATCATAAATTCCTTTCAACTGTGAAGAACCGAATCAAGATATCCCTGAAAGGGACGGTGAGATGGCTCAGCAGCATAAGTGCCTGCCTGGCAAGCACGAGGGTCTGAGTTCGACTCCCGGAAACCACATAAGAAAAAAGGGCTGGTGATATCACTCAGCAGCACGGGCACCTGCTGACATGTGAGGTCCTGAGTTCGACCCCCAGTACCCACAAAAAAGAAAGATATCTCTAAAAATATGCCAGTCAAATCCCAACAATAATTAGAGCCCTTGCTATTTTCTTATGCTAATTCATATTCAGGGGTATATATTTTTTAAAAAGCTTGAATGCTATTCAAGTTCCCTTTAAAGTGTAGCACCATTTGCATTTGTATTACAAGTCTGATAGTAGACACTATCTTCTTTTCATATTGAATTATATAGTGGATTTTTATAAAGAACAGAGAATCTCCTCCTACTCTGGTTTATTTTCTTCTCTAAATTCTGTCCTGTGAAAACTAAAAATTCTTAATTTCAATATATTTTACATTATTGTTATTTTCTTTTTTGCTAAATATCATTTGTGCATGGGTCAAGAAAGTTTTATCTAATCAAATGTCATGAAACTATACTTTTTCTAAAACATTTATCTTTTTAAATTTAGGTATAAAATTCATTTATATTTTGAGTGTATGTACACATGAAGTAGTAAAGATTCATGGTTTTTCCAGAGTTACACTTACTGTACTTAAAAATCAATCTTGTGCCAATTGCACTCTAATATTTCTTATATCATAAATCAGGTGCTAGTGCACATATGATGTGGTTTTGAACATTGCTTTCTGCTCCATGCATCTATTTTTAAAAACTTGTGTTCTTTTGCAGAAGGAAAGAGGATCAAGATTAAGATGTTTTATGTACATCTTTGTGTATTGCAAACATGTACTAAAAAATAGAAAAACTTGTGCTAATACTACTCTATCATGATTAATATAAGTTTATAGTGACCTATATCTTTTTGCGTATCTTCCATCTTCATTCTTCTTCGAGAATGCCTTTGGGGCCAGTGAGATAGCTCAGTGGCATAAGTGCCTGCCCGGCAAGCGTGAGGTCCTGAATTCTACTCCTAGAACCCACATAAAGGAAAAAAAGGGCCAGTGATATCACTCAGTGGCACAAGCACTTTCTGGCAAGCGCAAGGTCCTGAGGTCAACTTCTGGTACCTACATTAAAAAAAAAAAAGAGTACCTTCGTTCTTTATCTTTAAATATCCATAGTTTAGGGGCCTGGGATGTATCTCAGTGGCACAGTGCCTGCCTGGCAAGTGCGAGGTCATGAGTTCAATTCCCTCCATGAAAAATAAATAAATAAATTAATTAATTAATAAATATCCATAGTTTTCAAATAATCACATCATTTTCCGATATACACACACAAACACACAGTATTACTGGTGTGGCTTTTATTGAACATGAATGAAGTACAAATCAATAGCAGAAAAAAATGACATATGCTTAATATTTAGATGTTTAACTCGAAATCTGCTGGAAGAGAGAATATGTACAACTCTTGAAGACATAGATGTAGGCAAAGAATTCATGAACAAAACCCCAATAATGTGGGAAATACAACACAGAATCAACAACTGGGATCTTATCTTATTAAAAAGCTTTTCCACAGCAAAAGAAATCACCAGAGTGAAGCAACAATCCACAGAGTGGGAAAAAATCTTGGTCAGTTCTTCAGACAACAGATTAATATCTAGAACATATAAAGAACACAAAAAAACCAGACCCACCAAACTTAAAAACCCAATCCAAAAATGGGCATCTGAAATGAATAGATACTTCTTAGATGAAGAAATACAAATGGAAAATAAATATATGAAAAATGTTCCACATCACTGGTCATTTGAGAGATGCAAATTAAAACAATGCTGAGATTCCATCTCACCCCAGAAAGATTGGTTATTATCAAGAAGTCAACCAATAACAACTGCTGGAGGGGCTGTGGGGAAAAAGGAATCCTTGTCCACTGTTGGTGAGAGTGTAGACTGGTGCAATCACTGTGGAAATCAGTATGGAGATTCCTCAAAAAACTAGTACTATAAGTTCCATTTGACCCAGGTATTCCTCTTCTTGCTATGTTCCCGAAAGAATTAAAAGCATTACACCACAGCGATATATGCACACCCATATTTACACCAGCACAGTTTTTCAGTTAAATCTTGAAAACAAACCAAATGCCCATTAACTGAGAAATCGATTTTAAAAATGTGGTTTTTTAATACAATGGAGTACTACACAGTCATAAAGAACAATAAACAAGATATTTCTAGCTAAATGATTGGAACTTGAGACCATACTCTTAAGTGAAATAAATTGGACACACATGTGTAAATATCACATTGCCTTTCTGGTATGAGAAACTGAAAGTGTAAATAAGGACTGAAATGTATAATAGATATTGTGAAATAGGAAGAAATTGTTTAAAAGGAAGTGGGAATGGAATGGGAGAGCCAGGAAAAGAAAAAATAAGAAAAAAGAATAAAATAGAAACAAATTTTTGTAAATAAGGAGTGGAAGGGGATTGAAGGGAGGGGAATGGGGATGGAAAAAGAGAGGAACTAATATATGTCATGTACAGGTACAATTCCCTATGATGAATGTGATCATTAGGTATATCTAAATTATAACAATTAACTTAATTAAAAATGTATTAAAACCTGTAAATAATGATAATTTAACTTCTTCCTTTCCTATCCTTATTCTTTTATTTCTCTCTCTTGTCTAATTACTCTGGCTAATATTTCCAGAACTATATTGAATAGGAGTGGTGATAGTGGACATCCTTGCTTTGTTCCTGAATTTAGAGTGAAAGCTTTCAGATTTTGTCCATATACTAGAATGTTGGTTGTTGGTTTGTCATAGATGGCTTTTATCAGATTGAGGTAAACACCATGTATCCCAATTTTCTGTAGGTTTTTTTTTTTATCATGAATGAGTGTTGGACTTTATCAAAAGCTTTTTCTGCATCTATTGAAGATGATCAGGTGATTTTTGTCTTTGACTCTGTTGATATGGTGCATTACTTTTATTGATTTGCATATGTTGAACCATCCCTACATTCCTGGGATGAATCCCATTTGCAAGTAGTGTATAATGTTTTTGTTGATTTGCCATTTGCTCACATATTATTGAAGATTTTTGCATCTATTTTCATTAGGGAGTTTGACCTGTACTTCTCTTTTTCGTTGGGTATTTCTCTGGTTTTGGTATCAGGGTGATACTTGCCTCCAGGAATGAGTTAGGGAGTATTGCTTCCCTTTCAATTTCAGTAAAGCATTTGATGAGTATTCCCATTAAATCTTCTCTAAATTTCTTGTAGAGTTCAACAGTGAATCCATCAGGACCTGGGTTTTCTTTGTTGGTAAGTTTTTAATTACATTTTCAATCTCATTAACAGATATTGGATTATTCAGAATTTTTACATCTTGATTCAGCTTTGATAATTCATACATATCTACAAATTCTGTGTCTTCCATTCTATGAGAGTAAAGATTTTTTTTTTTTTTTGTGGTTACCGGGGGGGGGTTGACCTCAGGACCTCGCGCGCCAGCAGGCGCCCGTGCCGCTGAGCGATATCACCGGCCCCTTTTTCGTATGTGGGTTCCGGGAGTCGAACTCGGGCCCTCACGCTTGCCGGGCAGGCGCTTAAGCTGCTGAGCCATCTCACCGGCCCGAGAGTAAAGATTTTTGAAGTTGACATTGATGATATTTTGAATTTGCACAGAACCTGTAGCAATTTCACCCTTTTCATTCCTCAATGTATGAATATGAGTATTTTCTTTTCTTTCTTTGATAAGGTTGACTAAGGTTTTATCAATTTTATTTATTCTTTCAAAGAACCAATTGTTCAATTCATTAATTCTTGGTATTGTTTTGTTCATCTCCATTGCATTAATTTCTGCTCTGATCTTTATAATTTCCTCCCATCTATGGGCTTTGGGCTTGTCTTGCTCTGCTTTTTCTAGAAGCTTTAGGTGCAACATTAAGTTGCTTATTTGTGCTCATTCTGTCTTCCTGATGCAAGAATTCACCACTATAAATTTCCCTCCTAGGGCTGTTTTCATTGCCTTCCATAAGTTCTGGTATGTTATATCTGCATTCTCATTTAGTTGTAGATATTGTTTACTTTCTTCCTTAATTTCATCTGTAACCCATTGGTTATTTGGGTGGGTGTTGTCTAATTTCCATGTGTTTCTGGAGTTTTTGTGGTTTCTTTGGCCATTAATTTCCAATTTTATTGCACTATGGTTAGATAATATTCATAAGAAAATTTCAATTCTTTTGCATTTACTTAAGTATGTTCTGTGGGCTAGTCTATAGTCTATTTTAGAGAACATCCCATGTGTAGCTGAGAAGAATGTGTATTCTAATGATGTTAGGTGGAACACTCTGAAAACTTCTACTAAGTCCATTTGTTCACAGGTTTGGTTCAGTTCTGATATTTCTTTGCTGATTTTTTTTTTTTTTGGTCTGATTTATCTATCTATTTGTAACAATGGGGTATTAAGGTCTCCTGTTACAATTGCATTATTGTTTATTTGGTTTTTCATGTCTGTTAATAATTGCCTTATATAGTTGAGTGCTCCTGTATTTGGTGCATACATATTTATGATTATTTTCTCTTCCTCTTGTAGCTTTCCCCTAACAAGTATGTAGTGACCTTCTTTATCTCTTTTGATCATTATGGTTTGAAATTCACATTGTCTGCAAAAAAGATAGCTACCGCTACTTTTTCCTGCATTCCTGTAGCATGGAGTATTGTTTTCCATTATTTGCCTTTCAGTGTATGAATTTCTTTTTGAGTTAAATGTGCTTCTTGTATACAGCATATTGTTGAATCTTGTGTCTTGATCCATTCTGCCAGTCTGTTTCTTTTGATTGGTGAATTGAGGCCATTTACATTGATGGTTATAACTGATATGCATTGGCTTATCTTTGTCATGATATTTTTCTCCTGTTGGTTCCCTGTACTTCCCCCCTGTTTAATTGCTTGCCCTGCTTGGTGCTTACTTTCTGTTGTAGTTCTTGGAATTGTGGTCATTTTTATCTCTGTCTAGAATACCTTTCAGTATTTTTTGTAGGGTTGGTTTTGTGTTCATGAACTTCTTCAGTTGTTCTTTGTCTTGGCAGTATCTTATTTATCCATTAATTTTGAAAGATAGTTTTGCAGGGTACATTGATCTGGATTGGAAGTTGTTTACTTTCAGGACTTGAAATACTTCTCTCCAAGCTCTTCTTGATTTGAGGGTTTGTGTTGAGAAGTCTTTTGAGATTCTGATGGGTTTTCTTTATAGGTGATTTGTTTATTTTCTCTAACAGATTTTAATATTGTGTTCTTGTCCTGAATTTCTGGAATCTTGATTATTATAAGTCTTGGTGTAGTTTTATTTTTTGTCATGGCTGTTGGGAGTACCTTATGCTTCATTTATTTGTATGTCAAACTCTTCATCCATGTTTGGGAAGTTTTCTGCCATTATTTCTGTGAAGAGATTTTTAAGGCATTTGTGCTGTCTCCAGCCTTCTCATTGACCTCAAACTTATGTGATTCTTCTTTGCATCATCTTGTAGCTATTGGATTGTTTTTTGTGGTCTCTTGCTATTTTTAAGATATCTTTCTTTTCTTGATCTCTTGATGCAATTCTTTCTTCAAAATCTGATATTCTATCTCCTCCTTCATTCAATCTGTTGCATATACTTTCAATGGAGGTTTTAATCTCTCGGATTTCACTTTGGATCTGTTTCATGGAGTCCATTTCTTTCTATGTTGGGCATTTTGTTTCCATCATTTTTCTAAACTCATCTATTCCTTTATCTGTGTCCCTTCTAGTATCTTTGATTTTATGTGTCATTTCTTCTTGTATCTGAGAGATTTTTTTCTCCATAGCCTTCTCCACTTGTTTTTCCACCTCTGTTGCTATCATTTTAGAAAGTTCCAGTGTTTGACTCCCAATTTTGTCTATTTCATTTTGTTTTGGGCTTGTCCTGGGTGGGCTGGGGGCCTGGGGTTGCATTTTGCTTCTGCATCTTGTCACTTTCTATTTTCTCTTTTTTATTTTGTTTTGTTTTCTATGTTGATGCTTGCAAATTTATTATGATAGATAGCTTTATCACTAGTATTGAGGCTTCCCTCAGAGCTGTCTGCTCTTCAGGGATGTCCTCTATTGCAGGTGGTTCTTTATAGGTATCCCAAGAACCTACCTTCCCAATTTGTAAAGGATGAAAAGTTACTAATTGGCTCAGCAACCAATCTTTTGGTACTGGGCTGTGGTGATGATTATGACCCCATACAATCACAGTATTATCATACAGGGGAGAAAAACTGATTATAATATGTATGGCATCCTGGCTAAAGTAGTACAGTTAGTAATAACAATAGTTTCAAGTACAGCTTAACTACTGACAAACTATGGTAACCGTTAACCTGCTACCTCCAACCACAGGAGCAAACTCTAAAGTTATTTAACAAAATCAAACATATACCATGCACTTGTATGCAGTGATTTTCCCCTTAGTGGAGTAGTTTTACCCTTTTGTGGAGGGCAGGGGACATTTAAGATGGGTAAAGCACAGGATAAAGTAACAAATGAGGTTCATTATAGTAAAGTCAAGGCTGGAGGTCAAAGGATGGTCACCCCAGTTTTGGGAAACTGGAGGACGCAGGAGGGAAATAATGAAATACAATGCAAAAGAATAATCAGAAAGGAAGAGTCAGTGTTCACTCACTTGGAAGTTTAAATTCATAAAGTAGGTGAGGAAGGAGGGAAAGAGGATCAATAGAAGAAAATGAAAAACAAAGGTTTAGAAACCTAAACAATGAAAAAAGAAGCAAGAAAGAAGAGAACAGAAAAGAAAAGAAGGGCTGGTGAGATGGCTCAGTGGCATAAGCGCCTGCATGGCAAGCATGAGGTCCTGAGTTAAACTCCTGGTACCCACATACAAAAAAAGGTCCGTTGATATCGCTCAGTGGCATGGGCATCTGCCGTCATGCGAGGTCCTGAGGTCGACCCCCAGTACCCGCAAAAAAAAGAAGGAAAAGAAAAGAAGAAAGGAAAAAAAAAGTAGACCTGAGGAAGAAAGGAGAGGAAAAAAGGAAACACAAACAAACAAAAAAACCTCAAAAACAAAAATAACCACAAAGTACAAGATAAAACAAGGCCAATTCCAGCTGGACAGGAAAGGGGTAGCCAATTAGCCAAACAAGAAAGAATAAAAGAGTTAAAATATTTCTGGTGTTTACAGTTCTGTGATAGTGTCCATGTCAGATCCCAGAAATGTGCCGTGTACTCCCGCCAAGTTTGCTATGGGAATTGTGGTTGGTATGGAGCTGATCTTGGCCTCTGGATGTGGGGTTTGGGACTGGTCTTCTCTTGGTGGAGTTCTCTGGAGCCCAGCTGCTGGCTCCTTGCTGCTGCTTCAGACACTTCCACATTGCTGGTCTCACTGCCTACTCCATGTGCCCAGGGTTGGCTGTCCTGGGTCTCTGGGTTCTGGTCTGTCCACCTGCCAAGGGTGTGTGTGTGCCCACATGCCTGGGGCCTTTCCTGTCCTGGATGTTGAGGTTCTGGTGTACATCAGGTTCACAAAGGCTTGTGTGCGCCCACACGCCTGAGGCCTGGCCTTGTCCTCAATTTTTAAACAATATTCTAATATGTTAAAAAGATTAATTTGTGTTTGATGCAATATTTCTGATTATTCCTCTGGAGTAGTTGATCTAATGTAATTGTTGTGGCCTGTATATTTCCCCCAAATTCCTTGGAAAATTAAATCTGTGAGTGCTTTATTTTTTGAAAGGTAATGTTCTATACTTACTGAAAATACAAAGAGAGTAAAGCACATTTATATCTATGGGAAAGATGTTTATATCATGATATTAAAAGAAATAAAATGTAGCAGCTCATTAGTATTTCTAAGTAATTATAGTTTCCTGATAAGTCACACTAGCAGCAAAGTAGTTTAAGAAATTTCCACATACTAGAAACATGTTTGTAAACATGGTCGATATACAAACTAATTCAAATTATATTCCACACAGGTACATACTTTAATTTTATGCTTTAGCTTAGAAAATCATAGCTATTGCCTATTTGACTTTTTTCTGAAATTAATTTTAAAAAGGCAAAAAGAAAAAAATTATTAGTTTCCTATAGCTACTAAAATACTGTCATTTTACACTTAATACCTTCTTTGTTTAATATAAGTGGTTAAAATTACATAAAAATAATAATGATCACATTTTAAAATTAGGTACATTAATATGAAAGTAAGACTATAAATGTTTCAGTATTCTTGAACTATGATGTCATTTTTAGAAGTTTCACAATAGTCTTAGAGTATACTTTGAATTACTTATCTTTTTATTTAACATTATTTTTATAGTATATGCTACAAGACATTTGTCCTCACAAATACCTATATTCATTTTATTTATTCTGAACAAATGTTGATATGAAGATTAGTTTTTCCTAAATGATTTTTAGAGTGTAGATTCTTATTGGGTTCACGACATTTTAAAAGTCTGTTTTCTTGGAAAAGTAGTTATTGAATTTTCCTAATATAAAGTTTTATGGCTCATTTTTGTAAATGAAAAGGTATCATTATTGAACCATGGTAACAAGGAAGACTTTATAAGCTAATTAGCTATGACTTGGTATTGCTTTATTTTCCTCTAAATTCATATTAGCCAGCATTTTAAAACAATTATCTAACTACAAATAGAGGAACAGAAATTTTATGTTTTAAAGATGAAACTGTGTACAAAGGTGAAAGTTTTCTAAATTGTCTCAGAGTATGGCATTGGTTACAAAGCGCTCAAATCAGTTTCACGTCCTGAATTACTTACCTTTCTAAACTTCAGATAGTTGCCTTAATTTTGAATGCTTTAAAATTTTTAAAACATATTCTGAAATTTTGTTATGCACTAACATTTTATTAAGAGAAAAATAGAACATTTTGAAAGGCACACTGAATTTTTAAAATTATTTTTACTAAAGATTATCTATTCAAAGTTTTGAACTATTTACACCATGAATACAGCATCTATAGTGTTAAAGAAGAAATTACTCTATTCTACTCTTCTGAAGTACCAGAAAATAAGGTAGAATGTTTTTCTGCATTCCATACTACTCAGATGCTTGCTTTTCTTGAAGGGAGAGGGCTATCTAGTTCTAAAAATAATTATACAGAAATTCGACTTACAAGATGACAATTTGCGCTACGACAGCAGAAATGTACTTTGAATATTTAAACATAAACTTAAATGTACTAGGTTCATAAACAATGGGTGCATACAAGAAATTAATACAGTCTTGATCTGTAATGCAAAATAAAGTGGGAAAGAATGTTTTTTGCAAATGTGTTTATATTTAAGCAAGTGCCTAATTATGTGACAAGGGAAATTTGCCTCTGAGGAATTGACATTTTTCACCAGCTTTATCATTGTTCCTTTTTAAAATAGTTGTAATTGAGAAATACATACAATATATGCATAGTTTTATCATGTGTCATCAAATAAAAAAGAAGCCTGAAAAACTTGGCTCTTGAAGTAAAGAAATACAGCAGTATAACTGAGTACTCAGTTTATTATTTTCTAATCTGGTT
Organism: Erethizon dorsatum; assembly: GCA_028451465.1. Classification (NCBI taxonomy): domain Eukaryota; kingdom Metazoa; phylum Chordata; class Mammalia; order Rodentia; family Erethizontidae; genus Erethizon; species Erethizon dorsatum. The sequence continues at coordinate 72,253,902 of CM051832.1, forward strand.
TCTGTTTGTGTGCTTTTTATATACAACGACTTGTTAATAAAAGACTATAGAGTGTGGGTATGGTATGTGAGTACCATACCTAGGGAATAAACCAAATGCAGAACAAAAATATCCAAAAGGGAAAAGTGTTTCTGTATTGAATATATACAGACCTGTTTCCTCATCATTTTTCCCTAACAAATACAGTATCATAGCTAATTATAAAGTACTTGAATTTAAGTAGGTATAATAACTACTCTAGAGATGATTTCATATACAATGCAGACTTCATAGATTATATGAAAATGCTACTCCATTTTAGACAACAGATTTGAGCATCTGAAGGAATGAGTATGTAGAACCAAACCCCTGCGAATATCACTGTACCTTATCCTAGTCTCTGCTATCACAAGTTTGAAGGTATATTTCTACTTCTTTAAGGACCAATTGGGAGTACATTCAAAGGCAATAGCCACATGCCCAATTCTGACTCCTTGGAATCACTACCCAATAAAATTCTTTTACTGAGATCTCACTGTCTTTTTTCCGTGTAACTACAATAAAGTAGTTATTTTTCTTTACATGATCAGAATAAGCTGGCTGTAGGAAGACAAGAATAAGTAGAAGTTTAAACATGCAGAGGTCCTTTCTATGATAACAGTTCTGTATGTCCTCAAGCATTTTCCCATTGACTCTATACACCTTTAATGATTGCTTCCTGTGTGCCAAGTGCCTCACTGGACTTTGGGCAATATCCATACAAGCATTTCAACACACAAAGATATTTTACTTTCTCTTCTATGGCAATAAGTGAACTCACAGGACTTCTACCAAATACAAACCCCTTTATTACTTATCTTGTTGAAGGCCTAATTCTGAATATCTCTCTCAGTTTTATAGTATAACATTTTTATACTACCAGTAACAATCTAGGCCATTTTTCTCATTAGAAAAAAATTCCACTTGCCCTGACAGTGTACCCCCATTCTGTCTTCAATTTTTTTTTATTTTAATTTAAATAGAAGAAGAAGAAACATAGAAATAAAATAAAACAGAGTTTCAAATGAGGCTAATAGGAGAGTGACAATAATTAATACATTGTGCATTGTTATGTTCATAGTAGCTACTCACAGTACAAGATTTAGGCATGAAATAATGTCCAGACAATATTAGCATAGATCTTTCTTTTCAATGAACTAAGAGAAACTCTCTATATAACTATCTTAACTACCTTGTGCATATATATTTTTTTTCCCTTTTCTCTTCCTTCCTTTTCCCTTTCCCCCATCAGTTTCTTTTTTCTTTTGAACAGTTTCCTCCCAATTGATAGCAGAACAATTTGTAATAGCTAAATCTTGTATACAAACCAAATGCCCATCAACCGAGGAATGGATAACAAAGATGAGGGTTTTTTTTTTATATAATGGAGTACTACTCAGCCATAAAGAATGACAAACTGGAGACTTTTATAGGTAAATGGATGCAACTTGAGACCATAGTAAATAAGTGAAATAAATCAGACCCATATGTGTAAACATGGCATTGTCTCACTAGTGTGAGAAGCTGAATGAGTAAATAAGATCCAAAAAGTACAATAGATATTGTGAATCGAGAAGAAACTGTCCTTCAAATATTTTTATACTAATTTCTTTTAAATTCATATCAGCTAGGACTTCACTCTACCAGTTCATCAAAACCAGTATTGTTAATTAACAAAATTACCTTGTTGATAATTCTAGGTCTCAACTTACACTGCAAATGTCATTATTATTTGTATACTTTTCACTCCTACTAAATTAAATTAAATTAAACTAAACTAAATTAAATTAAATTAAATTAAACTAAATTAAATTAAACTAAATTAAATTAAATTAAATTAAATTAAAATTTAGTTGACTCTAAGGCCACAACACTGTTGCTTTTATTCCTACCTTACCAGTCAATCTTTTTTAGATTATTGCATTAGAATTTTTTTCATCCCTCTGGTCATTTATGTTAGAGTCATGAGATTTAGTAATTTGCTTTTGCTCTTTTAAAATTTTCTATTTTCCACTCATTTCAGTAGAACTGTATCCTCTGTTATGTTTTTAAATGCTGTTTCATGGATACCAAATTTTAATCTCCATCCCAGAAATTTTTTTCACAAACCAAACTGGATGTTTGGAAATAACTGTATTTGTGGCTTTGCAGGTAAATATCTAAATTGCATCTCAAATTACCACATGCAAAATAACAACCTTTATGACCTCCTCTTCCCGTATCTCTTCCCATCTGAAGATTATTCCTTCTGTTAATGATAATTCCAATTTTCCAACCTCAGACCCTATCCCTTTGCTCATTTTTGGTTCTTTTTTTATCATTTCTAATCTATAAGAGTTGTCCATCTTTAAAACATAAAGAAAACCCTACTACTTCTCACTATCACCACCTTAACCAACTGATTTAAATTATCATCACATGTCATTGGAATTACTCCATTGCCAAATGTAGTCCATTCTCAAAAAGCACTCTGAGTTACTTTATTAAAAGTATCTCAGATATTAACTTGTTTTCTATTCTGAAATTTCTACAGGATTCCTGTTTTAATAAAGGATATACCAAAAATTTTAAGAAGGCTATAGGACCTATGTTACCTTCTCACACATTACCCTGCCATAATATTCATCCCCATTTCTACTAGTTACCTATAGACTACTAGTTAACTATAGACACAATGTCTTCCTTGTAATTCCATAAACAAGCCAGGGTAATTTCAACCATTAGATTTTTGCTTTAGTTGTTCCTACACTTCTTAGGAAAGTACATGGTAACACTCTAGCAGACCTCATTCCTCATCCTGTTCTGTTTGTTTTCTCTTAGTACTCACTAAACTTAACACACTAAAAGATGTTCTAATTATATTTATTGTTATAGACTGTCACTTCTATAAGACAATATTTTCTTGAGCAATTTTCTTCCATCAGCCTCTTCCATTATGGTTTTCTACCTTGGAGGCAGCTGACTATGGACTAAATTCTCCAAAAACCAGCTCAAATAAACTTCTCTTTCAAGTAAAGATGTTGGGTATTTTGTCCCAATGTTGAGAAAATGCTAGACAGGAGAATGCAAAAAGGTGAATCTCTTAAAATGTATATTGAAAAGTAAAATATTTGTGGTTGGTGAGATGTGTACCCAGATAAGCAAACCTTTGTTCTGAGATCAAATATATTAGGTAGAAAATGAAATCATTAATCTGTATATATTGATTTGGAACAATTTTATCAAGCAAAGAGTGAAGTCACTGATCTATAGTCTAATATTTCTAAAGAAAAATTTTCTGAGCTATGTAGCTAAGTCATACTGATATGCGTGGTCTGAGTTTTTAATCCTGAATATCACACTGTGTTGATATATGCTGTTTAATTCTCAGACGTTCACATATTTTGTGTAGTACAGTATCTCATCTCATTAACCTTCTAAATATATATTTGGCTGTTTGGACTATTATCAGTATTTTGTTATAGCATACAATATGTTTTACATGATTTTAAATTGGGAATTTGTAGTTGATGTTCCAAGGATAAAATTCTTTCTTGAATACACATTCTTACTAAAGAATAACCATGCTCATTATTTTACATATTGTCCATAGTATTACAAAAGATCTGAATAGATGCTATAAAGACCTTATACTTTTATGCCTAAATTATGTACTACCTGGTCCTTTACAGAAAAAAGTTCACCAACCTTTCTTTTAATAGATTAAATAAATTTATAATACTTAATTTTGCAATAAAGATTGTAATTAAAATGAAAAAGAGTATTTTCTTTTATGTAAAGTAAGGCTTTGATAAAGTTTCTTCATTTTCAAAGTTATAACATAATAAATACTTTGTTTTATTTGCTGAAGATATTGTAAATATCATAAATACATTAAAAAACATAAATAATACAATACAATAAAAAACATAAATACATTAGAATATTGATTTTTTAACCTATTACATTATACCACCTACCAATATAAAATTGCCATAATAATAAAACAATTCTTTAATGTTTTAAGAATAAAGATCAAGTTGTGGAATAATCAAGATAATTTATACAATTTGACTAAGAATGATAAATAAAAGATTCATATAATTTAAAGTTATAGAGTTAAGAAAAAAATTTCAAAAATGGATAACAATGAAAGGACTTTTCTCTGAGTGGAGGATGGGTTTTCTCTAACATTTCAACATTCGCTTTTATTCGAATGTTATTTTAAAAAGAATACTGTTGCTATTAGGTATTCTTATAAGAAGTATGTATTCTTTAATTCGAGTTCCAACTTCCTATATAAATCTGTTTCCAGACAGTCTAATGAAGCTGGTAAGGGTAAAACCCCCGAAAGATGTTTAACCACATGATCAAATGTAAACTCTCAGAAAGAACAGATCTCATGCATATTCCATATGTACAAAAAAATATGTGAGGTAATCACTTGCTCTTTCCCTGATATTTCAACAGCAGAAAATAAAAAAAGGAAACGCATAAAAGATGGGCCCCAAACAGCTTTTTGAGAGCACATCTGTTGAGGCGGTAAGAGTGCTGCGATACTGAATCTTGCTTACATATTTATAAGCTGAATGCCTCTTGGATGGTACAGGTTACAGGATTCGTTTTTATTATTCAGATATTCCATTTTTTTTTTTTTTTTGTGGGTACCGGGGGGACGACCTCAGGACCTCGCGCGCCAACAGGCACCCGTGCCGCTGAGCGATATCACCGGCCCCTTTTTCGTATGTGGGATCCGGGAGTCGAACTCGGGCCTTCGCGCTTGCAAGGCAGGCGCTTAAGCCGCTGAGCCGTCTCACCGGCAGATATTCCATTTTTGCAGCCTAAAGATTTCATACCTTGTAAAATAAGTCAATTTAAAAACAAAACATCCTGGAACATCTTCAAAATAAGCTGTGAATGTTTCCATGACGAAATGATCTCTGTCAATCTCGGTACATATGTACTCCTGGTCTCAAATCATGCTGTCAAAAATACATGCAGGAATAAAGACAGTACCTAAATGTTAGAAATATTAAGAATTTTTCTGTGACTCAAATACAAATCAAAATATTTGCCCCCTTTATGGAGAAGACGGGATATCCTCTTTCAAAATAACTACATATGAGTGTTATGCACTCAGTAAATACACGCTTAAGTGAATTCAAGTTGAAATGTGCACTTCGTATAAGTTTGATGATCAAAATACATTAATACTATGAGGAAATACCAGGAGATAATCACTCATGGTACACAAAGTCTCCCTCCAACTAGACAGATAACTGTGATATATCTTGGATATTCTTATTTTATAACATCTTTAGAAATGATAACTGAATGTTATAATTGGGAATATTTCTGTTAGCTGAAAATTCATTTATTGCAATCTAATACCCACTGTGATGAGTTTGAATGTGTTGCCAAAATTTTGTGATCTTAAAGTTTCAAATTAATGTATTGGTTATACATGGATGTGAGACATTTGGGAGATAATTAGGGTTAGATGAAGCCATGGTGATGGTGCCCCATGATGGAATTAAGGGTTTCATAAGAAAAGTTAGCAAGACCTGTTCTAGTAGGCTTGATCTCTCACAGTGTGATTTCTTGTATGCCACAAAGCAGCAGTGATATTCTCTTCAAATACTATAATTTGAAATTGGACCTCTCAATCTCCAGACCTGTGGCAAATACTTTTGTATTTGTAAATTACCTAGACTGTTGCATTCTGTCATATCAATTCAAAATAAACAAAGAAAGGTGGTATTTTGAGGTTCAGCCCTTGGGAGATAATTAGAACTGGAAAGTGGAGCTTTTATGAATGGGATTAGTTCCTCTATGAGAAGATGCCAAAAGAGCTAGCTTGCCCTCTTTATGCTACGTGAAGAAATAAAAGGCATCAGTCTGTAATACAAATGGAGGTCCTAGTAGTTTACAACCATGCTGCCACTATATCTCGGCCTTTCAGCATCCAGAACTATAAGAAAGGAATGCCACTCAGTCTATGGTATTAGTTATGACACCCTGAACTGAAAGAAGACATAATTTATTTTCTTGAGATAATCAATTTTGAATGAAAAGACTTATAAACAATGACAAAAACCTATTTTACCTTTCAGGCTCCATGTCAGTGCCCTTAAAAATAGAATAGAGATCCAGTCTATAATAAATTTGAATACTTAGTAATAATTTTTGGTTTTCTCTTATCCAATATTGAAAAGTGCAATTCTATAAATTCATGTGTTTATTGTTAATATTTTATTTCTGGGATGTGCAGTGGAATTGAAGAGGTAGGAAAACATCATCTTGCACAGACACAATTTGATTAGGAGAAAGAATTTCAAGGTAAAAATAGATACTTGGAGGTTCGAAAAGCCATAGTGGGGGGCTGGTGAGATGGCTCAGCAGTGTAAGCGCCTGCCTGGCAAGCGCGAGGGCCCGAGTTCAACTCCCGGAACCCACATACGAAAAAAGGGCCAGTGATATTGTTCAGCGGCACAGGGGTCTACTGGTGCGCGAGGTCCTGAGGTCGACCCCCGGTATCCACAAAAAAAAAAAAAAAAGCCACAGTGAACCATGCTCAATAGTATTACCACAAAAATCATTTTTGAGTATAAAAGGTAATGTAACTTACCAATAGAAACAACTACAGATGCTTTTATACAATGTTTCCAAGCCTTTTATCACATTTATTGTAAAACATAAATGTATCCTTCCTTGAAATGGTAGAAGTTGTCTGGAAGTTGCAGTGATATGATTCTGCCTTGTCCCTTCTTAGGTATACAGTTGTATTTATTAATGGTTTTTACTAGAAATTACCCCAAACACAGGATCTTAAAAACAACATAAATGTATTATCTTGTAGTTCTTGATGTCAGAAATCTAAATGAGATTGATAAGTCTGCATTCTTGTTGATGCTCTGGTCATGAATCCATTTTCTTTCTATTTTGGCTTCTCGAGGACACCTATTTATTTTTTTTAGGCTGTTATTTCTGTATTATTCCAACCTTTGCTTCTTTTATTACCCCACCTCAGCTGATTCTAAACACCCTGCTTGTCTTTCATGAGGATCTTCCTCTATGATTACATTTAACCCACATGATCAAGAATGCTTATTTCTATAATGTCTCTTTGATATATAAGGTAAAATATTTATACTTTACAATGATTAGGACACAATATCTTTGCGGGAGGCATTATTCTACCTACCAAAACCATTATTTATTTGTGTACTTCTTAATTTCACTTTACCAACCACATTCTTATTTTCAATATATTTACTCCAGAGTAAACTACAACAAGGGAGGGTTATCTCCTGTTGTCACCCAGTGAATTTCAAGAAATCATGTCACATAAATAGTAGTGCTTACATTTATTAGGATCTAATGCCATATTTGAAACTACAAAATTTTAGTGGTTAGATACAGTAAAAAAATTATTTCTTGCTTATGCAATAGATCCTACAGATGTTAATGAACTTCCCTTGTCTGTGCAATAACTTTTAGCTTCAACAGCTAAAGTCTTTGGGCTACTCCACTCCTGAACCAATGAGAATGGATCTTGAATGATTTTGAAGGGTGTTTTCATGGACTTAGTAGTTTTCATTTTCTTTCAAAAGAAGCCTCGATGTCTTTATTATTTTCAAAGAAGCCTTAAAGTATATTCTACTAGCACATAAAGCACATGATTACACATGTATCACACTCTGTAAATATTTGTTGAATATTGGTTACACTAAAAAAAGGAAACCACGAAGAAAATTAGCAATAATGCCATGAAGAACACTTCTTCCCTTAACAGTCAAGTTCCAAATTCATAAGTCTACAACTTGTCTACCAAACAGAAACTTTATGGAGCTTGGGTGCCTAAGATAACATTTCTTTTTCCTTTCTTTTTTTTTTTTTTATGTGGGTACCAGGAGTCAACCTCAGGACTTCGTGCTTGCCAGCAAGTGCTTGTGCCACTGAGTGATATCAGCAGCCCATTTTTTTCCCTTTATGTGGGTTCCGGAAGTCAAACTCAGAACCTCGTGCTTGCCAGGCAGGCGCTTATGCAACTGAGCTATCTCACTGGCCCCACATTTCTTTGATATTACAAGATTTGCATTGAAAATGCATTAGTTTTCTTTAGTTCTAGTCCATAATTTATTGCTATCAGGCTCAGTATAAAAGCATGATTCTTTTTTATTCAAATTCTCAGGAAATATAATTAGCTTACCCTTTCATATGAGTGCTTAGCCTAAAAAGCACATGGGGCTGGTGAGATGGCTCAGCGGCAATAAGCGCCTGCCTGGCAAGTGCGAGGTCCTGAGGTCGACCCCCAGTACCCACAAAAAAAAAGAAGCACAAGTATAAAATCAAAAAGAAAAATGGGCAATTAAGTGATCAATATTGACTCTGAATTTCTAGTCTAGAATTCAAAATTCAGAAGTGGCACATAATTTTTTTTCCTCAAATAAGTTTTATTCAGTTTAAATTTACCAGAGATGTAATTTTTTTATATTCTTGATCATTTTGTGTAGACAACAGCCCAAAGGCATCCCATCATTCAATCCTAAAGCTCTTTCTTTCACATGAACTTGTCAATTTCTATTCTCTTAATAGTCTTTAATAAATAAATGTAAAGTCTAAAGTAATTTCTTTCTCTCTTTGTTGCAGATGCCCATTTACTTTTTCCAAATTGGAGAGATGAAAGGACTTCTGAGGTTATATAGAATACCTATTCTTGTCCTAGAAAGTACTGAGTATTACTACCATTACTACCTAATGAATTGTTCAAATTCATAGGTAGGAATATCATACAATTAGAATGAGAACCCAAATAAATGAATATCATGCTCTGGCTCTTTCTGTTAAGCTAGACTGAATTTCTACTGAGGTCTGTCAATTTAGTTTATAAACATGAAATATTTGTTATTGTTTTTCTAGTGTTCATCCTATGATTCTCTGATAAAATTTCAAAGTGGGTTTTGCCATTATGTATGTTTAATTTGCATTAGTCCCACATTTTCCATAAGTGCATTCCCTTTATAATTTCTATTATCATTTTAGCTTTTCTCTACTTTTCAGCCCTAAACTACTTTCTGCTCCCTATATTAACTGAATACTTCTAAATCAAATTTCCTAGGGACAACATGTCCCTTCTTTCGTCTTCTCTGTTATCATTCAACATAATAAGGTAAAATGCTACTGAATAGGTAATGGCTGCTGATGCAACTTGGCTAAGATGGAATTTGGCATATAACCTGTCCTACAAAAGACAGAAGACTAGTTCTCAATTTCAAATAAGAAAATAAACATTTGACATAATGTGTATTTTAACTATGAAATGATTGTTGACACAGCTAGAACCCTTGTTGTATTTCCATGAACTAAAGACAGAAACTATTCATGCTAATTTAATCTACAGATGGTGATCAAAATATAGTGAATGTGGGCTGGTGAGATGGCTCAGCGGCGTAAGCGCCTGCCTGGCAAGCGCGAGGGCCCGAGTTCGACTCCTGGAACCCACACACGAAAAAGGGCCGGTGATATCTCTCAGCAGCACAGGCGCCTGCTGGCACGCGAGGTCCTGAGGTTGACCCCCAGTACCAAAAAAAAAAAAAAAAAAAAAAATATATATATATATATATATAGTGAATGTTTAAAATGTTTTTAAAGCAATAAAAAACACATTGACACTAATCCACCTCAGAGGATTCTGTCTCACTTAAATCACACTCATTTCATCATTCCTGACATTTTCAGAAGCAGTTATGGACGTACTCTTTTGTAAATATCTTTATTAAATGTGGTCAAAAATACAGTGAACACTACAGCCAAGTGCTATCCAAGGAAAGGCAGGCTCAGAAAAACATTAAGGTGTATCCTCATCCACCTTATTTACTGGAACGGGTACTGTGAGACTTCTCACTTTTCCCCAAAGTCAGAAAGACCAGGAAAGGTAAAGATTTTGAATTGTTTCAGGACAAGTGAGCCAGGAGAGCCCAACTAAAGACACTCACTAAAGAGAACTTCCAGAACTGCTTCAGAAACTGAAAAAGATGACAAGGTATTTTTGTTCAAGGCAAAAGGATTATTTTGAGAAACATTAATGGCAAGATGTCTTTTACCATAATAAACATTTCTTAAATTTAAATATTCACCATATTTTTCAGCCACATTTCATGTAGCTTAGCTGTAAATGTAAATGTGTACATATATTTGTATATGACAGAAAAAACAAATCAACATAGGATTAAAATAAATAAGCACATATGTCTTAAGATTTCATTTTGCCTATCTAAATGCAATAATTCAATAAAAATGGTAAATATGTGTAATATAAATAAATTGAATTATATAATTTTGAGTATTCTTTTTAAGACGATTAGCAAAAGAACTATTTTCTTAGCAATCAAGTAAACTTATTAAAAGAATTATATATTATATATACATATATATATATATATACAGAGAGAGAGAGAGAGAGCAAAATAGAAAAGGGATAAATAGGAAAGCGGGAGAAGTTTAATACTTCCCCAAATTACAACTTCCATTGTTTTAAAAATATTTCAATAGGGCCGGTGAGATGGCTCAGCGGCGTAGGCGCCTGCCCGGCAAGCGCGAGGGCCCGAGTTCGACTCCCGGAACCCACATACGAAAAAGGGGCCGGTGATATCGCTCAGTGGCACGGGTGCCTGTTGGCGCGTGAGGTCCTGAGGTCGTCCCCCTGGTACCCACAAAAAAAAAAAAAAATATTTCAATATACAGTAATACCTTGGTTCACGAATGCTTTTGTTTGCAAACAATTCGGTTCACAAACAAAAGCATTCAGCAAAATTTTGCTTCCATTCACAATCTCCACATTGGGTGACAAACATCACCATGGCCATATTTTCCATACAAACACAAATGCAGCCATCTTCCCAAAATCATAAAACAAATTAAGTTTGTAAACCAAGGTACCACTGTACAGTATATGCTAAATGGTTTCATTTATACTACTAGTTTATCTTAGGTCTCTGTAAAGAAAGATTTGTGTTATTACCTGTTTCTGTTTTGTATCTTTTTGGTTTCTGTCTTGCATTCTCAGTAACTACTTAGAAGACAGCAATTCATAGTGTAATCATTATTGTTATTCTATTATCTGATTATGAAATTTCATTTCTTTCATAAAATAAAAAAATTCAGTGCTGGGAAAAGACAAACATATTACAATTTTTCTCTATTTATAACTGTTATATCTGCTATTCTAGGGACTCCCTGTACCCCAAAATGTTCAAACGAATAATCAAGTAACTATGATCTGAATACTAGGTTTTTAACCATGTAAAACAAGTAAGTAATATTGAATTCCATTTCATGAAATTGTAGAATGTGCAGTGAAATATGATAATACTCACTAATATACAATAAAAGCATAATTTGTCAAAATAATCATTTCCATTTGTAATCTAAAGCAATTGTATACCAAACAGTGAGAGAGCGAGCCAGAGAGAAAGAAACCGATTGTGATCATTTGACGTTCAGCATGCCACACTCCTCAGATTACAAGACATCGCTCATTTTTCAAATTAAGATTTCCTAGAAATGTTTGCTTGTCTTGAGGAGCACTCACAAAACAAGTTAGTCACAATCCAAAGTTTGACTGTAGGTTTGTGTGCATAAACTTTGTAAACTATTACACACTCTCGTATGTGGCTTATTAATATAGCTTCAGTAATTCTAAATGGAAGACAAATTCATTAATTTTATGCAGAGAAACCCCTTTTTTCATACTCTTGGGACAGGATTTCCACAACTCCTTATCAATCTGTTTATATTATTCTTTAATTCTGATCATAACCACTCCTTTATACATTCACTAAATCTATAACAATTCTTAACTTCATCTACTTTGACTTCATTTGGACTAGGTTATCCTTAAAGGATTCTATGAACATATAAAATAGTTCTTACAACGAGTTTCTATTGTGAAGTAACTGATATTAGTTTTTATATAATCAATATTTCAAAATTATAACAAATAACTTGACCCTATTAATTAACATAGACCCCTTGAGAGGTTCCAGCTCACTCTGGGAAGGACAGAGGGTCCCACCATTCAAGGTGAGAAGCTAGGCCAGTCATGTGTGGCTTCCAGAAGGAGCTGGGCCTAGAAATCCTAGTAAGTGCAAAAGTTAGGCCAGTGAGATAGCTCAGTGGCATAAGCGCCTGCCTGGCAAGCGCAAGGTCCTGAGTTTGACTCCTGGTACTCATATACGAAAAAAAGGGCCGTTGATATCGCTCAGTGGCACAGATGCCTGCTGGCACTCCAGGTCCTGAGTTCGACCCCCGGTACCCACAAAAAAATAATAATAATAAATGCAAAAGTCTACCTGAACAGAATACACATTCTTCTCAACAGCACATTTCACTTTCTCCAAAATAGAGCACATCTTAGTCCATTAAGTATGGTTAAATAAATACAAACCAATCAAAATTCTCCCATTCATGTTATTAGACCATAGTGCAATGAAACTAGAAATCAATAGCAAAAAACCCACACAAGTTATGCAAACATATGAAAATTAAACGATATATTCTGAATAAGAAATGAGTCACGGAGGAAAAGGAAAAAATTAAGCAGTTCCTAGAATTAAACGATAATGCCAGACAAAATACCAGCACTTATGGGACACAATGAAAGCGGTCCTTAGAGGGAATTTTATAGCTGTGAATTCTTACATCCAAAAAACAGACCAAGTCCAAATGAATAAATAACCTAATGATGCAGCTAGAAAAAGAAGAAAAATTCAAGTCCAAAGATAGTACAGGGAGGGAAAGCATAACAATTAGAGCAGAAATTAGTGAAACTGAGACTAAGAAAACACAAAGAATTGATGAATTGAAGAGTTGGTTCTTCGTAAGCACAAACAAAATAAACAAAGCCTTTGCCACTATACAAAAAAAAAGAAAGAAAGAAAGAAAGAAAGAAAGAAAGAAAGAAAGAAAGAAAGAAAGAAAGAAAGAAAGAAAGAAAGAAAAAAACTGGGAAGAAACAAATCAATGCACTTAGATATGAAATGGTGAAATCAGAGCAGATACTTCCACAATCCAGAGCATCATTAGCAGCTACTTCAAAAATTAGTACTCAAATAAATTGGAGAATCCAGAAGACATGAATAGATTCCAAGATACATATGAATTACAAAAACTGAGCCATGAAAATATAAACCCTGACTAATCACATAAGAGGAAATAAAATTGAAGCATAACAACACAACAAAAAGAACCTACCAACTTAGAAAAACCCAGGACAAATACTCATAAGTGAAATAAACCAGAAGCACATGTGTAAGCATCGTATTATCTCTCTAGTATGAGAAACTGAAAGAGTAAATAAGATCCAAATTGTACAATAGACATGGTGAATCAAAAAGAAACTGGTCAAAAGGAAAGAGAGACTGGAATAGGGAAAAGAAAGAAGGGAAAGGGGAAAAAAAATTGTATATATATATATATATATATATATATATATATATATATATATATAAGATGGTTAAGATAGATACACTACCATTTTTACTTAGTTCATTGAAGAGTCAGGTTTGTGTCAATAATGTTTGGACAATTGAATGCTAATGTCTGGTGTCCTGAATAACTAACTTAAAGATAGTAATACGTAATGTATTAACCATTGTTACCCTCCTATTATGTTGCTTTGAAAATTTGTTCTTCTTTTGATTTGTTTTGTTTTTTCTTCTCTTTAAAATAAAAAAAAAAAAAAAAAAAAAAAAAACCAGGACAAAATGGAGTCACCAGTGAATTCTACAAGAAATTCAGGAAGGTGTAGTGATGGTGGTCTTCAAACTCTAATAAAACTGAAAGGAAGGTAGTACACCCAACATCTTCATTGAAAATTAGCATTATCCTGTTCCCAAAATCAGGCAAGGAGCCAACTGAAAAAGAAAACAGTGGCCAATCTTTTTAAAAAACATAGACACAAATTTCTAAACAATACAATGACATACAGAAGGTAACAAATCATCAAAAAGACCATAAATCATGACCAAGTAGTTTTCATCCCAGGGATGCAAGAATGCTTCAACATACACAAACCAATGAAAGTAATACACCACATAAAAAGAAGCAAGGGCAAAAATCATATGAGCATCTTAATAGATGCCAAAAGAGAAAAAATCCAATGTCCATTCAAGATAAAAACCCTGAAGAAAATAGGTATGGAAGGACCTACTTATCTCAATCTGATAAAAGTGACAATGTATCAACTGTTGTAAATGTCCTACTAACCTGTTTTGGAACTTGGTTTCATTGTTTGTTTATCCTATTTCTCTTTAAAAAAAAAGTGACTTACGACAAACCTACTGCCAATATCATTTTAAATGAGGAAAGTATGAAAGTTTCCCTCTGAAATCTGGAATAAGGCAGGATATCCATTATCTCTAATCGTATTCAATATAGTACTTAAAACATTAGAGCAATCAGGCAAGAGAAAGAAATAAGAGCAAAATGTTCCTAGGAATTCAAGAAGTAGCACTGTCATTATTTGCAGATGCCATAGCCTTTGCTTAAAAGACCCAAAAAGTCCCACCAAAAGTTGCCTAAAATTAATAGACAAATTTGGTTAAGTATCAGGATACAAAATCAACACACAAAAATCGATAGCATTCCTGCACACTAATAATGAACTCACTGAGAAAGAAATTAGGGAAACAGTGCTATTCTCAAAAGCATCAAGAAAAATCCTTGGATTTAACCTAATCAATAAGTGAAAGACCTCTACAGTGAAAATTACATATTCTGAAAAAGGACTTCAAAAAGGACATCAGAGAATGGAAAGACATCTCCTGTTCCTGGGTAGGCAAAACCAAATTTGATTATCACCAATGGTTTTTTTTTTTTTTTTTTGCATTGCTGGGTATTGAACCCAGGACCTCCAACATCAAGGGAAATGTGCAGCCACCAAGCTATAGACCCAGGCTTCAGATGTTATAAAATAATTTTAATGATTTGCCTTAAAAAGAATATTTTTAGGAATTAAAGTTCTCTCAAATACACACCATTAAAAGAAAAATAATATTATTAATCTTATGTTTGGGGCACAATTGCTACATATATGACAGAAAGATCCTAGAAATAAAAACCACTTAAGTACTCTATTAAGGAAATAAACTATGAGGACTATATTTTCTCTTGACAGATATGATCAAGTCAGGTGAACAATAATCAATATGTAAAAGTGACCTAGAATAAATGAAAGGATGAAAAATAAATCAATGAGAGTTTTTTTCTGAGCTGCTAGAAGAACTTTCATAACATTTGTACCTGCTTACAATGTGGGGGGAAAAAGGAAATACTGAATGCCAAATAGAAACGAACAAAAAGTACAACATGAGACATAATGAATTTAAATGATAGTGAGGTATCCAACATCAAGTCCTGAAAAATAGGTTGTAGATGTGAAGCTGAACTTTGGGAATAGGTTTATTGCAGAGATATGAGAATTTTTTATTTAGAGGACCAACTTTAAACATTCACAGTAGATGAATTTTCCAAAAGACTGTGTATACATGGATGCCGAACATATATCTACTGACTAAATCTTGCAGAATATTCAAGTTTACAGGTGAAAAATAGAATGTTTACTGAATTAAGAAATTAAGAATGATAATAATCAGAAGCCAGCCGGGGAAATTTAGTAATAAAAGAACATTTCAAGGACTTCTGAGTTATCAGTGGAGCTTGGAGGGAATAAAAGCTGGTGAATTACCTAATTGTTCAATTTTATTATAGGAAAAAATCTCTAAAATATGAAATGGGAGTATTGAAGAAACCCATGTAATTAAATGTTCAATATTATTTACCTTGAATTATTCACCAGGTCGCTAATGATATGCTGCTACCACAATTATTTGCCAATAAAACAATGTTAGATGACTCTTTGACATTCTATACAAAACCTGTCAAATGCTACTACCTTTCCAGTAGGGACTTACATTAATAACTGACTGACTTTAGGTAATCACTGGCACGGGGTTATATGCCTTGTGTATTCCCCAAAGATACATTTTAGTTCATTACCTGTTATACTGAAAAGGGATTATTAAAACTGGGCCTAACATCTGCCTCCCAATTGTTTTAAAATAAATTCTCATAATTGAGCGGAATACATGAAAAGAACAATTGCAACTATAGCAAAACCTGTTTTACTGCTGAAGGGAATTGTAAACATGTGTTATCACAATAAATTTTTATGAAAGTTTGAGTTTTTTTTTAAATTTATTAACTAAAATACTTAACATTTGGGAATACAGTATTTCAGTCCCTCAAACATGCCCACCTCATTTCTAGTCACTTGCTCAGCACCATAAAGAATGATTTCTTTCCGGATCTCTACAGGTTCACTTCTAGTCTTTCACCTCTTCATTCCAATGTCAACTCCTGAGAGACCCCTTCCATAAGGCTTGACCAAGCCCAACCTTCCCGCAGCAGCTTGGTGTTTTATTAGCTGGTTTTATTTACTCTATAACATCTGTTAGTATCTGAAGTTACCTCCTTCAGTGTCAGTCACCACATGTTCAATACGAACTCCATGAGGGAACAAAGTTCACTGCTGTACAAAAATGTAACACTTAAAACAATTTCCAGGGTATGCTAGGCATTCAACAAACATTTATGAATGAACCAAGAAAATTTAGCTATGAGCTTCACTTCAATAATATAGTTTCACATTGATTCAATCTGTTAAATCCTGATGTCATTTTACTAAAGTCAGAAAGGGCATTTGAGAGAATACTATATCAGTTCACACATTATCCAAAAGTATATTTAATATTTACAAGAAAATGAGATTAAGTCAGCCAAGAAGACAGATAAGCCTGCTTAATTCATCAACCAATGTTCATAAAATTCTCTTGAAAGTTTTAAATTTTATTTTAACATTCATTTCAGGCTTAACAATACTTTCCCTCTTTCCATTTCCCTTTCTCTACTTCTTAAGGATAATATAAAAAAAATCTTTAACACTTTTTCCTTTTGTCACTATATTTTGTCCATCACTAAACACTTCTGTTCATTCTACCGCAGTTTATCTTGTCTCTTAAGTACTCTGTAAACTTCATAAGACAACCTCTTCTTTGCACTGAAAGCATGTGGTAAGTAGTAAGTCTCTATTCACAAATGAGGTCTGCAGATATTTAAAAATGATTCTAAGGGGGCTGGTGAGATGGCTCAGCGGCATAAGCGCCTGCCTGGCAAGCGCGAGGGCCCGAGTTCGACTCCTGGAACCCACATACGAAAAAAGGGCCGGTGATATCGCTCAGCGGCACGGGCGCCCACTGGCGCACGAGGTCCTGAGGTCGACCCCTGGTACCCACAAAAAAAAAAATGATTCTAATACTAAAAGGTATTTCAAAGTAAATCTAATTAAAATTTCCCTAATTCATAGTCTTGACCCTGTGTGTTTCTGCTGTTTATTCACCAGAAAGTATATAATATAGGTATGCAGAGTGCTGCCACCAGAAACAAGTTATAAAAAACATAAAACCATATTTTGCCTCTATGTCTCTATCACTTTAGAGTACTGATGACATTATATGCTTAATTCAATGACCAATAATAACATACCACAATTAAATATTTCAAATGACAGATATGCTTTTTCTTTCAGTGGTTTATATATGTGAATTTGTGACATAATTCCTCTATTAGAAAAACATTTCAATAAAAATACCACATACAATGTTTTATCTTAGGAATAATTAATAATCAAAAATTCTGTGTAGACAAACATAGAGGAAATGCAATAATTAACATCTCAATTAAATTTATAATGAATTTTTATTGTTATTTTACTGTACATATCTGCAAATGATAGTATTCATTTGTGATATAAACTGAAAGTTTATGTTTTTATTTAAGCTAAATATTGCTTAAATTGAAGATACAAAATAGAAATTATTTTAACCATTGTTGAGGGGAAGATACCTTAGACACTATAGGCAAAATAAGTTGATCACCTATGATACTAGTACTGCAGAAAAGAATGTACGGATAACGTTCTTTGGGAGTGGAGGAAAAGTAAAACAACAATAGTAACAACAACAAAAGAAAACCTAATTCCATCACTACTAGAAAGTATATTCAGTCATATTAAATTTACACCAAAATTACTTTATTTTTAAAATGTCTAAAAAGACTGATAATATTTAAAACAACAATATAGAAGTAAAGTACATTTACTATTTAGCCCAAATGACTTATTTGTTATCTCTGAAAATATTTGGAGACATATACTTTTGTCAGTAGTAAAATGATTTTTCCTTGTGTAAAACCATAACAAAATATTTTACAATTTTTTTCCAGCTTCTACTTAGAAATCAGTAGTTTGTTATGGTTTCCATTTTCCTTGAATCTTGACTCACGTAAAAGAAAGCAAATTTTGGGGGCCGGTGAGATGGCTCAGCGATATAAGCGCCTGCCTGGCAAGCACGAGGTCCTGAGTTCAACTCCTGGATCCCACATACAAAAAAAGGGCCGGTGATATCGCTCAGCGGCACGGGCACCTGCTGGCGCATGAGGTCCTGAGTTCGACCCCGGGTACCCACAAAAAAAAAAAAAGAAAGCAAATTTTGGTTCCAAAAATTATTGTCAATAATCTGTAGGATTGCATAAACAGCAATGCTTGGTATTTCAATAGAGATTTGCATTTTACTAAACGCCTATAGAGAGGGCATGAGAGATGTTGTAAAACATTAAGGAAAATTAAGATGATGATAGAAACAGAGATATGTGTTAACAATATAAATGTAAAACTTAAATAATTCTTGAGGATTTTTGTTTGAAGTGTGTGTCTTTACACAGTAGCATAATTATAAAAAAATCAAGAAAAAAATTTTAGAAAATTTGCCTTTACTATGTTATGCTTATAGTGAAGGTTTCGCATTGCCCCACAAAGCTAATCAAACTGATGAGCTGATGGAGAAAAATAACATTTCAAAAGCTGAGTATATGTTACATAGAATAACTGGAGAATTAGGGTAACTACTGAGTTTCTTGTAATAGCTCCACTATATAGCTCATGTTACTTCTGTGAATTAGAATTATAATAAAGCTAACAAGTTGGCTCAATATATATATTTAGGAAATCTTAATTATAATAAAGAGCCAGGCGTGGTGGCACACACCTGTAATCCCAGCACTTGGGAGGCTGAGGCAGGAGGAGCACTGTGAGTTCAAGGCCAGCCTGGGGTACATAGTGAGACCCTGTCTCAAAAAAAAAAAAAGGATAATGAAGAAATTGTTCTGTATTTACCAAGGAGTGCTTTAAAGTTCCAATTATAGATGTTTAAAATGGGTAAATTATTATAGTAATTCTAATTAATATTTTAACACTATTAATTTTAATGAAAATATATTTACTAAGAAGAAATTGGAATTTTTATCCGATATTTTTATTTTTGCTGCCCATATTATTTTATATGGAAGTTGAATTACACTTACTTTCAATTCATTTCTTATATTTGCTTTTATAGCTTGCTGTATAATCTACATTAAGAAATCACACATTTTATCAGATTAAATTGAAACATCTGCCTTTAAAATTTAATAATTTGAGAGAGATGCAGCTAAATCTCATTATTACAAAAATGTGTTAAAATTTAAATTCAATATGTATAGCTTAATGCTGTGTTGGAATATAATATGTGGTATAGAATCCATGACTTACATATGCTAAATGGAAATAAAAATCAAAGATAATAGTTTTAATGAACATCTTTAAGGAAAATATTCATCTTCCAAGGGAATGACATAGGCAAAAAAAAAAGCAATTATTCATATCAAAAGACCAAGCATTTTTAGAAGTCTGTTATATTTCTGACTTGTGCTAAGACTTGACATAAATAAGACCCTCATTAGTTATGCTACTGTTTTTACTACAAAGATTGATACTTCACATTGTTTTCATATTTCTAGATATTTAAAGGTGAATGAGCCTAAAACAGAGAATAATGAACAGGTGGCAATCAGAACTTCAGGGAATGACTAGACAAGCATGATAATATTTAAAGCAATCTGAGGGGCCAAGATTCTGCACAGCAGGGAGAATCACTGAAAATAACTCTATACTTAGGGTATCACTTTGACCTTGGGTTAGTATAAAGCACCAAAAATTTAGGCTGCTCATCACAAATTTGTTACTGAATTTTCATCCACCTGAAGTATTATCAAATTTCCTTGAGATCTCTTCTTTGATATATGGTGTGGTTGTTTGGAAAGCTATTGTTTTATTTCAACATAGTACATATTTATAGATTCATATATGTATCTATGTATATATATTCATATTTGTGTATGTATGTTGTATATACGTGTGTGTATATATGAGTTTGGTTTCCAATACAGATATTGTTTTATTTCTAATTCAGTGTCCTTTTAGTCTAGTGTTATACTCCATATGATTTAATTCATTTTAAATGTATTGAGAATTTTGTTTTATGATCCCTCATATTGTCTATCAGGGTGAGTATGCCACATGAAAAAAATGTTTTCTGCAGTTGTTTTCTAAAGTATCTATTAGGTCAAAGTAGTTGGTAACATTATTCAGAAGACCTAATGTCTTTTTGTATCAGTTTCTAAGACATGCATTGAAACTTAATGTGGACATTTCTGTTTCTCCAATAAATCTATATCTAACATGTATTTGTGTAGTAAAGTTGAAAACCATGGGTTAAAGGAAATCAATGAGACTCAGAGAAATAATCAAATTTTAAGAATCATTTTGCTGTATGTCTTATACTAACTACACTGAATATAACAATACAAAATGTAATTACTAGTGTTATTCTCTTATTATCTGATTATGAAAATTTGTATTATTTTTTCATAAAATAAAAAGAAATATGTAACAGCGATCATGCTTTGATCTCCAAAAGTGGAGGAAATGGCAAAGACTTACATAAATAACCACCATAGCAACTTAAAAATCATATTTTATGTAAGATGAAATAATGAAACTTTAGAAGTTATTACATTTTAGGAGAGACTTTAAAAGATTGTATATTTTGTAGGGCTTCAGTGTTGTGTTGTCTTAGTCATTCTGAGAGGAATAAAACTAAGGAAAATGAGGAAGTTTGTTGCTTAATCATGTATATTGGTTCAAAGTTTTAGAGAACTCACCTTTGACATGTATATTTTTCTTAAATAATGAAAAACTCAGCTATATGGTGAAGTGTGTTTTTGGTTTGATGAAAGTCAAACATATCAATTATTTTCATCTGCTTTACTATGATTCCTCACAGTGTTCAGAACTAACAAAATAATCCTTTAAATTAAGTATGTGCCTAGGATTTGTTTGAACACATTACAAAGAAATCAGCAATTGATATAGCTCATTCTAAGAGAATTTGAGAAGCTGAGTACATACTGCAACTAGAATAATCTTGGAATGTAGTTGCTAGATTAGATACTAGGGTGGCAAATGAGAATGTAAGTTTTGTTGGGCTGCTGGATGCTTTCAATTTTTGGAAATGAAAGTAAATTCATATGCACATTTATTTCTTCTATTAGTTGCTACCTAATGATGACACCTTTCCTTCTTAGGAAATTTCTGCATCCTGTTCGGCTTTCATTTACTGGAAGCAAACTCTTCCCAGTAGTGTTCGGTGCACTTAGGTGAAGGAGGTGATCTTCTAATACTTTGCATCGTCTTTCAAATTTTAAGCTTCATTTGAAAGGCTCTGATTAGTTATTTCATAACATTATGTGCCTGTATCATAATGACACTGTGGTGTTCTGATGGAAATTTAAAACTTAATATTTTTCAACCTTCTACTCTGTGCATACAATGTTTTGCTTAGTATCAATTATTTTTTCTATTCTGTGAAGCACAGACCAGTATACACAAAGATCTACTGACGCAGTAACAGAGTCTAAAATGTGAATTTTTATACTGAAAAAAAAATTATATTTAGAATTATCTAGTTGAACTCAGTTTAGATAGCCCTGATTTTCTTGGCAATATTCAAAACATGAAATCATGAGCCAACTGAACATATGACTTCTTCTCTCCATTAAGCCTGTTCGGTTATCGACTTCGGTTATAGCAATGGCACAGAGTTTCTTCACAGACTTTGATCTTCACAGACTGATGCGTGTTCACCCTGACATCCACGATAAGTTGTTGTCTTCGAACTTTAAGCATGACCCTTGACTCAAGGACATTGGATAACTGCGTAGTGGCCAAGCTTGTTTCTCCTTGGGGCACTCTTCTCAGGATATGTGGGCGCCTCCAGAGCACAGTGTCTTATGTCGCTGGGAAGTGGTGCTGCGTGTATCACTGTTGGTTCTGTGCCCATCTTTTGACACTGCCTTTTTTGAATTTGGAGCCTTAACTCTGGTGTTAGCTTTGTTAAAAGCAGGAGCTTTCTTCTTCCAGTACCATCTTTGTGAAGTTCTTAACATAACACTATTAAAATTATGCAAATTACTATATAGTTAGCACATTGACTGAGTTCAAAAGTAGAAGATAGGGCTGGTGAGATAGCTCAGTGGCATAAGCGCCTGCCTGGCAAGCATGAGGTCCTGAGTTCGACTCCCAGTACCCACATAAAAAAAAAGCAGAAGATAATAGTACCAATACTTAAAAGTTTTATTGATAAATGAAGTTGCTGTGAACTAATACTATTCACCATATATTCTTTTAATAAAGCATCTCACACATACGTTTTGTGAAGTTTGATGAACTCCATTTAAGATTAACTCTCTTATATTGAAGTGCTACTGCAGAAGTCAAATATTTTTTAATCAATATCATGTGTGTTTCATCACGGCCCTGTTTGCAATAAATTCTGAACTGTCCTTGTAAGCTAACATAGCATAGAAGCTCATAGAAGCAAAAAGTAGAAAAATAACTTACTTAAAGACATTCTTAGTTCTTTTGTACAAAAGAGTAATAACAAAAATATCTGCTTTTATCCATCTTTCTTTTAACACATTTTTTGGGCCTGATGATTCCAACTGCTAACAAGCATATCATTTTCAAAATTACCCTCTATTTTCAGCTTATTTCTACCAACTTTTTTATAGTAATCTGCCTGCCCATCCTTTTATAATAATGTCTTAACTCTTGAAATAGCAAAGGACATTTGATACGAATGTTCATAATGAGAATTTGCCCAAGAAGATTAGTGACTGCCCTCGCTTCAGTCATTGAGAGCAATATGGCAGAATCTATAATAGATTTCCACTGAAATCCTCCCCAGACATTTATTTAAATAGAGATATCCCAGAATGGGGAACATCTAGAAAATATAAAATACCAAGATCTTTTTAAATTAGATTTATTTTTAACTGGTACATGAAACATAAACATTATACATATTGATAGGATAATATGTGAGTTTCAATTCATATACATGGTGTAGAAAATCCAAATAAGGTTAAATATACATTCTTTTTTTTTTTTTTTTTTTTTTTTTTTTTGTGGGTACCGGGGGGACGACCTCAGGACCTCGCACGCCAGCAGGCGCCCGTGTCACTGAGCGATATCACCGGCCCCTTTTTCGTATGTGGGATCCGGGAGTCGAACTCGGGCCCTCGCACTTGCCGGGCAGGCGCTTAAGCCACTGAGCCATCTCACCGGCCCAAAATATACATTCTTCGTGGTGAAAACTTTCAAAATCTTCTAACTTTTTGAAAGGTACAGTACAATATTGTTTATCCATGCTCACTCTGATGTTCAATAGGACAACAGAATGTCTTGCTTCCATCTAACTGCAATTATGTAACCACTCATCAACCTTCACCCCTGCCTCTTTTTGGCACCAAGTTTTAGATTCCACTTACGCTTCAGATCACATGGCACTGACTTTCTGTGCTTGGCTTATTTCACTTATAATGAATTCTAGTTCCATCCACACTGTGACAAACAATAGAATTTCATTCATTTTTACAGCAGAGTGGTATTCTAATGTGTACATATTACAATATTTTCTTTAGCCACTCATTAATTATTTCCACTTTTTGGATATTGCAAATTGTGCTGCAATAAGCATGGAGAAGTCACTTCTGTATAATTATTTATTTGCTGAAAAATCAGTAGTAGGGTTGTTTTATCATATGATACTACTTTATTTAAATTTTTGAGGCACATCTATTGTTTTTTCAAGTGACTATGCAGTCTTAACTTGGAACTACACTGATTGGAAACTCATCAAATTTGGCACCAGATGCATTCCAATGGGAAAATTTTGTCCCCATACTTACCACCTGTTTGGTACTTTATAAGGAAGCTAGGATTTGTTGAATTGATTGCCTCATGACCGGCTATGCTTTCCAGCCAAAACAAATTATTTGGTAATTGTTCTGGGTACTCATCAACCAATTAATGATGTATACCCACGTACTTATGTACTAATTTACATTTCCAGTAACGGTAGCAATGATTCTCTTTTCTCCACATCCTCACTAGTATTCGCTAACATTTTTTATAATTACCATACTTACAGATGTGAAGTGATATCTCACTGTGGTTTTGATTCATATTTCCTTGATTATTAGAAATGTTGAGCACATTTTTATATCCCCACTGACCATTTATAGCTCTTGTTTTGATAACTGTGTATTTAGGTCAATGATTCATTTTCCAATCAAGCTATTTTGTTCTTTTTCCGTTGAGTTAGTAGAGGTGTTCATATGTTCTGCATATTAACCCCTTGTCAAATGAAGACATTTTAAATATTTTCTCCCCCTCTATAGGTTGTTCTTTCATTCTGTTTCATTTGATATGTACAAGTTTTACTTTAGTTTGACGTAATCACATTTGTCTCCGTTTTGTGTCTCATGCCTTTGAGATCTTCTTTAAGAAATCCAAGCCCAGGGCCGGTGAGATGGCTCAGCGGCTTAAGCGCCTGCCCGGCAAGCGCGAGGGCCCGAGTTCAACTCCCGGAACCCACATACGAAAAAGGGGCCGGTGATATCGCTCAGCGGCACGGGCGCCTGCTGGCGCACGAGGTCCTGAGGTCGACCCCCTGGTACCCAC
Organism: Erethizon dorsatum; assembly: GCA_028451465.1. Lineage (NCBI taxonomy): Eukaryota > Metazoa > Chordata > Mammalia > Rodentia > Erethizontidae > Erethizon > Erethizon dorsatum. The sequence continues at coordinate 72,278,917 of CM051832.1, forward strand.
CAAAAAAAAAAAAAAAAAAAAAAAAAGAAATCCAAGCCCATTCCAATGTCCTGAATTGTTTTTGTTTTATGTTTTCTTCTAGTATTTTCATAGCTTCCTGTCTTACTCATCTTTATTTTGAATTGATTTTTTGAACTGGTGAGCGGTAGGGTGTTGGTTACATTCTTGTGTACAAGGATATCCAATTTTCCCAGCCCCATTTATTAAGATTATTATCTTTTCTAATGTGTGTTTTTAGAGACTTTTTAGGGTTTACTTCTAAGCTCTCTCATTTGTTACACTGATCTATGCATCGATATTTATGTCAATACCACTCTGTTTTGACCATATCAGATTTGCAGTATATTTTGATATCAGGTGATGTAATTTCAACTTCTTTGTTTGTTCAAGATGGCTTTGGCTAACTGTCTTTGTTTTTGTGTTGTGGTTCCATATACATTTTAAGATTATTTTATTTAGTTCTTTGAAGGCTATTACTGGTATTTTGATAAGAATTATTTTGAATCTCTATATTGCTTTGAGTAGTAATTGGCTTTTCCACTCCACTAATATGGAATGTCTTTCCATATTTCATGCCCTCTTCAATTTGTTTCATAAGTTTTTGTAGATTTTCTTAGAGAATCCTTTTAAAATGTCATTTTAATATAGGCAAATTATGTTATTGTTTGTGGTTCTGGAGAGCCAAACTAGGATCATGGCTAAGAAATTATCATAAATCAGATTTAGTTCTAAATTCACTGGCAGTTAATCAACAGCTAATGTGAGCATTAATCATAATATGTCAACTTCATTGGATTAAGGAATACCCAGCATATGAGTAAAGCACTTTTTCAGATGTGTCTGTGTAGATCATGCAGGCATGACCTTGGGTATGATACATGATCCCTGGCTTCTTCCTCTCTGGCTCTGTTTCCCTGCTGTGCCTCTCAATGCCATGAATTTAGCAGATTTGCTCCACCATGCCATCCTGGCTGATGTCTCTTTCTTGGAGCCTACTGACAATGGAATAAATCCCCTGAAACCATGAACCAAATTAAACCTCTTCTCCTTTAAAATGTGGATGTCAGGCATATCCACCATCTAACCATTTTGTGGAATAGTATGGTTTATCTATAATATCTTTGCAAAAATGGATAATTTTAGTTCTTCATTTCCAATGGGTGTCTTTTATTTAAGAGTGATGAAAAGTGGACATCTATGTCTTGTTCCTCATCTTAGGGCAAACAATTTCTACATTTGTCTTTTCTTTTTTTTTTTTTTTGTGGGTACCGGGGATCGACCTCAGGACCTCGTGCGCCAGCAAGCACCCGTGCCACTGAGCGATATCACCGGCCCTTTTTTCGTATGTGGGTTCTGGGAGTTGAAGTCAGGCCCTCGCGCTTGCCAGGCAGGTGCTTACGCCGCTGAGCCAGCTCACCGGCCCTGTCTTTTCCATAGGATATTTTTTATGGAATATTCTAATATAGCCTTTAGTATTTTGAGGTATGTTCCTTATATACTTAACTTGCTGAGAGTTTTTATCATGAATGTAGGTTGAATGGTATCAAATGGTTTCTATTTATCTATTGAGATGATCATATAGTTTTTGTTATTCAAACTGTAGTGATACTACATTTATTGAATTTGTATATATCACAAATAGAAAGGTTCCAAATAAAGAACCTAACAATACACTTGAGCTTGGAAACACAAAAGAAGCCCAAAATTAGTACAAGAAAATAAATAATATTAAAACACAAATACATTAATTCGAAACTAAAAAGAAGAATTTAAATGGTCAATAAAACAAACTGCTGGATTTTTTGAAAAGATAAATTGACAGGTCTTTCACTAAATTAAACATGAAAAACAGAGAGAAGACTGAAATAAATAAAATTAGCAATGAATAAGGAGACATTACAACTGATACCATGGAAATAAAAAGGATAATAAGAAGCTACTGTGATACATGCTAACAAATTAGAAAACCTAGAAGCAATGGGTAAGTTCCTAGACATATAAAAACTACCAAGATTAAGTCAAGAAGAAGTAGAAATTTTAAATAGTATTATATTAGAAATAATGATAGCAGGTAATGAAATTGAAGCAATAACTAAAATTCCCCCATCAAATTAAAATCCACAGTCTGTTGGCTGTAGAGTTGAGTTTCACAAAACATTTAAAGAACCAACTATAGTTCTTCTTGTACTATTCTCAAACAATTTGAAAAGGAAATAACCCATGCCAATCTCTTTTTATGAGTCCAGAACTGTCCCATGACCAAAACCAGCCAGACATAACAACAATAAAAACACCACTATAAGCTAATATTCTTAATAGAGGTCAAAATTATCAACAAATATTGGCAAGCCAAATCCAATAGAACATCAAAAAAAAAATTATGCACCATCATCAAGATTTATCTCAGGAATACCAGAATGGTTAACATGTGCAAATGAATGAATAGAATAAATTACATCAATGAAAAAAGAACAGACATTTCTTTTCTGAATAAATTGAAATGATTTTATGTTTTTCTTGGTGGACCATGAAAGTCTCATCCATATAAAAAGTAGCGGCTAAATGGTTCCTTCTTACCTTCCCTTCTACTACACAAACTATTCAAATAATAGCCAAAGATCCTCATTTCAGAGTAGCAGTTGCTATGATGAGCACCAGGTCCCGTCTTCATAATAGAAACACTCTTTTTAAGCAGCTGAAAGGCTGCTGATGAATATCAGCTAAGTACTCTGAGAAATGCTACTTCCTTACCAAAACTTATGTCCCATACTTCAGGAGAAACCAACATCTGATGACTGGTCCTGGTTAGAACATAAATGCTTGCCCCATGTCTCAGTTAATGATAGTGTATGAAAAATACCACGGACTGGGTGTCCTTTAGGACTAACAAATTTCTCACAGTTCTGAGTAAATTCAAGATTAAGGCACCAGCAGAACCATTATCTGTTTGGGGCCCTCTTTCTACTTTGTAGACAATCAGCTTCTGCTTGTACCTTTACATTCCAAGTAGATAGTGAGCTCTAGTCTTTTCTCTCATTATAAGGACACTTACTCTTAACGTGGTGATTCCACGCATATCTGTTTGGTCTATTTAAACATAATTACCTCCCAAAGGGCCTGTTTCCTAATATCATTCCAGGACTTAGAATATATAAAGGAAATGGGTATACTAGTAGTTTGCAGAACTCAAACAATGGTTCATTGGCCCTTAGGATAAGAGAAATCATAGTAGAACAGAACAAACAGAAGTCTATGAAATTGTCTTTTTATTTTAGATAACACAGTAGATTTTTTTAATGCCACATCTAGGGAAAACAACAGAGATTATTGTGTATATTAAGGCTAAGAATGCAAAATTCATTGTTCTCAGTGTGCCCCTGTTGTCTCTTTCAATGGTTCTTAGTGGGTAACAATGGACTATTTCATCTCAGTTAAGTAATAGTCTCAATTTTATATCAATGTTATATCTGAGGAAGTACATTCTTTAAGAAAGATTAATATCCCCCTAGATATCTGACATGCAGATATCTACTGACTTAGGATTTGCATTCTTCTTTCAGAAAAATCAAAAGCAGCTTGCATTTAAATGGAATGGATAACAATATATATTGCATAATCACCCAAGACTATGTAAATTATCTTGCTTCCTATTATGTTTTTAAATTTTTCAATTCTTTTAAACTTTGAAATTATGTTTTTGATTTTTGTCTGCTTTTCCATTGAGAAGTTTGACTGTTAAGGAATATTTTCATTTTCTTTTCCTTCAGATATTTCATTAGTACTTGTCAAACTTCAATTATTGAACACAAGAATCACACTACTTCACTTCTAATTTTTTGGACTTCTTATTTGAATGTTAAAAATTGTTAAGACAAATATGAATACTTATTCTTATAATCGTCTTTCAGCTTACCAAAACTTTATTGTGTATCTGGTTTGGGTTTTGCTATTCAATTATTTTGTTATAAAAATGAATTGAGTCTTTATGTTGCTTTTAAGTAGGTTTCAGAAAGGGATCACTGTCCTTCATTATAAGGCTGCCCTTTAATAATATATTACCATGAGGTAGAGTTCTTGGTTATTTCTATGTAACAAAATGCATAAAAACCAATCTGTTATAAAATAATAAATCTTCCAGCTACTGATTTTTCAAGAACTAATTCCTCACATACTTAAAATTTGTCTGAAATAAGTGATATTGCCTTAATTTACCAGAAAATTCAAGGGGATAAATAGTAAGTAAATATTACATATTTGTTTCTCATAGGTAAGATTTAAAATTGAGTATTGCAATTCCAAGTACAGTTGTTTCTCTATGCTGCTATGCTGAATTCCTCTGTTTACTTGTTCAGTGTTAATATTCTTAACTCTGCCTTCATCCAGATTTTTCTCTGAATCGTCACTCGTAACACATGAATATCCCTTCTATAGTCCTACATTCATAAGGACACCACTTAGCACTTCAAGTTTTATCTTTGTTTAAATGATTAATTACTACAGAAACATAAGTTAATACAAACCAGTTGAATTCATAAATTTGCTAAAAGTATTATTCTGCTAAAATATTAAATTGGATTTATTTGCATTTGAAATATCTATAAATATTGTAACCATAAAATAAGATTCAGGCATTTCTTATAATTACTCACGGAATTAAAAGCACACAATAAAAGACAGATAATAGTAAGTAGGGAGATAGATCTTTTTCAAATAGGAAGGTGATCCATACATGGAGGGAGGGGGAGGGAGGGGATGGGAAGGTGATGAATAGAGAATGTAAATGTATCAACTGCCCACAATAAATACAATCATTAAGTAAAGCAAATATGTACAAATAAATAATAACAAAAACATGAAAATTTAATTAGCAGGAAAACTGACTTATTTAGAAAAGTCAGTATTAATATTTTAAAATAATTTTCAAGCTAAAATGTAGGTACAGCCAGGGATGTAGCTCAGCGGCACAGCTCTTGCCTGGCAAGTGCGAGGTCTTGAGTGTGATTCTTGGTACCAATAAATAAATAAATAAATAAATAAATAAATAAATAAATTTAGGTACAGATATAACTTCAACAGTTTAAGTCAATGAAGAAAGTGAAGGCAGCCACAGATATTCTTACAGATTGAAAAATAAAAATTAAACACAGTTGACATTGTCAGTAACATGCAATAGATTCATCTAATGTAATCATAGAGTTCACGATGAAAAGGATAGAAGTGAAATAATTGACTATCAGTTTTAAAAAAGCTATATCCTAACTGTGTGAATTGAAAGTTATTTCTGTATTATGCACATGCAAAAGTTGCTTTAGCATAGTTAATAAATTTTATTTATTTTAGCCATTTGAAAATCAGAAAAAAAATCTTGTTAGGAAAAATGTTAGAAAAAAACATTATTTTATAAATTTGTATAATGTGCTTAAAAATAACTACTATAATACTTATAAGAAATGCTTCCATATATTTGTTCCCATATACACTATATTTTGTCCCACATCCTTTAAGTTTTCAGTACATTTCTGTGATTTATTGACATTTTTACAAAATAGTAACTTCTTAAAAGAAATTCATTTTTTAGACATTGTGTTACACTATTCTCAGGTAAAATTTATATATACAGCCACCATAGAGGAGAAAGAAATTACAACAGAATACCAACTCACCTTTCTTTTTAAAGGTATAACTAGTTGATACCCAACAATTTTTAATCAGCCTATCATTTTTCTGACCAACCACTATTTATTTACTTTTGTATCACCATCTTTCCAAAGGTGAGAAATTTAAGCAAGTATTTCTTGAATTTACAGTCTTTATCTTTTAATTAAAAAATGTATTGAGAAACATAATGTAATACGTTTAATGTATAAATGGATAGATCATTGCCAGACCATATGTTAACAGGGAGTTCTGACTCACAAACTGTAGCAATCAGTTATCTTGAATAACCAGCCCAGGAAGCCAGTGTGCTACTTGTATGTCATAGGAAATCAGAATTCTATCTCTAGAAACTGATCAAGAAAGCAAAACAATAATCCTTCTAACTACAGAACCCAAATGGCCAGTATTTGAATAAGCTAATTGCTACCCTAAATTTATCCCTGCTTCAAATTCAGTACCAATCTGAGAAAGGCAAATAAGCACCCCTACCCATCACATGTAACGTCCCACTTCTAAGTAGTCCACTTGCAGCTTCCCTGCATGAATAGCCTCCAATGTGGGCATTTTCCACTATAAAACTGAACCACCTCTTTGCTTGTCTTTGAGTCTCTGCCAAAATTAAATTCATGGTGTCTGCCTCTTTTGCTGTATCAAGCTTTTACTAAATAGACTGCTCATTTTCATTTAGTGATCTTTGTCCATTTCCACATAACATATCCAAATACATACAATATTATACTTTTCTACTGAACCAAAAAATGCTATTATTTTAATTAGACCGTACAAGAGACAGAAATTACATTCTGCAGGACTAGGTATAACTAGTTCCCAATTAACATAGAATATGAGAGAAAGTGAGTAGATGAATAACCTTAATGAATCTCTGTGGGCATGAAAAAAAATTTGTATGTAATGACATCATTCTCTTTTGAAAAAGGAAGAACTTTAAAGAATGAATACTGAAAAACAATTCTAACCAATATACATTGAATACCAATGTATAATGTTAAGCAATGTTTCTTTTTATCTCTTTTCGCTTTTTACTTCCATTAGTATGTGTTTGTGGTACATAATGATTCCATTCACTGTAGGGGATTGGCACATGTGCATAACACATTGCAGTTCCCTTCTTTTTCCTCCTCCCTCCCTCCTTTACTTTTCCAGTATCTGATTCATTTATTTATAAGAAATTATAAGGTTAATTATCTCATATACAGACTGAAAATAAGATTAATAAGACAAAGAACATATAAAATATGTAAGACAATTATACTAGGTCAAGGTACTCTTTTAGATGCATTGTCCAAACTGGATTACAATACTTTTTTTCCTTTATCTTTTTTCCTATTATGAGTCTTTTATTATATATATTATATATAATATATATATTTATATATTTATATATATGTCACTTTATATATATATATATATATATATATATATACACAGAAACTGCCAAAAAGGTTATATATATATATATACATATATAGTTTCCCTAATTTCCTTCTCAATGAATTTGTTATTGATGCACAGAAACGTTATTGATTTTTGAGTGTTGACTTTGTATCCTGCTACACTACCAAATTTGGATATATGTTCTAGAAGTCTTTTGGTTGAGTTTTTTGTATATTCTACGTACAGGATCATGTCTTCAGCAAATAATTATAATTTAACTCCTTTCCCTATTTATACCCCTTTTATTTCTTTCTCTTGTCTTTGTACTCTAGCTAATGCTTCAAGAACTATATTAAACAGAAGTAGTGATAGCAGACATCCTTGTCATGTTCCTGATTTTAGAGGGAAATTTTTCAGCTTCTCTCCATTTAATATGATGTTGGCCATTGGTTTGTCATAGATGGTTTTTATCATAAATGGATGTTGGATTTTGTCAAATGCTTTTTCTGAGTCTACTGAGATGATCATGTAATTTTTGTCCTTGCTTCTGTTGATTTGCACATGTTGGACTATCCCTGAGTCCCTGAAATGAATCCTACTTGGTCATGATGCATTACTATCTTGATGATTTGCTGCATTCTATTTGCCAGTATCGTATTGAGGATTTTTGCATCTGTGTTCATCAAAGAGATTGGCCTGTAGTTCACTATTTTCATTGTTATTTTCTGGTTTTGGAATCAGGGTAATGCTTGCTTCCAGGAATGACTTTGGGAGTACTGCTTGCCTTTGCATTTCATTAAAAATTTTGAAAAGTACTGGCAAAGCAATGTTTCAAGATCTTTGTATATTATCTCATAACCCTTACAACAACATGAAAAATTAAGTATTTTTATATGTGTAAAAACCGAGATTCAGAACAATTAAATTTTTCCAAGGTCACATGCTAGAATATGTAAGAAGTGAAAAACAGATATCTCTTTGACCTCAAACTCATGCTGCTAATGACCCTCCAGAGTGAAACCAGGAACAGAATGATACTGCATGCCATCCATGTAGAGGTCAGTGACTTGTTGAAAGGCAAGAGAATGTAAGATATGAGCCAAAATCCAAAATTAGATTTACTAGAGTTTCATCCTGATAAATAAAAATAATCACTCATCTGAGTTAATTTTTTATGAACTATAACAAATGATGTACATACAGTTGAAAAAATTACCTAATGAAAACAATTAGAGTAAGATCACGAAACAAATAATCCTAATGTAGTGTTTTAAAAGGTGTGTCCCTGGCTCAGTATTATTGGCATTGTCTGGTAATTTGTTAGTAATAAAAAAACTCTGAGGCACCTAGGCCTAGTGACGCAGAAAATTCAGTGATGAATTATACTGATCTGTGTTTTGATGAAATGTGTATGCTAAAGCATGAGAATTACTGGCCTAAGATATTAACACTAGAAGAAAGAACTTGAAGTAATCATGTCTTAAATTTTGAGAGTCCTTAGCTATTTGTTAATTAACATTAATGTTACAGTTAAACTTCTAAAACAGCACATTCTCTTTCTTTTCATTAATGAATTTATTAAGCAGATATTTATTGCATGATTGGAGACATTTATGGTCTGTACATCACAAAAGTTTATAATAGAGTAAGATATATATGTCAAAATTACTTTAAATTGAGTGAACTCTGTGCTATATTTAGTTTCTCTCACAACACTTTTGGGAAATATTGGTTTCATTTCACCACCTACAAGTAAACTCTGAAAGCTTTCCTGAGATACACACAGCCCAGTGAATGACTCCTTTTATTATCCCAGGTAAGCTCCAGCTTTAGTCTCTATCCTCATACACATTTGGTAAATCTTTTCCTCTATTCCTCTCAACTTTTCCTCAAGATTGGCTCCTGTATATTCTCTTTGGAATTCATTCTTTCTCATCAAAATAGATCCAAGACAAATGCAAAAATATCTCCTTCTTTGTCTCTGTTCCCAATGTCTGTTTCACTTTTCAAACTTATTTCTCTCCTCCATTATACTTTTTTTTATTTTTGATGCTGGGAATCGAACTCAGGACCTCACACTTGCCAGGCAGGTGCTGTGCTGCTGAGCTATATCCCCACCCCCCCATTTTACTTTATATAAAGCCTCAATTATTTTTTTGAAGTTCAGAATATTCATTCACATTTTCCCTTGTCCAAGGACATCTTTCCTAAAGAGACTTATGAACAGCACACCCACTTTTCAAGAAAACCTACAGATCTTTTTTTCCATAAGGCCTCCTTATCAGAAAGGACACCTGCCGAAAAGTTACTCCAGGATGTTTGGCTTGTAATACAGACATGAAAATGTACTATAATATAAAAGTCAAATCATTCATATATTAGGTTTAGAATTTGTGGTACACTTACATACAGAATTCATCTCCTTTATCAAATAATGAACCCCTGGAAAGCCTACCCAAGTTTTATTTACCTTTAATTTTTTCCCGGGAGCCGGTGAGATGGCTCAGTGGTATAAGCGCCCTGCCTGGCAAGCGCAAGGGCCCAAGTTTGACTCCCAGAACCCACATACAAAAAAAGGGCCGGTGATATCACTCAGCGGCAGGGGCGCCTGCTGGTGCGCGAGGTCCTGAGGTCGATCCCCGGTACCCACAAAAAAAATTTTTTTTCCCCATCATCTAGCACCATTTCTTAACACTATGGGTTAATTAGAGGGAGAAGGGAGGGAGAGGAGGAAGGGTACACAAAAAGAATTAAGGTGTGTTATGTTCATGCACCAACTCCCCATGATGAATGTAATCATTATGTACTGTGAACAAGTAAAATTAATGTTAAAAACATCTTTAATGGGCCGGTGAGATGGCTCAGCGGCGTACGTGCCTGCCTGGCAAGCGCGAGGGCCCGAGTTCGACTCCCGGATCCCACATACTAAAAAAGGGGCCGGTGATATCGCTCAGTGGCACAGGTGCCTGCTGGCGCACGAGGTCCTGAGGTCGACCCCTGGTACCCCCCCAAAAAAAAATCTTTAATAATTATTTATGTTACTTTTTTCAAATAGTTGTTTTCCTCTTCACTCCTTTTGAGAGGGTAATTCAACTGCTGATTACAAAAACAGAATATGTATAACTGTAGAACCAATGTGAAAAATAATAAAAATAAAGAACTACATTGCAAGTAAAACTAAAACCATCAGAAGAAATTTTGCCAAACAATATGATAATAATTTGAAGAAGGGTTAATTAATAACATTAAGACTTAATTGCACTGATTTATTTTCAAAGGTTTGTCAAAGACTTTGAAAGACTAAATAAACTAAAGTTTATTGCCAGAGGTGCACCCCATTTTTTAGGAGTTTTTAAATACGTATTTCACATACTATAAAATGCATGCAAATAAAGTATTCATTTAATTTATTCATAGTGCAACTTATTCCTACAGTCTAAATTTAGAACATTTTCATCACCACCAAAATATAAAAGTCAATTCTCATATCCCTTCTACCCATCATGGTAATCAGTTATCTATCTCTTCCTTAGATTGATTATCCTACTCTGATATTTATATATATGAAATGTTAAGATATATGTTCTTTTGTGCTTTGCTTTTTATTAATAGTGTGATGCTTTTACTATTCATTCATGTTATAGCATACATCAGTACTCCATTTTTTTATCGGCATAAATGCTGTTACATTAGGTAGATATACTACATTTTACCTATTCATCAGTTGATGAACAAGAAAGATCCTTCTACATTCAATTTTAACCCTTCATCTGGTCACATCTGTTTAGGATTATAAATGCATCCTTTACCTGGTTATATATCTTTTTCCCCAGATTGAGAAAATTTTCTTCAATAATTTAATTGGATAGATTTTATGCCATTGTCCTGCACTTTATCACTTTCTATATGGCAGTGATTTTTAACCTTGTCATTTTTAGTTGTCTAGGAGCTTTTGGATAACCTTTTCATTATTTCAGGTTCTTTTTTATTATCACTGAATGAATACTCTAGCATACCTACCCTGTCTTTAAGTTTTGATATATTTTCTTCCAATTCATTTTGCCTGCTTATGAACCATCCATTTGGGTTTTGAACTTGACCTATTGAGGTTTTCATTTCCAGTATTTCTGCTTGCTTCTTTTGCAGAATCGATATCTGTTTATTGGTTTTTCGTACCCTGCATGGTGTTCCTTAGTTTTCCCAGTGAGCTTTTCTTTGATCTCACTGTCTGCTTTAACTATCAGTTTTTAATATTCTTTGTCTGCAGTTTCTTCTATTTCATTAATCATGAGATTATCTTTGGGGGAGATATGAATTTTTGGAGGCATCTTGTTAATGTGTTTTCTCAATTTCTTGTGTTTTTGTGTCAAAGTTTGCAGATCGGTTGGAGTGGAAATCTCTACTATTCTCATGGAGATTTTTTTTTTTCCTGTGATGTTCCTTTGGCTTTGGCTGTGACTCACTGTGAAAACATCTATGCAGCCTATTCAGAGCACTGGGTTTAGTCTGCAGCACTGCATTGCAAGTAGAAAACAACCAGCCATAATATCAATACCCCAGCAATCAGCCATATATCAAAGTGTAATTTAAAACTTGTTCAAAAACTACTGCTTCACTAACCCAGTAAGACAAATAGTAATATAATAGGCTAGGAAGGAAAGAGAAAAAAATATTAAGTAAAAAGAAAGGAGAAAAAAGAAGAATAAATAAAAATATGTTTAATAATTATGTTTATATACCAGGAATGAAAAAGAAAGAGGGGGAGGTTTGGTAGGTTATGTAATAAGAAAGAAAAAGTGTAGGGCAGGAAACATCAATGGAAAGTGGGAGACGACATAGGGAGACTGAATCCAATTAATAAGTTAATAGAAACATGAAGTTAGAAGACCTAAGAACAACTCTTGGTGAGAGAAAACAAAATAAAATCAGGTAAAATATTAAACAAAAGTGATACCTAATGCTCATGCATGATTACATATGTACATCTGTATGCTTGTACACATAGGGTAAAAGAGAAAGAAATTATAGGTTTTAAAATTATTTATATGTAAGAGAGAACATAGAGATGGGAGGTTTAAGAGCATATGTGGGGGAAGGAAATAAAGAAGGCCCGGGGGACATAAATGAAAACGAGAGAGGATACAGTGGTATTCAATCCAAGTAATGAACTAACAGAAACACAAATTTAGTAACCCTATGAAACAACGCTTTACAATATAATATGACATGGTAAGACACGATAGAACAAAAGGAAATACTAGCACTTATAAACACTGGTGTACACACTTATACCAACCTCCCCTGGCACATATCAAGGAAAACCCCAAAACACCACACGCACACACACACACACACACACACACACACACACACACACACACACCAATAAAACAAAAACAACAACAAAAGAAAAGCAAAAAAAAAAAAAGTACAGGCCTGATATTCCTCCTTATTGTCTTATTGATTTTGGATTAAAATCTTGGATGTTTTCTGATTGCCAGATAAAAAAGATGAGATGTGTGGCAAACTTTTTTATGATTTAGCCTAGAATTCTCCTCTGCCTTTGTTCAAGTAGGAGAGATCATCTAGCTCAGTCAGGAGGCTGAGCTCCTCCCTTCTTTGGTTGTGAATAGCTGCAGTAAGTTCCCAGTATTGGAATTGTTATCTTTCTTGTAGATACTGTATAAGATTTACAGGTGTACTGCAAAAGACCGTCTTAGTCAGATCATGAATGAATCCAATTTATGAATGTTCTCCCAGAACGGGATTTGTAAACTGGGCACTTATTGTACTCTGCTAGGTTGGCCAGTGGGGGTAGCATCACACTTACCGACTTACTTTCTTTTGCACCTTGAAAACCAAGCTGTCTGCTGAATCTGTTACTTCTGTCATCTGTGTGCAGGTCCAGAAGGTGCACCAAAGCTCTGCAAATTTCCAAACTCTACTTTGGAGGCATGGCTGGCCAGTGTCAATAAATACATGCCGCTGTATTTATTATGAAAACCTCTAAACAGATAGGAGGGAGGATGAGCAGAGTATCTTGGTAATAGGTGTCATGGGTGGCCAGCCTTCTGCTGGTCCCAGCAGCCCTCCTCCCCAGCCTCAGACACCCACCTACCATAAAATCCCATGTTGATTGAACTCATTCATTGCCTGCTTCTATATTTAAACCACAGCTGTTTCCTGCTGTCTGTTCACCCTGCCAAGATTCTTCCAGCTCAGAGTTCTACCACCCTAGCCCTGGGGTCTTTCTAATGATCCTATTATATTAGTTTTACCATGTCACAGTCATATTTTTGCTGGGTCCATGCAGTTAGATTTGGTGTCTACTTTTTCGCTATAGCATGGCAGTAATTATGTGTTATTTTTATGGAAAATAAGAGGATTTTCTTCACCCAGGCAGAAGCAGTTACTCAGGTTACTTTCTAGCCACTGGGAAATAATACAGAATACCTGCAAATAAAGGAGGAGAGGTTTATTTTGGCTCACAGTTGGTAGAGGTTTCAGTCCATAGTCTCACTGGCTCCAAGGCAGAGCAGCATGGCAGAGGGGGACGAGCTCTTGGGATGGTGATGGGAAACAGCAAGAGGGCTCAAGTGAGTCTCAAGGGAAATAGACCCCTCAAGCCACGCCCACAGAGACCTACCTCCTCCAGCCAGTCTGGACCTGTACCTCCCAATATTGTATGTAGCTGTAAACTCATCAGTGGACTGACCCACTGATGATTGTCATGCTCCAAAGATACAATCACATCCTAAAAGCCACACCCATAAGCACATTAGACTTTGGAGGGCATTCATATATAAACTCTAACAGCAACATAGCTTCCTGCCCCAATTCTGGCAACATCCATCTACTGCATGTTTTATGGAAACAAAAGGTATGGGGGCTTCTAAAATGCCTTCTCAATCTAACCCTGCCAAAATCTGGAGAAAAATAAGATGTGAATTGTCACATTTGTCTCTGTTCACTTGACTGTATACAGATTTCCTCTCTGTTAAGGCTGTATCTGTTTGGTGGTAGAGTCAGGGCTCACAAAAATACAATGAGTTTTCCTTTTGTCATTGCACAGAGGTGAAGACTTCTTCCTCACTGAGCAGCTGTTTGTTTAGTGTTGATGTACATTAATTTATTTATCTTTCTAAATATCAATATTTCAGAGGTTTACCTGTTTGCGAGCTCACTGAAAATGCAGTGATTTTCTATGGTACCCCATGTCCTTACAGAGCTGCGTACCTATTGTTTTGGATGAATATTCCGGAGAGCTTGCGAGCACAGGCTGCCTCCTGCCTGTCATCTTCTTCCTTCAAAAAAGTGGAATGGGGGCCAGTGAGATGGCTCAGCGGCTTAAGCGCCTGTTTGGCAAGCGCGAGGGCCTGAGTTCGACTCCCGGAACCCACATACAAAAAAGGGGCCGGTGATATCGCTCAGCAGCACGGGTGCCTCCTGGCACACGAGGTCCTGAGATCGACCCCCCGGTACCCACAAAAAAAAAAAAAGTGGAATGTTAAATGAGTTCTTTCAGTTTTCAGTTGGAAAACTGTGCTGCTTGAGATAAAGGTACCTGTAAGGTGGAGATCTGCCAGCACTAGTTTCCAAATTTTTGTTTCACTTTCAGTCTGAGTTCAGAGCTCTGGCACCCCAGGCCCAGCCTCCTGTGTGCACAATGTGAAGGCCGAGATGTAGTTTTATTGATGTTCACTTATAATAAGAAGTAAATTGTGCAGCTTAACAGAGAGTTTCTAGTTTTTTTCCACATTTTGGATGATCATTTTAATCTATTTCCTTTAGAAAGATTTCATAACATTGTGATTCTCTTCAATGGCATAAGAAGTTCTCATTGTTTGTGAGAAACACTCAATTATATTCTCATGGAACTATTGGGTGGCAGCAGGAGCTTTGTCAGATGTTGCATCTTGGTTGTGGGTGAAGAAGTTGCCTGTTGGCAGTGCTCACATAGCTGCCACTAGCACAGGAAAGCCACCACTGCAGCTAAGGAGTCCACATTAAGGGGGCGCAGAGACCTCATTTAATTTTTTTTTTCTTTTGGACCTTATTTTAAAAACACTTCACATTCTTACGTGGTAGTGCCCTATGAAACCAATGGAATGTGCAGCTTGAAATACAAAATGCTATATTTCTTTCCAAGGGAGAAAAAATTCACAGACTCTCTATTTGATCTATGTATTTTAATTATTGGACAGAAATTATTTGAAAATGAGAAGAGGAGAGAGAAAGAGAGAGAGATATGAGGGTGGCTTCACTCTTAGAAAGCTTAATAGAAATGATAGATACCCAGCTAATTCTGCCAACATGTGAGAAAGGGAAAATTACCAAGAATGATTCACTCACTCTGCAGGTGTGATTCTTATCTAAAAACAAATTCAGAGAATTATTGTACTCATTGAAAATTATTATATAAACAAAAATATAGTAAGCTATATAGTTAAAATAAAAAGATGTATTTTACATGCACGCATAGGCCTTTAAAAATAACATTGTGGTCTTTTGGATTATGGTCACCTAAAAATAGACTTTAGACCACTGTGTGAAAATCTTCTAAGTATGGATAATCTATAACTACCAAAACCACAGACACTGTGCAGTGTGATTAAAAAAACCATCTAGGGCTTAGAAAGATTTAAGTACTTAAGGAAAAAAAAAACTTACTTAATCTTGGATAGACTGTACTTTCTGAAGGCTTAGGTTGTTATGGAAAAGACCTTCTTTTCCTTATATGACAGACATGTTTTTAACGAGAAATGAATAAATGCATTGTGTAATGCTTGATATTTCATCTTAAAATAGTCTAGGTATATTTAAAGAATTATATTTAGAACTATTATGAATGTTCTATGATGAAGAGAGAAGCTTGCTCTTTTCCTGAAGACTCCATTTTGAACTATGTTCTGAACAAAAAAAATCTACATTGGAAGAGTGGACCTAGACAATTATAGGTGTGGAAGTAGATGTGTATGTACTATAATAAACACGAACTTTCCATCACTGGTGCCTGATACCCTGTGAGAGCAAATCCTCTGTGAGTTTTAGGAGCTATAGCTCTCAGTTCTACAAGAAAAATTGAATATGAGGAACAACTACAGGAGGTGAGAGTATTCAGTTCAGGACAAAAGCCAATAACAAGAAAGTCTTTCCTCAGGCACATACAGACTCAGAGAAGAAAGGTCCTTAAATGGCATGATGAAGACAACAGTATCCTTATTAAGTTTGTCAATGTTAACATGACTCATAGCTTAAAGAAAAAGTTCCAAGTAATGTTGATATTTAAGTAAGAAGTAGGATAAGATTAATGGTGTTAATCTTACAATTACAATTTTAATTTCAGCAATTAATTTACTAAGAATGCAATGCAGCCGACTCTGACATAGGAATAAACACAGAGAAACACACATATGAACTTAGGTAGTAAACCACCATCTTAATCATTATATTGAAAACAGTGAAACTTTTTATTTAAATTTACTAATTTAAAAGATCATCCCTTTTAGGTAATGTAATTTCAGTTTAAAAATGAAGTTACAGAATGGTTAAAATATAAACACACACACACGCACGCACGCACACACACACTTTCTCTGATCCTAGCTCCCAAGGTAAGAATAGCAAAATAAGCAGCTATTAAAATTAAAAAAATAAAAAAGTATTTCTCTTTGTTTTAGTTACATTTCTCTTGTTGCTGAAACAAAATACCTGGCAGCCAACGTTAAAGGGTGAAAGGTTTATGTAGCTCATAGTTTGTAGAGGTTTCAACCCATAATTGGCTGGCTCTAAGGCAGGGAGTCATGGCAGAAGAGAAACAGTTTATGGTGGGCAGAAGGTAGCAAAGCAACAATGGACAACTACAGCTTTTTCTATTCCTTATATGTTACCCAGGGTACTTAGGGAGGGTAGCACTCACACCCTTAATCCTAGTGCCCTTAAGCCTAGCACTGCACCATGAATCAGTCCCAGCATCACCCAATCTAGATCCAGCCACTTCAGAAAAAACCCCACCTATGACCACGTGAGGCTTTGGGTGGATATCTAGACTCAAGACATAACACTTTTAGAAAGGAAATATAAAATAAATAAATCCTTTATTAACATCTGGGAAAGGACACGATAAGAGTTTGCTCCATCGCTAAATATCTAACCACAGATAATTTATTTATTTGTAATAATTGTAATTTATTGTAATTTATTATTTAATTGTAATAAATTTGTAATTTATTTATTTGTAATAATTTATTAAAAATAAATTATTACAAAACTGATTGTAATAAAGGCAATAAAATTTCTTTGTGTAGTAGGCGAAGAGTAAAAAAATGTGTGTATCAAAATGATTTTAAGATATATATAGATAGATATGGATATAGATCTTCCATAAGAGCATCCTTAAGTTATTTAACTATGATCGTGAGCAGCATTATCATAATGATTTAAATTTCTGCTTCCATTTGCTCTTAACTTCAACATAAATCTTCATGATTGCTTGTTTTCTTTCCTTTTTCTTCCTATTCCCAGTTTTCTTTCTTTCTCCTTCTTCTACCTTTCTTTACAGAAGCAAAGAGTAACTACACTTCATTCTAAAAAAAATTTGATCGGTTAAAGAAACAGGACTGCTTATGCATCATATATTTTGAAAACCATGCTACTAAAAACCAAAAGTGTTTAATAACTTACGTTGCATCTCTAAAATATTCACAAAAATTTAAATAAGCTCACCTCAATAAAAGCATGCCAAAAAGGTATTTGTACTTTGCTGAGCAGCACTACATTTAGATATATCTAATAGTATCTATTTCACAATTTATGCTACAATAGCTACAGGATAAATACTGCTTTTGTATCCAATTTAAAAACATGAGTGTTCTTCTTTTTACCCTAGAGCTTAAAGACCATTTACAGAAGTAGGCCAGTATGAACTATTTACACAATAAACTGCTGTTTTACTTCCCCTCTGTAGCAAAAATTAGGAAAACACTGCAATGCTGTTGAGTCACAAAATATGCTATTAATAAAATAAACACAAGCTATCAGGTTTTTTAAAATTTGTACTATTACCATCATTATTCAGAGACTTCTTTAAAGTCCTTCATATATTTGTAAGTAATTTGTTTTGAAAAACTCAAAAGTGAAGTAACAGATTTATTTTCAAAATGTTCAGTTATGGACAAGACTATACCACACAAAACAAAACGTAAGAAAGTTCTTTCACTTGCTTCATGAAGAAAATATAAATTGCAAATATTTTATTTTTAAAAATATGTTTCCACAGAGATTCTGTGTGTAACAATATACTTGGTATCTTTCTTAAAAGCAACAGCTACTTTTATTGCGGACATCAGATTATGATCAGTTATATGAGGTTAATCTATGCTAAAAAACTAAATAATCTGAAACTTGATAATCATACACTGGCTTCCATACAAAGTGCACAGTTATTGAAATACCAAAAGCAAAATAGTTGCTGAATGTTATGTTCTTTTAATATACAATATTTTGCTAATTTAAATAATTAATATTTGTAATAAAATATATTATAAACTTTATTTTGATTGGCCTGGTTTAAAAGAACAACAATTAGTG
Source organism: Erethizon dorsatum (assembly GCA_028451465.1). Taxonomy (NCBI): domain Eukaryota; kingdom Metazoa; phylum Chordata; class Mammalia; order Rodentia; family Erethizontidae; genus Erethizon; species Erethizon dorsatum. The sequence continues at coordinate 72,297,559 of CM051832.1, forward strand.
GAAATTATACCCAAAAAGTAAACAAAAAATATAAAGACAACTATCTTATAAATTTAGAAAATTATTTCAATATTATTAAGATGTTATTTAAATCCTTTTTCCAAAAGCCAAATTAATAGCCCAAAGTTATATTGAGAAAGTAATTTTTTACTTCAAATATTTAGCTTATATTATTGAATATATTTTGATAAAGTTTCAAATTTAAAGAAAAATTCCAAGCATAGAACAAGGGATACCTGTATATTTTATAGTCAATTTTAATTTTTTAAATATTTTGTCCCATATGTCTTAATTTGTTTACCTTCTCTTTCCCTAAACTACTCACTTATCACTCTCTCTTCATATACACACACATGCAGTCTTCATTTAACATAGATTTATATTCATGAATTTCAGTTTCAATGGTTTACTGAAATAACATTAATTTTCCAAAGCAGAGTATACATTTCAGTTACCATGGCATATTAACATTGAATAGCAATGTATAAAATTCACTATGAGATCTACATTCCATAATCACTTTGTAAATAACAAATGATTTTTATAATCAGTGACCAATCATATCACTTCCTTCAAAGTCTTTTGTTGTTTTAGTCACTGTACGTATGTTCATTCACAGTTGTATTATTAGGGCAAGAGTATTTTCATTTTGTTCCTTAAACCTCTGAATTTAACTAATAGGTAGAAACCTTTAGTTGAACTTTAGTCCTACTGCCCTTTCTGTAGCAATAAACTTCAAAGAAGAGAAACGGATGGTACTATCACAAACAAGTGGGTTTTCCTTATCACTATCTTAAGGTCATATAATCACAAAAAGGGAGACAAATGGTTTTAGCACAGGTGGTACCTGCTACCCCATCCCCAGTGTTAATTGGCCAGATGTTTGAAGAACCTTGAAAACTTTCCAGAGAGGTGATATAGTAAAAAATACAGTTTCCATGGCAACCAAGGACTTTGTAAGGCCTCCAAAAGTGTATTTAAGGAGAAGGACACAAAAGCTCGGGGTCAGCTTCTGCTGTCCCCGGCTGGCATCAATTAAAGAATTCATTTGTTTCTCGAATCTCGTCTTCCTGTGAGTGAATCTATCTTGTGATTTTGCCATAACATTTTGGAGGCCCCAGCGAGATCCTCACAGGGAGATCCTCATTTGAGGGGGTCTTGGTGCCTCCTTGCCTGGCAGCTAACCCTTGGGGGGCCGAGGCACCAAAAAGCTGATCTTCAGCTGCCCCCCCCAGATCAGCTGCAAGGCAGGACGCAAGGCTACCAGACAGAGACAACTGAATTCCTGCCTCCCAACCAAGGTAAGCGCGCTTGTAATTCGGTTTCTGGTTTGGCAATTTGCCCAAGGCTCCTCCAGGTATCTGTTCTGTGCTAGCGTCTGTTCTGTTTAAACCTGTGAGAGCTAGGCTACCAGATGCGGTGTTTTGCCATCTGTCAGAGGTCGTCCTCTGAATCTGTTCTAAATTTGAGGTCAGGAGCAGTGTGGCTATTATTCCCGGGATTGTCTGTTTTTGTCTGTGTGTGCGTGTTCCTCCCTTGTGTTGCATGTTATCCCCCCTGCGCCTGCGCTTCCAAGTCACTGTTACCAGAGGAATTCAAGCTGCCAGCAGGAGACCATTTGCTAGTTTTGGATTTTTGTTTGCATTTCTGATTGAGTGGAGGGGACAGGACTTGCTTAGATAAATTGTAACTGTGGGTTACTGTATTGTCCAAGTCATTGACATAATGAGTTCCGCTGGTAGTAAGTCAACTGTTTTGAAATGCATGCTTAACAATTTTGATAAGTTCAAAGGGGATTACGGAGTTAAGATAAAAAAAGTGAAGCTCTAAAACTTCTGTGAGCTTGAATGACCCACATTCAATGTGGGATGATTAGCTAAAGGGTTGCTCGACCCCCAGGTAATCAATGGAGTATGAAATATTGTCACCGGAAAGCCTGAGCACCCAAATTATTTTCCATATATAAACTCCTGGTTGTATGTGGTGCGAATGCTGCCCCAATGGCCAGCCTGGACATCACCAGCCTGGCGCTGCCTGCAAGCATCTAGGAAAGTTTTACAGGAGAAATCTAATTATAAATTTTGACTAATTGGCACTTATACTTTTGGTTTTCAGTTTAAACTGATGTGCATAAAACTTTTCTTGTGCACTACAAACTCCTGAGTGATGATTAATCAAAATTACTATCTAAAAGGAGAAATGTAAATGCCTGCTTTGTTGAAACATCGAGTAAGCTGAGTAAGCCACAGTGGGAAGCACAAGCTGGGTGCCCTGGCTCAAAACACCTGGGCCAAAAACCTTATCCTGAAGCATGCTTTTCTCTTTCTCCACATACAAAGAGGGTCTCTGCTCTTAGATCACAAATGGCTGCAGCATTTGCAGCTAGCGGGAAACTGGGCGTAATTGTAACAACCCAGGAACAAAGGGTCAAAATAAGTTTTGACAAAGATATATCAAAGGAAATTTATATAAATGATATTCTTACAGAGAGAATGCTAAGAGAGTAAAAGAAAGGTTTGAGTATATGACAGAGGGTATGGAGATGACTGAGCTGGAAGCTACATAAAAGGAAAACATGAAAGTTGTCAGTATTTTTATGAAGGAATTTATTTTTTGTTTCTTTCAAATTCTTATAAGAGATCTCTGCTATTGACCTACAAATAATTCTGACTAGTCTATTTGTAATTTCAAACTTCTAAAATTATAAGAGTTACTATAATTTCATTTGGCCAATATATATGAGTGCACTCTGATTTTTTAAATTTGTCTGTATGTTTTCTTTTTCTGTGTGCCCAACCTGTAAACAGCTGTTTTATTTGAGCTCAACGAATGTTCTTTTTGCATTTTTGGATTTTTGAAATGTTTGTCTGGTATGCTTCCACCAAAAGTTGCCAGCTGGCCAAAATGATGTTAAAATTGGTTTTATAAAGGTAATGCATGTTTTGTTTATTGTTTATTGTTTATTGTTATATTATGATTTGATAGTTTCTTATTTGTTCAAAATAATGTGTTAAGTGATCCGGTTTTCATAAGTCATAGAAAATTGTTAGACAAAATATATTATTGTGATATGTTTACACTGGTCATCATCAACAGGTTAAATTTTCTAAAACAGAACAATGAGGTTTTCTGATTTAAAGATGCTCTGGTACAAAACTAAATTAAGAAACAAAAGTTTTCATATGGCTATCACAATTCAGTGTTGCTAATCTCATAGCATATTAAGTGTATTCACACCTTCCAGATGTACAGATCTTCTAAAATATAAAACTGGGATTGCTTATACAGATAAACATTTTCTCTCTTTCAGATTCAGACACCTGCCTTTGCTTGTGCTCCAGATATTTATGATAAGAGTTTCATACCAATCAAATGATAATTTTTAATGAAAACCTATGTGATGTATATGCTATATACGTGCCACAGTACTTAGAGATGCCTAGATATTAAACAGTCCAGATAATGTCATAAAATATCTTCAGTGATGTCCCATTGAAAGACAAGTTAGGTAAAAGCTTCTTATGTACTAGATAGAGATAATTGACTAAAAGGCTCAAATCTGTATGCTGACTGTACAGTTTTTAGGGTTTGTGTTACAAGATGGGACACACGTACTGTCAGTCTCACATATCCAGGCCCTTTGGGGCCTAAAAGGAGGCTGCAACTAAAATGAACTTAAGAAAATTCCTGGGAAATGGTTGGATACTACTGTCTTTGGGTTCCAAGTTTTGCAGCCATTGTAAAACCCCTATATGAGGCCTTAAAGGGAGGAAACAACCCCTTCATTCAAATGGAGTCCTGAGTACCAGACAGCCTTCAGAGTCCTAAAAGAAAGATTGGTGACAGCCCAACTGGATTTACAGGACACTCCCCTCTAGAACCCTGGCCTGACCCTGTTTTCGGATGACAACAGCATGGTTGTGCTCCGTGGATTCATCACTCAAGAGTCAAAAAGTGGGCCCCTGAGGAACCAGTGCCACCACCGCCACCACCTGTGCCAGGGACCTGCTCACTGCATCACTCTCAAAGACTCCAGCAGAGGCTAACTGCGACTGGGCCCACATTATGACTCCTGCTACTGTCCTGCTTCCAGCTCTGCCACTGTTTCTTCTGCTACCCCTGGGGAAAGCCAGTTCACAGATAAGAACAATTGGCCCCAACAGATTTGGGGAACATCTCTGCAACTATACAGTTAAACGCCTGCAGGTTGACTCTATTAGACTTAAGCAGGCTGTGATGGCATCACAACGTGTCCCCTGTGACCAGCAGACTGTTGTCTTTGTCATCCCCATGTGCTACTTTTGGAACCCCCACTGGTGGCGGGACAAAGGGCCCACAGACTTCTTCCCTGCGTGTGAAGTCCAGAAAAAGGCAATTGGCAAAGAAAGTTCAAACATAGACCTGGCAACTTTTGGGCTATATATGTGCCCAAAAGTAAAAGGGGGAGGCTATAATAATAAAAGGGCAGCATACTGCCCACACTGGGGTTGTGAAACCATAGGGCTCTGGGGGAGCCAATTTGACAGGGCCCCAGTGTCACGAGACCCAGATCCTCTGACCCATTGGTGGGCCCAAAATGATAAATACATCCAAGTGTATAGAGAGAAGTGGGAAAGCTGCAAAACTGGGTACTCGGGCCAGTTTTGTTTACGGGTCAGGATTATCCTCAAGGATGTCTATGATCCAATCTGGGCAACGGGGCTTAATTGGGGAGTCCGTATGAGGTTACAAAGGATGGGGGATGGACAGATCTGGGGATCCTTATCTACATATCAAGGGTAGATTTAACCATAAAAAGGGAGACAAATGGTTTTACCACAGGTGGTACCTGCTACCCATCCCCAGTGTTAATTGGCCAGATGTTTGAAGAACCTTGAAAACTTTCCAAAGAGATGATATAGTAAAAAATACAGTTTCCATGGCAACCAAGGACTTTGTAAGGCCTCCAAAAGTGTATTTAAGGAGAAGGACACAAAAGCTCGGGGTCAGCTTCTGCTTTCCCCGGCCGGCATCAATTAAAGAATTCATTTGTTTCTCAAATCTTGTCTTCCTGTGAGTGAATCTATCTTGTGATTTTGCCATAACAGTATTGCCTCACTGCCCACAGGTGTTAAACCCATTAGAGGTTCTCAAAAATAGATAATGGAGGAAATATTCAATAAAAATAAAAGTTCAAAAAGAAATAAAGAGTAAAAGTGGTGAGTGTGAAATCAAATGTGATTAAATGTAGCTTCCTGTGGGAATATTAATAATGGTAGTTTTTAAGGGACTCTTTATGTGCAGCTAGAGGAATTTAGTGTAAGTGAACTTATTATCAAACATGAAAAAGTTGGCTGTGTTGGATGTAGATGTCCTTGCACAAGTGACACCACATGAAAGTAACTTGGAAGTATTTCACAACGCTGAAAATATAAACAATGTATAAACAATGTATTTAGGAGACAACACAAACTTAGGCTAAAAATTTAGGAGTATGAAAATTTCTCAATCATGAAAAGGTACTCACTCCATAGTACAAATTATAAGATGAGAAGATAGGACATACAGTTCAACTATTCTGACACTTTAAAAAAAATAAAGCACCAGATTACTGTACTTTTAAATTTTTCCAATGTTTAAAAGACACTATAAGTTAACTATTTTTTTAGTGTTTTGACAAAAAACAAAGGTCCGGGAACAATGTAATTATTTCCACTTGAGATTAAGTTCGTTTAGCACAGTTACAGCTCCCAGTACTTTTTGTGATCACATGATATAATGCAGAGTGACAACTACATATATATATATATATATATATATATATATATATATATATATATATATATATAATATTATATATATAATATATATTATATATATATATTCCTTAATATATATATATATATTCCTACCATTTCAGACTCTCTTTTGTATATGTTTGTTACTAACAAACAGCCTTGGAAATGAAATGATACTGCCTTCCTCAATAGGAAGCAACAACCATATCCACTGCCTATTATAAATTATTAGGATTCTCTAAACCGTGTTTTCCTCCTGCAACAGTACATACTGCATATCCAAGTATCATCCACTGTCTTTGCTTTTCCTTGTGAGAACTGTGTCTCTGGGAACTGATGCAAACATACTCTTCTCTACTATTTCTCTTTGCCATTGCTATGAGAAACTGTATTTTCCTCATCTCTAATCCAAGAAATTTGACTCTTCGCCAGTATTCATAAAACTTAAAACAGGCTAACTTAAGACTTTGCAAGTAGGGTAAAATCTAAGGTCCTACACATTTCTTAATTTTATTGATACGATTGGGGTACACAAATGTAACTTTCTATAAAAGAAAGGATGAAGTCCTCATATACCAATCAGCAAGATTTGAGATGTCTATCTACTCAGCAGTGAAATTGGTGACTAATCTCTATGACTGTCTGAGCAATAAATTTTTCTTCATTGTTTGTTAATGAGGAAGTAATTGTAGATTATATGCCAGCATATGTTCAAATTAGTTGCCATGATTGTTGCTGATTCTCTTCTAGACAGGGGACTACTTTTCTAATCTGGCCATCTGCCTTGGGTCTGCTCCATTTCAAGATATATTCTTGGATGACAGGACATTCTGATCTTTGACAGAGAACTGAGGTGTAAACCTATACTGCACAGAAAAGGAGAGAAATTTATAACTTCTATAGACAGAAACGAGAAGAATCACTCAAACACTGACAAGTCTACGTGAGGGATGATGTAGCAAGATGATTCTAGATCAAAGAATGGATGTAGCTGACAGTCTTATTGTTCAGAATTTCCAAGGTTCCATCATGCTAACAATAGTTTGGTGTTGACATGACAGTGAAAGGTTATTAACAATATTATTATGTTCTTATTAATTTTATTTTTGCACCCTTTCCTGTCTGCTATAAGGAAGCTTTGGTCCTTTTGGGGACATTTCCCTAACAAATGTAAATTTCATGTAAATCAAGCAAAACATTTACTACAATTAGTTTTTATTTTCCAATTTCATTTTGTAGTGTCAATAACTGTAGAAACTAACCCCCAGATGTCTACACAAATATTTAGTCAGGTCAACACTGTGCAAAATTCCCTTGGCCTTTAATTTCAAACCAGGCCAAAAAGCAGCAAACGTGTAGGATTAATGTAAATCCCTCAAAACATTTTGTTGCTGTGCAAGACCCTCATAAGCCAGTGAGAAGAATAAGTCCCTAAGGACCTACCCAAAAAGCAAAGTGACTGTTGCTATGGATATGGAGCATTGATAAGGCTGAAAACATTGGAATTTCATTTGGTTGAGTCATGTCATATTAACACACCACTTGCAACAGAAAATAAAGTGAATCATTGCTTAGTGGAATGAAGCCCCTTCACCCATGCCTTCATACTCTCATATAAACCAACCCTGGCTGCTTTGAAGAAAAAGAAATTTAGAGATTAGGCAAAGTAGTCTCTGTTCTTAAAAATTGAAGGCCATATTTACACATCTGAAGATGACAGAGAAACAATGGTGAAGGAGAAAATTAAAATTTTATGACTCTGATAGAAAAGACATCAAGCCCTTAACTTACATAGGCCCCTGGAAGAAAGAACTGCTTCATTCAGTTCATGGAGTTTAGGCTTATCACAGAGGAAGGCAGCTGTGACGTTGTTAGTGGTGCACTTCAGCCCAAGTAAATACAGATGGTCCCTGAGTACTATGATGGGTAGTACTGATAGTATCATTGATGGTTAGAACAATTTAAAAGTGATGGACTAATCAATCTGGGTGAAGGGCAGATTTTGAGCCAGCCTGAAATTCAAGTTGTGCTATTGGTACAGTTGGCTGTTTTTAGCCAATCAACAATGAACACCCATAGAAAAAGGCAGAATTGAATGATTTTGAAAATTTTACAACTTGACCAGAAAGAAAATGCTTATAAAGTTATGGACAGGCAGTGTTTAGTTGCTGAAAAGATTAGCATTAAAATGCAGCCCCATAGTTTGGTTGAGGATAATAGGAAAGATGACTTGAGGACATCTCAGAAAATGACCAGAACTCTCCTTTCACAGTCTCAAGAGTAAATTCCTCTGAAGTCACTTTGAGAAAAGCACCCTGGAGTGCTTTGTTCATTCAGGGCCACCTAGGGAAGTGTTCCCTTGAGATCAGCTATGCAGGCACTCTTCGTCCTTGTCCTTGCAATCATTGTGCAAGGCGCTTAGCTACTGCTGAGCGGGAGGCAGACCTTGCTGTCACCCACATATTGATGGTTTTTCAGGCATGCAAAAACTGTAGAGTCATAAGGACTTCCATCCAGATTTCAAAGGAAGCCCTGAGAAGCTGGAAAATATGCCCCAGAAAGGGTGACATATGTACCCGTGAGAATACACTTTATGATGCAGTGGAAACCTGGGAATCTGAAGCAGCCACGAATGTAGAAAAGCTGCTGAAGAAAACTGAAAGCAGTAAATGGAGTCAGCTTCAGAGAGAAAGAATGTGGGCTGCAACTGGACAGACCATCTGAGCAGGGCTGCCCCATCTCTTTGGAGCTCAAATATCACCAAAATCTGCCCTGGGTGCTGCATATAAATCTACAGGAATTAACATTTTCCTGGCTGGTTGTCAGTCTTGCTTTTGTCTGATTTCTTTCTGTCTCCCTATTCCTGCAATTTGGAATGAGAAGGTTTACCCTGTTCTATTGTATATTGGAAATATTTATATTTCTTTTTTAATATGTAAAGGGTATGGGGCCAGTGAGATAGCTCAGCAGCCTAAGTGCCTGCCTGGCAAGCACGAGGTCCTGAGTTCAACCCATGAAAAAAGGGCCGGTGATATCACTCAGCAGCACGGGTGCCTGCTGGCACACGAGGTCCTGAGTTTGACCCCCAGTACCCACACAAAAAAATATATATGTAAAGGGCATACAGGTAAGAGTCTACCCTGAGTCTCAGAGGAAACTTTGGACTTGGAATTTTGAGCAATGCTGGAATTGTCAAGAATCTGTTGATTTTTAGAGATGGACTAAATGTATTTTGCATAAGGAGATAAACATGAGCTTTGGGGGGTACTGGGAAGCAATCTTATGGTTTAGACCTAAAATGTCTCCCAAAAGTCCCATGTGTCCTGAGGAGGGGCTTTTGAAATGTGATTGGGTTCCTGGGCTTAATCCATTGATAAATTCACTTTTGAATGTGTTGTTAAGAGATGGGCCTTATTGTTTGTTTGTTTTTTGAGACAGGGTCTCATTATGTAGTGCAGGCTGGCCTTGAATGCACTTATGTACTTATGTAGCCCACGCTGGCCTCAAGCTCACAACAATCCTCCTGCCTCAGCCTCCCAAGTGCTGGGATTACAGGCATGAGACACCATGGCCAGTTCAGGAGATAGGTCTTGATGAAAACAAATGAGTTGCTAGAGTCATGACCTTCAAGGATGTAATTTTCTCCTGTTTCTCCCCTGCCTTCTTACTTCCTGGCTGTCATGGGTTGAACAGCTTTCCTCTACCATGCACTTCCACTGCACCCTTTTCGCCTTGCAGCTAGGCAGTCATGGACTGAATCATAAGCCAAAATAAATCTCTCCTCCTTTAAGTTGTAGGTGTCAGATATTTTGTTCCCATGGTGGGAAAATGAGTAATACATATGATATATGTATTGATATTCCTTATATAAACAGATATAAAAATTGTATATAGTATATCTATGTAATTCTTTCCCCCATAAATACCAGAGGAGATTCTCTGCATTTGGGAAAAAAGTGAATGTAAAGAAGAGTTATAAAGATATGTAAAACTTTTTCCAAAACAATCACAATCCTAATGACCCCTTTGACCTGTAAGTTTCTGTGACCAATAATTTTGCCAGTGGGAATCCCTGGCACAAGTAGGTAGACCACCAATGTTTCAACTTCCCTACCTTTCTTATATGACTCCAGGTGTACCTCAATTAAAAATCAGCTACTTGTTAGATACATGTACTTATCAAAACTTAGTAGCAGTTAAATGTGGCTAACTTTTTGTCTTAGTTACTTTTCCCCTTTGCTGACACAAAATACCCAATTCCCAAAATTAAAGGAGGAAAGGTTTGTTTTAGCTCACAGTTTGTAGAGATTTCAGTTCATAATCTGCTGGCTCCAAGGTAGAGTGGCATGGCGAAGTGACATTGCAGAGGAGAAATAGCCCATGGCAAGCAGACAGGAGACAGCAAAGCAGCAAGTAGCAGAACCAGGAGTAGTACCGAGGCAGCAGCAGTACTGCCTTCCTTCTCTCCCTTTATATTCCACCCAAGATGTAAGCCTATACAGGGTGGGCTTTCCATTATCCCCCCTCCTTAATCCTAGCATCACACACTAATCCAGCCACCTTTGAAACTCCCCACTTCTAACTGCATGAGGCTTTGGGGGGACATCTAGATACAAGCCATAACGTATTTGTCATCAGTTAACTTTAGGTAAAGGAAATTATTGTTGATTATGAGAATGGCCCCTTGCAATCATTTAAATGGCCTTAGAAGTTAAACTAAAGTTTCCTTGAGGAAGAAAAATATTCTGGCTCAGGACTGCAGCAAAAGCTTTTGCATTAGTTCCAGCCTAGTATCCTGTCCTACCAAATTTTCCACTTCTAGCCTCCATAATTATGTAAGCTAAGTCTTATATACATGTATGTCCTACTGGTTTTATTTCTCTTGTTCTGTTTCTCAGGAGACCATAGAAGACTTGTGACTCTCTGGCCAGACATTCCAATTTGAAGGATCACCTTGCACACCCTCTAATTTACTGGAAATTATTCAAATCTTAACAGTAGAATAAAAATGGTATGTGCAATCACACAGATGGCCCAGCCTTGAGGAGTATCATGGTTATACATGAAACGATGATAGATGTTTACCTAGGGAAATATGCATCTTATCCTTTCACTTGAAGTACACCCAGTGAATTGATGCGGCCCTGAATTTAAACAGGTTCTTATAAATACCTGGGCTTACTTTACTGAGAGAGTATTTATGTTAAAACAGCTGGTATCCACTGGGATGCTATCATTACTTAAACGTAGTACCAAAAGTAAACGTATGCACTTCAGTGGGAAAACTCCCAGGTGTCCTCCCTGGATGATGCATAATATTTATTTAGTATATTCAGGCTTTCCTTAATTATCTTGTTGTTTGGTCTGCCACACACTAAACTGGTAGATTCCCTGAGGAACAGATCTTGCTGAAGGTATATGAGCCATGGAAGTAAATTGCAGCTGTCCATTGGACCATCTCTGTCACTCACATAGGTTTTCAAACTAAGAGCCCACTCTCTGATGAACATGACTAGAATAAACATTGATCATGCTTTTAGTGACTTGATATCCATCATTTATGCCTGGACCCATCATTTTACCAAAAGTAACAGCATACACAAAATCAGAGATTAAATACAAGCAGAAGGGTTCTCTTTCTGATGCAGACTACTATTTCATGATAAATGCACAACTCCTGAGTTGACTGAACATATGATGAGTGGCAGTCATGTGGCATGAAACATCATCCCTGCCTGCTCCTCACAGATGAAATACATTAGATCTTTGAATTCCTTTCAGTGAAATTGATGGTGCCTCACCATGTCTACATTTTTTCTGGCACCATTGTTATTATTCCCCTCTGATCTGCTGATGCCATTTCTACTCTTTAAAATCATCTCTCACATGTTCAATTTTTTATACAATCATGAAACTTTTATAAACAAGGCTATTAAACAATGACCTTATAATCTAGGGAGTCAATGAAATTTCCATGATAGGTGCCTGTATTGCTAAGCATTGGAACAACCTGCTTTAGAGTCAGTTCTCAAGGATTGTGTCAGTCCTTCCTGAGTCTACACATCAAGTAAGGTAGTATGATTACTAAGTGCATTCAGTACCAGAAAATGACCTCTCTTCTGATATACTTTCTAGGTGAAAAGGACAAAAAGGCTGCAACTGATATAAACCTATTTCAAAGTTTTGGAATTTGGGAGTATGACATTTCTTTCTTCACCATAAGAGCAACCTAAAATTAGCCAGTCTGATTCGTGCAACCTCAGGGTATCATCACAGCCAAAAGAGATTTGGATGTTTTACCAGTTTCAATTGCCACTGTAACAAATTGCCACAAATTTAATGACATAAAACAACACAAATATATTATTTCAGAGATCAGGTCAGAAGTATGAGTTGGGTCTTACTAGACTAAAATTAAAGTTTTGGCAAGGATGTGTTCCTTCATGGAGGTTCTAAGAATTCTTGACTTCTATAGCTTCTCCACATCGCCTCCCTTCTTTGGTACATGGTGGTCTTTCTCCATCTTCAGTCAACAGCATATTATCTGCAAAGCTGTCTCCAACTCTGACTCCCCTGCCTCCTTCTTTCATTTATAAGAAATATTTTTGATTACATAGGACCCATTTTCATAAAGCAAGATAGTATCTACATCTTAAAATTCTTAACCTGAAAAGTCATTTTTCTCCTTCTGCCATATAAAATATCTTACAGGTTCTGGTAACTAGAATATAAACCACCTGGAGGAGTTTAAGGATATTATTCTGGCTACCACAGGGATTAAAGTAACTCAGGTTTAGCCAACTGTAATCATTTGTCGGATTTATACAATCCTAGATTAGATGTTAGAAAACCTTTCGTGCAAGGTGCCTGATACCATTAGAAATCTTTAGAAAATAAATATACAACCCAAAATTAGGATAAAAATCACAATATTTTTGCACAAAATAAAAAAGTGATACATAGATAAGTATACTTAAATCCTAAGCTATTATATTTTTTACTGTGGTCTATTTTTTTTTTTAATACTGACATGGGGAAATCATTATTATATTTTTGTGTGTGTGTGTGGGTACTGGGGGTCGACCTCAGGACCTCGCAAGCCAGCAGGCACCCATGTCGCTGAGCGATATCACTGGCCCTTTTTTCGTATGTGGGTACTGGGAGTCAAACTCAGGACCTTGCACTTGCCAGGCAGGCGCTTATGCCGCTGAGCCATCTCACTGGCCCCTGTGGTCTATTCTTTTTTTTTTTCCAAAATAAAGTCCAAAGGTTTATTGCACCAAATGCCACAGAAAATGGATCAAAATAATATATGAGTAAGATTTAAGAAAAATTTCCCACACAATGACATTGGTATTTATTCAACTGATCAAAAATAGAGTCCCTATCCATCTTTCTTAATGAAGCTTTAATAGTAACATATCCCAGAATTTTCTGTTTTTACCCACTGTGGTCTATTCTTGATGGACATTTCAAATATTAAACGTCTATGGCTAGCAATAAATCCATGTATTTTAATATTTTCAAAATAATATCCTTATAGCCAATATTTGATGTTATTATGTACTGCTTATAGATAAAATATTAATTGTCTAACATAGTTTGTAAAGAATAACAGTTGAGAATATTTATCATATATATACATAATCTCAAAATAAAAATATTATCTAATATAATTTGTAAAAGTATTATGATATTGATTTTCACAATATATACAATTTTCAGAAAAGTGTTCAGAGAATAAAGTAATTTTAGAAAATGCTAGCAATGAATTTCTGCACAGTAGAAGAGATTAATTTAGTTATTTTTCTACACATTAATCTACACATTTTTCCAAATTTTCTCTAAAGGTTTTAAAAAATAATAATAATGGTGCTGGAGGTGTAGTTCAGTGTTAGAACTTTCTTAGCATGTGCAAGTATTCTAAAATAAATGTTCTATGAAAAGGGAGGTCAGGGGACTATAGTCAAGAAGTTGTCATATAATGAAGCACAGTGAAAATTATAGTCATTTTGATATGTAATATATTTATTTACAATCTTTGAAAGAGAAAAGAAATAGTGTTAGTCATTTTCTTTCATTTTTTATAAAAAAATTTGTATGTGTTTATGTACTGTATGTGTGAAATGAGAAAAATATAAGGAGGGAAACTAATTGAACTACGGTGTTTGTGCTGTAACTAGGCAGGCTTGGTTTTAATTAAAGACCATCTGTATTTGTAATACAAGTCTACTGGAAACTTAACTTCTGTAACAATGACACAGATTCTCCAAAAGCTTTGAATCCTTTTTTTTTTTTTTTTTTTTTTTTTTTGGTGGGTACCGGGGGGTCGACCTCAGGACCTCGCGTGCCAGCAGGCGCCCGTGCCGCTGAGCGATATCACTGGCCCCTTTTTCGTATGTGGGTTCCGGGAGTCGAACTCGGGCCCTCGCGCTTGCAAGGCAGGCGCTTAAGCCGCTGAGCCATCTCACCGGCCCTGAATCCTTTAAGAGCAATTAAACCTCATATTTTTGGTCAGTGAGCTGATGAATTAGAATATAGAAATTTTAAAGCCTTTTATGTAATTGAAAGTACATTTAATGACAACTCATAATGACAGTGGTTTTCTTTCTTTTTTTTTTTTTTTCTTCTGTTTTTGTTTCTGGCTGTAAAAAGGGAGAATCTTAATGCCATGGGCACTCCAGAGTCTCTCTTACTACTTTCATATACTTAAACTAAGCATAAGGAATTTCTTCCCATTGACGATTTAGTTCTATTGTCTACTGAGCCCATGAGACAAGGAACAAATCATCAGTTTAATCTCTAATAAACTATTTTGTAGACTTATAAACAAATTTTCTTGAGCTAAGTGTGCCCTGTATTCTATCAATCACTTAATAAATGCTAACATAAACTTGGACATAAAATTAGTAGTAAATATATGGCAGAAAAAGAAACGGGGCCGGTGAGATAGCTCAGCAGCATAAGCGCCTGCCTGGCCAGCACAAGGTCCTGAGTTTGACTCCTGGTACCCACATACAGGAAAAAAAGAGCCAGTGATATCGCTCAGTGGCACAAGAGCTTGCTGACAAGCGCAAGGTCCTGAGGTCGACTCCCAGTACCCACATAAAAAAAAAGTGAAACACAAAAAAAGACAATTTAAAATAGTCATATTTTAAAATTTGAATTTTGTAAAGAAAGAATAGGTAATAAAAGACTAGTCTTTCAACATATGAACCTTCTATTGCTCAGAATATTGGAAAAAATGTAAAATTATTTATAAATTTTCATTTCATCCATCTACTCACTTTCTAGTGTATTCCAGAATCTGCTATTTTCTACTTCAAAAAAATCATTTTTGATGTCAACTGAGATGCTTTTTTAAAGTAATTTTCAAGTATTTGTTTATTGGTTTACCTTCTTTTCATGATTAGATGTCCATGTCTGTTACTGAGTTCTGGGTGCTGGAGTTTCCTCTTAGATGTGACTTCTAGGTCCTTTCTGTCCCTGACAAAGACTTGAATGAAACATGCATAAAATGATGGCAAGGTTTCACATTTATAAAAGTAGGAAAAAGACAGAATAGTAAGGGAAAAATGGCCTTTGCAGGGCAAGTGTGGACTGAGTAAAAAGGGAGGAAAAATTAAAAATAAAAATTCATCCTACAGTGTAGGGTGCACTATCATGAGGAGGCACCATAGCAAGAGTGTAATGACACCTATCTCTTCATATTTCCACACTGGAGTCCAGTCTCGGTCATCCTATGAAGCACCCGCTCCAGTTCTCAAGAGAAGTCCGCAGGCCGAACCTGAGAACTGTTCTGCGCATGTGTTCCATGATCTTGTCATGGCTCCTTTCCCAGCTAGTTTTAACTATGTTATCTTCCTCCCTCATATTCACCCCACAAAATGTTCTAATTTTACAATCTATACACTGTCCTTTGGGATATTAACATATCAGTTACATTGGTAATTGAATATACCTGGTACATTGACAGAATTATTTTTTAAAATTTTTTTTTTTTTGTGGGTACCGGGGGGACGACCTCAGGACCTCACGCGCCAACAGGCACCCGTGCCGCTGAGCGATATCACCGGCCCCTTTTTCGTATGTGGGTTCCGGGAGTCGAACTCGGGCCTTTGCACTTGCAAGGCAGGCGCTTAAGCCGCTGAGCCATCTCACCGGCCCTAAAACTTTTTAAAGACGAGATTTCAAAAAAAAAAATTCAGAGTAATTGCTGACACATTTACCATTTGTGTAACCTTTGTAAATCCTTTAATTTCTTTGAGAAACACAACTCTTCATGTGAAATGGTGAAGACATTAGTAACCACTAAATGGAGATGTTATAAAGTTTATGATTAATAATGCATATGAAATCTTTACTACCTTGTAGTTAATTTTAAGAAATTTATGGGCTGGTGAGATGGATCAGCGGCTTAAGGGCCTGCCCAGCAAGTGCGAGGGCCCGAGTTCGACTCCTGGAACCCACATACGAAAAAAGGGCCGGTGATATCGCTCAGCAGCACGGGCGCCCGCTGGCGCATGAGGGCCTGAGGTCGACCCCCGGTACCCACAAAAAAAAAAGAAATTTACTATTATAACTGAAAAGATTTATAGCATTTAAATTTTTTTGTTATTTTATTAAACTGTATGTATCATTCTGTTGAACCTATTTCTGTATTTATTGTTCAAAAAGTATTTTCCTTGTAGCTATTGCAAGTCTTTATAAAAGTTAGTACATAGTTTGCAAAGTCTCAAACAAGTCTCCTTATTTGTTCAAATTTTTCATTTCCTTGTAATTCAGTCTCAGTAGGTTTAATGTTTTTGGAACTTATCCATTTCTTCCAATTTATCCAATCTGATGCCTGTACTTCTTCCTAATAGCATCTTATGATCATTTATATTTCTGGGGCATAGTTAGGTCTCCTTCCGTATTTCTGGTTTTATTTATTTACTTTCTATTTTCATAATAAGTCTAGATAATGGCTTGAGACTTTAATTTTTTTTAAAAAATCCACCTGTTTCTTTAATTGATTTTTTTCCATTTTCTTCCTTATTTTGTTTGTTTCTGCTCTAACCTTTATTTCCTTTCTTCTGCTAGGTTTGGGATTAGTAGGGTTTTTCTTAGTTCTTAGGCCTTAAGTTCTTTATTATTTTCTCTTTTTTAATGAAAGCACTAATCACTAAAACTTTTACTGCTTTTGCTGCATACTATGTATTTTGATGTATTTGTCTTTGTTTTTTCTTTTGTTTTTTTGTTTTAGTTGTCTTGTCATGCTTTCTAACTTCTATTTTGATGTTTTTCTTTGACCAAATGATTGTTCAAAATTATGGTGTTTAGTTTTCAAATAACTGAATTCTCTTGTTTTCCTTTCACTAGTGATTTCCCATTTCATTCCATGATGGGCAGTAAAAAAATACTTGCTATAGTTTCAGTCTTAAATTTATGATACATTTTTTATGACTCCTATTTATCCATAAGAATATTCCAAATGTTGTTAAGAAGATTATTGTCAGTTTTTCTTCCATAAAATATTTTGTACATGTCTGTTAAGTACACTTGGTTTACATTCAAGTCCACTATTTTCTTATTTATTTTCTGTCTAGATGTTCTATCGATTGTTAAAAGTAGGGTTTTGAAGCCTCCAATTATTATTATATTGCAATATAATATTGGAAATCCTAACTAAAATAATTAAGAAAGAAATAGAAATAAAAGGCATATAAATCAGAGAAGTAAAATTACTTTTGCTTGCATATGCCATAACCTCACATGTAGAAAACTTGAAGTCCACAAAAAAATTATTAAAACTAATACATTCAGTAAGATTGAAGAATACAATATCAACAATGTCTCAGTTACAGTGAAATAAAAGAAAATCAAGAATGAACTTAACAGACAGAAAAGACTAAAGCACTGAAACTTATAAAATATTAATATAAAAAATCAGATAAATGGAGAATCATTTCATGTTAATGGGTTGGAAGACAATATTTCTGAAGTATGTACTATCCAAAAAGATTTATAGATTCAGTAATACTTTGATGAAAATCACAATGACATTTTTACAAAAATAGAAAAAAGTATTTTAAAATTAATATAAAACTGCTAAAGACACAGACTAACCAAAACAATACTGAGACAGAATAATCAAGATGGAGGAAACATGATTTCTGATTTCAAAATGTATTACAAAGCTATAGTAATAAAAGCACTATTTTACTGCCATAAAGGTCCTAAGACCAGACAAGCTCTCTACCACTGGGTTACACATAAGCCATGGACAGTAATTTAAGTGAGGTAAAATATTAAATATATATACATATATATATATCTCTCTCAGAATATTATTTTATGGAAAAGTTTCCAGAAATTTAAAAAACACAGACTATGTATGATATTCACAATATGCTAGAATGGAGAAAGTAAATAACATTAACAAAGCCAAAAAAATGATAAATATAATAATAACACAGACTATCTGAAGTAAAGTACAGTGGTACCTCATTTAACAAACTTAATTCACTCCATGATTCTGAGGAACATGGACAGTCATGTTCATTACCAGATGTGGAGTTTGTGGATGGAAACAAAATTTTATCCATTGCTTCCGTTCATGAACCAAACTGTTCACAAACAGAAACACTCGTGACCTGAGGTATTACTATATTACTAAGTTTAATCTGCCACTATAAAAGAATAATAATATATCATGCTCAAGTAAGATTTTCACTGGGAATATAAAGATAGTACACACAGTTAATTTTATAAACTAATAAGCCTAATAAAGCCATGGGAGAGCAAGTTTTTAATCTGTATAACAAAATATAAAATGATATATAAGTTTAAATGCTGTTCTTTTTGTTTTTTTCAGGCACCTGTGCTGCTGAGCGATATCACTGGCCCTTTTTTCATATGTGGGTTCCGGGAGTCGAACTCAGGACCTCGTGCTTGCCAGGCAGGCGCTTACACCGCTGAGCCATCTCACTGGCCCTAAATGCTGTTTTTGATATATTCCTAAATATCTAAGAAAATGAGCAATATGTTTGTGTTATGATTTTATTAGTAGCTACTTATAAATTTTTGAATTAGTAACCAGCATTCTTCTCATTAAGGAAACACCAGCTATGTTCACAATAAAAAAATGAACAAGATGAGGATGCCTCAGAATCTATATCATTTAATGTGGTTCTTGACACTTCAACAATTTTTTTGAGAAGAGTGTGAAACAGAAGTGTTAAAAACAAAGAAGCAAAATAGAAATATTCATTAAAACCACTGGCTCTGGAGTCACATTGTTTATATTAGGGCTCTAACTTCTGCTTTATGTCATCTAATGCTAGTTGAAAACATGTTACATTTAAATTTTGAAACATACATAAATATTTGCACATTCAGAGAAAAATAAATTGGAGGATTAAAAAAAGATGTCAAGCTAGTGTCTCAGTATGTGTGCTGTGGTTTTCCTCAATCTGTCTTGGGGAAATCTTTCCCAGATTTGATTATTCACATTACATTAGTAATCCATGTGCCTGATGTAAACATGGCTTAAGCAACTGACATATGTGTCTTCACACATTTTTGATATGTACTCCTATCAATTAAAAATTTGAATATTCATTTTGATAAATGTGTATGCATTCATTGAGAATTATAGCCATTACAATTGCATTAATATATGTGTACTTTAATAAACTTTACACAAAGAGAAAAAATTACAGTGAAGAAAAAGCTTATGAGAAAGAAAAATTTACAAGGAAGAAAAAAATTAAACATGTGATATCGTTTAACATTTCACACTGCAGGGATTTAAAGTTTTTGCATATATTTGTGTAGTTCAGCATCAATTGGCATAACTGAAAAAAGCAACTCACAAACATACACAATGATAAATTAAGTAAGGTCACCATTGATTGTTCTTGTTAAAATATTTTTCTTCAATCTTATCTACAAACTTTAATTAGATTTTAGAGAGATTTCTCACTTAATATTTATGGGTTGTTCACATAAAATAATCAAAATATTATATATGCATTATTTAAAAATAGATGCAAATCCCATAGAAATTCTTCATTTGAAAGATTTATCAGCAAGTAATGAAAGATATACATTTCATTTTGTAATGTGGTCTGTGGATGATTCTATAGTTGAATATTACATCATTTTAGGCAGTGGAATAATATAGTAATGAGACCACTTCAAGACATCTATTTTCATAATGTTTTTTCCAAAAAACATGTTACTTAGAAAAGTGTTGTTTTCCTATGTACTGTTGAAATTAATCTCTTTTCTTAAAGAGTATGTAGCTTTTGTGTAACCTTTACCTAGTAAAGTAATATATACACGTTAGCTGTGTGACATTATAATTTTGTCAGAAAATTTGGACTATTTATGTGTATGTTACCAAAAATAGGTATTATATCATGGCTTTAAAACTACAAGTTTTTCCTCATGAGACAACATGTGAATTTGTGTGTAATAATAAAGGTTTGCTCATTTGATATTCCTTAAAAATTACTATAAATATCCTATTATTATAAGAAGTGTTCTTATAAAATCAACTGTATCTAACATTGAGCACAGAAATAGAACTGGTCAAAATAAACTAAAGGGAATGAGTGAAAAATAGTACTCTTTGCTGGTCTCTGTGGCGCACTCCTGTACTCCAAGCACTCAGGAAACTGAGGCAGGAAGATTGCTGCTAGTTTACGGCCAGCCTGGGCTACAAAGTGAGTTCGAGGCCAGCGTGAACTGCATAGTGAAACCCTGCCTCAATAAGACAAAAAAAAAAAAAAAAAAAAAGAAAGAAAGAAAAAGAAAAGAAAAGAGAAGAAAAGAAAGTGAGTACTCTTCTGTATCACTTTAATATACACTTCATGTTCTGCACATGATTTTTCATTTAAGAAAATATTTTAAATTTTGTGTTTAAATGAAATGTTAGAAATTAGAAAATGCATATTCCAACTTTGGGCATCACTGATCTTAATAGTTTGGTTTTAATCTTCTGAATTTCTGTGCTCCAGTCTCCATGTCAAAGTCTCTACTGTTGATGGAATCTTCTCCATTCCTTGTTTCAAATGAATTGAGCTCACAGGAAAAGAATTATTTACACAAATCTTTAAGTCACCTACTTCCAATCTCATAACAAAAGTTGCTAATTACTTTTGAAAGAGATTATTGTCAAGTATTTATTCAGATATATACTGCTAAAATTTCTTTTGAACAGTGTCAAATATGCATTCACTAAAACTCATAATGCAAATATTGATTATATCTTTTATAGCCATTATTATTTTAGAGATTGTAGATGTATGATAGATGATTCCAAGACACAATTCCATTGCTAATGAACCTTATAAACTCTGGCATTCAAAAAAGGATTTCATATATCATTCCTCAATGCTAAGCCAAACATATAAAACTGTCTTGATATTCTGACTTTTGTTAATGAGACATATTTATTTATTTTAATATAGTTAATTAATGATATAAAACAACTGCAAAATTATTCTTACAATAGCTTATTTATTTACCATTTTTTTCAATGATGTATTTGTAGAATCTCTAAATGCAAAAACAGAATAATGTATAAGATAAAGTGAATTTGACTCAGCACTGCCTTACCTATCCTACGCATTGGTATTTGTGAAAAAAGAGCGCTGGACTTCTGTTCCAGGTTCTGTGAAATTTATTTCAAAATATTGTGGGAATGATTACAATACCCAGACCATGGAACATTCATGGTGCCCTTATCTATCTATCTATCTATCTATCTATCTATCTATCTATCATCTATCTATCTTCATCATCTATATGTCAAACTACCAATTACTTTTTAGTTATCATCCATTCAATCTATCATGTTTATCTCAGAAGAGAATAGGTGGAGTCTGTAGTCTGTAATTTATATTAGAACTACAGAAACCCTTTACCAACTGACTGCTTTTGCTGCTTTTTTCATTAGAAAACTTCCCTCTCAATTACTTTTTTTTGTGTGTCTGTGGGTACCAGAGGTCGACCTCAGGACCTCGCACACCAGCAGGCGCCCGTGCCACTGAGTGATATCACCGGACCTTTTTTCGTATGTGGGTTCCGGGAGTCGAACATGGGCCCTCACACTTGCCAGGCAGGTGCTTATGCCGCTGAGCCATCTCACTGGCCCTCAATTATATTTTGCAACATGAAATACCTTGATCCTAGTACATTTAAATAGTATAAAACTTTTTATGCATTTCCTTCACACAGTGTCTTTGTCAAGGCACAGTTATACACAATGCCCTGTGGTAGGCTTTTGAGTAAAATGTCTACCAAGAAGAGTCAAATGTGTTCAGTGGTGGGGCTTTGGAAAGATAATTAGATTACGGAGTAATAAACTCATGAGTAGATTAACCCATTGATGAATTCTTATCTGAATGTGCATGTTAGCACTGATCCACATGTCTGTTTTTATTCCAGCACCGCACCACTTTTATCACTATCAGTTTGTAGTATAGCTTGAAGTCAAGTATTGCTCTGCCTCCCACTTTGTTCTTATTGGCCAAAATTGTCTTTGCTGTTCTGGGTCTCTTTGGGCTCCATATAAATTTTTTTTTTTTTTTACCGAGAGTATCAAGTTTTATTTTTTTTTATTTTTTTTTTTTAATTTTAAAGAGAAGAAAAAAACAAAACAAATCAAAAGAAGAACAGATTTTCAAAACAACATAATAGGAGGGTAACAATGGTTAATACATTACGTATTACTATCTTTAAGTTAGTTATTCAGGACACCAGACACTAGCATTCAATTGTCCAAACATTATTGGCACAAACCTTACTCTTCAATGAACTAAGTAAAAATGGTAGTGTATCTATCTTAACCATCTTATATATATATATACAATTTTTTTCCCTTTCCCTTCTTTCTTTTCCCTATTCCAGTCTCTCTTTCCTTTTGACCAGTTTCTTTTTGATTCACCATATCTATTGTACATTTTGGATCTTATTTACTCTTTCAGTTTCTCATACTAGAGAGATAATACGATGCTTACACATGTGCTTCTGGTTTATTTTCCATATAAATTTTAAGGTTAATCAGTAATATTTAATATATAACTGGTCTTCCATCATATTGAGTAAGTAGATTTTAAAATTATATTTTGTTTGCCAGAAAAATGAATATAATTTTATTAATCCAATGTCTCCTAATAAAATTTATAGCATAAACACAACTTTATTATCTCAAATTATCTATGGGTCAGGGGTTTAAATGCAGCATAGCTATGCAGTTTGCTTAAGATTTCATTAAGCTACAGTGAAGGTAAGTTGGGGCTACATTCCCATCTAAAGACCTGACTGAGGAAGAATTTTCTTTCACAATCACTCAGTGTTTTGGAAGAGTTCATTTCCTTCCCACCATTGGACTGAGTGCCCCAGCTTCTGGCTGACTAGAGATGGGAGGTCACCCTCAGCTGCCGGAAGCTCCCCAGTTCCTGCAGGCTGCTGCCTTCCTAGTCATAATGGCTTCCTCGGCACTGTGTTTACTTCATCATGCCAGCAAGGAGTATCTGTAGAGCAAGGCTGCAAGCAAGATGGAGTCTTCTGTAACAACATAAGCATTGGAGTGACATCCCATTATATTTGTTTGCCACATTCTATTCATTAGAAGCAAGTCTCTGCTCCTCTCTATGATCGAGAGGAGAATATTACAGAAAGGTGTAAGTTTAAGAAGACGCTAATCATGGCAAGTAGTTGGAGGACCCCAGAGTTTTTCAGCTGTATTCAGCAAATTCAGGCTGCATCAGTCCCCAGTGAAAACCCCAGAAGTAAAGTTGTCTCTCCAGCCTTAACACCACTAGCAAATGATGACACTACGAATTAAAAATAACTCTTGTTCCCAGAATTAAAGTCTCAGTATGATGAAAAGGTTATAGCTGGCTTTTTCTCTTGGCTCCTTGACTTCTGTTGTGCAGCTGAGCAGTGTGATCCAGTTCAGTCCTGGCTCCCATCCCCTTCCCTGCTTCATCCCTGGTCCCCGCTCAGTGCTCACCACTGCACCTTCCTGGCGGACCGAGTTTCATGTGCCTGAACTCCACACCTGCTCCTGGAATTTAACATACAGAGAGGTAAAGAGTAAGAAACAGGCCCACACTGCACTGAGAACAAAAAAAGGAAACATGCAAGGCAGGCAACTCAGCAGAAAAGAAGAAATAGACTGAAGAACAAAAAGAAAATAAGATGATAAAACGGAGGTCATGGGGAAGAGCCTCTCATCCTTATGTTCTACATGTTATATCTGGGATTTTAAAAAATATTGCAGACATGGCTATAAGTGTAAAACTGTACGTGGAAAATTGGTACCCTAAGGGCTGCATATTTTAAGGAAACAAATGTGAAACAGGCTGCTGTCTGTTCCTCCTGTCTTGGGAAAAATGCCAGAGGTGACTCCAGATGGATGGAGTACAGAGATTTTTAGGGGAGGACAAGAAGTGCAAATGTAATCTAAACCAATCATCCACATAAGTGACCAGAAACCAAGTTGGAGCCCTTAGGTATAAAGTGAAGGATCAGAGAGACAGCAAAACAGTCAGGGTTTTGGAGTACTATTCTGTAAAATACTTCAGAAGGAGCTTGTGTTTGGGCATGATCCTTGCTGCTCCATGAGCTGGCCACATGTGTCAGGAGTATAATAGAATGTGACAGACAGATGATATGTACAAACAGCATTCACTGTAGCATATTGGTACTTGTACATAAGAAATTTCAATTTTTTCCCCTTCCCTCCACACTTCTTTTATTTTTCTAGCATCAGCTTCCTTTACTTATCTTATAAGACCTTATAAAGTTAATTACCATATGTACAGATGACAAATTGGGCTAATATGCCAAAGAACATATATAATATATAAGACAATTGAACCACATCAAGGTGCACCTTTAGAGACATTTTATACTCTGTATTAAAATACTGTGTTTTTTATTCCTTTTTCCTATTATCTGTAATATATATTTATTTCCTAAACTCAATTCTCTCCATGATTCTGGTCACAAACCAAACTGGATGAGAACTGAATCAAATTTCCACATAAGGTCAATATTGAATCTAAACATTAAATTTGATTCAGTTTTCATCCAATTCAGTTTACGACCAAAAATATGGAGAGAATCAAGTTCGTGAACCAAACATACCACTGTAGATGTAGGTGTAGGTGTAGGTGTAGATGTAGTGTAGATGTAGATAAATATAGATATATGCAGTTTTCACATAAGAGAAGCCATGTGATATTTAAGTTTTGTGTCTGAGTTAATTGACAACATTATGGTCTGGAGGTTGCTCCATTTTCCCACAAATGACTAGTTTATCTTTTTTTATGACAGAGGACTCCATTGTGTATAAATACTGCATTTTCTTTATCCATTCATCTGTTGATGAATATAAACGCTATTTCAAAATTTAGCTATTATGAATTGTGCTGTTAGAACATGCATATGCATACATCACTATGCTATGATGTCATTAACTCTTTTGGCAAGATACCTGGAAGTGGACTAGATGGGTCACATGGAGTTTTTATCTTTAGTTTTTTGAGGAATCACCATACTGACTTCCATAGCAGTTGTATCATTTTAAAGCCCCACCAACAATGGAGAAGTGTTCCTTTTACCCTGCAGCTTCACCAGCACTTGTTACTGGTTGATTTTGTAATGGTAACCATTCTTTCTGGAGTGAGATGAAATCTCAGTGTTCTTTTAATTTGCATTTCATGAATGTTTAGTGACGTTTAATATATTTTCATGTATTTATTGGCTGTTTATATTTCTTCATCTGAGAAGCATCTATTCATTTCAGGTACCCATTTTTAACTGGGTCTTTACATTTGGGAGGTCTAATTTTTTTGAGTTCTTTATGCAGTCCTTTGAGCACTAACTGGCAAAAATTTTTCCCCTTCTGTAGGTTGTCTCCTCACTTTGTTGGTGGTTCAGATAAGGTTCTTTTATATCTATTTTAATCAGGATTATTATCACGAGTTAAAAGTGTATTTTATCACATCCTTTTTATACATCTATTGATATTCAGTGTGATTTTTATTATTACTTCTATTTGTATAGTTCAGTACATTCACTGATTTAATGTATGATGTACTATCTTTGCATCATTGGGATGAAACATATTTGTTCGAGATGAATAACTTTTCCAATGATATGTTGCATTTTGTTTGCAAGTGTCTCCTTGAAGATTTTTGCATCTATATTCATTAAAGAAATTTCTCTGTAATTTTATTGTTGTTGTTTGTTTATGCTTTGTGTTGTTGTTGTTGTTGAATCTTTGATTGGCTTTGGTTTGGGGTAATCTTGGTTTTAGGGAATGAGTTTGTCAGTGTCACTTTCCATTCAATGTCTTAAAATATTTTGAAAAGTGTTAGCATCAGATTTTCTCTAAAATTTTGATAAAATTTACCAGGGGATCTGTCAGGTGTTGGGCTTTTCTTGGTAAATAAGGTTTTATTTCTGCCTCAGTTTCATTGTGTATTTGGGGCTTTTATATCTTCTTGGTTCAATTTTGATGAGTAATATTTACCTACAAATGTATCCATTTCTTCCTGATTCTCCAATTTATTGGACTCTAAATATTCAAAAATATTTGTTTTGATCTTCGAGTTTCCAACAGTGTCCATTGTGATTTTCTTTTTCTCATTTCAATTGCACAGATATGTTTATTTTTCCTTATTTTGGTAAGTTTGGCCAAGGGTTTATCCATCTTATTTATCATTTCAGAAAGCCACCTGTTTGATTCAATGATACTTTGTATTTTTTTAAGTCTCAGATATATTGATTTATGCTCTGAAATTTTTTACTTCTATTAGCATTGCATTTGAATTGCTCTAGTTTTTCTAGGACCCTGATGTGCCTCATCTGGTTATTTATTTGTTATCACTTTGCTTTTCTTATGTAGACTTTCACAGCCATAAATTTTCCCCTTAGCACTGTTTTCCTTGTGTCCCACAGGTTTTGGTTTATTGTGCTGTCATTGTCAATTGATTCCAGAAACTTTTCAGTTTCATCTCTGATTTCTTCTGGGTCCCATTGATTATTCAACAATGTATTATTTAACGTCTATGTCTTTGTATAGCTTTTGGTTTTTTTGGCTGTAGAATTATTAGTTCATTCCATTGTCATCTGATAGAATTTAGGAGATAATTCTAATTGTGTTGTATCTGTTAAAACATAATGTATCCCATAATATTTGGTCTATTTTGGAAAAAGTTTCTTGGGCTGCTGAGAGCACTTGTGTTCTGCTATTGTTTCATGAAATATTGTAGATATCTGTTAATCATCTACATCTGCATCTGTTGAGTCCTCAATGCTATCATTCAACTCTGCTATTCCTTTACAGACTTTGGCTGACTTATTTACTTGTGAGAGTACGGTATTTAAGTTCTTCATTATAATTGTATTGGTGTCTATCTGTTCACTTATGTCAGGAACTTTTTTTTGTTTTATGAATTTGAGTGTGCTAATATTCAGTACATGTATGCTTTCTATTGACCTTCTTTGCCTGTTCTGATCAATCTTGGCTTCAAGTTTACCTTGTCTAAAATTAGGATAGTTACTTCTGCTTGCTTTCAGAAGCCGGTTCCATTAAGTATTATTTTCCATCCTTTCAATTTCAATTTTAGCCTGTGTGCTTTGTCTTTTTTTTTTTTTTCAGGAATAAGTTTTGTCTCTTGCAGGAAATGTGTTCTTTGGTTTTACTTTTTGATCTAATCTACCATTCTCTGTCTCTCACTGGGGAATAAAGATAATTTACACTGGATGTTATTACTGAAAGTTGTTAACTGACTTTAGTCATTGTATTATTTTTCCAGTGCTGATTCCTTCCTATCTCCCTTTTGTTTAACTACTTTTCCAGATGGATGTACTATTTCCTTGGGAAAAAAAGAATTTTGTCATTTGGGATTTATGTTGGCTTCTTTGTCTTTTTTAAGAATTGCATCATGAATTTCTGCAAAACTATTTTGAGTACTAGATAGATTCTTTTCTGGTTGTGCCTACTTGGGATTCTAAATTTTTTTTTTCTTTTTTTAATATGCAGGTACCGGGAGTTGAACTCAGGACCTCATGCTTGCCAGGCAGGCACTTATGACGCTGAGCTATATCACCAACCCTACTTGGGATTCTAAATGCTTTATTTATCTGAATATCCATTTCAATATCTAGATTTAAAAAATTTTCCTGAAAGATTTCAGTAAATATATTTCATATCTTTAATTTCCTTTTCCAATTGTTTAACACTTATAATTATTAGGTTTGTTATTTTAGAGTCATGCACAAGGTTCTAAGTCAACTTCTTATGACCTTTTATTGATTTTGGAGTATCACTGAGTAAATAATCTGCTACATCTTTCTTGTTCTCAAGCCTGATATTCTCTTTTCTGATTGGCCATGCCTATTGGCTTGGCATTGAATTGAGTTTTTCATTTCCAGGATTCTACTTGACTCATTTTTATAACCTCTAGTTCCTAGTTAAAATGGTCATTCCTATCACATATCTTCTTTAATTCAATCAGCACTTTGTGACTTATTTAAGCTTGTTGAAGTTCTTATTAATTGAATCTGTTATCTGCTTATTTATATCCTATTTGAGTTCATTGAGCATCTTAGTAATTTCTTAATGCATGTGGTTTTTTATTTCTTCATATCTTCAAAAACTTATATATTTTGTTTTTGAGTTCTTTGCCTGAAATGACCTCCATTTCTGTTCCCATAGGAGTAGGACGTGGGAAGTTACACATTTTTGAGGCATCTTTTTGCCTTGTTTTCTTATGATTCTTGTGTATTTTGGATGAATGTTTTAGATTAGTTGAGCTATACTGCTCTGCCACTCTAGAGGTATCTTCAGTAAGTGAATTTCTCCTTGTGATGTGCCCTTGGCTTTGGGTATGATTCAGTTGATAATCACCTACTCAACTTATTCAAAGCACAAGGAAGGGGGCTGGTGAGATGGCTCATCAGTGTAAGCACCTGCCTGGCAAGTGTGAGGTCCTGAGTTCGACTCCTGGTACCCACATACGAAAAAAGGGCCAGTGATATTGCTCAGAGGCACGGGCACCTGCTGGAGTGTGAGGTCCTGAGTTCGACCCCCTGTACCCCCCACAAAAAAAGCACAAGGAAGCATACTTAGCACTGAATTGTAAGAAGAGAACAATTGCTGGTAATATCAATATCCAAACCCAATCATATATTGATATAATTATAGATTATTTACCAAATTTTCTACTATTTTAGTAACCAGGAATACAAATGATTAGTAATGGTAGAGAAAAGTCTAGGAGATAGAATAGTTAAGAAAAAGTAGTTTAAAAAATAATTAAAAGAATAAAACATGAGAAAACAGAATAAGACAAAATATAATCAAAAGCAGATGAAAGAAAGATAAATTAGTTTTTGAGGCCATTATTTTCATACTATGAAAGAAAGTGGATAGAAGAGGGGGTTTGAGGGAAATATTTGGGGGTGAATGGGAAAAGGTGATTTATAAACAGAAAATAGAACAGTCTTTACAGAGATTATATCCAATTTATAAACCAACAAAACCCCCCACATTTAACACAAGTAACTCCCCTTGGTGAGGGCAAACCTGATAGGTCAATGTAAAGCACTATAAAAATGAAAAGGATAGCTAGTACTCATGTGTAGTTGCTCATAAATATATTTGCCTCACACATCTCCTAAATAAAAAAGAAAAAAAAGATGAGTTTTTTTACAATCATTTTTTTTTTGAGACTGGTCTTGCTCTGTAGTCAGGCTGGACTTGAACTCTGTATGTAATCCAGGCTGGCCTCAAACTCATGGTGATCCTCCTGCCTCAGCCTCCCAAGTGCTGGGATTACAGGCATGTGCCACCATGTCGGCCACAATCTTTTATATATGTAAGAAAGGAAAGGGAAAGTAGAGAGACATAACAAAAGAGAGGAAAACTGACATAAGAAAGAGAGGAGGGCCAGTGAGATGGCTCAGCGGTGTAAGCACCTGCCTGGCAAACACGAGGGCCCGAGTTTGACTCCCGGAACCCACATACGAAAAAAAAGTGCTGGTGATATCATTCAGCGGCACGGGTGCTTGCTGGTGCGTGAGGTCCTGAGGTCGATCCCCAGTACCCACAAAAAAAAGAGAGGAAATTTAAGTGAATAGTGAAAGAGGATACAAAGAAATTGGGTCCAATTAATGATGTAATAGAAACACTAACTTTACCAACCCTGTGAAACAACACTTGGTGAGAGGGAACCTAATGTGAGCTATCAAGATACCATACTATTTATATTAATCTTAATAATTTATTTATAACAATCTAATTATTTATAATTTAATATTTTAAGATTAGAGAGAGAAAAAATAAAGAGAGAAATAAAAATTATAAGGGAGTGCTGATAGATAAGAGAAGGTTTAGTGGTGAAAATAATAAAAATAAGGAAAAGCTGAGATTTTTAGACAGGGAATAAAGAAAAAATGAGGAGATTGTAGCTAACTATAGAAGTAACAGTCAAATAATATTAGATAACATCAAGAAACAACTTTTGAAGTGGGTATACCTGACTTGACTGCATGGAATATTTTCCAAAAAACAGTGTAATATTTTTATTTATAACAATACACACATATTTATTTATTTATTTATTTATTTATTTATTTATTATTTATAAAATCACACAAGGAAATTAACCAAACCCAAGACATACAAAGAGTGCTTCTGGTGTTCTCAGAATGGAGGAGGTGTCACCAGCAAGCCTACTGACAGGGAGCAAACTCAGGTTCCTGGCTGAGTTTCTTCCACAAGCTCCACTGTTCATTCCATCCAGCTCTCTCCTCTATCCCCCAAAGCTCTCCATTGGTAAATATGTCCCAATTCCACCCAATCTTTCTTTGGCTGGGAACTTCAGTATCTTGTTGAGGATTTTTGCATCTATATTCATTAGGGAGATTGGCCTGTAGCTCTTTTTCTTGGTTGTGTCTTTCCCTGGTTTGGGCATCAGGGTAATACTTACTTCCAGAAATGACTTTGGGAGTATTGTTTCCCTTTCAATTGTATTAAAAAGTTTGAAGAGTAATGGCATTAGATCTTCTCTAAATTTCTTGTAGAATTTAGCAGTGAATCCATCAGGACCTGTGTTATTTTGGTCTCATTTTGTTATAGGAATCAAACTCAGAACTTTGTGCTTGCCAGGCAGGTGTTTGTGTTGGTGAGCTATATTGCCAGGCCCGACCCTTTTTTTTTTTTTTTACCGGCACATTTTAAATTATATTTTCAGTTTCATTTACTGATATTGGGTTATTCAGAATTTTTATATCTTCTTGATTCAATTTTAGCAAGTCATATAGGAATCTGTCCATTTATTCTGTGTTTTCCATCTTATTAGAGTAAAGGTTCTCAAAGTAGGTATTGACCATCTTCTGGGTTTCCACAGAAAAAATTATTTCACCCTTTCCATCCCTAATTGCATGAATTTGAGTCTTTTCTTTCCTCTTTTTGATAAGATTTGCTAAGGTTTTATCACTTTTATTTAATCTTTCAAAGAACCAACTCTGCAATTCATTGATTCTTTGTATTGCTTTCTCAGTCTCAATTGCACTAATTTCTGCTTTTATACTTAATATTTCCTCCCTCGCATGAGCTTTGGATTTGATTTCTTCTTTTCTTCAATCCTAGGCAACGAAGGCTAGGCAGGGGAATCACAATCCCTGACTTCAAATTATACTACAAAGCCACTGTGATAAAAACATCATGGTACTGACAAAAAATATATATATACCAAACCTGAGGATTAATGGAATGGATAGAAGATCCAGAAACAATTCCAAATACACTCTCCACTTTATCTTTGACAAAGGGTACAAGCATGTTCACTGGAAGAAATATAGCCTTTTTAATAAATTGTGCTGGAAAAACTGGCTTTTCACATTCCAAGAACTAAAATTAGACCCATGTCTCTTATCATACACTAAACTAAAATCAAAATGGATCAAAGACCTAAACATTAAAACAGAAACACTAAACTTATTGGAAAAGAGACTAGGTAGGCCTCCTCAAGACATAGATGTAGGCAAATATTACACGAACAAAACTGTGATCACTTGGAAAATAATACAAAGAATCAACAACTGAGATCTCGTCCTATGAAAAAGCTTTTGCACAGCAAAAGAAATTACCAATAGAGTGAAAGGACAACTCACAGAGTGGGAAATTTTTGGACAGCTGTCTTTCAGAGAGGGGGCTAATACATAGACATATAAAGAGTTGAAAATAATCAGACCCCACAAATTTAAAGACCTAATCCAAGACTGGGCACCTGAAATGAATACACACTTCTCAGAGGAAGAAATATAAATGGCAAATAAATATATGAAAAAAGGTTTAACATCACTGGTCATTCAAGAGATGCAAATTAAAAGAGTACAGAGATTCTTCCTCACTCCAGAAAGAGTGGCTATTATCAAGAAGTCAACCAATAGCAAATGCTAGAGGGGATGTGGTGAAAAAGGAACTCTTCTCAACTGTTGTTGGTTGTGCAGACTGATGCAACCATTGTGGAAATCAGTGCGGAAATTTCTCAAAACACTAGGATTAGAGGCCCCATTTCACCCAGCTATTCCCCTGCTGTGTATCTTCCCAGAAGATTTAAAAACATCATATCACAGTGATATATGAGCACCCATGTTTATAGCAGCAGTTTGTAATAGCTAAATCTTGGAAACAATCCAAATGCCCATCAGCCACTGAATGGATAAAAAAGATGTGGTTTTTTTATACAGTGGAGTACTACTCAGCTATAAAGAAGCATAAACTTGAGACATTCCTAGGTAAATGGATGTGCCTTGGGACCCTACTCTTAAGCGCAATAAATCAGTCACACATATGTAAATATTGCATTTTCTGTGGTGTGAGAAACTGAAAGTGTAAATGAGGAACAAAGTGTATAATTGGTATTGTGAAATAGTAAGAAATGTTTCAAAAGAAAGAGGAAATAGGGAGATGGGAGGGGGAAAAGAAGGAAGGGGAAATTTTAAAAAATGATAAAAGGAGGATACAATGGAAACAAAGTTTTGTAAATCAGGAAGGGAAGAGGGATTGAAGGGAGGGGAGGGAATTGGGAAAAAAGTGGAAACAAGATATATGGTATACACGTACAAATTCCCTATGATGGATATAATCATTATGTATATCTAAATTGTACCAATAAATTTTTTTAAAGTAATATTTTGTTTTTCTTAAGATCCAATATTCTTAATGTAAGAGAAAGTAGCTGCAAATATAAAAATAAAGAATAAAAACATTTTGATATGTTCATATTTCTATAATAAGTATTACTTAAAATTTATTGAAAGTCCCTAAAAATAATAGCAGCTTGTTAGAAGTGTTATCTACCACCTTGTAAATAACAAGTTCTGGCAAAAGAGAGAAAGGGGAAAACTTAACATACTGTTGTCAGTGGGAATGTAAATTTGTACAGCTATTGTGTAAAACAGAGTAAAGGTTTCTCAAAATATTACAAATAGAAAAATCATAAAATATAGCAATCATTATGGGTATATTACAAAAGGAAATAAAATTAATATAGTAAAGAGACTTCTGTATTTCTGCACTTTTTGTGCATATTCAAAATAAATAGTCAAAACATGGAAGGAACCTAAGTGCCCATCATTTGATCACTGGATGGAGAAAATATGCTACATATATACAAGACCATAAAAAAGAAAGAAATCCCATTATTTGCAAAAACATGGATAGAACTGGAGATCATTATATCAAGTAATGTGAGCCTGGCACAGAAATACAAGAACCTCATTATCTTACCCATTGGAATTATGTGAAATTGTTAATCTCTTACACATTAAAAGTAGAATGTTTAATAGAAGCTGGGTAAAGTCTATGGAAGAAGGGATGGAGAAGGACAGGGAACAGTTGATCAATGGTTAGTAGGTAAAGTTAAATAGGAGTAAAAAATTTTGGTGTGGTAATCTACTGTATGATGACTACATATGACAATAATTACTGTACATTTCAAAAAACTAGAAGAATAAATTTTGAAAGATTTTAACATAAAGAAATGTAAATGTTTGTAGAAACATAGATATTTAACCTGATTTAAATGTTACATTATAATACATGAATCAAAACTATGTTATCCTACTAATAAGTATATTTATGTTTTTATGTACTAGTTAAAAATAAATTTAATTGAAACAATACATTGCAGTACCTAATATCTTCCACTAAAAACATGGCTGTTATAGAAATGGCCAACTCCCACAATGGAAGAAAAGGCCACAAGATGACATAATCTGCAACATTTTAGAATCCCAGAAATCAAGAATGCTATTAAAGGCTATGAGTTGTTATTCCAAATTAACACAGATGCTAATGTGAAGAGCATTTTTGCAAGAAATGAAAAATAGGATATTTCGTGCATCAACATGAGAGCCACATTAAATTTCCTAAAGAAAACATATATTTATAATGATACAGGTGTTCTTTGAGTTATCTTGGGGTTACATCCTGATAAACCCTTCATAGCTTGAAAATATTCTAAGTCAAAAGTACATTTCATAAGCCTAATCTATCAAACATTGTAGCTTGCCAGCACAGTACAGTATAGAGTATCTGTTGTTTACCATCATGATTGCAGGGCTGAGGGTAACTAGCACTTAGATTAAGTATTATACCATGTATCAAAGCTAAAGAAAAGGTCAAAATTCAAAACCAAAAGCATAATGTCTATTAAGTGTGTATGACTTTTGTGCCATCCTGAAGTAAAAACATCACATGTCAAGTCATGTGAAATTGGGGATCATCTCTCAATAAGCACATCAAACAAATTAATGAAAAAAATTGAGGGTAAAAATCCTAATTATTAACCTAAAACTAATAGTAGGTGAAGCAATCATTTAGCCTGTTTTCCCTGTACATGCTATGTTGTTTCTGAGTAAGAAAATATCCAACTATTGATTACAAAGGAATGATAAAATTAGAAAGCATAATTTTGCATTGCCTAGTGAAATAAGTGTAGTTAATACTGACCATCAAGGGTCCTTAAACCTAGTAAGCAAAAGATTAAGAAGTAGTATTTTATTAGCTGATGGAATATGAAAGATGAACTTACTGATCATTTTCAATATCAAAACAAAATATCCAGACATTTCATGCTCCCTCTGATGCTAAAAGTATAGAGGATCATCTACATAAGATTATTTGCAATAAATGAACCCAAATCTGATCAAGTTTGAAGTTCTAATATACTGTATCACACAAGTAAAAATTCAAAGTATAATCAGCACACATCATTTCCTGAATACAAACACTAAAATAAAAACAAAAAACTTAGAGACTTGAAAAATACATCAATGAAATACAATGTGTAAAATCTGTGGAAACTGATTGAAAACACTAAAGTTAAGTTTTAAAATTTTTTTGAAGATTTACATATTTTTATTTCTTTGAGGATATATATATATATATATATATATATGCATTGGATAAGAAATGCTTTCATGTTTAATATGTGTTTTAAAAGAATCTATTGTGGAAAAAAGGGAAGATATATAGATGAACCCATATTGGACATAAATTGATAATTGTTAAAGCTGTTTGGTATAGGGGCCAGTGAGATAGCTCAGTGGCATAACTGCCTGCCTGGCAAGCGTGAGGTCCTGAGTTCAACTCCCGGAACCCACAAAAAGGAAAAAAAGGGCCAGTGATATCACTTAGTGGCACAAGAGCTTGCTGGCAAGCATGAAGTCCTGAGGTGGACTCCCGGTACCCACATTAAAAAAAAAAAAGGGCTGTTTGATAGGTACATAGAAATTCATTGCCTTATTCTGTCAGCTCTTAAATATGTTAGACAAATTAAACAATACAAAATTGCAACCATTCAAAAGTCTTCTGTATCATTACATATCTACCAAAGAATTACTTTTCCTTCTTTTATTATTTTAGTACTGTATATATCTTAGTGTTGTTGGGAGTACATATTTTTTCTTCATTAAGCAGTGAGATAAAACTAAAATGCTCTCATGTGTGCCTAGCTCCCAATTTTTATTTTTGAAGCTCTTTTTTGAGATCTTTAAAACTTATCTACATCTTCCACATTGTGATTTTTAAGCAAAATAGTGAGAATAAAAAGAGTTAGTCCTATAAAGTAATGAAACACTTTTGAGAAGCTTAGTTTGTCTATAGAAAAAAGGGACAAAAATGTTTTGCTTTTCTGCATCATACACACTAGCACCAAAACCTAGTCAACATATCATTCATGTGGCATCAAGGAAAATGTCTTCCCAGTTGTCTTAATTTTGGTGCTGCAACTATTCTATCCATTTTGCTATTCAAAAGCTCTAGCCATACTGTGATCTGTATAGAAATCTGTTGAAACAAGTTACTGAGTCTCTGGAAGCTAAGTTTCTAGATAAACATTTTTTTTCCAATAAAGTAAGTCAAAATATTTAAAAACTGAGAAGTGCAAATATTTGTGCTTCAGAAAATATGGAAATATCAAAATGAAGAGTGAGGAAGTGATGGAGATCCCTACAAAATGGCTGTGAGCAGGATTTAAAATTAATCAATTGGCTTCCTATGTTTACTTGTGAGTCTGTCCCAGGCCTAAGCCCCTTGTCTGGAGATAGGCAGTGGATTCATAGTAAGTGAACCTCTATGAATCACCGGTCCCAGCTAAAGTCTGTATTGGCCAGTGATGCCATGATGCCTCAAAGGACAAGATAAGGCCACAGCTGAGGACACTTGGCTCCAACCCCAATTAACTAAATAGAGACTGTAGCTGCAGGTTCCACACTCCTGCAATAAATGTCAACCTAGAGATAAGATTGTTCTCCTGATTAGCATAATTTACTACTTGAGGAAGTCTTAGTACTGACTCCCAAGGTCCTGCTCAGTTTCCCATCTTTCCTCAGTATCCCCTTCCTTTGAAAACCAAATAAATATGGGCCACCCAGAGAAGTTCTTTACCACAACCCCCAGAGAATCTCAAATTCTGCTACTGGGTTTTGATCCTCCTGGAGTCCTAAAATCATATCACTTTTCTCTTTTATTTAAGCCTTTTCTGTCCACTCATTTGGGAGGTTGTGGTCCTGATCAATCTATGATAGGGGAACCAGAACAAATACAACCAGTTAAAAAGAGATACAAATCAGATAGTCCTTACATACTTTAAGTGTCTATTTCTAGTAGTGACTGTAGTATAGCTAGATTTGTCTTTTTTAAAATTGGATTTTGCTGATACAAATGTGTATATATATGTAATATACATTTCTATGAAGCACAGTGTAATCTCATACATGTATAGAATGTGTAATGATCAAACCAGTAATAAAATCTTCCTTTAAAACATTAATCATTTCTGTATGTTGGGAACTTTTATACTTTTCTATTAATTTTGAAATATAATATAGATTGTTGTAGAATTTTTGTAATTTATTTAAATCACATTTTCATTCAATAATCCCAAAATTCCTATTTATGTTGTTAAACCATTATTCATTTTGTTTTGTTCAGTTGACAGTAAAAAGATATACTTGCCTGATGCTATGAATATTATCAACATTATTATAACAAGAAATTTAGCATTTTAAAATAATTTTGGTCAATTAATAAGCAAAAGCTATCAAGTTTTATATGCACAGAATACTGAAGGTTTACCTAAGGGTAGGATTGAAGTGCTTAGTTAAATTTTTGATTGTTATTATTATTAAAAGAAAATCTCAGAAGTATTGGCAAGGGAGAGCTCAGTAAGGACTCGGAAGATTTATTTTATGTTACAATAAAGTAAATCTTCAATTAAACACCCTCCAGTCACTATAATGAATGCTACTGAAAACTGAACTTCATAAAGGCCATAATGGCACAAGAACTGTAGATTAGAGGCAAGCAGCTATACAAATTTCTTGGTGCTCAGGGAATTGACTTTCTAGGTTGGAGTCAAAATTTATAAACATTTTTTCCTTTAGCACAGACCAAAATTAACTAATCTGGCTACTGTTAATACTTCTTTAGAATCATATATATTTAAAGCTGTGTTTATGTTGAAATCCGATTTGTTTTTGACAACACATCATTCATAATTTAGCCTGAGTCACATGTAATCTTATGTTATGTTATTAATTGGAAGAAAAAAAGCATTAAGGTATTGATTGTCCCTGTGGGTACTTTCAATGACAGATTTCATTGTTCATCATTAAAAAAAATGTTAACTAAATGTAAAAAGTACTTCTGAGCTGCCATGTAAAAGACTGCTTGGAACTTCAATTCCTTATGCAATCCAAACTGCAACTATTGAAATTCACTTCTATAGTGTACTTTTAGTTCTATGGAAAATTATTTTACTTATATTCTTTTTGAATGTAAAACTTATTTTTATATGTAACATAAAACTGAGAGAGATATGATTCATTGTCAGTGTTGTTTTTTCTATTCTGTGTGAGGGAAATAAATTTTCAGTGCTATAAATTTTACAGGAAACATAACTTAAAAATTTAATGCGATTTAAAAATAATTATGTATTAAATACTACTGGTTGACCTTAAAATTTATATGGAGCCCAAAGAGACCCAGAATAGCAAAGGCAATTTTGAACCACAAAAGCAAAGCAGGAGGCATAGCAATATCTGAAAGCTATATTACAAAGCAATAGTGATAAAAGCAACGTAGTGTGGAAACAAAAACAGATATGGGGGTCAATGGAACTGAGCTGAGGATCCAGAAAGTTCCCCAAATGCATTCAGCTATTCAGTCTTTGAAAAGGATCCAAAAGGATATGTTGGAGGAAAGATAGCCTATTCAAGAAGTGGTGCTGGCAAATCTGGTTATCTGTGTGTAGAAGATTGAAATGGATTCTTATCTCTCAACATATACTAAGTTAAAATCAAAATAGATCAAAGATCTAAACAGTAAAGCAGAAATATTAAACTTACTGGAAGGCAACACACAACATTCAAAGACATAGGTGTAGGAAAGGACTTTCTAAACACAACCTCAATTGCAAAAGAAATTAATGCAAGAATGAACAAATGGGATTACATCTGACTAAATAGCTTCTGTTCAGCAAAAAAATCTATCGGTAGAATGAAGAGACGTCCTACAGAATGGAAAAAGATTGCCAGCTACTCCTCAGACAGGGGACTAATATCCAGAATATACAAAGAACTAAAAAAAAAAAAAAAATAAATGAACTGCCTAAAATTAAAGACCTAGTCAAGAAATAAGCAAGAGAAATGAACAGACATTTCAGAGGAAGAAATACAAATGGTCAACAAATATATGAAAAAAATGCTCAATACCTTGGAGAAATGCAAATTTTAAAAATGCTAAGATTCCATCTTACTCTGAAAAGAGTTACAATCATTAGGAAATCAAACAATAAAAAATGCTGCTGTGATTGTGGTGAAAAGAGAACCCTCCATCATTGGTAAGAATCTAAACTAGTACTGTAAAATCATTATAGAAATCAGTATGGAGATTTCTCAAAAAATTGAAATTAGAAATTCCATATGACCCAGGTATCCCCCTGCTAGGTGTCCTTCCCAGAGAAATTAAGATATCATACTACAGTGATACATCCATACCAATGTTTACAGTAGTACAATTCATAATAGGTAAATCCCAGAAGCAGACATTGAATGTCAACAAACATTTGGATAAAGAAAATATGGTGTCTCTATATAATGGAATACTACTCAGCTATAAAGAATGACAAATTAGAGACATTTATAGGATAATAGATGCACCTGGAAAATATAAAGTTGTGTGAAATAAACAAGGCACACAATCTTAAATACCATAAGGTATCTCTCATTTGAGTGAGGCAAGTACAAACAAAGAAAATAACAAAGGATGAATAAAAGGGGACAAGGGTATGGATCTCTTGGAATAGAAAAGAAGTCCAAGTGAACCAGAGCAAGGGGTGAGGAGGAGGGGAAGGGAAACAAGTAGAATAAAGATATGTCATGTACAGGAACCTAATAACCTCATTTAATGTAAAAATTATATGAAATTACATGAGCTATGATTAAAAGCATTAATCATAGTTAGTGAGTGGTCTCCAGTAGCAGTGCCATAAGATTCCACTCCAGATGTCATCTGTGCTGAAGTGATCCTCTTCACAAGGAACCAGACAATTGCTAAATATAGCATATGCACTAAGGTCTGAGAATTTTTTCCCAACTTGGAATCTACGAGAATTCTAATTTTACTTGCCAAGACACCTCAAAGTTGTATGAGATATCCTCCCCCCTTTTACAGGTGCTGTATTTACATCACAATCCAACATCTCTGCCTACTTACATTTGTTTCTTGTCATCTATGCTTTTAAAAGAATTTTTCCCCTGTAAATACCTGAGACATAAAAATATCTTGCTACCTGCCTCTCAAAGGTCTGAATGAGCACAATCTTCTTAATTGTCTTAGGTAACTCAATAGATAGGGTCATGTTTCCTTAAAATAAAACATTTTCTAGCTCAACTTTCTTTAGATGACCTGACATTATTCCTGGAGTAGCACCAATGACTTCTGAATGAAGATGAAATCTTTAATGAATTCTGAAATTATATATTGCTAGCAATACTGCTCTCTATTTCCCCATGGATGGTGAGCACATAAATAAACAAGTTTTTGATAGACAGTATTTGAAAGGTCACAACATACATCTATTTTTTTCACATAGCAATCTTGTTACCTTTTTAAAATCTCATCAATTCTGAACTAAAACAAAGTTACTGATTTAAAATTCACCAGTAAGAAAATAAATACAATTACCTAAGGGACAAAAAGATTGTTTCAACAAAGGAGATATACAAATATTAAATAAAAGCATTAAAGATGTTCAACATCATGTGTGTTGTAGGCAGTGTATACCAGGGAATACATTTAAAATACGGCACATAATTTATAGGATTACTTTATAATATTTACCCAAAGGGTCAAAGGCAAAAGAGTGTGGAAGATCTGTCCACACACTAGAGACCCGAAGAATCCAGCTGAGGGCCTGGATCCCACAGCAATGTTCTGCATGAGTCCAGTAGGAGGCCTAGAGCCCACGACAATGTCTCATGCAAGTCTGTATCAAGGATCTGCACTGGGAAGGCCCAAAGGTCAGTGGTGGAAGCTAGGAAGTCTGCACCAGCGGGATGAAGGATCTGTGCTAGCAGGCTGAGGGATCTGTGCTGGAGCCAGGAAGCAATGCTCAAGGTAAGAACCAGAGCTCCCTCAAAGTGAACCACAGCCATCCTCAGGGAGAGCAAGGACCTGAGCTCTTTCAATGATGAGAACATCTGCGTTCATATCAGGAAAGCCAGTGTGACAAGCTTCTCCAGGAGAATCAACAGCACACCATCTTCTCCTCCAGTTCTGCTTTTACACTCTTGGCAAAAATCCTCATGTGGGCCTTCCACACCCAGGACCATGCGGATTCAGTTCTGCTGGGTGTTACAAGTAGACCATTAGTTAATCCAACACAATGTGTCATTAGTAAATTCAAAATTCAAACAATAAAATACCTTTACAAAGCTATGAAGATGACAAAAATGCAAAGTATTGACAATGATATATGTTGACAAAGATGTGAATTACAAAGAACTCTCTGGTATTGCTTTTGAGATTGCAAAATGGTATAAGTATTTTGGAAGATAGATTGCCAGTTTCTCAGAAATATGAACACATTGTTACAATATGATCCAGTGACTGTACTCTGGTATTTATCCAAATGAGTTGGAAAATAACTTACACACAAAGATTTGTATATGGTATTGTTGACATTTGTGTCCAGATGCCCCCCCACCCCAGTCTCATGTGGTCCGAGGTGGGGCTTTTCAAATGTGGTTGGATCTAGAGGGTGTGATGCTGTGATTAAGTGTGTGATGCTGGGATCAAGGATGTGTGAATACTAAATTAACCCACTGATTGTTTTGGCATAGTTCTGGGTGTGGATAATGAGAAGGCCTACCCTAAGAGTGAGTGCTACCTGCCCTAAGGGCATGTAGCCTAGATAGAATATAAGGGACAGAAAGAAGGCTGCTGTGGTGGTTTGCTGTTCCTTTTCTACTTGCTGTTTTGCTGACTTCTGCCCACCATGAACTGTTTCTCCTCTGTGGTGCCCCTCTCCCAGGCCATCCTGTCTTGGAGCCAGCCAACTATGAACTGAAACCACTACAAACTGTGACCTACAATAAACCTTTGCTTTTTTAACTTGGGTGTTGTGTATTTTGACTCAACAATGAAAAATGTAAGACAGATTTTGGTACCAGAGAGGTGGCGTCATTACATTGACTGTACCTGAGCATGTGGTTCAGAAGCCTTTGGAACTGGCTTGTGGGAAGAGTTCGGAAAGGTTTAGAGATGCCAGCTGAAGAAGCAGCCCTGGAACACCTTACGCCATATTTGATGAGAGATTCTGGTCAGAGCTCAACAAGACAAGAATGTTGACAGAAATTCTGCCAGTAAAGACCAGGTTCAGGAGGTTCCTGCTGAGATGAAGGACTGCACTGGCTGTTGAACTCCAGATGATGTGTTATTCCTCGGCAGAAAATTTTTCTGCATTTTGCTTGTGTTTAGATACTCCCTGAGACTGAAATTAAGGGGAGTGGACTAATTAATCTTGCAGAAGAAATTTCAAGTGTGCTATGAAGCTGTGGAAAGCCAAAAAAATTTAAAGTACATTACTAATTGAAAAAGCCAGTATGTTGAATCTACCTGTTGTATAATTTCAACTAGTATGTAGCAAAATTGTGAATACAGAAAAAATATCAAAGTACTATAAGTTTGAGGAAGGAATACAATAGGCGGATAGAAGATAGAAGATGTGTACTGTAGTGAAAATAATCTGTAAGACAATATACTGGTAGACATATGTACCTATATATTTGTCTAAATCCATAGATTGTACAACACAAAAAATTAATTCTAATATAAACTAGATACTTTGTGTAATAAGGATGTATTCACGTATATTCATGGATTGTGACCAAGCTACCATTCT
Source organism: Erethizon dorsatum (assembly GCA_028451465.1). Lineage (NCBI taxonomy): Eukaryota > Metazoa > Chordata > Mammalia > Rodentia > Erethizontidae > Erethizon > Erethizon dorsatum. Next base: position 72,340,325 of record CM051832.1, read on the forward strand.
GGCAGAGGATGTTGATGTTACAGGAGGTTATGGGATAGGTGTAAGTGATATATAGGTACTATCTTTGTTCTGATTTGTTTAACTGTGAACCAAAACCCACTCTAATAAAGTCTGTGTTAAAAACTGTTACAAGGGCTGGTGAGATGGCTCAGTGGCATAAGCACCTGCCTGGCAAGCACGAGGTTCTGAGTTTGACTCCCGGTACCCACATAAAAAAAAGGGCCAGTGATATTGCTCAGCGGCACGGGCACCTGATGGCATGCAAGGTCCTGAGTTTGACCCCTGGGACCCACAAAATAAATAAATAAATAAATAAATAAAAATAAAAATAAAAACTGTTACAAGTATCATTATAGGAAGATACTTATAGTAAATATAGTATACCATGTCATCTCTAAGACCAGACAATCAAATATCTTTTATCCATAATGACAGGTTTAGTAGGGTTATAGAATGAAATATCAAAAATTGCTCTAAAGTACCTACTTAATCTCTAAATACCTCTTCATAACTTGAGTCCTCAAAATAAAATCATTTTAGATACATGGAGACAGAATCTTATTCCTTTTCTCTTAGTACAGTCTCAACACTAATGTTATCTTAATGTTGTCCTAAGTGAATCCATGTTAAGTGACTTAGTTGTGTTACTAGAATGGGTAATGGGACTTTCAAATGAAAATCATGGAGCTGAGAGCTGATGGCTATTCGAATAAGTTTATGACTTCTTTTTTTGTTTAAATTATTTTATGGCAATCTCAGTTTACCTAGGTCCTACAGAAATTTAACAAAATCCAGTTTCAACTTTCCTTCATTCATTCATTCATTCCAATACTTGCAGATGCATATTCTGCCAGGACTTAATTAAAACCACTTTTTCTCCAGCTAACTAGAAATTGTCTTAAATCTCAGAGAAAGAGAATTTAAAGACATATATTATTTTATTGTTCCATTCAATGCCCTGTTTTACTATTTTCTATTTTGCTTATTTTGCATTCACACTCCCTTTCTATTTTCTTTCCCAACTTTATAGGTTACCATTTAAATATATTTAACATTTAATTTTTTTGTCTTAGGTATTAATAAAAATGAAAATAATTTTGTTTGGAAGTATTTTATAAAATTTGCATTATTTTTACAGTTTGTTGTTTTTGTTACTACTTTTACTAAGCTCCTTAAGGTACATGTACATTCAATTCATAATACTGTACTCATATCTTGAATGCACATACTATATTTTACTTATGCATTCTCCTATAGTTGAACTTCCAGATTGACTCTAAATATCTGGTACTACAAAAAACACTGAAGAGACTTTTCTACTTTATGTGTTTAATAGAATATATAGCCAGGAGAGTCATTGTATTATACTACAGTTTATGAACACATTTAATTTGAGATATACCAGTTTGCTTTTACAATTGGCTTCACCAGTCCACAGACTGTATACTAGGTAATGTAAAGCCTTACATTAACAACAGATTTTATTATTCAACCTTTTAAATTTTCCCAGTAATATAGACCTAAGACAACATATTATCCTCATATTAATTTGAATTTTTTTCCAAATAATAATTATTTTGACATTGTCTTTACAAGCTTGCTGGATTTGATTATTTTCTCCTTCACAAAATATCCATTCATAATTTATTTTTTAATTTAGAATCTTTCTTGATAATTTCTGGAGTCTTTATATATGTCAAATGTCCTCTTTTATTTGGAACATTTTTAAATAAATTTCCTTTTTCTATTGCCTGTACATTAAGTTTTTATATATTATCTTCCACTACACTGATTATATACAATATAATCAGATCACAAAAATTTTCTGTTTTGTGCATTTGAAGAACTACAAAACTTCTGTTTTAGATTATTTAAAAAAAGTATGTCTTCCTCTAATATGTACATTGTACTGTCTTTCAAACTTAGCTTTCTAATATAGATAGAGCTCACATTTGTACATGGTTTGAAGATATACTCAACTTTTTAACCTTATGTTAAAACATGAAAAATTGTAAATAAATTACTTTAATTGTGTGTTAAGTAACCAGCAAAAACACAAAATATCTCACTTGGGAAATGGATAAACAAACTGTGGTATATCCATAAAACAGGATATTCAACAGTAAAGAGGACTATTGATATATGATGCAACATGTGTACTTTGCCATTTATGCTCAGTTAAAATTCATATTATAATCTTACATACAAGATTCTATTTACAATCTAGAAAATGCAAAATAATAGAGGGAGAAATTACATCCCTAGTTGCTATAGATTGGGAATGGGGAAAGTTTGACTACAAAGGAACACAAGAGAATTTGGGGGATGATGGAACAGTTCTGTGTCTTGATTGTGATGGCAATTATATAATTGTATACATTTGTCAAAACTTCCATAATTAACACTATGAAAGGAAATTTACAATGTGTACATTATATTTGAAATTGTTTTGATGAGCAAGAGATTCAAGTCAAAGGCTCAATTTAAGGAACATAAAATAAATCTAAAGAAATAAAAAATGTAATAAAAGTAATGGCAGAAATCAAAGAAATATTGAATGAGTTACATGCTATATAATATTCAACAAATTAAAACTGACAGTAAGAAAATTAAATTCAAGTTGGATCCTTGAAAAGATAAATTAGCTAGAGAAACATTCTGGCAAAATGAACCCCCAAAACTATAAAAGAATTACAAATAAAATATTGACTGCAAAGGGGAGACCTCTGTATCAAGAAAAAGCTGTTATAGCACAGAATGTTCTAAGGTAAAATGCAATAATGCTTTTGAAAACTCATATAACTGCACCTTTCAACTAATCCATGTTGTCTGTGACCTCTGCTGTCAAGATGACGAGCAGCACCCCATGCGGTGTAGCACTAACACATACCCTTGTGCTCCTTCTCTTCCCAACTGAGTGTTGTGCCTGTGGCTTCTGCGACCACCTGGCCTGACAACCTTCTTGCCTTAAGCAGCCTTTTTAATCACTCTTGTGTCCCATACCAATGTTATTATTTTCTATGCATACCATGCTCTGGAGATTAGGAAGCACTGTCTCCAAGCATCTTGTCAAAATAATTTTTAAAAAATTGTTGAGGCAGCATATATACTTTCTTTATTTTCTTTAGTCTTAGCTATGCAATTATGTCTTCCCTTCAAAACTTATGTTTGAAATCAGCAACTTACTCTTAAACATCTCTGGGGATTCTAAATTTAGGATATATGATGATGATTTATCAAAGAATCCTATTCAGAGTACCAGGGGTTACCAGTAGCCATATCATTTTTAATATTTTCATAGACCTCCACAATGAGGGTGCACAGAGCTTCTTTCTGGAATGCAGGGGCTATGAGTATCTGAGCATGTTTTCTACACTATAACAAATTCTTAGTTTAAACAAGTGTACCGTTTCCCTAAAAGTTCAATTATCTCGCAGCCTTATTTTATATCCCTTGTGCTGAGCACAGTATAAGATACGACAAAGACTGCCTTGACCTCTTTCACTCAAGTGTCCAAGAAATAATTGTTTTTTTTTGGGGGGGGGTCCAGTAAGGGACTTGGCTTTGTACAAATCTAGGAGAAAACAAGGATCTTGTCATTTTTCTTTGTTACACTTTTGCTTTTTGATAGGCTTTCATCTACAGAAAGTGGATGGGTATAACCTCTAGGGATTCAATATCGATATGCTACCTGAAGGACTGAGTTAATAATTCATAAAGACTGGAGGGGGCATCCCCTAATCATTTCTAACACTTTCTGCAATACCCCTTGGTCTCAACATTATAATCCCAAGAGATTTCTCTTCTTGGAGCTTCCATGTCCTCTAAAATGAGAATGGACTTCAATATTTGGTCTTTATAGGAAAATCCAATTGATCTATGTTATGAGAAAGATTATGTGATTTGAGTACATGGACCTCTGCCACCCACTCTTTACTAACAGCAGACACTAGGGCTCACATGCATATGTCCTCTACGGCTTTCTTCCCACTCCAGGAGGAGAGGCACTCTGAAGCAAATTAGGTAGTTGTCTGCCCTAGGGAGACCTAAGAACAGCACATTTCTTGGGACTCTCTAACACTTGTTACATGTTCTTGGGACACCCTCTAAGGTCCCCCAAATTGTAATAGTTTCTCTGCCATATCAGAGGTATTCATATGTGAGTCAGAGGATAAAAGCCTTGGCAGTAAAAATGCAAACATTTTTGATAAGGAAGCCAAGGGTCCAAGCAAAGATGCTCTTCAGGGGTTATAGAAGAATGCCAGTACTCCCTCCATTTTGCTTAAATGAAGCTTTCAATTGTCACTAATCTCTTGTTATGCTATAGGTTACAAAATATCATATTTCATGAATATTTCAGGTGAACCATTAGAAAAAAAGGAGAGTCTATTTTCCATATGTGTCATGGAAAATAAATAAATCCACTATAAATATTACCTGTATGAAACAATTCCTCTCCATAAATTTTTAGGACACTCGATTTTCTTGGGTTTTGATCATTTGTTCTTCTATTTGCAATTCACCTGTCTCTGACTCCCAGATAACAGTGACTGCGGGGACTTGCTATGGTGTCCAGATTTTCCCCATAAACATTTGAATAACTTTTCTTAGGTGATATCTGGAAACTGAAACTCTTGCATTCCTCTTTATTATAGAAGCAACATCTCAAAACTTCACATTTCTGTCTGTATGATTCACTGATCTGTTGGTACAAAGCAGCCACACTTCTGAGCACTGAATGCTGAAAGTTCATTAGAGTGGGGAAAAAAGCAGTGAACCAATGTTCAGGTGAAGACTAAAATTTTCAGCATAGGAAGTTGATTCTATACAGAACTATAATGTGAAGCATAAATGAATATAGATAATAAATGGTTGATTGCTATTGTATCACTGTGATATGCCCAATGACAATACATAACGTGTTTCATACATTGTTCCTCATTATCAATGCATAATATTATCCATTTTGCAAAACTTCAATAAATTTAGTATGCTAACACATTTCCTTCAATTCCTGAATTTTCTCAGATGATTTGTATCTGTGGTTTTCACTAAATAAGTCTGTACCTTTAGTGCACCACTGAAGGGATCCAATATGTAAATAAAATGTATAATATCTGTGTGTTCATGCTTTATGACCAAAGAATACAATTAATTCTATGTCATTTATGGATGAAAATCCATTCTAAGCACTGGAGTACAGTTGGGAATAATAAAATACAGAGTGACTGCCTTTCTGGAGTAGATTATCCAGATGGATATTCATCAGAGAATTTTAACCTAGTCCGTGGATTTGGGGTCTGATAAAACAACATTAAATTCAGATTACAATGAAAAGTAGGCATTATTAAAGTGAACCTAGAGAATTGCATGAATTGAATCAACCTCAACTTAGGATGTGGCACATGCAAATGACCAACAAGAGCAAGAATATGACATGTTTAAGGCACTGTAAATAGTCCAGAAAATCTGAGTGCAGAATAAATTCAGGAAATTAAGACTTCATCTGGATACACTTATTTGTTTGTTTCTTTGTTTTATGTGGGTACCGGGAGTCGACCTCACACTTGCTGGCAAGGGCTTGTGCCGCTGAGTGATATCACCGGCCCTTTTTTCCTTTATGTGGGTTTTGGGAGTCGAACTCAGGACCTTGTGCTTGCCAGGAAGGCACTTATGCTGCTGAGCTATCTCACCGGCCACAAAGTTTATATTAATTTAACACAGGTTATTGAAGTTATCACATGGCTGTAATCCAGGTTACTGAGGAGTCTGAAGCAGGAAGATCCCAAGTTCAAGGCCAGGCTAGGTAAATATGTGAGACACTGTCTCAAAACAAAACAAAAAAGACTGTGGATACATCTCAGTGGTAGAGCTCCCGACTACTACGTACAATACCTAGCAGTGTAAAAGCAAAACAACAACAGAAAACTGATTAATGCTACTCTAACTTCCACTATTCATGCCATCATTAGTATCCTGCTAACATCTTTACCTAGTATACATCTATTCTGTGCCTGTAATGTTTTTCATAGTTTTCTTAAAATTATCATTTTTTGGTAGCATTCTGCATAATTTATCATGTTCTGTTTCTTTTATTAACTCTTTTTTGCTGTATTTAATTTGCTTTTAAATTCTTACAGAGACTCTTAAGCTAAATTATTATCATTTTTTTATGTGGGTACCAGGAGTCGACCTCAGGACCTCACACTTGCCAGCATGCGCTTGTGCCACTGAGTGATATCACTGGCCCTTTTTTTCCTTTATGTGGGTTCTGGGAGTTGAACTCAGGACCTCATGGTTGTTGGGCAGGCACTTATGCCACTGAGCTATCTCACCAGCCCTGGATACTCTTTCAATGGAATTTCAATGGAAATTCATTGAAATATATCTAGAAGTGGGAAAGATAGAATCAGTACTGATAAATTCTTTTTTTTTTTTTTTTTTTTTTTTTTGTGGGTACCGGGGGGTCGACCTCAGGACCTCGCGCGCCAGCAGGCGCCCATGCCGCTGAACGATATCACCGGCCCCTTTTTCGTATGTGGGTTCCGGGAGTCGAACTCGGGCCCTCGCGCTTGCCAGGCAGGCGCTTAAGCCGCTGAGCCATCTCACGGGCCCAATACTGATAAATTCTTAACGCTGGAAAGAATGTTGCCAATGCTGTCCACAACCTATATTATACTGAATCAGAATACACACTAGAGAGTGTACAATTATTTTTGAGTGAAATTTTACTCAACCCCGACATAAATCTGTTTATTGCTTAGTTCTCATATAAAGCCTTACCAAAATCATCACTTCTCACTAGTGAACTAATATAAACTGATGCCACCAAATATATAAAAAAATGTATTCCTGTGTCATAATATCCCTTGGACTAGTTAATGTATGCATTAACATTTATAGCACAATTTTTTAATGTGATGATAAAGCAGTCAGATGTCTGAACACAAGTCTAAATTTGCCTCTTATTGTGAAACTCACTTTCACAAAACAACAAGAGGAAAACATAAATAAAAATGAAAGTGAATACATATGGAAAGTTTGATCTTATTAAAGGTCAACTGATGAAAAGCATGGATAAGGTGAAGTCACTGCAATTTTATCATTTGTTTTTTGTTTCTGTTTTTTTTATATGCAGGTACCTGGAGTCGAACTCAGGACCTCGCACTTGCCAGGCAGGTGCTTATGCCACTGAGCTATATCACCAGCCCTGCAATTTTAAAAATATAGAAAACCTGAAATTATAAAGGAGGGTCATATGACTTCAGAGTTATCATATCAAAGTTAAATTGGCAAAGAATCTTGGGGAACACATTACCAGAGTCTGAGCACCAATGAGATTGTCTCAATACTAGGGTACAATTTTTGATAAGAAAGTTGGTTGAATTCCATTTGAGAATTTACATTTTTCTCTGATGGTTTGACAGAAATGGGGGAAAAAAACTCATCTCCTGACTTGACAATTTTCCCCAGGGTCCATTCCTCAGACAGCCTTTCTGAAATGATTACTTCAAATATGCTTTAAAATAATTTTTATTTTTAACAAAGAAGAGCAAGTTATATTTCAAAAATACTAGCTTCTTGATGCCTATTTTGTATGAATTAAGTCAAAACCAAACACATAATGATAAATCATTAGTAATATCATGTATGACTCACAAGGTTTATTATTGACTGAATATTGCCAGTAAAAATATTTACTTTCCCAATTCAAATCTTCCTTTAAAAAAAAAAGTTTATTTTGCTTTGTTTTGTTAGATATTAGGTAGAAACTCTGAACTTGGACAAAACTTTGGTAATTATGCATCACCCATCAAAGTGTTTTAATGATGAAAACTAATAAATTCCCAAACACAAGCTAAAGATTTAGAGACAATGGCCTTTGAGGGGATCCATGCTGCACTTCAATGCGTTATGTATTTCTATAGAGCTGTTTTACAAAGTTTGGTTAGAAACATGAATGCTAATGAATTTGTAATCTCCCAAAATAAATAAATACTCTTTGGAGGAAACTAGTCCAAGTACAGGTACATCTTTTTAAGTTTTGTCTTTACCTATTTGACATGATTTTATCAGGATAATAACTACTCTTTATGAAGCTTAGAAGGAACATATAAAAATATAAGACCATGTTTGAAAACAACCCAGACACTACCACTCTATTGTAAATAATGAAAACAAAGCAAAAGTTTCTTCTACTGTTCTTTCCCTCAGGCCTCTCACCACTTAACAAATGGCAAACCAGATGCAATGCTTTCAGCATGGGCCATTTCAAAATGTATAGTACAGAATTAATTTTATCTATTGTCACTATATTATAGAAATATATTTCTATAGCCTTTCTAGAAAAATGATTGAATGCATGTGTTTTCATCACATGGCTCCAGAATTTTTTTTTGCTATACAATAAGAACTTTTCATATTCTAGAAATGCCTAGAAATGAAATGTTTATTATCCACTGAAGAATTTGTTCAATTCTTACCTTAATAATTTACTATAACAGAGATAAATATTGTAGTTTTAAATATTTAAAAATATAGATCACTAATCTTCATGATGGATGAATTACATTAAACTTTCATGGGAGAGGGGTCCAGTACATTACATGATTCAAAGTTATAGCCAAGATTGAGGACCACTGACTTAAACTGAAAATCTATTTGTAAGCATACATACTGCTTTGTTTTTGTCTGTTGTTACTGTTGGTTTATCTTTGTTGTTGTTTTTTAAGTTTTGGATTGACTGGTGTAGTGCTTAGAGTAGAATTGCAACTTCATTGGCCCTTGGGATCCACCTACAGACTGGTGAAGCACACTTCTCGGGACGTCTGTGTGGATCATGGAGGGGTGGATACTGGGTCCGTGTCTGGTTCCTCAACACTTTGTATCTTGTACTGTTTTCCTGACTGCTTCCCAGGTGCCATGCACTAAGCATCTTTGCTCTGAGTGGTCCTTCCATCATGATGTATCTGCCAACTATGAATTAAATCCCCTGAATCTGTGAGTCAAATCTTTCTTCCTGTGAGTTGCAAGTGTTGGGTATTTTTTTCAGCAATGAGAAAGCTACCTAATACAAATGGAGAATCATTGCTTCCTGCTATAGTCCCAGAAACTGTAGAAGCCAAAAGCATTCCTTGGATGCTTCAGATTAATATCTAACCCATTAGATCAAAATTCTGACAAATATGTATCAGCCCAACTTCTCAAACAGTAAATAAGAATTGTGCTTTACTTCTTGCGTTTGTTTGCCAGAGTTAGGTTATAAAATTACAAACAAATGTCGTAAAATTATCCTTTATTGCAGTTTTTATTAGTAGATAGCTAATTTGGAGACATGTATTTATCCCAGCTGTACTAACATTTGTAGAATGTGGGAACTGGAATTCATCTTGGAAAGCACATGATTCAAACTTAATTTGTAAAAACACAATGATTTTTCAGCAGCTGAATAGCAAGGCTAGAAATATTGTGTTGATCTTCTGGACCCCAACCACCAACTTTTAGTAATATAACCAAGACACTTAACCTCTCTAAATCTTAATATCTTCCCATTAGAATATCATATTATTTTATAAGTTAAATGATCTAAAGTATTTGTCACATAGTAAATAGTATTCTTTGAACCATTCCCATCATTTCTTATAGTATCTTACCATCTATTGTGTAATTTCAAACAAAGCATTACTCAAGATAAATTTTATTTTCTTCTTTGGGAGATTAAGTGTATTTGGTTGACATGGACAAATCACTTCTACATTAGTAGTATAGGGATTACTCCAAAAGATGGCTTTCTAAACCATCTTTGGAGATGACATATCACTAATAGCAAAAGAGCAAGCTCTGATTCAGGTTATACAGTTTGGGAAGATGAAGCTATCAGCACCAAGCCAGAAAGAACAACAAAGACTTCAAAGTGGTGTCAAAATGTAAAAGCAACACAATTATCTTCTTGGTAGGGCTTCAGTTTGTACTTTGAAATTGAACAATATATATTCATGTTCACATGTAAGCATGAAAGATATAAAATCATATTAAAGCCTAAGTGTAATTATAATGAGGTATAAATATTATATTGTATTTGTTGCTATGATTTCTCTTACTACTCTTTCCTTATAAAAATTGAGATATATTGGGAAAATAATATAAAATGTATTTTAGCACATCTATAGTTATAAATATAATAACCTGTCCACCATCTGATGATGGAAATATTCTGATGCTACCATCTGATACAAATCCCTCTTTTTTTCTTATTTTTAGTGTATGTTTGCATTATATTAGTGTTACGTTTATTTGGGGAATTGGTACACGTGTATAACATATGTTGGTTATTTTCAATAACGTTATCTTCCTCTCCCTTATCTTTCCTCTCCCCTATTTCCCCACTCCCTTGATCCCCTTCTCTAACCCTGAAAATGTTTGTCTTCTTGTTTCCTACTATCTCTCCTTTATTTTATTCATTTACTTATTTGTATTTTGCATTTCTTTTATAAGAGAAATCTTGCAATATTTTAACTCTGTTTGACTTATACTAGAATATTTTTTAGCCATAAGAATCCCTCTCTTTTAAATCTATTTCTTCTACATCTTTATTCATGGTGTATTCTTTACATACACCATTTGAGTTAAATTTGTCCTTCAAAATTCTACCCCACTTTTCCTCTTTAATGACTTCTCTGCTAATAATTTCCCATGGCATAGTCTGGTAAAAATCCACACATTAACAGTCATCTGAAGCTTTATTATGTGAGGTGGTATAGGCAGAAAAATGATGTGCTAATGATGTCCACATCTGTCATAGTTGATTGATTGTGTCAACTTGAGTAAGAAACGCTCAACCAAATTGGCTCAGCATAGTTCTGGGTATGGAAGATCCAGCCTAAGGAGCATTATCACCAGAATGCTATAAAAGGGATGTATAGAAGGAAAGATTGCTTCTGTCTTCTTCAGAAGAGCACCAATCTTCACTTTCACCTTGGACATCATCTCCTGGCTTCTGGTGCAAGCCCTTCAGCCTCCTGATACAGACTTGTATGGGCCACTGCAAAGAGCTTTTGGTCTTTGACTGGATCACTGGGACCCCCAGTGTGCCAACTGACCTTTTGCACTCTTCCACATCTGATTCTGTGGGCAGCCATGGCAAGTCAATCTGTAAATTCTTATATATTTGTATGTCTTGTATGATATCTATTTCTCTTGTAAACACTGACTGATACAACCTCCAAATCTTTGAAACCTATAAATAGTTTACTTAAGGCAACAAAAGGGACTCTAGGTGTACTTAATTATCTTAAGACAGCCAGACATTGTGGCATCCATGTGGATCTGATGTAATTATAAGAATCTTTAAAAGGGGGAGGTCACATTCAGACAGAGAGAGAAACCCTGAAAAACAAGGGCTAGAAAAGCTGAGAAAATAAATTCTCCACACATCCTTCCTTTCAGAAAAAATGCACCCTGGCTAACACCTTAGTTTAGCCCTGTAAGTCCTGTTTTATGGCCTCTATTTTGTAAAACTAGAAGGTGCAAATTTGTGTGTTGTTTGGGGTGTGTGTGTGTAGTGTTTTAGTGCTAGGGATCAACCCCAGGGCCTGGCATGCTAGGCAAGTACTCTATCATTGAGGAACATCCTTAGCCCTTAAATTTGTGTTCAAAGCCACTCAATTTGTAGTAATTTGTTATAGCAGTTACAAGAAACTAATACATGAACTATCCTCTGTGACAGTGAGATTGGTAAAGGCATACATAGAAAGGACAAGAGTACGGCCACACAACCTTATCTAATATCATTGTATGCAGAAGCAAAATATGGCCAAAAACAAAGCTTTAATTAAGCCCATCTCTTGATTTCTTGAATGCATTTCAAACATTTCCATATGAGTTGGAAAATGTCATCCTTCGTCATCAAAATTGAATCTGTTTTTTCGTTGTTGTTGTCAGTATCCTTTCTGTGGCTACTATCAATTTGCTTCCCTTTTTTTTTTTTTTTTTTTTTTTTGTATTTTTCCCACTGCAAGTCTATTACTTCACTTTAACCTTGGTTTACGCATGACTTGCTTTAATCTCTTGTGGTTTCACTGCTGCACTTGCTTGTGCGCTGACATTTCTGTGTATCTTTCAAATCTGTCTCTAAACCTTGTGATCTTCATGAGTCCAGTTCAATTTGTAAGGTATAAGAATGAAAGTGGCCCAGGATGGTACTCAAAGCTTCTGTTTGGATTCTGTTTCTACATCAGGCCTCTTTATGAGTCATATCCCAGCCAATAGTTTTATTGGTTTGTCCTGCTTTGGAATGACTTAAGTTTCATTGTGCTTATAACTATGTTTGGTTTACACAACATGATTATAAGAACTTTGATGTGCAGGGACCAAATACTATCCTATCCTGAACCCACCACCACATCCTGGGAGGCCCAGGTTATCTAGATGTGAATTATTTGTCCATGAAGTAATGAAGTGTTAATCAATCCTAATAATAAACAAGAAAATGCAAAAATGCATTTCTTTCAGATCTACTACATTTTCAATATAAGGTAGATGCAGACCAAAAGTTTAATTATTAGATATATTCATCATTTTTCAAGAGTGTGTGGGTATATATATATCTGTACTTATATTTATACATGAAGCATTTTCTGTGGCTTACTTGTAGTGCTTCAAATTAAACAAGTATTTCTATTCTCATTGAATTACCGGTAAAATATTTAATCATTTGTTGTTTCATTAAGAATTGTAATTTAAAACTATATAAGTTAGTAAAACATACAAACTTTCCTTTAGAATACAAAATTCTGTGTTACTTAAATTTATACTTTATTCTATGGTCATATTTATTTTAAATTAATGACAGTATGTTGAAGCAATATGAGAAATTGTGTAACATGCTAATATTGAAAAATATTGATATTATTTTTGTTAATTTTTATACTTTTCTCATGCTCTGTAGAGTACCACTATGTAATACAGTAATTTCAATTTCACTATTGAAGAAATAATGATTTCATTTGACAGTGAGTGCATCATCTAACTCTACATTTTAATGTAAAAACTTTATTAAGAAAAAGGACACAGACTGAAAGGTTAAAGATCTGTTCATTTTTGGTAGTAAACAATATGAAACATATTAGAAAAATATAACAGGCCATGCAATAGATATATATCACATTCGTGTATTACAAAACTTAGATTTTTCTACCAAATTACACTTTTTCCATTAAAGACACAATAATTCACGTAAAACACCTGGGATTACAGTTTTTTTCTTATTTCAAGTTTTAAAAGATCATGTACTTCCATTATTATTTAGTTAAGAATGTACATTTCCTCTTGAAAAGCTCAAAGACCTACACAGAAATGCATATTTTATAATGTTATACATACAGTTCAATTCTTTCTTGTCAGGAGATTATTCTTTAAAGGAGTTCAGGTACATCATTATGCATATTTCCCCTTTCAAGTACTGTGGTAACTTCATAAATAATTGATTAATTAGAATATGGAGCATGACATATCTCATTTTTAAGTGCATGAAGGCTAGAGCTATTTCACCATGTTTTAAAATTAAGCAGATAAGAAAATACTCCCTACCATGCTTCTTTCCAGTCAGTAAGTCATACAGAAAGGAAAATAGCTTTCTTATTACTGGAAACAGAGCCTTTTGTTTTAAAAATGTGTTTGACTCCTTATCATGAACTGTCTCTTAACCACTGCTTAAGTAGCAAGAATAAAATACCTTCACGAAAGAAAATAGGAGACTAAGAAAGAATCTGAAAATAAGATATGGAGAGCTCCTCTGTGGTAAGTTATTTCCTCCCACTGCCTTTCTACTGCCTTTCAGATACCAAAGTACCTGATCCAAATTGGAAAAACACAAATAAGTTTTAGAGGAATATTTGTGACAATATACTATTGATTACACCTGTTGACACCAGTCTTTGTGGAGGTTCAGAGAGCTTCCTGTCACTGTGCACCGTCTATAAGTATGCATGAGTCACAGGCTATGTGAAGTTCCAGTGCTAGCACAGCATTTTGTGCATCTTTCCCTAAACACTGCTATTTTCCTTCCTTAACTGACACCTCAAAACCAAATCTTGAGGCTCAAAGTTTACCTGCACGGTCCAGATTTACAGCAGTACTAAAACGTTAAAATTTGGTGTCTTACAAAAGGAACTGCACTTTGTAAATTGTAAAGGGATTGAGTTAACCTATGGTGACAACTACAAGGAACAGAAAACAGTTAAAATCTGTCTATAGGAATAACATGTTCTATCTCTATTGAAAAGCCAAATTAGTAATCAGCAATAATATTAATAGGTGACAATATTTAACTATAACTTATTAAGAATCATAAGAAACATTTATATGATTAGTATAAGTGTTTAATCTTATGAGATAGATCAGATGAATTAAAGCTTAGAAAATTTGTGTAACCCTTGTGGCTATTTATTGTAACCAGAGCTGTGTGAGCAAAGAGAAAAGATAGCACATGAGGTAGAGATGAGGCTGGAGCACTGTCTACTGTAGTAAAAGTAGACTGAGACTAACGAGTACAGAGTAGAGAGATGACCAAGAGGGCAACTGTAAAAATCTAACTGAAAAACAATTGTTATGACACATGATAAAAGCGAGCATATGTTGGAATATTTTGTATATGTCTCCTACAAGGATTACTCTCAGCTTATATTTGGACTGCTCTAAAAACTAATGATGAAATTCTTAACTTTGGACATGAAAACATTTGAAAGGGGCAGATTTGTGAAGACAGGCCATGTCTCTGAGTATTAAGTCTGGAGCTGCAATGTTTGCTCCAGTGTGGAGAAAATTGTCTGAAAGTGAAACCAACAAGTAGGACAGCAAGTGCTTGAGATGGACAGAGAAAAGTCCCCATTAGCTTTCACAGAATCACAACTTAGCTTTCCTTGATTTCAGTCTTATTTGCTAGGTTCCAGCCACACTGCATTCCATTTTTTTTTATGTGGGTACTGGGAGTCGAACTCAGGACCTCACGCTTGCCAGCAGGTGCTTGTGCCACTGAGCGATATCACCAGCCCCTTTTTTTCCTTTATGTGGGTACTAGGAGTCGAACTCAGGACCTTGTGCTTGCCAGGCAAGCGCTTATGCCGCTGAACCATATCACCGGCCCTGCATTCCATTTTTTGCACAGGTAACCTCTTTGTTCCTTCACGACTTTTGCACTCTATATTCTACTTACCCCTAATACTAACCCATAGAAAATGTTAGTGAATTGGTAAATTTGCTTTGGTGATTTTCTGTTTTAGGTTTAGTAACTACCTTCTACTCCATATTTTGTCCACAAATTTAATCTGGTGACACAGACCTTGAAATCACCTTCCCTTTTAAGATGACTCAGCATAACTTTGCTTTGATTTACTATATTTAGATTTACCACACATCTCAGAAAATAATTACATTTTCAGTATCCAGATTATGAAAAACCATGCCAATTGTGCAATCTTAATGTAGTCCGATTTTATCTTTGAATTTTAAACCAGCCTTTTCCACTATGTCTGTAAGCTTCAACACATTTTCTTCACACTGGATTTCTGGCTTCCTGGCTTCCTTTTGGTGAAACATTGCGGTGTGTGAGTGCATCCACATTGCTGAAATTTAGAATAGTGTAGAACTTGACAAAAGCTTCATTGGTAAAATTGTCTAATTCAATGGAAGAACCACAGAGCCTTTTTCTCTAATGTACCCCTGCTGATTAGTCAAAGATTAAAAGAATTTAGGAGGCTTGATTCTAAGGTTCTGCCTCTGGATAAAGATAAAGTTATACTCAATTTAATTTTATCATTAAGCATTTTATTCTTAATTCTTTGAAAATTGAGGGTCATTTCACATAATGATAATATTAAATTCACAAGGGCATTATTTTCTTTATCTTTCACCCTTGCCTCCATGCTCCCAAACATTGAGAATTTTTTCAATTAATTGTAACAATTATATGGACTTTTATGAGCTTAAAATAAGCTATGTGGGAAATAGGAAAAGAGAGACAGTCTTAAGTCTGAAAGGAAAGGGAAACTATGACAATTGAGTTCAGTAAAAGGTAGAAAGTATTAAAACATTGTATCAGTTAAATGAGACGTAGGACACAAAGATAAATTTTAGCTAAGAAACTTCAAAATTTTAAATATTAGGAAACTTCAACAATGAAAAAATTATATTTATAAACTCCATAGTATCTCTCTTTTTTCTTGCATTCAGACAGAATACATATAATAACTTCAGGAAATCTCCCAATAAAAATGTGGAGAGCTCCTTCCCAGTAACCTATTTCTGAATCCCAACGTCTTTAGTTATTAAATGGTAAATAAGTTCTGTGAATGCTGCAGTGTTGACATATATTTTCCTCTATTGTTTCTTCATTGATTTTCATGCAGTAAGTGATGAATAAACACATTTAATTCTCACAATGTATTCAAAGAAGACACCTGCAAAACCATAATGCAGCTGTATCCACCTAGGAAAATACTTTTAAAATCTTTGTTGTTGAGAGAAATGTTTGTGATAACTACAAATAGCCTAGTTGTGTGACAACAGCTTGTAGAAACCACAGGTCCTGGCTCTCCTCTGCTATAAATCATGGAAATGGAATATCTGTTTCATAACCTCTCCACTCAAGTCATTTATGGGAAAAGTAGAATTGAGAACATACATTTTTTTTCCCACTGAAAATCTCTCACTATAAAAAGATGAACACCATGACTCTACCTTCAAAGAGCTTTTAGTTCAGTAGGAATGATAAAAGATGCACACAGAGAAACACAATACAGACAAGATTTCAAGAGGTGGTGTACTGTATAAAATCTACAAAGAAAATGTAGGTTTTGAACACACCATTATGATAATCTGCATGCTGTGAAGATACGAAACCATGATTGTGTAGAGATGTGTATATAATATTGGCTTGGAATAAGTTTTTTTAATTCAAAATATGCTTGAAATTTAATGACAAAAACTTGTTTTTATATCACATTCTACAGATCCAGAAAAAGGAAAATAGTTAATATGTAAAAGATACATTCATGAACATAGAAAACTCAGGTTCTAAAATAATGACTCAGCCTTCACAGTTACGACTGTTTAACATATGTATCATTACTGATTTCCTCTTAGTTGATATGACAATTCCTTTTATGCTTTTTAGCAACATTTGGTTTAGTGGTTTTACTCAGAATGAATAACTCAGATATCTGACATTTTAATTTGGGGACATCTGTCAGTCTCAGCTAGAACTAATCATTGGTTTTTCAGCATTGTTATATTTAGAACATAAAGTGATAGAATACAAAATAATCTTTGAGCTAATTTGATCATTTTATATAAATTATGTATTATTTCAAAAGGAACATGATTTGTCAGCATGGACAACATATTTTTGAACCTCTTTTTCTTATAAATATTAGCAAACTGAAATGTACTACTCATAGATTTGTATTGTATACTTTTCTCCTCCTTGATTCCAAGAAATTTTTTGTCCCTCTTTAGGGAAATAAGGTGAAATGGATTCTCATCTGGGTAATTTTTTGAACACTTTTTGATTCTGATGCAATGCATGGATATTTGACCCCAAAATGAATATTTTTATAAATATCACCAGTAATGTATTCTGTAATTTTTCCCCAATTTCAAAATAGTGTCACATTGTTGAAATTGACAATAATAGTGACTGACCAAAAGTACATCAAAATTCTCTACTAAACCAGGGGTTAAGAATCTTTTAATTAACACCCTGCAGACTCACTTTTCTTTCTCTCTTTTAGATCACTAGTTTAATCTGCCACTCCTACTGACAGCAATACATATTATTTCTTATATGTGTGACTGGTATGCAAATGGCTGAAAACTGTTGCATTATAATTCATTAAAAATAATTTCATATTTAATAAAAATAAATCATTCTTTTTTGATGGCACAATATTTAGGCAATTTTCATAGGCAATGAGAGTAGACACAAACTATTTATATTTCTTTCCCAAAACTGCTTATATAGACAGAATAATTTTTTATCCATTCTTTGCCTTTGCAAATATGCTTGCTTGTGTATTAGCAAAACACACATACTGGAATTGTGTTTTAAGAATGACTGAGAGCTTTGCAAGTTGCAATTATTAGCATTGAACATGCATGTAGAAGGTTTGGTATGAGACCCAAAACCTGTGTTTTCCTCTGACACCGATATAAATATTTCATGGCCCATACTTGGAGAAATGTTGGATTTATACAATTTGATTTTGAACTCCAGGCCTGCCATGTTTTTAGCTGAGACATCTCAGGCATTATTATTTAATGTAGCTAAGTCCTACTTAACTGCATGCCCAAAATAATAAGGTTGCATTTGTTATATTTGTAGTGAAGATGCAATGAGACTACAAGTGGAAAACATTTAGCCCAGAGGCTGAAACAAGAGAGCTGTTACTTCTGCTGCCATTGTCATCGTTGTCTTCATCATCATCATCATCATCATCATCATGGATGCATAGTGTAAAACTCCACATTGAAAATTCTTCAGAGAAGTTTCTCTTAACACTTATTATTTTCTTTGATAATACACTATAATAAATTTTCAAATATACTATGTGAAATTGCATTTAAATTTTGGTAAGATATTATTTAAAATTCAATTTGCTTTTATGTTTGAAGTTTTTGAGTTTTTCTAAGACATAAAATCTTTAGAGGGCCGGTGAGATGGCTCTGGGCTGGTGAGATGGCTCAGCAGCTTAAGCGCCTGCCTGGCAAGCGCGAGGGCCCAAGTTCGACTCCCGGAACCCACATACGAAAAAAGGGCTGGTGATATCGCTCAGCGGCACGGGCGCCTGCTGGCGCGCGAGGTCCTGAGGTCGACCCCCAGTACCCACAAAAAAAAAAAAAAAAAAAAAAAAAAAATCTTTAGAGCTGTTTTACTAAAACAGTTTACATTTTTGTAAGTATTACATATTCCTAAACTATTTAGGGAAGCAAAAAATAAAATATTAAATTATATCTATCTGGAAAATCCAGCTAAAACATGTAGGGTTAGTAATTTGTTCAATTTTAGGAATAAATTTATATTTCCATCATATGATAAAAGAAATATTCAAATATTCAAAGGCTAGCAGATAGATACTTTCCTGTTATCCAACACATGAGAAAATCAAGTATTTTGAGAGACTGCAGAGACACCCTGACCATTTTGCAAATATAAATAATTTGGTTTATAAACAAGGCAAAAGCTACCTGAAGCACTGAATTTAAAATTAGTTGCCAGGGAAAATCTTTGTCTTCAAAGTGACTGAGTATTTAAATGAGTATTTAAGATTAATGTTTCAATGACATATAGTGAAAGCAGAACCCTGAGGTAGTTGTGATATTGCTTCTAGTGACTTATTCATCAACAGCTGTTCTAAGCTTTTCACTCATTTTTCCCACCCTTGGAGCATTCACTTGCTGAACACCATCTCATAGTTAAATCACTATTGGCATTGGTAGAGTATACGTGTGCTTTCCCAAGGGATTTGTGAGGAGAGATCTATGCCTGAATATCCTTGTATTTTTCTAAATTGGATGTTTCCCCACTGACATCCCAACCCTATTGTCTTGAAAATCATATTCTTTAAAAGTCAGCTGAAACATCCCAAGGTAATAAAAGTGTTCTCCCTCTTAATTAGTATTTTTTTTATTTTAAAGAGAGAAAAACAAAATAACAATAAAACAGAGTTTCAAAACAGGTCAGTAGGAGAGTTACAATAATTAATACATTGTTTATTGTGGTCTTTGTGGTAGTTATTCAGAGTACAAGATCTAGGCATGATATCTTGTCCAAACAATATTAACACACAACTTTCTTTTCAATGAACTAAAACAAAGTAGCTATATAACTATCTTAACTATCTTGTGTTTAAATATATTTTTCCCTTTCTTCCTTTTTAAGATATTTGCATTCATCAAAATTCATTTAATCATACAATTAAGATCATGTATATATAAGTCTGCCAAGAGCAAGGTCCTGAGTTCGGTTCCCGGTACCCCCCCCAAAAAAAAGATCATGGATAAAAATTCTGTACACAACTTTTTCTCAATTAAAAAGAGAATGACCTATGTTGATTTTATTTGTATTTTTTAAGGAAGAATTTTGTTCTTTTTGCATGCTGAATATTTCTAGCTCAATCAAAAGGGATAAGCTTGGTCTTGAGTATGTGAAACTTTGTCACCTAGTAGCATCAGGTTACTGCTACATGAATAAGATTTACAGGAAATATTCCAGCACAAATATGAAAAACAGAAAATCATGATTTCACAGTGATACACAATCCTTTCATATCATAGTTTCCCATGTCTTTGATTCTTGAGATGAATGTCTAATTTAATCTATGAAGAATATCTGAGGTTTGACAAGGTCTTACAAATATTTTGCAAGACTCTCAATATGCCTAAAACTGAGTAAAAAAAATAAAAATGGCTAACATTCAGTTTTATAAGGCTACCTTTGTAAATATAATGTAAGAGCTAAATGGGCTTATTATGGCCTGAACTCTAGTCTATGCCTGGCAGAGCCAACTGCAGAAAGCGCTAAATTTATATACCAAACACTCTCCTTTTGCACAAGGTCTCATACTGAGATGGAGATGCACAAAGAGATTGAATCCTGGATACTTTTGTCTTTTGTTAGATTAGCTCTGCCAAATACGAAAATACATCCCCATTGCTTCTGCCCAGCAGGAAGGTAAATGTTTACACCTATGTGAATGTAAGGAAAGGGTAGATGAAGAGGAAAGGAGTGATTACGGAAAATTGAAATCAGATGTGTGGAGACAGGTTATATCCCATGTAACAAAGAGTGAAATATCCTGAAAATATGTGAAATTGGGATATGGTTTGTGGTCATCGCTAGCCTCAGCCCTGAACTTGACATAATGCAGATCACCATCATTAGGTTTTGGACATAAAGAGTACTTTGCAGACTTAGAGTTTTGTTTTGTTTTGTTTTTGGTACCGGGAATCAAACTCAGGACCTCAGGCTTGCCAGGCAGGAGCTGTGCCGCTGAGCTATAACCCCAGCTAGAGTTTTTTTGTTTTTTTGTTTTTAAATGTTCCCACACTACTAAAATATGAACATGAAAAATAAATAAAATGCATCTATGAGACTTGGATAAAAGGGAATATTTCATGAATTTTGTATATTATTTTCTAGGCTATGTTAAAAGAACACAAGGGGATATTTGCTGCTGGATTTAAAGGCAAATGTGAGGTCAAAAGACTTGTGCAAGTTTGTTAAATTTTCATTTTTATTAGTACATGTTTGAGTACA
This sequence comes from Erethizon dorsatum, assembly GCA_028451465.1. Classification (NCBI taxonomy): domain Eukaryota; kingdom Metazoa; phylum Chordata; class Mammalia; order Rodentia; family Erethizontidae; genus Erethizon; species Erethizon dorsatum. The sequence goes on from CM051832.1 coordinate 72,361,635, forward strand.
TAGTGCTTACATTTCTTTCAGGGAGTTGGTGTATATACATAACACATCTCAATTACTTTTTCAACCTCTTTCTCTCCTGACTCACCCCCTTCCCTCCATCTCTTGATCCCCTTCCCATTTGAAAAAGATCTATTTCCTTACATCCTGTAATATATTTTTTGGTTTACACTTTATTTATATTTTGGGTTTCTCTTATACAAGAAATAATGTAATATTAAGCTTGTTTGTCTGATTTACTTCTCTCAACATTATGGTCTCAAGGTGCACCCATTTTCCTACAAATGACTCTAGTTTGACTCTCTTTACAGCAGAGTAGTACTCCATTGTGTATAAATACCACAATTTCTTTTTCCACTCATCTGTTCATGGGATATAGGCCAGTTCCAAGATTTAGCTACTACAGATTGTGCTGTAAACATGGGTATACATGTATTGCTCTATAATGTCTTTAACTCTTTCAGGAAGATACTTAGAAGGGGAATTTGTAGTTTACCTTTTTGAGAAATCTCCATACAGATTTCCATAATGGTTGCACCAGTTTATAGTCCCGCAACAATGTACATGAGTTCCCTTTACCCTATATCCTCACCAGCATTTGTTATTGGTTGATTTCTTGATGATAGTCATTCTTTCTGGAGTAAGATGAAAGCTCAGTGTTGTTCCATTTCACATTTTTAATGGCCAGGGATGTTGAGAATTTGTTCATGTGTTTATCGACCATCTGTACTTCTAGTTCTATGAAGTATCTCTTCATTTAGGATTGTTATTACTTGGAGATAAGAAAGAATAGGAAAGGAGTCAGAGGAAAGGACACTGCAACTTGGGTGTAGGAACACTGTACTTCTAATGTAATTCATAGGCATTCTGTTACCTGTCTAAACTCCAAGCCACAAATGGCTTCTTCCTTCATCATGGCAAAAGCCAAAACTCTGTTATTAATCTACAAGGTCCCACAAAGCAAGGAACCCCATTATCTTTCTGTACTCACCTACCACTACCTATCTCCTTATCAATTTTCCCAGACACACTTGCCTCCTCACTATTTTTTAGAGACCAAAGGCATGATTCCACTTCAGAACTTTCTATAGCTGGTCAGTTTCTCAGTGAAAAGTATCTAATAAACTCAACATTTATTGGTTTCCTTGGTCTGTGAGTTGTTTTCTGTGGGCTTTATCCACTATTATGGATAATGTACTTACATGTTATGTTAGATTCTGATTTCCCTAGACAGATATAAACTCTAAGAGAACAAGTATTTTGTTCTTTTTATTCACTGCTACATCTGATGAATGAATGAGCAAATGCATGTAGCATGACTAAAGTAAAGGGCATTCAGGATTCCTTGATACTGTTTGATATGTATCATCTGCCTGTCACATTCTATTATACTCCTGACACATGTGGCCAGCTCATGGAGCAGCAAGGATCATGCCCAAACACAAGCTCCTTCTGAAGTAGCTTCCCAGAATAGTACTCCAAAACCCTGACTGTTTTGCTCTCTCTCTGATCCTTCACTTTATACCTAAGGGCTCCAACTTGGTTTCTGGTCATTTATGTGGATGATTGGTTTAGATTACATTTGCACTTCTTGTCCTTCCCTAAAAAATCTTTATATTCCATCCATCTGGAGTCACCTCTGGCATTTTTCCCAAGACAGGAGGAACAGACAGCAGCCTGTTTCACATTTGTTTCCTTAAAATATACAGCCCTTAGGGTAGCAATTTTCCACCTACAGTTTAATACTTACAGCCATGTCTACAATATTATTTAAAATCCCAGATATAACATGTAGAACATAAGGGTGAGAGGCCTTTTTCCCCATGACCTCTGTTTTATCATCTTATTTTTCTTTTTGTTCTTCAGTCTATTTCCTCTTTTCTGCTGAGTTGCTTGCCTTGCATGTTTCCTTTTTTTGTTCTCAGTGCAGTGTGGGCCTGTTTCTTACTCTTTGCCTCTCTACATGTTAAATTCCAGGAGCAGGTGTGGAGTTCAGGCACATGAAACTCAGTCCGCCAGGAAGGTGCAGTGGTGAGCACTGAGCGGGGACCAGGGACGAAGCAGGGAAGGGGATGGGAGCCAGGGCTGAACTGGATCACACTGCTCAGCTGCGCAACAGAAGTCAAGGAGCCAAGAGAAAAAGCCAGCTATAACCTTTTCATCATACTGAGACTTTAATTCTGGGAACAAGAGTTATTTTTAATTCGTAGTGTCATCATTTGCTAGTGGTGTTAAGGCTGGAGAGACAACTTTACTTCTGGGGTTTTCACTGGGGACTGATGCAGCCTGTCTTTGCTGAATACAGCTGAAAAACTCTGGGGTCCTCTGACTACCTGCCATGATTCAGGTCTCCTTAAACTCACACCTTTCTGTAATATTCTCCCCTTGATCATAGAGAGGAGCAGAGACTTGCTTCTAATGAATAGAATTTGGCAAACAAATATAATGGGATGTCACTCCAATGCTTATGTTGTTACACAGGACTCCATCTTGCTTGCAGCCTTGCTCTACAGATACTCCTTGCTGGCATGATGAAGTAAACACAGTGCCGAGGAAGCCATTACGACTAGGAAGGCAGCAGCCTGCAGGAACTGGGGAACTTCCAGCAGCTGAGGGTGACCTCCCATCTCTAGTCAGCCAGAAGCTGGGGCATTCAGTCCAACGGTGGGAAGGAAATGAACTCTTCCAAAACTCTGAGTAATCTTGAAAGGAAATTCTTCCTCAGTCAGGCCTCCAGATGACAATATATCCCCAACTTACTTTCTCTGTAGCTTTATGGAATCTTAAGCAAACTGCATAGCTATGCTGCATTTAAACTCCTGACCCATAGACACTTTGAGATAATAAAGTTGTGTTTTGTGCTATTTTAAATCAAATTTCTGGTAATCTGTTACACAAAATATAAAGGTCTAGTGCCTTCTCCAAAGCTGTCATACTGATAGCCTTTGAGTGCCTTGATTTTTACCAGATCAAAGCATTTATCCTACTTTCCCAGACCATTTTATGATCCAAGGATTTGGCAACTGCCAGTACCTAAACTAGGAAATATTGCAACCTTTGTGATTCTACCTGAAAAATGAACTGTATCAGTTTGATTTTATTTATGCAGATGAAATTAGAAAATGCCTTAAATGTCTTGCAGAATTTTGGAAAGAGGGTAAAATTTGAGAATGTGCAAATGTGTTTACTATAATGTGCAGCTTTACATATGTGAAAGGTATTAATATTTTATTGTAACTATTATGACTTCACATATAAAAAGTAGCTAATTTTTAAAGTATATTGTGTAGTCAATAAGGATTTACATTTATTATATTCTGTTTAGATAACTATGTTCGGTAGATTTTAAAAATTTGGTGAGGTATACATTTATCATATTAAACACTCTCTTGTGAGAGTTTTTTTTTTTTTTTTTTTAACGTGGGTACCGGGAGTCAAACTCAGGACCTTGCACTTGCCAGCAAGCACTTGTGTCTCTGAGCGATATCACTGGCCCTTTTTTTCCTTTATGTGGGTACTGGAAGTCAAACTCAGGACCTCACGCTTGCCAGGCAGGTGCTTATGCCTCTGAGCTAGCTCACCAGCCCTTGTGAGAGCTTTTTAAATCAGAATTATTTCTGATAGAAGCAAAGACAGCATGAAGTCTCCAAGTTTAAATTTAGTTAAGTATAAAACTGTGTTTGTAGTAAAATGGGTGTATAAATATGATGTGGAAGTTACATAAAAATAAATGTGTAATTTTATTATAGTTATCCTTGTTAGAAATCCAAAATTTGAATGATATTGAGTAGGGCCTATAATAGAAGGTGGCATACTCCAATGGTAAAGAGTCATATAAGATATAGTACTTTCAATCACATTTTTTTGTGTGTGGGTACTGGGGGTCGACCTCAGGACCTCGCGCGCCAGCAAGCGCCCGTGCCGCTGAGCGATATCACTGGCCCTTTTTTCATATGTGCGTTGTGGGAGTCGAACTTGGGCCCTTGAGTTTGCCAGGGAGGCGCTTACACCACTGAGCCATCTCACCGGCCCTCAATCACATATTTTATACCGACAGAAATATGACAAATACTCAATATACTTGATTTGGTCCCAACTAAAATTAATGTTGCAATCAAAATACATACATTCTAAATTTTAGTAAATGATAAAATCTTGAAGGCAACTTTGACACTAGATCTGAACATACAATATTGGGGTAGATATCACCCTTTATATTTAATAAAGAAAATGGACATTAACAAATATCTACATGCTAGTTATCATGGTGAGAATCACTAGAAAATTAAATTCTAATTCACTTAATGCAATTATCAAAGATTGATCCCAGAAGATTAAAAGAAATTCTCAGAGGCTGTGGTGGATTGACAAGTGGTGGTCAACTGGAAACACCCAGCTGAACTGAATCAGCATGGTGCCGGGTGTGGAGGGCCCACCTGGAGACTGTTGCCAACAACATAAAAAGGAGAAATGGGGAGGAAGAGATGGTGCTGTTGGTTCTCCTCAAGGAGCTTGTCACGCTGGCTTTCCTGATAGGAACTTGGCTGTTCTCATCATTGGAGGAGCTCGGGACCTCATTGTCACTGAGGATGGCTGTGGTACATTTTGCGGGAGCACTGGTCCTAACTGAACATCGCTTCCTGGCTCTGGTGCAGATCCCTCAGCCTGCTGGCACAGATCCTTCATCCCATTGGCACAGACTTTCTAGCATACACCATGGACCTTTGGGCCTTCCCAGCACAGATCCATGAAACAGACTTGCATGAGACATTGTTGTGGGCTCTGGGCCTCCAGCTGGACATGTGAGGGCATTGTCATGGGCTCTAGGTCTTCAGCTGGACTCATACATGACATTGCTGTGGAATCCAGGCCCTCAGCTGGATTCTTTGGGTCTTTAGTGTGCGTATAGATTTCCTACACTCTTTTTGTATTTGACTCTTGGGTGACTACTATAAAATAATCCTATAAATTATGTGTCATGTATTATATATTTTCCCTTGCAAACCCTGACTACAACAGAGGTCTAGAAACTTTTGTCTTAGGACTTTGAGAAAATAAATATCTGTCTTAGTGAGAATTATGTTTTAGAAAACAATGTCAATTCACTTAAACTTGCAAGTTATGTTACAGGACACTGGCAAAATGGAATTAGAAGGCACAGTGGGAGCACGAAGAAGTGAGCCATCAAAAAATTGAAAAGTGGGTGATGAACAAATTTTGTTTTTGAGATTGAATATGACTTGAAAAATCAAAAGAATAATAGTCACAAAGACATAGAACTAAAATATGATAAAATATGAAGGATTGACAAGAACCTATATTAAATATTTTATCACCATGTGAATTTGCTAAGATTACCTTCAACATTTGTGCTGCAGTATTTTTAGTAATTACTTTCACTCTGATAAATTGACATCCTTTTTTTCTTTCAAGATAAAATGAGAGTTAAACCTTATTTAAATTTCATAAACAGTATAAAAGTTCTAGACAAAGGGGTTACCTATCGTGTATGTAACATCCAAATACAGTACTAGTTATTTTTATCTAAAATATCCATATTGATCAAGTTCATAGGGAAGTCATGTAATTATAACATTTTAGAACACACAGCCATCCCTCTATATCTGTGAGTACTGTGTCTGAGGATTCAACCAACCAAAGTTATAAAATATTTGGGAAAAGTAAAACTCGTTTTTCTACTGAACACGTACAGACTTTATTCTTGTTATTTTCTGAATAATAAGATATGACAACTCTTTTAAAAAATTTGCATTACTTTAGGTATAAGAATCTAGAGATGATTTAAATTATACAGGAGGATGCATGTAGATTATATGCAAATTGTACTAAGCCATCTTGTATTAGGAACATACACATCTTCAGATTTTGGTATCCAGTAGGATCCAGGAAGCAACCCCCACATATATAGACCACTGTGCTTTGTGGTAGATATTTTATACTGAATTCCTATAGGAATAATGGTGTGTAAGTAATACTGGAAAAAATGTAAATACCTAAAAATCCCCAAGCTCTGTTAATAGAACGCTGAAGGTACAACATAAACAATAATGTGATACTTAGCTCTTTGTGTCAATTATTGTCCAGGTACTTGATATAGCACTACTCTTGATGCTTCTGTGAAGATTTTTAGATGAAATTACATTTAAATTGTTGGAGTTTGTGTAAAGCAGGTTGCTTTCATACGGTGGGCAGGCCTCATATAATCAACTGGGGGCGTTAAAGGAGCAATGATTTACATCCACATCAAAGAAAGAATTCTGACAGCAGACTGTCTGGACTTGGTCTTCAATCATTCCCTGAGTCTCCAGCCTGCTGGTCAACCTTTTATCTCAACTCATAATCACTCGGAATAAGTCTCCTTCTTCCTCTACTCTGTCTAAATATCCTATATTATTAACAATTGAAGACAAAGGCATATGCAAGAACTTTCTGTACAGAACATCAATGGCACAAGAAATGTACCAAGAATCAACAAATGGTATCATATCAAAATAAAAAGATTCTACACAGTAAAGGAAACAAACAACAGATTAAAGAGCTAACCTACAGAATGGGAAAAAATACTGACAACTATTGCTCAGAGTGTGGACAACAGCAAGAATATGTAAAGAACTAAAAAAAATTAGAGCCCCCCCCAAAAGGATGTTCAAAAATGACCAAGTGAAATGAATAGACACATCTTAGAAGTACAAACGACCAAAACATACATGAAAAAATATTCAGCATCTCTGGCCATAGATTTCATAGATATATAGATATATAATATACATATGGAAATACCTATGTTTTACCAATATAAGTTATTTTAAAAAGTTAAAAAAAGTTATGTTATTAAAATAAGTTAGAAAAAAAATCTTGATAAATGCTCTGCTCCCCAAAGAATTTATCATGGCTATATTTTTCATATATTTGTAAATCATGAATTGACCAGAACAACTAATACTTGGTTATCATTTAGTTAAGAGTTATTGTTTGGACTGATATTATATTTACCTTCAATGGTTATTCCATCTTTATTTATTTATTTTTTGGTACTGGGAATCAAACTCACAACCTTGCACTTGCCAGGCAGGTACTGTGCCGCTGAGCTATATCCCTGGCCCATTTTTCTAACATTAATTTGCTTTTAAAAACTAATGATGTATTAAGAATTTTCGGGGCTGGTGAGATGGCTTAGCAGCTTAAGCGCCTGCCCGGCAAGCGTGAGGGCCCAAGTTCGACTCCCGGAACCCACATATGAAAAAAGGGGCCGGTGATATCGCTCAGCGGCACGGGCGCCTGCTGGCATGTGAGGTCCTGAGTTCGACCCCCCGGTACCCACAAAAAAAAAAAAAAAAGAAAGAATTTTCATGCATATTTCATCAAAAGCATTTACAAAAAGACACAAAATAATTTATTTTCCTGATAATCCATCCATGTTGGCAACTATGTTTTTTTAAGCAGATAGCACTCTGATAAATTATCCAATATGTAGGAATCATGGCATGAATCTAGAAACTTTTTGCAGGTGCTTGTAATGAGATGTTCATGATCACACACCACTTGTGCACTCAGAGAATGACAGAGCCTCCAGTTGTGAAAGACTTTTATATGGGGAGGATTCTTTTAGCAATGTTTAGTCATGCTGCTTTGGTTCAGTGGTGATGTACTTCCTAGTAAATATATTTATTATGCTTAGTGGATCTTGAACTTAAGGGAAATATTACTAGACAAAAATTTTGGTGGAACGGATCAATTGAGAATTTATTCGTTTTAATAACAAAATCTGAAAAGCTCTGAGCTTAAAGGTGTTTGCAGTACTTGGTTTCCAGGTTTCAATCCAATTTTAATTTTCAACTGCAGAGCTCTCCAGGCTATCATGAGAAATATTTCATTTTCTTATATAAAGAAAATATTGTTTCAAGTGAAAAATAAATGTTGATATCAAGATTTATGAATTGTGGTGCTATATAAATTCCCCTTGAAAAACAGATTACAGAATAACAGATAAAATGGACCATTCACAACAAAAGGCTTTTATTCAAAGGCACAAGGCTAATCAAGCTTGAGCGGTAAAGGACTTTAAGATAATATAAACAGGGAGCTAGTGACTTGGAATGTTGAGTGATAATTTCCAAGGAAGGCAGATAAATCACTTGATGTAATATGAATACAAATAGCTAGCAGAAGCACAGACCATAACAATGTATTTCCTGGTTGTTTACTACTGAAATATTTAAATATTTAATACTTGAATATCTGAATCTCATATCTGAGCACAAATATTGAGTTTCTCTAATTTATCATGATGAAAAATATATAGATTCTACCACTCTCTAGATTCTATTTTACTCATAGCTACTGTGTCGTGTGACTCATATACCACCATCCATACACACACTTTCTAAAAATTCAGAGAATTTTTACACACTTTTGAACATGTATAAATAATACTGAATTTTTTTTTAATGTGGGTACCAGAAATAGAACTCAGGACCTCGTGCTTGCCAGGCAGGTGATTATGCCCCTGGCCCTGAATATTTTAACTTGACTTTAATCTTTATATTTCTATATTTTGAATGAGAATTCTCCTCTACATACATATTAATTATATTGGCAGTTATTAAACTTTAGTCTATAAACTAATACTGGTGAATTACATGCCAAATTATACATCACCTGTCTTTTATATACCTGTACTGAATTATAAATACTTTTTAGATAGGTACATTTGAGAGTAACTTTCTCTATATATAAATTTGTTGATATAATAATTTTTTTGTCTTGATTGTAAAAATTCTTGTATAATCAGAATCTTTTATTGACATGAAACATTACAGTTTTGAAACTGAAATTTACAAATTCCATAATAATGTGATTCTTCTTTTGGGGTCATAAATTGACCATTGTCTATCAAGAAAAATATAGTAATACAGTTTTTAATCAATACAACATAATAGGGGCTATGGTTTTCAGCCTTAAATTTATATTTCAAAGTAAGTGCACCTTTCTATTTAAGAAAAAAATAAAATATGCAGAAAAATTATGAGGGGATAAATTAAGTAGAGATGGAGAGAAGCAATTGTCACTCACTGTATTTTTCTCTATTTCTATTTCTTCACTGTTCACTCTTACATATTTTTCTTGTTCCAACGTTTGTGTTTAATGGCTCTACCAAACCAATAAAACTGTCAGTACGTGAACCAACAATTTTCAAAGAGAGGTCCTAGAATCCCTGAGTGCTTCTGAGACATTTTCAGCAGTTTTATAAAATGTGACTCTTTCCAAAGCACTATGGCATTCTTTGCATTTCATAGTCCATATCTCCTGAGTAGAGTCGAGTTCTCAGAAGCTTCTAGATGTTTGACATCACAACAAACTAAACTTAGATGTAGACAGGAAAATGTAGCTGACTTCTGTTAATGCAGATGTTGACAAAAGTTTTCAAAATGTAAAACAATGCCAATCTTCTGACTGAATAGTTTTCTGATTTGAAAAATATAGTTATTTTAAAGTAAGGTTAACATCTGAGTTTATAACTGAATTTTAAATGAATTAACAAGTAAAAATATCTTAAATTTATCTGTTTTAAGTTCTCACACTGCAAATATTAGTAGATATTGCTTATGTACAAGACAATTTGGAATGCTCAATAGCTTCTAAATATATTGTTAGAAGTTCCAAAACTTTGAAAACTTCTGCCCAATTAATCACCAATTCACAAACATATTGTCATTTTCTATGAGTGTAAAAATTCAAAGTGAGGAGGCTCTTCAGAATATACTTCTTCTGCTGTTAACCCATTTAATGAAAATATAGTAACAGCTTTAATATACAAATTGCTGTCCTGATTATTGGTACTAAAATTATCACATAACTTCATGTCTATGGAAGAAGGAAATATTGTGTTGGAACCATCATATTCTTCTAACCACTAAGATAGTCTTATTTTCTCATGATATTACTCTGACATGGAGCATTGTTTGACAAATACTGGTTTTCGTATTTTTAAAGTAATTGTTATGTGTTAACTAATCTTTATCCAGAATTATAGCAATGAATCAAAGTGACAGCCTTTCTACCTCTAAGGATCTAGTCCTGCACTGTGTATACTCTCTCAAGAAACTTTAAGCTTATTGTAGGCAAAATAGAATAAAAAAAAATATCTTACATATCAGCTTTTTAGGACATATTAAAATGAAAACTTTTGATTTACAAAAGTTGATCTTGGTGAAAAGAATAACATATTTTTGAAAGGCAAATTGAAGGGATGTAATTCAGCAGGGCATAAGTTTGTATCAAAGAAGTAGAGAAATGATAAAGGAAGACATATGACTCCAGGAAGACATTGCTGATAGGTAATCTGTCTTGAAAAATGGGTTATAAGAAAATAATGAAACTGCAAAATGGGCTAAGACTTATGGAGATCACATATAGAGATGCAAATCCAGTCCTGTAAGCCTTGCTAGCAGAGACCTCTGCATCCCCACAAGGTTGCAGAGGATACATGCTAAGGTTTGAAATGCATCCATTTCAACAAAAGCATGTGCCTTATACAGGCTGGGCTCAAGAGTTATGTAGGTTATGCTTCTTCTTCTTCTTCTTCTTCTTGTCTGGCAAGGGCCTTGGTCAACAATTTTCTGTAGGTTGCACATGAATCATAACACAGAAGCGATTCTCATCTGTGGTGCATAATTTTTCATAACTGCATTCAAAATTGCCAATGGAAACACTTCAATTTTTACTTACAGAACTCACATGAGTCTCCTGAGTAACACCACAGATGCATGAAGTTAAATCGTTACATGTAGGAAAGACCTTCGTGACTGAACTGTAGAGTCCAGTCCCAGACTCCTCCCTTGTAAGGATTTACATCTGCATGACATAGATATTACCAATTCCAGTATAAATTCTAGTCATTAGAACCCAAGGCCATTGCCTTTCAGCAAAACACACTCACACTTACACATGTGAATGGGGAGGGCAGGATATTCAGAAAAAAATGTAAGAAAGAAAACAAGGAAGGACTTAGCAAACAGTTTTTAAATCTTCTTTCTTGGACTGTGAACTTGAAAAATATGGAACCTCTTTTTAAATCCAGAGTACAAATTTCCACAGCACTATCTCAGGCTGTGTGTCCTACAGAACATTTGAAAAGCCTAGAATTTGTAGAAAAAATATTTGATTCAGTATGTAGGCAAGAAAAATCTTACAGCTGTGAGAATGTAGACAGTAAGTCAGTTTTCAAATGTCTTAGGAAGTCAGAGAAGCATATCACACGGAGTCATCCCATTATTTAGGAGTAGGACACTTGTATACTCTTGAATCAGATGCTATTATAACTCACAATGCCACAATGATGCATAACTGCTCAAATAAAGCTCTGACTGGGACAGTGGCAAAGCTGTTTGTCAAGGAAATGTAAATTCTTGGGCTTACCACTGACCTACTTACTGAGTCTGACACCGTAAGGAAGGAGCCCATAAATCTGCTTTAATATGTCTTTCAGGTAATTCTGATCCACAATTACTTTGAAAATGACTGTTCTTGGGTAAGACATAGTGCCCTCTAGTGTTCACATTTGCAAACAACAGCTAGCTCCCAGATTTTACCTGGTCAGACTTGGAGAGATGACAAGCAAGTGAAGGAAAAAGTCTAGGATAAAATGTGTCTCTTCCATGTAAGAAATATTTTACTAAGGTAGGAGGTAACTGTGCTAATAATTTTCAAATTAAACTAATAGGGAGGAGGACCAAGGTGGTGGAGTGGTGAGCAGCACAGAAAGAGCCTCTCTGGGGCCGGTGAGATGGCTCAGCGGCTTAAGCGCCTGCCTGGCAAGCGCGAGGGTCCGAGTTCGACTCCCGGATCCCACATACGAAAAAGGGACCGGTGATATCGCTCAGAGGCACGGGCGCCTGCTGGCGCGCGAGGTCCTGAGGTCGACCCCCCGGTACCCACAAAAAAAAAAAAAAAAAAAAAAGAAAGAGCCTCTCTGAGAGTCACCATCCAGACATTGGAATATAGAAACTCCAGGAAGACAAGAAAGAGGGAAGTGGATCCCCTGGACTCAGGAAAGATCTGAGGTGTAATTTGAAGCCCACGGAGAAAGTGAAGAGAGAAATCTCAACAAAGAAGAAGGAGGTAGCTGCCGACACCTTCTCCCTGAGTTGGGACTTGCTGCGTGACAGGAGCAGTTCAAACCTGCAGACACACGGTGACTACCGGTGACCCCAGGGGCCTCCACAGAAAAATGCAGCAGTGCAGGGGAGCAGCAGACATGAAGGACCACACTGGCTGGTGGTGAGGGCTGAGGGTTCAGTTGTCCTGCCCAAGAGAGCGATTGGCTGGAAGCCATCTTGGGAAGCAGCTGAGCTCAGAACTCAGAACAGCTGCTGGCTCCATCTGGCTTCCAGCTGGGCTCAGGCCTGTGGAAGGTGAACTGATGGCTGCAGGCTGAATGAGTCTGGTCTCAGCCAGAAAGGACAGGCTCACTGAGATTATCCACTACCCCGCCAATAAGCTGCTGCTGGCTTGCTGAGATAAATCAACATGGATCAGGACTCCATCTCCACACATTGTCTACCAGTGACAGCAGAGACAAACCTGGAATTAAACTTTTTTCTTTATTTTTTCCTTTCTCTTGTTTGTTTTTCGTTGTTGTGGAGGTGGTTTCTTTGTTTGTTTTCCCTCATTGTTTAATCTGTTTTTATATGAGTGTAAATGGAGTGTCTACCCTCTTTGTGGTTGTGGTTCTGTTCTGTTCTTCCTTTTATCCCATCCTTCTCTTTTTCCTTCCTGTCTTCTGCACCAGTTTCCCAAAGTTAGAGTGATCCCTCTTTGTCCTCCAACCTTCTAATTCTTTCCTCTTCTTCCACTTCTCTACTTTCTCCTTAACTCATTTTAAATTTTAACCCAAGGGCAAAATTGACATATTAAGGACTTGTATACTGCATATAATTTTCTGGTTTGTTTTAGATTTTGTTATATAACCACAAATCTAGTTTATACAGTTAAAAGTGGCCAATAACTGATTAGCTCAGTCAGTCATTTTCTAAGCTGTGTTTCATGCTTTTGGTACCTCTATAGCCAAAAGTGACATAATTGTTCTAAACAGCTGTTCTTCCTGGCATTCCATGACTAAGATTGACTAAGGGTCACAGAAAATACTGTGGCATAGTGCCAAAGAACAAAGGACTGGACCAAACAGGCAGCAACTTCTCATCTCCAACAAATTGAAGAGGTAGGATCTTGCAACAGACTCAAAACCCAAAAACAAGCTACACCTGGAAGATACCTCAGAGAAGTAGTCATCTCCTAAGGGTTTTAAATACTAGCAATAAAGCAACTTATCATAGACAATTTATAAACATCAACCCAGGAATTGAAAGAAAGAAAGAAAAGAAAATGAAAATACACTTAAACAAGATGCAACCCCAGACATCCAGTTCACCAAAGGCAAACCCAGGGGGCAATGAGGTGGGACAATCCAAAAGCCACCCACCTGGCATCTCTGAAGTGGTAACAACAAAGCGATTGAACAAGGCTCTGGAAAAAATCAAATCAGAAATAATTTCTCTGATAACTGCAGAGATGATATCCACAATGAAGACCATGCTTAGGTACTCTAGAGTAAATACAGACAAAAAAACAGATGAGCTTAAAAAAGTTATGGAAGCCATGAATGCTCAGAATAGGAAAGAAATGGAATCCATAAGGCAGATTCAAGCATATATCCAGGAGAACAAAAATTCTATTGAAAGTATTCTCAGTAGATTAAGCCAATGTGAGGACATGATCTCAGATATAGAAGACAGGTTTGCAGTTAGTGATCATGAAAAGAAAGAATTCTTAAAAATAGCAAGGGACCATGAGAAATCAATCCAGCAGCTGCTAAATGAGGCAAAGAAGAATAACTTAAGATTGATTGCAGACAATGAAAAAGCAGGAGATAGCATAAATAATATAAAAAACTGTTCACAGACATCATGACAGAAAACTTCCGTGGTAGAGAAAAATAATTTGATGTACAGATAAGTCAGGCATGTAGAACTCCAATTACCCTTGATCAAAAAAAAAAAAAAATCTTCAGCCAGGCATAGTCAAGATTCAAGAAATTCAACAGAAGAGTAGAATCTTAAAAGCTGTTAGAGAAAAGAAACAAATTACCTATAAAGGAAACCCAGCAGAATCACAGCTGACTTCTCAGCACAAACCCTCAAGTCAAGAAGAGCTTGGAGTGAAGTATTTCAAGTTCTAAAGGAAAATAACCTTCAACCCAGATTGATGTACCCTGCAAAACTATCTTTCAAAACTGATGGAGAAATAAATACTTCCATGACAAAGAACATCTGAGGAAAGTTATGACCACCAAACCAGCACTCCAAAATGTTTTGAAGGACATTCTAGAAAGACATGACAAGGACTACAACTCCAGGAACCTCAACAGAAGGAATCCACCAGGCAAGGCAAACAATTAAACAGAGGGAGGGGAAAAAAAAAGAGGGGGAGCAAACAACAGGAAAATAATATGACAAGGATAAGTCAATACATATCAGTTTTAACCATCAATGTTGATAGTCTCAATTCACCAATCAAAAGACACAGACTGGTAGGATGGATCAAGAAACAAGATCCAGCAATATGCTGCGTACAAAAAACACATTTAATTCAAAAAGAAATTCATAGACTGAAAGTCAAAGGATGGAAAATAATACTCCGTGCAACAGGAACCCAGAAAACAAGCAGAGGTAGTTATTCTTTTGCACGCAAAGTGAATTTCAAGCCAAAACTTATTAAAAGAGATAAAGGTTACTAAATCCTTGTAAAGGGAACAATCCAAGAGGAAGAGATAACAATCATAAATATATATGCAACAAATGCCAGTGAACCTAACTATATAAAACAAATATTAATGGGCATGAAAAATCACATAAGCCCTAATACAATTGTACTGGGGGATCTCAGTACCCCACTGTCACAAAAAGATAGACCAACTAGACAAAAAATCAACAAAGAAATATTACAACTGAACCAAACTTTTGAACAAATGGACTTAGTGGATGTCTACAGTGTGTTCCACCTCACAACATCAGAAAACACATTCTTCTCAGCTGCACATGGGACGTTCTCCAAAATAGACCACATACTAGCTCATAGAACCTGCTTAAGTAAATGCAAAGGAATTGAAATTATCCCATGCATATTATCAGAACATAGCGCAATGAAATTGGAAATCAATAGCAAAAGAAACAACAAGATCTTCCTAAACACATAGAAATTAAATAGCACCCTCCTGAACAACCAATGGGTCACAGATGAAATTAAAGAAGAAATTAGACAGTTTCTACAATTGAATGATAATGACAGTACAACATACCAGAACTTATGGGACACAATGAAAGCAGTCATAAGAGGGAAATTTATAGCAGTAAATAACCATATCAGGAAAACAGAGCAAACACAACTTAATGGTGAACCTCAAACCTCTAGAAAAAGAAAAGCAGGCTAAGCCAAAAGCTCATACAAGAGAGGAAATTATAAAGATCAGAGCAGAAATTAATGCATTGGAGACCAAAACAACAATACAAAAAAAAAAAATCAATGAATCAAAGTGTTGGTTCTTTGAAAGATTAAATAAAATCAAGAAATCCTTATCCAACCTTACTTAAAAAAGGAAAGAAGGGCCGGTGAGATGGCTCAGCAGCATAAGTGCCTGCCTTGCAAGCACCAGGGCCCGATTTCGACTCCCGGATCCCACATACGAAAAAGGGACCAGTGATATCGCTCAGTGGCACGGGCGCCTGCTGGCGTGCGAGGTCCTGAGATCGACCCCCCGGTACCCACAAAAAAAAAGAAAAGGAAAGAAAAGACTCAGATCCATGCAATTAGGAATGAAAAGGATGAAATCACAACAGACCCTGCAGTTATCCAGAAGATCATCTATACCCACTTTGAAAACTTGTATTCTAATAAGATGGAAAAATGAAGAAGAAATGGACAGATTCCTAGATATATATGAATTACCAAAGCTGAATTAAGAAAATATAAAAATCCTAACTAAACGAATATCAATCAATGCAATCAAAGATGTAATTAAAAACCTCCCAACAAAGAAAAGCCCAGGCCCTGATGGATTCACTGCTGAATTCTACAAGAAATTTAGAGAAGACTTAACAGCACTACTTTTCAAACTCTATAATGAAATTGAAAAGAAAACAATACTCTCAAACTCATTCCTGGAAGCAAGCATTACTCTGGTACCAAAACCAGAGAAGGACCCAACCAAGAAAGAGAACTACAGGCTAATCTCCCTAATGAACATACATGGAAAAATCCTCTTAAAGATACTGGCAGACGGAATGCAGCAAATCATCAAGATTATACAACATGACCAAGTGTGATTCATTCCAGGGATGCAAGGATGGTTCAACATATGTAAGTCAATAAATGTAATGCACCATATTAACAGAGCCAAGGACAAAAATCATATGATCATCTCAGTAGATGCAGAAAAAGCTTTTGACATAGTCCAGCACCCATTCATGATAAAAAACCATATAGAAAATTGGAATAGAAAGTCTTTTACTCAATCTGATAAAAGTCATCTATGACAAACCAACAGCCAATATCATACTAAGTGGACAAAAACTGAAGGCTTTTTCTCTAAAATCAGGAACCAGACAAGGATGTCTACTGTCTCCAGTCTTATTCAACATAGTCCTGGAAACTTTAGCCAGAACAATTAGACAAGACAACAAAATAAAAGGAATAACATTAGGAAAGGAAGAAGTTAAATTATCATTATTTGCACATGACATGATACTCTACGTAGAAGACCCTAAAAACTCCACTAAAAAAAAATGCTAGATTTAATAAGCAAATTCAGTAGCGTAGCTGGATACAAAGTCAACACTCAACAATCAATAGCTTTCCTGTACATGAATAACAAACTCACTGAAAGAGAAATTAGGGTATCAACACCTATCACAATAGCATCCAAAAATATGAAATATCTGGGAATCAATCTAACAAAAGATGTAAAAGACCTCTACATTGAAAACTACAGTACTCTGAAAATGGATATTGAAGAGGATATCAGAAAATAGAAAAATATCACTTGCTCTTGGGTAAGAAGAAGTAATATAGTGAAAATGGCCATACTTCCAAAATTGTTATACAGATTTAATGCTATTCTGATCAAAATTCCATCAACATATCTCACAGAATTAGAGAAAACAATCCTAAAATTCATTTGGAACCAGAACAGACCTAGAATATCAAAGGCAATTCTGGGCAACAAAGGCAAGGCAGGAAGCATCACAATCCCTGATTTGAAATTATACTATGAAGATACTGTGATAAAAACAGCATGGGGCCGGTGAGATGGCTCAGCAGCATAAGCACCTGCCTGGCAAGGGTGAGGGCCCGAGTCTGACTCCCGGAACCCACATACGAAAAAAGGGCTGGTGATATCGTTCAGTAGCATGGGTGCCTCCTCGTGTGCCAGGTCCTGAGGTCAACCCCTGGTACCAACAAAAAACAAACAAACAAACAAACAAAAAACAGCATGGTACTGGCAAAAAAAAAAAAACAGACCAGGAGATTAATGGAACAGATTAGAAGATGCAGAAACAACTCCTGACGTACTAAGTCACCTTATCTTTGACAAAGGTGTCAAACACATTCACTGGAAGAAAGATAGCCTCTTTAATAAATGGTGCTGGAAAAACTGGCTCTGCACATGCCAAAGATTAAAATTAGACCCATATCTTTCACCATGCACTAAACTAAATTCAAAATGGATCAAAGATCTAAATACTAAAACAGAAACATTAAATCTGCTGGAAGATGGAATAGGTAAAACTCTTGAAGACACTGATGTAGGCAAAGAATTTATGAATAAAACCCCAATCGTACAGGATCTATCACAAAGAATCAACAATTGGAATCTCATCTTATTTAGAAGCTTTTGCACAGCAAGAGAAACCATCAATACAGTGAAGAGGCAACCCACAATGTGAGAAAAAATATTTTCCAGCTGTTCCTCAGACAAAGAATTACTATTGAGAATATATAAAGAACTCAAAAAAATCAGACCACCCAAATTTAAAGACCCAATCCAAAAGTGGGCATCTGAGATGCATAAACACTTCTCGGATGAAGAAACACAAACAGCAAATAAATATATGAAAAAATGTTCAACATCACTGGTCATTTGAGAGATGCAAATTAAAACAACACTGAGATTCCATCTCACCCCAGAAAGAATGGCTATTATCAAGAAATTAACCAATAACAAATGCTGGAGGGGCTGTGGGGAAAAAGGAACCCTTCTCCACTGTTGGTGGGAGTGTAGATTGGTGCAGCCACTGTGGAAATCAGTGTGGAGTTTCCGTAAAAAACTAAGATTGGAGATTCCATTTGACCCAGATATTCACCTTCTGGGTATCTTCCCTGAAGAATTAAAAACAATGTACCACAGTGATATATGTGCACCCATGTTTACAGCAGCACAATTTGTAATAGCTAGATCTTGGGAACAACTCAGATGCCCATCAGTCAAGGAATGCATAAAAAAGATGTGGTATTTTTATACAATGGAGTACTACTCAGTCATAAAGAAGGATAAACTGGAGACTTTTATAGGTAAATGGATGCAACTTGAGACCATACTCATAAGTGAAATAAATCAGACACACATGTGTAAACAATGTACTGTCTCCCTCGTGTGAAAAGCTGAAAGAGTACATAAGATCCAAAGTGTACAATAGATATTGTAAAATGTGAAGAAACTGTTCAAAGGCAAAGAGAAACTGGGATGGGGGAATGGAGAAAAAGAAGGGAAAGGCAAAAGCAAAAAAAAAAACATATATATATGTATATATTTTTATATACATATATTTTTATATACATATATATTTTTACATATATATATGTAAAAGATATTTAAGATAGCTATACTACTAATTTCTCCTAGTTCATTGAAAAGAAAGGTGTGTGCTAACATCTTTTGATGAGTGAATGCTCTACTCTGAGTAACTAATTTAAAGATAACAATATGCAATATAAATCATTGTTACTCTCTTATTTTGTTGTTTTGAAATTTTGTTCTTTTTTCTCTTTAAAATAAAAATTAAAAAATAAATAAATAAATAAAGTAACAGAATTCTACTCCCAATAATCTCATTTGTATCATACTGGATTCATATATATCGAGGAAAGTTAAATAAACTCCAAATAATGCTTTGTTGTTTACTCTTGAGTTTCAAGTTGAACATTTGTAATCGATGGAAATATAAACACAATGGTTATCTTTCTTACAGTTTGGAAGCTACTTTTCAAATATCAAGGCAAAACTTACAGGTCTGAGCATAGCTTTTTGCCAAAAGTAGAGTATAGAGAGGACATGGTATATGAATGATATCAGCATAGCCTTAATGTGACTTAGAAAATAAAATTTTGATCAGTGACAAGAGTACAAATATACAGAATACAAGCTTGTTAAGTGAAGAAGTTTTTGATAATAGACATAAGGCCCTAGTTGGGGTTGGGGAAAAGATAATTACAAGGAAAGGTAAGAATTAAGCTGAAATAGAAGAAAGACCTTGTCCTCTAGGTATATGTTAACCACAGTAAGGCAGAAACTGTGGCTTGACATGTATGGGCAGAGAGAGGAAGAATGTGCCACAGGTACCTCAGAGCTTGATTGAAGCATGCATGAGCTGCAAAGTTGCCTCATTCTCTCTTTGATTTTGTGGCAATACTAAGATGTGTGGCCTACAAAGTTCTTCAAATTGGAATAACAGACAAAGAAAATATAATAACTTTGTGATCTGAGACTGAGAGAAACTACAGAATTATAATCAATGCATGTCAGCCTAAAGGTCTAAAACAAGAAAGAATCAGGAACCCATCAGCAGATATCAATTCAAGAACAAATTCCAGTGTAAAGGCCAGTGAGGACAAGAAAATGAGTGGATAATATCTCCCAAGAAAATCAGAAAGTTTTACCTTCAACCAGTGTGTGTGAGTAAACTTTCCATCACTGTGAAAAAATACCTGAGATAAACCATATAAAAGGAAGAAAGATTTATTTTGGCTTACAGTTTCAGAGTTGCTAGTCCATGGTCACCTGACTCTGTTGCTTTTAGTCCTGTGGCAAGGCAGTACTTCACGGCAGAAGAACATGGTGGAGGAAAGCTTCTTATCTCACAGCAGCCAGAAAGCTAAGATAAAGAGTTTGTTTTATAACACAGTTCTTCCCTCAAAACCTATTAAACTATGAAACCATAAATGAATTAATCCATTCACAAAGTCAGTGCCCTTATGGTCAAATCAAATCCCAAAGGCCCCATCTTGGAACACTGCTTTACTGGGGGCCAAGCCTTTAACATATAAGATCGTGGTAGATGTTTAAGACCCAAACCATATAAATTCTGAAAAATCCTATTAGGAAGAGACTCTCTGAAGCAGAAAAATGGTCCTGATAGTATGTCTTAACTTTGCATTTACAGAATATTTAAATGGAAATAACTGCATCATGCCAGAGGAGGTCAAATTATATTTAATAGGCAAATTTAAGCCCACTCCTCTGTTCCACCATCAACAACAATGTGTGCACCGTGGTGCAACAATGTGTGCATCAAGGTCAATTGCAGACAATAGAATTAAAATTGTCAGAGGTAAAATATAAAATCCAAAAGGAATCCAGTCCATGGACCTGTCTTTTCCAATAATATTCTCAGGTCTTCTAAGTATAGCCCTTCTTATAGCAAGTGAGGCACTTTAGTAACAGCTTAGATGAGAACGTCGATTTTCTATCCAAGGCAATTTTATCTTTGCACCTAAGTAAATGTACTCTTTATCAGAAGCAATGGTTATGGGCAATTCATGCACTGCATAAAAAGCAGCAATAAACTATATTTGTCGAAATAGAAATTTTATTATCATACCAGAATCTCTTCAAATAAATTTGAGAATAAGCTACAACAATCAAGATGTTTCTCAGTAAAATTTTTTGGAGAACAATTAATAGGACTTGTTTATCAAAGCTAAGCTGAGTAATGTGGCATGTGTGGTTTGCAAAGACTGGCACTCATTCCAGGCCATCAGGAACAACATACAGCCATGGTTTGAGTGCAAGCAATCGAAGATATGCTTCATAAAATGATGCCAAACGTGATAATAAATGCCTTCTATAAAGACAGGACTTACTCATGAAAGACATTCTTTGTGAACAGATAACTCGGGCTGACAGCTTGTGAATTCCAGAATTTTTCAGGCAGTTTTTCTGCTACCTTTCTCTCTGGACCAAGTTTATAACGTTAACTGATCATCACAGAAAGTTGTTTAGGGAAGCATTTTAGAAGCAGAATTTGTAAAACTTTGTATTCAAAATGGCATTAAACAAGGAAAATGTCATATTACTTTTCTAGATATGTACGAGGAAATCTCTGTGTTAAGATTCTAGCAAAACACGCATGGTTACAAAATTAAGTTTGCAGCTTTATCCTGAGGTAAAAGTTTCTAAACAGTACACATTTTTAAAACACACCCATAAATCTACTTAAAGGGCCTATTTATTCAGGGCTATGAACATACCATTGTCATTGTCAATTTGTCTGTAGTCTGTTCTGGTGGGTGACATTGTTCTTGAGTAGTAATCAATTGCTGTCTTCGTGCCATCTGGCATTCCGTTGCTAAGCACAGCTGAAACACTTTAAGGTGATGCGCATGTGGAAGAAAGCAGGGTTTATGTTCATCACTCTGTAACAGTGCAGACAGCCCAGTCAATAAATCCTTCCTATGCTAAGGTGTTTCCACGGTCTGCTTTACCTAATAGGTGCTGAAATGCTTTGGCAACTCATTTAAGAAAATATGGTGAGAAATAATCATTGCAATGAAATGCTTTAAGATCTTACCTTGCTTACAGAATAGTCTCTTTTTCTCCCATATTGTTTATTAATACATATTGTCTGTACAAACTAATGGGTTTCATTTTGGCAGCTTTAGACTTGCACAACTTATGGTTCAGTCATTTTCTCCCCCGTCTACCTTCGCCCCACCCACCCCCTTAGTTTTACATGTTTTGGGGAGGAGTTCAGTGTGGATAATGTATTTTGATCATATTCATGTCCCCTAGAGGGAATACCATTTCTTCTTTAGGATTGAATATAAACAATTCATGAACACTTATATAATTGCATTAAAATATTACTGAAGACTATGAGTTATTTGTTCTTTATTGCTTAGAAATATGTTACAATGTTTCACATTAACTCATTTTCACCTATAACAAGGGCTGAAATAATTTGTCACTAAATTGCTTAGTGTAAAAGCCCATATTTTAATACATACTTCTTCAAAGAAAATAAACATGTAATAGGAGTGTCCTAAACAAATATAGCCTGTGTTCAGTTCTAGGAATTGAGTTCCTTTAAATACAAAATTTAAGTAAAAACTGAAAATCTGATTATTAATGATTTACCTTCAAAACATCATAAATAATGACTTTTAAACTTGTGTATGGTAAAATTTTACATGGACCTCCTCAGAGCAGGAATGGAAAGGTGTAGGTTATAGCTGCAATTATAATGTACAAGTTCACCAGTACATTCCATGAAATATCTCTCTGCCACTGTATTTCATGACTACCATAATCAGCATAACCCACCTTGGGGGTATAGGTGACTACTTGAAGAACGTCTTCCTGAATTTGATATTCCAAATATTCTATTGCTTTCCTTAAACAAAAGAAACATGTCTAACCTTCAAATAAATTGCTGCTATGAGTGTATCCAGCTGGAGTAAAAGTGGTTCAGAAAAAACTTGGGGAAAGATACTGTACAGGGACAAATCCCTGTACTAGATAACCACCAATAACAGATGAATGGCTTTAAAAGATATCAGCAGTGATGAGAAGCATTAAAAAGGTGCACTTTCTCTTCATAACAGTGAAGCTATTAGACAAACAAGTATTCTGTACATTTAAACTGGTTGAAGGGGAAAAAAAAGATCTACATGTTTTATACACTAATTACTGTAGCCAAGTAACTACATTTTTCTTATGTGTATCTATTACATGCTGAGGCATTTGCAAGGTGCTGTGAAAGCAAAGATAAAGAAAATGAAGCCCCTTCTGTAAACTCAAATATAGGACTGACACAGAACATCGACCCCTGAGATAAGATATGAACTCACAAATGTCTCTTCTCTTTTTTTCTCAATACTTACCCTACTTTACTTGCATATTTAACTGACATGAGCACTGAGTATGATTTTCACTTAAAATGTTTATATTTATAGATGAGCAGAATAAATGGAAGAAAAATAGAAATAAGACCAATTATAAATTCATCTACTGTATTTTCACATCCTTGCTTCCAAAGTAATGCATCTTTTTCAACATCATTATAATGGACCTTAAATATTCCCAAGTTTACCTTTACATTTGAGATTGCTGCTTTTGAAGACCCTTATTCACATAATATTAAAACAGAAATGGAAGCCTTTCTCATTGATTCATTTAGCCTTAAGACTGAGCAAGAGAAAAAGACTAATCATTACAGGCACCACAATTGATGCTTTGGGAAACAGAAATGACTAACAATGGAAGCCAAATATTTTTCTGGTCACTTGTATTTATAAACTATTACCAATTAAAGAGAAGTTAACTGAATACACCTAAGATGTATAGGCTACAAGACCCATATTTAAAATATATCGCTGTGCCACATTAACTTTTACCAAGGTACATAAATAAATAAATGGAGAGATATTCTGTCTATATAAAAGTTTTATTTAGCAATAAAGGCAATTATCCTGTAAATAATTGAGTTAAATAATGAAATCTATGGGCCGGTGAGATAGCTCAGCGGCATAAGCACCTGCCTGGCAAGCACGAGGGCCCGAGTTCGACTCCCAGAACCCACATACGAAAAAAGGGCCGGTAATATCGTTCAGCAGCACAGGCTCCTGCTGGTGTGCGAGGTCCTGAGGTCGACCCCCGGTACCCACAAAAAAAAAAAAAAAATGAACTCTAAAATGTTCTTCACTGTAGCAGAAATAGTGTCCTACTCTATGTAAATTTGGAATTTTCCTACGTAAACTCTCTAATTTTGTTCAGGGCTGCGATATGGAAGAATAGAAACTCTTCATTTTTAGTTCCTTCCATAACCATAAAATATATTTCTACTTTCCTCTTCTTATAAAAGAAATAAAACCCATTCTAGTTTAACTTAGTATAAGCTAGCCTTGAACTCATGGTGATCCATCTGCCTCAACCTCCTGAGTGCTGAAGTTACAGGCTTGCACCACAGCACTTGGCTTTCAAATCACTCTTAACAGATGCAGGCTTTTTTAAAATTTTAATGCTAATTTGAAATTTCACTTGGAAAAAATTTTTAAAAGGCCTGTATTCTTTTGTTTAAAAAGAAAACTAAAATTCATTTTACAGAAACATTAAAATAGTATGGTGTATGCAAAATAAAATATAGAAAAATAAAACACAAAAGGGATTTAATAGATAAATTTGTATTTCATAAGATGAGCATGGCATATTAAGGAAGGAGAATGTAACTAGTATAGTATAGAGCCCCAAAACCTCATGTGTTTGAAGGCAGGGCTTCTGGCCTTTTGGAATTTGAGTGGATCGTGGGTGCTCTATGCAGCAGTGATTGATCCACTGATGAATCCATAAAAACTAAATGCTGTGAGTTATGAGTTGGGCCTGATTGGAAAGGACAGCTCACGGGGGGCGTGACTTGGAAGGTTGTATCTCCTTCCCCAACTCCTTCCCTCTCGCCTTGCTTCCTGGCTACCATAATATGAGCAGTGTTTCTCCATGCCAGACTTCCACCATGCTGTGTTTCCTTCACAGCTGGCTGACCACGTATAAACGGAGACCTCTGAAACTGTGAGTCAAAATAGACCACTCCTTCTTTCATTCGTAGGTGTGAGGTATTGTATCTCAGTGATAAGAAAAGTGACTAAGACAAAGAATTATTCAGTTAAATTTAAAAAGTTATTTATGGGGCCCATGAGATGGCTCAGCGGCACAAGAGCCAGCCTGGCAAGCGCGAGGTCTTGAGTTTGACTCCTGGTACCCACATAAAGGAAAAAAAGGGCCGGTGATATAGCTCAGAGGCACGGGCGCCTGCTGGCACACGAGGTCCTGAGTTCGACTCCCAGTACCCCCCAAAAAAAAGTTATTTATTATAATTTATTATGTTCTCTCACACCACTGGAGAGAGAATGTAATAATACACAGATATTTCAAATAAAAAGGCTATATTAGAAGTAAGTATAGGTTGTGATTTAATCAAAATGCAGTAGGGAGAGCATTTCAGAATACCTAAAGCATATAAATGTGTACGCAAAAAACTATGTGTATTCATCAGCTTTCCCACTGCTAAAACAAAATACCTGGCACCCACAATATAAAGGCGAGGTTTATATTGGCTCATGGTTTCAGAGGTTTTAGCCCATGGTGAGCTAGCTTCAAGGGAAGAAGGTCATGGTTGAGGAGCATAGTGGAGGAAATCCTTTAACTCATGGCACCCGGGAAGTGGAGGATAGCAGAAGAGCTAAGAAGGAAGGGTAGGGACCAGATACAGTTTCCAAGGTCACACCTCCATGACTCTCTTCCACCAACACATCCCCACCTCCTTATAACCCATTCAGATCGAAACCATCACGGGTTCAGTGATTGTTAAAAACCTCCAAATCCAATCATCTCCCCAGAAATCTCTTAAACCTGTCAAGTTAACAACCATGATTAACCAGCACGATGTGTACTGGGAAACTGCAAGTATGTACTTAAAATTTATTAAAGTGACATCAGATATTACACAATTTGCTTTTCTCTCTCAGTATTAAACTGTTGGTGCTTATCTTTATTCTTATCTATTATGTGTTACTTTACAGTATGATTAGGACAATTTGTCTATTCCCAATTTGTTTCTTTCCAATATATTTACATTATTAGGACAAGCAATGAAGGTATCTTACATGACTCTATTTACATAGGCTTCATTAGTGTATCTACCTAGAATTTTTCTTCAGGGTGCATATACCAAATAATACGTTGAAGCAATTTCACCAGCATAAAATTGAGTACAGTATTTTTTAACTTCTTTGCTTGGCTAATACTGGCCAATACTAGACTTTTACAATTTTTAAAACTATGTGTATGAATTGGTACTTGATTGTTTTATTTCCATAAATTTGATTATTAGGAAAATTAATGTTGTTCGTATTTATCCAATACCAAGATTTCCTTCACAGTGAATTGTTTGCTCAGATCCGTTCACCATTTCATCTTTTGGTTGCCAACTTGTTTTTAATTTCTAGCTCTTCATACATATGGGACATATGTCTTTGTTCATTATGTGCATCTTTCAACTGTGTTTGTTACTTAAGAGTTTCGGGGGACTTTGCTAGTAATTTTTATTTTTTTATTTTTTTATAATTTTTATTATTAAGTTGTAGTTATCCAACTTAATGTTCTGTATTGTTTATAAGTTTTTGTCTTATTTAGACCATTTTGCTTAATATAATGCCATTGAAATGTTTTCATATATTTTTAAAATTTTAAATTCTGTTTTTTGTACATAGTTCTTCAATTCATATAGAAACTTGTGTGTGGCTATTCATTAAAATGGAAATCATCTACCTTTCATTTTATTTACTTAAACTATAATTTAATACAATTCCTTAGGTTTCATTTTCCTTTGATTTCCTTTATAAAGTTTCTAAATTGATTTTTTAACATCATAAAATATAGAAATTGTGTGCATGTCAATTGTCAACACATATGTGCATTGTGTAATGATTAAATCATTATAAACTTTTCTGTCTCCTCTGACATTTATCAGATTTTGGTGAAAATATTCAAAATCCTTTCTTATTTTTTATACCATTGCTACATAATTGCCTTCTATTGATCCCCTGTTCTATGGTTTGGATCTTAAAAGTCCCCCAAAAGCCCAACTGTTGACCGATCAAGATCACTGGAATGTGGTACTATTGGGAGGTGCTTCACTTTGGGAGGTGAAGATGAGTGGAAGGAAGTGAGGCTCCTGAGCGCATGGCTTTAAGTGAAGATGGGGACACCACCCCTTCCTTTCTTTGCTTCCAGAATGGCAGAGATTAGTAGCTTTTCTCTATGATGTGCATCTGCCGTGATGTATTGCCTTGCCAAGGATCCAAAAGCAATAGGGCTAAATGACCATGGACTGAAATCTTTGAAAATACAAGTGCTTGTTATGTATTCAGATTTTCCATTTTGTTCATCGCTGCAAAACAAAACAAAACAGTTCTGGATCTCATTGATCTTGTCTATTGTTTCTTTGGTCCGTGTTTCTTTTATTTCGGCTCTGATCTTTATTACTTCTTTCCTTCTACTAATTATCTGTTTAGTTTGTTATGCGTGCCTAGTTTCCTGAGATATAGTTTGAAAATTGTCTGATTTTCAGTTTAGGTATTAATTGCTCTAAACATTCTGTTTGGTTCATTTTGCTTTTAGTTGCTTTTGCTGTATCCAATAGATTTTCAGTTGTCGGTGATACAGGCAAAAACATGAGTCTGTCCCACTGGGGAACAAGTGTCCTCCTAGCATCCGAGCTGCCTGAGATGGGAGATGGGTGGTGAACATAATTCCTTGGCCATCAAAGCCAATACTTAGATAGATCAAACCTGAGTTACATGAATTTGCATGGTCTTGGGAGGAGAAGGTCTGTGTCCAAGGCTTTTCCTAAAGCTGGACCTGATGCGGGCCTAAAAGAAAGTTTGTCCCATTATCGCACAGTTCTCTCCCTGATGCTATGGTTGTTGCAGAATCTCTGTGAGCCAAGGCTTGCATATGATGATTTTGTTCCTACTGGGTACGGGATCTCACCATAGCAGGCCTGGCACTGAGCTCTAAACGAAAATCCTTCACTGAAGTTTTAGCTCTGCTCCCAAGCAAGTGCAGTCTTCCTCTCCACGCTGATGCCCCAGGTTGCAGGAGGGATAGTAGAGGCAATTAGCTCCCTGAAGGAAAACAGTTCCATGGGCAGTCTGTATATATTGTCATGGCAGCAGGTTCCTGACTCTTGGCCCAGCAGGTAGCCTTGGTAGTGGTACTGGTTCTTGAAGTCTAAGGCCTGGATGCCATCTCTCCTTCCTCCAAGTGGATGTGGTCTTACTCTGCACCGGACTTCTCCAAGTTGATGGAGATATGTCACAGGCAACTCCCCATCCTACCTTCTTCAATATGCCTTTTTGTTTTGTTATACTAAAAGTAGGCACTATGTTCTCTTACTTGATTTGTGAAGTTAGTTTGGTGTGTGAATAGATGTTCAACTTGCTTGTCTGCAGGAGGATCTTACTCATCCACCATCTTTTTCCACAGCCCTGTATTTCCTTCTAGTACCAGTTCAGTTGCAATTTACAAAGACTGAAACTGTGGTGTTATAATTACACATTAAATAATTTGAATCCTTTTTTTGATACAGGAATAGTTTACAGGTAGTTTTGAAATCTTCATCCTTACAAAGTAATTATTTTGCTGTTTATTTCTAATTAAATTAAATTACCATCAGAAAAGTTGGCCTGCCCTAGCAACTACATGTATTTGATGTGTCTTGTTTTGTGATATAGTAGAAACACAATTGTAAATGATGTCCCTGTATTTCTCTAATTTGGGAACTCAGAGTTTATGTATTAGTATTATATCAACTTGTTTACTATAGGGTTTCAAATAATCTATATTCTTTTTCTATGTGCTTAATGAGGTGATTTCTCAGATACACGATATAGGTATTTGTCCAAATATCTCATCTAGTAACATGTTTGCCCTTTATTTTTACAACATATATATTGGGCTATAGATTCTGAAAGGTCAGATATTCAGATGAAATTAATGTTTCTATCATCATATAATTGTTTACCTTTTCTTTAGTTCTGTTTTTTTCCTTATATTTTTTGCTACATAGCCCTAGTTAAACTGATAATTATCTGGTAGAAATTTTTCCATTTTGTATGTTCAAAATAATCCCATTATTATTTGGGGGGAGTGTTTCTACATGTAAAAAATTAGCATACAACCTTTTAAAAAATTCACTTTATAGCTCTTCACATGTAATGTTATTTGACCATTTAATTCAAGTAGAACAAGTCAACATCTCCCCCTTTATATGTTTCAATTATATTTGGATCTAGTTTTTGTCAGTGCATTTGAGGTTTTGATTATTGTTATTGTTGTCGTTGTTGTTTTTGGTACTGGGAATTAAGCTACATACCCCAGTTTTTTATTTTTAAGTTTGAGACAAGTTCTGACTAAGTCATTATACTGTCCAGACTGGCTCAACCTTGCAATTTTCGTGCCTCAGTGTCCCAGAATGCTGAGATTACAGGTGTGTGCCATCATATCAAGCTGTAGTTTTTCTTTTACCACATTTTCTTTATTCTTCTTAACTTTTCACATTTAATTTATTGAGTTTTCTCTTTTTATTCTACTGTCTATATATTCATTTATAATTTTCCTTTTTTCTTCTTCTAAAACTGATAGAGTCTTAAATTAATTAATAGCTCTACCCTTTTCCAGAGCAATACAGACATATTTTATTACTTTAACTATGATCAGCCTCCCAGATTCCACTTATGGCTGTCTAGCAGTTAAATTCTGTATTATTTTAATCTTGTGAAATTAGCATATGTTAATATCAGCTCATTATGTTTTATAGTTTGTTATTATTATACATGCCAGTTGCATTGTGTTTCATAATTTTCTTTACACACTCACTTGAGCTTTTTATATCTTAGTATTTGCTTTGAATTTAGTGTCTTATTTCCAATGTTCATGGTTAATAATTCTTTCAATTATAGTCAATAAGATATAAAATAGTTTCTGCCTTAAAAGAGTTCCGTATCATTTTGTGGTACTAAAGTTATATAAATTTTCTATTCAAAAACAAGAAAATATAAGTGTAAGAGCAGAAATAATTTCGCTTTAGTAAGGCTTTAACTCTTAAATCAGTGACAGTTTGGAATAAAATTACAACTCAGCAGAAAACAATAAAACAAGACACAAATTTATGTTTTTCCTAGAAAGACATACAAATGGTCACCAATTGTATAAAAAGCTGAACAATAACACTGATTATCAAGGAAATGCACATCAAAATCACAATTTATTATCATCTCTCATTCTTTTGTCTGTTAGTATGGCAAATACTTATGGCTTGTATCTAGGCATCATACCAAAGCCTCATGAGCATGCGAGGCTTTTGGGAGGTTGCTGGATCATGGGTGTGTGGTGCTGGATCATGGGTGTGAAATAACTGAATCAGCACACTGATAATTAGCATGGTTCTGGGTATGGCTGAATAGATTTTCTGAAGACCGAAGCCAAACCCTGAGTGTGGTGGCACTAACCGATAGGCTTATACCCTGGATGGACTATAAAGGGAGGCTTGCTGTCTCCTGCCTGCCATGCCCTTGACTGTTTCTCCTCTGCCACGCTCTTCCACCTTGCTGCCCTGCTGTGGAGTCAGCCAACTATGGACTGAAAACTCTACAAAAGGTGTGCTAAAATAAACCTTTCCTCCTTTAGTGTGTGGCTATCAGGTATTTTGTTCCAACAATGAGAAAGTACCTAAGATATATATATATGATATATATTTAATGTATATCATGGAACAACAAACATTACATGATTTCCTTTCCATAAAATCTCAGCCTATTTGCACTGCTGTAACCAAAGAATGGGTATTTTGTAAACAGCTGTTTTATTTTTCACTGTTCTGGGGGTTAATTATAGTACGAAGGCACTGATATCCAGTAAAAGGTGCTCTCCGCTTCCAAGATGGCACTTTGCACGTTGCTTGCTCCAGAGAGGCAGGCAGATGTGTTTTCACATGGTTTTCACATGGCAGTATGAAGAAAAGCAATGAGACGAGCTCCATCTGTTAAGCCTATTTATAAATGTATTAATTCATTAATGAAGGGGAAATCTTACCCAATGACCAGAACATCTCCAACCACTGTGGCAATTGTGCTTTGGTTTCTAACATTTGAATACTGGGGGACACATTCAGACCATAGCATATGAACCAAAAAATTGAATAGTAGTTAGTTGGGGCTGCAGGAGGGGTAAATGGTGAATTATTATCCATGGAATTTATAGATATATATTCTCTTGTGCAAAGTGAATAAGATTTAGAGATCTGGGGTTCAAAATAATACCTAAACTTAACAGTAAAGCACTTTACAATGTATGTAAAGGATAGATCTCATTGTAAGTGTTCTTGAGCAAAGAAACAACAAACAAAAGAACACCTGAAAATTTCAGATGTGATAAGTATATTCAGTACTTTGGTTATGGTGATACCACGACAGACATGTGCATGTATCCTAACTCATTAATTAAATATATACATTGTTTCCAATTATTTTGGCTATCAGTTATACCAAACATTTTTAAAAATATGTAATGTAAATGTGGCCCAGATTATTGGCTTTAAATCCCTTCTCTTGTTCTTACTGACTAAATGACCTTGAATAAACTTTATTCTGCCTCAGTATCCCAATCTGCAAAATAAATATAATAATGAAAGAAATAATTAATGACTTAGACACTTTATGTGTTTTTGTGATGTACATCCTGCAACTATCCTTTCCATTGTGTGCTAGTTTCTATTTGATGATTGAATTTGACTATGATCTTTTCCCAAAAATTAACTGTTGGATTTGTCTTTTGTATTTTCCTATCTCTTGATATCAAATTTTCCGAAGTTCATCATTATATGTCAAAAATACAAACTTGGCTGGTAGTAAAATGTGTTTTAGAAAATTATGAAGTGTTTCACAATTTAAGAGAGAGTGGTAGGTAATAAATGGTTCATACAATCTCATTCATAATAGAAACTAAATTTATAATAAATATATACTCACAATAAATCAGTAAATAATGATTGCTGTAATTACTATTTTCCTATCCAGACTGGAGCATTTTTGTTCTCTAAAAATATGAATGTTCTACAACTTTGAGCCCCTGCAATGGGTAATTTTCTTTTTTAATCTGAGTATTTGATTACAAGCTTGAAAAAATAGTTGTTTGGACTAAATAAATTTTTAATTAATGTTATTTCAAAATCTAATTCTTAAAAGAAAATTTTGAGTGGGTATAGAAATTTAGACCATATGGTCAATAGTTGGGGTACATCATAAGTTTGTATTTTTTCAAAGCTCACTGTCAGTCTAACTACTTTTTGTTTATACATAACTTCATTTGTACTTTTCATTCTGAGCTTAATATTGTTCTCTTTCCCAAATAAGAATTAATTCATTTTCATCAATTCTAGAAAATTCACCATTCTTCTGTTTTCTTTGAAAACTCCTCTGGGATTTATGTCATGACTTTGATTTATACCTTCAATGTGTTTAATCATTTTTAAATATTCCACTTTTCACCTCTGTTTAATATATTTACACTTAACTTTAACTATTTGCTTTAAATTACAAAATCAGAGTCTTATAGTTTACTAATTATCTTTGTATTCAATCTGCTACTTTCCTTACCAATTAGTGTTTTATTTTAATAATTCTTCTTTTTTGGACAATAGCTTAAGTCTTTTAAAAATCTACATTTTTCTATATCTATTGTATTTCCTTACAATTATCTTTTTATTCATTTGCGTACTATTTAAATTCTTTCATAATCCTTTATTATCTCAGTTTCTTAGTTGAGAATCTAATCCTATTCTGCTGTTTTTGCTGATTCTCCACCATGTTTTCTCAACAAGTATGATCTTTTATTTTTAGCAACCATTTTGTTTCAGCTGTTGGTATTTTTTAATGAACAATTTCTATGTGCACTACATTAAAATATTATCCCACTGAAAATTTTAAATTTTTCATTTGTTTCTCTTGGGCATGTTCAAGGTTTTATTGGTTAGGGACTAAAAGATTCCACAATCACATAACAAAAATAAATTCAAAATTTTCATGTTAGTAGCACACTTTGTGTGGTTTCTTTCTGTGGGAGATATACTACTCCAGCTATCAGAGTTTAAGACTGAATTGCTAATTTTTAACATTAGTGAGCATAGTTTATGCAGGGGATTTCTACTGAAGGCATATTCATTTTGATCCCCAACTTTATTTAAGTCTTATTTTGGTTTCTTTTTTTTTTTTGTGGGAACCGAGGGGTCGACCTCAGGACCTCGCGCACCAACAGGCACCCGTGCCACTGAGCGATATCACCGGCCCCTTTTTCGTATGTGGGATCCGGGAGTCGAACTCGGGCCCTCGCGCTTGCCAGGCAGGCGCTTACGCCGCTGAGCCATCTCACCGGCCCCTTATTTTGGTTTCTGATCTCCATGTTAATCAAAGATAAATTTTCTTCTAAACCATAACTGTTAAAGTATTATTCCTTCACTGTAATGTCAAATAGATAAATTAAAATCTTCCCATTTGCTTAAACCATTGCAGAAAAAAATTTCATATCTAACCTAATACAGTAATACAAGAATACCAGGCTGGATACAGATCAAAAGACTAGGTTTTGAAACCTAGTTTTGCCTTCACTAAACAAGTTATAACATATTCCTGATAATATAAAAGTATTTATAAGTAATAAAGCAGGCCCTATATACAGTCTTCTAAAATACTGTAAAATATTACAATCTAGTAATATAATTTGTAGTAGTCAGTATTCTCCAGAAAAACAGAAACAGAATACACAGAGATATGTAAGAAGAAATCTATCATTGAAATTGGTCCATGTGGTTATGGAGAAGTCCTATACCAGTGATAGTGAACTTTTTAGAAACTAAGTGTCTAAACTCAACCCCAAACCCACTTATTTATTACCAAGTGCCAACACTGCCCTGATATGTGCTTTTATCAGATGCTGGGCTGCTGGAGCAATGCTGGGGCACCTTGGGTTGCTTGT
Organism: Erethizon dorsatum; assembly: GCA_028451465.1. Taxonomy (NCBI): domain Eukaryota; kingdom Metazoa; phylum Chordata; class Mammalia; order Rodentia; family Erethizontidae; genus Erethizon; species Erethizon dorsatum. The sequence continues at coordinate 72,395,566 of CM051832.1, forward strand.
CAATAGACAACAGCATGCATGCCGTATGTTTGCCATCGTTGTGCTATGCTCTCCCATTTGCAAGTTGTAGAGCTAGGAAAGCTAGTGGTACAATTCATAAGATCCAGGAGAGCTGAACAGTGGTGCAATTTCCAGTTCAGTGTTGAAGGTATAAAACCTGGACGGGAGATGGTGTAAGTACCAGAATGAAGAACTGGGGACTTTAATGTCCAAGGCAGAAGATCAAAGTCCCAATTCAAGAAGAGAGAGTTAATTCATTCTTTCTTTGGCCTTTATGTTCTAGTTCAGCTGCGTCTCAAAAGACTGGAAGCTGCCTGCCTGCCCACATGAGTGAGGACAGATCCTCTTCACTCCACCTAATAGTATTCTAATGCTAATCTCTTCTGGAAACACCCTCGTAGACATTCCTGAAAAAACAATTCTTATCAGCTATTAAGGCTTCCCTTAGCACACTAAAGTTAACACAAAAACCTAACCATTCATGTACTTCCTTTTTACTGAGGTATATTTACAAACACTAATACGGCCATAGTGCTAACAATTTATGCATAAAAATGAATGAAAAATATGGACCTATTTGTAGAAAAATTTTAAAGCCTACAAATGGGTCAACCCTTCAAGTCATATTCTTGGGATTTGTAACACTAATTTATATGTTTCATGTTATATTGATCAATTAAATACAGTCGAATATCTGACTTCTAAACAATGATGATACAAACAGTTGCTAAAGTATCATCTGATGCAATTAATATTAAAGGTAATTAAAGGCAAATTTCTTGGATGCCTCATTGTAATCTTTCCTTGTAGTCAACAAAATAAGTTTGTATGTAATTAAGACTATAACTCTGAGTCAATCTCATTTGTATGATAAACTCATACTGTGAATTTAGTCACCAAATGTGAACAGACTGAAAAAAACAATATTAAGATACAGATTGTACTAAAACTGAGCAAGATTAATTATTATTTGTCTGTTTATATTTAGTAACTGCAGTAATTCACTAGCAATCCAGTGCTCAGTTAAACATCAGACTCTTTGGCATTACCTTCTAACTCATTTCCAAAACAGAGGTGAATCTTAGCAATTTACATTTTCTGCATTGTGACTTTCGACTCTTGCTCCCAATTCCCCCAGAAAAAGAAATTTAAATTTTAGCATTTGCAAAGTCATTCTGAGGTAATAGAATAAAGTTTCAAAGAAGCAACAAAGTGACATCTATCTGGAAATAACTGCAAAGAGTATAAAGTGAAATAGGACATATAAGATGGAAAGATTGTAACAGAAAAAAAAAATTAAAGGAGACAGGGACAGATTATCCTGGTTTTGAAGGTGTGAACTTGCAGTGGAAAATGCTAGTTTTTTCTCTACCTTAACTGTTTTCTCTAAAGTCACTGCATAATTGCAAAATGTGCTTTCATGAGGATCAAATTTATTTATGAGAAACTTACTTTTTATTTAAATGTATTATATGCAAATTAAGAAACTTTTCAAATTACAAAAATAAAGAAAGATTGTGAAATATTAAAATTACCTACCTCACAAATACACAAGCATAAGCATTTCATTTTATATGAAGTACAGTTCTGCTCTTTCCCCTGTGTCTTTTCTCAGATTTTTTTTATTAGTTCATGTTTGCAGTACATAATGATCACATTCCTCATGGAGAGCTGATGCAAATATATATAACACATCTTAATTATTTTTTCATCCCCTCTTTTCCCACCCTCCCCTACCTTTCTTGGCCCCCTTCCCTTTTGCAAAAGATCTATCTTCCTTTTTTGCTATTGTCTATTTTTTTTATTTTACTTTTTATTATGTACAATTAAGTACTACTCTGCCATAAAGAAGGATAAACTAGAGTCATTTGTAGGAAAATGGAGGCACCTTGAAACCATAATGTTAAGTGAAACAAACGAGATGCACAAGCTTAACTATCACACGGTTTCTGTGATATTTCTGTGATAAAGCCCTAGTGTCTTAAGCTTAGCTGTGCAGTTTTGCAGCCACAGTCTCTCTAGCATGTGAACACGCATATTCAGAGATATGAACAGTAACAGACGTATTTGGCCCAGAGCCATTTAAAAACAATTTCAGTCTCTAATAACAAATTCAGGAATTTTTAGGAAGGACTTACACCTCTTCACAAATACTTTGCTGAAAGATCTAGAAGTATTTGTCATGCATCTAGCTTCTCAACACCCATCCTCTTCAGGAATGATCCACAAATCACTTCCTTTTTTTAAACTTCTGTTTTCCTAACTTTGTTTACCTGCTCCACCTTAAAATCTGTGCCTTCAGTTCTTCATTAACTTGTTTTGCCATGAAATTTATTTTGTTTCCATAATGTGAAATAGAGAGCTTTGTTTTTTCCTGATTCTCTGAAACACAATTCTGTATACAAATTGTTTCCAAAAAGTTGGTATAAAAATCTCTTTATAGATCATTCATGTATAAAATGCAGGGTATTTCTTTTTACTTTTTAATTTAAGGATGAATTTAATTTGGAAATATATAAATAATGGTTATAAAAGCAGTACCTCTGCACTACAGTAACTTAGAAAATAGGGGAATGAAAATATTTAGAAGTAAGTTATTTTATACACTCACTATACAGTAATAACCATTATTAACTGAATGCACATCCTTCCAGAACTCTCCCTCCCCCGTCCTCTCTCTCTCTGTGTACCACAGTGGAATCAAAGTTTTAATAATGTTCTAAGCTTATTTCTTTTAATGAAGGATTTTTCTCTTCACTTATTCTTTTCCAAGCTTATATTTAGAAATTATTCAGATTTCCAGAATTGACCCAAAAAATGTCCTTTCTGATAGCAACACACATTTTTCACAATGAACCATGCATTGTCTGATTATATTCCTGAGATCCACAATACCTTATCTTTTTACTGGTTTTTGAAAAGGCTGGGCTAGAAAGCCACAAGTTCAGAAGTCTAATCACTGCATCTATAATATATGGGCTTTTTTTTGTTATTGTTGTTATTTTCTTAATTTCATGTACAAGTCAGATCTTAAAATTCAATGATGAAATATTCAAGTAAAATTGTTAGGTAAAACAGGTGATGTTGTGTACCTTGTACTCTGTGGATTCCAGTATTCATGATATTAAAATTGACCCTTTAACATTATAAAATTCCACATATAATCTGTGTTTTCTCAGAATATCCCAATATCCAAATCTCCATTAATCATGTATCTACTGATTTTAAAATCAATTGTTAGTTGTTGACTGAGTCTATTTTAACCAGAGATTGTGAAATCTTTGTTTCTAAAATATTCTATCATTTTTAAAATTATAGTTTTCTGTCTATTTATTTATTCTATTTACCAGATTATTGATTTAATTGACTTATACCCACAGCCAGAGAGCAGGTGGAATTCGTGGATCATACCGGAGTGTATAAAGATAAAGGGACATAGTACTGCAAATAATTCTGACATAATTCAGAAAAAAATAATATGCATGTTATTACATACATAACCAGACATCTACATGTGAACCCTCTATATTTCAGGTTTTTCATCTGCTGATTCAACCAACTGCAATTTTTTTTAAATTGCATTTGTACTAGGAATGTAGAGAAATTTTTCCTTGTAGTAATAACTTATACAATAGAGGATAATGACTATTTACATGGCATTTACATTGTATTAGGTACTATGGGTAATCTACAGATGATTGAAAGTATATGGAAGTTTGTGCATAGGCCAAATATATATACCCTGCCATTTTACATAGAAGACTTGAGCTCGGCAGATTTTCATATCCATGTGAGACCTAGAACTGGTGAATGCCAAGGGATAATGGTATATATACTGAGTGTGTAGAAAAATGTATATTCAATAAGTATATACAAATATACAGAAAAGAATGATATTGAAAATGAGTCAAAATACTACCATTTGGTCAAATCTAGGTAAAATACACAAAAATTCTTTATACTGATTTGAAACTTTTCTGTAAATTTGAAATTATATGAAAATAAAAAGCTACATTACATGGCCAATGATATAGCTCAGCGGCATAAGCGCCTGCCTGGCAAGGGTTAGGTCCTGAGTTCAACTCCCAGTACCCGCATATTAAAAAAAAAAGCTACATTACAGGAAAGTAACAAACACATTAAACCATAGTTAATCATAGTAGTATACAAATTAAACATGCATAGTCATATATTTGTCAAATGAAATGGAAATGAAAAAGTAACATGTCATTTCAGCAGAAGAAAGATATATTTTTAGACAATGTAAATTGCTAATATTTCATGAAGGTCATATATATGTCTCCTATGTCTTACACATATGAGAATGTATACCTTTTGAATATTTATGATATGACTATTCCATAAAAACAATAAAAAATGTTTTAAATATGTACGATTATTTCCACTTTGTAGCACTATTTCCAGTGGAAATTTGAATCTTCCTTTCCAACTAAATTAGGTTAGATTAATTATAGTACATCCATAATACACAGACAATAAAATGAAATTGAAGAAAAATTGTTTGATAAAATAATTTTGCAAAAGCTTAAAATGGGTGGTATGAAAGTAGACCACAAAAGATGATAAATCTACAAATTAGTTTTAAATAAAAGGTTTAGTTGTGCATAAGGAAATGGAGGAATAAAGATTAATACTTGGTAGGATTAATAAAGACTAATACATACTTGGTAGGACAATTTCCTTAGAAACCAGGCACCAGGACATACCTCTTGATGGGTAGTATGGAACCTTCCCAATCAATCTCAATTAAGAAGCCAGTTTAAAAGATTCCTTCTACATCTATTGAACCCAAAGATCAGGGATGTCGCTTGGGAATCTGGATTTCCAAATGGCACTCTGAATGATTCAACGACCTGTGAACATACACTTTTTCTGAGAGTAGAACTCTCAGATACATAAAAGTTGACAAGTGTTGATTTGAGCCAATTAAGTAAATTCAGTTATAAACAAATAAGCTTGCTCCTTCTATCTCTTTGTGTTTAAAAGATGTTCTTTATCTTGTTTCTCAAACCCTATGAAATCAAGTTTCAGGGTTTGTTTCCTTACTTTTATTCTTCTGCATTCTCACTTCAATGAAAATCTTCTTGGTGCCTTATTTCCGTACAGAAGCGGTGGCTTCTTCTTGACATTGGTTATCTTTTGGACTCGAGTGTTCCACATTTTTTCCAGATTCTTGCTGTCTATAAATCTGTTTCTGGACCTAAAGGATTAGTAAGCTGATATAAAAGGAACAAACTTCCTATTACTTACTCTCACTTGTTTTCTAAAAAATTGTTATATCCTGTACTGATGGCATGGCCCACACAGACCTCCACATTAAGCTGCCACCATATTTTCAAAGCATTTTATTATTTAAACAACTGGGCCCATTTTGAATGTCTCTGCTGAAAAATCCATCTTCAAATACCTGTGACACCTGGGAATGTATTTCTAGTCCCTTGGCTGTCAGACATGTTGAGATTTATCCTGATTAAGAGCAATTCTCCTACCTTGCAGAACAGTTAGTAACATTCTACTCAGTAGTCTGTGGAGGATTTCAGAAAATCAAAATTTTACTTTGTACTAATTGCATTTATTTATTTTGCCCTGGGAAAATGAACTAGAAAGATAAGCAAAAGATGTATTCAAATATCTGTATATAAAACAGGCTTTATAATTATTGATTTTCATGAATATTAGAAAGTACCTTCACTACTTTTATGATTTGAGGCAAGTTGTGCCTAAGTTTCCTCAGCTATAAAATAGAGATAATACCACTATTTACTTTAAAGGTCATCCAGAATTTTAAATGAATTAATATATTCAAAATGCATAGAACAGTGTTTGCAAATAGTACTTATTACCTAACATTTTTATTATCATCATATAAATTACAAATAAAAAATAAGCTATAGTAAAGATATGTAATAATATATCACTCAATCATTAATAGGAAATAATGTCATGAAATCAAAACCAGAAAAATTATAAGTCATTCGACCTCTACTATATAACTATGTAAAATTTTAATGGAATAGACCATTCCATTAATAGACTTGCTCTGTGATATGTAAAATATAGAAATATAATTTTCTGTGTAACCTATACTTTTTCAGAAAATGCACTGCTCTTGAAGATTGGGACACTTTTATAGCATCATTATGCCTGTGGAAAACAAATGTCTGCTATGTGGTTAATGTTACACACAGTTTCAAGTCTTCTTGAGAGCTATCAAGACAACAGCCGGCTCTGTGGTGAGTTGCAATAAACTTAAAAACTAAAGTTAAAGTTATTTTCCAGCTAGCTGAAAATAATCATAGGCCAAGACCATAATGGTTATCCACGCCCAAACTTTGGCATACAAGTTTGCAAATATGAGTAGTGTTAATGCTGTGTCAAGAGTCCGGCGGTATTTCATCACTGTCACTTATACTGCATCCTCAAGGCTTAACGGCAGGATCATTGACCAGCAAGGCTGTAAGGTAATGAAACTGCTCTTGCCTACTAACCCTGAGTGAAGCTTACTGTGTGACCTATATCTTCCCACTGGATGTGTGAAAAAAATGACACCACAGAAGCAAAGCAGCTGCTGCATGTTGAACTACAAAGGAAGAATTTTAAGTACACAGGAAAAAGAATGCTCTGGGGATGAACTGAAGAATGCATCTAACAATGTGGCATAGCTAGGAAATCATGATACAAGTTGAACTAAAGGAGAAGGAGCTCAAGGCGTTTCACTGAAGTAAAAATAGACAGCAAAAGAAAGTCTGTCAGATTTTGTAATCAGTTGATGTTACTGGTGAGTTGATTTAAGTATGTACTAAATATGCTTATAAATAGATTTTTTAGCATCTTTTTTTAAGCACTTGACATGAAATGACATAGACAAATCTACCTTAAGATTCTGATTCCAATAACTACTAGTAGTAGAATATTTAGTATCACATTTTTTATAAGCTTTAGCTTCCTCATCTGAAAATTTAGTTAATAATATTAACAAAATAATATGACCTGTATAGCTTATAAATATATTATTGTGGGAAAATATACATAATAAATGTATATACAATATGGAACACACTTGTTGGAATAATTAAGACATTTCATTTAAATTGTTAGTTATAATGACCAGTTCAAGGTAGAATCATAACAAATGCCAGTTTTCATATTTGAATGTTTTAAATTTTAACAAACTATTAAATACTTAAAATAAGCCTTTGTACAAATACATGCTTAAAGAGACCAAAGGTGAGAAATTTAAAAGCAAAGTTATTTATAAGACATTAAGGATGAAACTGACTTGAGAAGTTAGGCATTCAAAAGTTTATTATGTTTTTATTTAATTTTCCTAAATATGTATTTTAAGAAAGACAATCCTGAAAGATATAAATACATTATTCACAGAACATGCACTGTTAGGTGACGAAAAGTCTTTTCTACAGAGTTTGAAGATATTTAATTGTATTTTCTTTGTCTTGGCCAGAAATTATAAATGCCTTGCTGTACGACCCCCTGAAGCATACATTATCAAAACAGTGCGTTTTGTATGACTTTAAAACCTGTTGAGGTGTGGGGCTTGCCAGGAGCTACATATCTGTGATATTCTTTTAGTTAATACCAGAATAACTAATCTTTTGACTTGCATATCTTATATATAGAGAGATTTTGTTTCCTCTTTTCTCTTTTGTGATATTTTACACAATTTCACTGATGGACATTATAACAGGTTTTACTAATAGAATTTCTTTAGAACAATGCATACATCTTTACATCTTGATAAGCATAAGAAAACTAAAAAATTTTTGAAAGTTCTGATATTAAAATCTGTGCATTTTCTGTTAAGGGAGCTTCTATATGTTTTATTTTTCTTCATTCATAAAAGAGTGTCTGTGGTTATAAAGAAAGATCCGGTAATAGTTTTGTAAATGAATCACTACTGCATTTATACCATTACCCTCTGAACAGATGTCAGAAAGTAAAGATTGGCTGCCTCTAGATCAAGTTGCTGCTGCCAAGTCTCGCGAGCTTTGTCAGTAACAGTTGATTGTAATGTCAGTGCAGTCCAATTCACAGGCTGGAGCAGCAGCTGCATCCTGCGTTTCCCTGAAGTATTACATGATTTTCACTCTTTGCAAACTTTATCATCCTTTTAGGCAGAAAGTCGGGTAAGTTGCTCTGAATCTATCCCTTTGTGTAGAGCTGCAAGTTACTGTGAAGCTCATTCTGTGGGAGGAGTGTGATTTCTTCATGTGTTTTGTTGTGTCCCTTTGGAGCGGGGGCGGGGGGGGAGTCACTAAAGCTTGAAAACCGGACCGATGAAGCAGAGGAGCAGGCACCTGCATCAGATCATGCTGTTTCTCGGGGAACGCAGACTCAGCGCATTTAACCGCTGAGGAAGAGTCATTTACTCCACTTTGTATAAAGGGCCATAGCACTTGTGGAGTCCCTGCTTCCCTGGAATGTATGGTCTTTGCGAGCTCCCTAGGGAAGAACATTTTATGTTGCTTTACCCTGAAATGCACTGATGAGTGAATCTCTTCTTAAAAGCGTAACAAGAGTAGTCTTTGGCCAGGCTTCATCTATTTTTTTTTCCTCTCTCTCTCCTTTTTCTTTTCTTTTTTTTTTTTTTTTTAAGGTAGCTTAAAATTAATAGACCTCTAATTGATTATTTAAAGGCGTACTTTCTCAATCAACTTTTTTTTTTAATCCAAAACTTTCAAATGTGAGATAAAAGTTTCCTTTAACTAAAAGGAAAATCTGCTTTCTGATTTGATTTACAAACTTTTCTCCTTTGCCCTGTTGGTCCTCTGTATTTTTATATGTGTGTTTAGACTTTGTGCTTATCCTAAGATCTTGTAAACCATTATTTTTATGACATCAGTTCCAGTCTAACCATGGGGTTAATTATTAAAAGTGTAATATATACAAGACTGAAAGTTGAACAAAATTATTTCATTGCTTCAATTTCTATTTGTAATATATATTTTTATTATATGAGTATGTTTTTCTCACTTGTGTGAATATATTTAGGAGTTTCTATCAATAGTAGGCAATGCCTACTATAAACTAGTAGTTACGATAAATGTAACTATATTTTATTTATGTAAATATTACTTTACTTAAGGGTGATCATTATCTTTTAAATTATGGACTAATGCTTTGGTATGGTGATCTTTAAACTTCTCTGTAGGTAAGAAATAGCTTGGCTTTTTGGAACTGAAATATAATTTCTAGTTGGATTTTCGAAGTCTGTTTTATTTTCTAGGGTTTTTGTATTTTTACTAATTTTCATTGTCCCACTTCGTATAATTCTTTTAAAAAGTCTAGTAACAAAACTATATATCATTTTTGTAAAATATAAGGTATTATAACAAATCACATCTGATTTACAAATTTAGCTCCTAATCTATGTATTGGTAATAATAATACATTTAAATTATACATTACCTTTGTTTTGTAGATTTAGTTAAAATCAGCTCATTTTTACCAAATCTTTACTATCACAGAGAAATATAATTGTACATATAACAGCTTTGACAACATGTTCTAAAGAAGACTCATTAAATCTAGTAATTAAGTGTTCAAATTATTTATACCGTAAAAGTTTGTGAATTTTTCTCCTAATTGAGGATAGATACAGATCTCATGCTTCTCATACGTAATATAACATCTTCTATCAGTACACCACCTCCTAGTGCCTAAAGGATATCTGAGGGATCCCTGAAAGACAGTATCACAGTCTATTTATAAGCAGACTTCCTCAATTGCCCACTTCACTTAGGCTACAACAAAACAAGCTTTTTAGGTTCGGTATAAAGACTTACTTGTTTAAATTTAATCAGATACATTTTAGTGTCGCTTGTTGTAGATCATATAAATATATCTTTCCCAAATACTTTAAGAAATTTTGTTTTCAAATAAAAATATGTATTTTAATTGTAACTTCTTCAAACATGGAAAAATTACCTTATACCCAGAAAGAATACTTTTATGAATATTTTATATAGTTATTGGCTAGCCTATTATTTTGCATATTTGGTTAATAGTCAATTATGGCAAATAAATCATAAATAGTTCTTTATATTAATCATTTTATAACATCCATATCTTTTAGTATAAAATTGTATACTGTTAGATTTGGCTGAGAAATTCTGACACTTTTAGTTTTGAGGGGGCTGGAAGAGGAAGAATACTGAGGATTGAACTCAGGGCCTTCACACTGACCTACATCACCAAACATTTCAAATGTTTTTTTGTTTTTTGTTTTTTTTGTCCTTGTTTGTTTGTTCATTTGTTTTGATTTTTGAGATGGGTTTTCTCAAAATCTCTAAATTGCCAGGCTGGGCTTGAACTCATGATTCTCCTGATTCACATCCCAGAGTTCTGTGATTATAAGAAAGCTAGACTTTCAAGCTGTATTTAAAATCCAAAAAGGATACATTTTCTTGTTTTTCTCTTAAAAGTTACATTTTTAAAGTTTTACAAATTCCCTAATATTACCATTAAATTTTGATATCCTGGAGCCTTTTATTCACTTGAAATTCGTTATCCTTCAGGGCTTTTCCTGTGTCTCTCATCATTCATTTTCTTTGCCATTCCAAACAAAACTCACATTTTTCTTTCAAATATTAACTACTACTTCAGTAAGTTGATTGTATTCTTATATTCAGATGTACATGGTGAGAAAATTTGCCTCATTCTTTTTAATAAACATATTACTCACAGAATTTAATGTTTAATGGCAGTAGCTAGTTATACCAGAATTAATAGGAGAAACAGTAAAAGTTTTATTGACTATTTTAATTATTATTAAATATATATTATATATATATATACATAAACTAATGCCATTTTAGTTTCTTTTTAAATATTGTGATTATTTAATCATTATATATATATATATATATATATATATATATATATATATGTATCTTTTTTAGTGGAAAAACTTTAGAGCAATATGTTCGAACACAGAATAACAAACTTCGATAAAAGCAAAATGATGCTTTTTTAAATAAAGTGCTACTGGCAGATGTAAAAATTTTAGAATACACTGAGCATGTGTATATATGCAAAGTTGCATATCAAATACAGATTTACTAATATGGTATATAAGGATCTACAACGGGTAGCATGTGAATTAGGACTACATTGCCATCCTTTCAGTAAATACATACTTAACACGATTGGTTGTAATGCTATCAATTACATTATTTACAAGTAAAAAAAATCATGTATATCACTGGTGAAAACAACAGGGACTTTAAATAATATATACTACTGTGTAAAATCTTGATCTACTTGGAACAAAAAAAAGTTATGTAAATAAAATTAAGCGACATGGGAATGATTGTACAAACTTTTAGATGTTACAGCAGCTATTTTGAAATATAAAAAATAAAACTACCGTATTTATTAATTACACACAAAGCAAATATATCTTGTAGAAATTATAGTTGCTTTGCAATAAAATTGTTAAACTTCTTATAGAACAAAATTTTTAAATTTTCAGAGACTAAAAACTATCAGCATTTTGTGATTGGGTTTTAAAGGTAAACTAATATTTAAGTAAAACCAAGAGACAAAAAAAAAAAAAAAAAAAACAGATGATGTTTGTATTGGCCTTGCAAGGACTCTGACTGAGCCAGGCAGAAGTAGGGAAGGAGGTCAAGGAGGGCTGCTGCAGTGAGTTTATTGTAAGCTTAGGGTAAGCCAGCTTTGTGTCTTATTCTCCTTGACAAAGTAAATTTTCAGAAAAGAGAAAAGCAATCCCTTATACTATTTTGTGGTTCTCCAAATGTCCATTCACCTTACTTAAAGTAATGTGTTTAGTAACTTTCAGGAAAAAAAAGAATAAAAAGGACTGTATTAGCAGTGCCTCTGACTCTTGTCAAAAATATTAAATTCCCTTAGTGTCAGGTGACCAGAATCTTTAGATTATTAATATTACAGACTATTTCCTTCTTAATATTTACAATACAACAAGTTGCATTTGTCATAATCATAGTACTTAAATGTCATACATATAGAAAGTGTTAGAGCATTGTACCTTTGAATAATATATATTATTGATCTTAGCACACGTCCAATTATACCAAAGCAGAGAATATTTTTAAAAATATGTGACTTGACTTAAAAACAGTATTTGTTGTTATAACAATCATTTTATATAAAGTTATATTTGCACATGCATATTGATATTGCTAGAATAATATATAGCTATAAATATAGTCAATAAGTATTGAGGTCTAAACCAAGTGCCATACCCCATGTTTAGTTTATTCAGATATTTGTTGGAATCAAAAAATTACTTGTTGATAACTAGCTCTGTCATGAACAGTAGTGAGTGAGACTGGTTTAAAAAACAAATATTCTTGGTCTAGGAAAATAGTTACCAGGCTAGCTTCTTATTCTCTGAATTCTAAAACCGTCTAAAACAAGCAAAGAACAAATTAATGTAAATACACAATGATATTAGGATTAGTTTCTCGGGCACATAGGTTGGATTTACAATTATCATATCAGAAAAATAATTATTTTGTACCTTTGGGATCTTTTGTTATTATTATATGGATGTGAATCAGTACTTATAATTGAATATTTTAATTGTGTTTTTTGCAGTTATGTAAAGATATTAGCTCTCTGAAATGATATTTGTGATACATTTGTAATCCCTCTTTATCACATGGAATTTCAGAATATATTTAATTTTTTATTGAAAACAAACTCATGTCTGCATTATGAATTTGTGATAAAGTCTTGATCTCTCCAAATAGTTTATTTGTCATTATACAAATATTACTTAACAAAATGCCAAAATAAATTATTTTATACTGCATAAATATTACTCTTCTTTTTTCCAAATGTCCCAGTATTTTCCCAGCTGTGGTCCTATGATTTAGCCATTTTATCCACCATCAAAATGGAAGTAACACGTGTAACAAATGGAATATGCTTGAATCTATTAACAAATTAAAACATGTATGTGGAATAGAATGGCTTCTAAGCCAGCATCTTCTTCCATACATTACAGTACTTCCTACTGTAACTGTAATTCAGGCAAGAAGCCCTTCACCCTTTTCAGTTCCAGAGAAATTTCCTACTATATATCTCCAGCCCTTGTCAGTTTTTAGTCTCTTGACATACACATTTTTTTATGGAAACAAGTTTGAGATTTTTACAATTTGTAAGATATGTTGCAAATACAATATTTGTACTGCATAACATTCTATGAATAAATTTTCTAAATTCTCTATCATGTATAAACTAAGATTGCACAGAGGAAGAACTCACAAGGCAAAGGGACCATGAATGGAACCCTGGAACAGAAAAGGACAGAGAGAATTTTATGGACAGAGCTTTCTCCGGATAGCAAACCACCTGGCCATGATATTTCATAAAACACATGTGTTTTTGTTTTCTCTATTAACCAAGGTAGAAATTATATGTAACATAAGTAATGCCACATTTGATGTGGCTGAATATGGTACAGAATTAATATGTATGCCTGGATCAAGCTTCCTGAGTAAGATATAAAATCTTTTTTACAGAGACTTGATAATATTTCCAAAAAGAAATAACTTTTACTTTTCATTCTATTAATTCCTCTTCTAAATTAAAATCTGAAATATCTTCATTATATTTTCTTAACCTGCATAGGCTTTTTTAGTGGTAGCAGATATATGTAGGAATAATATCTACTCTATCTTGGTAAATTGTCAGTAATAATTTATAACACTATATGCGTGAGGCTGATTAAACTTTCTACTTACCTTTCTCTTAGAGATCAATATGCAGAGTAAGCATGCAGTCACAAGTATCCCATTTATTTTGTGGTTTCTTCTGTCCTGCATGCTTGTCGGGAAGTCCCACACTGAGGAAGGCATCATGGTTACCACCAAGACTGGAAAAGTCAGAGGGATGAGCTTGCCAGTCCTCGGTGGCACAGTCACTGCCTTTCTCGGAATTCCCTATGCACAGCCACCTGTTGGTAGGCTTCGATTTAAAAGGCCACGACCCCTGAGCAAGTGGTCTGAAATTTGGAATGCCACAAAATATGCAAATTCTTGCCATCAAAACATAGATCAAAGTTTCCCAGGCTTCCACGGATCAGAGATGTGGAATCCAAACACAGACCTCAGCGAAGACTGTTTATATCTGAATGTGTGGATTCCAGCACCGAAGCCAAAAAATGCTACTGTAATGGTATGGATCTATGGTGGTGGCTTTCAAACTGGGACATCCTCTTTACATGTTTATGATGGAAAGTTTCTGGCTCGGGTTGAGAGAGTTATTGTAGTTTCAATGAACTACAGGGTGGGTGCCCTAGGATTCTTAGCTTTACCAGGAAATCCTGAGGCTCCAGGAAACTTGGGTTTATTTGACCAACAATTGGCACTTCAGTGGATCCAAAACAACATAGCAGCCTTTGGCGGGAATCCTTCAAGTGTAACTCTCTTTGGAGAAAGCGCAGGAGCAGCTTCAGTCGGGCTTCATTTGCTTTCTTTTAAAAGCCACCCTCTCTTCACCAGAGCCATTTTGCAAAGTGGGTCTCCTGGTGCACCTTGGGCAGTAATGTCTCCTTATGAAGCGAGGAACAGAACATTGACTTTGGCTAAATTTATTGGCTGTTCTAAAGACAATGAGACTGAGATGATAAAATGCCTTCAAAATAAAGATCCCCAGGAAATTCTTCTGAATGAAGTATTTGTTCTCCCTTACGATACTCTCCTATCAGTAAACTTTGGTCCAACTGTAGATGGTGATTTTCTCACTGACATGCCGGAGACTTTACTCCAGCTTGGACAATTTAAAAAAACCCAGATCTTGGTGGGTGTGAATAAAGATGAAGGGACGGCTTTTCTAGTATATGGTGCTCCCGGTTTCAGCAAAGATAACAACAGTATCATAACTAGAAAGGAATTTCAAGAAGGTTTAAAAATATGCTTTCCAGAAGTGAGTGAATTTGGAAGGGAATCAATCCTTTTCCACTATGCAGACTGGCTAGATGACCAGAGACCCGAAAACTACCGTGAGGCTTTGGATGATGTTGTGGGGGACTACAATTTCATATGCCCTGCGCTGGAGTTTACCAAAACCTTCTCAGACTTAGGAAATCATGCTTTTTTCTACTACTTTGAACACCGATCCTCCAAACTTCCTTGGCCTGAGTGGATGGGAGTAATGCATGGCTATGAAATTGAATTTGTCTTTGGTTTACCTCTGGAAAGAAGAGTTAATTACACAAAAGTCGAAGAAATTTTGAGTAGATCCATGATGAAACACTGGGCAAATTTTGCAAAATATGGGTAAGTGCCATTTTTTATAATTTTTCTCTAGTTTTCTTTGTTTTGCTTAGCTTTGCTTTATCTCTGGCATAGACTTCATTAAAGCCATAGAAATTCTTCATTCTTCTTTTATTTGAGCTGTTTTTTATAACGTGTAGTGGATTTCAAGTAATAGAAATCATCATAGAAGGCTTATGAAAAATATTTTCTGGTTTCTCAATATATTGCCAAGTATATTGGTGATGTTAGTCAAATATGTATGAAAATAGATGTTTGCCTTGGGATGTAAATTATTCTGACAATGCTTTTTGACCTGCACATTTACAGTGTTCACAGATATAGTCAAGAATAGGAACATATTTTCTCATTCTCATCAGCCTGGTTTAATGTTATCTGATACACGGAAAAACACCCCTCTGCTCAGGAAAATGAAGGGGAAAGATGGTCACGGGAGCTGCCCTCATATTACACAAAATGCACAGTATTGACCATTTTATCAAATTTTTCCCCAAATAGATTTGTTAAGGACTCTCAGGTAACCTATGTTTGACAAGACCTATCATTAACTAAGCTTTCTCACTTGAGGAATCTTATGGGTGGCATTAGATAATCGGAGTCTTTATAAAGTAGCATATCCCCCCCCATGTTATAAATACAGTGGTATTATGTCTTCAAGAGTCAGAAGAGGGCCGGTGAGATGGCTCAGCGGCTTAAGCGCCTGCCCGGCAAGCACGAGGGCCCGAGTTCGACTCCCGGAACCCACATACGAAAAAGGGGCTGGTGATATCGCTCAGGTGCCTGCTGGCGCGCAAGGTCCTGAGGTCGACCCCCCGGTACCCACAAAAAAAAAAAAAGAGTCAGAAGAAACTACAGACAGTTCCTAAGTTACAGAAGTTTCACTACTGTTTTTTCAGTTTTACAATTGTGTAAAACTGGTGCCATTCAGTAGAAACTGCTCTTTGCATTTCTGATTTTGATCTTTTCCTGGGCTACCTATATGATACTCTCTCAGGATGCTGGCCAGTGGGAGGGAGCAAAACACAGCTTCCAGCCAGACACATGATGACAAGGGCAAGTAATGGATACTCTGTAGTGTGCTGTACTGCTAAAATGTAATTTATAGTAGTGTACATAGACTGAATACATTTTCAGTACATGGTAATTTAACACATAAAGGGCTGTCAGGATGTAACTTCATGATAAATCAAAAAACATTTGAAATATGTTTTTAAATATGCGTGCATGAGTATAAAATAAAATCTATTTTTTTACTGCATTTATATCCCCAGGTTAATTTTATACATTGGAGTAGTTTATATCAATATGAATAATAAAAGATAGAAATTCTAGAATCTATTTTAAAAAGCATCTGTACCATTCATAAATGGATGGATTGACTAATCTGATTTGTGATGTTTTCTTTAGTAATTAAAATTCTTTCATTCAGAATTCTTTATATTCTATGTTACTGCATCATTCTATAGTATCAGTTGCATGATATTATTATTCTCAACTAGAGATATTTATCCACTGAGTCTTCTCAACTAGAGATATTTATCCACTGAGTATCTCTATGTAACTAGAGATGCATATCCACTGATTACTTATCCACTGAGGTGAAATTCTTCCACTGGCCATTAAGGAGCTTCTATAACCTTGCTTCAACACGTTACCTAACAACACCTACGTGGTACGGCTAGGTATCCGAGCAACACAAACACTCCAAGCTGAACTCTGACTTAGAACTGCGTTCTTGCTTTGTGCCCTGTTTGAAAGAATGACTCCTCCACTTTTCTTCCCTTTTTTGTATGGTCTTGATCAACTACACATGTCATAGAGCACTTCTTTACTTCCTGCAGCAATTGCTTTAGATCTACTTTTTGCTATCACAGAATGGACTGTAACTCATCTATAGCCTATCTTTCATTTGAAGCTGACCCTTTTAACTATACTAAATTAGCTTGAAACTGTTATTTTGACAAATAGTCATTAAAGTACTGAAATGGGCATATCATACTTAACAAGTTCTTGAATAATCGGGCAAGACCTGGTAGAAGTGTAATGATTTATTTTTTCAAAATATGGGGATTATTATATCATCATTAACTGTGAAACATTTTATGTCTTTTCAACATAATTCTAAATTTCTGTTTAGGACAAAAATTATCATTTTATTTATAGAGGTGTATTATAATTATTTGTGTCTCCTATCTTCTTTCTAAATTTTATAAATCATTCAAACATACTTTAAACTTTTCCTACAGCTCTAGAGATCGTAAATTATTTAAAGAGAAATATTTTTCAAAATTATTTATATCAATAATTTTATATTTTGTGTATTGAAATCATCAAGAATTCTACATTTTCTCATCTCACAGTGAACAGTAATGATATGTTGAATGCCTTGTTTATGACACATAACAGTGAACCAAAGAAAATTACTTTTGATACTTAGCAGAATAAATTGTTTAACCTAGTCAAATTCATTTATTATTAACCTTTTAGTGGGAAATAAGATTGATTTTTTCAGTTATAAATTATGAATTTATAAAATAGAGATCATAAACTATAAAAGGTTAAAGTAAACTTTGTAAAGTGGTGTAGCCACAAGATATTACTTTAGTAAAGTGATTTTCCTTATAGTCAATATTTGCATGTGGAACAGAGAAAATAATTCATTTGTGTTGAAATTTGACTGGAAGACAAACAAAAAATAATCTTAAGTAAACATCAATAGAAACAAAATTGATAATTGACAGTTTTGGAAATCTATCCACATCTGCCTGACCACAGATACGATGTTCCAACTCTGCAGTACTCAAATGTGGAAATTTCCTCCCAACCCACAACCCAGTTCTGGGAAAAATTAAACAGTGTTTGGTGGTCATTTTCAGTGTTGCAAATGGGGGCGAGATTGTACTAGCTGGGTAAAGGACAGGAATGCAGCTAAGTATCATTTACTGCATACGACAGAGTCCCACAGCAAATAATAACTCATCCAAAATGTCAGTAACACCAAAATTGAGAAACTGTGCTACACAGTACTTCCCCATAATCCTCAAGTTGGACATTATGAAAGTAACAAGTAGAATTTGGAGCTGTAATTTCATTTCAAGAAAATGTGATTTCAAGTTCTTGTTTCATATAGTGTTCTAACTGATTCTTCTTAAACAGTATGACTATGCTTAGTGATTAAGAACTTCATTGGAGTGTAATTTATGTACAGTAAAATACACACATACTAGGCACATAGTTCAATAAGCTTTAAGCAATGTATATATAATGTAATTTCTCAGTTTCAGAAAAATTCTCCCATAGACAGTTCTCTTTTTCTCCTCATTCCCATTTTGACAATATTCCTAGGTTATAGGAATTGTACCTAGGTATAGGTTATTGTACGATGCTGTATCTCACATCTTTGCTCAGTATAATATATTGCAATTCATCTGTGTTGTATTACTAGTTTATTAACAAATCAACTCAGAGTAAATTGCTATTTCCTGTGTGATATCATACCATGGTTTGTTTAGTCATTTGCATATAGTTTGTTTCCTGTTTGGATATATTATAGCTAAAGTTTCTATAACTATTTTTGTATAAAACTTTTAAAATTATGTTTATTGCTACAATTTAGATATATGTAATGATCACATTCATCATAGAGAATTTGTACCTGTACATGATATATCTTAGTTCCTCTTTCTTTCCCATTAGCCTGCCCTCACTTCAACCCCCTTCCCCTCCTTATTTACAAAGCTATGCTTCCATTTTACCCATTTTTTTCTCATTTTTTTCTTTTCTCTTCCATCCTCCCATGCCCATTCCCCTTTCCTTTTGAAAAATTACTTCCTATTTCATAATATCTATGATACATTTTGGTTCTTATTTATATTTTTAGTTTCTCACACCAAAGAGACAATGTGATATTTACACATGTGTCTGATTTATTTCACTTATGAGTATGGTCTCAAGGTACATCCATTTACCTAGAAATGTCTCAAGTTTATCCTTCTTTGTGGCTGAATAGTACTCCATAAAAAGCACTCCATAAAAAACATATCTTTTTTATCCATTCCTCAGCTGATGGGCACTTGGGTTGTTTCTAAGATTTAGCTATTACCAACTGTGCTCCTCTAAACATGGGTGCACATGTATATGAGGCTTTTAATTCTTTAGGAAGATACCAAGAAGTAGAATAGCTGGGTCAGATGGGACATCTAGTCCTAACTTTTTGAGGAATCTCCACACTGATTTGCACAGTGGTTGCACCAGTCTACACTCCCACCAACGGTGAAGTGTTCCTTTTTCTCCATAGCCCCAACAGCATTTGTTACTGAGTGATTTGTTGATAATACCCATTCTTTCTGGAGTGAGATGGAAACTCAGTGTTGTTTTAATTTGCATCTCTTGAATGATCAGTGATGGTGAACATTTTTTCATGTATTTATTTGCTGCTTACTTCTGAGAAGTGTCTATTCATTTTAGATGCCCATTTTTGGATTGGGTCTTTAAATTGGGGGGGGGTCTGATTTTTTTCAATTCTTTATATGTTCCAGATATTAATCCTTTGTCTGAACAATAACTGGCTAAGATTTTTTTCCCACTCTGTAAGTTGACTTTTCACTCTACTGGTAATTTCTTTTGCTATGCAAAAGCTTTTTAATAAGATGAGATCCCAGTTGTTGATTCTTTGTAGTATTTCCCATGCAGTCAGGGTTTTGTTCATGAACTCTTTGCCTATACCTATGTCTTTAAGAGTTTTACCTATTCTCTCTTCCAGCAGATTTAGTGTTTCTGTTTTAATATTTAAATATTTGATCAATTTTAATTTAGTTTAGTGCATGGTGATATGTATACATGAGTCTAGTTTTAGTTCTTGGAATGTGGAAAACCAGTTCTTCCAGCACCATTTATTAAAGAGGCTATCTTTTTCAGTGTATATGTTTGGCCCCTTTGTCAAAGGTAAGGTGGCTGAGTGTGCTTGAAATTGTTTGTACCTCTTCTAATCTGTTCCATTGTCCTCAAATCTGTTTTTGTTGTTGTTGTTGTTTTTGTTTTGCCATAACCATGCTGTTTTTATCACGGTAGCTCTATAGTATAATTTCAAGTCAGGGATTGTGATGCCCACTGCTTTGCCTTTGTTGCCCAGAATTGTTTTTGCTACTCTAAATCTCTCTGGTTCTGAATGAATTCTGGAATGTTTTCTCTAGTTCTTTGAGGTATGCTAATGGTATTTTGATTGGCATTGCATGAAATCTGTATAACAATTTTGGGAGTATATTCATTTATATTATGTTAGTTCTTCCTACCCAAGAGCACGGGATATCTTACCATTTTCTGATATCCCCTTCAATCTCCTTTTCCAGAGTACTGCAGTTTTCAATGTAAAGATCTTTTACTTTCTTTGTTAGATTTATTCCTAAGTATTTCATTTTTTGGGGGGTGCTATTGTGAAAGGCATTATTTCCCTAATTTCTCTCTCAGTGAGTTTGTTATTTGTGTACAGGAATGCTATTCATTTCTGAGTGTTAAATTTGTATCCAGCTATGCAACTGAATCTGGTTATTAAATCTAGAAGTCTTTTGGTGGAGTTTTTGGAGACTTCTATGTAGGATATCATGTCATCTGAAAATAATGATAATTTAACTTCTTCCTTTCCTATCCTTATTTCTTTTATTTCTCTCTTGTCTAATTGCTCCTGCTAGTGTTTACAAAACTATATTGAATAGGGTTGGTGATAGTGGACATTCTTGTCTTGTTCCCAATTTTAGAAGGAAAGCTTTCAGTTTTTAACCATTTCGTATGGTGTTGGCTGTTGGTTTGTCATAGATGGCTTTTATCAGATTGAGATAAAGAATATCTATTCCAATTTTCTGTAGAGTTTTTTATGATGAATGGGTGTTAGACTTTGTCAAATGTTTTTCTTGTGTCTATTGAGACGATCATAAGGTTTTTGTCCTTGGCTCTGTTAATATAGTGTATTACATTTATTGATTTGCATATGTTGAACCAGCCTTGCATCCCTGGGATGAATCCTACTTGGTCATGGTGAATAATCTTGATGTTTTGCTGCATTGGGATTTTTGCATCTATGTTCATTAGGAAGACTGGCCTGTAGTTCTTTTTTTTGGTTGGTCCTTCTCTGGTTTTGGCATCAAGGTATTTCTTGTTTCCGGGAATGACTTTGGGAGTATTGCCTCCCTTTCAAGTTCATTAAAGAGTTTCATCAGTAGCGGCATTAGATTTTCTCTAAATTTCTGTTAGAATTCAGCAGTGAATTCATCAGGAACTTGGCTTTTCTTCATTGGTAAGTTTTATTGCATTTTCAATTTCATTGACTGATACTGGGTTATTTAGAAATTTTATATCTTCTTGATTCAGTTTTGACAATTGATATGTATCTAGGAATCTTCCATTTCTTCTGTGTTTTCTATTGATTAGAGTAAAAGTTCTCAAAGTAGGTATTGATGATCTTCTGCATTTCCTCATTATCCTTTGTGATTTCACCCTTTTCATTCCTAATTGCATGAATTTGACTCTTTTCTTTCCTTTTTTGATAAGGTTGGCTGAGGGTTTGTCAACTTTTTCAGTCTTTCAAAGAACCAACTCTTTGATTTATTTATTTTTTGTATTGTTTTCTTAGCCTCAATTACATTAATTTCTGCTCTGATCTTTATAATTTCTTCCCTTGTATGAGCTTTGGGATTGATTTGTTCTTCTTTTTTTTAGAAGTTCAAGGTTCAACATTAGGTTGTTTATTTGAGCATTTTCTGTTTTCCTGATGATAGAATTGACCACTATTAATTTTCCTCTTATGACTGTTTTATTGTCCCATAAGTTCTGGTATGTTGTATCAGCATTATCATTTAATTGTAGATACTGTTTAATTTCTTTAATTTCATCTGTGACACACTGGTTGCTCAGGAGGGTATTATTTAATTTCCATGTGTTTATGAAGTTCTTGTGGTTTCTTTTGCCATTGATTTCCAATTCCATTGCACTATGGTCCGATAATATGCATAGGATAATTTTAATTCTTTTTTTTTTTTTTTTTTTTTTTTTTGTGGGTACCGGGGGGACGACCTCAGGACCTCGCGCGCCAACAGGCACCCGTGCCGCTGAGCGATATCACCGGCCCCTTTTTCGTATGTGGGATCCGGGAGTCGAACTCGGGCCTTCGCGCTTGCAAGGCAGGCGCTTAAGCCGCTGAGCCGTCTCACCGGCCCGATAATTTTAATTCTTTAACAGTTTCTTAAGCATGTTTTATGGGATAGTATGTGGCATATTTTGGAGCATGTCCATGCACCACAGAATTGGTTCAGTTTTGGTATTTCTTTGTTGAATTTTTTTGTTTAGTTGATCTATTTGTGACAATGGAGTATGAAGTTCCCCCATTACAATATTGTTAGTGCTTCTGTGATTTTTCATGTCCATTAATATTTGTTTTATATAGGCAGGTACCCCTGTATTTGGTGCATGTATATTTATGATTGTTATCTCTTCCTCTTGAAGTTTCCCCCTTACAAGTATGTTGTGGCTTTCTTTATCTCTTTTCATCAGTCTTGGCTTGAAGTTCACATTGTCTGCGAGTAGAATAACTACCCCTGTTTTTTTCTGGGTTCCTGTCTCATGGAATATTGTTTTTCATCCTTTGACTTTCAGTCTATGAATTTCTTTTTGAGTTAAATGTGTATAAAACTTTTGTTGATAGATATTTTTTCTATCTTGAAGGGTTAAAGAAGTAGGATAGAGATTGTATGTTGGAACATATAGTTCTCATACATGCTTATCTATTTAAGGAAGAGTCCAAGAATTTTACACACTCCGGCAGTTTTCTCCATATCCACAGTAACACTTTCTTTTTAATTTGAGCTGTTCCACTAGTTTCATAGTACCATCTCACTGCAGTTTTACATTATACTTCCCTGACTGTAATGTAGAGTATGCTTTCATATCACATCTTAGCTGGTCGTTTGCATAGGTTCTATTTTTGAATATCTAAGTTTCTTCCCTATTTTTAAATTAGATTTTATTATCATAGAGTTCTAAGGATTATTATATATTCAGGATACAAATCTGTGCATTTTGAATA
This sequence comes from Erethizon dorsatum, assembly GCA_028451465.1. NCBI lineage: Eukaryota > Metazoa > Chordata > Mammalia > Rodentia > Erethizontidae > Erethizon > Erethizon dorsatum. The sequence continues at coordinate 72,418,945 of CM051832.1, forward strand.
TTTTCTTCTAATCACCATCTTGACTTTGAATTTTTCAGTGGCTTTCTTGATATTTTGAAAAACAAAAATTTTTAATTTCATTATTTTCCATATATATGGAAAATATATATAAATAAATATATATTCCATTACTAATATATATATTCCATATATATTCCATTACTATTTATTGAGAAGAAACTTCTTTACCTATGTAATTACCTTGGAAATTTTCTGAAAATTCAATTTAACCATACATGTGCGAATATGACTAAGGATACTTATTGTTCCAATAAGTGACCTACTGTTTATTTTTAAGGCAGTATTAGTGACTTTAATAGTATACACACACAGTATGTTTCAAAATATGATAATTTAAAGGAGTATAGTTTGTTATCATAACTGAACATTTTATTTTAGGTTTGCATTTCTGAAGCAGCTTCTCAGTTTCCATAAAAGCTTAGATGGAATGTTACAGCTATCAGCCAATTTGAAGAGAAGATTCATTTTAACATTATTGCTTTCAAATCTATGAATATGGCATATTGTTGCTTTTATCTTGTTCTTTAGCTTGTAAAATGATTTAAATTTTTGTGTGTAGAGGTCCTGTACATAATCAAATTTACCTATGAATATTATGTTTTTATTTTATTTTTTTTATTTTTTTTTTTTGTGGGTACCGGGGGTCGACCTCAGGACCTCGCGTACCAGCAGGCGCCCATGCCGCTGAGCGATATCACCGGCCCTTTTTTCGTACGTGGGTTCCGGGATTCAAACTCGGGCCCTCACACTTGCCAGGCAGGCGCTTACACCACTGAGCCATCTCACCGGCCCTATGTTTTTAAATTTGATTAGTCAAGTTAATTTTTCCAGTATCTAAAAATGTCCAAATAATAATTTAATATAATAGAAATATAACTAAATTTTATCCTGACTTTATACCATAAAACTTTGGTAGTTACACATTCTAAATATAGTTATTTTATGGATTTATTAAAAATTGCTTTATTGGTGAAAAAAATCTATGTACTGAAAATTGTGGTAGACGGGTTCTTTTTCAAGTTTTACATTTTTTTCCTGTTGCTGACTTGCTATTTCATTTTCTAGGATTTTTAGGACAATGTGAGTAACCGAATCAACAGCATTCTGTCATGTTTCAAATCTCAGAGAACACATGTTCATTGTTTTCTACAGCTGTCCGAATTTACCCAGTTTTGCTTTCTAAGGTTTGAGTCAACTACAGTCAACCACAGTCTAAACATATTAATAGAAAATTCCAGAAATAAAAAATTCTAAGTTTTAAACTGCCATTTTGAATATGATGAAATGTCACTCACTCCTGCTCTGTCCCTCCTGGGATGTGAATCACCCCTTTTCGTCCACATGGTGTATGTTACCTACCCTGTGGAGTTGAAAGGGGGAGACCACAGTCACACAACATTTACTACAGTGTACTCATTATTCTATTTTGTTATTAGTCTCCTGCTGTGGAATTTATAAACTGAATTTTTTCGTAGGTGCATATGCCTCGGAAAAATATGTTATGTGCAAGATTTGGTACTATCTGTGTTTACAGCCATCCACTAGCATTCTTACAGTACCTCTGTGGATAAGCAGAGGAGGAAAACACTATTTTTTGTGTTGACAATAGTTTTCCTTTCATGAAATTGTAGATGTTGTCCTATGGCTTCTTGTGAGTTTTTAAGAATAGGAAATTGTAGCAAAATACTCTGCTTTTTATTTGAAAAATTGTAGTTTTGTTGTTTTCTTATCACTTCTGTTAATGTGATGAGTTAACACATTATTTGAATATTAAAACATTCTTTCATTTCTGGAATAAAAAACACTGTGCCATAATGTACTATCTTTTTTTATATATTTCTGATTAGTTGTAATAATATCTATCTATATATATAGAGATATATAATTTTCTGATAAATTTCCCACTTATGTATGAACAATATCAATATGTAATATTCTTTGCTTTTTTGTAAGATGTAATTATCTGAGTAATGTTTTTTCTGCTTCAGATTTTGGGCTTTGCATCACATTGCCATTATTTGGCCCTTAAATATTTAATAGACTTCACAAGGGAAGTCATTTGGCTGTGGTGGTTTTCTTGTGAGATAGTTTTTGTGTTATAAATGTAATATTTCATTCAACATAGTACTATGTAGATATTCTATACATTCTAAGTCACTTTTGCTAGGTTGTATTTTTCAGTAATATTCTTCCAATTAATTGAAGCTATCAAATTACTTGGCATAAAATTGTTCAAAATATTCCCTTATGATATTAATGTTTATAGAGCCTGTGACTATCCTGTCATTCCTTGAATTGTTGATTTTATTTTTTTCCTTTGATTATTTTTGCTTGAAATTTATTAATATTTTTCTTTTTTCAAAGAATTATCTTTTGCTTTTGATAATTTTGTTTCCATTTCATTACTATACACTGAGATTTTTTTTAACGTTGATATTTTATGGATATTTGAGAATGTGGGGTTATTTCCACAACTATGCTTTCTCCTCTGCTCTCATTCTGATCTCGTTCTAAAACCCCAACTATATGAAAGATGTTTAATATTATTCCGAAGGTTCTGTTCCTTTTACTTCAATTTTATTTCAATTTTCAAATTAGGTACTCTTTTTTAATTTCTCTACAAAATTATCAACTCTTTCCTCTATCTTCTCTAATCTGTACCCAGACATATACAATCAGTTTTTTTTTTTTTTTTACTTTATTTAGTGTAGTCTTCAATATATGTATTGGTTTTGGTACTAATGAATGAACTCAGGACCTTAAAATTGAGCTACATCGGTAGGCCTTTTTTTCTTTTTTATTTTGAGATAGGGTCTTTCTAAGTTGCTGAAGTCCCCAGGCTGGGCTCAAATTTGAGATACTTCTTCCTCAACCTCCCAGAATGCTGGAATTACAGGCTTGAGTCCAGATTTTTTTATTACTAGTTTCACTACATTGGTAAAAGTCTTTTCCTATTTACTATTTAGTTTTTATTTTTATTTTTTTGAGACAATATCTTGCTATGTAGTTCAGGGTGGTCTTGAGCTCACTGTGTAACCAATGCTGGTCGATAACTCACGCTAATCCTCCTACCTCAGCCTCCTGAGTGCTGAGATTTCAGGCATATGCCACCATGCTGGCTTTCTGCTTACTATTTAACAATGTATTTTTGTTCAATTATTGAACATTTAAAAGATATTTGCTTTATATTTTATTCCTTCAATACCAAAGTCACCATGGATTTAGTTTTTATTTTACTGATAATTTTCGTGTGCAGAATAATGTTGAAATTTATACTTTATTTTGTGAATAATATGCAGGAAAGTATTATGATATGTTATCTTCCTTTAAAGACTACATGCTTCCAATGAAGAATATTTCATTATTTTCAAAGACGGTTCAAATAATATTATGGTTTGTATTTTGTACTACAAAATTGTAGTGCACATCAGTGAAGCTTTTGGAGATGATTGGACCAGGGGGCGGATCAACTGATAAGTTTATAGCTAAATGTGATGCTGGAAGACGAAGCTTGGTGGGAGAAGGTGGAAAACTTGGTGCATACTCTGGAAGAGTAAAAATAAATAAATGAATAAATAAATAAATTCATTAAAAATACATAAAACCTTTAAATTTTTATTTTTTTGACAAAAGTAAAGAAATAGTTATTCTGTGAAATACTAAGCAGTATTCAAATTTTGTATCTTTAGTTGCATACCCATGTTGGTTCTTTATAAAACAGGAGCCACAGCTTAATTTAGACCTTTGCTGATTGGAATTAGTACTAATTATATTTCACTTGTTCCTTTTCTAATACCATCTGTAAAAGGGCTTGAAAAATGTTCTCAAATTGCACCTATGTCCATGCACACAGGTACATTGCTTCCAATATCCTTTAGATGTTTTCCTTTAAATGTTAAAATATCAATACTACATATTTGTCCATCAAGAATTCATCTAAGCAATATTTTGGTGACCTAGCAAAAGTAGTGAGCAGCGTTTAGTGATATTGTTAGCACTGTCCCCATAATGTAAGAAACTGCTGCAATCAAATTTGATTTATTACAGGAAACAAAACACTAAAGAAAGAAAATAAGACAAAACACAATCTGTAGCCTTATATAAAATAGAGCAGATCATGATTCCAGTACCCTTAGATTGCTTAGCGCACCTATAGAGAAACTTTTATTTACTATATGATCACTGGGTGCTATTTTTAGAGCTTCTTTTGTGTGCAGTGGGAGCCATTCAGTTGCAGTTGTAATCATCCAGAGCCTGTGTGATGACCACCTTGACCTGCCTAGTGTTCATCTTTCTACAGAGCATTTGTATATGTAACCTTAGAAACATTACATAAAATTCCCTGCTCTCTTATCTATATAATGCGAATATAAATATACCTACCCCACTGACATATTGAAATTTACTTTATCATTGACGAGAGGTTGCACTTGTTCTCAGCATTAAAAAAATTCAATTTCTCCCCTACCAGGGATAAAATACTCAAATTTATTTTCACCTAAGATTAAACATGGCTTCCCCCCAAAATGTACAAATATTTACGTCCTAGCTCAGAACTAATTAATTAATAAGTTAAACTTTCAAATAAAAGTGAACCTCAAAATTGAAGAAATTATTTTACTTCTGTATTTTTAGTGATAATTCATTTATTTAGAGTACGTCTATACTGCATAAAGTTTCCTAACTTTTTTGTCAGATATATATATATACTAAGACACACCCTTTTTACTTTTTTCTTATTTTGGTGTCATGAAACCAAAAATATGCTTAAAATAATTTATAGCTCACATCACGACATATCTGCTCCTTTTCTCATAGTGCAGCATTTTTCTCAATTATTAAGTATTCCCTTAAGCTTTAAGGAAATTTGTCGAAGAAGGAACAATTTATTCAGTGTAAATGAAAATATATTAAACTTTTCAGTGTCATGGTTACCTGATCTGGAGAAAAGAAATAATAGTTCATGACTTTTGTAATGGGGGGTAGATGAGATTAAATTTAGTGCTAAACTATATTATATCAGTGCACAAGATCTTTTTAAATAAGTAGGGCAATTCAAATATAGCCTATATCTGTACTAAGCTGACATTGTAATAATGAGAAACAATAAATTTGACAGATTTCTAAAGCTCTAAGATTTGTTTCTGATTTGAAATCCACATGCACACACAAAGGAAGAAGCCTTCATACAGGTATCAATAATTCACTCTAGGGCTGGTGAGATGGCTCAGTGGCATAAGCGCCTGCCTGGCAAGCGTGAGGGCCCGAGTTCGACTCCCGGAACCCACATACGAGAAAAGGGGCCGGTGATATCGCTCAGCGGCACGGGTGCCTGCTGGCGCGCGAGGTCCTGAGGTCGACCCCCTGGTACCCACAAAAAAAATAATAATAATAATTCACTCTAGTGCTAGAGATGTACTCAATAATAATGTATTTTAATACTTATATGTTAAATATTTTAATATTTATAATTTAAGAGATACAGTTCTATCTTGTTTACTTATATGAGTCACAAGAAACAGGTGATTGAAATAGTATCATTTTGAGTCCAAATATTTTCCAAATCAATATATTTTCTTGACATGTCTTCTTTTTTCTCCTGGAATATTTTCCATGTTTACAAAAGGCAACAGAGAAATTGGGGAAAAGTAAACATGCTGAGTGGAAAACTCTTCTCCATTCTGAATCACTATACATACATTTACTCTGCATCTGTATTCATTACATAGCTTTAGTACAAATTCCTTCACCAAAAAATTAATTTTAAGGTCATACTTGAATTTGGTTTCTATTACTTTCTCTCTCTCTCTCTCTCCCTCTGACAGAGTCTTGCTGTGTAGTTCAGGCTGGACTTGAACTCACTATGCACCTCAGGCTCGCCTCGAACTCACAGTGATCGTCCTGCCTCAGCCTCTCAGGTGCTGGGACTATAGGCAATTACCACCATGCCCAGCCAGCATGTTTCTTTAACAGCTGATGTCTTTTAATACACAGAGGCATATCAGTTAAAGATAGTTTTAACTAAATGGTATCATCACTATGACAGGTGTGAAGTATATGGATTCCATTATTAGTATGAAAAAATGCTGAAATGATAAGACTATCTAACATTTTTCAGATGAGAAAATTGTGGTCCACAGAAGAAAAGTGAACTGCAGATTATAAGTGACAGAACAAAGATTGACTGTGACTTAAAACTATTAACATTCATTTGCTTATATTATACAGGCACCAGGCTGCCTTCAGCATGAATTAGTAAGAGCAGTCAGTCATTAAATGTGCTTAGAAAGTCCATTTGGTTGCCAACTAGTAATTTTAGCAGGTTAGCATGCTGATACTGCCTGGTTAATGCTTCATAGTTGAGGGCAAAGAACAGACTAAAATGAGTCATCGTGAGACAGAGACATGTTTAAGTTTGTGAGTGACTGTCATCTGACCATCTAGTCCAATTATTATCAGACTTATAATTAGATTTTGTGACAGATAATAGTTCATGGGGTTTTCAGAGTGAGGAAAAATACCTTACCCTGTGATTCTATAATTATTTGTGGTACATTATCATAATTAACTCGACTGGAACATTTTGATGACTTTGCAGGAGGATCAAGGCTTAAATCTTCTCAGATTTATTTTATTGCTATCATGACAACATCAGTGTTCTATCACCTCAAATCTCTTTTCCCCTTATGAATTAGGTGAGGAATTGCTCAGAAATGAATAAAACAATAAATGCTAACTGCAGCATTCCTGTAACTTACTTTAACAGATAGAATACAAATGTAAGTTAAAAAAAATACTTGATGCATTAGTATAACTTACTTGAAATGAAAGAATTATGTTATGGGACAATCTAAATAAAATAAAATCACTTGCAAAATAATTTTAGAGTGCAGTAGTATTTTACCATCGATGACAGCAGCATGAGATGAAAAAATCAGATATCCACCAATGGGCCAAATCTATGAAGACAGCAATAAAATAAAATATGTCTGAACAAGTATTTCAGAATACTCTATCACAGGGCAGTAGGGGAAAATCAATGCTTTCTTAGTAGAAGAAAGAACATTAAAACATGGAAAATCACATTTATTGAACCCATTTACTTGGAAATAATATGATTTGTTTTCTGTTTCCCCAAATGTCTTGTGTATTTGGAAGAATCATAATATTCAGCTCACTCATGCATCTTTTCAGCCTAATACTAGAATTAATCAATTTTTTAGAAATCAAAGTAATAATTTCAGGAATACGCACATAAATGTAGCACTACAAGAGACCTGTCAGATACAGACTATTAGCTTACAAAGTAACAAAATACAATAACTAAATGTAATTTTAAATATCTTACATCTATCTTTACAATATCCTATAATCTTATGTTACAACATTAATGTCATTCATTTCACGTGTTCTCATCAGGTAGACACTGTATCATCTCTCATTATCACAAGAAGAGTAAGAACAGTACAGTAAGATGTTTAAAAGACAGCGAGAGACTACACACACACACACACATATATATCTTTCCTTACAATGTATTATTATAAACTATTATTTTATTATCAGTTGTTAATCTCTTACTATGGTTTATTTCATTTGTTTATTATGGTGTTGGGAATCAAACTCAGAGCCTCACAAATGCTAGGAAAGTGTTCTACCATTGAGCTATATCCCCAGCCCTATTGTGCCTAATGCATATATTAAACTTTAATATAGAGATACAACAATAGGAAAAAATGATACACAGATTTGATGGTTAGGTGGACTGTCAACTTGATTGGCTTAGGATCTGTTCAGAGATTAGTGAGGCACATTTCTCTGTGTGTCTTGGTAGGCGATAGAGGAATGATCCTGGAGTCTATATTTAGTCCTTCACCACTTCTTCTCTAGCACTGTTCTCCTCTGTGCTTCCCGGTCACTGCAAAATATGCAGCTTTCCTCTACAATGCCCTTCCTCCATAATGCCTCTGACTTGGAGCCAGCTGACCATGAACCAAATTCCCTGAAACTATGAATGAAACAAACCGCTTCTCCATTAAATTCTGGGTGTCGGGTATTTTGTCCAGCGCTGGGAAAGGTGACTCATACAATAGCGTTCAGTGCTATCTTTGATTTCTGATATTCAGAAGATCTTGAATGTAAACCCACTGATAAGAAAGAGATTAATATATGTTACAGTGATGAGACATCTGAAAAAAAACTATATTCAACATAATCAAGGGCACAGAGCAGGATGAATGAAATATGATCATTTAAAAGGTGGTCACAAAAAGCCTCTGGCAAAGTTAAAGAGCTCAGTGATAGACTGAATTATGTGCATATGTTGAGGAAAATTTCCTTAACAGAAAGAGCTGCAAGTAACAGAACTAATATTAAAACATTTAGGATGTTGCAGGAACAACAAAGCTAGCGTGGCTATCAAAGCTATGTAAAGGAAAAGTAGTAGGAGGTAAGTACAGAGAACCAAGTTACATAGGCGTTCAAACTTGGGTAAATTTTTGTAATCTAGTATTAATGAGATGTTAATCCAGAAGAGTTGAGTAAAATAATGTAACTCAAACTTTATAAAAGATCTCTATGTGGTATGTACATAGAATGAAATGGAGAAAAGAGCTAAGGAGTCTGTTTCATCCAGGTGAGAAATGATTGTGTCTTGAACTAGGTATAATTGGAAAGAAATGGTCAGATTTAAGGTATATTTTGAGGGAAGATCTAACAGGATTTGCTGATTGACTGGATATGGAATATGAAAGATTAAATAAAGATCAAGATGTTGCAAAGTTTTTGACCTGAGCCACTGTAGGAGCAGAGTTGAGCTGTTTTTATCAGATAGAGACAACTGTGGAAGATGTGTGAAGTTTGATGGCATGACAAGAACTAAAACCTTAGTGGAGATTCAAGAAAGAATGAGAGGAGAAAAATCAGAAATTATAATTTGTGGCGAGTCTTTCAAAGACCCTTACTCTGAAGTGAAACAGGAAAGTCAAGTTAGGGGGAATAGGGACAAGAACAGGTGAGAGCTTTTTATTGTTTTTACTTTCTTATGAAAGATATTTCAAAAATTGTGTATGTCAGATGGCAATTGCACAGTGCTTCATGTTATTGGCTTGGCTTTGTTTCAGCATCATAACTACGTAAGATTTTCTAGTTTTATTTATTTATATATTTTCTAGAAAATACCAACTGTAAATAAAAATGCAAGTCATTTGTTTAGAACATAGGATGCCAGTAGCTTAGACTAGCAGAACATAAGTAAAAGGAATCGGATGCAGGAAGCAAAGGGAAAACAAATGAAATAATCATCCAAGTATTTTAAACATTAAAAATAGCTATCAGGCAGTATTGCTTTTGATATTTATTTTTTTTAAATTCTGTTGGAACCTACTGGTGTGTAAGATGCCCTAAATTTTAACAGAAGTATCCATGTGTATATATATATATATCTATAGGTATGTATATAAGTATGTATGTATCTTTTGAGATGAGAGCTTACCATGTTGCTCAGGCTGATCTTGAATTTGTGAGCTCAAGTATTCCCCCCACTGCTTCTACCAGCAGAGAAAATAGAGTAAGCAATAAATTGGAAGAAAATCTAGGAAATAAAGGAATCAGCCTGCTGTGATTTGATATGGTAGCTAACACTATAGGTATCCAAAACCATGCTCAGGTCCTCTTTTTTTTTTTTTAAAGATGAGTGAAAAATAAGAGTTAATAGTATTCTAAGAAGACTTAGGCAGAAGGCCAGTAACTCTACAGTAGAACTGAGAGGTCTCAAATTAACAGCAAGATAAGAAATAGTACAGGGGAGAATTAAATTCTCTTCTTTGTGCTGATATAGGCAGTGACAAAATATTGACCCTGAGACTACAAAACATGTAGTATCTTCCATGCCTCGTCGAACATTCAGGGAAGTACTATGCTATGCCTATCAGAAAAATAATATATCGAAATAAAATTAATACATTTATATTTCCAGGACAAGTAAGCCTTAACTTTCTCTTCTCCTCAATTTAGGATTCATATTCTGTTAGTTCCTTGGTTTTATAATAAACTAAATATAAGTTAAGACAGGGTTTTTAATTTTTTTTAACCTTAAATTGTAACAGAAATCTACACTGGCTGTTCTCAACCTTTCTTAAATACACTGTTTTTTTACCTTTAGTACATTAGAGATCATTTATATGTTAGGAATAGGAAATACTAAAGTAAGAAAAATTTTGACTTTTAAATATAAAAATAAACTTCATCTTTTTCATAGGCCATTCTGATACTAGAAACTATTATTGAGTAGAGAATATTTTGATATAAATAAATGAAATCAAGTAGTAGCGTGAGTTACGTACAATATGATTTCAGCCAACTTTTCAATGTGATTAAGAATCAGTAACTATTATTGTCTAAATTACTACTGTCTACAAAATATAAATATACCATATAAAAGTTTTCCCACTGTGAACCTACTGTAGATAGAAACATATAATCAGATATCTATAAAGGAAAAATAGTAAGATACTGAGGAAACAAAATTTATCTTCATCCGCTACTTATTTAAAAGCCGGAAATTATTTATTTATAAGGAAAAAACAGAAAAGAGAATAAAAGGTATGAATACATAAAATGGTAAGCATAATTGCTTACTTAATACCAAAAAATATGACAAATAGTTCAACATCAGAAAAATTCCAGCTAAAACTTTAAATATTTGATAAGCTTCTTAAAGAGCATATTTTAGAGAATTGATTTATTATGACTTTGCAACTTGTGTTTAATCTCCTTTAGTCTCTTTTTAACATATTGGTTATCTGATTATTTTTAACATATTAATTATCATATATATAAAAAAAGTTTTGCACCGTGAAGCTAAGCAAAAAAATTATATATATATATATATATATATATATATGCTGACACTATCAATAGAGTAGTTGAGAATGAAGCTAAAGATCAAGCAATTAGCATACTGAGGAGCTCTTATTACCTTATGGAGGATATCATTTCAAACTGATGGACAACAGAGAAAAGGATATAGAAAAATGTGGAAAAACTAATGCTAAAGTACAATTCTCTGGTAATAGTCCCTCAATGAGTAGACTATATATAATACATATATATGGAAGGAACACACACTATAGTAGTAGTGTGCTTTTATTCTGTACATGATAGGTTAAATATTTTTCCTTAAGGGAAATTTCCACATTTGAAAACAGTTATACAGTTGAAAGATAGGAAGGATAGTATGGGGAAAAAAGGAGGAAAAGAGGCAACGTAAATTTACCAAATTTCTAGCATTTGACTAGGAGGCCTCACATATATTAACCATTTATTATTCAGAATTAATTTGCCAGAAAATATTGTGTCCATTTTATGAACAAATGGTGTTAGTTAAATTGGGTTAGGTCAAATGGATAGACATGGTTTGAAATGGGCATCTGACACAATTCTTTCCACTAGATAAATATGTCCCTTGACACTTCATATTTCAAGACTTTTATTTTTTAATCTCTACTGTGTTTAACATAAATTATTAAATCTCTACTGTGTTTAATATTTATTCAACTTTTTCCTTTGGCAAAACTGTAATTCTACCACATTAAGTAATGTAAAACAATAGTAATCCGTATACCCTCCCATCTTGCTGCAATAGTAAGCCTAAATTATCAGATAAATTCTTCCTTATTTCAAATGTATGAACTAAAAATTTTAAGTTAAAAACAAAATACAAAGATAGAATTGTTGAAAAGCACATGAAGGACTTTGTAAGAGTTTTGTCAATTAAACTGTGTGTGTGTCTGTGTGTGTGCATGTAAATAATTTAATTATTCCTGGAACATTGCTATTGTGTGTTCATGAAAGATTTTCTTTGTATTTAAAATTTTAATTGTTTTATCATATTTCTTTTATTCTGCATTCTTGCATTCCACAGACACACACTTGTACCCCTCTGTTAGGTATAGTTGCATATAGATGGAGTCCCTATTCATGAAAATATAAGTATATATGCTTTCATTTTTCCTTAGGATTGGTTTCCTTTGGTGTTAAATAAAAATTTAGTTAGAAGCAGCTTTAGTACTTTCCCTGCTTGTGCAGAATCATTTCCAGTTTTGTCCTTTCTGTTGGAATTGCAACCTCTTACTAAACAGAAGGGCTATACGGTACTTCATCTTTAGATTCATTTACAATTTGACTCTTTCAGTTTTAAAGAACATTGTTTCCATTCTCAGCTTGTTATGTTCTACTGATTAAACTTTAATATTTGTGTTGTTTTATCACTGATTTAAAAATTAAGAAGCTATTACATTTTAAATAATCAATTGGACTCATTTTTCTCAACACTGTCAATAAATTTCAGTCAATTTAACTTATAACTCATAAAATGGAAAAAAAGGAACAGTCCATTCAATCACATATTTCAGTCAGAATTTTAATGTGTTAATCTTGAGCCAGATAGAACTTTCTTTCAAAAGTTTCTCCTCTGTCTTATCTGATATTCTGCCCATGGTGTGTACTTTGAGATGAAAGGACCACACAAGTTCTTCATTCAATGATACACTAAAGAATATATTTCTTTACAAAGAAGATGAATAGCTGCCCCAAATATTGAAGAGGACACGAGATTTAGCCACTTAACCATTTACTGAAGTGGAAAAACTCAACTCTTCAGATAGACACCAAAGCAAAGCTGATAAACATATTTGCATCCTCATTCCCAGTGACAATCTGACTAGTAATATACATTTTCCTAATTTTTTTATTTCCTATGGTGTTTGTAATGCCTTTATTATATAATCTGAATGACTCAGTATCCTAGCCTAGCCTCAAGTCAGGCTGTCATCAAAATAGCACCCCCAATAACATAATGGGTGAAAAACATTATAAAGTGATAGAACTATACAAAGTGTTCCCTGAATCCCTTAAAGTACACTTATCAGCACATAAATGAAAGAAATGTATGTACTGGGCATCTGTATACTTCTGGAACACCTTCTATTCTACATATTGAGACATTTTGAGTGAGCATAATGTTTTCAGCATGAACAATAAGATAACTTTCATAGACATTTTCTCTGCATTACAATCTTCCAATAGAAAGCCATAATTTAAACAGAAATAGAATTTAGCACACACTGAGTATAACTATAGATAAAATAACTAATTCTTATTGTCGGTTGTCTATTTTTAAGAATCCATAAGCAAAATACACCCTATTTGAAACTTACTTTTTTGTCTTTAATATAAATCTCGGGGCCGGTGAGATGGCTCAGTGGTGTAAGCACCTGCCTTGCAAGCGTGAGGGCCCAAGTTCGATTCCCGGATCCCACATACGAAAAAGGGGCCGGTGATATTGCTCAGTGGCACGGGTGCCTGTTGGCGCGCGAGGTCCTGAGGTCGACCCCCCGGTACCCACAAAAAAATAAAATAAAAAATAAAATAAAATAAATCTCAATTTCTACAACTGGTATGAAAATGAAAAAATGTGCTTAAATCACTTAATACAATATCTATTATATAGTAAGCATGACTTTGATAATTTTTAATGAAAATTGTTTTTAATAATTATTAATATTAAAAAACCCTAAAAATAGGTACAATTCTAGTGATTGCTGTAAAATACTAAAGATAGGGGAGGGTTCCAAGACATGATAAAGTAATTCAATCTGATAAATTCTTACATTTGACAGTTAAAAATATTTAACTACTGCTATACTTGACAAATAGCATCAGTTCTTTTATTACTGTAAATTAATTGTCATGAAAATCATGCCACTTCTCTTAAAGAACTTATCTATATTGTTATAGGATGCAATTTTTTTAGTAATATTATGTGCCAGTATGCTATTCCTGGATTACAAAATTACATGGTAATGTGAGTGAATTTGTAGAGGGGATTCACTTAACAAACATCCGCCTTAATATGCCTCTGGCACACTTAGAGTAAATGTGAATGGATCTAAGCAGTTTTGCCATATAGCTGGTCTGTTAGTATTTAGGTTTTATTTAGTATGCCACACAAGAGATCCAGGAACACTCAAATTTGGAAGCGGTGCCATTTCTTGCATAAAAGTAGAAAAGCTCTCATAAATTTTTACAATTAAGATTGAGTTTATTATATTATGCCCGGAATTCTTATTTTTGTTTGCATTGCCTTAATATTATTAACTCAACCATGTCCCAAAAAGGCTACATAAAATCAACGTTAAAGATTTTTGCAATATAGAATAATGAAAGTTCATAAATATTTTGTCTTTAATCACCTAAATATCAGATACATTTATATACATATTTTAAAATAAAGTAATACCATTTTATAGTATGTTGAGAAATCTGCATGTAATATTTACTTTTTAAATATATAAGATAAAATGATCTTTCAAATTCATAGTGTTTAGATTCACATTACATATAAAGTCAAAAGGATTAAATAACTGTAAATATATCACTGCATAATCAATGATAATTTTCTTTTTTATTTTATTTTACATTCTTAACATATTCCAAAATGAAATTATATTCTGTGCTATGAATCTCTGTTTTGTAGACATGAATAACATTTTAGAAGTATACTCATAGCAGTCTAAAGTCTACTTGAAATCAGTCTTGTTGGATCATTAAAGAAAATAATGCAAATTTAGACAAGCTTTTAAGGTTAAATATTTATTTAAAATATTTATAAAAGAAAATTAAATTGATATTAATTAAAATGGAATGTTTTTCCTAAAGAAAATATAATCACTTATTAGATTATGTATCATTTGTTCATAAATATCACTGGAGTATTTCAAATTAAGCATATCAGAAATTAGTGAGGAATATGAAAGCTTTTCCAAGTTTTCCTTGTTATAGGTACATGTTATACAAAATTTAAGTATGTATTTGATGACTTAAAAGAAATCTTGAAATCTGTTTCTTATGAACATATATAAATTCATAAATAGCATCTGTCATATCTATCATTCTTTTTCAATAGCTAAAGTTGAAATACTTAACATTATTTAAACTTGGCAAGAATAGAGCAGGTAATTAGTTTTTCTTACAGAAATTTATCTCAATAAAGTGTTAAGCATAAAAAGTTCAGAGTTACATGCAAATAAAATAAAATTTCTCCACTTGATCATACGTACTTTTAAGTGAATACCTCATTGTACTCTAGAGCAAATAATTATTTTAAGTATATATAACTGTTCAAATGTATTAAAACACTGTGCTCTGCATAGAACTTCAACTATATTTTGATGAAAATTTATTAGACAAATAAAGTTTTGGGAAATATACTTTATTTGAAAAATTACCTTTATCATTAGAGATTGCAGAAAAATGAATCTTACATGATGTCAAATTTAGATAAACATAATTTCAGTATCATGTATCTCCATATTCAGGATTTTGCTCTGAACTGACAAAAACTACTGGAAGTTCAGAATTTTTAATTAATGTGAAGAATCCAACTGTCTTAGTTACTTTTCTTAATGTTGAGACAAAATACCCAACACCCAAGGTTAAAGGAGGAAAGGTTTATTAACTCACAGTTTGTAGAGGTTTCAGTCCATAATTGGCTGGCTCTGAGGCAGGGTGGGGTGGCAGTGGCAGAGGGGCAACTGTTATGGCAGCGGAAGATACCAAAAGCAGCAAGAGAGGAGGGAGAGAGAACAAGCCTCTTTCTGTCCCTTATACTGCACGCAGGTTACCCGCCTTAGGGTGGGTGTAACACACACCCTTAACCCCAGCACTGGACTGTGAATCAGTCACAAACTCTAGATTCAGCCACCTCTGAAAAGCCTCCCCACATGACGGCATGAGGCTTTGGGAGGACATGTAGACACAAACCATAATACCAATTACAAAATAAAATATTTTATTTTGTTTTGTAATCTTTTAACTCAAAAATAAAAATAGGAATGAAAATTATGAACTACTTAAGTTACATTCTCCACTCCACTAACAAAAGATAAATGAGAATTTAAAAAACAGTAATCACTTCTTAAGGAAAACATAATAAATCATAGTTTTAAATATAGAGTTTTAGATTCCATGTAACGTATCTTCCCAGAGACATGAAATCATTATTTGTAGTTGTTTGTCTAAAATTAGAGTTCTAGTCATGCTATTTTTTCTCTCCCTAATTTAACAACTGAGTTTTGCATAATCAATCAATACTGCCACAAAAGACCCAAGTTGGTAATTAAAACAATCACCACAATATTTCATCCATTTTAACCATTATTATAGCACATTAAAACAAACTATGTAATTATTATCATAAAGATGTAATTATATTATTATTTGGGCCTCTGGTTCTAGTCCTCTTTTGTTTTATCCAACATTATGAATGTAAACAAAAATTTTAAAAATTAAGTTTTTATATTAAAATTTACTTCACATTTGTGTAATCTTTTATAATTTCATTAATTCAACCAATGTTTATAGAATAACAATTATAAGCCAGGCACTGGGCAAATGCTGTGCAGTCAAAATAGATATAATGCTGAAAAGTACGGACCTACCATTACAAAACTAACCACTTAACTGCTGGAAAAGAGCAACCAACAAACAATTGACCAGTATAATGAGGACTCTACCATGGTGGATACCAACTTGGGAAACAAACATTGGGGCATATCAATCCAGTCCTGGAAATTTATAAAACCTTTCTCAGGGAGATTTAAAAAATTCCTTTCAGAATATGAAATTGTGTGCATCAAGATGTAGAGATGATATGAAGAGTAAGAAAAAGTAATAAGGCAGGTGTGGCAAGTCATGAATCTAGCTAGAGAGGAATGAAGAAAGCAGGTTATGAATTTACAAACCATACTAGTTTGGGATCACATATCAAGGATGTCATGTGGAAACTTTTGTTTTAATTAATGTCAAGGCAGAATTTTATCAAATTTTTAATTTTTTTTTTTTTTGTGGGTACCAGGGGTCGACCTCAGGACCTCGCACACCAGCAGGCGCCCGTGCCACTGAGCGATATCATCGGCCCTTTTTTCGTATGTGGGTTCCGGGAGTCGAACTCGGGCCCTCGCACTTGCCAGGCAGGCGTTTACGCCTCTGAGCCATCTCACCGGCCCCAAATTTTTAATTTTAGAAAGATCATTATTCCATCCATACAAGAAATGCCCTAGAAGAGAACAACAAAAGTGAAAGAGTAAAATTTGGGGAACATGTTGCATTTTCAGCAGTGGGAAATGTTGGGAAAGAACAAGCAAGGCAGAGGATGGATTTGAAAGGCCTCGTGAAAGTAGCCTGTAGGCTTTGGTGATTGCTGGGATGGATATGGAGACTGTGAGAAGAAAGGAGAATCAGTGGATGTCATTCAGTTTTCTGACTCAGCAAAACTCAGGGCCTTTTTCTGACTTAAGCACAGTGTAGGTCTGAGAATCAGAATAGGAACAATAAAATTAGGAGAAAGCAATGAAAGCAATGGAGTTAAATTTTTCAAAAAGGAAAGTAAAATATTGGCAAAGCAAAGACTGAAAACATGACTTTTGTATTTGCTTGCATTCACCCTACTGTCTCATAGATCTTTGAGAATCACATGAAGAGAAATATCTTTCAACCTGCCTACATACATATGAGTGTAAAGACATCATGTTTAATATTCAAACTATGTAATAAAACATCTGTCAATAGGAAATCTTACAAAATTCTTTTGAAAATATATTTGTGCTCTTTATTAACCTGAACTAAAAACTACACTAAACAAATTTCCACATTTTCAGAACTTTCAAACCTCTTCAACTGTTTCTTGGGAACAGTTTCAGAGTTTTAGCAATAAAGTTCTATAAATCAAGTACATATTTTAAATTATTTCAGTATTTATACCAATAATCTACCCAAAACTCCATCTTTTCCTAAGAGTATCAATGCCTTCCCTTTCATCACAACTAAACTAAACAATACTTATTTCAGTTACATTTTGAGTTTTAAACTTCCTTCTTACAGTGAAGGAAAAAAAAAAAAAAAAGCAAAACTCAGAACTGATTAGTTCACAGAATCAACCCACCTATCAAAATCCCAATGAAGCAGGAGATTAGGGTATGGGAAGCCAGTTGGACAATCAGGAATGACTCATCAATCATGGGGACCTGTCAAATCACAGTAGGGATGCATTGTCAGAGCAACTTTTAAGCCCTGTATGGGATGGCCTGGATCTGCTATCAAAAGAAGATATAAAAGACAGTGGCCAGTCAGACATAGTGGAGCATGTGTGTAGTCCCAGAACTCATGAGGCAGAAGCAGGAGAATCATCATTAGTTTGAGGCCAGCCTCATTTCATTGCCACTGCCCTTTTGCGCTTGTAGTGGCCCACTCTGCAAGCAGGGCATATCTTCTTCTCTTTTATTCAGAGCACTTCTTCCTCTTGAGCACTTCTTTTTGCCTTTCTTTTTCTGGTACTGGGAATTGAACTCAGGACCTCATCCTTGCCAGCAGGCGCTGTGCCGCTGAGCCATATCCCTGGGCCCTTCTTGCCTTTCGTTTTCACTTTTTCATCTTCTTTTACCTTAAGTAAATGTTGAACTTTTAGGTTGTCCTGTTTAACTCTTTGAGGGGGACAAGAAGAGCCTGGAAAGGACCACAGGGCACCTCACCGTCCAAAACACCAGCATAATAGTCAATGTTCTTATTACTGTCTCTTCTGTCCCATCTCTGCCGGCAGGTTGGATTCTTTCACCTCCATACAATAATGACTATGCAAGCACTTAATATCTAATATTTCATTTTCTTCTCCTTTTATCTCTACTGAATCAACCTATGGGTTTACTAACACATGATAACATTTCTACTCTTAAAATGTGACCTCCCATTGTTCTATACCTGTTTCCCCATTTTTCTTTTCTCTTTAATAGTAAGTCACAAATGAAATAAGTCTACCAACTGTCTACTTTTGTCCTCTCATAATACTTCAAAGACGTAAAGGAGAAAAGCATAAAAACCACTGTGAAGAATCAGAAAGAGAAAGAAGTAACCAAAAACTCAGACACTGAGTATGAAATCCAGAAATGCTAGAATTCAGCCAAAAGGAAACACTTCAGAGAGCGAATCTGAGCAGAAAATAAGTTGAGGTGCCAAGAGATGTGCAGAAAATCCAAAGAAGGACAGGGACATCATGGAAACAAAGAAAATAAGAACCAGAAGTAATCAGAACACTGAAGATATTTAGCAAAGAAATTTAAGAGAAAAAAATATATATAATATTTTAGCCATAAATTCTAGTTTAATTTTCACTATCAGTGTGAAAGTGAACTCTGTAAATAACTCTGTCGGTGCATTTAAGGGAAGAAACCTTAGAATCTTCTGCTTTACCTCTCGGTGATCACCACCATCTTCCCACCAGGTGACTCTGGCTCGCATTCCAAACCCTACCCGGTAGAGTGCTGTAGACAATCAGCTGAGCATCTGGTGCCAGCCACTGATGACTGGACTGTTTCTTAAATGACCTGTGATGTGTTAATGGTCTTTAACAAAGCTCACATATATGCCTTTATCTAGCATAGCATATAAGCCCCGCCTCTTGTCTCAGAGTCTAGGAATCTTGTGTTGCTGCTGGCTGAGACAGGCTTTTGTACCTTCTATCCATTAAATTCTTAATAAACTGCGTTCTGTGTTTAAAAAAAAAAAAAGATTTCATGTCAACTACTGTCACATTGACCAGCAGTTAAATTCATGTTAACAAATGATATGATCATTTTTCAATTATTTTGGTAAAGCTATCATCAGTGTTTGATACCTGTTCACTCTATACTCCTTGATGCATCTTCAGATAAGTCACATAAATACAGGAATCTCTGAGTTTTCTCTTTCTTTGCTATTTCTTCCCTTCGTTTTATCTCTAGATATTGTAATGTCTAAGCTCATTTTCTGGATATCTTCTCTTCTTTATGCATATGTATTTCACAGGAAATACAATTCAGTTTTGCTGCTTTAATTACTATACAAATACGGATGACTTCCAAAGTTATACAGCTCAGATTTCCCCTTGAAACCCTGGGCCTTATGCACATAACCATTCAAATATTTAACAGCTATCATGAACTTTATATATCTATAATTTACTTTTAATGTTCTCTTTGTAGGCTTCCCCATCTCAGTTAAAAACAATTCCATTATTTCATTTGTTTATGCAAAAAATCTCAGGAAGAACATTGCTGCTTTCATTTTTAATATTTTCCCACAGCCAGTTTATCAATAAATTCTGTCAATTTGACCTTTAAAAATAATCAACCCAAGATTTTTTTAAAGAAAATATAGATTACTTATAATTTTTATGTTTATTCGATATCTTGTGGAATAACCTGGATATTACATAACATTCAGAGATTACTATTGCACTTATTAGATATTACAATGTTATAGTTTTGGTTAAGTAGCAAAATATTTTCTCCCTTCTTTTTTGAAAATGCATATTTAATTGCTTAACCATACAATGTGATGGTTTTTCATTGCTGCACAAAGCAAACAAAAATATAGAATGTGTTACAAACTCACTGCAACTTTCCACATGCTTAACATTTCCCTTTGCCACTTTTTTTTATCCCTTTAGCATGTATTATTTAACTGGTGGCCTTGTTTATTGTCATCACTCTTTTTCTTCAAGATATCAGCTCCAGAAGGACAGATTTTTTTAATTTAATTGGTCTACCACCGTATTTCCAGAACCTACAACATTTTTGGATACAAAATATAGTAAAAGAAATAAATGTTGAGGGCCGGTGAGATGGCTCAGCGGCTTAAGCGCCTGCCCGGCAAGCGCGAGAGCCCGAGTTCAACTCCCGGAACCCACATACGAAAAAGGGGCCGGTGATATCGCTCAGCGGCACGGGCGCCTGCTGGCGCACGAGGTCCTGAGGTCGACCCCCCGGTACCCACCAAAAAAAAAAAAAAAAAAAAAAAAAAAAAAGAAATAAATGTTGAATAAAAAAATAGATAGATTTTTCTCCTCTTCCCCACCTCTGAATTTCTCCAGAGCTCAATTCCTAGATATCTTTACTTCTCTTTTCCTATATACTTTCCTAAGTCGTCTCATCTATTGGTGACAATCATGTACACACTTATGAAATCTATTCACATCTCTATAGATGCCTCTTTCATTAAACTGTTGTTAAAAACCAAATATTTGCTATTTTTAACCCCTTCTTCATTCCATATTGGTATAGTCCATCAGCTCAGTCTTCAAATTACATATCAAAACAATTTAGGTTTCACTTTCTTCAAAGCTACAAGCCTAATCTAAACCATCAAATTTTCTTTTCTGGTTTACTATAATAGCCATTTTTCCGCTGGTCCCACCTTTGCCTTTCTGTAATTTATTCTCCTCATTGTGGATGGAATAATATTTCCTACATGCAAAACAGATCTTATCATTGACTATATATAACTCTCCAGTGATATTTCATGTAGAATAAAATTCATATTTCTTATTATCTAAAAGGGTCTGTATGAAATATTATTTGTCAATTTCTGTTGAGATTCTTTCCCTTTTGACTGTATTACTGCCAACTTGTCCTCTTGAGACCACTTATTAAAAATTCATGGGTTAAACTAGGTCTGGCGAAGTATGCTTATAATTCCAGTTATTTGGAAGGCTGCAGCAAAAGGAGTGCAAGTTCAAGGCCAGACAAGACCTTGTCTTAAAATGAAAAGGGCTTCAGAAGTAATTCAATCCTCACTAGGTTCAATCTCACTACCGCCCCCCAAAAAAGAAAATAAATGGGCTCTGAGAAGTTCAACAATTTCATGAACTTCAGAAGCTTTTAAGTAGCAGAGTCTTTTTGCAAATCTTGTGATTCTAAAGCATGTATCATTCAGCATCCCAGCCCTATGATAGCAAGAGTAGGTTCAGGACATGAATTGGAGAACAAAAAAAAAACCTGTTTTTGTGGAGGATGGATTGGTGAAGGTTAACACAGTATAATACTGCAGAATTGAAGGGGAATGTGCCTGAATAAAAATGTATATGTAATAGGTAGAATTTTATGACTAGAGCCAAGTAAAATGCTGTAGATGAGAGATTGTGACAAGAGATATATGAGATATCACATAAGAGAATAATTAAAAACCAAGAGTGAATAATTTTTTCAAAATAGTAGGTAGATGCAGAAAAGAAATTTGGAGGAAGACTGTGCCTTGGGTACCCCGAATCCAAAAGTTAGTTAAACTATTTTTTATTTACTACTGAATTTAATTATCGAAATCTTAGGTGCTTCTGGAATACTGGGTCTTAATGAAAGTGTTTCTATAGGATGTCCATCTTTTCTGAGATCTCCCATTGAACATACACAGTTTAAAAGTCCTGCAACAGCCTTCAGGTCAATCTCCATTGTTACAAAAAAGTTAATTAATTAGTTCATTAATTTCAAAAAAAATTCTGCAACTAATTCTGGTATAGTTAGCTACATAAATTTATCTGTTTATCATAACCCTTCTCTTTGTATTCTCATTTCTCTTCCCATCAAGAAGCCCTAAGTAGGCAAAGTGAATTTAACAGGTTTTATTTGAACAAAGAACAATTCATGAATTGCATAACAATTAGAACGAGAAGAGGTTCAGAGAGCTCTGCAAGATATGTGAGAGAATGAGTTTTGTTTGGAGGTAAGTAGAGGTTTATTGAGGATTGAACCCAAAGCCACAACCTTGTTGTGAGCACTTATCACTCTACAAAACATGAATAATATGAGTTACTTGTAGAAGCATATCTAAATGAATATATGTACCAATATAATTGAGATGATTATTTTTGAATTATAAATATTTTAGCAGATATTATAAATACATTTTAATGACTCTTAATCCAAAAAAGATGAAATAATTCATGTTAGGTTATGGCCATCTAAATACTTTTCTAAGTGTTCAGAAAATTTCTTGATATTATTTTTGACCACTATGGAAAAAGCCTTTTCTTTTTTTTTCAGTGGGTGGGGAGCAGAGTGGAGGAGAGTACTGAGAATCTCCGAATTGAACTCAGAAGACCTACATCCCAGCCCTTCTTATTTTTTATTTTGAGACAGGATCTTACTAAACTGTCCAGTTTATGCTTGGGCTTGAGATCCTCCAGCCTCAGTCTTTTAGAGTGCTGAGATTACAGCCATCTACCATCACACCCAGTTTAAAAGCCTTGCTTTTTAACTGAGTTTTCTACATATTAAGATGTATCAAAAAGAGCTTGGCACTGAAGTAAGACATAGTAGATTTTGAAGCCCATGTTTAAAACATAGTTCTTTTCAAGTCTATTTTTCCCCTCTCTGTGTCTCTTTGCCTAATAAAGCCTATGTCACAGATTTTTCATGAAAACTGGTGCAGTGGGTAACACATATCCCACTCCAGATGCATATAGTTGTGGATATATGTATGCAAATGTCTACAAGGAACCTCTAGACATGCTGTAGTGGTTAAAAGAATGTTTTTTACTGTTCTCAAAATTGTCCTTGTTTACTTTCCCTTCATCATCTTCCTCTTCATTATATTTTTGATTCATTAAATATTTTTAACAGTGTTGTTAACATTCTGATTAAAAATTGCGTATGTTCTTTGCAGCCACTCAATAAAATCTTAACATCTTTGTTTTATAATTAATACCACTGATGATGACTTTAAGTAAATTTGCCAGATGGACACAACTAATATAACTTGTAATAAATGTATCTTACCTCTGTTTCTTGACTTTAAAATTGTATATAAATTGCAAAATCTAAAATACACTTCAGAACTCATTTTATGAGAAAAATGTTATCATGTAAGATAAATATATTTTTGGCTGGAGTACTCTTCCTTTTCTTTATAAATTTTCCATCTTCCATGTCCTAAATAAACTTTATACCATCCCTCAGACTGAATATATTTTAAGTTTTTCAAAAAAAAATTTTTTTTTTGGTACTGGGAATCGAACTCAGGACCTCACACTTGCCAGACAGACACTGTGCCACTGAGCTATATCCCTGGACCTCAAAAAGAATCTTTATTTTATGTTTTATATTTCACAATTTATTCCATGCTTATCCACAAGTTATTTCATCATTAGGTATTCATATAAAATATTAAGGAATATAGCAATACTTTAGAGCTCTAAACCTAAAACAGTATAAATTTAACCTGAAATATTCTTTTGATTCTTTAGCATTTCTTTATATAAATATTTTTGGATAAAATTCATAGGATTGTCTCCAAGGTACAGTGCCTTTAAATTCCTAAGTTATTAAATAATACTTTTCAATGTAAACGAATTATCTTTGCAGTTTTTTATTATGGCCCATCTGCTTTGGATGTTAGAAAGTAAAACCCCGTGACAGACATAGCTGCAATTAGCAAGTCATTCAAAATCACATTCATCACTGTCAGTAAAGGAAAGCCTGAGAGGCATTGCCTGAGCTGAATTTAGCATCTGTGAGAACTGCAAAGTCCAGTCTCTTCATCCTTCTCACATTTCTATTTCTAAGTAAAAGCCAGAAAGCTGCAGCCAAGAAGAGGAGGGAGGAAAGTTTGGTTTCAATCCTTCTTCAGTTCAGCTCACAAATCCTGTCAGTGACTCAGTAGCCAATTCCAAATTATCACATGCTCTTTAAATATATTTGATTATCTTGCTTGTCTTTTAATCATAGATGGTATTGTGATCAATATTTAGAAAATCTATCAATTTGTTTATTTATTGTCTGTTTCCTCTCGTTCAATTGATAGATCTCTGAGATCAGACATCTTCACTGTTCTGTTCACTCTGAATATCTCATGCCTGTAGATAAATTCCTGGTACACCACAAGCAATAAAATTTAATCAATGAATAGCAAATGGCTTTCTGAAAACCATCAGTTCAGTATTTTATTGTGGATTTTTTGAAAAAACAAGTGAGTACTGACCATCAAGTCATGCACCACAGGATAAGAGTAAGCTTGTTTTCTCACAAATAAAGAGATAACTTTTAACCAGAAAAGGTCTCTGTAGGGATATGGGAGTGAATTTGTGTGGTTTTAAATACAACTAAATTTGCATTATAAAAGGAACTTTATATGCATTTTTTGAGGGTACAAATCCTCCCCATTGGCTTAACTAAAGGGAGGTAGTTTTTAGCTTGGTATATGAAAAGACATATTTCTATCTGAGAAAAAGTTTAATCATAGCACCTACATTTGGATTCTAGGAGGGCCTGAATGCAAATTTTTTTATCAACAAGATTTAGTAGTGAATACAGTTGTGAAGGACTGAAATCATTTTGTCCACTTTGAGACATACATCCCATTATGGAAAGTGAGCAAAAAGAAGCTATACCAGCATTATGCTGATAGCATATAGAAAATAGAAGACTAAGTGGGAGATTTGAGAACACTACTTCAAAAAAAAACCCTACTTTATTAACAGGTATAGTATTCATTCTTCAGTAAAAAATAAAACTATTAAATAATAGAGAAAACTAAGAAGAGATGTCCAGAAAGTATTAACTAAAACACTTTAACAATAGAAAAGGCTTTAGTTCAAAAATACTTCTGATTACATGCTAATAAAGTAAGATACTTCCATGGAAACAATTTAATGCTGAAATGGTGCATAGTAAAAACTTTACATAATGGAAAGTAAAGATATTGTAATTTTAATTGAATAGTTGCTAGTCAAAGGATGGAAAAATCATTGAAAAACAACATGACATTTTGTGTTGTAGGTAGCAATCATAGATAAGTTATTACCCCTCAAATATATAGAGATTGATATATTATTGGGTTAAAGATTTTCACAAGTTAGTAAAGTAATTTAAATTGATTATTTAAATAAAAGAAGATAATTTTATATACATCAAAATTTTAATGATTAGAAATTTAATTTGCTTAAAGCTCACTTAGGAGAATTCATTGAGCAGATTTGGTTTCTATTCTTTACACACATGTATTGCAATAAAACTGACTTAAAATGTTTCTTGTGTTTAAAATTTCTTCTAAAAACTAGTAGCATTATTAGTTGTCCATCTCACCATGGCAAATTTGATTGTTTCACATCTTATTCTAATCATTAAAAGTGGAATCCTTTCATACTTGATTTGTATCACTGAATGCAGCTGTATAACTTAGTTTTCTGAAGCTGTATAATAGGACTACTTTTCATTAGGAAAGAGTAATGTTAAATTTTTAATATGCAAAATGAGACATTTAGCTGAAATCATGATAACTCCAAATTTATGGGATTATGTGTTTTGAGATAACTGAATTCAACTTTCCGAGAGTGAAGTTACTCAGACATTCCAGTTGTGTAATATTGGACAAATTACTTTGTGCATCTCGGCTTCTTCATCTATAAAAAGAACCCTCTTCTTTCAGTTAAAAAAGCAATATTATTTTGTATAATTTCAATCACTTTAGGGTTTCATTCAGAGATAGTCTAATTGTTTACATTAGACTCCTCTGGTAGGAAACCATTACAAAGTGACTTTTGTGGAACATTGACTGTTCTGGGCTACAAGAATGAAGAAAACAGACACATCTGTTCTCATAGACCTTTGCAGTCTAATGAAGGTGATTAATCATATATGAGGTTCTCTTATGAAGTGATTTAACAATGATTTTAATTTTAGAAAAAATTATGCTCAAATCACGCATTTAAGAAAAAAAATGATAATTAATGCTTGGTATAATTTTCTAAAACATTTGATTTCCCAAGTATTTTCTAAAGTAAAAGTATTCCCTTAAAATCTAGCTATTTTAAAATTTATATATGCTATATAGGACTAAATTTCCAGGACTTTTTGTTGGCATTTCTCAGGCTCATTCCTGAAATAGTAGGCTTGTTGCCAAAGCCTTTATGGCACAGGCTAGAGCAAACAGACATGAATAAAAGCAAACCTGATAGGACTTGGAAGGCTCAAAAGAGAAACCAATTTGTTTCAAGTTTGGAAGTTTTTTCTTGCTCTTATTTAATGTGATGTCTGCCCCCTTATTAAAATAAGTGCTCTACTGCCATTATGTGCAGTAGGTTTAAACTTTCTGAAGATCATTGGGTTGTAACTCCTCTGAGATTCATGATTGGATACAAATGGTAATATTTGCCTTGCTATTACTAGAAAACAAAAATAGATACAAACATAATGCATCTTTACATTTAGAAATTGGGTAAGACTTCTGGATGTACTTGCCAAACTAATGAAAATGGAAGGAAAAAGGGAGAGAGGGAAAGTGGAGTAGGAATGAGGAAGGAAGGCAGGAAGGCAGGCAGGCAGGCAGGAAGGAAGGAGAGAAGGAAAGAAGGAAGGGAATTGAGGGAGAGAGGAAGAGTTGCTGCTTCTGTTTAAATTGATTTAGTATTCAGCCCAGTTATTTTCTGCAGAGCTACAGGAGGCTAAAACTTGCCTGATGTTCCTTTTCAATGCTCAGCTAATTATGTAAGTCCTTGTGTCCAAACAATGGAGAGGAAAGAAGAAAAAATAATCTTTTAGACTGTAAGCTGTGTTCATCCATCATACCACCAATAAACTCAACATCTTGGAAATCCTTTGTCTGGCAACCTTTTGCCCTTTCAGCTGATGAAAACTGACAATGTGCAGTGCAACCTAACTACTAAAGGACAACTGAGCAGACCTACAGATCTGTTTGTTTTCAGGACCCTATCCAACTACTCTGGTGAAATATTCAGGATATAGGTTAAGTATACAAACTTCTTTTTTTTTTTTTTTTCCTGTGGGTACCGGGGGTCGACCTCAGGACCTCGCGCCCCAGCAGGCGCCCGTGCCGCTGAGCGATATCACCGGCCCTTTTTTTCATATGTGGGTTCCGGGAGTTGAACTCGGGCCCTCGTGCTTGCCAGGCAGGCACTTACGCCGCTGAGCCATCTCACCGGCCCCCTACAAACTTCTTTTAAATACTAATTAAGAACTACGTTTCCAGGAATTTTTCCTCAAAAATATAAAACATATGCTTTAAAATGGACAACTGATTCCTAGTTATAAATTTACAAAGGTAAAACTGTTTTGGAAGATTTTTGACTTGGACTGAAAAGAAAGATGTTTGCTTTACTTGAGGCATTTTTTACACTTGTTTTTGTAAATGTAACACCGTTAAACAACATCAATTAGCAAAGTGTGTAAGGCTCTTTGGTAGGTTCTAGTACATAGGGAAATAGATTATAATGAGATAAGGTACCTCATATCAGGGATCATTCAAGAAATCTCCCTATTATTATCCTTGTTTTTTATAATTTATAAGACATTCATTTTCGTAGCTCATATCTAGCAATATTATATCATAATTTGCTTTGCTATTGTTAATGCTAAAAGTTCACCCCACATTCTGCATGTCTTTAGTTATGACAGCTATTAATTCCTGTCAGAAGATGATACACAGCCAAATTCATAGTGTTTATTTAACTGAAATGTATTATGTTCCTTTTTACTAGAGTTTAGTAAAAATAAATCTCGTTTTCTTACAAAGTTTAGCACAGTCATGTGTTTTACCATTTGGCTAAATTTGCTAACAGAATCATACAAGTTATATATTTCCTTTAGTAATTCTTGGTCCCTTCCTTCCCTTCTGTTCCTTCTCTTCCTTCCTGTCTTATTTCTTTCCTATAAAACACTATATTTGTATTTCTGTATGAAGTTGAAAATTCATCTCAATCCATTAGTTAAGAATGATAAGACAGTAAATTTTTAATAATCAACTTGACCATGAACTATATTCACATATTATACTTAAATCAAAAAAGTCATAATTAGTGAATTTTTGAGTAATTGCAAATCCCTACAGGATGCTATTAAAATATTGTCCTTCTGGGTACCTCACTTCCTGCCCAGAAGAAAAAACCTAAGTGATTAAAAAAGAAATAAGCCTAACAAACTAATAAATATATTGAATTGTTCAATAATTATAGCTCTAGTTTGCAGTGGAAATATCAGACAATGTGAGGAAAGAAGTAACAAATATGAACTAGATTTATATATTTATATTAAATATATTTTAAATTACAAATAAGCCAACTATAAAAATTCTCTGTGCAAAATTCCATTACTATACAACCCATGTTGTTTTAGTAATTTATCCTTTTGCCCTTATCATATCCAGAAGGAAGAACGCATCATCATTAAAAACCTTCCTAATAAACTACCATGAATCAAGATGGCAGATATAAGTGGGCCTTGCAACAAACAAGTTAGTTTTAACTTGCGAGCAAGGTTTAGCAAATCTCACACACACGTGTTGACTCCTTATCATCCGATGTAGGACTCTGAAGTCAAAGGCATTACTACTTCAGAGTTCTCGAAGAATCAGTGTGATGTTTTTCAGTTAATCTTAGAACAATAATATTTTTTACTCTAAAGCATGCCAATAAGGCATTTTTTTCTTCTAACACTAAAAATTTTTATTTAGTGATTGATACTGAATTGATACAGAATGCTATTCACTCAGTTCTCAACAACCGCATTTTTAAGCATATACTTTTTGCCCAGGCTTATGATAGGTGCTGCACATGCAAAATAAATAAGATCTGATTTGTTCTGAAACTTAATACAATTTTTATTTATAAAATTTAGCACTATTACAATGAGTTACATTAATATGACATATTAATTAAATTTTTATATAAATTACATTTGTTCTGTTGTTTTTGATATCTTCATTATTCAGATTGCAGAACACACACACAAAAGTATATGCCTGTGTGTGTTTGTGATTTGTGTTATATATATTCATCTAAATACAGTGTGTGCCCTCCTAAACTCATATGTTGAAGTCATAACTCCCAATCCAAAGATACTAAGAGGAGGAGCCTTTTGGAGGTGATACAGTGATAAGAGCTGTCATAAATGGGATAGATGTCATAAATAAGATCTGGTTTGTTCTGAAGCTTAAAATACAATTTTTATTCATAAAATTTATCACTGTTACAATGTGTTACATTAATATGACATTAATATGTAGGACACATAATTTATAGGATTATTTTATAATATTCACCCGAAGAGTCGAATGCAAAAGAGGGAGGGAGATCTGTCCACGCACTAGAGACCCAAAGAATCCAGCTGAGGGCCTAGATCCCATGGCAATGTCCTGCATGAATCCAGCTGAAGACCTAGAGCCCATGGCAATGTCCTTCACAAGTTCAGCTGGAGGTCTAGAGCCCATGGCAATGTCTCATGCAAGTCTGTATCAAGGATCTGCACTGGGAAGGCCCAAAAGTCAGTGGTGGAAACTAGAAAGGCTGTGCCAGTGGGATGAAAGAGCTGTGCCAGCAGGCTGAGTGATCTGCACTGGAGCCAGGAAATGATGCTCAAAGGAAGGATCAGAGCTCCCCCAAAGAGAACCACAGCCATCCTCAGTGACAGCAAGGATCTGAGCTCCTCCAACATTGATAACAGCTGAGTTCATATCAGGAAAGCCAGCGTGACAAGCTTCTCCAGGAGAATTAACAGCACACCATCTTCCCCTCCAGTTCTCCTTTTTATGCTGTTGGCAACAATCCTCAGGTGGGCCTTCCACACCCAGTGCTATGCTGATTCAGATCAACTGGGTGCTACAAGTTGACCATTAGTTAACCCACCACACGGAGACTTAGAAGAGCTCCACATGGGAGGACAAAGCAAGAAGATGGTTGTCTGTGAACAAGGCAATAGGGCCTCACCAATCACTAAATCTACCAGCTCTTCAATCTTGGGCTTCACATCCTACAGAGCTATGAGAAATAAGTTCTGTTATTGATAAGCCATCCAGTGTGTGGTTTTGTGCGATAACAACCCAAACAGGCTAAGAGAGTGTGTGTATATATGTATGTATGCAAAGAAAACTATTTGAATATTTCAACTTCTTTTTAAAGATTCATCTTGGAAGCTTGTAGAAAAGCATGAAGTTCAGTGTATTAAATTACATAAAACTAATCAATCAACCTAGGACATTGCTAGTAAATTAAAATGGGGGACGTATGACTGAGTTATGGGTAATGCAATCATAAATTAATACTAAGTTTTAATAAAATTCAGTAGTACTATAATCATTTTATTTAGATGTGTGATTAGAATAAGTGTTACAATTGATTTCTTTTAAAAAGGCTTGCTCAGATTTTAGAACACTTAAATTAAATTAATAATTGAACTTGGTAAAATTTATAAATATGCTAATCATTGAAAATTCCCCTGAAAAAAATAAGAAACTAATCTGAAATTTTTTGATACCCATATTTCTTTTTTTTTTTTGTGGGTACCGGGGGTCGAACTCAGGACCTCACGCTTACCAAGCAGGCACTTATGCCACTGAGCTATCTCACCAGCCCTGATACCCATATTTCAACTAAGGAGCTTCCTGTATGCAACACGAAGCAGATAAAATGATATTAGAATAAAAGGAATTTTATTTATCTTTTTCTATTTATTGAGCATCAATATTTCACCTATTTTCCTAAAACAGATATATTATAACTTCATATTCATCTTACACTTAGGTATGAAGAGTGAATTTTTTTACCATGTGAATATTATTTAGTCTGCTCTTCATATAAATATGTCAAAGTAGAAAATAAAGCCCAGTGTGGTGGTATACCCAAGTAATCTCTATGGTTAGGAGGCTGAGGCAGGAGGATCACAAGTTTTAGGAAAGAAAAGGAAAGAGAGAGAGAAATTAAGAGAAAGAGAAAGAAAAGAAGAGAAAGAGAAAGAAAGAAAGAAAGAAATGGAGAGAAAGAAAGAAGAAAAGAAGAAAGAGGGAGAGAAGGGAAGAAAGAGGGAGAGAAGGAAAGAAAGAAGGAAGTTGTGAACACTGCCATTTGCTGGCACCACTACTATTCATGATAACAACCGAATGTCTCATTACTTTCTTTATGCTCAATTTTGCTCAATTTGCTCCTGATTTTTCCTAATGTATTAAATCTCCATATCTTACTTTTTAAATGGAGTATTTTTGGCAAAGATAATATGCTATGTTATCAGTTATTTTTACTTGTGTTAAGTTGTCATGGTAAAAAAAAAAATAGTAAGCAAGTGACACACATTTTATAATTATCCCAGGATATATGATTGCCCCAGCAAAAAGTAACATGCAGCAGAATCCCACAGGTTGGATAAGAATACAAAAATAGAGAAATTATCATCTGGGAAATTAATTTTCCTGTGTGGTGGTAGTTTTCCAATGTGAACATTTACTACTTTTCATTAAATTACAAAGCGGTAACTGTTCATATTTCTATCATCATATTTTTTGCCTGCATGTTATGAATTAGGCATTCTTTCAGGTTAGAAATGAAGCGAATAATGGCTTGCATGGGATTTATCCTCCAATGAGAACAGATAAAGGGGAGGATCCTGGAGAGAATAAAACAATATGAGGAGAGAAAGACCAGCAACTTCAATTAGGTTGGTAGGGAAGTCCTCTTTGAAGAGGTGGTAAGATGAAACAAGCGGTGGAGCAATGATGGGAAGAGCCAGTTATGGTATATACTATAAATTAATACATTGCAATACGTACATTTTAAAAGATCACATCTATGTTGAAATGTGTAAATTGAGTCACATCTTTAGTGCTCTAGGGAAAATACTGCATTAAAGAGCTTGCGAATCCTTTAGCAGTGCAGAGAGAGTCCATCAGTAAAATAAACTATTAAATTCCTACTGCATACACATGCATCTGCATTAGAATCTAAAATTTTACATATGAATTAACATGTGAACAGGTGAGCATATCATGATTTTTTTTCAGTTAATTGTTACTGTAATTGTGCATATTGTGGGACACAATGTGATAACTCAATATGGATAAATGATGTATAATAACCAAGTCAGGGAAATTAACATTTCCATCTCTTTAAATTTTATTTAAAAAATAAAGCATAAATAATGTATATTTAAAAGGTACTGTGTGATATTTCAATGTATAGTATGTGGTAAGTAGGTACTTAGCCAAAAATGAGAGCTGGACTAGGAAACTGGCAGCAGGCCCTTAGAGGAAACCCAGGAAAAAAGCAAATGATTTAGATTTCCTGTTTGGGGGCCTCAGAATTCCTGAGATGGGCACATCGAACATCCCCATCATCCTTGCCAATTCCTCCTGCACCTACTCTTACACCTTCTGATCACACTTGAGCACAATTAGAACTAATTCCATGGTGACATATGGTGATCTGCCTGCCCCAATTAAGCCTCATTTACATGCATTTGCATTGTGGTTTTGACCTCCCTACCCCCAATGAATTTTGGCTGCCATGCTTGTTTCAACTATGACCATGTTGTTAAAAAACTCTCCTTTCCAATATGAGGTCAGAGACTCTCAGCTGATGGGAAAGAAACCTCATTAGCTACCATCCTCAGCCATTCTTCCAAGTTCCAGGAAAAGCACGAGAGAAACTAACCCTAAACTTACTTCAGTTACCATCTCTGGGGGCTGCCCGCCCTCCCTTCCTAAGGGTACATTTTCATTCCTGGCAGGTGCCTCCTCTGGCTCTGTCCACCTGAAATTCTCCAAAGTGTGCTATCCTTACTTATAAAAGATAGCCTTGTTTAGAGTGTATTGAGCCTATGCCGTGGTAAACATGCTTTCAGGAAACTACTACTTTGTGACTCTGAGTTCCATTCTGTGGAACTCCTTGCAGAATTCTCAGGGAGGATCCAAAAGTTGACTCACCCAACACAGGTCATCACCCACCCAAGGATGCTCTCAATTTTCCACTAACATATACACTGATAAAATCAGGGTAATTATCCTTACAACTTTGTGTTTGGAATCTTCAAGTGTCCCCCATATATGATATCATAAGCTATAATCATCCCATAGTTCTGTAATACACTAGAACTTACTACTTCTATGTTACTGTGTTATGGTACTTGTCATCCAATCTTTCTCTATTCTCATTTCCCAGCCCACTCTTCCCATCCCCTATAAGCACTATTCTACATTCACATTGAATTTTTTTAAGCATCCATATAACAGAATATACACATTTGTATTTCTGTGTATGATTTATTTCATGTAACATAACATCCTCCAGTGTTGCAAATGATAGGGTATCATTCTTTTTATAGCTGAACAGTATTTCACTGTCTAAATACACCACATTTTTTTATCCACTCATCTGTTTATGGGCATCCAGGTTGATTGAATGTCTTAACTATTGTGCACCGTATAGTAACAAACCACATTATTAAAGTGCAAATACCACTTTAGTGATCAGATAGCATTTCCTTTGGATATTCACTCCAGGAATAATTCCAGGATTTTACAGCTTACTAATTCTCCTTTAAAGGCACAAAAACATACATTGGAGAAAGGACAACTTCTTCAATAAATGGTGCATGGAAAATTGAGTATATGTAAAATATTTAAACTTTTTCCTTTTCTCCCAGCCTACATAAAAAAATCAAAATGGATGAAAGACTTACATATATTATCTGAAACTACAAAACTACTAAATGAAAACATAGGGGAAACACTTCAAGAGGTAACATTTTGGATAAATGTTTTGGATAGGTAACATTTTGGATAAAAACTTAAAAGAACAGGAAACCTAATTGAAACTAGACAAACAGGATTATATCAAACTAAGATCCTTCTACACATAAAAGAAACAACACAATGAAGAGGCAATGTACAAAAGGGGAAAAATCTCCAGTAAACTACTCACTGACAAAGAATTGAAATCTAGAATACACAAGAAACTAAAAAAACTTCAATAGCAAAATAATGCAATTTAAAATGAAAAAAGAATATGACTAGATGCTTGTCAAAAAACAAAACAAAACAAAACAAATGGCCTAAATATTTATGAGAAGTTCTCAAAATCATTAGCCATGAGGGAAATGCAAATCAAAACCACAATGAGATATCATCAGTTACAATAACTATTATCAAAATGACAAAGAATAACATACCCTGGTGAAAATGTGGAGAAAAGGGAACTTGCACACTATTGATGAGAAAGTAAATTAGTACAGCTATTATGGAAAATGGTGTATAGAGCTTCCTCAAAAACTTAAAAATAGAAATACAATATAATCCTGAAATCCCATTACTAAGTATATATCCAAGGGAAATAAAATCAGTACATTGAAGTGACGTCTGAATTTCCGTGTTTATTGCAGCACTATTGACAACCATTGAGAATTGGAAATAACCTAAGTATCCATGAACAGAAGAATGGGTTAAGACACTGCAATACATTTATACAGTGGGATACTCTTCAGCCATAAAAATAATGAAATTTTGTCTTTTGCGACAACATGGGTAGAATTGGAGATCATTATGTTAAATAAAATAAACCAAGCTGTGTAATTAATGTACCACATAATCTCACTCATATACTGATTTTGAAAAAGTTGATCCAATTCTCTTATAGTTTCTCCATTCTTAATGTAGAATTCTATTATGTTTTATAATATATGAACCCATCAATTTTTTGCATATTTAAGCTGTTGTTCAATATAAACTCACTCCTGTCAGCTCTTTTCTGACAGAAAAATATTTCAACAGGGTTTTAAATTTTCTACAACTATTAACTACTGTTTCATAAATAATTTTAAAGCAAATTGAAACTTATGAAACTTAATTAGAAATAAATAAGTTATAAATTATAAGTTTCTAAATTTCTAAGGAAAATCCTAATTCCTATATTAGGATTGGATAGACAGATTGGGAATCTATAAACCAAAGAAAATTTATACATGAAATTAAGTACAGATGTCTTCATACAAGGACATCCTAAGTAAATTCATGTATTTTCTTTGACCTGTTCATGAAATGAGTTGTTAAATATGTGCTCAAATATCAGTGACAGACAGGTAATTTTCTGTAACTCAGTTATTAAGAAGACACTTTCTGCCATTTTTGATTAAATAGACTATGTGTTACTGGTTTTCAAACCTACATAATAGTCAAACTGTAATAAATGATCTTTAACCTTTCTGGTATATTGCAAAGTAGATGAAGAATCTTATGTAATAATGAAATATGTTTTCGAGTACATAGTACATAACATATTTATGTATTTCTTGAAAAAAGTTATACTCATTTTGATGCTTGTGTTATAAAAGCAGTGTTTCTGAGAAATAAAAACCTCAAGATGTTTAAATTTATCTTCTAATTTTGAGATCAATCAGAATTGTGTATCTGGGAAATATGCTACATTTTACAGCTTTTTAATTCATACAGACAGGAAGAGGATTGTATGTCTTGTTAAGTTTTAAATTCTTAGGAAATTTAAATTATAGTGTAAAACATTCCATCACTTCAAAAGCTACTTCAATTATTTTTTGAAAACTATATCTGCATCCATAGCAAAGGAATTTTTTTATTTTTGAATTACAAGGGGAATGTCATGAGTTATTATACAGGACAAAGTTTGTTAAATGAGCAGTGGCAGTGCCATTAGCGCTTTGCTCTTAAACTCAAGTACAAGTCAGCTCTGCTTAAGTCACTGTTCGCAGAAGCCAGGAATGAATGTATAGTTAAAATGGTGCCATAAGTTAATTAGAGTGGAATTAGAAGGAAAGTGGGCAATTTAGGAACATAAGAATTGCTGTGCCGAATCAGACCAATG
Source organism: Erethizon dorsatum (assembly GCA_028451465.1). Classification (NCBI taxonomy): domain Eukaryota; kingdom Metazoa; phylum Chordata; class Mammalia; order Rodentia; family Erethizontidae; genus Erethizon; species Erethizon dorsatum. The sequence continues at coordinate 72,455,438 of CM051832.1, forward strand.
GTTCTCCTGGTTTAATATCCAGCCTCCAGCAGCTGTACTTGTTAGTTTCCATAGTTTTAAAAGAAAAGAAAGAGCCTACATAATTCTCCTAGACAAGTGTGCCATCTGTGATCTGGAAAAATTTTCTTCTTGACCTCTCTCAAATACCATCCTAAAGCAGGAACTTTCAGTCCTACCATGGTATTAGTTTAGCTTGAATAGCTCTGGTTATTAATAATGCTTATTAAGTCATCCAATTCCTACACAAAATCAACTCGTCCATCAGGAAGCTATTTATCTCTAAAGTTCCTAAATCCTGAATTCATGGTTGAGTATGCCTACTTCTAGGAGAAAATATGAATTTATGGTGTTTATTTGATACAAGCTCTTGACAGTAAAATTGACTACCCATAACCACACTGGATAAATTACTGCTTTTGTTTCCCAAGTCAACTGTGTTGAGGTTTTTCCAATCTTTCTCCAACCCCCTAACTCCTCCAAAATTTCTAACTCCCAAGTTTCTATTTATTAGTAAAACATTTCTATTTATTAGTAATCTACAGGTGCTATATGAATAATGAATTCTGCATGTTAAACTTTTAGAAAAGTTCAGCTGGACTTTTAAGGTGGAATGAAACTAAAAAATGGAATGGATTACTTATCTTTATTACTTTAGCCTTCTGTCTATGATAGAACTACCTGCAACTACACTACAGGTTTTTTAAATATTCTGAAAACTACTTCAGCTCAATATTTCTAAAATATTGTATTCACCAAAACAAATCACTCATGAATAGTAAATTCATCCAAGCTAAACTTTTAACTACTTTTCTGGTCTATCAGATTTTAATGTAATCACACTCATACCCTAAACTTTTAACTCTAATAGTACTTCCTTCTGGCTTAAAATCTAAAATAGTAGGTTTATAATCATTTAAGCTAAGGAGAAAAAAGCAGATTTTTTTCAGTTGTTTGTTTCTTTGCTTGTTTGCTTGTTTTCTGAGACAAGAGTCTCACTGCGTACTCCAGGCTGGCCTTGAACTCACTTTGCTCTCTGTCTGGCCTCTGAAACTCCAGATAGTCCTGCCTCTGCCTCTCAAGTGCCAGGATTACAAGCATGATCCACCATGTCTTGCCTTCCTTATTTAATTCTGTGTTAATCCTGTCCCCTTTACCAAGCCTTCTTCATTTGCCTTTGTGGATCAGTTCATTATTTCCTCTCCTTACTTCCACCAGAATCCTATTCCTCCATGTAATTTCATTTCAAGCATGTAGTGATTGCTACCTCTTCTAAAAATTTGTGTCTCTTTGTTTAGACTTGGTTTAGAATACCTTGCATTGTTGGTTCTTTGTTTCCATAGATGTTTTTGCTTATACATTCACTGAAAAAAATTCTGTCTCCCATATTTATACCCTAGATTAGTATCAAACTTGCAGTAATAATAACATAAAGATATATTAATGAGTAATCTATAAATTTGCTGATGATTAACTACTGAAAGCCACTTGAAAAAAACCTTGGGGGTTTCCATTTATGCGACCTTAATAATGATATTTATTGAGAGCTACACAGATATAATGAACATAAAAATGTAAATATCTAAAAAGAGAGTCAACTCTTTTTTTACTAAATCAAAATTATGGATGTGGGAAATATCAGTAAAAAGAGTATATAAAATTTCTGAACTGGTTTGGATGTATGAGATGGTGAAATAAAGGAATTCTAAGCAGATATAATAATTGAAATAAAGGCAAAGAAATGAAATAGAGGTGGAATTTCACAGAACATTCCTTAATTCTTATTGGGTGATTTATGAAGAGAACACTTGAAAATAAATCCATAAAGGTGGCTTACATTATGTCATTTAAATTAATCCGAATTGAGGTGAAAATTATTACAGAATTTTAAATTAGTGATATCAGAAAATGTAAGATGATCTTATCAGGGTGGTATAGCAATAATGAGTTCATTACATAAGGAAATAGGTTGTCTGTCCCAACCTTAAGAAGGAATGGAATGAAATAGATGTCAACCATATTGACTAGATAGTGTAAATATTTACTGTGAAAATTCTGGGTCTGTGAAAAGGAAGGTTGTAGAACAAGTTAACACTGCCTTTTTCAGTATGCCCAGCTGCAAATCATGAAAGATTTACTGAAATTTAAAAAAAAAATTATCTCCTTGTACATTACACAGAAATGCATGCAATAATTTTGTCTTCACCTTTTAATTCCTACAATTTTGTTATTACTAATAGAGTTCTTCAAGGTACTAAAATAGTTAACCCAGATCTTTTGTCTGACATCATCGCAATAGATCCACATTTTTTTCAGATTGCTTAAAATTTCTTGCTAATAATTTTAGAGGACAATATTCTTTTATATAACAATGATTTCAATTCAGCAATAATCTCTCTATTTAATTATTTAGACACCCAGATGGTACCCAGAGAAATAGCACAGAATGGCCGATCTTCAAAAGCATTGAACAAAAATATCTGACCTTGAACACAGAATCACCAAGAATATACACTAAACTACGTGCTCAACAATGCCGATTTTGGACACTATTTTTTCCCAAAGTCTTGGAAATGACAGGTGTGTGTGTATGTGTTTTAACATTTTAATCAATAGGTTACGGGTTATATAAAAGAGGGAAAGGTAGACTATTCAAGGCATTAGTCAAGTGACATTGTTAATATACATATCTGTGACTTTACAGTTACTTGATTCACTTGTATAGTTACTAAGGAGTATATTATTTTTATTACGTTTTATTTTTTATACATGTTTGTAGTACTAATAAAATGTTTGCCTTCATTGTGTACTAATAATGTTTACATTCATTGTGTGGAGTTGGCACCTGTACATAACACATTTTAATTCCTTTTTGATCCCCTTTCCTTCCTCTTCCTCTTCACTCTCTCCATTTTTTGATCTCCTCCCCATTTGAGAAAGTTCTGTGTCACTACTTTCTATTATCTTTATTACATTATTTTAATAATTTTCTTAAAGTTTAGATATGTTGTTAATAATCACTATAAGAATAGTACTTTAGCAGCTAAATTTAAAACAAAAACAAGGAAATGAAATATACATTTCCTCCTGGAGGAACAAGAAATCTATATGGGACCCTACTTGCTATTCAGCCAATCTTCATGGAGTTAATTAATAGATAAAGGAATAAATACATAAAATAATATTAAGGGCCGCTGAGATGGCTCAGCGGCGTAAGCGCCTGCCTGGCAAGCGCGAGGGCCCGAGTTCGACTCCCGGAACCCACATACGAAAAAAGGGCCAGTGATATCGCTCAGCGGCACGGGTGCCTGCTGGCGCATGAGGTCCTGAGGTCGACCCCTGGTACCCACAAAAAATAAATAAATAAATAAGTAAATAAATAAATAAATAAATAAATAAAATAATATTAAGAACTATAAAGTAAGTATTCAAAAATAAGTAAAAGAGAACATTGATAAATAGCAAAATTCTTAATATGTAGGGAAAGAAGAGAGCCATGCTTAAAAACACAATATAAATATTTCCAAGTACTCTTGAGTTTAGAAACATTTAACTAAGAACATACATATAATTATGAAATACATATCATGCATAAAATTTAGTTAGATCATATTCAGAATGTGATTGTTTAAAAATACATAAGGAGATAATGGGAAAATGTTTCAGATTATCATATGATTTCAATATTCATGATTAAAATTTCATCAACTTGAACATGCAAACATATATCAACATACATCATCTTACTTTGCTCTTCTGTGAAAAAAGTGACATATATATCAACTCATTGCCTAGCTTTAAAATACCCAGATATTTGTAACTCATGTGGTTTCTCATGTCTATTTTCTCCTTTTATTTTTCAAATAAATATAATTGACTCGACCATCAGGCTTTTTGCAAGCCAGTTCTGCCATTTTGGCCACCACAGCATTCTGTGATTTTCAGACTATGTAATATATAACAAAACATAGTGTAGGTTTTAGAGTTTTCTTGTTTACAGAATTTTGGTATGAGCTTCAGACAAACATGAGTGCGTTGGAGCTGCATTATATTGTTTAATAAGCCCTTTGATTATCAGAAATTACTCAACCAAAATTATAATTGTGTACTCCATCTGTTTGGGCGCTGTGTCGGGTATACCAGTGCCCTGTGTATTACCAAGTGTTCTGTGACATAATATATACCAAAAATGGGTCTCCGCTTCCCTTGGCAGGGCAACAGTGCGGTCCTTGTATTCTCTGAGTGTGAATAACAATGAGGTAACTCATTTAATCTGCCAAAAGCCCCACAGAGATGCCTTTGAAAATCCCAGACTGCATATTCTTAATCTGTATTTAAAATATTTTTAAATAGGAGGGTCCTAATTTGAAGGAAAATAAGTAAAGAAAGAGGAAAGTGATTATTTTTAATGACTTACTCATTATAAACCAAACTGTCCTTCTGATTCTAACACAAGTGATCTATGGCAGTTTGTCACTCAAATTAAATGTGAATACCAGAAATTGTTGCATGTAGGTCTCAAAAATCTCTACCATCAAAACTTATCTGCCACAAACAGGTTGATCAAATAAACTCCAAAGTTTTGAGCCAACTGGTGCTATTTCAGGTAATGCTTCACAGCTTTCTAACTGAACAACACTGAGCTCTATAGAAAAACCACAACTTGGTCTGCTCTGGGACTATGCTAAGGTTAGTTCCAATGTGGCTTGAAAACATTATTTTGTATTTGAGCACCATTTTTCTTTCAAATAATTCCCTCCCCAAAAGGTTTTCATAGTAAATATATTTTATATATTTTAAAGTAAATGCAAGGTAAGATTATTGTAAACATGCATTCATTAACAAAATACTGTTAAAATGTAAACAAATAAAACTAGTTTGAACTTACCTGTTTTTACATAAGATTGGGTGGTTAAATAGATTAAGAACATATTCTGGGCTGGTGAGATGACTCAGCGGCATAAGCGCCTGCATGGCAAGCGTGAGGTCCTGAGTTCAACTCCCGGTACCCACATTAAAAAAAAAAAAAAAAAAAAAAGAACATATCCTGTTGAACCTTATATTTTTTATATAACAAACTTTTTAAGATTTTCATCTTTAAACTTTTAAAAGTTGGTGGTCCTCAGATGACTTGGGATAAAACTTACAAGATTTTTTTTTAAGGTAGCTCTACAAATGAAGAAAAGTTCCAGAGAATTACTATTTATTGGCTTTTTTAAAGCAGAAAAGTTTACTTTACTTAAAATAGAACCACAGTGAGCTTTATAAGTACTACTTAGCCATACTTTACTCTGGGGCAGTAAACATTTTCAAATAAAATGTTTCTTAAGACTAATTTAAATACATCAATTCCAGGACTTCACTTCTGAGCTGTTCTTCAGGCTCATGCCCATGCTGTTACTGCATGCACCTCCAAGACATAAAATGTGCAGAATTTGTTTAAAATATTACAATGTTGAGATTTTCACTAAGAATGTCTCAGTATAGCTCATACTTCTTTGGAAAAAGAATGGGAAGTAGATAAATGACCCACTAATTGTCATCAATGATTCCAACTTTTTTCATGAAAAATGAAAGAGAAGAGAGAATTGTGGCACAAGCCTGTAATCTCAGCACTTGAGAGGCTGAAGCAGGAGGATTGCTGGGAGTTTGAGACCAGCCTGATCTACACAGTGAGACCTTATATCAAAAACAAAAGAAAAACCAAAACTAAATTTTTTTTTGTGGGTACCGGGGGTCAACCTCAGGACCTCAAGCGCCAGCAGGCACCTGTGCCGCTGAGCGATATCACCAGCCCTTTTTTCGTATGTGGGTTCCAGGAGTTGAACTCGGGCCCTCGCGCTTGCCGGGCAGGTGCTTAAGCCGCTGAGCCATCTCACTGGCCCCCAAAACTAAATTGAGAGAGTACATTCTTTAAATAAATTATTTGATCTTCATATCATCCCAGTAAAGAAAAACGTTAGGTACAGTTGTTCCTCCACTGATCTTTCAATAAATAACAGAACATTTGCCAAAATGGAAGAAAACCAAATATAAATTTAAGAACTTGGGAACTCTTTGAATTGGCCACTGTGTAGAATATTTTTCTATTATTTCACAATTTACTAACAAGAGTAAAAATTAAAGATGAGAAAGTAGAAAGATGATTTGGAAAAAAATGAAATTAGTTTTATTATCTTAATATCTCAGAATTCTTCATCCACCATTAAAATAAAAACAAATAGAAGGCTTTGTGTAACTTGGTTATTAAATCAAATCAACAATTTATTTCAGTTTAATAGTGCATGAAGTCTTCATAATGCCTACCCTGAGTTTAAAGTAGTCCCCTGTACCATCCCACTCTCCACTCAAATTATAACAAGAAAACTAATACGATTATGACCTACTACATAAAGAATTATGCTTTCCCTGATCAATTTCATAATTGGTTGTATTAGTAACTTTCTTGTCACTGGGACAATATATCTGACACTGACAATTTAAAGGAGAGCTTTATTTTGGCTTCTGATTTCAGAGAGATCAGTCAATGGTTAACTGGCTCCAAGGGAGAAATGGCATTGCACAAAGGACTGGTAGAGGAAACCTCTTAATCCCTGGCAACCAGAAAGCAGAGTTAAAGGACAAAGCCAAAAGTCACACTCTCTTTGGTCTGCCTTCTCCATTCCATCCCCACCTCCTAATAGCATATTTAACTATAAGTTCACCAATAAAGAGTTCATGGCCTGGTAATCCAATCACCTTCAAAAAGCCTCTGAACACATGAGACTTTTAGGGAAAGTTTTAAATCTACACCGTAACACTGGTCAATAATAGGGAAATTGGCATGTGATAGAACAGATAGTTAATGAGAACTCAAAGATATGAATTATGGTGTTTTTAAATTTTGATACTCAGCACAACTAAATATCAGTTTAATCTAACCATTCCTAACTTTACCTTCATTAGCAATTTTAGGCCAGTTCAACTTACTGTTTTCTTCCTATGGCACTCTTACAATTTATATGTTGAAATCCTAACTCCAAAATGTTATTAGGATGTTGTTAAAGCCACCATAGAAAGAAGGTATTTTTTTTTTGTTTGTTTGTTTGGTTTGGTTTGTTTTTAGGGGGGAACAGTGACTTGTGGAAGGGAGCATTGCTTTTGAAATCAATATTTTCTCCGGGCCTGGGGGTGCACACCTGTAATCCCAGCACTCGGGAGGCTGAGGCAGGAGGATTTCCATGTTTTTGAGGCTAGCCTGGCCTACATAGTGAGTTCAAGGCCAGTCTGGACTACATAGCAAGACCCTGTTTCAAAAAACCAAAAAAAAAAAAAAAAAAAAAAAAAAAGTTTCAAAAGGCATTTACTAATACAAAAACACATAAATGTTTATTAAATCAAATAAAAAAGAAATCATCCTAATATCAATTACCCATGAAACTATAAACATAAAAAGAAGATAATTTCTAAACAATTAACATTGTGGTAGGCTTAATTAGATTATCTCTCCTCAGCAGTTAACAGTTATCTAATTTCTCAAGATGTTTTAGGACATGTTATCACATGTATAACAAGATACTTAGTGGAAATATGATTTCTCTTTCATTTTCTAATCAATGAATTGGACAAGTCTTTACAGTCTTTATAGAACTTATCCTCTTCTACTGTTCTCCTAGGAATTGCTCTAGCAGCTAGAGCTACACAAATAAAAATGACAGGAGTCTGGTCACTCACAGAGAGGTGGTGGGATAGGGGCCCAGGATCATGGAAAGCTTTTAAGAAAAGGTAACTGCACTCAGTCTTAACAGGAAGGCAAAGTGGAGAGAAGCCAGATAATCAGAAACCAGAGATAAAGTGTCTTGTGTGTTATACCAAGGAATTTAAATTCTCTCTTAAGCAAAGCCATTTAGTACTTTTAAGTGAAAGTCTGACATGTTCTGGTTATTGATTCATGAATGTATTAACTTTCACTGCACAAGAGTTTCTCTGTCTAGTTGCCTTAGAGTTTGTGGAAATATTCTATGGCACTGACAAAATAATTTCCCTTGTGAGGCAGTATCTTTCATTGAAACAGTTACTTTTGCTTCCTAGTTTGTATCAAGATATGCTAGCTTCTCTTATTTTCATTTTATTTATTTGTATTTTTATATTTATTTTATTTGTTATTTAAAAAGTGCTCTCAAAGTGATTTTTCTTAATTCATTACCTAAGTATTTAACGTTAAAATTGCCTCTGAATCCAAATTTTTATTCAAGAATCAATAGCAATGTGTTAAGTTTTACAGTAAGAATATGTTTCTTTTGATATTTCTTTAATATTTGAATAGTATTTTTATTTCCTATGTTTCACTGTGATTTTATTTAGGAAGAGAACAATTGTAAGTTTTGTGAATATTGAAGTTTTACATTTTATTTATAAATAATTATTTACATTAGCATCTGGCCTTGATTGTTCCCATGCCTGTTTTCCATATTATCAATCCTTATTTTTTCTTATATTTATATTTGTACTATATATATATATTTGTCCCTGTCCCTTTACCTTATTATTATTTTACATATAATTATTATTTACCTTATTATTATTTACCTGTATTATTTTTTGAATTTTTTTACTTTACATGTATTATTAAAATGCCAAAAGCTGAAGACAATGCATGAATAGCATTTGCTCCATTGTTAATATTATAAGTGAAAACAAGGTACTTTTTCATTCATGTTGGTTCACACTTCCTCATTAAAACTTATTAAACCATAATGTATTATGACAATCTTTCCATTATGTTACAGAACCCAAACCATAAAGTATTATCAATGCAAAGAAGAGAAAATAATGATGTTAATAAGAACTCTTTCTACGAGTCAGAATTCTCTCTAAAAAATTAAAAAAGGATGTCAAGTGTTAACCTATATGGTTTTACTTTCTTTTTCCTTTTTCTATTTTTTTTTTCCCCTGTTGTACTGGGGACTGAACTCAAGACTTCACAGTGAGCTGAATTCCCGGCAATCTTTTCAGTTTTAAATTTTGAAACAGGGTCTTGCCAATCAGTTAAATTGCCCAGGTTGGGCTCCAACTTGTTAAGTTTCTGCCTCAGATGTCTCTTTTTCCATTTAATAGTATTCAGCAGTATTTTACCTTTAAATTTAGTGTTAACCCTCCATTTTTTATATATTCTACATATTTTCTTTGTTTCCCTCTAAGTCATTCAAACCTTCATGACGTTTTCCTTTGAACAAGAAATATTTACAGATATGGGATAATGAGTGATGTTGCTATAAGTAGGATACTTGTGGACTTTTGGATACCACTGAGCATGAGGAGCATCTTGATTACTTTTATCACTTTGCTGGGACAAAATACCGGACACCCAAAGTTAAGGAAGGAAAGTTTTTTAGCTCACAGTTTATGGAGGTTTCAGTCCATAATCAGCTGGCTCCAAGGCAGGGTGGCATTGTGAGGGGCAACACTTTAAGGTGGCAGAAGACAGCAAAAACAACAAGAGCGAAGGGGGGGCAAGCCTCTTTTCCTCCCTTATATTGTAAGCAGGCTACCCCCTCTGGGCGGGTGTAGCGCTCACCATTATCTCCGTGCTCTCCTGGCAGGATGAGGAGGTTTACAAAGTGAGGACCTTGGCCCCCTGCTGAGTTATTCAGCTAAACTTCTCAAAATGAAACAATGTATCAACCATTACAAAGAGAAACATTTTAAAGTGGGCTATTCTTCCTTGATGACTCAATTCATACCAAAGTTAATCTGATGCCCCTAGTACTTGGAACTTTAAGATTACAACCTAGCAAAATAGGGACTGACAAAATTTGGATTTGTATTAAGAATACTGCCGATAAAAGTTCTCATTTTTGAGCATTATGACTTTGTTCTAAGATATACTTAGTTTTAATCAACTATAGAGCAAACATTGTTTAGTGGTCTTTCTTTTCACAAATTGTAACTAAATTAACTACTTCTAGTCAAATTTAATCCTCACTTGTAATGTGTAGCCCTATTTTACAGTTACATAGTTTTATCACTAATATTGCTGATGTTGACAAAGAAAACACTATCTCCAGACTAGATTTTATATTCTTAGCAATAAAAACGCTAATATAAATGAAAAAGAAAGAAGATAGAAGGAGGAAGAAAAGAAATGGAAGAGAAAATCTAAATTTGTTTTTGAGGGGCTGGTGAGATGACCCAGTGGCATAAGCGCCTGCCTGGCAAGCGGGAGGTCCTGAGTTCGACTTCCGGAACCCACATACGAAAAAAGGGCCGGTGATATCGCTCAGCGGCATGGACGCCTGCTGGCCAGCGAGGTCCTGAGGTCGACACCCAGTACCCCAAAAATATTAAAAAATAAAAAATAAAAAAATTAGTTTTTGAGTCATTTCAGAGTTCTCAAAATCTTTTTATTGTTTATTCTTCTGGGGTTTTTTAGAAAATAAATAAATGTCTCACATTTTACTTTATCAATCAGTACTTACTACTTTTAAAAGGAAAGAAAGTATTCAGGTTTATAAAGCATTTGTGTACTAAAAAGTTTTTCAAAAGAATAAATTATATAGATATTTGACTATGACACAAAATAAATTTGCATTTCTAAGAATCAATAGATTTGGTACTATTCCATGAACAAGAAAAGAAAATCAGAAATAAATTACATTCTTCAAATACTAAAATTCATGGTCTAAAAGTTAAATTAGCAATAATTTATTTGTTCTATCAAAAATTTTATTATTTTTGAACTTTAGAGTCCTTATTTTGTGTAGCATTTGAAACAACATTTAATTATCACTTTAGAAAAAGCAGGGGCCAGTGAGATAGCTCAGTGGCATAAGCACCTGACTGGCAAGCACAAGGTCCTGAGTTCAACTCCCAGTACCCACATAAAAAAAAAATCATAAAGGTAAACATTTGTTACATTTAACATCTTTATTCCTCAGTGTTTTTGACCCTTTAGAAAGTTGTATTATTCACAAAAAATTATAGTCATTGACCTTTTACAGGCCATTTTTACATAAAAATTGGATGTTTAATATAAATTATCAAATATTTGCTCAAAGTGCAAGCATTATAAACATTTCAAATCTAAATATGTCTTGAATTATAAGTTATATATTAATGGTTATAGAAGTGTTTTAAACAATTTGATATTCATATAATCTTAAATAGGATCACTACATTAATTTCCTACAAAGTTACAATGTTATCTCTTAGTTTTAAAAATTTTTAATTGAAAATTATATAATTCAAATTTTTGCCAGCTCCCATTTTCAAGATACTTGAAAAACTAAAATTTTGTTTTTAATTTAATGACTATAGCACAGTCCTTAAATAATTAAAAGGTAAGGGAGTTATAAATGTATGAAATGCTTAAACATTTAAATAAGTGAAATAATCTAACCTCATATCTGCTTGTATCAGAAACTTAAGTATGTGATTTAAGTTTGTAATTTTGGGGTTTCTAATGTTCACAAAATTTAATATAATACACTTTAAATATATAAGATTTCAGGCTGGGTGTGGTGATGCACGCATGTAATCTCAGTATTCAGTGGGCAGAGGCAGGAGGATTGCTGTGAGTCCGAGGTCAGCCCGGGCTACAGAGAAATACATAGACCTCTTTTTAAGTTCACTGCCTCACAATATTTCTTGCTAAACATTACTTTCCACTAACACATACATATTTGCAAATTACTTGACAATAGAGAAGATCTGAGTCATCTTTCTCTTTTATAAAGCAATTATTAAATTGCTTCCACATGATAGGAAGCTGAAACAACAACTAAACATTGTTTGTAATTAACATATAGTGTAATGAATCCAGGATATATGGAATTTTTGTGCATTAAGAAATATAGATATATAAGCTTTTTATTCAGAATAATACTCTGCTGTATAATTACATATATATTAAATATGCAAACACATACACACACACACACACAAATGAGATGGAACATATGAGATTTTTTTGTTTTGTTGAAATGAGTCAGAAGTTTGAGGCCAGCCTGGATTGCAAGGCCAGTGAGAATGAGTCTCTAAAACGAAAAAGAAAAAGGACTCAATTAATGAGAGTAATATCTTTATGTATTTGAGGGGGGAACGAAAGAAAATAAAGATTATATAATGCATAAACTCATTTTTCCATTTAATGTATTTTAATATTTCAGGTACAGTTTATACCTATCTTATTTGCATTTTCATATAATATTTAAAAATTTATTGAGGTTTTCAGGTAGAAATAGGTGATAAATTAATAAAGGATACCAATTACTGGGCAGTATAATTGGAGAAAATGCCATGTGGAAACAAAATTATTTTCAATTAATGTAAACAAATTAGATTAACATAACCTATTCCATGTTTTACAGGAAATATTGATGAAGTTGAACAAGAGTGGAAAGCAGGATTCCATCGCTGGAACAATTACATGATGGACTGGAAAAATCAATTTAATGATTACACTAGCAAAAAAGAGACCTGTATGGATCTCTAATTAATAGATTTACTCTTTATATAGAATGTTCATTTGCTTGTAGATGAAGGTAAAAATATTAGTAGCTCTCTATACACTTTCAAAGAAAGCTATTATATAGCTGTAACAAAATGCCAGAAGGGTAATATTGATTCCACACATTTTTTATTTAGTATTTTACCTAGCATTTCAAAACCCAAACAGCTAGAATATTTTAATTAAATTTCACAGTATAAAATTTGACAACTAATTATACGCATACTAAAATGACGTGCTGCTTCTCTTTTCTGAATAATTTCAATTTTTCCTTAAAATACACGCATTCTGTTTTTAGTCACGTCTGTATTTTCATTACCATTCATATAAACGTAATGAACTAAAATGAACTAAATCTTGAAACACTGGATCCTATACTTTACAATATTATTTCTTCTGATTAATTTATCAAATTAATGTCACTATGTGATATTAAAACACACAAATTGTCCCTTTTATTTTTTATGTAAAGGCAAGAGGGAATGTTAAAATAAGAGGCCCAGTCTCTAAGAAACATCTTACCAGAAAAACAAACTGCTGCTACCAATAGACACAATCAAGGAATTTCTGTACATAATTCATAACCAACTAACTAGTTATCCAACATGTGAAAATTAGTTCATAAGATCACTGTGTATAAGTAGGACTTGTCACATGAAGTAGGATACAGGTGTTGTACACACATTAGTTATGTTCTTCTAATTATTGATCTCATGATGTATACTTTCAAGGGTCTTTAATGCCATTGAAGATACATAGTCCCATGTCATATATCAGAGGATTCTATATCAAAACAAAACCCAAATTATTCAGATAAACCTATTGGAACCCTGAAAGAATGGCCTTTGACACCACGACTGTAGCGTAAAATGGAAAGCTTGAGAATTTGTTCACCCTTTATGTGGTTGTTCCTTGTTAGAAAGAAGGAAGAACTATAAAGCAAAAATGACCATTTATGAGTAGCACTCATCAAAACTGATTTGGGGGCCGGTGAGATGGCTCAGCGGCTTAAGCGCCTGCCTTGCAAGCACAAAGGCCCGAGTTCGACTCCCGGAACCCACATACGAAAAAGGGGCCGGTGATATCGCTCAGCGGCACGGGTGCCTGTTGGCGCGTGAGGTCCTGAGGTCGTCCCCCCGGTACCCACAAAAAAAAAAAAAAAAAAACTGATTTGGCTTTTATCACAACTGTCTCTAAAATACCATGAACTCTCAGTGACTCTTTGAGTGATGACCATTTAAAAGATTGTTTAGATGTAGGATTCCTACTCAGGGGCCTCGATACCGAGGGGAAAACGTATGTATAGAGAGACAGAAATCAGTGTATCAGACTTCTCTTTAGAAATTTCCACTTCAACAGGCTCATAAGTGAGAAAAAAAAAGTTTGGTCAGTTAAAATATTGACAGTGTGCAAATATTAAAATCTCAAAACAGAATAAAGTCCTCTCCAGCTGAGAGAGTATGGAGAGAGAGAATCATGACATAAATATAAAAAACCATGGGAACTATCATTAAATTTTGAAAAAATGTTTTAGTGCATGTCTCAAAAGTATGACAGGTAACTGTGTCCAAAGTTCCAACAGAAGGAGTACAGTAAATGCAACTACTACTACTACTCAGGAAATTAGTTCCATCAATTATTTACATACTGAAAAATAGTTATGTTTGATGGCTTATTACTGAAAATATTTATAAGGGTTAACAAATCATTTACCTTAAAAATACTATTGTAACTAATTTTAATTTTTCCAAAAATTGGCTGCTAAATATTATAAGTATAAAGAATAAAATTTTAAAATAAAATAATTTCTAGCCAATGTGAAACTAAATTTCATGCATATCTTCCCATAATTTCAGCTGTGAGCTGTTCAGCACAATATCCTAATAAATGAACCCTTTGTACATTCCTGAAGAAGGTGATAAACTCAAGATTCATGAAGTTGCCTGTTGCACTTTATCCATAGTGAATTCAGCAAAAATGTTTCCTTTATGAAGAGTTTATTTTAAAATGAAGGTGTTTATCAGGAAGAAATTTAAGATTTTTTACTAAATTTACATAAGATAAATATAAACTCAATGTACCATTTCTCAGCTTTCAGACTATCAAAAAATAAAGATTATCAGGTTTAAAAATATGTACACTGCTGTGCATGGTGGTGCACCCCTGTAATCCCAGCACTCAGGAGGCTGAGGCAGGAGGATTGCTGTGAGTTTCAGGCCAGGCTGAGCTACACAGTGAGTTTAAAAACCAGCCTAGGGCCAGTGAGATAGCTCAGCGGCATAAGCGCCTGCCCGGAAAGCACAAGGTCATGAGTTCCACTCCTGGAACCCACATAAAGGAAAAAAGGGCCGGTGATATTGCTTAGTGGCACAAGTGCTTGCCCGGAAAGCATGAGGTCCTGAGGTTGACTCCCGGTACCCACATAAAAACAAAACAACAACAACAACAAAAAAAACCAGCTTAAACTACATAGCAAGACCCTGTCTCAATAAAAAAAGAATGTACACAAATATATGCATGCATACTTACATATATTTATATATACATAAGTGTATTAACGTCCAACATGGGATGACACTAAAGAAATTCACTAAATAGCTCCATGAGGGAGAAAAATCAGTACAAGAAAGGGAGCATATATGACAGTCATACAATAATCATCTACGTATTAAAATTAATGTAAAAATATAAAATATATTTTATAAATATAGCACAGATATATTGTACTGTGGTATCTCGGTTCATGAACTTAATTTGTTCCACAATTCTGTTCACAAACCAAATCAAATTTCTCTATAAGTTTCAGTGTCACCTGACACAGAGTTCGTGAATTGAAACAAAATTATGCCAAATGCTTCTGTTTGCTCACCAAATTGTTCACAAACAGAAGCATTCGTGAACCAAGGCACCACTGTAATTATAAAAATACACAATTTACTTATGCATTATAAGGGTCAGTTGTGAGAAAATGCAACAGTCATTTTGGATATTAATTGTTGTAGCTGAACAAATTATTTATGAACTAGTAGAAGAGAGAAATATTAGATCAATTACATTATCAATAACTGCATGAGGAGTATTATTAAGTTGAATAGCTAAAAGCATTAGAGTTTTGTGGGGGCAGAAATAGTAAAATCTCTGTCCATCCGAACCGCAAGCGTAAACACTATATCCAAGTGTGAAGGATATCTAAAATTCACATTTTTTTAGATGAGGATAGAGAGAAATTTCCAAATTTTCCTCCAAAAAGAGCCCCCAGCTTCCTGGAGTTTATCTTACCTTGACATCTCTTGTATCTAGTTCAAATGTTTACTATTAGAGTTACCAAGAGGTAACAAAATCCAGAAGTGATATAACGATTTTGGTGGAGAACAGTAGCACAAAGTGACACACACAACATCAAAAATCATATCCCTTATTGAAAGAAGGATGGTTTCTTCTCTAGATGTCATCCATTTCTTACTTTAATTTTTTATGCTTACCCTAGAGGTAAAACAAACAAACAACAATAATAACAACAAAAACCTCCGACTTTTCAAGGCGATTGTTTGTGAATTCTTTGCTGCTGTGAGGCTCATTCTGCAACTGCTTACACAATGCTGCCACAGTGTTTGGTGTTTGTTAACTGAGTAGATGTCAGAGGACAAGATACAACAAAATTCAGTTCTACTATGTGGGAAGAAAATAGTATTGTGAGTCTTCGGGCAGCCAGGAAGGAGCATAAGAATCAAAGAAACAAAAAGAGGAAGAAAAAGAGAAGGAGGTGGGCAGGAAGGAGGAAATCATCTACCATTGCAGCCAACTGGACTGAATTTAACAAGTGTCCTGTCCAACCTTTCCCCTCGAGGCAGATGAGAAGTAAGGGACTTATAGATAAAAACAGTAGATCATAATTTCACAGCTCAGTGCTTCCTAAATTTCTACCCTAACTAAATATTATAATCTTTGGGGATAATTGTAGCCTATTTCACACCAAGCCAATTGAATTAGGATCGCTGGGAATGGAGCCTAGACATCAGTAATTTCTCAAGTTTCCCTAGTGACTCTGATTTATGTTTCTATGACAGCACTATTTGCCTTCACAGACCTAAGGACAATGCTTTCTCTAGGGAAGTAATGATAGGTCTTTGATCAGTAGTTCCCAAACTTTGTTACCTGTTAGAATCACCTCAGAAGATATTAAAAATTGCAATCTACTTGCCACTTCCTGTAATTTAATAACAATGTGAAAGTAGGAAGGAAATATCAGTATTTCTTAATGATGCCTAGTTACTTCCAATGTTTAACAATGTTTATAAACCAGTGGTCCATTCTTTATGGTTAAAGAACCCAGGGAATACACGCATTGCTTTAGTACTGGAAAGCAGAAAATTATGAAACCTGCAATGTTATATAACAAAGAAATGTACTTGCTACTGATATCAGGAAAGTACCTTTTTCTCTGAACAAGGAATTGTAACAGCAATTACTGAATATTTAGAAGAAATTTGGGGCGCACACACATTTTTCTATGACCACTGCACTAGAAAGTTATATTTTCATATTATCATTTTTACCAATATTTATGTCTTGGGTAGAGGTATGTCTGAAAAATAAGAAAATTAAATAAAATACATATATAATATTTTGTGGTGTTTTATGTGCTAGCAGTTATTACAGAAGATCGTGCTTTTCCTTGAACTACATTGGAATTTGCTTACTTGACTATAACTAATAATAATAATTAAGGAATTATAATTTTAATTCCTATTTCCAGTGGACTTTTCATGAAAAGCATCAGCTATTCTGGTAACTCTCAAAAATATGCATAATTCTTCTTGCAAAGCTCATAAAGAGATGTTGATAGGGTTAATTACCCAATGATTATGATTTACCTTATGTTTATTAGTAAGTTCTAAGAATGTTTTTCATCTCTGAAATATTAGCCTAAGTGTTTTGCTTAGGGCAATTATTGTATTGCCTTGTTGTCTTGAAGAAAAAAATTTCATTATCCTTTAACTGTTTTTGATTTCTTTCAACAGTTTAGGGAGAAAACAAGCCAATGAAATAAAACCTATCAAAAATATTTTGAGAATAAGCTGTGAACAAGTATTTAAGAATATTAAGTATTCTAAAATCATTAAAAATAAGTATGCAATGAGCATCTATCTATCTATCATCTATGTGTCTTTCTGTCTATCTATCTATCTATCATCTATTTAGGATAGCCACTCCCAAATTTAGCCAAAGGGAGAACATGGAGAGGAACATTATTCATCTATCTAAGCCTATCTGTAACATAAACATAACATTATTGGCTGTGACCTCTAAGTTTCCCCACCATTTGACAAAACTTTATGTAGGTTTTTCTGATTATAAGCTCTTTACTTAGAGCAGTAATGTTAGAAAACTCACAATTGTAAGTAGTGACTCTCTTGACAATTTGATGGAGTAGCAGAAATTGAGTTGCAAAAATTTACCACTGAATATACAATTGAATAACTAATTTTAGCAGATAACTTCCATGTCTCTGCTAGTGAAATTATTTTCATTTTTCACTTTTTCTATTTAATAAAATTTTCAGATCTTTTTTTTTCTATATCAAATTTACATTGTCAGGGTTATACAGTTTTCTTATTAGAATGGCTCTAAACAAATTGATTTTGCATATGAAGTTTCCTTTTTCTTTCTTCTGTCCCCCTGCTCATGTGCACATGCTCGCATACACACACACACAGACAAATACAAAGGAGTAGCTAAATATCCTTGAGTGGTAGTCTAGGAAACACTGATGATTTATAAATTTACATTTACATCTGTAATGCAAATTTTCATTACACTCTTAGGCCTTTTCGAACAGTTTCCAGAAAATAACATTATTCAAGGAAAGATTTATCATGTAGACTATACAATTTAAACTTCAGCTATCCTCACCATTTTAGTCACCCTCTTATGACTGGGACAAAATACCTAACATCCATGATTTAAAGGAGAAGAGTTTTATTTTGGCTTTCCTTGTTCAATGTTCCATGTATCTGTTTTCTGCAAATTGCTGGAGTCTCCACTGCACTTTTGGCTTCACTTTCACAATTCCATGCACTACCTTCTCAGAGTGCACTGCCTGGCTTTGCAGACCTTCTTCTGAAATAAATGTGGAAGCCCCTGCTACTTCATAACTCTTGCATTCGGCATGCTTCTAAAACCAGCACCATATGGATGATGCCAAGGTCTGCTACCTGTTTGAGCAATGGCCAGCCCCCTTGGGTCATGGATGCAGAAGCTTCTGGATGCCTACATGACTTAGCACTGTGAACTGAATCCTGAGGAACCAATTCCCTAGATGGTCCTTCTTGAGCATGGCACCCTGGCACTTTCTTCTTAAAGCAAATCTTTCCAAGCAATTTACTTTTATCCTTTTACACATTTGAACTTGTGAAAGGCTAGTTTCTGCTGATTCCTGATATGCTTTCAAGGCATCGTTCTATTGTCCTGAAGCAAAGTTCTTGGTCTCTTTTTCATGCTAAACTTGTCAGCAACCAAGCTCTCCAAAGCCCCCATTTTTCAAAATGCTTCCTTTTTGATGAAATTGCAGAGTTTTAAAATCATTTAACTCTGCTATTTGCTTCTGATTCTCACTGTAGACCTTGCTGAAATCAGTGAGCAGGATGCATGCTATGCCCTGCACTGTGGACTGTCTTGTTAATTTCTTCTGTCAGATTAATGAGTTCATGGTTCTGAGTCTCAGGAAAAATCAGGACACAAGTAAAATGTAGATAAATTTTCTGCCAGTACGTAACATGCACAGCCTTGAATCCAAATAACAAGGGATACTTTTTTTCCCAGTTGAATCCTCCTGAGCATGGCCTTTACTGTCTGCATTCATATCAACATTCTGGTCTTCTGAACTCTGACTGGAATCTCCCATTAACCTTGGGTTATGGCATTCTAGACCTTCTCTAAGTGGCTTTTCTACACCTTTCCAAACAGCTCTGTGAACCATTTCCAAAGGTTTCTGAACCATGCGATCAGGCATGGCTATGGGAATGGCCCCAATCCTGGTACCATAATTTGTCTTAGTCACTTTCTTTTTGCTGAGACACAATACCCAAAGCCGATAACTTAAAGAAACGGTTTCTCAAAGTTCACATTTTCAGTCCATGGTCTGCTGGCTCCAAACCAGAAATAACTTGTGGAAAAAAGCTGCCACAGAAGAAAGCTGTCTATGTCATGGTGTCCAGGAAGCAGAGAGAAAAGGGAAGAGCCAAACCAGGCCCCATTTCCTAACAACAAAACAGCTATGAAATCACCAGTGAACTAACCCACTGATAAGTATAGTGCCTCCATAATCCAGTCACCTCCTAAACACAAAAGGATGTGGGGGCACATCCCAGATCTAAAGCACAACACTGACAAAGACCATTTTGAGGGCATTGAATATAATTTTGTATTTGTAATTTTACATTATTTCTCCTAAAGAAGGTTTCCAAAATATCAGTTACAATGTATACAAAACTTGATTTTGCTCCTTTTTACTACATCACCAAGAATGAGCTATTAGTCTGTCACTCTAAGCACAAAACAACATTTTTAGTTTTAGAATATGCTTTCTTTCTCACTGCTCTTAAAGATCTCTCACTGGTTTCCCTTAACTGAATTCTACTGTCTTTATTTGATAATATTATAATATGATAATTTGGAACTTACTATCTTTGTGTAAGGAAATAAGTGAGTGAAACCTCAAATGTTAACATCTACAGTGGCATTTCAATTTTAAACCAAATGTATGCATAATATTCTATTCAGTAAGTGAATTATCATTTTCATATAAAAATGAAAGATAAAATTTTAATAATCTTCCTTGGAGTTTTCTCTTTGAAGCCATGTACAAAATATTAAGTGAGAATTCTAACAGAAGTATTCTTTTGTCTTCAGATTTTAAAATCTTCCAAAGACAGGAACTAAGTACAATGACATCCTTATCAGTTTATCTGGTGTAATATCCAGTTAGAAAGGCATCATTAACTTATCTTAATGTAGGTTGAAGACTGATACCACAAAAAGCCTCAAGTCCCAAAGCACCTAAATTTCTTGATCACTACCCGGCACAGGAATGTGAAATTTCATCTTCACAGGCATTTTCCAGCACCTGCAACACAATTTAAATTTGTCTGGGACCTCTTTTAACTGTTTTTTTTTTTTTAACCTATTTTTAACTGTCATTATCTATTAGAAGAACAAAAATTTAAATTATTATATGCTAAAGTCCTAAGGAACAGAATTTGATTTATCATGTTGCTTTTAACACTCCAAGGCACAGTGTGTTAATTTCACTGTAGTGAGTGCAGTGTGGCCCTTTGCTAAATAAATTAAGGGGTAGAATTTTTGGAAACATTTTCTCATTTAAGGTACCCATACTACAGAGATTTTAAAAGCTGCCTCAGTGGAGGACTCCTTTGCACCATAGAAGAGAACAGGTACTGCTAGGCATAGTGGCACACACCTATAATTCCAGCAGTCTGGGAGGCTGAGGCAAGAGAATCTCAAATTCTAGTCAATGCAGTTTAGTGACTTAGAACCTATCTCAGAAGGAAAAAAATTTTTAAAAAGGCTAACTATGTAGCTCAGAGAATAGGTCATGGGTTCAATCCTTAGTACCACCAAAACAAATATATATATAAAGAAGAGGACAGGTACCTGACACTCTCTACTTCAAAATAATTTGATGGTATATATTCATATACCAATAAATTAATCTCTTTTTCCATTTCTTTGTCTCTAAAAATGTAAAAAGTAAATATCTTCATTTTAAAAGTACAGTTATTGAGAAGATATTATGAGTACGAAAAATTCAATTCATTCTGACCAGACAGAGCCTCTAACTTTGGGGGTATTTCCATAAACAAATATTAAGAATTTTTATATTTTATAAAAATACATACATACATGTTGTGAAGAATGACACAGGACAAATTTTACATTTACCTTTTAGCACTTATTGTTTTCCACACACACTTGTAAACACTGGACCTACTGTGTTCAAAACAGAACTTCTCTCATGTTGCTCTTATGTTGTGCTATGGGACACACAAAGAATGAATAAACAGAGAACTACATAATTACACAGTTACAAGGCCATGAGTAAAATATAGCAGAGTATGCCAATAGAGATTTACAATAGGGCCAGGCCTGTTTAAATTAACACAAGATATGGGATCTCTGAAGAAAGTGCGGCAGCAAGTCATGCAGCTGTGTAGGGAACAAATTGTCCCAGGGAGAAGGGCAAATGTGGGACAGTGGGAAGGCCTTCTGGAAGAAACACTGGAGGTGGGTAGAAGATGATGTCAGAAAGTAAGAAGAGAAGCAGACTGGAAGCCATCACGGAGATTTAAGAAAATGAGTAACATAATTGTGACCACATGTTATGTTGGGAGAATCACTCCTTAGAAACTAGACTGTAGGAAGACAAGTGTGGGTATGAGGGAACTGTTTTTTCCAGGCAAAAGAATATGATGTTTTGAACTAGGTAGTAGCTGTGGAGAACTGAGAGGGGTTCTAATTCCTATATTCCTAAATACCAGCTAACAGAATTTGCCAACACAAAGAGGAATAGATGGTGAATGCAACATTTTCTGTTTAAATAACTGCTTGAATTGAGTTATGATATTCTGAGACAAAAAATTCTATTGGTTCAGCATGTCTAAATGGAGAAATAACAGTTTGATTCAGAGCATATGAACTTTCAGAAAATATCTAAGAAAGAGATAGAGAATACACTTTATTAAGTGAGAGTGGAGCTGAGGGGAGACATCTAAATTGCAGATATAAATTAGAGAGTCTCCAGCCTAAAGATGCTACCTAAAAATCACAGGACAAAAGGGGATTACCTACAAATCGACTGTAAATCAAGACCACACAAAGCCAGTATTCTAGCACTGAGACTTGATTTGGTGTTTAAGTCTCTGAACCGGCTTCAGTACTCATCACCAGACCTTGATAAAAACCACCCCCTTTTCAAATTTCTAACCTTGGCTCAATGAAAATGTGTCAGTAATTGAAGAATTTTTTTTTGTAAAAGATAAATGAAGTCTCTATATAGCTGAGAAAATTTTTAGTTTTCTTCACTAATGAGTGAAACTTGGTTGAATTTATAAAATTATTATTAAAATATTGTCTCTTTAGTCCATAGAACTCTCTGCAGAATAAAAATCTAAGAGCAACTAGACTTTTGTGCCTTTGCAATAACCTGTATTTTTGTTCGAATGCTTAGAGGATTTATACACACATACATATATTCTATATATTATGAAGGCTGAATAATGCCCTATCAGAAGATATTAACTTCCTATTGCCTGCAACCTGTGAATGTTACAGTGCCATACAGTATTTTGCCAAAGTGATTAAAGTTTGAGGTAGTAAGATTCTCCTAGAATATATGCATATTTTTTTCACAAGATATATCTACATGTTATTCATGTAGAAAAACTTTGCCTAGGTTTTCAAAAGTATTTTCTTTTCTTTTTTTTTTTTTATATGGGTACTGGGAGTCAACCTCAGGACCTCGCGCTTGCCAGCAGGCACTTGTGCCACTGAGCAATATCACCAGCCCTTTTTTTCCTTTTATGTGGGTTCCGGGAGTCAAACTCAGGACCTAGCGCCTGCCAGGCAGGCACTTATGCCACTGAGCTATCTCACCAGCCCTCAAATGTATTTTCTAAATGTAGATTTGAATATATTTTGGTCTAGTGCAAGTTTTGAGGTATATTGCTTTGTTATTTTTGCTTTGTCTACTCTGTCCTCATCACCTTTAATCCTATTACAACTGAGTCGGATAATTTAAACCTGTCCCACCTTAGTGTTACTTTAAATTCTCTATATTCTATTTTCAGAAATATCTCCTTTCAAAAAAATTTCCCTCCAGAGTTTACTATTCTCAAATTGTCTTCACTATCTAACTCATTATTACTACCATTATTAATATTGCAATCATTCTTATTTTAAAGAGAAAAAACAATAAAAACAATGAAACAAAATTTCAAAACAAGATAGTAGAAGAGTAACAATGGTTAATACATTGCATATTGTTATCTTCAAAGTAGTTGCTCGTGTTATAAGACATAAGCATAAAAAATTGATCAAACAGTATAGGCTCAAATCTTTCTTTTCAATGAACTGATAGAAATTAGTAGTATATCCACCTTAACTATTTTGTTTATATATATATTTATTTATTTATTTTTCCTTTTCCCTTCCTTCTTTTCTCCTTTCCCCTATTCCAATTTTCTTTCCTTTTGAACAGTTTCTTCCCATTTTGCAATATCTATTGTATATTTTGGATCTTATTTACTCTTTCAGATTCTTACACTAGGAAGACAATACAATGTTTGCACACGCGAGTCTGATTTATTTCACTAATGAATATGGTCCAAGTTGCATCCATTTACGTCTAAAAGTCTAAAGTTTATCCTTTTTCATAGCTGAGTAATACACCATTGTGTAAACATACTACAACTTTTTATCCATTCTTCGGTTGATGGGTGTTTGGGTTGTTTCCAAGATTTAGCTATTGCAAATTGTGGTGCTACAAACATGGGTGCACATATATTGCTGTGGTATGATGTTTTTAAATCTTCCAAGAAAATGCCCAGAAAGGAAACAGCTGGGTCGAATCAGACCTCTAATCCTAGTTGTTTTTTTTTTGTTTTTTTTTTTTTTTTTTTTTTTTTGTGGGTACCGGGGGTCGACCTCAGGACCTCGCGCGCCAACAGGCACCCGTGCCGCTGAGCGATATCACCGGCCCCTTTTTCGTATGTGGGATCCGGGAGTCGAACTCGGGCCCTCGCGCTTGCAAGGCAGGCGCTTATGCCGCTGAGCCATCTCACTGGCCCTCTAATCCTAGTTTTTGAGGAATCTCCACACTGATTTCCACAGTGGTTGCACCAGTGTACACTCCCACCAACAGTGGAGAAGGGTGCCTTTTCCCCACAGCCCCACCAGCATTTGTTATTTGTTGATTTCTTGGTAATAGCCATTCTTTCTTGGGTGAGATGGAATCTCAGTGTTGTTCTAATTTGCATCTCTAAAATGACCAACAATGTTGAATATTTTTTCATGTATTTATTTGCTATTTGTATTTCTTCATCTGAGAAGTGTGTATTCTTGTCAGATGCCCATTTTTGAATTGGGTCTTTGAATTTGGAGGGTATGATTTTTTTCAATTCTTTATATGCTAGATAAGTCCTTTGTCTGTGGGACAGTTGGTTAAAATTTTTTCTCACTCTGTGTGTTGTTTTTTCACTTTGTTGGTAATTTCTTTTGATGTGCAAAAACTTTTTAATAAGATAAGATCCCATTCTTTGAAGTATTTCCTTTGCAATTTGGGTTTCGTTCATGAAGTTTCATTCATGCCTACACCTATGTCTTCAAGATTTCTACCTACTTTCTCACCCAGTAGGGTTAGTGTTTCTGTTTTAATATTTAGATCTTTGATCCATTTTTATTTTAGTTTAGTGCATGGTGATAGACATGGTTCTAGTTTTAGTCTTCGGCATGTAGAGAGCCAGTTTTTCCAGCACCATTTATTAAAGAGGATATCTTTCTTCTAGTGAACATGTTTGGACTCTTTGTCAAAGATAAGGTGACTGATTGTGTTTGTAGTTGTCTCTGCATCTTCTAATCTGTTCCACCGATCCTCAAGTCAGTTTTTGTTCCAGTACCATGCTGAAATTATCACAATAGCTTTGTAGTATAATTTCAAGTCAGGGATTGTTATGCTTCCTGCCTTGCCTTTTTTGCCCAAGATTGCCTTTGCTATTCTAGGTCCCTTCTGGTTCCAAATGAATTTTAGAAATGTTTTCTCTATTTCAGTGAGGTATACAAATGCTATTTTGATACAATTAACAAATTTGGGAGCATGGCCATTTTCAATATGTTGGTTCTTCCTATCCATGAGCAAGGGATATCTATCTGTTTTCTGATGTTCTCTTCAATCTCCTTTTTCAGAATACTATAATTTTCAGTTTACCTATCTTTTATGTCCTTTGTTAGATTTATTCCTAAGTATTTCATTTATTTGGATGCTATTATAAAGTGTGTGGTTTTCCTAATTTCTCTCTCATTGAGTTTGTTGTGCGTGTACAGGAATTCCGATTTTTGAGTGTCAACTTTGTATCCAGCTACACTACTGAATTTGGTTATTAAATCTAGAAGTCTTTTGGTG
Organism: Erethizon dorsatum; assembly: GCA_028451465.1. NCBI lineage: Eukaryota > Metazoa > Chordata > Mammalia > Rodentia > Erethizontidae > Erethizon > Erethizon dorsatum. The sequence goes on from CM051832.1 coordinate 72,481,117, forward strand.
GAGTTTTTGGGGTCTTCTATGTAGAGTATCATGTCATCTGCAAATAATGATAATTTAATTTCTTCTTTTCCTATCCTTATTCTTTTTATTTCTCTCTCTTGTCTAATTGCTCTGGCTAATATTTCCAGAACTATATTGAACAGGAGTGGTGATAGTGGACATCCTTACCTTGTTCCTGACTTTAGAGTGAAAGCTTTCAATTTTTGTCCATTTACTATGATGTTGGCTGTTGGTTTGTCATAGATGGCTTTTATCAGATTGAGGTAAAGATTATCTATTCTGAATTTCAGTAGGGTTTTTATCCTGAGTGAGTGTTGGACTTTGTCAAATGCTTTTTCTGCATCTATTGAGATGATCACATGATTTTTTTCCTTGACTCTATTGATATGGTGTATTACATTTATTGATTTGCATATGTTGAACCATCCCTGCATTCCTGGGATGAATCCCACTTGGTCATGGTGTATAATCTTCTTGATGATTTGATGCATTCTCTTTGCTAGTGTCATATTGAGGATTTTTGCATCTATATTCTTTAGGGAGATTGGCCTGTAGTTCTCTTTTTTGTTGGGTCCTTCTCTGGTTTTGGTATCAGGGTAATACTGGCCTCCAGGAATGAGTTAGAGAGTATTGCTTCCATTTCAATTTCATTAAAGAGTTTGAGGAGTATTGGCATTAAATCTCTAAATTTCTTTTAGAATTCAGCTGTGAATTCATCAGGATCTGGGCTTTTCTTTGTTGGTAATTTTTTAATTACATTTTCAGTCTCATTAACTGATATTGTGTTATTCAGAATTTCTATGTCTTCTTGACTCAGCTTCAGTAATTCATAACTATCTAGGACTCTGTCCATTTCTTCTGTGGTTTCCATCCTATGAGAGTAAAGACTTTTGAAGTATGGATAATCTTCTGAATTTCCACAGGCTTTGTAGTGATTTTACCCTTTTCACTCTTCATTGCATGAATTTGAGTATTTTCTTTCCTTTTTTTGATAAGGTTGACTAAGGATTTATTAATTTTATTTATTCTTTCAAAGAACCACTCTTCGATTCATTAATTCTTTGTATTGTCTTCTTAGTCTCCATTTCATTAATTTCTGCTCTGATCTTTATAATTTCCTCCCTTATATGGGCTTTGGGCTTGTCATGCTCTTCTTTTTCTAGAAGCTTGAGGTGCAATATTAGTTTGTTTATTTGTGTTCATTATGTTTTTCTGATGTGAGAATTCACAGTTATAAATTTCCTTATTAGGACTGCTTTCATTGCATCCCATAAGCCCCAGTATGTTGTATCTGCATTCCCATTTAGTTGTAGATATTGTTTAATTTCTTCCTTTATTTCATCTGTGACCCATTGGTTGTTTAGGAGGTTGTTATTTAATTTCCATGTTTTCTTGGGGTTTTTCTGGAGTTTTTTGCCATTAATTTCCATTTTCATTGCACTACGGTCAGATAATATGCATGGGATAATTTCAATTCCTTTGCATTTGCTTAAGCATGTAATGTGGGCTAGTCTATGGTCTATTTTAGAGAATGCCCCATGTGCAGCTGAGAAGAATGTGCATTCTGATGTTGGGTGGAACACTCTGAAGACATCTACTAAGTCCATTTGTGCACAGGTTTGGTTCAGTTCTGATATTTCTTTGCTGATTTTTTGTCTAGTTGATCTATCCCTTTGTGACAATGCTGCATTAAAGTCTCCCACTACAATTGTGTTATTGCTTATTTTATTTTTCATGTCTATTAATAATTGTCTTATATAGTTGGGTGCTCCCATATTTGGTTCATAAATATATGTGATTTTTATCTCTTCCTCTTGAAGTTTTCCTCTAACAAGTATTTAGTGACATTCTTTATCTTTTGATCATTCTTGGTTTGAAGTTCACATTGTCTGCAAACAGGATAGCTACCCCTGCTTTTTTCTGGGATCCTGTTGCATGGAAGATTGTTTTCCATCCTTTGACTTTCAGTCTATGAGTTTCTCTTCAAGTTAAATGTGTTTCTTGTATACAGCGTTGATCCATTCTGCCAGTCTATTTCTTTTGCTTGGTGAATTGAAGCCATTTACATTGATGGTTATAACCGATATGTATTGGCTTATCTTTGTCATGATATTTTTCTCCTGTTGGTTCCCTGCTTTTCCTCCCTGTTTAATTGCTTGCCCTGCTTGGTGCTTTCTTTCTGTTGTTGTTCTTGGAATTGTGGTCATTTTTATCTCTGTCTAGAGTATCTTTCAGTACTCTTTGTAGAGTTGGTTTGGTGGTCATGAATTTCTTCAGTTGTTCTTTGTCTTGAAAGTATCTTAGTTCTCCATTAATTTTCTTTCTTTTTTTTTTTTGTGGGTACCGGGGGTCAACCTCAGGACCTCGTGTGCCAGCAGGCGCTCGTGCCACTGAGCGATATCACTGGCCCTTTTTCTCATATGTGGGTTCCAGAAGTCGAACTCTGGCCCTTGCACTTGCCAGACAGGCGCTTACGCCACTGAGCCATCTCACCAGCCCTCCGTTAATTTTCAAAGATAGCTTTTCAGGGTACATACATCTGTGTTGGAAATTGTTTTCTTTCAGGACTTGAAATATTTCACTCCAAGCTCTTCGTGATTTGAGGGTTTGTGTTGAGAAGTCTGCCGTGATTCTGATGGGCTTTCCTTTATAGGTGATCTGTTTCTTTTCTCTAACAGCATTTAATAGTCTGTTCTTGTGCTGAATTTATGGAATCTTGATTATTATATGTGTTGGCGTAGTTTTATTTTGGCCACAGCTTGTCCTGGGTGGGCTGGGAGTCTGAGGTTGCATTTTGCTCTAGCATTTTGTCATTTTCTATTTCTGCTTTTAATTTTATTTTGTTTTATATGTTCATGCTTGCCAATTTCTTATGATAGATAGCTTTATCACTAGTATTGAGGCTTCCCTAGGCGCTGTCTTTTCTTCAGGGATGTCCTCTAGATGTAGGTTCTTCTTTATAGCTATCCCAAGAACCTACCTTCCCAATTTGTAAAGGATGCACAGTTGCTGTTTGGCTCAGCAACCAATCTTTTGGTACTGGGCTGTGGTGATGAGTATGACCCCATACAATCACAGTGTTATCATACAGAGGAGAAAAACTGATTATAACATGTATGAAATCCTGGCTAAAGTAGTACAATTAGTAATAGCAATAGTTTCAAGTACAGCTTAACTACTGACACACTGTGATAACCATTAACCTGCTACCTCTGACCACAGGAGAAAACTCTAAAGTTATATAACATAATCAAACATACACCATGTACTTGTATGCAGTGATTTTCCCCTTAGTGGAGTGATTTTACTTTTTCTGTGGGGTTGGGGGGTTAAGATGGGTAGCAGACAGGAAAAGGTGATGAATGAAGTCAAATATAGTAGAGTCAAGGCTGGAGGTCAAAGGATGATCACCCAAGTTTTGGGAAACTGGAGGACACAGGAGGGAAAAGAATGAAATAGAATGCAAGGAGTAATCAGAAAGGGAAGAGACAATGTTTACTCACTTGAAAGTTTAAATTCAAGAAATAGTTGAGGGAAGACAGAAAGAGGATCAATAGCAGAAAATGAAAAAGAAAGGTAAGAAACCTAAACAGTGAAAAAAGAAGGAGAAGGAGAACAAAAAAGAAGATAGAAAAAGAAAGAAAAGAAAAGGAGACCAGGGAAAGGGGGGGGACCCAAAAACAAAAATAACCACAAAATACAAAACAAAACAAAGTGACATCCAAACAGACAGGAAAGGGATAGCCAATTAGAAAAACAAGGGAGCATAAAAGTAGTAAAATACCTCTGGTGTTTACAGTTCTGTGATAATGTCCATGTTAGACCCTAGAAATGTGCCAGGTATGGAGCTGTTCTTGGCCTTTGGATGTGGGTGCTGGGATTGATCTGTTGGTGGAATTCTCCAGAGCCCAACTGCTGGCTCCTCGCTGCTGCTTCAGATGCTTCCATGTTGCTTGTCTTGCTGATTACTCCACCCTCCAAAGGAGTGTGCATGCCGGCGCACCTGCGGTTAGCTGTCCTGGGTCTTAGGGGCTTCCAGTCGGTCAGCCCTCCAAATGTGTGTGTCATTATTACACTCGTTTTAAATTTTATAATTTGTGGTTTATATTCTATCTAGATTTTTATTTCAATTGATCACTTCATCTCTATTTCAACTTCATAAAAGTAAAAATATCCTAAGCTTTGAAAATGATTTTTTATTATATTCACAAGTATTGTAAAAATACCTTGTGTTTTGCACCAAAAATTTTTCACAAGTGGGTTATCTTCACATACAGTGATTCCTTTTATACAAATTATTTTTCCCTAGGGTCGCATGCTAAGACAATGTTATATTATACAAATGTTAGAGTAAATTTTAGTAAAACTTAGCAGGGATTCCTGGCTGAAGTTTTTGGATTCTGACTAGTAAAAAGAGAAGAGATTAATTTTATTTAACATAAGTAACATATCAATGTGGAACTCGAGCATTTTGTGGGATCTAAAGGGATTTTCTTAAGTAGGGCTATGCCACTGACAGAACAACACAACAGTTAGCAGAGCACAATATAGAAATAGAAGGAAAAATAAACTTTCACTTATGAAGCACACATTAACATCAACACAAATGAGCTTATGGGTTAAACACAATGAAAACATGACAAGATCGAAACATTAAATGGAAATAAAGTATTTACAAAGACATAAAATAAATAGATTTATAAAGAAAGATCCAATCCAATCAATTCATTAGAATCAAATCTAAAATAGCAAAACCAAAAAGAATGAATGAAAGAAAGAAATTAAAGATGTAATTCAAGAGAAGATAGGTTAAATCTTTTTTCTGTTAATTGAAAACATTACATTACTTCTCAGGAAAAAAAGTGATAGAGTAGTTCATTTAACCCCAAGAATCAGACTTCACATAATGTTTCCTTATTAGAAAGATTAGAAGAATAACCTAAATGCTTATTAATAGGAAATAAAGTATAATGTGATTCATTCACAAGATGAAGGACCATGCAGCACTTAGGTGAGGTAACTATATACTGATACAGAATAATCCTCAGCTTAAAAAGAGAGAAGAAAAATCCTCAATTTTTTTTAATTAGAAGAAATCAATGTGCATAATGTTAGCAATATATCGTGGCTATTTAAAAACAATATCCATGGTTTATATGTTGAATATGCATAGGTTAAATCTGGAGGAACTTATTTAAAAATATGGGGAGAGAACTGAAAGGCAATCATGGAAATATGAGACTGAGAATGATTTCTTCTACAGTATCTTTTAGTTCCTTTTACACTTTGTAGTATGGGTGTGTACTACCTATTAAAAATAAATAATAAAACTTAATTTAGTTTTTTTTTTTTTTTGTGGGTACCGGGGGTCGACCTCAGGACCTCGCACGCCAGCAGGCGCCCGTGCTGCTGAGCGATATCACCGGCCCCTTTTTCGTATGTGGGTTCCGGGAGTCAAACTCGGGCCCTCGCCCTTGCCGGGCAGGCGCTTAAGCAGCTGAGCTATCTCACCGGCCCTAAAACTTAATTTTAAAAGGGGAGCCAAAATGTTGTTTAATGATTCTTGGGGGAAAATCAACAACATTGGATACCTATTCTATTATTTTGTCAGATAATAGTGAGAATTATAATACACAATGCTAAATAATTCTACCCATCCAACATGCTGACAACTTCAATTACATAGAGCAGCATTCTGCTGCTAACTAATCACAGATGACCCACAAACGCAATGCTACTAAAAATTACACATTTGGAGAAAGTTCTTACTAAAGTTCTTCAAATTTAAATTAAGTTTTTTGTAACCGATAACACCTGCCTTTAACATTCTCAGGCCAAAATGGCTGAGGTGCAGCTTTCTAGGATCTCAACTAAGTGATCTGTTCTTTCACAGGAAAAGAAAATAGGCAATGGGAGTTTTTAATTGAAAACACAACTTAAATTCCCTTATTTCCATAATAATATATTAAAATAGTCACTTAGATTTTGCTTTAATCCACATCTGAACCTATCTATTTCCTAATGGGTATAAGGACATGCCTAAAATTCGTGACATTTCTCCACTCATAAAACAAAAAGAGACACCAGAATTTTAGTATAATCACTCCCAGAAAGAATGCCTTTAACCTTCATGTTACCTATGCCTACTCCCCCTCTTTTCTATTAATAGGACATATGGGAGACTGGTACAAAAGGGCAAAAATTGGAATAACTTGCTCATATAGATTCTTTATCAGGTTATCAGATCTTTTGTCTAATCAAGGTAGATACTATATTTATAATGTTTGGTAAGTATAATGTTTGGTACAATGTTTGTAAGTAAATGTACAAGAAAAATGTAAAACCTCTTTTCTGCAATCTAGTTTTTCTTGTAAATTTCACAAAGACCAGATCAGTATTTTAAGAAAGCCTTGTTCTAGATTCTGGCTTTATTTCTGTGTAATCCATTTTGGTTATAGAATAAAATCTTGTTTCTTACACAAACATTTTCTGTTAGAATAAATTTTCCTTAACCAGAACATATTTAAATATTTTACTCTAAACATACACATGTTGAGAGTACTGCCCTATTCACAATAAAAACATAACTCTTAGAGAATTACAAATTGATGCCATCCAAGAAATGAGAAACTACACATATGTTGCCAGTACTTCTTAAAATCATCTGTTATTTCTTTTGGCCTATTTTGGGATAAGAAAAGACACCAAATAAAGATAAATTGCTTGAGCTTAAGAATTCAAATAATGAATTGTATTTATATATAAGATGGTTAAGATAGATACACTACTAATTTTGCTTAGTTCATTGAAGAGAAAGGTTTATGCCAGTAATGTTTAGACAATTGAATGCTGATATCTTGTACCCTGAGTAACTAATTTAAAGATAACAATACATAATGTATTAACCATTGTTACCCTCCTATTATGTTGTTTTGAAATTTTGTTCTTTTTTGTTTTATTTTATTTTTTTTCTTCTCTTAAAAAAAAGAATTCAAATAATGAAAAAAACAAGCAAGATAGATCATGTACAGGTACAAATTCAATATGATGACTCTGATCGTTATGTATATCTAAAGGTACCAATGAAATAAAAATAATTTAAATAGAATTTTTAAAAAATTAAATAATGCATTGTAAACAATTGTAAACTTTTAGAGCTCAATTTATATGTATGCTTAATATATAGCTTTCTTCATAGATATCAGAATATTTGACCAACTCATATTTATGTTTATATTTATAATCCAGACAAACTATAAATGCCATACATATGTAAAAGACATACACTCATCAAGAATACACACACACATATACACACACATTTAGTGTGTGAAAAATCCTACATATTGTTTCTGAAGTTTTCAAGATTTTCTTGGAAAAGCAAAAGGATTTTGTTAAAAAAAAAAAAGTACATTTAAATAACTAATTTAAGCTAAGACTAGATAAGAAAACAGCAGTTCACTTACTCCAGAGAAATAAGCAGCTCTTTTAGACTTTATTAAGATTATAACCATTAAATCACATAACTAAATACATTAATGAGCCTTTATTTCAAAACAAAAGATGTTTTCCTAAAACTGACTACTGCTTACATATTAAATGAGTCACTCTTTAAACAAATTATTGAAATACTAAATGAGTCAATTTACAAATTTACAAATTATTGACTTTAAAAGTGCTGCTTAATACTCTTAAATTTTATTGTTCAAAGCTTTTTTTCCTCCAAATTATTGATCGATACTTGATGAAATTTTACTTTGCTAAAGTCTTCATTTCTGGACACTCTAGAATAGTTGTTCTCAAACTTATTAAAGGATCTGATATCTCTTCATAGTATATCACAACCTTTTTTTAAAATTTAAATTGATTAAGTTTATTGGTACATTTTAGATATACATAAAAATCATATTCATCATAGGGAATTCGTTTCTATACATGATATATCTCAGTTCCTCTTTCTTTTCCCATTCCCCTCCCCTCCCTTTAATTCCCCTTCCCCTGCTTATTTACAAAGCTTTGTTTCCATTTTTTTCTTCTTTTCTTATTTTTTTTTTCTGTTTCTTCCTTTCTCCCTCACCTTTCCCTAGTTGCCCTTCCCAGTTGAACATTTTCTTCCTATTTCACAACATTCAATAAGCCCAAATGCATCACAGTTCATAGATTTGAAGAAGCCAAGTACTCAAATTTATACTTATTAAATGATTTTAATGTACTAGTTACAAATAACTTAGATCTTTTACTTATATCATGTACATTTATAACCATTTATATCACTTAGCATTTACCCAGTTCCCAAATAATACCTCTCTTTTCCTTCTTTCCACTTTCTTTCTTCTTTCTTTCTTTCTTCCTTCCTTCCTCTTCCTCCTCCTCTTCGTCTTCTCCTTTTCCTTCTTCATTTTTTTGTTTTTTTCTCTTCTCTTCTCTCTCTCTCTTTCCTTTTATACTGGAAATTGAATACAGAGCCTCATGCATAGTCAAGTGCTCTTGCACTAAGATAGACCCCAGGCTTTTTATTTCATCTTTTGGGGACAAAGTCTTGCTAATTTCCACAGACTGGCTTCAAACTTTTTATCCTCCTTGCTCAGTCTCACAAGTAGCTGGTATTACAAGGGTGCACAACCATGCCTGGTTACTAATTTATTTCAAAAATATACTTTAGATTGCATATAACATCTGGGACATTAGATGAGGGAAGGCAATCTTTTAAATTAATTCTTTTGTTAATAAGGAAGGTTAAAAATTGCTACTTAAGACATAGAAAGCAATTAGCATTACATCTCAAACACCTAAATAAAATCCTGATTGACTGGAACACAGGCAAAATGTATGTATCAATTTTGGAGACACCTTATTGAGAAATTTAAAATAATTTATGTGTCTATGTTCTTAAAGTCATATGAACTAAAAAGAACTTTTTTAAAAAATTAATAACCATTCACTTATTTCTAAACAAATTTGGTACCAAGTACACAATTTATAACCATAAATATAAATACATACACAAAATACAATACACATTCCATACATATATAAAAACAAAGATTACATAGCTTTCATTTTGTTTTATCATTTAGCAGTTTAGTTTACAAAAAGTTAAACTTTTGATATGCCTTCCTTTTTCACAGCCTTAGGCAAACTTTAATCCTAAACTTGCACTTCCAGATGTATGATTCTTAGCTGAAACAAGGTAGAAAATTTACATCTCAAAAGCACCTAACATTTTCATGCCCACGTAACCTGGGAAAGCTACCATTCAGCTTTCTGAAGCTTTCCTTTTCTGCTTTAATTTATCTTGGATTTTCATCAGTTTAGAAAGAGATGATCTAGATTTTAAAACATTTCCCATTGTATCAAAATTTAGACACAACCTGTTTAAAATATATATACATTATATCCTAATCTTAACTTGCTCAAATCCTCTAGTTCAATGCAGAAAAAATTAGAAATATTAAATATTTCCTATTGAGAGAAACACAAAGAAAAGTTATCTGTAGTTAAAATTTGTACTTTTCTAAGAACTTCCTTGATTAGGCACCATAGTTAAACATAAGTACAGCTTGGGTACTGAAAGTTGATTTATCCTTAACCACTTCCTTCATCTTTGAATTTCTCATGTCTGTGGAGGTGTCTTTTTCCTGAAAATTGCAAATTTTTAATGCCAGGGATTTGTGTCTTGGATTAATTCCATGTGCTGCTTAAGGGAGTAGCTCCCTTGGGTTTCACCCCAAGGATAGTTCCTCCCACTGAGTCTTGGCTTTATCCTGCGTATTTATGGGAGCATGAGTGTACTCAAGACATAAGGCATTCCTATTTGTCTGTCTGTCTATTTATCTATCTATCCTCTCTCCTGGGATGATCCAAACAAGTTCTTTCTGACTCAAGAATGAGATATGTTATAGACTTCCATATGATACATTTTCTGTAGAGTTCTCTGAACACAGGGAATGAATGCCTGCTACCTTTAGCATCTTTATGTTCAGGTGCTCACAGAGTTTCTATACTAAAAAGGGGTAAGGTTGCAGTGAAGAGGGAAAAAATATGACAGAATAGCAAAAAGTCAAAGCTTGATAATGTAGGAATGGCAGGAAAAAAGGCTGAATGTTAGGAAAAAAAAAGATGTGACAACTTTTCTGAAACAGTAAGAAGATACTCAATACAACAGTAAGTTCAGAATAAAAAAAAAAAAGGATTGTCAGCTAAATCAAAGGTTGTTCTGAGCCACAGAAAGGACTTGCCAATGTCCACCCCACAAGGTGGCATAGCTGGTAGGCAGAAAGGGCCCATGATATCCGGCTCAGATCAGGGAGACTTCTACAGTGAAAGTAGATTATATTTCAAGTAACAACACCAACTTTATATTTAAGCATACAGAACCAGAGTGAATTCGCCAATGAAACACAAAATAAAATGAAAAACATGAGCTCAAAGGGCCAAAAATAAAGCAGCAGTGGATATCCCAGCCAAAGTTGCTCCTACGAATTTGGGGGATATTTGCATTAAATCAGAGAGTACTTTCAGCTACATAAGTCATATGGCGCCACAATAAAATCATCTTTTTCTAAGTCATAGGTAATCGAACTTTCTCTAGGGAGCTCTGAGATAGAGTTATCACGTTTTAATCTCATGCAAATCACAACAGTTTTCTGAAAGCATCCTACTTTGTCTAAGCTTTTTATGCTTGTTTCAAGCTAGTCAAACAAAAATCCGGATTTTCTTGTCACAGAAACTGACCAAGACCCTTGAGTTCCTAATTGGCATACAAGAAACCTCAAATTGTCTTATAACCCTAAATTTGTTTACAAGCTCCCAAGGGGCTCAAAAGAAGCTCCAAAAACAAGGAAAAGGAAGGATAAGGCTTGGCATGTACTGTCTATGAGCCTGTACTCAGGGTCAAACCTAGGCCATAGATTCCTAAAACAAAATTTTCTGCATTTTATGAAAAGTGGGAAGGATAGTGGATGTTGGCTTAAACAGCTTGACTCTTTCAACTTGATTGGTTTGGGAGTCACCCAGGGCATTTGTGGAGCAGAGTTCTGGGCATATCTGAGTGGGTCATGGAGCTATGACCTTGGGTACTATGTGTGGCCCCTCACTCCTTCCTTTTGGGTGCTGCTTTCCTGGTCTGTTTTTCACTCACCATGAACTAAGCAGTTTTGCTCTACCAAACTTTCTGCCACGATGTTTCTGTCCTGGAGTCAGCCAACCATGGGCTGAATCCCCTGAAACTGTAAGTTAAATTAAACTTTTCTTTCCTTAAGGGATGGATGTTGGGTATTATGTCTCAGCAACAGGAAAGCAGACTAATGTTTACAAATGGAAAATGAAGAGCATTCTGATACAAGCAAGAATTGTTTTTATCTCCTTCTTCCAGGGCTAAGTAGTTACAGATCCTAAAAGCATCATATTCAAATGACTCTGTCAGAGGGTGCTGTTCCCACCTGTAGGTGCCAAATTCTGTTGTCGAAGTAAAAATCTGGGCCCCAACTGTCTGGAGTTGTTTACCTGCCTATCATCAAGAATGTCAGAAGAGAAAATATCTAAATCTGTAAAAATAAGTTTATTCATAATTTGACCAAACTGTGAGGGCAGCTATTGACCTTCCCACTATGCACGGAAACACTTTAAATTGTAGGAGGGGTAAAACAAAAGCCAGGAAATATATATGTAGATTCGGCCAGTCTTCGGCCCATCAATATGCCCAGAGAAATTTTGAAAATCTAGTTCCCTTAACAATTCCTTGGTGCCAGGGCTGAGGGATATCAGTTTTAGTTTCAGCATGAGGACTCTCTAGAAATAGCTTTTTAAAAATCCTCTTTTTTAAAGCTCCATTTCAACTTCTTGGTTTCATCTTCACCCTCTTGATATAGCTTCAAGAACAAAGGACAAATATATTGCTAGAAAGCTATAGGTATGATTTGAAAGCTAATAATAAAAATATGGCTTTTAATAAAAATAAAACTCTTTTAAATGTATGTTTATTGTAGAAAACTTTCATTTTGAGTGATGTATAAGTGCTGTCTTCAAGTTTTCCCAATTCCCACTCCTTTGTTGGAAGAAGATATTGGATAAAGGAACCCAATATTTTCGTACTAACTTTGCACATTTATAATTAAACCAAATGTCTTCCTCCCAAGTTGCAGATATAGGTCAAGACTCTGACAGTGATTCAGGGACTAAGAAGTGATGATAGCAGTGGGTCTGGCTGAACTGCAGGAACTATGGCAGAGAGGACTGAATGCCAGCTGAGTGAGTACATGCCCTCTCTTGGTTTCTTTTTAAAACTATGGGGTCTGCCAAAAATCTGTATATTGCTGGCAGGCAGGCAAAGCAATCCAAGCACCTGTGTTGCAAAACTCAGCAACTGTGTGATGGTCATTACTGATCCATCTGTGAGAGGGATGCTTGCCACGTGTCAGCTGACTCACATAAAGCAGCTTGGAAGGGAAATTCCGTCAGAGGAGGACACCAGAATTAAGATATCGTATTGTTCTTTGTGATTTAAAAAGACACAGCAATCACTTATGGAACGCAATAATTTTACAAATGAATAGAAAGATTAGTAATGACTGTGATGTCAAGGGCCATTCTATCTAATTTTGGGAGGAAAATCATTTCATAATTAAATTGTGATTAGGGCTTGTCTATGGCCTAGTATCTTGCCGTGGGAGTCGGCTATGATATGCGGAAATGTAACTCCGTGTGTCTCTGATCACTGTTGAGACCTGAATGGTCCCATGATGCTAGGATGCTCCAGGGCAAGATTACATCAGCTGAAGACATCCTGGTTTCTTGAGAACCAAGGAGTAATAAAAAAAGGGTTTCACCTTGGGGAAAGGACAAACCTTCTTAACCTGCCTTCTCTCCCCACCGTCCTCATCAACTAAAGATCCTTGTTAACATGAGATCACTGCAGCACTTTGAGTCATCTGATAAAGCCCTCACCACTTTCCTCAATGTCAAGGTGATCAGTAAATCCCGAGGTTCTGGCTACCTTGTGGTTTTTTGTTCCCCACGAACAACTTGTCATCCCAAATCCCCATTGCATCGCCATTTTGTCCCTTGCTTTTTCTTTTTGCAGTGCCCCGCAACACCTTGCAAGAGATTGGAGTCTACTGCAGGGGTCCCCAGTACTGTTATATGAGAAAAGGAGAAATTTTTAACTGAAAAAGAAAAAAACGTAACTAATTTTGTATAATTTGAGGAATAAAGCCTTTATTTTCTTTAATGGCTAGCTACACACAATTGGACTACAAGAGTTGTTAGTCTAGAAAAGAGATAAAGCAATGTAACACTATAAAAGAATGCACTATATGAGGTGAGGTTCATTGTCTTAGATAATTTAAGTAATGAAAATTTCACTGAAAGTGAGGCCTCCACACTGAGCCACATTCCTTGATTTTTTTTTTTTTCTTGAGACAAGATCTCATTAAGTCACTAAACTGCCCATGCTGGCTTGACTTAAAATTGTGATTTTCCTGCCTCAGCATTCCAAAGTGCTGGGATTACAGATATGTGCCACCATACCTGGCTAATGAAAACATTTTTAGTGTTAAAAAATATTTGTGGAAAGATGTTGAAACTTATTTTGAAGAAAAAAATGTTCTGTACATCACCATCTCTCACTATTTTCACAAGGTGAATATCAGAAATAATATACTAACATAAATTATCACTTAGATTTACTCTGTATGTGCCATGCACTGAAAAAGTGCTTTAAGTATTTTATTTTAATTCTTAAAATCTATTAAGTTTAGAAAACTGAGGCTCAGAGAAGTTACTTATGACTTTGATGTGAATGATTGTGCATTGAAAGAGAATGGCAATATTAAAAATTCAGATAAAAATGGAATACTTGGAGGTGAAATCATTAGCACTTTTTAATGTACTGAATATGACATATGAAGGAAGAAACATTTAAAATATCATAAAAATGTTTTATTTCCTTTATATCATTTATGTGGCACTCTTCATAATGGTGCTTTTTGGGCATTACCTGATAACCATCTCAGTCCCCAAGCTACTGAGGCAGTACAATCCAATAATATTGTATTATGAAGTGCATGAACAATATTGTACAAGCTGAGAAAATCAATAGAACATAAAATACCCATGGAATACATCAATGAGAAGTCTGAAGAATAAAAACAAATATTTGTCATGACAAAGTTCAGTTGGGAAATGATAAATCTGGATTTTAAGAAGCAAGAATTCTGGCCTATTGAATTAAGTGACAAACATAATGTATGTTTTCCATATGTTTGCTTTAGTCTTTTCAACTTTTAAGAGTATTTAAAACAATTCTAGGAGAAAGCACAAAAGGATGACTATAAAAGGGGTGATCAATATATACAGTGAATGATTAAATTTTTAAAAATTATTACAATAAAAGACATATTGCCAATAATACCCCTCAGAATAATCCCACTTACTTCAAAAACACTTGTCCTGTCATTCTTGTTATTTTCTGAAGCAATTTCAGAAGTCCTCTTTCATGAGTTTCTTTAGGAGGTGAGATAAAAAATCCAGTGAATGTTGTTGCCAGGTACCATCCAACAGAAAGGCAGGCTTCTAAAAACATACTGTGTGTCTTCATCCACCTTATTCACCAGATGGCTCAGTCCCAATGTCAAAATTGTCATGAAAGGTAAATGTTTTGAATCACTTCAGAACACTGAGGTAGCCACAAAAGGACAGCTAAAGACACTCAGGAAAGAGGACTTAGACAACTGCTTCAGCAAATGGCAAAAAAAAAGTGAGATAATTATATTTGAAGCACAGGGATGTATAATGAAAAGAATTAATGGTAATGTGTGTTTTACCGTAATCAATTTTTAAAAAATTTAAACATTCACCATATTTCTCAATTATATCCTATAGACAAAAATAATATACTCTACATTTCAAAAAGCTAGAAGATTTTGAACAATCTCACTAAAAAGAAATTCCTGACATTTGAGATAATTATGTATAATTTAATTTAAAAACACCATGAAATATATGCAGAAATTAAAACATTACATGGCTCCACACTGGTATACACAATTTTTATGTTTTTCTGTATTAGGCAAAAACTGAATGTAACAAAAGGGAGGTGACTAGGTCATTAGAGGCATGAATGCCTTTGCTGTATGAATGGATTGTCATTAGGCAAGGTGGGCTTCTCTCTCTCTCTCTTCTCTCTTTCTTACCACGCGGCCACTCTCTTACATGCACTACCACTGTGTGATACTGTCCACCATGACACCCTCTCCTGAAGCTGATGTGAGTGCCTTGCTCTTGGACTTCAAAGAACTGCAAAGATAATAATCATTCTTCTTTATAAAGTAATCATCCTCGGGTGTTTTGTTACATCTACACACAACAGCTGAGGCAATGCATATTTCTTATTATTTTACACAGGTCAAGTAAAACATTCTTGTTTTACAGATTAAGGAATTTTTCCAATAACTAAAAAACTTGGTCTTATGATCATATTTCCTGGTTTAACTATTGAGCTTCTGTCAGAGGAGGACAGTCAGATTTCCCTCTCTGCATATAAAGCAGAGCCACAGAACTTGCTGTGGTCAGTAATAGTACCCATATTGTACAATCTGGTCCAAACACTGTAGCTCCTAAGAAAAGATGCTAGACAACTGAGCTCTGTTATACCTCTTACAACAGAAGAGTCTAAAGTTGAGAATGAAAGGCAGACATTTTCAGTTAAAGGAAGTTGTTCAGCTGTGTGACTGAAAAAGGAAGCAGGCCAAGTAATAACCAAAGAGAAAGCCCTGGCAGCAGGCACATTAGTGGTCCCAGTTACTTTCCTGAGGCCTGGCCACATGAGACCCTTGTGAACTGTGAATAATCCCTATATCCTATTCCAGTAATAAATTTCCATTTTTGATTAAGTAATTCCTAATGAGTTTGTTATTTGCCAGTAAGAGCTCTAACCATTGTATTAATTATAGTTAAATAATCTTGATCTTATGCCTACTTTCACCCTACACTTCAGAGCTATCTCAAAATATATTGTGTAGACTTCAACTCTCTCTAACTATAATCTTCCTGCTTAATAAATAAAGCCATAAAATAATGAGTTTCTCTTAATGTAAGGAAAGCCTGTTTGCACTCTTAAAAGTAGATATGACACTAAAAAGGGATCAAGAAGAACAATTTCACCTTCATTTAAGTTATTATCCATTTTATCTTCTCCACCCTGTTTCTATAAAATATTAATAAGGCTGTAAGTCTAAGCTCTTATGTCATTGTAACTGTTCATAGCTTTTTGACTCTACAAGAGATTGACTCCAAATATGGCATTTTCTGCTACCAGTAATGTGCATATGAGAGGCAATAACTCATCTCTGGAAGCTCTAATTCTGTAATAATTTATTCCAGGGCTTTGGCAGCTAATGTTTCAAGTGCTATTAATAGAAAACTGTGTAAGTAGTGTAGGTGGTACTTTCAGTTTCAGTGATGATGTAGTTAATTCCTTTAATTTATAAAGTATTTATAAATCTCATTTTTGCAATGCTGCTAGAACAGTGTAGGCAGAAACCAGTTATCTCCTTATCTCACAGGCTCTCAAATTATATCCACTTCAGTGGCCTAGATAATCAGTTATACTCTTCTTACTAATTCTGTTTTATGACCCTCACTTGTTAGTTTGTATCTTATGAAATAGCTGATTATTTTTATGCTCATGATTAGGAATATATTTGTTATTCCAATTACTTTATAACAGGTTTTGTGAGAGAGGGCTTGAGAGCTTCATACCATTCACATTTCTGGGCTCTACCTTACCACTGTCAGGAGCACTTTCAAATTTTACCTTTATAAATTTTCCTTATTTATCTAATACCGGTATAATCATGTGAGCTTCATCATGCTCATTGTTGGCAGAGTTTATCTTTTTACTTTTAAAAATTTTCAACTATCCTGTATTCTAATAAAATTTATGGACTCCTATACCTTCATTTTTTTTTTTTGCATCATACAATATTTTCTGCTTTTGTTTCCTAATCAATTAAAATGCAGCTCGGCATGATGGTGCACAACTTTAATCCCAGAAATGGGAAAGGCTGTAGTAAAAGAATCACTAATTTAAGGCCAGCCTAAATAACTCAATAAGACCCTTTCTCAAAAAAATAAAAACGTTTGGTGGTGTAGCTCAATGGTAGAGAACTTGCTTAGCATGTTCAATCCCCAGTACCACAAATAATAACGGTAACAATAAACAATAAAATGTTTAAAAAAATTCTTTGTGAGCCATATTAAAACAACCAGTGTGCCAAGTCTAGCCTGTGTGTCATAATTTGGCAACTTCTGCTCTAAAAAAATAAAGTTAATCATATTTCACATGTTGGCAGCATTATTACCTACAGCTTATTTTATATGCTTAATTGACATTTATTGTTTATCTAACTTGACCAAGACATTGCAGAATTGCAAAAATAAATAAGTAATTCAATCAAGACACTAAAACTCCAAAAGGGAAATAATGAATGCAAATATATAGATAATCCAATATTAAATGTGGTAAAGGACTGTGATATTTAATTGTGATATCAAATTGAATAAGAAGCACCTACCAGATTGGTTTAGCACAGCTCTGGGTGAATCTGGATGACTGATTTACTGAAGAATGAAGCCCCACCCTGGTGTGGTTGGCACCAACCAATAAGCTTGCAGCCCTGATGAAAGAAAAAGAGAAAGAAGGAAGCCTGGCTTATGCTTCTTCAGAGGAGCTCCAGTCTTTGACATCACTTTGGACATCCATCTCCAGGCTTTCAGCACAGACTTTTCAGTGTTCCAGCACAGTTTCTTCAGCCTTTCAGTTCCTGATAGAGACTCTCACAGGACTCTGCAGTGAGCTCCAGGGCTCTGGCTTTTGACTGGATCCTCCAGCTCTCCAGCATGCAGATGGCCCTTTTGCATTCTACCACACCTGGCTCTGCAGGTGCCCATTATTAGTCTACCTTGTTAATCCTTTATAATGTATATCAGATATTTATATACATATTATTTATTAAAGCTGTTCCTCTAGTAAACCATAACTGATAAAAAGGTATTATGTAGAATATTGAGTATTGCTTTGAGGTATTGTTAAAGGAGAATTTACACAAGATAAAATGCCAAAATTTAAGTGTACAATCCGAGGAGTTTACAAATTTGTACATTTATGAAACCTTCACTCCAATCAAGACAAAAATTATTTTCATCATCACAAGAAAATAATATTTGTTCCTTTTCAATAAGACTTCCACCAAGTAGGACCACTGTTAAGACTTCACTCAGGTTGATCAATGGGTATAAAGTTATAGTTAACTAGTCATAAACTACTGTGACATATTATAACACAGTACTATAATGACAGATAAAAATAGCATGCTGTATATTTTTTAAAAGCTACAAGATACATTTTTAAATGTTTTTACCATAAAGATACCATAAATGTTTAGGGAAATAGACACTTTATTTTAAACATTACACAATGGATGTATATATCAAGACATCAATTTACACCTTGCAAATATATATAATTGTATGTTTTATGTATCAGTTAAAATAAATTTAATTTAATAGAAAAAATTTCCTTGATCTTTTAAAATTAGATTAATATTTGATGTTTGGGGAATGTATATAAATAAAACTGTACAATATGTTCCTTCAACACTAATTGTGAATTTCTTTACTTTTTTTCAGTGGTTGCAGTTATTGTTTTATATTGTGACAAAGTTCTGGGGTTTCCTTTGGGCAGGGTATATATAAGTGTACTTCTTTTAGACGCTTTTCTTGAATTGATTCTTATTGTTAAGAATTTTTAAAATTTCTTTTCATGCTCCCTTTCAGAAGTCTACTTAATCATGTATTAGCATGGCTATGACAGTTTTATTTCAGTGTTTATATATCATTTTCTATTCCTACTTTCAATTTTACTTGTTTTCATGTTTAATATGCATCTCTTGTAAACTGAATATAAATGAATCTGCCTTAATTATCCAATTTGACAATCTGACTCTTAATTAGTTTATGTCCACCTGTGTTTAACATTATTATTGATATGTTGAGTTTAATTAGATCTTCTTGTTGTCTCCATGTTTCAATACTGTTTGTTGTCCTAATGTTCCTCCAACACTGTTTTTTTAAAAAAATAGATTACTTTTAGCATTTAATTATATTTGCTGTATTTATTTTATTAATTTTAACTAGCTTTATAATAATTGTTTCAGGGATTATAATATGCTTCCTTAACATTTCATCTATTTTAAATCTATTTTAAAGTGTTATATCAACACTTCATATAGAATGCAAAAACTTTAATCAGAATGATTTCCAGTTTTATTTTCTTCAACAAGATTCACTTCCTATAGTGACTTTTATGGTACTGGTCAGTTAGTGACCATTTTCTTGATTTTTGTTTACCTCAAAGTTTCTTTTACTTTTGTCTTCATTTTTGAAAAATACTTTCACAGTATACAAAATTTTAGGCAAATGGAGTTTTTTTAATAATCACTTTCTCAGATGCTATTCTGTTACTTTCTATCTTCCAATATTTATGCCATTATTAGCTAAGTTTATTCATAGCCTTTACCCTTTTTATTTCATTTCTTTATATCAGATTTTTATTAGTTTGACAAAATGATGTAAACTGGCGTGTTTTCCATTGTATTTATCCAGTTTTGGGTTTTCTTTATTCTTAGATATGTGAGTTAATGTTTTCAAAACAATTGATATTTTTACCCAGTATTACTATCCCTACCCCATTTTTGCTTCTCTTTCTGAGACAATATGAATTTAACCTTATTATTATTACGATTTAAATTCTCAAGGTTTTGTTCCTTCCTTTGAAATTTTTTCTGTTGTGTTTGTTAGGGAACTCAAATGTGATGGATACAATAGGACAAATAGATAAGTGGATGGATGGATAAATATATAGATAAGAGAGAGAAAGAGGGAGAGAGAGAGGTGAGAGGAGATGAAGAAAGTCATCTCATGTGATTGAAGGTACAGTGAATTCCCACAACAGGCCATCTGCAATCTGGGGCCACTGAGATGATGGTGGCATGGTTCAATCCACAACCAAAGGATTCAGAGCCAAGAAAACTAATTTGATAACTCTTATTCTAAGGCCAAATGCTTGCAAACCCAGGTTTCCACCCGTGCTAGTCTATGAGTTCAAAGAACAGAAATTTTGAAGTTCTGATATACAAGGGCAGGAAAGATGTCCCAGTTTTAGGAGAAAGTGTTAATTTGGCTTTTTTCTGTCCTTTTGCTCTGACTGGATCCCCAGCAGCTCACAGTGATTGTAGATCTTCCCCACTCAGTCAAGCAATTCATGTTCCAATCTCTTCTAGAAACACCCTCACACATGTACACATGAAATCAATGCCTTACTTGCTATCTATAATTACCACTTAATCCAGTCAACTTGATAGCTAAAATCAACCATCACAATGCACTTCAACTTAGTTTCTATTAACTGATTTTTAAATAAACTACTTTCTCTGTGTTATCTTATTTGTTTCCAATACCAGCCAATAATTTTATTTCAAATATTGTACCTATTCTGTTCTAAAGCTTATTTGTTATTTATAAGGATTATTTCATGATTATTTCATCTAAATTTTCTATCTCTTCATTATATTCATTTTCTGGGAATTTTTAAGCACTGTTACCATGATTATTTTGAAGTAACAATCTACTAATTTCAACCTGGTTATTTTTCTATTTCTTTGTTTTCACCTTTGTATAGATCACATTTTCTGTTTCCTCCTATAACAATGCATTTTAATTATATGGTGAATTTATAGATGATATGTTGTAGGGAGTCTTGATTTTACCTTCATCTGACATGTGTTAAATTTTTCTGCACAAAAGTTAAATTTTTAATGGCTCTTCTTTGTACTGTGGAAGGTTTTTGTTTTAGAATTTGTTAGCATAAATTCAAATGGTTAGTTAATCCATATCCTACATTGTAATGTCACTATATCTTGAGACAGGCTCTACCTCCTGAGACATCAACTTCTTTGTATTTCACTGGATTATCTGAAGTATTTGCAAATATGTGCTACTTGCACAGAATTTATATCTCAAACTCTGACTCTATAACCCTGAGAAGCAACTAGCTCCTCTGATCTTGTGTCCTACCAATCCTACTGCTGGTTTTCAATTAGTCACTTGAACTTATACAGTTAAACCTTAAAGCTTGATGATTTAGGATGGATTTTTCATTTTATAATAGGTTTGATTTTTGCTCTGTAATTATTTTTCTGTGTCTTTATCCTCCCTCTCCAAATTTCTGCCCAGCATTTTAAAATCTATTGCTATTTCTTACCTAGAGAATTACAATTATTACAAAACTGATTGCAAATTGATAATATTTTACTTCTATGACCCTTGCATATTTTGTTTAGGCTTTTCTTCTGTAGAGAAATGATAACCTCAAGATTTAGTGAATGTTTACGGTCTCAAATAATTTTTCCAATACAATATATTAAAACTTAATCATTTTTCTTTTACTTTCTCAAAGTTTTTCTCATGTTCCCTGTGTGAGAGCTCTTCAAGATACCTGTTTAATTTTTGGTACACTTTCATCAATATTTTAGGATATATTTATTTTCTGCTGTAAAAAGAATTCCCAGGCTTGTATTTTCTCTGTCCCATTTCTGAAATCAGTTATTATTCTAAGGAGTTTGGGTTATTTTAATGTTTAATAATATTTGAAAGTAAACATCTAGGTACTAGGTATCCTTTTGCCTATGATATACTACTTTTTTTCTACATCCACTTAATGGAAAATAATAAGAAATGTATTTTTTTTTAAGTAAGCTCAAGGGTATTACCACTTGTATCTGAAATACATGGCTATGAAATGGTCTTATTACTAGAAACAACTAAAAACCAGAAAAAAAAATGAATACAGGCTTTAAACATTGGACAATGGTCAGCACAGGACTTTAGTCCCTGAAAAATGGAAAACAAATATGATATTTGCAACATTCTGGATATGGCTCCAGTGTGTCATCTAAGAGTTCATGTGTGAAGTTTAATCCTCACTGTGAAGTAGTAACAGAGCGGAAATTTAATCTCACTACAATGTGTAGAAGTAGGACCTTTTAGAGATTAATACCTTTACCTGTGATTGTCAAAGTGGAACTGCCATGGTGAATATTGGTGGCTATATAAAACAGAGAGAAAGACCAGATGATATATAGACACATATTTATGATTCCTATCTCCTCCTAATTCTTTGTGCTGCCTCAGGCCTTTGCCAGCAAGAAGACTATTACCAAACAAGATATTGCGGTACACTCTTGTAATCCCCGTAATCCCAGCATTGAGGAAGGCTGAAGCAAGAAGATGACAAATTTGAGTTTGGCCTGTGCAACTTAGCAATACTCTGTCTCAAAATAAGCATACAAAGTACTGAGGATGTAGTTCTGTGGTAGAGCGCCCTGGTTTCAATTCCCCTCCTGAAACAGCTGACACAGTACAAACCATGCAAAACGGTTCATTATCTCACAAAGTTGACGAATTATACTGTGGATAAAAAGGAGTAAGTTTATTGGAGCTATAACAAGAAACAAGTTCCCCGTTGTCTGGGAGTCCCAAAGGCTCACAGGAAGGGGAGAAGCTCTTTGGCTAGAATCTTTTTTTTTTGGTACCAGGAATAGAACTCATGGCCTTGTGCTTCCCAGGCAGGCGCTGTGCTGCTGAACTATATCTCTGGCAAACAAATTATGTGTTGCTTTTTGGTGGGGGGTACCGGGAATCGAACTCAAGACCTTGCACTTCCCAAGGCAGGTGCTGTGCAGCTGAGCTATATTCCTGGCTCTTAGAATCTTCTATGGAGAAGCAGAGCATGGAATCTGCCCAGTGCCCAGTAGTTGTCTATCACAGGTGGCTCTGTGAGTTTAAAATAACCACCTAGGCTCAGCTTATTTAATGCAGAGTTTAAAAGAAAAGTCAGTTACTCAATATTCCAGAATTCTTTGAAACCAGTGTCCATTCTGTATGTATGGAGGTGTTGTTTGCTTTGCGCATTCCATTTGTCTAAGCAACTGCTTTCCTGGTCAGAATCCTAATTCTTATCATATTCCTGTGTTTGCTTTTATATTTCTGAGCCCTAGCAATCTATATAGCTTAAGTTAACTCTTAACCCAGAGTAACTTCTGATTTCCTTGCAAGGCCAGCCAGCCCAACTCCATCTTAAGCTCTTTCCCTTGCTAGCTGCCTACTTATAAACAATATAGCTAAACTGTCTCTTACACTACCACACACACAAAAGTCTATCACCAGTCATAACCCCTTGACTTTGAATCAGAACTGTGAATCAAAATAAAACATGTTTTGTTAAACAACTTACTCATTCAGTAGTATTGTGCTCTTACTTGCAGAAACTGGACTAAAACAGAAAGTTTGTACTGAGAAGTGAGGCTCCTGCTGATAACAAATACTTGAAAATGTGAAAGTGGCTTTGGAATGAGGTTATGGGCAAAGGTTGGAAGCGGTTTATAAAACAGCCTAGAAAAAAATCCTAGACTGGTGTTAGCAAACTGTTACGTGTGATTTTGGTAAGGATACAGAAGAAAGATATGAGGGTTCCAGTTTAAGATGGAAAAGAGGATTCCATTGAAAATTGGACTAAAGATCATCTTCTTACACCATAGCCAAGGACTTATCTGTGTTGTATCCATGACCTAAGACTTTGTAAAAGACTTGAAGCAGAAGGCAGGAAGGAGTAATACCCGGAAAGAAGGGCCCTGAAGGCCAGAGAGAAAAAGAAGACGCTGGCTCTGCCAAAATCCCAGAGATTCCCCAGTTCTAACAGCTAGACCACAACCTGGATAAACAAGAGGGCATATGTGCTATGGATTCTGGTAGGCCCAAGATCAGCTCTCTAGAATCCACAGAGATCACCTGCCTCTGATGATTAAGTCATACCTGGGGACTGGAGCACTATAAAATATCCTAAACAGCTGAAAGTGGCCCCAACTTCATTAGAATTAGTTATGGCTTCATTTACATTGTGGTTTTGACTCTCTCCACAGTGGGTATTGGGAACCGTCATAGAGAAAAATTACCCCCTCTGACAGAAAGGAAGCACAGTACTTATCGCTGATTGGAGGGAATTGCCATGCCAGTTCAAAGAGCTACTTCTATTTTTGTAAAAATCATGTATAACTCTGACACTTGTTTTTTCTGAGGCTGTGAGCCCTTTTCACTGGCCTGCTCCCATTCTGAGGAATGTATCCTGGCTAAAAAAATCTATGCTTTCCCTTCTTCTATGTGTCCTGTTTGAGTTATTTGGAATATCCAGAATCTAGGAGAGTCACAAACCCCCTGACAACAGACTAAACTGAAAGCAGGTGGACGAGTTTATTTAGAAGACGTTTATAAACAAAAAACACTCAGACTGAGAAATGGTCTGTTTTTAGTCATATTAATAGTGAGACTAAGCAGCAAAAAGAGAAAGGAAAGATTCATAATTTTATTGTGTGACCAGAGAAGCAGTGAGATAAAAAAAAGCATACAAAAGTGTGGCTAGTGACTGCTTGCTAAACAGATCAATGATGATAAAAGGTGTGCTTGGTGACAACTGGCAAAAGACTTGAAGGAATTTTGGAAATCTTCCTGGGGGTCCTTCCCATGAAAGGACAAGGGAACTTCCAAGACAGAATTGTTTCAGCAAAGAGCCCCTAAGTGCACTCTAGCTTTCTAAGTTCTTGCTACTCAGTGCTACCTTGGGGCTTATTTACCTGTTTTTAGACAGTGAAGCACTTTACCACTGTAGTTATGGTTCAAACAGTCCTGAACACAGATTATAACAGTCGCAAACGTTGGTATCCACATTGTGCTGAGTGTCCAGTCATAAATAATGAAAAATGTATGGGGTCATGGAAGCATCCTTCAAGGTTTCAAAGGAAAGCCCAGGAAGACAAGCAGCCCTGTACAGCACACTGTCTAATGGAGCTTTGGGAATGAAGATGCAGCACAGACCAAAGAAAGTTACCGTCAATATGCAATTCCCACCGTGAAAAGCTAGCCGTAAAGGGAATCATTTCACCAGTAAAACAAGGGGTGAAGCTAACAAAACTCTCATTGCAGTGTGCGCAAGTTTTGGCATGTGGAGTTGTAGGATTTAAGGTCAGTTCTTTTGAATTTGGAATATGCTTTGTGCCAGTTACCCTTTTTCACTTTCCTATTCTTCTCCTTTTACAATAGGAATGTATACCCTATGCTTGTTCTGCCATTGCATATTGGAAGTAGATAATTTGTTTTAATTTTATAGTCTCACAGCTGAAAGAGTTTGCCTTGAATCTCAGATGAGACTTTGGATGTTCCTTTTAATGGTGGGATGAGTAAAGACTTTGGGCCTTTTGGGGATGAAATAATTGCTTTTGCATTAGAAGAATGACATGAACCTTGCCAGCTGAGGCAGAATGCTATGCTTTGGATATGCTTTGTGTGTTTCTTTCAAGGGTCCACGTGTTGAAATGCAGTAGTCATTATGAGGTATTAAAAAGACAGGAAATAAATCCAACTATAGCATTTAGAAGTGGGGGATTTAGAACATCATTAGAACTTTCTAAAGCCATCAGGGTGGAGTCTCCATTATTCAATTATTCCATTATTGAATCCATACATATCCTTTGTTTTGCAGTGTGATAACTTGTACTGCCTTATGATCCTGTCAGAAAGAAGATTCAGCCTTTGTTGTTGAACCTTCAGAAATGGGACTCAAAATAAACTTTTTCCCCTAAAACATTACTCAGCCTATAGTACCGTGCTATTTTCAAAGAAAATGAACAGTGACCTTATTTTTGGCGTAGATTACTTTTAGAAGATATTTTCCATGTTGTAGTAGAGGAATAGAGCAATTAAACAAAGCCAAGGAGTCCCAGTAAGTCTAAGAGCCAGATTTCAGTATTAAAGGAAGTAAAGAAGGCTCACATTTATTGGGAAAAGTACTGAAGTGGAGTCAATGGCACAGAGAGATAGAGAGAGCTTCAGAGTACAGTGGAGATTTATTTGAATATTTACTTATTATTGGTCTGTATGTAAACAGGTGAAGCCCCATAAAGCAGTATGTATCATACTTATCTGAACAAATTTTAAAGTTTAAAAAATAATAGAGCATCTAGAGGGCCCCATATATGAATATCACTTTAGAAGTAGAACAAATTGGCTGTAGATTAGAGGCTTTTCTGAACCAACCCTACAACATTTAGTAGTAGTCCCTAAATGATAAAATTCACCACATATAACTTACATACCAAAGTCCAAAACTCTTTAAGTAAAAAAATCTAGCACTCAAAAATATAAAATTAAAAATTCCCAGGATCCAATAATTATCTACCAAGCATACAAAGAAGCAGGAAAAAATATATAACCAATAATCAGCAGAAAAGTCATGTTAATGAAAGAAATGTAGAAATACAGTTGGGAGAGCTAGTCACAAGTGTCTTAAAGTAGCTACTAAATATATACCCCAAATACTAAGGAACACTAAAAAGGAAAATGTATTATGAGGCAAGAACTAGAGGACAACAAACAGTTCCAAAATAGAACTCCAGAGCACAAAAACAGTGTCTGGATAAATAATTCTGCTGCATGATACTCACACCAGATTAGATACTGAAAAATATAACATCAATATGACCTCTAATCCTATTTCTTTTTTGAGGAAACTCCATACTGATTTCCATAGTGATTATACCAGTCTACACTCCCACCAACAGTGGAGAAGGTTTCCTTTTTCCCCACAGCCCCTCAAGAATTTCTTATTGGTTGATTTCTTGATGATAACCATTCATCCTGGGGTGAGATGGAATCTCAGTGTTGTTTCAATTTGCATCCCTCAAATGACCAATGATGTTGAAAATTTTTCCATTTATTTATTTGCCATTTGTATTTCCTCTTGTCATTCTCCTATTTTGTTTTAAAATTTTGCTTTTGCCAGGGATATAGCTCAGCTGCACAGCGCCTGCCTGGCAAGCACAATGTTGTGAGTTCGATTCCTGATACAAAAAAAAATTTTTTGGGGCCGGTGAGATGGCTCAGCGGCTTAAGCGCCTGCCCGGCAAGCGCGAGGGCCCAAGTTCAACTCCCGGAGCCCACATACGAAAAAGGGGCCGGTGATATCGCTCAGCGGCATGGGCGCCTGCTGGCGCGTGAAGTCCTGAGGTCAACCCCCCGGTACCCACAAAAAAAAAAAAAATTTTTTTTTGGCTTTATTTTTCTCCATGAAATACCAAAAAAAAAAAAAAAACAAAAAAAACAAAAAACAAACAAACAAACAAAACAAAGCTAGTTCAGGTTCAACTAGAAAGATTGGCCTCTTAGGGAACATGGCCCAATCATTGACTCATAGCTGTAACACACTTCTACTTGAATTCTTATCCTCTTTGCCTAAAGTATATTTCATGGATTCAAAAAAAAAAAAAAAAAAAAAAATCTATGTGCTTAAAACAAAGAAAGAATGAGCACAAAGAGTAAGGAGTGAATGAGCAAAGAAAAAAATATTTGCAGAAATAATGGCAAAGGAGTATACTGATTTGATGAAAACCATGAATTCCCAAATATATAAAATTCAATAAACCCAGTGTTATGGTTTGTGTCTAGATGTCCCCAAAAAACTTCATGCAGTTTTAGATGGGGCTTTTTCAGAGGTAGCTGAGTTTACAGTTTGTGATTGATTCGTGCTCCAGTGCTGGGATTATGGGTGTGAGTGCTACACTTGCCCTAGGGTGGGTAACCTGCATACAATATAAGGGACAGAAAGAGGCTTGTCCTTCCTGCTCTCTTCTTGCTTTTGCTGTCTTCTGCAGCCATGAATTGTTGCCCCTCTCCCATGTGCCACCCTGCCTTGGAGCCAACCGATTATGGACTGAAACCTCTACAGACTCTGAGCTAAATAAACCTTTCCTCCTTTTAACTTTGGGTGTTGGGTATTTTGTCTCAGCCATGTGAAAAGTAACTAAGACACCCAGTAATGATAAATATAAAGAAAATCACTACAGTGAGCATCACAGTCAATTTTATTAAAAACAATAAAAATTTTAAAGCAGAAACATTTACATAAAAATATAGATACGATGAGATTTCTCATCAAAAAGTATTCAATCACAAAGCAAATAGAAAAAAGCTAAAAAAAGAAACTTCAACACAGAAATTTTTATTTAACAAAAGTATCTTTCAAAATAAAGGCCAATAAAGATATTAATTTGTCCTGTTAACAAAAGAAAATGGACAGACAGTGAGCCTTATGATTGACAAGTTGCTTCCAGAAGGCAGTCTCCAGGCTGTGGTACAGGGAAAGAGTAACCAAAGCCAAGTTTTTTAGAATTAACACAAATTCTAAATTAACGTATACACTAGTAGAGCTGCTCTAAAAGAACATCAGTAGAAGATTTCAAGAACAATGGAAATAATACCAGATGAAAATTTGAATTTTTTTGAAAAAATCAAGTGCATAGGAAATGGTAAATATATATGCAATATAAAAATGGTAAATATATGGGTAACATTCTTATAGTAGAGTTTAGTGGTCCCCAACCTTTTTGGTGCTACGGACTAATTTCATGGAAGCCAGTTTTTCCATAAACTGTTGGTAGGAGGAGTTCTGGATGATTCATGAAACATTACATTTATTGCATATTTTACTATTATGTTGTACTATACAATAAAAAAATGATATAATTCAGAATAATGGAGCATAAGTGGGAGCACTGAACTTGTTTTTCTCCAACTAGATGGTCACATCTGGGAGTGATGAGAGACAGTGTTACCCTCTGTGTTGCTTATGTCCAATTTTTTCCATAATCTTGTTTTGCTTGCTGTCTCTGCAGAAAACCCTCCCTCACAAAGTTAGGAAGCTAGAAATGGAAGCTGCTTTTGTGGCAATCTCAGGATATTCTTTCTTGACTTTAATTCAGATGTATGGATACTGAAGTTGTCTCAAATATAATTTGAAGGCAGCCATGATTTGTGACCTCAAGCGGCTGACCTTCCAGCATGAACAAAGTAGATTCATCTGGCTCCCTCACAAATGGGTCATAGATCCATGCCTTCCCAGTTTGGGGTGTTTTGTGATTGGAAAGTAATGGTCAAATTCCACTGAAAGCTGAGGTAGTTGATTACACACCAGCTTGAAGAAAGAAGGCCCTCTTTCAGTCTCTTTCAAAAATCTCTGCTAATGTATGAAACACCAAAAATCCCAGTGTTCATTCATCACCCTCCATTATTCCACTTTGGCTTTGAATGCAACCACGGACTGGAAAGTAGTTGTCATTCTCCCCTGAAGTGACTGACAGATTGAGTTTGTCGAGCAGGATAAATTTGTCACACGAACAAGCAAGTATTGAGAGCCATTTTTTGTCGTTGAAATGTGCCAGCAGTAGTGATTTTTTTTTCCTAAAAGAAATCTCTGGAGTCACTTTGACAACTCAAAAATGCTGGCCAATGATCTACCTTTAGAATGCCATCTCACTGCTGTGTATGAGAAGTGTGTGTTCCGCATGCATCTCCTCACAGAGCTATGTGAAGACGGGCATTAAAGGCATACATTTTAATGTCGTTGATAATTTTACTTACATCTTGCACAACATTGTTAAGCTCAGGTGACAGTTTTTGGCTAGCCAGCATTTCTGTGTGGATGACACAGAGCATAAATTCATACGCAGAAGGAACTTCTTTGACTCAAGTAGGGGATCAGAAAGCTGTCCAAGCATAGTAACTGCTCTGTCTACACAAATACTGACAAAAAATGACCAACTCAGTTTTCCCGATATGTCATTATTCAAAGACTTGAATAGTTCTGCAGCTGTGGTATTGGTTGCAAAAAAGTGCACATAACATATCCTCATGCAAGTCCTTCTGAAAAATATATTTTCCATCATCCTGTATTTCTTACCGCTATGACTCATTAATTCTCTTTTACAACTGTGCCTCAATTATTTCATCAATTTATCTAATTCTGGAGCTAGCTGAGAGAGGAGATATGCCACCTTTTTAACTGCAGCCTCCCCTAAAAGTTCACAAAAAAATCTCCTTAGCAGCAGGCATGATCAACTGTTCATGAACAGTAACAGGCTTCTTAGATTTAGCAATGCGGTTAGCTACTAGGAATGATATTTTCAGTGTATACTATCGGTACAACTGTGAAGCAACTTTCAGTGCAAATTTGATGAAGTTGTGTCCTTTAATAATTGCATCTGGTCTTTGTGCTCACATTTGTTTTCATTAAAAAAAAAAAAAACTCCAAAGTCTTGTCTTAATTCAAAGTGCTTGGTCTCCATGTGGTAAAGCAGCTATAACACTTTCTAGTTTTTGTTGGATAGCTGGTTAACACATATCATAAAAATTGGGCTTAGAGAATGTGAATCACCTGTTACAATAAACCTCTAATTTAAATAGGACTCTGGGTATTTTCTTCTAAATGCAACTTTCTTTTTATTGGCAGTCTTAGAGTTTTCTGCCACTGCATCCTTGCATTTTTCCCTCTTTTCAAACAAATTCTTCAGTGATGTTTTTTTACTTCTTTTTGGCTAGTTTTATCTGATGGGCCCACCAAAACTGTGACTGAGGCAAGTGTTCAGTGAAGGAAAGAGGCACAGATGGAAATGGTAAATAAAATAATGGATGGGTTACTCACAAATTAAGTGTTAGATTCGGACACAGTTTGCCACAGTATGCAGCTGTACAGCTGAAGTACGTAAACTCTCTTGCCACACTGTAAAGCCTGCCGCCAGATGCAGCTTAATTGCCACTTGCCACACCCTGGTAGGATTTTGATAAGAGTCTGTAAGTAACTGATTTATTGTGGTCTCTGTGCAGTCAAACCTCTCTGCTAAAGATAATCTGTATTTGCAGCCAATTCCCAGCACTAGCACTACTGACTGTATTAGTCAATGCTTACTAGAGTCAGATGTAGAAGAGTGAAAAACTCGTCTGCGCACTGGAGACACGGAGGACATAGATGAGGGCTTGGAGTCTATGGCAGTGTTCGGTGCAATTCCGTATCAAGAGGCGGAAGGCTCCGCGCTGGGAGACCCAAGGATCTGCCCGGGAAAGGCCCAAGGGCCAGTGCTGGAAGCTGAAGTGTCTGGGCCAAAAGGCTGAAGGATCTGTGCCAGAAGGATGAGGGATCCGCCTTGGAAGCCAGGAAGGGATGTCCAAGATGAAGACGGGGATTGAAGCTCCCACAAAGGAAGAAAACAGCCAAAGCTCTTTCGAAGAAAAACTGCTGAAACTCCTCCAAAGAAAAGCAGTCACAGGAAGCACTTCCAAGGAAGATTATCTACTAGGAAGCTCTTCCAAGGACAATCAGCTGAGTTCTCCTTTTATACCATTCCGAAGACAACAATCCTCCTTAAAGTGGGTCTATCCATGCCCAAAACCACACTGATTCAATTCAGCTGGGCGTTCCCCGCTCAAATTGACAATTAATAAATTAACCACCACACTGCCTCAGCCGCACCTCAGATCTTCAGGGATTAGATTCTTGTAAGGAGCACGAGACCTAGATGCCTCACATGCTCTCCTGTGAAAATCTAATGCTGCTGCTGACTGACAAGAGGCAGAATTCAGATGGTACCTGATTATGGCCTGGGGTTGGGGAGCTCTAGTATAACTGAAGTGGCATAATACTATTTAAGATAAATTATGATATGGGAAGGGGATCAAGAGAAGAAGAAAGGAGAGAGGAAGGGGAGTAAGAATTAAGATTCGTTATGTATATATACCAATTCCCCACAATGAATATAACCAGTATGTACTGCAAATATGTACAAATAAACATTAAAAAAAAAAAAACTTTAACCACTAAATAGATAACAAAAATGTATAACCAAATTGTTAAAATGGTGATAAATTAGAATTATTTAAAAAACCCACAATTACTCCAAAAATAGGCAAGAATAAGGGGAAAAGGAGAGAATAAGGAACAATAAATATTTACAAATAGAAAGTAAATAAAAATATAGTTGGTTTAAATCCAAATATATCATTAATTTCTTTAAATGTAAAATGTAGATGTTATCAAATAGAAGACAAATAAACATGTAATATATAAGAGAACAGTCAATGAAAATATATATGTTTAAAAGAGTTATGAAAAAGATATACTATCTGAACATTATCAAAATAAAGTTATGTCTATATAATAAAAAATTTCAAGAAGAATGGTGCTAAAGATGACATTTTTATAATGATGAAAGGGTGAATTCATTTATAGAATATAACGTTCTTAAATTTATGTGCATCTGTGTTTCCAGGAGAGAAAGACTTCAAAATGAATGAACAACATTAGATGGAAAACTCCACAATGAGAATTAAAGGGCAGGAAATATAGCTTAGTGGCACAAACGCCTGCCTGGCAAACTCAAGGTCTTGAGATTGATTCCCGGTACCAGAAAAAAAAAAAAAAAAAAAAAAAGAGATGTAAAGACTTTTCCTTCTATTAGTAATGAGTAGAGTTTATATAAATAGATAGTAAATATTAACATAGAAGACTTGAATTATGAGCAAAGAACTTGATGTAATTGACATTTATCCAACACTTAACAACAACAAAATTTTTTCAAGAACACACAAAACATTTATAGAATACGACATGTTAATTCCTTTTTCTCTACCGGGGTATTTCTGTGTCTTAATTTTAGGCTATCAATTTTTAGATATGACAAAATAATATACTAACACCCGGATACTGCTTATATTCCAATTCTTAGATTTATTATTGCAAAATTTTCTTTCTAGAGCTGTCTCTGTGAAACTGAGTTACCAAGATCAGGGTTATGACTCTTTCTGTCCTTAGCATCAGCACAGTTTGTGGCATGTAGTAGCTGTTCAATATTTTCTGAATAAAAATTATACATATATTTATGTTATATAATTTTACATATGTATGTATATATATATATATACATCATATATATGTTATACACACGTAAAGTGTAAAATAGTAGGAGCAAAATGTTAGAAGAATTTTAAGTCAAAGTCCTCGGGCTGAATTGACCTTCTAAACATAGTATTTCTTAAATCCTGGAGCCTATCATCTAACTTTCTATGCCTAAATTTTCTCCTAACATGAAGATGATAATTTACATATATCTCTTGACATCATTATACAAAGATTAAATGTGTCAACATATTTAAGTGTTTAAGATACTACTTTAGAGACTAAGCACTTTATAATAAGTGTTAGTGTCTTCATTACTGGCATTATTTTTAAAAGAAGGGATTTCACTATTAATAGAGAAAGGGCTAATACAAACCTATAAGTATAGATTGGGTTGAATCATTACTAGATCATTTTTTGCCAGAGAATAACAAAAGGCTCCAAGATGTAAAAAAAAAAAAAAAAATTACTGGATCAAATGATAAGAGGCAAAGTGGTAAAATAAAGAGGTGGTAACATACACAGCTAGTAAGGAGTTATTGACCAATAATTGTACTACCTATTTTTCTCACCTTATTATTTATATCAATAAGCTTTTTAATGCCTTCATTTTTCCTTGTGAACTTAGACTTGTAAGTATCTAGACCTCAGCAAACTGTATGTAACTATGACTTCATAACATACTATTTTTAGCAAATCCTGGAGATGCTGCAAAATTAATAGTGTCACATAATTGATATAAAGAGGCTGGTCACTTTGAAATCACTGCTTGAGCAACTTTGCTTTTAAAAAGTATATAAATTACACAGTATTTTTAATGAGTTGAGAGATTTGCACTGATATTAACCCAGTAATATAATTTATACAGAAAAGTTTAAATGCATTTTAAATCTATATTCAATACAATTAATTTTATAAAATTATGGGTCCATATACTTTTCAGTACCTATCCATTAATCCATCCATCAATGCATTTACTATTTTTGAGAAAGGTTTATTTGATTATGAAACCTAATTAATACAGAATTGAAGCTACAGCATTCTGTTTGTTTGTTTGTTTGTTTGTTTTGGAACAGCATCACTATTTTGTCTAGACAGACACTTAATTTTATATGCAACTCAGGCTAGCCTTGAACTTGTAGTACTTCTGCCTTTGCTTTCTGAGTGTTGGGATTACAGGAATACACCACAAGAAACTATTTTTAATTAACTAAGAAAACATAAACTCTAATTTCTTTTAGCAGCAGTCCAATAATCAAAAATTGTATTTACATTATTTTATACTTTACAAAGTGCATTTATATACATTATTCCATTAGAATTTCACTATCTTATAAGAGTGAGAGCAGTAATATAACCCCCCAATATAAACAATAAAGGCAAGTAGAGAAAAACAGAAATTTGTTCTTAGTGTCACACAGCTAGCATTGAACTTAAAGTCAGCTATTTTGATTGCTTTCCCAATTTTCTTTCATTTATAACACCAAATCTCTATCAAAACAGACAAATCTGCACTATGCATACATTTATTATACTTCACTTAACAGTAAATGTATCATTATTATAACTCTTTAATTAACATACAATTAAATGCAATTATTTTTATATGTGATTACAAATTCTTAACATTGAAGTGTTTTCTCAGAATTAAATCCACTGTAACAGTGAGCACTCACTGAGGTAGTGTGGTAGTTTTTATTGCTGCAAACAAGCTTACACAGTGTTTCATTTATTATCTCAAAGTTGGGGCAGGGCAGGAGTCTGGTACGGCATGGATAGATCTTCTGCTCAGTATCTCACGAGGGCCACATCAGGCTGTCGGCGGAGCTGTAGTTCAGTCTAAGCCTCAATCCTTTTCCAAGATCACTATTTAATGAAAAATTCATTTTCTTCCATTGTTCACACATTTTAGTTTATCTTCAAATTAGCAAAATCAGGTGAAGTCCTGATGCTTCAAATCCCTCCGATTTGTCTTTTTGCTGCATCTTTCTTCCTCTTCTGCTTTTAAGGCCTCATGTGAATGCATTGTACATACACATAACTTACAATGATTCAAAAGCTTTCTAATTTATGAAGGTGCAAAAATGTTATATATTCCATAAATCTACACTTTGAGTTTTGATTGATCTCTTCTGGGACTGCCAATATGTGATCCATAGTGTGTC
The DNA here is from genome assembly GCA_028451465.1 of Erethizon dorsatum. Lineage (NCBI taxonomy): Eukaryota > Metazoa > Chordata > Mammalia > Rodentia > Erethizontidae > Erethizon > Erethizon dorsatum. The sequence continues at coordinate 72,516,169 of CM051832.1, forward strand.
CTGATGTTGGGAAATGTTGATGAGAAGCAGCTCCCAGCCAACCGCTCAGTAAGGAGGGTAAATGGCCAGGACTCCACACAGCATACACGGCTGTGATTTTCATTAGGCTAGGTATAGTATTAAATGCATTTTTAAACTTATGATATTTTAAAGTTATGATAAATTTATAAGGAGCAAACCTAACAAGAAACATCTATACTTGCATAATCTTTCCACTTTAAAGTCAACTGATTAGTAAATTAATCACATCTGCAAAGTCCTTTTATTATGGAATATAATTCATTCATTGATGTAACAACAAGGACAAAGGTCATGGGGAAAATTTCTTTTCAACATAGAGAAATAAGTTACAAAATATATTAAGAAAAACCTAGGAAGCCAGGCGTGGTGGCACATGACTGTAATCCCAGCACTTGGGAGGCTGAGGCAGGAGGATCACTGTGAATTCAAGGCCAGCCTGGGCTATATAAGTGAGTTCAAGGCCAGTCTGAATTGCATAGTGAGACCCTGTCTCAAAAAAATAAAATAAAATAAAATAAAACCAAAACAAAACAAACCTAGCAAATACATTTTCTCTGGAAATAAATTTTTACATACTCAAAATTAATTTTAACTTTGAAAAAATGAATTGCTATTAAAATTTATTCAAAATGTATTTATTTGGGACATAAAAATAGACAATGAAGAAATACATATTTAGTACTTAGTATTATGGAATAGTGCTGTTAAAGTACTCATAATTTAGTACTATGGAATAGTGTTATCAGAACTAGGACAAGCAGTCAAGAAATATTCATTTAGCATTTACTATATACTGGTATTATTAACATCAAAATAAGTCTCTATTTTAATATTTTTATCCCTAATTTATAGCATAGCATCTAAAAAATATGCAAGATACAAATTTCATAATCACAGGATAGAAAGAATTATTGTTCTTACCCTAAGCAACTCATAATATATAAAAGAGTAAATGACATATAAATCCAATAAAAGAGAAAAAGCAGATTTTCTGCTCATCGAAGCCTTGGTACATAGTAGTAAAGGAGAAGTTGAGCCTAGAAGAGTAAGGAAGAACCAAATCATTAAAAGGTTAAGACATCTCACTGAAAAAATGACCTCAGTGTAAACATTTAAAAACTCTTATAGTAATTTGTTTTTGAATGTAAATTACAAACAATGCTTGCTTCTCTCAAGCCATATTAGGGATGAGTAGACAAAAATGGAAGAATAAGAATATATCATTCGTATAACTATTAAAATATTTTAGATATTAATAAGTAAATGAAGTAGTGCACTTTGGGTAAATTGTGTCCATTTTTCTGCGAAATTATGTAGTGCAGACTATCATCTGGTCTATCTATATGTAACTTAAATTTCTTGATTCATTAGGAGACTCATCATTACGAGCAAGTATGCATTTTTCTATGATCGTGATTAAACATTAAGAACATTCTTTAAGATTGCAAAATTGGTGAAATTATAATAATCAAACCTACTTCACAAGTTAACAAACCTTGAAAGGTCTTCAGTGCCATCCTACTGCATTTAAGTTAATGACGACCTTTGTGAGAAAATACAATGCTTTGCATTTACTACTCCCTGCCTGCTTCTTCCTCTTGTTCTCATATCAGCTACTCACTTTTATTGTGATTGTTACATTGAAACTTTCATTGAAAAGACATAAACACTATAAAAAGATATATACACTATAAGACACACTTATATACACTATAAAATATACTTCATTCACGTTAGGGTCTTTTAAAATTATATTCCTTTGTATACACTTTAACTCAATCCACAATAACTGTGTCAATTGCAAAAAAAAAGTTTCTTTTTTTAAAAATAATTGTAACTGAATATAAGGGCTTATTTTTTCTTTAAAAAGATTTGAGTTTACCTTATTTTATTTTACACTGTAGAATATCTTAAATAGCATTATCATGTTCTCATCTTAAAATTTTGATAAAATTCTCACCCTTTTGTCCTGGGGGCTGGGGGAGGGGGAAAGCACTATTACTGTGTTATCTGCACAATACTGAATTCTTTTCTATGATCTTTGTGACCCCTTATGGGAAACTTTGTGGTTGAGTATTGGATTTCCTGGATCAATACATTAAATTTTCTAGCTGCCTACTTTCTTTCTTTATTACTGTTATTCTAATTTGCAGAAGCTTTGCTCTAATTATTTCCACATATTATACTGAATTTTATATTTCTGCCATATTTTAAACTTCAAGATATTTTTATCTCTAAAGATCCATTTTTTGGGGCCGGTGAGATGGCTCAGCGGCATAAGCGCCTGCCTTGCAAGCGTGAGGGCCCGAGTTCGACTCCCGGATCCCACATACGAAAAAGGGGCCGGTGATATCGCTCAGCGGCACGGGTGCCTGTTGGCACGCGAGGTCCTGATGTCGACCCCCCGGTACCCACAAAAAAAAAAAAAAAAAGATCCATTTTTTGTCATTCTGTATGTATATGTAATATATTCTCTAATTTTAAGAAGATGAATTACAATTTCTAAAAATGTGTCTTTTCTCTCATTTTTACTGTTTTATTTGACTATTATTTTCTTATTTCTTTTGAGATTTCAGGAGTGAGTGAAGGACTATGTAAAATTTCATTTTCCAAGTTTAGCTAGACTCTGAAGATACTATTAACATCCATAGTTAAGTGAAATATTATCTGTATTTTTTAAAACAAACTCAAGTGTAGGAAGTGATAAACCTCCAAATCAACTAAGGCCTCTTAATTTTAGTTACACTTTTATCAGTGCAATTTGAAAAGGAATTCTAAATCCTGGAATAATGACATCTACAATGGATTTTCTAAATTGTGTGATCCTTATATTTTATGTAAAGGAAACATATTCTGGATTAAAAATGGCAGAGTAAAAACTGGCAGCAAAATATAGCCTCTCCTGCATCAGGAATCACGGTATCTCAAAAACAACTTGGTGAAGAGAAAAAGTAGAGCTCTGGAAATCAACATAGAGTTAACCAGAAAACTAGAAATCACAGAGAAACTGGAAAAACTGAAAACAGTGATACCCATGTTTATAGCAGCACAATTGATAACTAAATTTTGGAAGCAGCCTATATGTCCATCAAAAGATGAATGGATAAAGAAAATATGGTATTTATATACAATGGAGTACTGTTCTGCCATAAAGAGGGCAAAAGTGAGTGCTTTGTAGAAAAATGGATGCCCTTTGAGGCCATAATGTTAAATGAAGTAAATCAAACACACATGCTTAAATATTGCATGGTTTCTCTTATATGAGAAACCCAAAATATAAGTAAAGTGCAAAATAAAAGATAGACAATGGGAATCAGTGAGTCAGATCTTAGCATATGGGAAAGGAACCAAGAGACAGAGGGACAGAGGAGTGAGGAGAGGGAAATGAAATAAAGAAGTGTGTGGAGGGGAGAATTCTGAAATGCTGTGGATACACGACAAGTTTCTATGAAGAAAGTGATCATCGTGTACTACAAACATGTACATTAAATATGTATGTATGTGAAATAATATATATATGTTTCACATATGGGAAGAATTATGAAATGTCCTGTGTATCAACTTTCCATGATAAATATATTTATTATATAGTACAAAACAAACAACGCAGCAGTCTGGAATGCCAACCTCGGCTCCTGCGGAGAATGACCAGTTTCTGCAAACACAAATTAAACCAGGAAAGGGTCGGCAGCTCAAGGCAGAAACATTGGGCTGCTCGTAGTAACTCTCCCAAAAGTCCACGTTTGTTGTTAGCTGCTACTACAACATGGAGTTCTACTCTTAAAGTGATTCTTTCCACATGGCAAGGTAGAATTGGAGAAAAAGTCCCTGTGTTCTCTGCCACATTTGGAAAGAAGCCATTTTGGGAAGGAATTTATTACTTAACACTGAGTTACTCTAGGAATCAAAAGTCACAGCATAACTATACTTCAGGGTTTTGGGGGTCACCCTACTGCAGTGATTGGGTGAGACACAGCCACATGAACCCGTCACAGAGACGGTGCAGCCCGGTCACAGCGCTATTGAGAAGTTCATGCAGCAGTTAGCTGAGGCTGTGCAGGACATGGCAGCCCCGGTGGTGAGAAGCCAGGAAGGCTTCATGTGATTTTCCAAGGGAACTGGTTCTGAAAGTGCTGAGATTAAGTCCAGCAGACTGCTTGGGCCTCTCACTACCTATTTCTAGCACCAAGCTCAGTGGTCTATTTGCTTTCTTTCAGCTGTCAAGATGATCGGGGGTATGCCTCAGACTGCCACATCTCAGGGTGTGTGAATAGAGTGGCCTTCCCACCAAGGCGGAGCTTCTCATGAGCCCACAGGATGTAGAGCTAATCCGAGCTGGCCGTGATCAGAAGAGGGCAGCACAAACAGTAAGAGGTGCTGGGGTGAATACAGCCCTAAGCCAGACACACCAATGACTGACATTTTCCAGCACAAAAGATGGGGCAGAATTCAGCATTCACACAGCAAAGAGTGGTTTGGGAAACCAGCTAGGTCCTAGTTGTGATTAGCCCTCACCCAAAGCTGGAGGATTCCAGTATCAGCAACCCTGAAGACACCACTCACCTAAATAGGAGGGGGAACTTTTTGGACTCATTTCTCTTTTTCTTTGTGTTTTGTGTTTTTAAATTTTTGTTGTTCCTATTTTTGCTATTTGTTTCTTTTTTATTATCTTTTGCTCTTCATTTTATTGTTTTTTATTATCTTTCTTTTTTTCTTGTTCTTTTATTTTTACCTAATTATATTAATGTCCTTTTATTCTCTAATTTGTTTAAATCATCTCCTCTTTCTCATCTTCTTTTCTTTCATTTTCATATTTTACTTCTTTCATTTGTCCCTTTCCCAATCCCATGAATAATAATATTCTTATTAAGATTTATTAATATTTAGTTGACTCTATTATTATTGCTAAATTCTTTTCTGTTTTTTGATGGTGGTATGGTATTACCTTTTGTATTTACTGCATGTCAATATTTGGTTTGTCTTTTTGTCTACATTTTTTTTTTTGTGGGGGTCAACCTCAAGACCTCGCGCGCCAGCAGGCGCGCGCCTGTGCCACTGAGCGATATCACCAGCCCTTTTTTCGTATGTGGGTTCCGGGAGTCCAACTCAGGACCTCGTGCTTGCCAGGCAGGCGCTTATGCCGCTGAGCCATCTCACCGGCCCTTTTGTCTACATTTTTATTGCAGATTTTTTTCTCTATTGTTAAGAATGGTAGAGTTGTAGCATTTACTGGTTCTTATAATATGTTAATATTCAGTTTGTTTTTAACTCTATTATTATTGCTGATTTTCTTTCTATTGTTAAAAGTGCATGGTTGTTGCTTATAAATAGTTTTTAATGTATGCAAATATACGGTATGCCTTTGTGCCATCAACATTACTGCAGTTTCTTTTCTCCCCTCTGAGTGGTGCTGGGGATCAAGACCCCAGAAGAAGGTTGGACATTAAGAAGACCCTCAAATATTATGCTGAGTAGGTTGTAGATGGGTATAAACAGCAAAACATAAACAAATCTAAGAATGCATCTGAAGAAGACAGAAGCTAACTAAAGGGATTTTCATGGTAGTGAATTTTTCTACCCTAAATGATCTTCAACCCACAGCTCTAAAACAACACAAACAAGAGAAAGCAAGACAACAAGATGCCTCCAAAAATGCCTAACTCCCCAAAGATGTTCACATGGGCACTGAAGTGGAGGAAGCTACAGGCAAAAACTCAAAAACAAAATGGTTGAAGTGTGTGAAGATATAAAAGAAGAGACATATAAGCAAATACATAAGATGTTTACTGAAGGTTTATGTAAACAGATAAAGAATTTTACCAGTAAAATATTTGATGAGTTTAGAAAAGAAACAAATAATAAGTTAATTGAGCCATAATACAAGACATGAATGACCACTTTGGCAAATTAGAAAGTGTGAAAAGAAAGCAACAGAAATACAAGATATGAAAAAAATCAAAGAAAAGCATGGGTAGCCGATTTGACCAGTGTGAGGACTTAGTGTTAAAAATAGAAGATAAGGTGGATGTAGTAGATCATAAATTCACTGATACCCTAAAAATGAGAAGATAGTATGGAAACTGGATCCAAAAGCCACTAGATGATTCGGAAAAAAAAAAAAATAAACATCAGAATTATAAGAACAAAGGAAAAACTGGAAGATGACTCAAAATGTGTAAAAATTTAGCTAAAATCATAGCAAACAAACCTCCCTGCTAAAGACTTCCATCTGCTGCTCCCCAAATATGACCCCATTCAGCTCAAAGAAGCCTGATTGGTCATCACCCCTTTCCCCGATATCTGTTGGATGCTTGTTTCAGAGCAGAGAATGTAGGGACAGGGGACCCCATAGGTAGGGAAAAGATAGGATGAAGGCCTCATTGAGCTTTGTTAGAAGCTAAAGGAAAGACTTACTTAGGGTAGCTGCCTCTGCCTCTGTGGATTAGGCTCCAGGAATTGGAAAGACAAAGGCAAAGAAACTAAATTCAGGAAAGTCCCAAGTAGGGTGATCTACATAAGCCCTATTACTTAATACTTAAACCTATACTATTTGTCCCAAAGCCCCCCACCTATAATCTTAACCTTCACCAAATGACAGGAAAGCTCATATGACTGGAAGAAATCCAAGGAGAGAACCAAAGGCAGCCATGGAGCCAATCAGATTCCAGAAGCCTAGATGGCACAAGGATCTCAATAAAAAGGAGCTGCAGACAAGAATCTACAAGTATTTCCCTTTTGAATTCTCCCTACTAGTTGAGTAGTTGTCTATCATCTCTCTCTTCCCCCTTTTCTCCACCTTCACATATATGGTCTTCTCTTAGTTTAAAATAAAATAACATCATAGCAGAAAAAATTTCTAAATTAGGAAAAGAATTTAATAGGCAAGAGGCACATATAACTTCAAATAGACAAGGTAAAAAAATAAAAACTTTCCACGACACATCATAGTCATTGTCAAAATTCCAGAAATTCAACATAAGAAGAAAATTCTCAAGGCTGTTAGAGAAAACTAGCAACTAACCTATAAATTCAAGCCTATTAGAATAACAACAGATTTCTCATCAAAGCTTTAAAGGCCAAGAGAGCTTGGAGTGGTTTATTGAGCTGTAAATGAAAACAATTGTCAAACCAGACTTTTATATCCTGAAAAATTAACCTAAAAATTGATGGATCACAGAAGAAATCAAGAAATAAATAAAAAGTGTTTGGAATCAAATGACAGTGGAAGCATAACATATGAAAATACACAGGACACAATGAAAACACTTCTAAGAGGACAGTTTATAGCTGTGAATCACATATCAAATGAATAGAATGGTTGCACCATCAGACCATAATGTTAGTGAAATAAATCAGACACATGAACTTAAATGTCACATGATTTCTCTTTTATGAGAAACCCAAAATATAAAAAACAAAATGAAAGATAAGTAATAGGAAATAGGATATTAGATCTTTTGGAAAAGTGAAGGGGACCAAAAGATGGAAGGAACAGGGAAGGAAAAGAAGGGAAGGGGATTAAAAGAGACTTAAGATGTGTTGTGTACCTGTTCCAACCCCCTGTGAGGAATATTATCATTGTGTACTTCAAATATGTACTAATAAAAATAGAAATTTTAAAAATTAATAAATGAGTGTTCCCCAAAAAATAGCCTAATAATGTATCTCAAGTTCCTAGAAAAACAAGAGCTATCAAAATCTGAAACTAACAGAAGGAGAAAAATTATAAAGATCAGAGTAGAAATTAATGAAATTGAGACTAAAAATCCAATATGAAGAAGCAATGAATGGAAAAGTTGGTTCTTTGAAAAGATAAACAAGATTGATAACCTGCGAGCCAAACCTACCATTGAAAGGAAAGAAATAATATATATCCATGCAATTAGAAATGAGAAAATCACAAGGGACAACACAAAAACCCAGAGGGTTATAAGAAACAACTTCAAAACTTATATTCCAAAAGAGAAGAAAACCTAGAGGAAATTGAGAAATTACTAAACACATAATGACTAAAATTGAACCAAGAAGATATAAAAACCAACAATAGCCAATGAAATAGAGGCGATAATAAAAACTCTACCCACTAAAAAAAGCCCAAGACTCAAGAAATTCCCACAGAATTCCAACAGAACTTTACAGAAGATTTGATGCCAGTACTCCTGAAACTCTTCTGTGAATTAGAAAGTTGTAGGAGCACTACCAAATTCATTCACAGAAACTAGCATTACCATGATACCAAAGCCAAAAAAGAACTTAACAAACAACAAACAAACTAATACTACAGGCCAATCCGCTTACTGAACAGAGATGCAAAAGTCCTCAACAAGTTATTAGTAAACAGAATGCAAAACATCATTAAAAAGGTCATACATCATCACTAAATTGGCTTCATTCCAGGGATACAAAGATGTTTCAACATACGTAGATCAATAAATATATTACTGTACATCATATAGAGAAGCATCTCAATAGAAGCAGAAAACCCCTTTGACAAAATCCAGCATCTGTGATAAAACCATGATGAAAATAGGTATAGAAAATAGGTATAAGAGGACCTCATCTCAAGATGATAAAAGCCAGTTATGACAAAGCCACTGCAAACATCATATGTAACAGGCAAATTCGTTTCCTCTAAAATGAAGATGAGAGTATCACTGAGTAATTTGTAGGAAGATGGAAGCAACTTGAGACTACAATACCAAGTGAAATAAATCAACACAGAAAGTTAAATATTGCATGGTTTCTCTTACATGAAACACAAAGTATATAAAGAGAGCAAAATAAAAGAGGGATAAAGGGAAACAAGGAGGTAGCCTATATGGAGTTGGGAATGGGATTTAGGGATGGGGAGATATGGAAGAGATGGTAGGGGAAGTGGAAGGAAAAAAGATCAAAATGTGATTTGTGTATGTACAAATTCCCCATGATGAATTTATTTCTAAAGTATTGCAAACATACATTAATAAACAAAAGGGGAAAGAAAACATATTCCAGAGGAAATCAGTTTTATTATCTTGATTAACAAAATAACTAGGAAAGAAATATTAAATCAAAGGCCATAAGCATCCAGTCTGTGTACTGAAATTTTGGCCCTTTTTAACATAATAAATGGCCTCAAATCTTCAAACTTGCCTTGACTATGTAATGCTTGCAGTGTCCTCCCTAACACTTGGCTTTGAGCTTGAATAAGCAGTCGCTCTGGCTAACAATACAGATGGAAGTAACAGTATGTTTAGGGCTTAAAAAATATTCAAATGCTGCTCTTTAAAAATTCTTTATCTTCCTGCTATTACTTTGAAAAAAAATCCAGAGATTCCTCTGTGTTCTTGAGAAAACAAAATGAAAGTGTGTGCGTGTGTGTGTGTGTGTGCATGTAAAATATATGAATATCTATCATCTCTCTATCTGAGAGAGGTAAGGGTGAAAGGTGATTTGTCATAAGAAATTGACCCACATGGTTATGGAGACTGACAAGTTCTAAGAACTCCTCTCATGTTATCTGATTTAATTGGTCAAAAATTAATCTCCTCAAAACACCTTCAAAAGGAACACCTAGAATAATGTTTGACCAAATATCTGAGACTCTATGTCCTAGTCCCATTGACATCTCAAATTAATCATCACATCTGAGTGGCTGCTACCTCCACAGCCAAGTCCCCAGAATGAACTAAAGTAGAGCTGACTCAGTTAAGGTCAAGCAAACACACAGCTTGAAGAGAAGCCGCCCAGCCATGGGTGGTCTATATGTATTAGCAGATTCTCTGAGCATACACATATATATGAGATTAAAAGATTTTTTATGTTGAGGCATTGAGTAGGGTGTTTGGTTTTCCAGTAATAGTTACTTTATACATCTAGTACTTACCTATTAGAAACTGAATAGCCAAACATATTTATCAACTGACCAAGCAAAGTCACACTCACATATTTAATTTGAAGATCATTGGTGATATTTAATCATGCTTCTTAATTTTGAGCCATTACACATTTGCTATATTAGAAATTACCAAAGCATACTTTAGGTAGGAAACTAGTATAATGATAAATGTCAGTTTACGTCTACAGATGACTGAAAGTAATGTCTTAAAATGCTAATCAAATTAAGTTACCAAAGAAATTTTATTTTTCACTTTGAATGCAGAATGTCTGTGTAAGAATTTATTCTCTGTCCTTGGTTTTCTAATACAGTTTTCCCCATAATTTATGCTAAGCTAACCAATTTTCTGTTCCCATACTTGTCATCATTTAATGCCTTTCCGATAAGTGTGTTATGACAACCACTTTCTAATCTCCAGGAATCTGATCTTTCACAAGTGCACTTCTAAAAATATCATTTGTAACTTCCCTAATTTCTACTGCAGTCACTGCGAAGTCTAAGGATGTGATGCCATGTGTTTCCAACACAGAGCATTTATTTCCCTGAAGAACATCTGATACTATGTGAATGCTACTTAAAGATCTTTCCTAGAATGAAGTAAATTTTCACTCATTTAAATTATATTTAAACTCCATTAAAGATACATTAATTTATTCTTGAAATAGAGATAAATCTAGTGACAATTATGTGAAATGCTGAAAGCAAATTAGACACCTGGATTTGAATGAGGTGCCCTTTCTTATTCTCCACATGATATCGGACAACTGCTGTGTATCCCTAGCCATTTGTTTCCTCAGTGTAATACCAACCTTATAGGTTTTTTATGGTGATTAAATATTAAAATACATACGGCAGAATGTTTAGATTTGATAAGTTATAAAACATGGTGTAACTTCTGTTTTATTTACAGAGGTAACTTGTATTTATTAGAGTGCTTTGGAAAACAGAATCAATTATTAATATGTAATTATAAATTTATTATAATATAATATGTTATAATATGTAATTATTCTAGGGGATTTATCATTTATAAGGTAGGCCTATAAGAACAGAGGTGAGATGGTGCACGATAGCCATCTGTATGCTGGAGAGCCAGAGAAGCCAGACACTGTTTGGTCCAAGAAGCTGGAAGCCACAGAACAGGAGCGATCAAAGATGCAGTGCCACTGAGACTGGAAGCACCCTGGAAAGTCTCTGATGTTAGTCCTCATTGAAAGGTTGAAGAAATTGGAGCTTGATGCCCACGGGCAATGGCAATAGCAAAAGATGCACCTGCTCAAGCTAAGTGGAGCTTTTCAACACAGGTTTATCTCCTCCTTCCTCCCCTTACATTCCATCCAGGCTGCAAGCCTTTTGAATGGTGCCACCCACCATCAGGGCAGTTTTCTGGTCTACACGCCAGTCATTAATGGAAACACCCCGCAGACACGCTCACCGGCTAGGCATTTCTTAATCCAGTTCAGTCAATGATCACAATTAATAGTCACAACCCTGTTCATATGTTGAGAGGTTACTTAATGTTAGTTTACTTGTAGAGAGATACCCCAGTTGTCGAACATCTCCAAGCTCAAACTTTCCACTACTTAAACAGCAAAATTAAAAAAAAAAAAAATTCTCAGCATTCATAACTTTCATTGATAGTGGAACGAAAATTCCACTTAAAGAAACCCTTGTGGTCCCAGAGTGAGTCACAGGTCATTCTCAAGGTGGACACAAAGGGGAGACTCTGCAGTCTAACGTTGCTCTCGCCCGGACAGCAAACAGTGCTTGTTGTTAGTCCCTTGAAACTTTCATCATGTGGTGTTTTGTTGTTTTTTTTTTTTTTTTTTTTTTTGCACTTTACTTGCGTAAAATATCATTACAAAAGCTCCAAAGAAAGTTGCTGATATGAGCAGTAAAGCTAAGAGGAAAACTGTGGGAACCGCAATAGAGTTAAAGAAAGAAATCATTGTGAAATTTATTAAAGTCCTGGAAAACTAAGGTTATAACTATAATTTTCGGTCCTCAGAACCAATTATTTGTTCTTCCATCATTTCTTATGGGAAAAATATATTCGGTTCTCTAACTTTTCATGTTCAAATATGAATTTGGATCGAATTGATTTTGACAACAGGTATTACTGTACTTGTACAAAATAAATTATTGGTATAACTTATTAAACAAAAGAGTTTATAGTATATAAGTCTATGATATACACATAATAAAAACAGAAAGATATTAGCAGTTATAAGACTATACTGTGTACATGTGGATATATACTAAATACTTCTAGCAGGTAGAAGGACATTTTGTTTTCTATAACTATTAGAACTCATCCAGTTGAGAAACTATTATTGTTAATGATACTATATAATTCTTTTCTTATCCCTCAAAGAAAAATTTATAAAGGAAACATCTATTAAAATGGTTTTAGTTTTTATTCTGCTAAGTGCTCATAATAAAATGGTTTATGTGTAATAAACAGTGTATTAGACATACTTAAAATAACATTTATAAAGAATTCACTATGCTCTAGCAGTTTGATACATACTTTAAATATTAATAAATTTAAAACAAAGTTTGTGAGAAAGTTATAATTATTATCTTCATTTTATAGGTAGAAAACATAAGTTTCAAGAATTTATGGCACTTGGCTAAGAATCATACAGCTGAAAAGAGAGTGAATTAATGTAAAAAAGAATAGATGCAGTCCATTTACATCCATCACCAGTCTTACACCTTGATATTATTGTAGTATCTTCCGATGTTCAAATCTAAATCTAGTATTTCACTTTTAGTTAAAAGGTCTTAATATTTTATCTGCTCAACTATACATATTCCTTTCACATTTCCAAATCCACATGGTAGGAGCAGAAAATACAAAATTCCATGTGCTGCCATGTCCCCTACTGCATAAATCCAAGATTTCCAACCACCACTGTGTATAAAGTACACCCCACCAATTTTCATCTCATTTCTAGTAAAACTTCACGTGGTAGTGGAAAAAAATACTGTACTCCAAACCATTGCTAATATCCCGTTGGCTTCCTCTTTGAGTACCACTACCACATTCAGTTTAGGAGAAAGAAATTCTCCATAATTCAAAAAAAATAAAAATTTCACCTCACATCCAAAATTAAATGTTTTCTCTGTCCTAGTAAACCTGATTCTTTATAAATACTTACCTGTGAATAGTGTTAATTTATATTCACTCTCTCAAGACAGAATGCTAAACTCACTAGTGACACTTCATAACTCTCATTGTTCATATCTATCAGCAATTCTTATGATCTTCTCTTTTATGACTCTCTGGAATCTATCCCCTTTTAATTTTTCTCTGCATTCTTCTCCCTAGAGCAAGTTATCATAATTTATTTTCTGGGAAATTATAACACACTTGCATCAACTTGTTCCTCTGCTCTCGTTTTTCCCTAATCTCTACCAAGGCAATCAGTTCACAGAGCAAGTCTAACTAGGTCAAGATACTTGAGAGTTTCACTTTTTTACTAAAATTTTTAATGAAACTAGATATTATGTTATGTCGTTATCAGTTGCTATGCTGTCTACCACATCGGGTTTCTTTCAACTGGGTGAATGCACTTTGGTATTTACCACTGAAGTGTGCATGTTCCACCCTCTGCCTTAAATCTATTTTTCTTCTTGTGTATTTATTTTCTATTCTTTTATATCAGTCTAACTTTCTCAGAGAACAGTTCCCTGATTCCTGGTTACATGTCCTTCCCCTGGTCTCAGGGTCCTGTGTGACTTCTCCTGACAGATCTTACTTTGTTGTACTTGCACTGCTACATGCTTGCGATCATTTTAGGAATTTCTGCCTCGTCTGTTAAAGACCTGTAAGTTCCACAAGAAGAGATATTGTAGTGTATTTTCCTTTGATAATGAACCCCTTATAACATTTGTTGATAAATACATTGATTGATATTGGTGGTAGAGAAGTCCTTCGTTTTACCCAAAGTTGAATATCTTCTTTCTACATGAATCCTTTAGAATATATAGCATAATATTTCTTCACCAATTTACTTTTGACTTAGTCTTTTTTTTTCTCCAATAAGGCATGAGTTAATATGCTTAACATTCTCCACCTCCCTTAAAGGGGTGGGGCGACAATAAATGCAATCTTCAATCCTTAGTAAAACTTATATTATCACTCTACCTCCTTCAGTAAAGACTTTATCAGCAGAGAAAACGAGTGTGTATAAAATATGTATCTACAACATAATGTATAGTGCTAGAATTTAGAGATCAATATTTTGTTGATTAGATAAATAATGTATATGGGTTATTAGAATGGTAAGGAAAATCATAGATGGAAAAATGTGGTTAATTTAACTTACTTGAGAGAGCCTACTTCGTGTGAAAACTTATCCAAAAGTGAAAGTGTATGTGAAGATGAACAGTGACAGTCCATAAATATTTTTGACCTCAAGGTTATGACCTCTGTATTACTTTTAAATTACAAATGGAAACCACTTAACAGCATTTTAGTGGGGAGAATTATAATCTGGTTTTAATTAGTAGAATGGATCTTTAAAAAGGTTTAAAGCAAAGAGAGATTAAATGCTTAGCTTTCATTTATATCACATCATTGGGCATGAGTATAATTAGTACCAGCAATGTCATCCTAACAATGTCCCGGAGACATGGCAGACAGGAAGAAAGGACAGTGAGGTGACAGAGAGGGCAGATTACTTCTTTGTGTGACATGTGTTCACTGAGAATTGACTCTTGATAGTCTTTGATAAAATTATGTATTATTTGGAATTAAGGAGGGCTTGACTAAGGATCCAAAGATACTGAAATTTAAGAAAAACAAAGCATAGTGATATTACTTTTAATGACAAAGCCTGAAAAAGTATGAAAAATTCAATCAAGTATTTAAGAGAAAAAAGGAATAGCTCAAATTAACCTCCTTCACTTATTATCCTATTAGGAATAATATTTAAAACATTTTTAAATAACACAAAATGGATACTGGACAAAAATAGTAGACACAGGCCAGTCTATCCAATTGGAGCCTATTCACCATTTATCACACCTAAAAACAACAACATTCTTCCCATTATATATCAATTTAGTTTCACGCATTTAGAAGTGTTCAGAATAAATTCAGAGTTTTTTGAAGAATTAAATTCTTAGCACTCAGTATCTTCTTTATTTAGCCCATTATTGTACTTCTACCCTAAGCCAGCTGTTTAGTCACCTACTTAGATTTTGAATTTTCAGCAGTTTTTAATAATGCTGACTTTTCAGAGTTTTTACTGTAATTTAAATTGCAATTTTCACCAATATATCTTTTCTGCATTGTAATGTGCTTAATGATATTAAGAAGTATAATTGCTCTTGGCTGAAAATGCATGGTCCAATAAATATGAAGATAGTTTTCCTCTGCCCTCTTGAAAATAGCTTTGAGCTGAAGCTCACATATGTATTATAGGTATTTTTCTAAATACTTTAGGTATAAAAAAATTATGTGTGATTTGTGTGTATCTCTTGACTTCTTTCCTGTAGGATATGTCTTATTTTTCTATTTGCAGATAGAAATTGTATGGATTTCTCCATATTATTTCCTCTGTTCCCTCAAGAGAACAAAGCCTTCTGAAATGACTGATCTGTGCTATAGACATGAACTTCTATCAAAACATAAGCTTTTGAATGAAATAGTAGTAGAGAAAATATAAATATAAACTCAACTTTATAAAGTTTTAATAATTTCCTCTGCTAACTAGCCCCTTTAAATATGCTATATAGGTATACCTCTCCTTCATATTCAATCACTCAAAAGTTATTTATTGAGCACTTACTCTGAGCCTGGTATTGTTTTGATATTAATGACAAATGAAGGACAAAGTTTCTACTCTCATGTCACCCAAGAAGGGAGGATAATAAATGAATGAACCAGTATATATTCAGATTATGAGAAGACGATAACTATTACCAGGAGAGAGGAAGCTGTAAGAGAGGATGTGTTAGTGAATCTCCAGGAAGGCATCCAATCACCTGTCTCTCTTGTTACACCCTTGTATTACCCTCCCGAGCTGTACTGATCATATACGGTCTATAACCCATTCAAATAATTGAACACAATGCATAGTAAATTATTAGCAAGAGCATGTAGCAGAAATGATGGTATAGCACTTCTAAGATTAAGCTGTAAGTGGGCCGGTGAGATGGCTCAGCGGCATAAGCGCCTGCCTTGCAAGCGCGAGGGCCCGAGTTCGACTCCCGGAACCCACACACGAAAAAGGGGCCGGTGATATCGCTCAGCGGCACGGGTGCCTGTTGGCACGCGAGGTCCTGAGGTCGACCCCCGGTACTCACATAAAAAAAAAAAAAAAAAAAAGATTAAGCTGTAAGTCTCTAGCTTCTGCTTACGTGTGTTCTTTCTTCAGGATCTCTTGCCCTAAGAAAACAAAACCAGCTGACATTACATACACATACAGTGGAAGCCTAAAAATGCTTATGTGGTGAGACACTAGTCTTCAGCCTACAGACAATGGGGAATTTGAGCCTTTCAATAACCACAGGAGTGAATGTGGAAGCAGATTGGCTCCCAGTTGAACTTTTAAATGAGGCTTGAGGCCCAGCTCAGAGCTTTCCTTTAACCAAGAGCTCTCCAGCTAAACTGCTCTTAGATACTAGACACACAGAGAGTAATAGGTAATAAATGTTATTTAAGCTACTATGTTTAAGGGTAATTTTTTATGCAGTATTAGAATATGAATATAGAGTAAAATCCTGGGACAAAGTATTTGGTCAAGTTTAATGAAGTTATTTGACTTTGGATCTAAGATTTTACTGAAAGTTTGTACCTTAAAAATAGGGCTGGTGAGATGGCTCAGCAGCGTAAGTGCCTACTTGGAAGTGCAAGGGCCCGAGTTCAACTCCCAGAACCCACATATAAAAAAGGGACGGTGATATCGCTCAGCATCAGGGGTGTCTGCTGGCGCGCGAGGTCCTGAGGTCGACCCCGGGTACCCACAAAAAAAAAAAGAAAAGAAAAATAATAAGCTCACTATTTGTTTGCATACTTTTTCTCATCAAATACATTGTCTCTTTAATTATAACTTAATTAGTTTTTCTGATTAAAAACTAATGCACATTTTCATATAAAGTATAAATATAATAGAATAAGTGGTATAAATTAGATACATACAGTTAGGTGACTATTTTACTAAACTTTTCCACTATTCATCTATTAGCATATGCCATGCATTAATTTATTTGATCCCCTAATATAATTGAATATTATATCTGCTATTGTCAAACTTTCTGTTTTACACATACCTTGAATAGCTCACAGAGATATAACTCATTCTTTCCAAATGTCCTATTTACTCAGATCTATAGAAAAAATCATAATGTGATATAAAGTCTGTTCTCCTAATGAAAATTCAAGTTGATTTCAGTTATTTTTCTATCACAGAAAACATTTTGGAAGTTTTGTATGTCTTTAACAGAACATAAACTAGATCATGTCTTAGTTACTTTCTTATAGCTAAGACACAATACCCAACACCCACAATTTGAATAAGGAGATGTATATTTTGGTTCACAGTTTTTAAGGTTTTCAGTCCATAGTCAGATGGCTCCTAAGCATGGTGGCATGGCAAGGGGCTCGGCAGAGAAGCAGCTCATGACATGGTTGTGGGAGGCAGAGAGAGAGTGAAGCGAGGAGTACAGGAGAGATAAACCTTCCAGGCCACCTCCCATAACTCACTTATTCTGACCAGATCCCATCCCCTAAGAATAAGTCAACTATAAACTCCTCAGTGGATGAATCCAGTGATGATGGTCACAGACCCATGATCCAATCACCTCCCCCAAATTCACCTATGGACATGTGAGACTTTGGGGGGACATCTACATATAAACCACAACATATTATTTACAGAATAGTGCAATTATAAGCTGTATCTTGAAAGCTCCGAAGAAACAAATTTAGTTAACCAATTTCTTTGAAGTTTTAAGAATTAATTGTGTAAACATTCAATTAACCAACTCAATTAAAATGATATTGTTATTAGAAATAATGTGCTATGGAAATACTACATTTTAAACTCTACTTTTCTGCAATAAAAATAGTAATCTATTGATAGTTTGATTAAACATCCATTTGATTTATAATTAATTTTTTACAAGTCTGTACCTCATCCACCTAGTTCAAATTTAGAATCAACATATAATGAATAAAGTCAGATATGTTACATTACTTTAAAGAGAGAATGGTAACCAAATCAGTTGATAGTAGGGAAAAATGTGTTTAAGTGTAAACATATTAAGTGGATGATGCCCAATCAAAGACAGGATTCTTAGATATTAAATGACAGAAAACGTAAAATTTCAAAATAAAATGTAAGCTATATCTGGAGAGCTTTTCTGAAGAGGGAGAATTAGCCCCCTTCTTTAAATTATTCTGATCATTGACAAATTCCACACAACCTAGAATTGGTGCAGAAGTCTCTTTACACATGTCATTAATAATAAAATGAACTAAGCAGGGCAAAGTCAACTCCAACCACCAACCCTCCTCCAATTAGGAAAAGCCAAAGGACTGACTGTGTCCATTGGTTTGAGAAAAAGTGGTGTGTGTCACTTTCTGGTTGAATAGTTAAGAGCTGATGTATTTCCCACAAGAGAAATTAATTCCTGTTATGTTAAGCTATTGAGATTTTAGGATGTAATATGTTACAACAGTATAAATGATTTTCCCAATGCACTAATCCACTTTAGTATAATTTTATATTGATAAATAGTGGTTTTGCTCTGTACCAAGCTTTAATTGTTGAGAAAGCCAACATAAAAGTTTCTGTGTATGTTAGACTCCAGCCCTGCAGTCAGTTAATGCATCCATAGCAGAATTGTACGCATCAGTCTTTTTTGCTTAATTTTAGTCTGTCAAAAAATAGCTACTTCCCTTAATATAAAATAAAGTTTTAGGGCCTAAAATATTGAACTATAGTAATTCCTCCACGAATAGTACCCTATCCTTTTGGATACAAACACTCATGTCCATCCCTATAAAA
Organism: Erethizon dorsatum; assembly: GCA_028451465.1. NCBI lineage: Eukaryota > Metazoa > Chordata > Mammalia > Rodentia > Erethizontidae > Erethizon > Erethizon dorsatum. The sequence continues at coordinate 72,535,090 of CM051832.1, forward strand.
TCTTCTGATACATTTCATTCCACTCTCGCTGAATTGTTTTTCCTTTAATCAGTCTTTACAATATACATTTGGAGAAACATTTATTAAAATCATAGAAAAGTGTGTATAGATAAAAATAAACAGTGCATCTTCTTTTACCCAAGTAGCACTAAATATAATTCAACATGCTTAAGGGTTTAGACTGTTGCTCTCAAGATGCTATAAAAGCACCAACTTCAGAGATGATTCAAGTGTATAATAACACAGTTGATCTTTATGCTTAACCTTTTCTCTTGGTACAATTTAAGTATATTTTTATATGTTACCATTCTGGTTCAAACAGAATTTTGAGAAACTCATTCCTCGGGATTTTCTTTTATAAGCCAACCATCATTTTAGACTTTATATATCCTATTTTCCAGACCATTTAGCGTTATCATCACTCACTGCTGCACTTTCTGGATTCTTCACATATTGTTTTCATCTTTAAAATTTATATCATAAAAGCCTCAGAATAGTACAAGCTTAATACAAATGAAAAGATCCCCATGTGTACAAATATACTTGATAGACAAAGGCCCATCAGTATTTTTCCAAATAGAACTAAGGTTTGAAAGATAATCATTTCACAAATGAGATGGCTTGCTTTCAAAAAATAGTGTTGATAACATGGTAGTGAAAGCCCATTATAAAATTGCATTTGAACACATTTCTGTTTTTCCATTGGTGTTAGAGGGAAACTTAAATACACTGAAATCTAATCAATGATTTTGGTCAGTGATTATTTTTGATATATGTTTATGGATGTGATTAGTAAATTTTAAACATAATTTTGAACATTTTTATTCTACCCCGCTTCAATATTATTTTTAATACAATCTTAAACCTTATTACTTTAGATACATTACTTTACTTAATTTATATTAAAGTAAATACTGCAAACACACTAACATGTTTAACCAATAAAAAAGCGTAAAAAAAAGTATTTTACTTATATGAATTATTTGATTCAGTTTACATATAAGCTATAATTACATAAAGGAAGATTTTTTATTAACATTTTGGTTTATTTCTTTTTTATTTTTTATTCAGAAATAATATTTGTACTTCTTTATAAAGTACAGTACAGTAATTCTATACATGTATACACAGTGTAATAATCGAACCAGGGTAATTTTTCATGTTTTATATGACCTTTTTTTTTAATTTCTCTAAAATTTATAGCATATTTATTATGCTTTGAATTTCAACACATTCTTAAAGTTATCTGATTTTATTTATCAGGTGCTAAATAGTGCACAAGGTAAAGCCCTGGACTTCTAGCTGCATCTTGGCCTTAGATTAAGTGGCCATTCACATCTGAAACTCAATAATAGATATACATACTCATCATTTAATAAGTGTCTTAACACATAGTAATCCTATAACTCGGTCTTTTATTTTTTAAAATTCAATTGCTAGATTCTAAAGTACTGGTTCCCGAAGTTTTCTTGCACATCTTTAGTTCCTGACTGTTTTATCAGAAATAGGCTCTAAGGTCAATTAAGTTTGGGAAACAGGGCATGCAGAATATCACTTAAGAGATTTAAAATGTCCACTAGTATATTCCAGACTCTAAGACCTACTTAAGTAAATAAACCTGTTTAATTTTTAGCAGCCAATTGAACCATTTAGCTGTATATATATACACACAAAATCTATTAATATTCCAGAAGACTTTTGCACATCGTGTTATTGAAAAGCCATTTATAATATATTTTTCTAGATTAGAGATTCTTTTTTTAATATTTTTATTAGCACATGTTTGTAACATATAATTTTAACATTCTTGTGGGGAATTGGTAAGCATACATAATACATCTTATTTCCTTTTTTTGTCCCCTTTCCTTGCTGTCCCTCCTTTCTCCCTCCCCTTTCCTTCCATCTTTTGATCCTCTTCCCCTTTGACAAAGATCTATCTCCCTAGTTCCTATTATCTACCTTTCTTTTTGCCTTTACATATGCTTTTCATATAGGAAAAGTATGCATTTTTAAGCCTGTGCATATGATTTATTTCACTTAATATTATGATTTCAATGTACCTCCATTTTCCTATAAATGACTCAAATTTACATTTTTTATGAAAAAACAGCACTTTACTGTGTGTAAATATATTTTCTTTATCCATTCATCTGTTGTTGGACATATAGATTTATCCTGGAATGAATTCTGTTCCTATAAACATGGGTATGCACATTAGTATCACTGTGCCGTTGACATTTTGAGATGGAGAATATACTGCTGTGAGGTGGAGCCTGCTTGGTGCATTATAGGATATTTTCCATCATCCTGATTTCTGCCTGCAAGATTCCAGAAGGCATTTTAAACATTGCTAAATGTACTCCGTGGAGCAAAATTGTTTTCAGCTGAGAACTTCTGCTCAAAGTAGACAAGGAAAATCTCTTTGAAAAAAATGCAAATTTTCCACTGAAGTTTGGACTTTCTAAAGGGAGTTAAGAATATTACAAAGTGCCCTTCAGTGCAAGAGCTAGAAATATGGTAGGGAGAGAGAGGGTGTTAAATGCTCAGATGTTGGCTGGCTGGTCTCTGGGGCTCATTCAGAGGAAGGAAGTATAGGACTCTCCCTGTTGTCAGTGTTAATACAGTTTGCCAATAAGAAATAATTTCACTTTATACCCAAAGAATGGAAAATCCTTTTAAATCTCTTAATCTTTATACTTTGTGTTCCATCACAAATATTTAAGGATTCATTGGATTTCTGATGTCTTTTGTATGATTTATCTGGATAATTTTTAGTATTGTGGCTTCAAATAGTAACACTGCAATACATCCAGATTACTATATCACAAATCCTGATTTTAAAAAAATATATATCCTTCTGAATTGCAAATATTAAATTCAATATCTTATTCCCTAAATCCTGCTTTTCGTGTTTCACTTATTGAAGAACCACCTTCTGTCTCAGTCACTTTCTCATCCCTGGGACAAAATAACTGACACCTGCAATTTAAAGGAGGAGAAGTTTATTTTGGTGCACATTTCAGTCCATAACCATTTGGCTCCAAGTCAGGACATTATGGCAGAGGGGGACACTGGAGGAAAAACTTCAGAAGCAGCTCAAAAGCAGAGAGAAGGAAGGGAAGAGCCAGGGAGGGAGATACACCCTTCCAGGTCACGCCCCCAGTGACCCACCTATTCTGACCAGACTCTAGCCACACATTTAGCTATGGACTAATCTACTGATGAGTATAGCACCCCCACGATCTAATCACCTCCCAAAGTCCCACCTATGAGCATATGAAGCTTGAGGGGACATCTTGATATAAACCATAACATCCTCTTCCTAGTCACCTGAGAGAAATTTCTCATCTTGATTCCTCCTTCTTTTCACCATAGTCTTCTCTATGTAGAAGTCAAATCATCTTACCTAGTTTTCTTTACTTTTTCATCTCTCTTATATTTCCCTTTTTGCTTTTCCCCTCCCTGTGATCAGGTTTATAAACTTTAATTGTCCTTTCTCTTGTCTTTTTTTTAATCCTTTATTCATGGGGCTCTCAAAGCCCTATGTTTAAAAAAGTAATTGTTCATTTTTTATTAATTCATGTATACAAAAGTATTTTTAAACATCCACTGTGTACCAAGCAAGGTAACAAATATTGGAGATGAAGTGACAAAAAGAATGTGCATATAACTCTGTAGTGAGTGAAACAGGGAAACAACAGGGAAGCAACAGATTAATTAAAAATATAAATAATGATAAAGTCTTATAACAAAATAAAAAAGATACTGAGACAGACACTCACTGGAGGAGTAAAGAGGGACACATTCTAGACAATGCTGTCTGGAAATCCCTTGAGGAAGGGTATTTAAATTGAATCCTGAAGGATGAAGAGAAACTAGACCAGTGATGGCAAACCTGTGACATGTGTGCCTCAACAGGGTGTTCATATCAAGGAAAGCTCTCAAAGGTTCACCACCACTGATCTGGAGCTATCAGTCAGGGTTTGATTGAAGAAACAGAATCACTGAGAATGTTATAAGGATTTTTGGTAGAGATTTGAGCTCATACACTATTGGGAGCTAAATAAACAGTGTCTTTAAGGCTTTCATCTTCACATCTGGGGAAACTGGGCAGGAAGTTGGGAAGGAGAGATGTGTGTGAAGTGAGAGAAGCAAGGGCAAACTAGAACAGGTGCAGATGTCCTGGACCATGCATCAGTTTCTCACCATCCCAGCCTACTCATTTCAGAGATTTCTGTCTCCTTTAGGCACAACAAAAACCTTTGTCTTAGAGCTACACATGCATCTAGTTTAAGAGTTAAAGAAGCCAAGCAAGGATCTGATAGTTGTCCTAGGAATTATAGGCTTAACTGCTGCTCTTTGCTAACAGTGAGTAACAAACAAAAATAAATAAATAAATGAAAAATAAAATGACAATAAAACTGTTTGAACAATGGTACATACCTGCAGACGGTTCCCCTGCACCAACTGTTCAAGTGAAGAAAACATACATCTGTTTCTCTTCTTCTGTCTTCCAAATCTCCTGCTAAACGTATCTTGCGTTCACTGCTAATTTGAAAACATGCAGGGACAAGAATTGTAGGAAATGTGACTCCCACTTAGCTAAACTGATGCAATAAAATTCCTTCATAGTTGTCAGGCAAGGAATAGGGAAGACTAGGCATTGGGACTAAAATGTGTGAGATCCCTGAGCCATTAAGGTGCTTGGTATGTTTGATGAGCTGAAGACTAAAGTGGTACGATAAAGGAACAATAGAAGAGCATGAAATAATATTAAGAAAATCAAGGATGTGACTGTACAATCTCATATAGGTTATATAGGTGACAAGCATAATTTTCTCGAGATTTCTGTTTCTTTCTACAGTAAATTCAAGTTTTTTGGCATCATAGCTGTTAAATGGGGTCACAGCACCCTGGCGGTGGTTCTAACCTGAGAACGCATATTTTAATCACCTGGAGAAATGTTAACAATCCCATTCTTGAGCCACACTGCCAGAAATTATTATTATTATTATTATGTTTGTGGGTACGGGGGGTCGACCTCAGGACCTCGCGTGCCAGCAGGCACCCATGCCGCTGAGCAGTATCATCGGCCCTTTTTTTGTACGTGGGTTCCAGGAGTCGAACTCAGGCCCTCACACTTGCCAGGCAGGTGCTTACACCACTAAGCCATCTCACCGGCCTCAGAAATTATATTTTTGCATTGATCTGAGCTATGTTCCAGGTATTTATTGAAGTAGGATAACAGAGATGGATACACATTAGGATTATACTTTTTATTTAAATATTTTATTATAAATCAGTTATTCATTTTCCAAGTCCTGGAAAATAAAAAGATAAGATAGTGAGATAAGATACAGTTAGTTAGAGATGAAGTATTGAGTGCTTTTACGTAACATGCTGATTTTGCTAGCTATCTGCTTGTTGTTAACATTGAACAAATTATAGGTGACCAACACAATTTGACATGACTTATTGTGAAGTTTTGAAAAATGCAGCTCTTTCATCATCTTCCATTCACACTGCCACCTTCCTGCAAGGAAAATAAAATTGTAGGGAATATAATTTGTGAAAAGAATAAAGAATTGTATTTTACCCTCTTTCGGACTCTTTAGATATGCTTGACATTTAAGTGGAAAAACTCTCTGGTAACAAATTATTTTTCCTACTGTACCCACACTAACTTATAGCGAAGAGGTTGCAGAAAATTAAATATTAAGAAATTATAAGATATTTTTAATGAGAAGGATATTGTTAATTTTCATCTTTTGGCTATAAGTTTTTAGTTTGTGCAAGAACTATTTGCCTCCATCATTTTCTACCTCTTATCTGTTATTAGTAATTAAGAATCCAAATGGTTCAATGTAACACTACTAAGCAATAGTAGATTTGCTTAATTTAATTAGTTTCATGATAGATACTTAGGTAAGATATAGATATTCAGTATCATTATGGAGATGTGTGAAACATACCTAACTGGCAACATAGAAACGATGATGCCATAAGACAAATGTCTCTCTAGTCAGACTGCTTCCCCCATCACTTTACTGTGTGCCTGGGCCAAGGCATTTTACTTCTTAAATACTCAGATTCTTCATTTATAAAATGGTGATAATAATACCTGATAGACTTACTGAGTGCTGATGATAAAGTAAATTACTATATGTTATAGTTTGAAAATGCCCTCCTCAGAAACATGTATTGGAAATTTAAACGCCAATGCAATAGTCTTTGTAGGCAAGACCCAATGGGAAGGATTAAGGTTATAAATGCTCCACCCTCCATCCGTCCACGGATGTATTAGTGCTAATCATAAAGGTCCTGAGGCTACGAGCTCACTCTCTTGCTCCCTCTAGTGCACACGCCCTTACTCTGGGTATTTTCTGTCAAGTTTTGTTGCAGGGAACAGACCCTCACCAGACTGGCTCCCAAACTTAGACTTCCAGCCTCCAGAACCGTGAGCCAAATTAACTTCTACAATTTGTGAATTATATCGTCTGTGGTATTCCATTTTAGCAGCACAAAACAGACTAAGACACTCTGTGGAGCCCTCAGAAAAGTACTGGACAATACACAATTTGCATATATGTATATTATGTACATGTTCTATGCACACGCAAATACTTATAATATTTGATTTAAAAGTTCTTGGAAAATGTATATTATTAATAATTTTTAAATTACCAGATAGCATGGCTGGTACATTTCTTCTGAGAATCTGTACAATTGAGGTATAGTAGCCGGTCTGTGGGAGAGAATATAAAGCTGCAAGTATTAAACTTATTTTTTCATTGTATCACTGAGTGATTCTTCAGGTGTCATAAAGAACAGAAGAGAGTGTGAGATTCCCACAATTGCCATGTAGCAAGATAGCATTTCAATTATTATACTATTTGAAAAAGTTTTGGTATCAAACAGGTAATTTTTATTCATCATTTTTACAGGGTTTGCAATTGATTCCATTCATTTCAGTACAGGGAATCACAGTCATAGATGATGAATATCTTTTTATGTTTATAGCAGCACAATTTGTAATAGCTAAGTCTTGGAAACAACCCAAATGCCCATCAACCAAGGAATGGATAAAAAACATGTTTGTTTGTTTGTTTTTATATATATATATAATGGAGTGCTACTCAGCCATAAATAAGGATAAACTGGAGACTTTTATAGGTAAATGGATGCAACTCAAGACCATACTCATAAGTGAAATAAATCAGACCCATATGTATAAACATCATATTGTCTCACTAGTGTGAGAAACTAAACAAGTAAATAAGATCCAAAATGTACACTAGATATTGTGAATTGGGAAGAAACTGTTCAAAAGAAAAGACAAACTCTGATGGGGGAAGAAAGGAAGGGAAAAATAAAAAATATATACATAAGATAGTATACATAAGATACAACTAGTTTCTCAGTTCACTGAAAAGAAAGATTTGTGCTAGGATTGTTTGGACAAGATAGCATGCCTGTATCTTGTACTCTGAATAACTACTACAAAGACAACATTACACAATGTATTAATTATTGTAACTCTCCTACTAACCTGTTTTGAAACTGTTTTATTGTTATTTTTTTCCTCTTTATAATGAAAAAGAAAAACATTTTTAGTTTTAAAAAGTAATTTATGAGGCTACATTCATGTCAGGGATATAATAAAGCATGGCAAGAATAACAGCACTGTCCCACTATTTACCAAGGGTTGTCTCTTCTTTGGTATCTGTTAGTCTAAGAAGTGGTGTGTATTAGTCCTTATTTTTCTCTTTCATGTGAGAGCAATTGCTGTGTTCTTCTGCACAAGGTCATGTTGCCCTTCATATTTCCCCTTCTGCTTTCTTCTGCTGCTACAAATTACACACTCACCACTGGATCTTAGCCAGAAACAGATTGAGATAACTGCTTTGACTAGGAATTATATTTATTACCATTGCTTTATTTTAGAAGATATTATATAGTCAGCGAACAGAATAATTACCTCTGAAATCCCCAGGTGTGTGAATGGGACCATAGACCCATGAGAGTTTTAGTGGCAAAACAGATTTGAAAATTTATCTAACAAAGTTGCCTCATTTTACGAAAGAGAAAATAAAAATCCAGAGAAGTAATACAGAGAGAGACGAGTTTAAGCCACTTTCTGCCTTAATTAACACACTATCATGGTTTCTACAATAAAAATAACTGTTGTCCAAGTGTTTAAAGGCTTGGCCCCCATCCCATTGTGCTACTGGGAGGTTGTGAAAATTTTAACAAATACGGCCTAGCTGAAGGTCTTCAAATCACTGGAGGTATGAACTCAACAGGAATATTGAGAACCCAGTCCCTTTTCAGTTTCTCTCTTTAGTTTCCCAGCCACAGTGTCAGCAATTTTTCTTTACCATTTTTCCCACCATGATGCTTCTCTTAGGGCTCAAGCAGTGGGCCTGATTGTAGACTGAAACCCCTAAAACTGTGAGTAAAAAACAATGTCAACAAACACCTTTTCCCTTAATAAGCTGATTATCTCAGGTATTTGTTACATAGAGATAGAAAGCTAACACAATGGCCAAAAAAAAAGTCACTCTAATCAAAATTAGAAAAGACTGACAATAATTTACCTAAAGAAGCCAAATACATACTTATACTAAGAAGTAGAGAATTATAGCAGGGAATTTGAAAAAAATGGAAATAATAAAGAAAAATGTTGGGAACAATGAAGTAACTTAGTTTTTAAAAAAATTTTTAAATATAGGGTCTCACTACATAGTTCAGGCTGATCTTGAACTCACTGTGTACCCTAGGCTGGCCTCAAACTCACTCATGTCAATCCTTCTGCCTTAGCCTCCCAAGTGCTGGGATTACCATGCCCAGCCTGTAACTCAGATGTTTTGTAAAGAAAGCCATGAAAACTGTTACCAGATATTTCAAGGTTTACGAAGTGTTTTAAATCCACCCCCGTAATTAGATAAAATTCTACTAGCATCTTTGTTTATATCCTCCAAATGGTCAGAGATTTGGAAGTATAACTTGAGATACAGATGAAATCTGTAAAAGAAAGGAGTTCTGTGAACATAATAATAGTATTTAAAATTTTGAGGTTTGTTTAAGGAGAAAAGAACCAAATAGTCCATGCAACTACAGAGAAAACTAAGAGAAATAAATATGAAATATATATTTTTCTAAACCTAAAAGAGGAAGAAAATAATCCACCTAATCCCTGGAAGTGTTGAAACAGAGTAAAGAAGACCAAGTTTTAGGAATCAAATGCCAAGAACACCTTATATACAACAAATAGTGGGAAGTTCATTCCTATAACATCTGTGAACTTTCTCACTAAGACTACGATTCCTGGCAAAAAGCAAAGAACATACGTGGCTCATTTGGCAGGTGGATAGTCAAAACAGCCAAGTCAAAGTAAAAAAAAAAAAAAATTAAAGTATCAAATGAGCCCATTCCTCCCCTTCTATTTAAATAATAATATTCTTAAAATTTCTTCTAGATCTATTCAACATTTCCACTTACATGTGACCTGCAATTACCTTACTATTGTTTTCAGAAATGAAGTGAAATATCTTTTATGGTCTTAACTTCCTCATCTTTGAACTATTACAAAATACATTACCAGTCACAATTAATTTATCCTAATGGTCTATCACATTCTGCATCCTTGTACTCATAATACTTATCACATTTTATTTTAATTAATTATCTGCATGTCTATTTGTTACATAGGACTGGGAGTTCCTTGAAAGCAAAACCATTATTATACTATTATTTTAGCCTCAGAACACTACCTTAGTACCTATGGACACAATAACCATGCATATTATACATTGAAAGTGCTCAAAAAATTTGTGTAGATTAAGTGAATTACATTTATGTAGATTAATGCATATATAAATGAGTAAATTAATAAGAGTATCTTTTTAAAAAGAGCATCTTCTCTAGGAACTGACAGTGGTACTTCTCAGGTCTGACATCATGTCTTGTATCTCATAGTACCCCAAAGGGTTTGTAATTGCATTCATGCAACAGAGACTAAGTATTACTATATGCTATAATTTAATTTTTAGTTCACTGTGTTTGATGCAGCACAATTATTAATTGAATTAAATTTATAATTTTTCAATTGCAAGTTTACTATTATTTAGAGTCTTTCCTAGCCTTGAAAGTCTTTTGTCTTTTAGGTTTCCATGTAAGGAACTCAAAATATACTTCTGTAGAGAAAAGAAACAACAATAAAAAGATCAAGACTCTAACGGATATTTTGTATGAGTAGAAAGTCTTACTAAAAATAGAAAACACAGAAATGCTTTCATGATATCACTGGGTCAGTCATTCAACAAACTTTAAGAATCCATTCTATGAAACTCCATAGCAGTTTCTAAGACTAGGGAGATAAAACTTTTGCTTTTGGTTTTTCTTGTGTAAACATAAGAAGAAGCAATATTTGTTTAGTATTTTTTCCAGCCATTACGCTAAGTTCCAAATATAAATCATTTCACAAAATAGTCATGGCAATAGAATGAAGAAAAGCATCTTTGTATTTCACATGAAAAAATGGGAGGCTCAGCGAGATAATGCCAGCTGTCCAACGTCCCACAAGGAGGGAAAGCTTCAGATTTGGATTCAGACTTGAGAGCCTGGCTCTGCACCTGGCTTCTTAGGACTCCTTTCTCCACTATGGCTCACCTTCTTCCACTAGGAAGCATTATCTCCCTTTGAAGTAAGCCTTATATAAATGTACTTCACCCCATGTATTTATTATATAAAATATGGGAAGCTTTAATTTTAGAATTAAGACAAAATGCTACAAACTTGTGTTTTAACAAAGACATTCAGTATCCCTTTTCTTCCTCAAAACTGCACAACCCTTCACTCCTTCCCAAGGTGTCCACTGCACTTGGAGTCTTTGGAAAGCACTGGGAGTGGAGAAAGATGGTATGTGCAGAAATCTCCCCCTGCCCCTTGATAGTTAAGTTAAATTAATAATATGAGACTGTATTCTAAGTGTGGCTAGTACAGGAAATGTCTAGTGAAAGTAAAAAGCACCAGCCTCATCAAGGGCATCTGGTGATGTGTCGTGTAGCAACATAAGCTCTACTATTTGGAACACTTTGCTAAAGATCCCCTTCATTCAACCAAGGCTGATGTTTGGCCAGCATGGCATGATAAGCCGATATCGGTGATTGAAATATCAAGCCTGTTTCCTGTTTAGTAAGTATTTACTGCTCTAAGTCCCAAGTTCCTCTCTGCTTTGGGGCTGTTGTTTTCACCCTTTTCTCTTGATCTGCTAATTCCTAGGGTCCAGAATATAAAAAGCAATGTCTGGCCCAGCAGGACTCTTCCAGATCCCTGCTCCTGATCCACAGCTTACATCTTTTCTAACTAAACAGCCACTTCCAAAACTGGTTGTAAAAGTACTTTTTAAAAGTCTCTTGCTTTTAACAAATACATCTTGAGCATACTAAGTGCTTTTCAGAATGAAACATGTATGGCCTTGTCAGAGAATTCAAAGTCTCTGCATAACCTTTTGGAAAAAGAGTACCAGTTTGAAAGAAATAAGGAGTCCTGCTGGCGGCTGTTTTGGAATATGATTATAGTCTGACTTGAGGAACAGCTGAGAAAAATCAATACTACACACTTTTCTTAACTATTTATATTGTTCTACCTACTATCTAAATGGCTTATGTTCAGTAAGAATGGGAGATTTAAACATTCAGTTTATTCTTGACTGTAAGGTATAACTTGTTTGCATAGTATTAAATAGTTTATAAACTTACAGAAAGGCTTGGCACCTAGGTTCTTATTGATATTTGGTTCTTGACAAAGAGTGCATGTGCTGCAAGGCCACTTATTAACTTGCAGCAAATATTCCCTTATTTTTGTCACTAATGACTAATCCATTATGATCCGATTATTCAACTTCTTTATGGCATAAGTTTGTACTTCATTTTAAAAATTTGTACCTTTGATTTAAATTAGAGGAGCCATTGATGTTCAGACAAAGAATATGCTTGAATAAGCTTTCACGTGGGAACTATTTCTCTGCAGCATGAAACTTGTTTCATTAAAGTGAAAATGTTGACACCAAGAAATCAACCACCAGAATCTTAGTCATTCTCAGATTACTGTATCAAGTGTAAATATACCAGAGGCAACCATTTGAGCTAAAGACATTGTGAGCAGAAAAACTTCTGATATTAATAGTAAAATTTATTTCATAGTTCATACAACTAACAGACTGCAAATTATACATTGAGAAATGAACTCTGTTGAGAACGCTGTGCTGGGAAGAGGTTTCCTAGGTTTGTAAGTAGTTTTCTGAAATAAATGAAAATAGGCAGATTAATAGGAGAAAAGGCACACTAATTTATTAATTTTTAATGCTATGTATGCAGAGAGGGCACTAGAAAAATAAGTGAATAGTCAAAGTCAGTGAGTTTTGAGAACTTATATAGCATTTTAATAGGGGAAAGAGAAGACGACGTAGGTCACTTAAGGGAGAATAAATTTTGAAGAAAGATGGTTGGGTCCTTTTAGGAATAGAGGGAAGACTGGCTAGCTTGTGACAGTTTGTCTGAGTGTGGTGTTGACTTTTAGTCTCTTTTCCTCTGGTAGGGATCAGTCCTCCCCGGTGGATGATATCCCAGGGGAGAGGATTTAAAACAACTGAATTCCTTTTGGAAGGTCTGTCTTTAGACAGATAAAGGAGTTCAGATAAAGTGCTCCCTCCAAACACATTTGCTTTCTCCGAGTGCCTTCAGCCGAAAGTAATCAATACACCAAAGTGGCATATTTTGGGGCGGTGTGTCCTGTTATGTTTTGTAGTGATATATTCTAGTCTCCAAACACTGGCACTAGGTATTAGAAAATAGATATTGATGCTGCCGTTCAAAGATGGATCCACAGAAAATGGGGATGTCGATGTACTTGTCATAATTGATTAGTTCGTTGTAATCTCGTAAACAATTTATGAAGGCAAGGTATTCCCAAGCTATGTTCCCTGCAACTTAAATAAGTTTCCAATTCTAATTATCTTCATAAGACTGTATGCATTAAAATCGTTTATTCTATAAAATTTTATCATTACTTCACACAATCATGAATCTTAAGTGGGAGTTTAACTGCAGCACAATATACAAGTAGATTAATTTCTGTGTATTACTTCAGAGGACACTAAAGTTAGAATAAGTAAAGACTTTACTTGTGAATGCAAATTAAATGTAAAATAGTTGAAAGGTGATGCCAGTCATTACTCTTCCCTAAATATGCATTGGCTTTTTCCTGAAACTTTTCAATGAGGAAAATACAAAATTGGAAGAATCTCAGTGATATTATAAATATGACAATAACAGTTTAGTGGTATCTCAAAGAAGTATTTTGTAGTCAAAAGAAGGACTGTATAGATTGAGTCTTTTTCAAAACATTGATTAGATTGAGTTTTTTTTCAAAACCATACTGAAACTTATCTCCACCTAAAGTGAAGGAAGTGAAATTGACTTTTTGAATTATGTATACTTTATGTGAAAGCTTCCTTCCTAAAAACAGTCTTGTATAGAATTGGAAAATATTAGAAATTTAAAGATTGCTTTATTTTCCTATTTTGACCATTTTATAGATATTTTCCTTTCAGTTTTAAATTTACATTAAATAATATGTACACTAAATATGTACACTAAATAATAATATTTACACTAAATGTTTAACATGTTATTTAAAATATCCAAGTGTTATTAGAAAAAATCATTTGATGCAACCAAATTCAGAGAAATGTAGGAAGAAAATATGTTATAGAAGATAGAAAAGAAACTTCAATTAATTGACTAGTAAATCAGTTCTAATTCCCCTCACAATACTATGCATTGAAATCGTTTTCTCAAACAAGCTTTATATTCTTATTCTATCATATGATGTACAGTGTTTATTCCTTTAACATGTATTTGTCATGACAGGATGAATTGAACAATATTTATTGACTACTCTTCACTGAGTAGTTACTGGTCATCATAAAAGCAACTTGCTGAAATCAAATCTCATGAATGGCTTTTGAGATCCATAAAATACAACTTACACAAATTAATAAATAATTCAAAAAATGTAAATTCTTTTGTAGTATGAACTTCATGATATTATAGATTTTAAGAAAAGGAAGAACTTAAATTAGGAGGACATACTAAAGCAAAAGAAAAACCAAAAAAAAAGGGAAAAACAGTCATAGAGTAGGTGGAGTGTATTATGCTGGAATTAAGTACTGGTAATGAGTATAATGTTGGCAAGTAGTGAGAATAAGGGAAGAATTTCAAGGCGAATTCATTCTAAAATATAAAATGACAGGGCTGGGGTTGTAGTTGCATGGTACAGTGCTTGTCTCAAGCACCTGTGCTCTGTCCTCAGCCCCACAGGGGGGAAGAAAAGGAAGAAAAGAGAAGAAAAATGCAGAGTTAACAGTAAATAGGGTTTATATAGAGAATATATGAAAAAAAAAGCTGAAAGAAATGTAATATCTAAGTGGGAGCTGATTAAGGAGATAGGTTTTGATGTCTGCAGCAACATTAGCTGGGTAGGCATGGGAGAAAAAGATAGTGTTGGAATGTACTAAGAAACTTATGTGCGTGGAGAGACTGGATGGTTAAATGCATGGCATTTGAAAAGGCTAAGCAAGTTCTGACACTACTTTGAAAGTGTCCTCATGGTAGTAAAAAGAAGCAAATGTTTCAGTCTAATGTGTGATAGAAAATAGCAGAGGATCTCATGTAGTATGGTACCTTTAAGACAAATACTTTAAAAATGCATGATCCCAAGTGGTTATCCATTCATGAACATACTTCAGCCATGGTGAAGAGAAAGAGCTGCTCCAACTTCAAAGAGAAACATCTAGAACTAACCCAGTATTAATGCCTTAGTACTGCCATTCTTCAATTTCTGCAGTTTACTGGAATAGTAAGAAAAATGAAAGTATAAACCCAGGTAAGTGGCAGAGAACATGGAGAGAAAGGATTAGGGCAAAGAAATAGGTATCTCGGAGACACACTTGCTTTATATGTACGTGTTTCATCTATGCTACTTAGTCTTTTAAGCAAATACTGAATGAGTGCTCAACATTTAGAAATTAGAATATTTAATATCAGTGAAAATTTTCCTCTAGAATTTAGATTACTTTCAAAAACCTAATTGCAAATTTGGGCACACATGCCTGAATGCATACAGTAGGTGTTGTAGTCAGGGTTTGCAAGGGAAACAATACAATACAGGACACATAATTTTTAGGATTATTTTGTAATAGTCACCCAAAGAGTCATATACAAAAAGTGCAGGAAATCTGTCCACACACTAAAGACCCAAAGAACCCAGCTGAGGGCCTGGATCCTACAGCAGTGTCCTGTATGAGTCCAGCTGAAGACCTAGAGCCCATGACCATGCCCTCATGTGTCCAGCTGAAGGCCTAGGGCCCACAACAATGTCTCATGCAAGTATATTTCACAGATCTGCACCTGGAAGGCCCAAGGGTCAGTGGTGGAAGCTAGAAAGTCTGTACCAGCAGGATGAAGGATCTGTGCCAGCAGACTGAGGGATCTACCCCGGAGCCAGGAAGTGACGCTCAGAGTAAGAACCAGAGCTCCCCCAAAAGTCACCACAGCCATCCTCAGCAACAGTGAGGTCCCGAGCTCCTCCGATGATGAGAACAGCCAAGTTCCTATCAGGAAAGCCAGCGTGACAAGCTCCTCAAGGAGAACTGACAGCAGCAACTCTTCCTCACCAGTTCTCCTTTTTATGTTGTTGGCAACAGTCCTCAGGTGGGCCCTCCACACCAGGCACCACGCTGATTCAGTTCAGCTGGGTGTGACAAGTTGACCACCAGTTGTCGATCCACCACAATCCACCCCTGGTCAACTTGATAACCACACACATTTCCTTAAACCAATGGTCTCTAGTGGCAGATTTGTGAAAAGTTAATATGTGTTGGTCTATTTCAGATTTACATTAATATAACAATTACACATATACAATTCTTATTGCACTCATTTCTGCACCAGAAGCAAAATATACCAAGGGTGATCAAAATTCAAAGTTAAAACCACAATACTTTGATGAATTAACCTGATTACAAACATATCTAAAAACTACATTAAAATCAAATTAAAAGAACCATTACAATCACAGTCCTTGCATCCATTAACTTTTAACTACATGGCATGGCAAGACTAAAAAATGGGGATCTCCTGCAATTTAAATACACTCTTATCTTCAGGTGAAAGGTTTCAGTTTATTTTTCCATTGTCCTGTTTTTTATTTCATTTTCCAACAACCACATTTTTCTCTTTTTTAACCTTGCAACCCACAGTTCCATGGAGCCTTCCCTCTGGCCAAATGCTTCAAATCACCTTGTTGGCTCTTTAGTCTTAATTTTAAACATAGATCTGACCAAAAGCTCTCAACAGTAACCATGCCACCATCCCAACAGTAGACAACATTGAAAATTTTCTGCCACCCAGATAATATCTCTAAACACAAGCAAATTGCAGAACAACTTCCTGCCAAAGCACAATATACTACCTGGGATCCAGCAGCCAATGCAGTCCGTCTCAATAGAAGCCTCCAGAGCTTCATCTTAATCGGCAGCATTTCCATCAGTACTCTGATTTTCCAAGCTCCAACCAGAGTCTCCAAAATAGTTTACAGCATATTGGGGCTGTTCCTAGGCCAGTCTCTCAAGACCTTTCCAAATTAATTCCCAAGGCTCTTAAGCCACATGGTCAGGCAACATCACAGTAATGACCCCACTCTCCTGGTACCAATTTTGTTGTAGTCAGGGTTTGCAAGGGAAACAATACAATACAGGACATATAATTTATAGAGTTATTTTGTAATAGTCACCCAAAGAGTCATATAAAAAAGAGTGCAGGAAATCTGTCCACACACTAAAGACCCAAAGAATCCAGCTGAAGGCCTGGATCCTACAGCAGTGTCCTGCATGAGTCCAGCTGAAGACCTAGAGCCCATGGCAATGCCCCCATGAGTCCAACTAGAGGCCTGGAGCCCACAACAATGTCTCATGCAAGGATATTTCACGGATCTGCACTAGGAAGGCCCAAAGGTCAGCGGTGGAAGCTAGAAAGTCTGCACCAGTGGGATGAAGGACCTGTGCCAGCAGGCTGAGGGATCTGTCCCGGAGCCAGGAAGCGACACTCAGAGTAAGGACCAGAGCTCCCTGAAAGGCACCACAGCCATCCTCAGCAACAGTGAGGTCCCGAGCTCCTCCGATGATGAGAACAGCCAAGTTCCTATCAGGAAAGCCAGTGTAACAAGCTCCTCAAGGAGAACCGACAGCAGCAACTCTTCCTCACCAGTTCTCCTTTTTATGTTGTTGGCAACAGTCCTCAGGTGGGCCCTCCACACCAGGCACCACGCTGATTCAGTTCAGCTGGGTGTGACAAGTTGACCACCAGTTGTCGATCCACCACAGTAGGCTTACAGTATACAGGCTTCCACCAGGGCACTTCCTCTCATATTCACTGGAGTCCCCGTTCATCTTGTTAATACAGTTTCATTACCTGTGTGGCTCCTATATATACTGAATTTTGGATGTGTTGTTTGAAACAGCACACAAGTCATAGGACTCACAAACATATTCCAAGTATACCTGGACATACACAACTCAAAGAGAATGAAGTTTCAATTCTTAAATGCACATCTGCTTTCTGAAATCTATCTGCTTAAGAAGCTATTTGGTGGAGGGAACCAGCCTGTTTTCCTTAGCAATCTTTCTAACTGTACATACATACCTCTCAGGAATTTAAAAACCTTACTACGTAACATTGTCACAAGATGTTAGAGCCTCTCAGGCAACAAACTAAAAGGAAAATTGGCATCAACGATGTTGAGTATAAACTAAGAAAAACAATAAATTGGGCTTCATAATTTTGCTAATCTTGATTATGAAATCTGGCTTTATAAATAGTACATTTTGACTAGTGTTGGAATTTTCTGAATTTAAATATTTTGTAGAGTAAAACCTAAGAAATATGAAAATTTTCATTTCTCTGTTTTTTCTCCCTACTTCACCCTATCTTTCTCTAAATGCTATTAAAAAATGCATTTTTTGTTGAGACTCATGAGACCAAACAAGAATTGATAAGAAATATTGATAAACACATTGTCTTATTTTTATCAAAGCTAGAACTTTATGGGAAAGTCACATGACTTTATTGAGCTAGCCATTCATTTATCCATTTTAGAATTAAAATTCAAAAGTCAAATGATTAACTTACAAATTTATTTGTACTGAAACCAGAAGTCACATTTTTTCTTGGCAAAAACTTAAGTCTGATTTACCAAGTTGTTGGTCAAGGAGGAATGCTTTTGCCAATTAAGTTATAAGACAGATATTGTTTAGCAGTATGAGTCAAATCTGGATACGATGTTTCAATAAAATATATCCAAAGCATGTGTTAAGATAAAAGTACTTTATCAAAAATACTGTACTCAGTGTACTCTGGAAATTCCTTTTTTTTTTTTTTTTTGCTCTTTTTTGTAATTTCACTAAAAGCATATATTAGCTAATCCAAAAAGACTCAATGAAGCAATTTGGTTACTTCTAAATAATTAAGAAAGGGGCTATGTGACCATTATTTTACAAGCTTAGTAGATATGAAGTCTTTTGTTTTTAAAAAAAAACAAAAGAAATTGATAGACTGATAAAAATATTTTTGATGGCACATTACAATATTACTTTTGGAATGTCACTCAAAAGGAGTTATGCAAAACAAAGGATTTGAGCATTGGTATGTGAAAATTTCTATTTCTTTTGCCTCATTCATTTGAAAGATTTTTCCCTAAAACTTATATTTGTGTTAAAAACCTCTCCTCTCCCTTCACCTCCCTTCCCTTTCCCTATTTCCCTCCCCTCCTCTATTGTTTCTTTCTCTCCCCTGTGTGTGTGTGTGTGTGTGTGTGTGTGTGTGTTTCACTAGGTTTTGAGCCCAGGACCTAATAAAGACTAGGCAAGCCCTTTACCACTCAGCTGCATCCCCAGCTCTAGATCTTGCTCTTAATAATGTAGTTACAGATTTTGTGTGTGTGCTTGAACTTGTCACAAGGAAATCTGTGGTGTTGTGGCATAATACCTCCTAATTTAGTCATAAATGGCTAAGAAATTAGGCAGAATCAAATAGTTTGTGAGCAGTCTAGCTGTGGATATGGAAAACAGAGGCTAACAAGAGAAGCAGATAGCAGGTAAAAACAATACAAAACTTTTATAAAACCTATTTGTGGTGAAATTTGATAATTAAACACAAGTTTAGATTAATTATAAATAAAATGTATGTGAGTATTCAAATTTAGCGATCACAAATGAACATTGAGGAGAAAAAAAAATGTAAAGCTCAGCATAAAGATAGAGATATTTGGGGAAAATAGTATTCTAAGCCCTAGATTCTGTAATAGGACAAATCTAAACAGTCTTGCTACTATTGAATTATGATGACAGATAATATCGTGATGCAAAGTTTTTAATATTGTATTAAAATAAACAATTCACAATTTAAAATTCAGTACTATTGTTAATAAATTACTTTAGTTAAATTTAAAGAATTAAGAGCATATTGTTTTGGATCATATGTAATGCAATATCTTTAAAATTGATTGAATAACACAAAATCTATAAATACTGATATTAATCAAAAAAAGCTTTAGCTAAACTTTACTGTTTTTCTATAAACTATCCACTGTTTTAAATATTTATCTGCATTAATTCTATATAATTCACTGTTCTTTCCAATCAATCCTTTGAGAAAGATGCTATCCTTTAAAAAGTAAATGAAGCACAGTACATGAAGAAGAAAATACCCACATTAGATAATTTATTTTTCTTCTAATACATGATATAGAGAAGCATTAAATTTGTATTGCTAAAACTGAAAGACAAATTCAAATTTCCTTGAAAAAAATTCAAATTTCCTTGACATAGCATCTCAAGAAAATAATTGTGTCAAATGGTTGTTTTGAGAGGTGAATTTGTTAATTTACTTAAAATGCCCACAACACTACCTAGCTATGCGTAAATAGTCAGTTTGTACTATAACATTGTATAATCATTGATTTTTCTCACATTAATATATTTAATTTCTTCCAAAATTCTTAGATTTCTCTCATGTTGTTTCATCATCTTTAGGTTTTAAGTACAAATCCTTTCATTTTTAAAGTGGCTAATAATGAGAAACTGGTGTAATACTTTTATTGTTGTTAGGACAGAAAGTACAATTCCACTATTAATTTCTTTAGTATCACATTATGAATTTTTATTCCATTTCTATTTTATTAATAATTATTCTCTAGGGGCCGGTGAGATGGCTCAGCGGCCTACGCGCCTGCCTGGCAAGCGCGAGGGCCCAAGTTCGACTGCCAGAACCCACATACGAAAAAAGGGCCGGTGATATCGCTCAGCAGCATGGGCGCCTGCTGGTATGTGAGGTCCTGAGGTTGACCCCCGGTACCCACAAAAAAAAATAATAATTATTATTCTCTGATAAAAATCGTGACTTCTATTAACATTTATTAACAGTTTTCTATAACAGTCCATGTAAGGAATAAAAATACCGAAGTAATTATTTGTGTGGGATTTTCCCCTATTGCAAAAATTTTCCCCTATTGTAAAAGTTTTTCCCCTATTGTAAAAAAAAGGTTCAGTGGGTGCTACATGAATCTAGGACATCTCATTTGCCATTTTACACAGTTGACATTTACCACAGTTGTTAAATACTCAGAGAGCACTCGGTGTACAGTCTTGTTAGCTTTGAACTATTGGACTCCAGGTGCTGCTTGTAGGAATTTGTGTTTTCAATAAAATGTCCTCCACTATGAACAGCTGTGTTTTGTCAGGAAGTCTCAAATCCATAACATTCGGTTACTGCTCCCCTCCCCACGTTTTCTGTACACACATTCAGATGCCAAAATATACATCTGATAAGGAAAACCTGCAGTGAGGTAGTCCAAATGCACAAAGGAGCCAGAATGCATAAAGGAGGGGGAGAGGTAAAAATAACACACGTAGTGGTCAACTGTGAACATTTTCTTGTGAGCTTTTCATAAACCATGTGTAGACAAGAAAACTAACTGCTGTGGTTATTTTTATCTGTGAGCTATTTCTAGTGTTTTATAAATCACCATAACATTTGGAAACTTTAAAATTATGAGGGAATTTTCTTTGTTTATATTACAATAGTTCATACCACTTTGGAACCAATTTAATGAAATGATTAAATACTTATATTAAAATATAAATAATATCCTAAAGAATTTTATTTTTCTTACTATGGCCAGTACTAACCTAACCCATATAACGCTCACTGTCAAAATGATAAAACTCACATGTTTTCATAGCATTAAGCAGAATTTTTCTCTTCCTCTTATTGTCTTGACAGTCTGCACAGATTTAAAATTTTCTCTTTTTTAATTTTGTGTACATTTTAAAGTTAAGAAGATAAATTAGCTGTGATGGCCCAGCACTCTGGGAGGCTAAGGCAGAAGGATCACAAGGGCAAGCCCAGCTTGGGCATCTTAGTGACTTTGTAAGACTTTGTCTCAAAATAAAAATAATGATTATAAAGAGGACTGGGCATATAGCTCAATGTGAAGGTACTCAGGGAAAAAGGATAACAGTGATAATAAAATATTGAAATTTGGAAAAATAAACAATATTAATTTTTATTTAAAAAGGTCTATTTAAGGACAGAATAAATTTGTTTCATCCTACAAACCATGTTAAAATAAGAGTAAAAATAAGATTTAAATATTTTTCTTAATATTACAAAGCACTTAGAATGGCACAAAGAACCAAGCAGGACACAGCAAAGTAATTTTATGAGCTAGAAAATTGGCATATGAATGATAACTGAAATAACATACCAAAGAAGCCCATCTTGGAGCTCAATCCTAAACCATGGTGTCAGCAAGAAAGCAACCCAGTTTATACCACAGAGACGCAAGGCTCAGGAATTTTTTAACATCCAGTATCTCTCAGAAAGACTGGGTAAAAGTGAGGCTAAACTAAACTGGGATAGTTCGGAAGTTAAAGAAATATTTAGACCTCCCCACAGTGTGCATCCAGGCAGTTTCTCTTCCTATCTGCTATCAGAGTCTGGAGTTTAATTCTCTATAGAGAATAAAATGGAGACCTTAAGCACAACTGAAGGCCTGAGTGTATGTTTAGAAAAAGGAAAATCCGCCAAAATTTGTTTGGATACCTAATGTTAATATCTAAACTCTCTTCCTATGTTCTTTCCAGTTGATTCCCAAAAGACTAACAAATAATTCCTGATTTCCATGAATGAGATTGGAAGCGTCTTCTATGTGAGAAACATTACCATTCTAGAATTCAAGCCTGATACAAAGATTTCCCAATGAATTTGCACAGCCAATACATCTGAATGTGAAATTCGATTACCAAGTACTACCCTCAAGCATTGGTTTCTAGTCAATTTTCATACCTAATATTAAATATGAGCACTCAAACATTGTCAGACAAACATGATACAAATGATAAAAAACAACAATAAAACACAACTTGACAGATGTGGAATCCATCAGATGAGAAGTAAAATGAAATAACTCTTAAAAATTTTGTCAATAAAAGGAAATAATACATCTGTAACAAAATAACAAGATACATAAAAGGAATGTATCTGTAAGAAAATAAGATATATGAAGTAACATAAATACAAAAACAACTTTGAGAAATTAAAAATATAACATGATAAAGAAAAGACAATTGAAGTTGAAGAATTTTCTAGAAATCAAGCAAAAAAATTGCAAATTAGGAGAGTAAAGACAAAATTATTAAAGAACCATTTGTGATTTTCAATACAAACAACAGGAGTCCAAGAAAGATAAACTAAAATATAAGAAAGAAAATTATGAAATAATTTTAAAATATCTTAAGATCTAAGGGACATGAGTTTCCAGATTATAAAGAATCACTGATGGTCCAGAACACTCACTAGGAAAAAGAAACCCCAGCATCAATATACTTATCCTGAAATTTTATTTTATTTTTTTTGTGGGTACCGGGGGTCGACCTCAGGACCTCACATGCCAGCAGGCGCCCATGCCACTGAGCGATATCACTAGCCCTTTTTTAGTATTTGGGTTCTGGGCGTCGAACTCGGACCCTCGCGCTCGCCAGGCAGGCGCTTACACCGCTGAGCCATCTCACTGGCCCTTCTTCAGAATTTTGAAGGTTTTGTTTTGTTGTTTTTATATTCTAGTGTAGCTACTAAGAATTTTCTTGTCATTTTATTCTTATTTCTCTTAGAAAACTTTTACAAGTTTATTTTCTGGGCTCTAAAATTTCAGGATAAGGGGCTGGGGAGATGGCTCAGTGGCGTAAGCGCCTGCCAGACAAGCGCAAGGGCCCGAGTTCGACTCCCGGAACCCACATACGAAGAAAGGGCCGGTGATATCGCTCAGCGGCATGGGTGCCTGCTGGCATGCAAGGTGCTGAGGTCAACCCCCAGTACCCACAAAAAAAAAAAAAAAAATTCTGAAGAAATTAATTTCCATCTAGAATTATATATCCAATATAATTACCAACTAGTCTGAAAGCAGTCTACAAACATTTTCGGTATGCAAATCCTCATCCAAAAAATTTACTTTGTAACTTTCTTAGGCTCTGAGAAAATATTGTGAAGGTAAATTATTTAGGTTTAGGTTTTATTTACCCGAAAACCCTCCTAAAGCTACATAGAAAATGAAATCATTTATTTATAAACAAGACGTGCCTTTATCTACAAGTTTTAACTAGCATTCAGATATCATAGATTTAAAATTATCACTAAGGGGAAAGTTGGGCCATGTGTAAAGAAAGTGATACCCATGAATTACACAAAATAGAAGCACTGAGGGAAAATTAACAAAATTGTGAGAATTTTCCTTAGAATTAAGGAAGAAATTTTATTTTTTTAGATTGAAAGGGCTCACACTAATTTAGGGAAAAATTGATTCAAAATCATCTATTCTGAGACAAGTAATTGAGTTTCAAGGATGAAGAACTTTTCAAGCATTTAGAGGAAGAAATAGGGAAGTAATACCTCTGTATTTTGCAAAGCCATGATAATTTATAGTCACTTCCTAAGGACAGTGTTCTGAGGGCTCAAGAAAGGTGTGAATAGCTTTTAATTTGCATTTACTATACTTTTTGTGCTACTGGAATTTTTTTAAAATATGCAATTGTAGAAGATTAAAAGATGTAAATATCTATTTATTGGTAAAGACTTGTGGCTCTATGTGTTAGCATTGATTTCAGCTACATGTAACAAGACAAAATTAAAATACAATTAAAAAAAAACAAAATAAAAACTAGATAAAGATGTTAGTTCTTCTTTTCATTTTCTGATCCTTTGAGTCATTTCAATCTAGGCCTTCTCTTTCTAAACATAGATTCAAGCTAAATTACTATTCCAGAAGGATTTTTCTCAAAATAGCCCAAAATGTCTAAATCCAAATGAAGAAAGAATAAATAAGAAAATGATCACTCATTTTTAAAGATGGGTCCAGAAAAAATGTAAAGAAGATCATATGTCTTACTGACAGACATTAAGAATCCTTTTTATGAGGAAAACAGAAATACAGGCCTTAAAATTTTTTATGAATTCACAGACTTCACAATATTTTTTAATACACTAAAACACAGAAAAATATTATTATATACTGTTCATTAAAAATAATTAATTCTATCTGTACTGTGCTTAAGAATACATAAAAATCATTTCTGCAAATGGACAATAAAATGTAAACATGGAAAAAGTAAAACTGCTGTAATTACTGGGGTCATAAAGTTGAGAGGGTTTCTCCTTACTTTCTTTTAAATTACATTAATCTACATATCATATGCATGTTTATATGCACACATGTGTGTGTATTTAGTTTAGGAAAAGTTGGAAAAAGAAAGGACTTTTAAATTTTATAGTTTGAATTTTGTGAGTTATTGAATAAATATTTAGAGGGAGGCAGTGATTATTAGCTCATTTTGGAGCACTGAAGTTCTTCAAGTGAAACAAAGACAGAATACTGCACACTAAACACTATATTTTATTTTGTTCTTTCTAATTTTGTACTGCAGTTGTTTACAGTTGTTATGTTAGTGGGAGGTTGGGAGGCATTGTTCAATTCATTTTAGCTCTAAAAAGTTGTTTGTAAACCATTTATTTATTTAGTAATATCAATAAACTGACACCTTTCTAACTATATAGACCAAATGTATTTCTCCTTTTCTACTGGCTTTGAAAGAAACTTCTGATTTCACAGCCCCCAGGATCTGACTTCCCCGTCATATAAATATAAAAACATTGCTATTGTTTACCATTATCCAAGATCCCCTTCCAGGCCAGGTAAGATACACACTCTCTCTCTTGAAGGGAAAATTGTACATATGACTAAAATTCTGACTGGCGATCTAAAGGTACTTTCTGACTGGAAAAGTTAATTACCAGGCATAAAGTTATCACTTTCTCTGCTGTGCTGATTATAAAACTCATTGCACAGGACTCTGATGAGCAAATCCCCTAGAAGTGCTTTGGGATATACTGTATGTACCCAGTGAGAATAAAATCTGTGTTTTATTCAGCCACTGAGGATAGGGGATATTGCTGCATATTATAAAGACCGAACTATCCCGGTATAAAAGCCTTAATCTATAAATCAGCAACTATGTTGAAATTAAAGTTTTAATAGCCTAAGTGGACTATGTTTTTCTGGCTATTAAATTTCAAAGAAACAGTTTCAACTCTTGCTTTTTCAGTATGTTGGTGCTGGTTTTGTTCTAAAAGCATTCATTGTGTTGATATATATCCTAATTTTGTGAGATTTCTTATTATGAGGGAATGTTGAATTTTATTGAATATTTTTCTTGTACCTATTGAAATGATCAGTTTTGTCTTTCAATTCTGTTGATGTGTCATTTTATGCTTATTTATTTGTGTATGTGGAATTATTGTTGTATCTCTGGAATAAATCCCACTTGATCATGGTTTACAATCTTTTTGGTACATTATTGGATTTGACTTACTAGTATTTTGATGAGAGTTTTTGCTTTCATATTTTTCAGGGATATTAATCTACAGTTTTCTTCCTTTTTTTGTGTCTGGTTTTGGTTCAGAGAAATGCTGGCTTCATTGATTAAGGCTGAAAGATTTCCATTTCTTTTAAACTTTCTGAAATATTTTATGAAGAATTTACATTAGTCCTTTAAATCCTTACTAATATTTGGCGGTGAAGTCTGGTTTTGGTCTTTTCTTTGTTGAGAGACATTATATTACTTATTCATTATTTTTTTGCTATTGCATTAAGGTTTTCTGTCTTCATGGTTCAATTTTCTTAGGTCACATGTCTTCAGAATCTTACACATTTCTTGTAGATTTTTCAATTTATTGTCATATAATTGTTCATATATTCCTTAATGATCTTTCATATTTCAATAATATCAGTAGAAATGTTGTTTTGCATCTCAGATTATATTTATTTTGGTCCCTTTTTATTGGTTAGTCTAGCTTACATTTTGTCTGTTTTGTTTAGTTTTTCTTACAAAAATATTTTTTCACTGATCTTTTGTATTATATATCTTATTTCCTCTATTTCTGGTATGACCTCTGTTATTTTCTACTAATTTTGATTTTGGTGTGTTCTCACTTATCTTGCCAATTGAATTGAATAATAGAGTTATTTCCTTGAAATCTTTCTGGCTTTTGATACAATCAGAATGCTGAAAATTTTCCAATTCATAATGATTTTGATGTATACCATAGGTTGAATATGTTGTATTTTCATTTGATTCAAGATACTACATTTTTGTTTGATTTTGTCATTGACTCATTGGTTTATCAAGAGCATGTTATTTGATGTTCCTGTATTTGTACAATTTCTAAAGCCTTTGTTCATTTCTAGTTTTATTCTGCTATGGTCAGAAAAGATAGATGATTGATTTCAAATTTTTAATTTGTTGAGATTTGTCTTGTGGCCTGACATATGGTCTTTCTTGTGGTGATGACAAGAATGTGTATTCTGCAGATGTTGGATGAAATTTTCTGTAAATGTTTGTTAAGTCTATTTGGCTCATGCTTTAATTTAAATCTGAGGCTCCCGTATTGACTTTTTGGAGTGAATTATTTATATATTGAGAAAAGTGGGGTTTTGAAATGTCCAAACATTATTGTGTTAAAGTTTAACTTTTCTTTCAGATCTAATATTTGCTTTTATATAATTGTGTGCCCCAGGGTTTGTTGCATATACATACTCAAAAATGTTATTTACTTTTGTTGAATTGATCCTTTCATCAATATATACTAATCATCTTTTCCTTTTATTACAGTATTTGAATTAAGGTTTGTTTTAGCTAATAAAATTTTGGCTAGTCCCTGTAATTTTTGTTTCTATTTGCATGGTACAATTTTTGGGTTATTTTTTGTTTAACTAGTTTACATCAAAAAAAAAACCTGTCTTCAAGGTCATAAAAATGTTTTGCTCTTGGATCTAGGCTGCTGTTAAAGCTCTCAAATCCATGTTTAAATTTTATTAACTTAGGCCTCGCCTGGTGGCACACACCTGTACTCCAAGCTCTCTGGAGCCTGAGGCAAGAGCCTGCAAGTTTGTGGCCAGCCTGGCTGCAAAGTGAGCTCAAGGCCAGCCTGAACTGCATAGTGAAACCTTGTCTCAAAAAGACAAAAAAAAAAAAAAAATCATTGAGTTCTTTAATCCAAGATTTCTTCTTGGTCCCTTTGTATCTCCTTGCTGCTTCTCTCAGTTACATAATTGTCTTCCTGATTTTGTTAAATTGTCTGTCTCTACTGCCTATATCTCAAGGTTTTGTTTTTTTTTTTTTTTAATCATTATTTTGAACCCTTTTCAGGCAACTTGTTAATTCCTTTTTGTTTGGGGGTTGTTGCTACAGCATTATTGTGTTCCTTTGGAGATGTTAAGATATACCTCGTTTATTTTCATGGTTTTTATATCCATTTGTTGATGTTTGCACATCTGGAGGCTTGGTTGTCTCTAGCACTTCACAGGGAGGCTTTCATAGTCAAGGACTTTCTCTTGGATGTGTTCTATGGTATCAGTTGGACAGGTTATACCGACGTTAGTTTCAGGTGGGCCCTTTATTGGAGGCAAAGTCTGTGGGTGTCTCAATGGCACAGGTTGCCGAGGTTTCAGGATTGCACTACTATCTGGGATGCAGCTCTCTTCTGTAGGGTGGGTACACTATTGACATCAAGCATGTTGTGAATGGCTACAGATTTGGGCACTTGTCAGTTTTTGTGGGTCATGGAGGTATGGTGCCACTCTTTTGAACCTAAGCGAGTGAAGTGTTATGCCATGGCATCAGAGGCCTGGCCCTGCCAGTTTCTAAGGACTGTGTGGGCACTGTTGATGTAGTACAGCGTGCCCAGTAGCAAGGTATCTGTTAGTATCTGTGTCACAAAGGGGTCAGGCTGCAGTACTGGGTCTAGACATGCTGCCTGCCAGTGTCTGAGGCTTAGAAGAGGATTTTAAGGCAGTGGTGGTGAATCTATGGTACGTGTGCTACAGTGGGCTGTTTGTATCATTAAAAGCTCTAAAAGCTTTGCTGTCACTGCTTTAAGGGGACTCTGGAGGCTGTACAGCTAATGATGGCCTACCTAGCTGCTTCCCAGGAATGAAAGTGGGTCAACAAGGTCATCCACAATTCTCAGGGCCTCTTCTGGCCAAGTCACTTAGGGCTGGCTGCTTGGCTGCCTCCAGGGGCAAGAAGAGTGTTGCTGGAGCCACCCGGCTCACTCTCAGAGCCAAGGGTGGTAACTGGGGTCATACAGCTGTTTCCAGGATGGCAAGAAGGTTGTGGATTTATTTTTTTTTTAATTTCTTGAGAAACAACATTATAACCAAATTGTTTGATACTTTCTTTTAAACCAAATTTCTCATAAACTCTTAATACCAAAACTAATTATAAGAATTATTTTTGAAATGACTGAAATTATAGATGGATTTATGTTTAAGACTTTTTAAACTAGAAAGCAGAAAGTATATTTACTTAAAGCAATTAAATTCCATTTTTCTGAGCCAGTGAGACAGCTCAGTGGCATAAGCGCCTGCCTGGCAAGCGCGAGATCCTGAGTTCGACTCCCAGAACCCACATACGAAAAAAGGGCCGGTGATATCGCTCAGCGGCACAGGCGCCTGCTGGCGTGCGAGGTCCTGAGGTTGACCCCAGTACCCACAAAAAAAAAATAAATAAATAACAATTTGAAAAGTAATAAATTCCATTTTTCTTAAAGTTTTTATAGAATTTTCCACGTAGACTTTTTTTTTTTTGTGGGTACTGGGGGTCGACCTCAGGACCTCGCACACCAGCAGGCGCCCTTGCCGCTGAGCGATATCACTGGCCCTTTTTTCGTATGTGGGTACCAGGAGTCAAACTCAGGACCTCGCACTTGCCAGGCAGGCGCTTATGCTGCTGAGCTATCTCAACCGGCCCTCTAGGTAGACTTTTGACACCTAGAATAACAAGAGACATTTTTCTCAAGCACAAATTTATAAGTATTAAAATTCTATGCTGAGTATGGTTTTACTATGATATAAAAGGAAAAATCCCATTTCAAAACCTGTATTATTATTCATTATAAATCATTTATTTATGTTTTCTCATTATATTATACATGTTAGCAATCCCAGAAGTAGAAAGTAGAATAGTGGCTACTAGAGTCTTGGAAGGATAGGCAGAAGTGGGGATAGAAGGAAGTTTTCTAATGGTCACTAAAATCAGGAGGGATAATGTCTAAAGTTCTACAGCACAATACAGTGATAATAGTGTACATGCATTTATTATGTATTTTATAATGAATGAAAATAGAGCTGTTCAATGAGTCTCAGCACAAATAAATGATAAATAATAATTACCCTGGTTTAACCATTACCCATTATATGCGTGTATTGAATTATCACATTGCACAATTAAAAATAAAAGAAGAACAGTGGTAATGGGATAATGTCTAAGATCACAACATCGGAAATATCAAGCAAATAAGTCAAAGTCATAGTATGCAGGCTGGTTTTATAATGATTTCTTCAAGCTCACTGAAACTACTAAAAGTCAATTGTTTTTTATTATATGAAATTCTTTTATCCCATTTTTGTGATTTTTATAAACATGTATGTTAAATCTTTTGATGATAGCTTGAGAATATAAAATTTACTCTAAAAAGTAAATATACCTAGACTCGTTTCTGGACTTTACCATCTTGTCATAGATGGCATGTAACTTGGTAATCCTAGTTGACATAGGCCATGGGATAGTGACAATATTATATGGTAGTAGGGAAACTGATTCAAATTTCCCCATGAGGTCAACACTGAATGTAATCATTCAATTTGATTCAGTTCTCATCCATTTTAGTTTGTGACCAGAATCATGGAAAAAATTAAGTTTGTGAACCAAGGTACTGTAGAAGGCAGTGCTGCCTACAGAGGTAGATAAATCTTAAGGAAGAATTAAATTTGGGGGAAGATGTTTAGGTGGCAATGATTTCACTTTGAATTTGTAGGAGAAAATCTGGTTGTGATACATAGGGGTAAAATGAAAATGAAATGTTCACACAGAGAGATATTTGGGTTAGAGATGAAGATTTAGTACCACCTGGTACTACTTAGGTAATAGTCGAGGATATGAAGGTGAGTGTCATCTCTGTTGGAGACTACTAGAAAGGTGTCTTTAAAGATAGAAAAGAAAGGATATCCAAAGAAAAATAAAAAAGGAATAAAAATAAGATGGGTAATTCTAATCAAATAGTCTCATGAAGCTGAATGAAGAAAGAATTTCATGAAAGAAATGATAATCCCTTCAGAATATGGTTACAGTGTTTCTGATTCCAGGTGATTTTGAGGAAGATACTGTTAAATCAGAAAAAGCCAATTAACCTATTTGCTTGTTTCATGGTACAGAGAGTCTATATCTGCTTAAATGCTCATGCCTCCAAGTTGAATCTTGACAAGTGGTCAAAGGATATGGATATGTTAAGGGACTTTTCATGCAGCATTGGCAATCAGTACTGTGAATGTTTAGCAGTGCAAATCATATAAGTGCTCAGTGGCCTTAGCGCCAGCAGTAATGTCCTAACTAGACTATTCCTGAACTCTCTCTCACATTAGTTGTCTTCCCTGGTACCAAGATTTTCTTGAGAGTTGCCCAATATATGAACTGTTTTTCTATCCTTCTGTTAATGCTGTGAACTAAAACATATCCTTCAAGCAAATTCCTTTTCTGCTAGAATTTTTTTTTTAAAGTTTTGGGGACTGCTTAAATGAGACCGACATTCACCTGAAATGTGGTTCGTGTCAAGACCGATGATACCAAACTAATACCAACAAGACAAATAAGAGTTTATTACTCACACTAAGAAGCTTGCTAGAAAGCCAGTGCTGGCGCACAAGCCACATGACACTGACTGGAGAGAGTGCAGAAAGGAAACTAGCTTGGCCTTTATGGTGGTGAAGAGCACAGCTGGTTGAAGATTCCCATGTGCAGTGACCTAAATTGCATAGTTTGACCTTCTCACAAGTACAAAGGAAGTAAGCAGCTAGGCTTATATCATCTTGGTCAAAACTAGGGTGAAGGGGAAAAGAGTTGGTGGAGCTTAAAAGTTGTTAGGAGTAAAACATAAAAAAAATAGAGGGCCGGTGAGATGGCTCAGTGGTGTAAGCCTCTGCCTGGCAAGCGTGAGGTCCTGAGTTTGACACCTGGTACCCACATAATGGAGAAAAAGGGGCTGGTGATATCGCTCAGTGGCACCAGTGCCTGCTGCCAGATGTGATGTCCTGAGTTCAACTCCCGGTATCTACACACACACAAAAAAAATAGAGTTAGACTTTTTGTTAGAGTAATAATTAAAAGTATGTTATCCCATAACGAATCAAACTTACCAAAATTCTATTGACTATCATCCAAGGGAGTAAAGGAAGGCTGCACACATTTATCTAAACTGTTACTAGTAAAGTCAGTTTTGTGTAAAAGGGATACGAATTAAATGTCGGCCCTTCCCATATTAAATCATTTGGCAACAGTTATTTCATCCCTTTTGCTTTAATTCAATTGTTTGTAAAAAGGAGTCTTCAGTCTTGATGGGATCATGTGAGAACATCTTGTTCTCAGTTGGGGCAAACAATAGCAGCAGCATTGGCCAAAAATTAAGACTATCATCATAGGAGTGAAAAAGGTCATCTTTAAAATTTCCACTCTACCATTTATTAATATAATCGTCTTCAGCAAATGGATTTAACCTCTTAAGATAATCTATTTCTTCATCTAAAGTGAAAATAACAACACTACTGTTAAGAAACATTGGAGTCTAAATGTGACAACATACTGAGTTTGGAATAAGTATTCATTAAATCTCAATTGTTAGTATTCTATTCAATAAATGGATCCAACTCCACTAGAACTGTAAAATTTACTGAAGATAACTGATGTGGCATTAGATTTCATGGTGCAAAACACATAGAGAATTCTTAATCAAATTGCTTATTTCTTGTCTTTCTGCCACAGATAACAAATTCATTCTATGAATTATTATAAATTAATTCTTCTCCTTTACTCTAATATTCTAATACACAGATAAAAGTCCAGATTTCATCATTGGAATGACAATTTATTATCCTCCAATATATTCAGGGGAGAGGTTTCCATATGACAAGTGACTTACCTTATTATTAATTCAACGAAGCATATCTCCTTTTAGAAGAGTGTAAGTCTCCTAAAATAATGAATATGCATAAGTAGTACTATGTAGGAATTATGCATACTTTATGAGCTTATGGAGAGAATTAAAGTGTATAATTTCTGTAAAGAACCTGCATCAATACCATACTCAGGTGAAAAATTCATATTAGTAATTTGTATTAATTAATTTGTATTAATTAGTAATTTGTATTAGTAATTTGTATTAATTAATCCCTTTCGTGCTGTAAGAATCTACTTCATATATTTCCAGGGTAGTATTTAATCTTATAATGGATCTAAAAATTTTTAAATTCTATTGGTTAAAATTATTTCTCATTTGTGATCCTAGTTTATTTACTAAACTTCAAATGCTAATTTAAATTTTATACAATTCAAGGTATAGTGAAATATTTATTTAAAACTATATTGGGGGGCCAGTGAGATGGCTCAGCAGCATAAGCGCCTGCCCGGCAAGCGCGAGGGCCCAAGTTCGACTCCCGGAACCCACATACGAAAAAGGGGCCAGTGATATCGCTCAGCGGCACGGGTGCCTGCTGGCGTGCGAGGTCCTGAGGTCGACCCCCCAGTACCCACAAAAAAAAGAAACTATATTAGGGGGTTGGTGATACAGCTCAGCAGCATAAGCACCTGCCTGGCAAGCGTGAGGTCCTGTGTTCAACTCCTGGTACCTGCACATAAAAAAAAAATTTTTTTTTAATATATATATATATATATCAAGATAACTATAGTGATATGATATATTATTCTGGGCTTTTAAAATCTTAATTAGTGTTTCAATTTTTCTTTTTTTCTTAATACATATGAAATATAATATAAGTTAGAAAAGTTATAAAATATTTACAGTATTTTAAAAGTTATAAAAAGGCATAAAATATTTATTTCTAGATCCAATATACTATATGATTTTTATTCTATCTAGAACATCTAAGTCTATACCACAAGCAATATCTTTAACTTGTTAACCTTTAAATGTTTCGAGGACTTCATTAATTATTTATCGTTTTGAAATAAACTGAACAATTTCAGGAATATTGTGACAGAATACTTAAAAATTATAACCATCTGTCTTTAACAAAACAAAAATAGCCAGGCTTGCACATTCATTTCTACAAGTTTAAATTATCTACTAAT
The DNA here is from genome assembly GCA_028451465.1 of Erethizon dorsatum. Classification (NCBI taxonomy): domain Eukaryota; kingdom Metazoa; phylum Chordata; class Mammalia; order Rodentia; family Erethizontidae; genus Erethizon; species Erethizon dorsatum. The sequence goes on from CM051832.1 coordinate 72,568,958, forward strand.
AGTGATTCCTAAATAAAATCTCACAGTCCTTTTTTTCTACCTAAAGTAAGAAAATAGGTGTAGGCTAAGTAGCTGGAGGAAAAAAGGCAGCAAATGTATTATTCTTACATTGATAATATTCAAAAATGCACTTTCTATCTTATCCACCTTACAATGGAAAAACAAAGAAAGCACTGGGATAGTTTTGAAAGAAAAACTATTGATTTAACGTAAAAGCCTCTTAGGTCAAAGTAGAGGTGAACATGCACTAAGGCTAAGATGACGCAAGATGGACAGGGGACAATGTTTGGTGGGCAGTTTCCACCACGAAACGCAGCCTTTTTTGAACAAGCAGCCAATCACTGTCCCTACATTTCTGTGCGTTCAGAAAGATTTCTGTGTTTTTATCAGAGAATGAGTACTCTACTAAAACATTGGTAAGGAAGAAAAGTGTTTCCTAAGTAGGCTTGAATCTAGGTTGAAAAGTAAAAACTTGTAAAGTGGACACACACACAATAAAAGACATAGGAACTATTTACAGAACAAGCAGTCCATAAGTGCAACATATAAATACATCGAGGCACTACAGTGCCTCATTTCTTTGAGCACCCACACTCAAGAGTGTGTCCTTTATCTACCTCTAATAAATTCTTCCCATGCCTCTTTAAAACAAAAAATAACTAAATAAATAAATAATAAATAAAAGCACTACAGAGTATGTAAATCATGATCATGCGCTGAAGCAATGTTTTAGAGACTCAGAAGCTACTCAGTAAATATTTGTGGATTTTAATTACATGGCTATCTTCCTAAATTACTTTGATCCTAATTTGTAAAGTTAGATATATTTCTCCACAAATAGGAATGGGAAACAACTCTTTCACATAGTCACCATGGCCCAGAATAGCTGATGGTTTTCCAACGAGTTTGACTAAAAGAACCTAATGGAATCTAGGTCAAATGTGAAACTAGTTGATAGAAGAAGGTCTTCTCTGAATTCTAGGGCGGCTTCAAGATTTCAAAGGCTTTGTGAGAAACATAAAATATCACCTTTAGCGAAAATTCCTCAGATTTACAACAGGAGCAGGGGCTATGTACCCCAGCCAATGGCTGCCTATTTCACATTATAAGGACCACTTGCGCTTGCTTTTTAAAACAGTTGTTCCAACCTCCATTTGAGACATCCTGCACTGCAAAGATGAAATTTTAGGAATTGCGTCTTGTTCCTTTTTGTGTGGGGGGGGGGTACCGGGGCTCTACCTCAGGACCTCGTTCGCCAGTAGGCGCCCATGCCGCTGAGCGATATCACCGGCCCTTTTTTCATATGTGGGTTGCGGGAGTTGAACTGGAGCCCCCTCTTGCCAGGCAGGCGCTTACACCGCTGAGCCATCTCACCGGCCCACTCTTGTTCTTTACAGCTTTGTGAATTGATTATTTATTCACCTTGTCTGAATTTGGTTTGTATTTATATTGATTTAAACTCCATTCTGCAAATAAAATGCATAGAGATTTCTGCCAGTAGAGTTGCAGTTCCTCTGTCTTCTGAGATGTGTGGGAGCATGTTACCTGAGTTGTTACAGCTCACGTTCCACAGTCATACAGAGAGGTTCCTGATGCTAAAGCCAGCACAGAGAGAAGGTAAACTAAAAAGAATCCCAGAGAAATGGAGTCAGAGCTATGATTTTGTGGCCCAATGTGATTGTTATTTAGAGCGGTTTGAGAGGAGTTTTTGCTATTAACAGGAAAAAGCATCCTCATACAGGGTGCTTTAGGACAGCTCTACCTCTACCAGCCTTTGAGAGGTCAACGTGCACAAACTTACAGAAAACTGAAAAGTACGTGGAAGAGCTAAGTACCAATGTTTCATTTGTTTTCCTGTAAGACTTGAGCCAGTCATTTCACCTTCTGGTCTTACAATTTCTTACTCTAGTGAGAACATTATTCACCGTAAAACAAATTTCGGGATAATGAAATAGCCTGTGTATTGCAATATTAATTTTTATAATTTATAATATTATACAGATATAGGCTCTTTTGGTTAGGCAAGGCTAGATTAGCGCTTTCATATGTTGACTTTGCCAAATCTAAATACATTTGTCTCATGACTATAGAATGAGCCTCTTTGCTCATTCATTTGCAATCATCAAAACATCCCCAATCTTAAAAAGAAGCAAGATGACAACCTCTAGTATAGAAAAAACAAAGTGGGAGGTAGGTAGAAAAAATGTAGCTTGAGAAACAACATAAAATGTTTTCAAAATTAAATTGCTATTCTATAACATTTATCAAAAAAATCCCAAAGATGTCTCTCTTCTTCGGAAAAAAATTGTTAAGTTCTTAATGCCATTGCCTGCGTGCATGCTACATTTTTCCTGCCTTTGTTCCACAGAGTTGTTAACATAGCAGATGAAAACTCATAGATTAATGTTGTTTCATCACCATATTTGGACAATTTACATCACTACATAGCACAGCAAGAGCTCTGCCACCACAGTTTTGCTTTTCTATTTACAGGTGAACTACCAACATTTCATTCAGATCTTCAGAATAGTCATTCAGATTTGGCTGTGGACAAAAATCTAACAAACAAATAAATATTGGGATTTCTAGTTTCTCAATCCAGAACTGTGTCAGGAGAATTTCTAAAATCGCCAGGTGTGATGGCACAAGACAGTAATCTGAGCACTTGGGAGGCTGAGGTAGGAGGATCACTGAGATTTCAACACCAGCCTGGGCTACATAGTGAGTCAAGGACAACCTGAACTACATAGTGAGACACTGTCACACACACACACACACACACGTACACACACACACACACACACACACAGTTTCTAAGCTCTTTCTCTCATTTTGCCCTGTATATATCTTTATGGAACATAATTTTCAAAGTGTATAGTTTTCCAATAAAACAGTTAAGTAACTCTGTCATTTTGGAGATAACTCACAAAAGATTAAACAAAACATTAATATCACAGTATAAAGGAGATATATCAGAATCTAAATAAATGTTTATGACTCCACTTGAGGAAGGTTAGATGTCATCCTGGCAATAGTCTGTCATATTACTGGGACATCCTAGAGTTCAATGTAGGATTTCTTCATAGCTTAAGGTACTATAGTTTAGTATACCTTAATTTTCTTTGTACCTTATTCCTTCAATTATTTTGAGTTATACTAAAATTGTAAAAGAATTTCAGTTATTTGAATTTAAGACTGACAATTGATTTAAATAGGACATAATTTTTTGAGTTTTTCCTAATTAATACTTTAAATATATACACATAAATGTAATCCTTAATAGACCCATAGTTTCATAAATTTTATAGAATTTAAAGAAGCCTGGAATGAATAATTTTAGCTAATTTTTACATAACTTTTATCTTAGGACAAACATATAATACTAGGACAGACGCTGTTTTAATAATTTAAGATTTCTGTATCAAATTCGTCATATTCCCCAAAATCATTTCATAGCATATTCTGAATAGTATCATGTGAATAATATTGTTAAATTCACTTCATGTTAAAAATCTAGGGCCGGTGAGATGGCTCAGCGGCTTAAGCGCCTGCCCGGCAAGCGTGAGGGCCCGAGTTCGACTCCCGGAACCCACATACGAAAAAGGGGCCGGTGATATCGCTCAGCGGCACGGGCGCCTGCTGGCGCGCGAGGTCCTGAGGTCGACCCCCCCGGTACCCACAAAAAAAAAAAAATCTAATATATATATATATATATATATATATATATATATATATGTAATACATATATTTTTAGGCAATAAGAAAAATTAAAACTAATACTTTTAATTTTATGGAATTTAGGAAATCTATCACTGCTGTTAAAGAGGTTACTTAAAAAATCAAGTAGATTAAAGATCAGAACATTATAAAAGGTGATATCTGAATTAGTGTGTGAAAACTTTGAAAAGATCACTTCATTGTTTGACAAAATAAATATTATAATCTATGGAAAGAGACTATGACTTTTGAAAATATTTGAAGCATTCAGATGTATTTATATAATATATGGGATTTAGCAATATCAGCAGTACAGCTGAACAGATATGTGAATTATTGTTACTGAAAATATCTGACATAATTGAAATATATAAATATATTTAGAAGTATTGATCTATATGCATGTAATTTTAAAGTTAATTTCTGAACATTTATAATGAAAAAACCATATATATTCATATATATATATTCATTTTCATATGTATAAACCATATATATATTATTCATATTCTGTAGAGCTCAGACAAAAAGTGAAAAAGCTAGAAGGCTTTCAGGAGCCAAAACCATACTTCTACCAAAACCTGAAAACTTATGTGACTAATTTGAAGTCTATAGGATATTGAGAACAGGTTCTAGAGACTATGTCTACTCAGTATTAGAAACTTAATAAAAGACACCAATATAAAGCTGAAACCTTGCATAACTTTTGGTCCTTGAAGGATTGCAGTCTCAGTGAAATGATGAACAAGAAGTAAATTCCACTTTAAAAGATAATCATCTGTCATGAACATGATATTGAATTGATGCTAGAGGATATTTCCTAAGAATGTGTAACTGCAAAATTAACATACTGAAAGGTTTTCACCCAAATTCATACTGAGTATATGTTCTGAAAAACATTAAACAAATGTTTTGATTTGAAATGCCACTTACTTGGTAAGCAGAAATGAAACTAAATACTCTGGAAAGAAACTACATTTCTATCTCCTTTTTAAATTTCTTTTCAACATAATGAATATCTTACATTCAGTTTCTCCCAAATATTCCATGAAACGATACTCCATGTGTGAAATCTGACTATAAAGAGGGAAATATTCACAGTACCACATCAAAATCAGATATAAAATTTACCAGACACATGGTATAAAGTAACTATGTATAACTCTGTATAATGTTTTAAAAAATAAGGCCTCAGGCAAGAAACAAGAAATCATATTTGTGAAATAACAAAATAGAAATTTTGAAATAAATAATAAAATAATTTAGCTTAAGGGCCAGTAATATGGCTCAGTGGCATAAGTTCCTGCCTGGCAAGTGCAAGGTCCTCAGTTCGACTCCCAGTACCCACATAAAAAGAAAAAAGGAGCCAGTGATATTGCTCAGTGGCACAAGCACCTACTGGCAAGCGTGAGGTACTGAGTTTGACCCCTAGTACCCACATAAAAAAAAATGTAATAATAATAATAATAATTTAGCTTAATGGTCTCTGTAAGAATTTAAAAGCAAATTAAATGCAGCAAAAAAAGAGTTAATCAAGGAAACAGAACACAATAAATTATGCAGAATGCTACCAAAAATGATAATTTTAAGAAAACTATGAAAAGCATCACAGAAAGTATCAAGATAGAATTTGCACTATCATGTGTTTCTTGGGTGGCCAGAGGCAATAAAAGAGAGAGAATCTAAGACAATAAATAAAAAAATTAATTGGGAGAATAATTGCTTGAAATTTTCTACAATTATAAGGACAAGAAAACAAATCAAATCCCAAAAAATCGAAGCTACACAGAATGAAGACAGAGCATTACTCTATGAAAATTTTGTAGACGTAATTTTTATTATCATAAAATAGCAGATAAAGATGTAATATGAAATGTGGCTGTTTCAATGAAGAATTTCTTTCAAAATCAAGTATCATGCTTCAAAACCAAAGTTATTAGCACATACATATTTCGCTAAATACAAATATACTCTGTAAACAGTTTTTCCCATCACCCACACTCTGAACTAATAAGAAGTGTAATAAAATAGTTTAGTTTCTACCCTCTCTATTTGGCAAAGACAGCCATGGTATAAGTTCCATCCCATTCTCTTTCTTTATGGAGGAGATCTCTGTGGGCAATCCCTTTATATCCCCCCATCTGTCATGCCAGTGCAATGTGGGACTTAAAAGGAAGAAAATCTGGTCATGCGAAATTTGGAACCAGAGAAACATGAGTGAAAAGAGACTCAGATTTTTGGCTTCAAAATGGAAGAATGGAGACAGCAGATCCTCTTGAGAACAGCTATCCCCTGTAAATTTTCACTAGTTGAATAGAGATGGTAACAGAAAAATAACCAAGTACTTTGTACTCAATTGTGTCCCTCCAAGTATGTAACTTGAAGCCCTAACTCTCGTGGACGTGTAATTACGGTAGGGCATTTAAGTGAAAGGTTAAGTTTAAATGAGAACATGAGGCATAGCCCTGATCAGATGAAATTAGTGTTCTTATAAAAGAAGAAAGAACAACAAAGATCTCTTCCTTTTTTCCATGTGAGGACAAAGTGAGGAAGCATTAGTTTACAAGCGAACGAGTGTTGTCACACCGGAAAGGGAATCAGCTAGCACCTTAATTATGAACTTCTCAGACTTCAGAACTGGAGGAAAAAAAATTTTTGTTGTTTAAGCCAACCAGTATAGTGTATGGTTGCTATGGCAACCTAAGCCATCTAATACACCGTGAGTAGAAATTGAATATCAGCATCCATAGAAATCAGGTAAAATTCCCGGGGAATGTAATGCAGGGAGCCATTGCAAGTTGATTTAATTTTATCAGAAGTATTTCCCTGAGCCAAACCTGCTTTGAAAGGGGACGTGTGTGTTTTTGCTATGCAACATTTTAGTGCTGCCTCAATCTTGACGCTGCCAGTTTAAAAATGCTCCTCACTTCTTTGGAAATTTTTCTCTTTACTTCATTGTAATGTTAGGTTGAATTGGTTTTTTTAAAAAAAAATTTAAAGTGTACATAAAAATAAAAATTTAAAACACGGCTTTTGGAGATATGGAAAAATTTTGTTACTATCAAATAAGAAACCAAACATCTCAGTGCTGAGCACTAAACTGTACACTGATAATTCTGAGGTGAATAAGCATAGTCCCTATGAATCAGGCTTAACATTTCAAGCTTGAGAATAAATCTAAGGATAAAACTGACTAGGAAGTGAACATCAGAAAGAAATGGTCCCCAGAATCAGTGAATGCAGAAAGGATATTTGTATAAGGAACTCTAGGAAACTAGAAATGTTTTCTAAATAATCACAAAAAAATACATGGAATGTTTTACCAGCTTTATAAGTATGAAATGAAGTGAAAACAAAGTTTAAATAATAAGGAGCATATTTGGTGTTAGCTGATGAAGATAGAATCGAAGAGAGATCAGGCAGCATTCTGAGCTAAAGTGAAAAGTAATCTGCTTTCAGTGTGATAATCCTCAACATCAACCTGGGGCCAGCATGGTGGATTAAAGGAGTAGTTCAGCTGTGAACTCTATTTCAAATATCATCAAGTATTTTGAAATTTCTTATGTATTTGTTAAACACAAATATTTGTGCATTTTTTCTGCGTGTAAAGCCACATAAGGCATAAAATGAGAGCCTATCCCTTAGGATGCATTTTCTCAGGTTGAAGAGATTTGATACCCTACAATGGAAATAAATAATAAACAATGGGATTTTTTTTAATAATTCAGAGCCAGAAAGTCTAAACCATGAATACCAAGTCATCCTGAAGATAGCTCCTAAATAAGCCTTACTGATTTTGGAGATTAGGTTTAAAATAAGATTGAATAAAACCAGCAACTTGCTGAATGGAGCTGGGGGAGGAAATTAGGCTTTTTTTTTTTAATCAATAAGGCAGGAATCTTGACTCTTTAACATTGGTTCCCACAAATCTGAACAAGGAAAAAGATTTCAAATTACTTGTGGACCACACAATCACAGAATGGGACACTTCTAAAGAGGAGGCAGGCCCTTTAAGGAGACAGAGTTGTTCCCGTGGTGAGTGGTTAGCAAGGTTCATAGCCTTGAAAGACAGGAAAAGGTCATCTGGAATTGAATCTGGCAAAGGCCAGTAGGGAAGCAAGTATAACTCGCTGGGTAGTATGGAAATTCTGAAATTAAAACTCACATCAGGGCCGGTGAGATGGCTCAGAGGTGTAAGCGCCTGCCTTGCAAGCGCGAGGGCCCGAGTTTGACTCCCGGAACCCACATACGAAAAAGGGGCCGGTGATATCGCTCAGTGGCACGGGTGCCTGTTGGCACGCGAGGTCCTGAGGTCGTCCCCCTGGTACCCACAAAAAAAAAAAAAAAAAAAAAACTCACATCAGCTTATATTCCTTAGCACAATGTACTCCAGCTTGTCTAAATTTTCACAAATGTCAGAACTTCCTTGTAGAGAGCCATAAATGACCCAGCTTCGCATCTGAGCATGCACTCCCTCCGCCCATCCTGATCCTACGTCACCCATTAGACCCTCCCACTGCTTCCCTCAAAGAGATATAAGCCTTGGCACTTCCTCAATAAACTCTCTCTCTCGCCCTCGCCTTCAAACTGCATATGTGTTTTTCTTCATCCCCATACTGTCTCTTGGGCTATGCGTTCCTGCCCCTGGGAGCTCTGCTGGTCGGAGCCTCCGCGGGTCACGACATTTTGGCGCCCAACGTGGGGCTCGAGAACGACAGGTTCTATGAGGGATCACCCTACAAAGGTTTAAAAGAGTGCCCGGCCGGCCTTTGACCCATCCATGAGGACTCCCCCTGAGTGATCCGCACGAGGACTTCTCTCTCTCCTCTCTCGTCTGAATCACGGTAAGCATTTTCATACTGTAGGGTGTAACATGTGACAGAATCTCAGTGAACATGAGCTCTTTGTCTCAGGGCTCTCCCAGGCCCTCAAAGCCCGGGGAGTCAAAATCAAACAATCCCACCTAACTGCCTACTTTGAGTTTATAAATAAAATCTGCCCTTGGTTTCCACTGGAGGGTACAATCAATGTGAAGGTTTGGAGCCATGTGGGTTATGCACTCCAAGATTACTACCAGGTCTTCGGACCTGAAAAAGTCCTCGTGACTGCCTTCGCATATTGGACATTAATTTCTGAATTGTTACAGGCTCGCCCTTCCGATCCCCACATAGCACAAACTATAGCTCAAGCTGAGGCTTCCCTTTGTTCTCATTCCCCCCATCATAGCCCCCCTGCCTCCATGATTCTTGACATACCTGAGGACCAACATGGCTGCCTGTCCCCTACCCCGTCTCTTACTGCTTCCGCCCTTCCACATGGAGATGATCCTCCATCTTGTAGGAGTGATCCCCAATCATGCGGACACCCTGAGCAACCGCCATCTTGTGGCGCACCACCATTTTCCTACCCTAACCTCCCACCACCGCCCACTTCCACCCTCTACAACTCCCCTCCGCCATCTTGCACCAAACTGCTGCCGCCATTTTCTGCTCCCGATTCCACTCACTCCGGCCCTTTGCCCTCTGCCCCCCCTTTCACAGCCCCTGCATTCCTTGTTAACTTCCCTCCCTTCTACCCCCCATCTCCTGCTTCCCCTGACTCTGATGCCTTCATGGCCTGACTTATGACTCGCATTGCTGACCTTGAACAAACTGCCGATAAGTTACATCAAACATTTAAACTTCAGCTATCCCAATCCCGTACTCTTCCTCCTAACAAACCTAACCCTCCTCCAACCTCCCCTCTTGACAAACCACACCTCGCTTTCCCCATCACGGAGGTACAACAACCCACTATTGAGGGACAACCGGCCCCTCCCCCTCAACGAGCCAGAGTTCCTTTCCCCCTAAACTCTCTCAAAGAACTTAAAATGGCGGTCACTCAATATGGCCCCACTGCCACCTTGAATTTTGGCACCCCGTATATATATGCCCCCTTGGCACCCGGGGCCATGCCTGGTGTGTCGACCCTTTTCACACCTATTGCCCAAAATGGGGATGTGAATCAAACATCGAGGAAAATTGGTGGAAAATTTCTTCCCCAGACCCAGATATCAAAATCATCCCTAGAAGTTGCACATGGTGTCTCCAAGGAGAACAAAAAGCTAAGGCCAAATGCCCAGGGTGCAATAGATACAGATGCACCCCAGACCCCTGTGATAACTTTACTGTCGCTATCACCAACCCTGATGATTCTACATGGTTTCAAGGCAAAACATGGGGGCTACGCTTGTATTCCCCAGGAATCAACCCTATGACATTCTTCCACATCATAAAGACGACCCCTCAAAAAAAACACACACCAAAGGCCCCACCCACCAAAACTCACTTCTCCTCACCCCAGACCACCACCTCCCCTCTGCCCTCCACCAACCTCACCCGACCTTCTCATTTGTCCGTCATGCCCCCAAACACCCCTCCCTTCCCCCAGTTCATGTCTTCATCCTCTGACCTTGTCAAAATGGTCCAATCCATGGCTCTCTGGCTCAATGCCTCCCAGCCTAACCTCACCGCCCCATCCTGTTGGCTTTGTTTACAAGCTACTCCCCCATTCTACCACCCTTACGCCACATCTAACGCCACCATTAGCCCTCAAGACCGGTCTTCATCCTCTAAACACCCCAACCTAATACTATCCGTACCCTTCTCCAGCATGGAGGGCTCCGGTACCTGCGCTAGTGGTTCCCCTATGACCACCCTGAGGTCACCCTGCTCTACCCTATACCCCCTCAATGACTCCAACACCTTTCTCTCTGTTACGCCCCCTACATATTGGCTATGTCAAAAGACTGGATTATCTACACAAATATCTATTAAGGTAATCCGAGAAAAACAAGATCTATGTGTCACCGTTGCTATCCTCCCACACATCACCTTTCACCCAGCAAACTATCCCCTCACCCTCGATCCTGACCCCAGAGATCCACCCCTAACTTTATCCCACCTTCGCAAAAAACGTGAGGTCTTCACCACCACCATTCTTCTCATCCTCGGAACCGCATCAGGAATCGCCCTTGGGTCCACGGCTTTGGCCCTTGGACAAACCCAATATAATATCATCTTACAGGCCGTTGACCAAGACCTAAAAAATGTTGAAACCTCTATTCACGCCCTACAAACATCACTAACCTCCCTGTCTGAAGTTGTTCTCCAAAACAGGCGTGGCTTGGATCTTCTTTTCCTCAAGGAAGGTGGCCTTTGTGCGGCCCTCAAAGAAGAATGCTGTTTCTATACTGACTCCTCCGGCGTGGTCTTACACGCTATGGATAAATTAAATGATGCCCTAAAAAAGAGAGAAATAGCCAGAACACAAGCCTTATTCCCCAACACTTGGTTCTCAACTGTTCTCCCCTACCTTGCCCCCTTCTTAGGCCCCCTTATAGTTTTGGTCCTCGTTTTGGCTCTTGGTCCTCTCCTATTTAGGAGACTTATCGCCTCCGTCAAAATGGCCCTTGCTCCTGTGTGGGAAAGACCTCTCCAAGTTCATTATCAGCGTCTAGCTATGGCAGACGCTGATAAATACAAACAAGCTGAACCCTATGATGATATTGAGGCCCCAGCATATAAGAATGTTGGCCAATGACGGGTAAGATGGAGTTACAAGTCACTAGCACTCTCAGGACCACCTAAGACAGAGCCCCACTCTTCGCCGGGACGCTGGCGATGCTAGTGGTCAGCTCAATGATGGGTAAGGCCTGAAAAATCAAATGCATAAAAACTAAAAAAGACTTGCAGTAACCTCCACAACCTAAGACAGGCCACATTCAGGGTCATACAAACACTCATGGTCGGCAATATTTTCTTTTGGAGAAAAAGGAGCATATGTAGAGAGCCATAAATGACCCAGCTTCGCGTCTGAGCATGCACTCCCTCCGCCCATCCTGATCCTACGTCACCCATTAGACCCTCCCACTGCTTCCCTCAAAGAGATATAAGCCTTGGCACTTCCTCAATAAACTCTCTCTCTCGCCCTCGCCTTCAAACTGCGTATGTGTTTTTCTTCATCCCCATACTGTCTCTCGGGCTACGTGTTCCTGCCCCTGGGAGCTCTGCTGGTCAGAGCCTCCGCGGGTCACGACACTTCCTTCCTTGTATGTCTGCACAATATTCCACTGTATAATGTACGCCATATTTTCTCCACCCATTTATCTGTCAATGGACATTTATGCTGTTTCCATACATTGGTCTTGTATTTTACAATAAACATAGGAGTGCAGATATCCTTTGAGATTCTGATTTCAATAACTGTGGGTATCTACCAAATTCAGGATTGCTGGATTATGTGGTAATTCTCTTTGAAATTTTTAAGGAGCCTTCCTACTGGTTCCATACGGATGATACCACTGAAATTTCCCACTAACAGTGTAAAAGTATTCCAATTTCTCCACATCCCTTGCCAACATGTAATTTTTTATAAAAGCCATCTTAACAGGTATATCATCAATAGTTGTGAGAAGATATTATAATAGTAATTTCAAATTGTTTATCAGTGATTTTAAACATTCTTCAGGAACTGTTGGTCACTTTTAAGTTCTCTTAGAAGAAATGACTATCCAAAAGATTTCTTATTTTTAATTTGGTTATTTGTAGGAAAAAAAGACAAATACTATATGATTCAAATAAATTCATAGAAGAAGAGAGTGCAATGATGATTTCCAGGGCCTGGGAGAGAGAAGAAATGAGGAGTCACTGCTCAATGGATATAAAGTTATAGATATAGGAGATTAGTGAGTGTTCTTATGACAATAAAAAAAAAAAACTACTTCTGAGGGAACATCATTAGATTTTTTCAGTAACAGCATTGTGGGACTTTGAGGAGAACTGAAGATACAGTGACCACATTTGGTGACTTCCACTGTCCCCAAAGAGGCCTTATTATATAGATCGAGAGAGAAGCCAAAGTAGCTGATACAGCATTTTTTCTTTTATTTTTGAAGGCAGGTCCTCAGGCTGAATATCATATCGTTTCAAACTAGAACTTCTCAAGTGAGTGTTCCTGATACAATTCTCTTAATGTCCTATATATCAATTTAATAATAAATTAAATTATATTTTATTGATCTAAAGTTATTCCAGATATTGACCTCCCATAAGGTGATTGAAAAATACTGTTGCTAAGTTTTCTCAGCACTGGGTTAAAAAAGGCTATACTAGAGTTATAAATAAATGTTGTATATGTTACAATCTAAGTATTATACAAAATTCATATATGTTGCATATACTTAAAAATGGGGAAATGGTGATTATCAGAGACACTGTATATCAGAAGCATGAATTCTTTCATCTAACTACATCTTACATGACGAAACCCGTGAAAGACATACAAGAATTTTACAGTAGATGAAAACAATTGACCACCATTCATTAGGTAGAAATTAGGAGTATTTCCAAATTCACTGTGACCTGCTCTTTTCTCATTTTCGGTCAACTTAATACATGCCTTCTCACAAACTCTGCTAGATACCCACAGAAAAATCAATTATGTGAATGTTCTAACTTTGGAAACTTCCTTGTTGTAAGAAGGTATTGTAGAGGGTAATAGGACTGGACATGATTGAAGGTAACTTTCACTAAAGTTGTTAGAACCCAAAATAATGTATACAAGCTTCTTGAGTCAAATAGCACACTAATTTCCTATGTGTGACTAATTTTCTGTTCAGTCACTTCAAGTAGGTGACAGAGTCATAAGAGAATCCAACTGTGAACTTGCACTGATTTCACCCATGTTGATTATTTGTCGATAGATTACTTTCAGGAAAATGACGTAGGCATTAACAATTGATCAAAGTTAGGTGACAGCCTTTCTCTATTTCTCCCAGAATGAGAAGATAATTGATAGAATCAGAACTCAATTTTAGGAGACTACTTTGACAAAGACTAGAGGAAGGATAACACAAATGGCAGTTGAGAAACAGTTATACTTCGTTATGGGACATAAGTGCTAGAATATAAAGATTTAAAATGATGTGAATGCTTTTTTCATGAGGAATTTATAATGAAGGATATAAATATATCTACATGCCAATTAGTAAATAAAAAGTCTTAAATGTAACATCACATATATTTTAAAGTCATTCAACAGGGAAAATTCAACTCCCCCGAGTAAAAGAAATAAAAATACATTTTCATGGCCTAAAAGACAGTCTAAAATATTCTCATTCTTTTTTATTCTTGAAGTCAGTACACAAAACTTCTTTTCCAGTTTAGGTATTATGGCTAAATTAAAGAGTTTATAGGATATGAATTTTTTTCCTTTCTGAGAAAATACATAAATTCTTTATATTCCTTTCCTTTTGTTCCACTGTTTTCTAGAAAGTAAATCAAGAGTCAATGTTACTAAGTTCTAGCCAAATTGATATGGGTAGAGAAATTCGTATGAATAGGAAAATGGGTTGGCTTCTCTGTTTCTTACATTCTATGAAATAGTCTTTATTAGGTTGAGGATAGAGCCACAAATTTGCAAGTTCTCTATGTGCTAGAAGAACCCTGAAGGTCACAGCACCAATATATTCTGGTTGGCATTAAATGTTGCAGTACTCCACCACACTGAGACTTTCCACTTATATATTAATTCACTACCTGAAGGAAGTACCGATGGTGAATTTCCTCAGTCACAATCCAATGGACTTAAAAAAAAAAAAAAAAAAAAAATATATATATATATATATATATATATATATATATATATAGCTTCAAACTTATTAGAAGTGACTATAGAAAATATTCTAATTTTATCTATTTTAAATGAGTAAATTAAAATTTATCTATCTTAATAAGAATTTACAAGTTAAATGGGAAATATGGTATAGAACTAAAATGCTGTTGTAAACAACTTCATACACAGCTAACTAAATATATTTGTATATGTCCCCAAAGGGAAAGAAGTAAATGAATCTAAGGTATTTAATTCAAAACAAAGATAACTTCAGACTAAGATGTTTTAGTTTAGTCATCCATTATTTCCTTTATGCTAGTGAAGTCTAGGAATTCCACTGTGTTCTAATCTGGGATCCTGGAAAACTGTGTTAACTAAGTACCAAATTAATACTTGCTCAGTTGAAAGCTAAAAGCCAGATTACAGAAGGCAGGACTCAGTTTAAATCTTCCTGTTGTCAGAATGAGCCTTGTGTTTTTTATTCATAGCCTGTGAACATAAATAGAGAATGGTATCCATGTCCTTGGAAAATTGTACAAACACGCTGATCCTCTACAGCGTCTCTCAAGCGACTATTACCATGTATCTCTGGAGCCCTGGAGGTGCCACTTTTAGTAAGTCATAGCATTGTTTCTCTTGTTATTTTTCCTGTCACTCACAAACTCCATCACAACTGCAAGAAACAGAAGAAAACCTGAGCTCCTCAGTTATTTGTCATAAGAAAACCTAATAAATTGAATCAGGTGATATTTCTTTTCAGATGCGTAATACTAATATCTGCCAAGAGAATCAGCCCTAAGTAAAATTTGCATCAATCTTATAATTTAAATATATACTGTACTTGTGAAGTACACATTGATTAGCTGGCTAGAAAGTAAAATATTCAGTCCAGTCAGTATTTTATATGAGAATCTGACAGGCTTTTGGCATAATGATCAATCATTTCCAAAGGCCATACTCTCAAATATTCACCATACATTACTTAAAAATGAATATGTAGCTCACAATTTTAATTATTATTCTCATTATTTGACTTTGTTGACAATTAGTCTAAATGGTATATGTTCCATGTCAGTGGCGTGATAGTGATACAGGAGAAAACATGTACACAAATATTGTTAAATCAAAATCATTAGAAATCACTAATTATAATTAGAAATCACCATTTCTCTTGCACATATCTTACTCACTTTCTTGTTGCTGGGACCCACAGTTTAAGGAGGAGAGGTTTATTTTGGCTCCCTTTTCAGTCTATAGTCAGCCAGCACCAAGGCAAGAAGGGAATGGTAGAAGTGGCCAACAGGGGAGAGTGGCTCATGTCATGGTGGCCAGGAAGCAGAGTGAAGGGAGGAGCCCAAGAGGGAGATACATCCTTCCAGGCCACACTTTCACTGACCCGCCTCTTCTGACTGAGCCTTAATTTGCAACAGCACACTCAGTGGCTGAACTCACCAGTGGATAAATCTACCAATGAGTACAGTGTCCCATGATCCAACCATCCTCCAAGAACCCTGCTTCTGAGCACGTGAGAGTTTTGGGGTATATTCCAGATCAAAAGCACAACATAATGTTTAAAACTATGCATTTCTTTGACTTGAAACCACAGGTTTCACAGAACAGAAATGGTAGTCCAAACATAGAAAATAGTAAATCTTTTAAAGGTAGCTTTAGAATAAGCATATTATAGCACATTTTATAACTACTTCAATATAGCAAGAAATAATTTAACAAGGACAACATAAACACAAAAAGCAATATTTTAATTTTGGACCAAGAAACTCCAGATAGCCATTTAATTGACTTTACCCAGCATAATTCTAGGAAATAGATTGTTATTATGTATAAGTAGATTTTAAGAAATAACTTTTTCTTTGGAAACTTAGTAAAGTTACATGGCTTTACATTTTCATGTGATGCTCAGGAGCCTGAGGTGGGAGGATTGCAAATTCAAGGCCAGCCTTGGGTACATAGCAAGACCTTGTCTTAAAAAAAAAAAATCTAAAAAGAAAAATTCAGTTGATAAGTACATTATTGAAGTAATTTATATAGCCACTTATAACCTCAATATATATATAATGCTTAATTAATACTTTAGGATTTATATCCAGTAATAATGTACCAGAACTATTCCCTGAAAATAGTCAAGTCATATATTCTTTGAAGCTTGTCAACCCAGATACCTCTCAGTATGGACATGAACCATGTGCCCTTTGTAACTTTTAGTATATTGAAAAATGATCAGTTCAGAATTTAAGACTTTAAATTGCACTAAAGCATCTATAAGAAACTATATATTTTATATTATATATACTCTAAAAATTAAAACTATTGCTGTTAGTATATTATATAATATCTCCTCTTTGGTAAACTATGGAAATTAATTCTCTACATACTACCAGGGAAATTTGGATTTTTCTCAAACAGCAGATTTTTTTTTTTTTAATGTGGGTACCAGGAATCGACCTCAGGACCTCGCACTTGCCAGCAAGTACTTGTGCCACTGAACAATATCACCAGCCCTTTTTTTTCCTTTATGTGGGTTCTGGGAGTCAAACTCAGGACCTCACACTTGCCAGGCAGGCACTTATGCCGCTGAGCCATCTCACCGGCCCTCAAACAGTGGATTTATGTTAATCTTACATGTACTAAGTGTCTCTCAACTGGTTGCTTTCATCTCTTTCTTTTAGTTTCAGTCATCTTGAGAAAACATACAAGGCTTAATGCATTAGATTTTTCAGTATTAACCTTAGCTTTACCTTCACCATTAAATGATGTATGTTAATTTTTCCTAATTCCATCAAATTGTCATGTTTGCATTTCTTAATGAAACATAATTGTATTTAGTCATTCTGAAAATAGTTCCAAATCCCATGAATTTAATTACAAAATATTTTTAAATGTCTAACAGCTTTGTTAATATAAAATTCATGTAGAGTGAATTGCTCATAGCTAAAGTATACAATTTGACAGATTTTTCACGTGCATATACATCTATAAGACTGTGCCCACAATTTATATAATGAACATATCCATCTCCTCCCAGATTTTCTTCATGATTTTTGTTATCCTGCTTTCTAATCTTGCCTAACTCTCTGCCATTATGCATTTCTCTAAAATGTTATGTAAGATCCAACAGTATATCCTCTATTTTTCATCACATCTTCATTCAGCATGATTGAGAGTCAACTTTGTTGCTACTAAAATCAAACATTACTTCATTTTATTGGTATATAGTACTCCACTTTATTATTCATTTACCTCTTGGTGGTCATTTAGATTTTTTTTTCCAATTTGAGACTATTACAAGTAAAGCTGATATGTATATCCATACACAGATCTGTGTACAGATACATATTTTTATTTCTCTTGGGTGATGAGTTTAGAGTGGAATGACTGGAACATATGGTAGGTCCAGGTTGGAATAGTTGAGAAAGTGTGAAACTCATTTTCAAGTTTAGCCTTACCATTTTATATTCCCTCCAGAAAGTAGAGAGTTTCAGTTCTCCACATCCTTGGCACGGTTGGTACGGTCAATTTTTTTGTTTAATGTAAGCCATATACAAAGTGAGTAGTGATAAGTAGTCATGATTTAATTAATATTCTGCTAATGACTAGTGATGTTCAGAGTCTCTTCATGTATGTATTTTTCACACATGTATATTCTCTTGTAAAATGTCTTTTCAAATATTTTCCTTTTTAAATTTGTTCCTTATCTTACTTCAGAGCCTTGAGAACTTCAAAATTATTGTGAATACTATTCCTTTATATATACATTGAAAGAGATTCTCCCTGTATATGGATTGTCTTTTCATTCCCTTGACAATGGTTTCCCAAGAGAAGTAGCTTTTATTTTAGCTTAATTTTGTTAAGTTTGGTGTATCTATTTTACATTATTAATTATATTTCTGGTGTTATGTTTAAGAAATCTTTGTTTAAACCAAGGTCACAAAGATTTTCTCTTATGTTTATTCCTAGAAGCTATAAAGGTTTGATTTTTACATTTTGTTTTATGATCCATTTTGAGATAATTGTTTGTATAATTTTGAGACATGGTTTTAAATTTATATTTTCCATACAAATATCCAATTGTTGTAGCATTATATTTTGAAAAGACCATCTTTTTGCCACAGAATTTTTTATTCACCTTGGTTAAAATCAGTTGTCCATACATGCTATAGGCTGAATTTTTGTGTTCTCCCAAAATTTGTATGTTGAAACTGTCATCAGTGTGGTGGGATTAAGATGATGCATTTAAGAAGTGATTAAGTCAAGAAGGTGGAGCCCTCATGAATAGGTCTAATGCACTTATAAAAGAGGCCATATAGAGATTCTTCGCACTTCTCTATCAAATGAGGATGCAGCAAGAAGACAGCTGTCCGTTAACCAAAAATCTAGCATCTTAATCTTTGACTTATCTGACCTTCAAAACTGTCAGAGATAAATTTCTCTTATTTTTAAGCTGACCAATCTATGGTAGATTGTTATGGCAGTACAAATGTACTGGGCTGGTGAGATGGCTCAGCGGCGTAAGCGCCTGCCTGGCAAGCACGAGGGCCTGAGTTCCACTCCTGGAACCCGCATACGAAAAAAGGGCCGGTGATATCGCTCAGCAGCACGGGCGCCTGCTGGTGCGTGAGGTCCTGAGGTTGACCCCCGGTACCCACAAAAAATAAATAAATAAATAAATAAAAAGTACAAATGTACTAAGAAAATAAATGATTAATTTGTTCCAGGGTTCTCCTCTTTCCTATTTATCCATTTGTCTATTCTGAGTCAAATAGTACACTATTTTGTTTACTGTCCCTTTTATTCTCAAAATAGAGTTGTGTTAGTCCTCCAATTTTGTTCTCATTTTTTAGTAAAAAAGAAATGACTCTTTATTTTACCCTTTATTTACCCATTTAACTAAAATGCAAAGGAAATGACTATTTCACCCTTTATTTACCCATTTAAACAAAATGTAAAATCAAACCTATATAGCTTCTGGGAATAAACATAAGAGAAAATCTTTGTGATCTTGGTTTAGACAAAGATTTCTTACATATGACACCAGAAATATAATATTTAAGTATATCTGTGATAATTACTGTTATGAATTTCTAGTTCTATAATTTAAGATATTTTAGAAAATGAAACTTAAATTCAAAATTCAATTTGAGTGATAAGGTAACCAATAGTTTTAAGTCAACATAATACTCATATATATAATAGTAAATTATTTTAACCAACAAACTCAGTGTACTCACTGTTACTTTGGTTATCCTAAAATCTCTGGATTTCTAGATGAACTTTAGAATCATAACATCAACTTTTACCAAAAGAAGAACTGAATATGTAAATCAATTTGGAGAAGAGAATTGGCATACTAGCAATACAGAGTCATCTGAAATTTCTCATTACTAATTTGGATTTTCCCTAATTTTTATGTACTATGCAATGTACATTTCGTTGCATAGGTTTTATACATGTTTTTGTCAAATTCAATTCTAAATATATCATTTTTGAATGTTAACATAAATGACATTGACTTTAAACTTCAATGTATGGTTGTTCATTGCCAGTATGTAGACACACAATTTTTGCATATTAATCTTATATTCTGTTACCTTAAAAACTTCACTTAGTAGAACTATTGTCTTTCTTTTTGTAGATTCTCTCAGATTTCCTACAAAGATTCTTGTTTTTAACCATAGTCAGTCCACTAAAAAAAGTGTCAGAAAGCCAACACCTGTTTGAAAGAGTTATAATGTCTCATACATATATACAGTAAACAACAAAAACATTGATTCATTCACACTTTTATTTTTAAAATGTAAAATCACTTTGTTTACGGATTGATATAACTCAACCACTTCATATTTATTATTTGTGGTCTTATGCTTGTTTCTTTGAACTAATGATGAAGCTCATTCCTTTGTTTGCTAAACTTATTTCATATGCATGTTTCTGTTTAATCCATTTTATACCAGATTTGTGTAGTAATGTCAAGTAAATTTCTGGTCTCCTTTTTTATTTTCTTTTGTGTTGTATTTTCTGGCCCTGCTTCTGTACTTACAGAAAAAAAAATTGAAGAACCTAACTAAACACCGATCCACATGATGTACTCTTTACATTATCACATTGTTTAATTGAACCTATTTATAAATTAGTTATTTTAGCAATAATCTTCCTGTATGCAAATGAATAATTATCAACCAAAAAATGAAGACAAATTTAAATTAGTACCTGTGGCCTTGCAAGCTTCCTGGGGTTTATCAGACTGATTCCTCTCAATAGATGAATATTCTGTTTCTTACTATTAAGTTATTTTTCTGAAAATAAGTTATTTGCCAAAATGTCCAGATAGAAAATATTTATTTTTTTCAGTCATTCTTCTGAATTAGCAGCTGAATTAGGCAAAAATAAATCTTAACAAGAAGTGTGACAGGATGCTAGATGAAAGACCTACAAAAATATAAAAGCACGTAAGAGGGCATCTAGTGAGACAGAGAAAAACTAAGCATATATAATTTAAGTGTATAGTACCAAATTCATAAAAAAAAAACAGGAATAAATGTAAATGTGGAAAGATTCTATAATGGTTGATACATTGTGTCAACTTAGAAGTTTAGAAGTTTAACTAAGGGACTCAGCAAGGGGCCAGGGTCCTCACTTTGTAAACATCCTAAGCCTGTGCAAGGAGGAGGGCGATGGTCTAAGCACTACACCAGCCTTGGGGTGGGGGGAGGAGAGTCAGCTTACAATGCAAGGGAGGAAAAGAGACTTGCTCTCCCCCTTTTTGCTCTTGCTGCTTCTGCTGTCTTCTGCAGCCTTGAACGGTTGCCCCTCACCATGCCACCCTGCCTTGGATTACAGACTGATTACACCCAGCTGATTACAGACTGAAACCTCCACAAACTGTGAGCTACATAAACCTTTGCTTCTTTAATTTTGGGTGTTGGATATTTTGTCTCAGCAACAAGAGAAAAGTAACTAAGACAAATTCAAAATGGTAGTCATATAATAGTTGAAGGCTAAGATTTGGGACATTAAAAGGCTTTATGAAAAACATTCATACAATTATTTTGAAATTAAGTACCTCTTTGATCAAAGTTATTTGTACAGTATATTGATATAATTCAAGATTATTAGTGTTAAGTCTCCTAACAATGTAGTCTGTTGGGAGGGTTCTCTATGTTTGGATTGATGAACATCACATTGTGAACCTTCTACTTCTGAACAAATGGACAATAAGAACTGAATTAGGGCTCCTGTCTCATTAAAAAAAAAAGACAAAGTGTATGAAACAATGGTTCTCAGGACTGGGACTACTGAGAGAGGAAAAAAGAATATGGGGCCAACAGTTACACCATTTGACTTTGGAATAGTTTGTAGACTGCAGGTAAGGATAATTCGAATATGGGGCCAACAGTTACACCATTTGACTTTGGAATAGTTTGTAGACTGCAGGTAAGGATAATTCAGGCAGAGTTTGGTAGTCTTCTTAAGTGGAGAGGATGGAGCTAAGAGCCCAAGAAGGTGGTTACAAGTCATAGGAAAAAGTACCATAATAAAGCTCCCCAAAGAGAGTTTCAGACATCTTCAAGATCCTCTCTGATATTCTGCTGAATATGTACTGGTACGTGAATTGAGGAAACTCTTTAAAGTCAACAGGTGGTGGACCTGTGGGGAATTCTGAAAGGTTAGTGAGAATTATTTTGGATCTTACGCAGATCTGAGAATATTTCCTATTCCTGCTACCTAGAATGAAAACCATAATTGTTTATAGATATCAAGTATAGCACTCAGTAAATTCTTTCCTGTTTGTGCTTCCGCTTCTACATGCCCGTCTCTTGGGTGGGCCACTCCCCTCCTGGCGATTTGTAACTTTTGTTCCTTGAGTTGTGTCCTCTGCCACTGTCTGTGAAGCACAGATTCTTAGGTTTGGTGAAAGTCTCGTGGTACTCCTATTCCTTTTCACTTAAGGTCAGTGGAAGTCAACCTCCACTCATTATTCAGGTTGGAAATCTGGTTTCTTGGTTTCTCAGATTTGAGATTTCTCAGATTTGGGCAGGTTACTTTCATATGTGCCCAGGCTTTTGGGAACTGCTATACATGATACCTCTTCAGCTCCAAAGTGTCTGCCAGTTCCCCAAAGACAAATCTTAAGCTTCTCTGTGCTTCCTAGCTTGACCATGCTGAGGAGAGCTTCTCTGTTGGCCTTCACCACTGCTTGTCTGTTTGATTGGCTTATGGGGTAGGTGGTTGAGCCTGGTCTGTTGGGACCCCTGGAGCTGGGGCTTTTGTCTAAAAACTCTGGTGACAAATCTGGCAAGATGTACAAGGAAAAAGCTAGTCTGTGGTCTTTAGCCATTTGCAACTAGTGGACCGCAGACAAGGAAAGAGAATTGAATGGTCCCATGCAGCTGCTGAAATTACTTTTATTTTCCTTTTGAAAATGCTAGGTTTTATTCTTTTGTTGTTGTTTTTATGTTAATTAATACATGTTTACTATACATAAGGATTAGATTCATCTTGGGGAGTTGATACATGTACATAACACATTTAATTCTTCCTCCCTCCATCTCCAGTTCCCCTTCCCATTTGCAGAGAAACTATCCCCTTATTTTTATTAATATCTATCTTTTGTTTTGCTCTTCAATGAAATTACATTTATTTCAGGACATTCTCCTATCTTTGCATCTTTGCCAGTGTTGGCTGTTTTCTACCACTACTTGGTGAAGCAGAGAAATGGCCACGGAACTTGATGGTCCTTCAGATTTAGAACCCTGGTAAGTTCCTTTCTGCCATCTGACCTTGCTCTCTCTTGTTTCTTTGTTGTTTGAGCTCTTTTGGGCTCCTGGGCTTAGGCCATTCAGTTCTGGCAAGGGAATTTACTTTGTCATTTTAGATCAATGTCTAAAATGCTTTCACACAGCAGACACCAGCAGAGCAAGTGAGTTGGATCCAGACAGACTCCGCTTGATTATCCGGGTAATCAAGGCAGACTGATTGCACAACTCTAGCCCTCGAGGAAGAACATTGCAGCTTTGTTTGGCATGTGTTCTTTGTGAAAAAGAGAGAGACAGAAGGTACATTAAGAAAGCAGGGTGTGTGGAAAATCTCTGTTGAAAATTGCATCTACCATCAGGAAGCTCCCTAGGGACAATGCTCACTGACTAGTCTACTTATAGTGATAGACACAGACCTAAGAGAAAAAGGAGTATTATAATCCAGCATGGCCAATGCACCCAAAAGTACACTCTGTTTTTATGTAATTGTTTTATGTGTTCTATATGTTTTATTGTGTCTGCCCGTTAATCTATGTCATTGAGAACTTCTTAGTTTAATGTAATTGTTTTATGTGTTTTTCTGTCTGTTTATACTAATTGACTTGATACAGGCTAAAAATTTGATGGCTACAGAACAATTCCATTAAAACTTATCTATATGAGGGTCTCTGGACTCTAAAGAAATAAATGTTCCCTTCCACACACTCTGGGTGGCTCTGAGTGACTAGGGTCTTACCAGAAGTGTCAGGAATGACCGCTCCCAGGACATGCAGTGGTCTCATAGAGAACCATCTCAAAAAAAAAAAAAAAAAAAAAAAAAAGACCCTGTTTTTGGGTTAGATGAAACTCTAATAGCTCAATTGGAAGACACAAATAAGGGAGTGGTCACCCCATATCTGAAATTAACCCAAACCCATCAGTGTTTGCAGCTTTCAGAAACACACAAAAATGAATATCCCATTGGTGTCATTCTAAGAAGGAATCCTTCCAGTCGGCACATTCTGACTCCAAAACACTTCCCTGGCATGGACTTGCTCCAGCTAACAGACAAGAATAGAGTAAATTGAGTTCTTAAAACAGTATTGGGCAAAATGTAATTTGAAACTCAGAAAGGTAATCTGCCCCAATATTCCTGAAGTAACCACGGACAGCCGATTCATTTTACGTTTTGTAGCTCAACTTATTCCTTTTCCTTTTTTTTTTTTAATTTCTCTACACAAGCTCTTTATCTGATTTATTTCTCTGCTTACAGGTTATTCTAACCAGCTTTAACTGAAATGCAAGGGATAAAATTTGAGACTAAAGAAAAATGTTAAGGAAGGCCTGTTTAAAACCCAGCCATTGCTACATACACTGCTGGGCTCAATCTCACATAAAATTTGAAAATAAGAACCTTAAAATCTGGTAACAAAAAAGTTAAATATGATCTTGATTATTGCATCTACATATGTGCTATCATTGTGAATATATTGTAATGTGTTTACATGACAAAAATATTCCAAAATTTCTATTTAAATTGGCTTAGAGATAAATACTCATAATTTTCTCACGGCTTTTGTTCACCTGACATAGGTATATCTTTTAAAAGAACAGTTAATTTAAAGTTTTTGGTAATATAAGAGTAGAAGTGGACCTGGAGTCCAGGGGTCCCAGACTCACTGGGCTTATTTCTCCAATGTAGAAAGCGGAAGAGGAGACAGAAGACCAGCGCGAAGTGGAGGTAACTTGATTGCAGTATTGCGACAGGAAGCGGTATAAAGCCACTCAGGAAGAGGGGGGGGACCCAGAGCTGGGGGTGCGGGCCTGTTTTATGGAGAAAGGGCCCCATCTCCACCTCACCCCTCTGAGGGTTAACACTGGATTGATTGAATATTGGCTTATTGTTGGGGTTTGGATTTTGTGGGCTAATAGGGGAACTTGGATGGGCATGGTAACCTGCACTAGGAGGGACCATAACCTATCAGTTTCAGAAAAAAAACAGGAGACTGCTCGAAAAACTGCTTGTCTTTTATAGCCACAGAGGGCTGCTTTTTCTACCCTCTAAAATGTCCTGGGTTTTTGACCCTCTCCAGGGCTTCCTTCTGCTGTCACTATACTTTAAAATCAGTAAAATGTTTTGTCTAGTTTGTTAGCATGTTTATATACATTTCGATTTAAGTTACAACATCCATTCATTTTCACATTTCAAGCACAGTAATTTGTAGGTTTTCCTTGGCAAAAAACAAAACCTGTTTGTGTTAGTTATCTATATGTAACATCTTGATTTTTATAGGTACATTAACTATAAATGGGATGGAGTCACTGTATATAAGGTTACTAAGAGTTAAAATGCCAAGGTATAATTCTATATGCAAAGAAAAAGAAGTCATTTATTCAAATGCAGAAATTTTGTAAAGATTGTTTCAAAGTAAATTTAAAGAAAGATAATAAGATGAAAAGAAATAAGTAGGAAAGAGAAAGCTGTGAAGAAGAATATGGATATGAGGTTATTCTGGACAAAGAAAAATAAAGGAAAAGATAATCTTTTGGATAAGAAAAGATCCCACATGGGAACCTTTTAAGACTCGGTATGTGTATACATTTGAGAACTAGATATGCTGTATGAATATACAAAATTTGTGAAACTAAAAATGCACAAGTTTGATACATGCACAGTAATTAGCAAGTGCTCTCTTTGCACAATATCCATTGCCTCTCTGGATCTTAAACATACAAAGGGTCAGAAAAACTTTTAGTACTTTTTCGATTTACATTCAGTACCATTCAGGTAGGGAAAACCTGCCCTTTGGACAATTCTCCCACTTAAAACCTGGTCTACATCAATTGTCTTTAACTAAATAAGTGTTTTGTTATTTTATAAATGAGAAATGCTTGTACATGGGGTAGTAAGTGTGTTTGTGGTCATTGACACTCTTTCCTAAGCTTGCATGAGCTGTAGAGCTATTCTTTCTTTGTCAGTGCTGTTAAACTTTGTAGACCCGTTAAACACAAAAATCATAATTACATCTGTAATCTATACTTACTGTGCTATAAATTCTAAATTTTGCTTCAAAATTGAGAAGCTAAGCTGCTATGTAAAGGACTTCTATGTAGTTAAAATGCTAATTATCGATGGCTTCATTTTATGTTAAATTCATTTATATTCCCCAAGTGCACAAATATTGTAAAATACAGAGCTTAAGAGGAACAGCTTAGGGGCTGGTGATATAGCTCAGCGGCAAAAGCGTCTGCCTGGTAAGCACGCGGTCCTGAGTTCGACTCCTGGTACCACATATATTAAAACAACAAAAAAAGAGGAACAGTTTACCATACTAGTACCACTCCCAAACCAAAATTGTTTGGAATGATAAACTTTCTAGGTTTATATGTTCCCAATTTTATTATAATAATTGGATGTGCCTAGGCACTGCATTCAGCCAAAGTCACTCTAATAACTAAAGGATTAAGTGTTAGTCACTTAAAAAAGTTATATCCATAAACAAATACATTCTACTTAAAAAAGACTCTAATTCAGACAAACTAGACTTATTAATTATGTCTCTTAGACCATTATGCTAACTAGTTTGTTTTGCTCTATTTCCATTTTTCGTCTTCCTTTTTATGGCGTATGTCCAGATATCCCATCAAAGCCTCATGAGGTCATAAATGGGGCTTTTCAGAGGTGGTAGGATCTAGAGTGTGTGATACTGGGATCAAGGGTGTGTGATTACCAAATTAGTCTGCTGATTGGTTTGGCATAGTTCTGGGTAGGATTAAGGGCGTGCCCACGCTGCATGTGAGTGCCACCTGCCCTAAGGGTAGGTAGCCTGAATAAAATATAAGGCACCAAAAGAGAGTTGCTGGGGTCACTTGCTTGTTGCTTGCTGCCTTTGCCCTTCCTGCTTTGCCATGGACTGTTTATCTTCTGGTATGCCCCTCTACCATGCCACCCTGCCTTGTAGCCAGCTGACTATGGACTGGAACCTCCAGGAGCTATGAGCCAAATAAACCTTTTTTCCTTCAGCTTTGGGGGTTGGATAGTTTGTTTCAACAATGAGAAAAGTAACTAAGATGCTTGTGAAACCTTGTGACTATTATGTGTTCAAGTTCTGTATCAGTATGACTTCTAATAGGCAATCCGAGCAGTGTTTTAAGATGATAGGCCATATCCTACAAGACAGATAGGATGTGACAATGACTTCCAGGATCCAGAGATAATTACAATAGTGAGGATTAAGGTCTACTGTTCCCACTTCAAGACTGGTATAAATGACCTGGGTAGTTAACAGTGGAGACTTGGAGACTAAAGCTAAAGAACATATAAGGGCTGAAAGGAAAGCCAATGTTTTGGCTCTTGCCCTCTGAAGATGAAGCACCTCTAAAAAGGGCCCCACAATTCCAGTGAGTCACACAAATTTTATAGAGGGATTATTTGACCCCAGAAAACAGGAATCAACCAGTGTGCATTCTACAAAGAAAGAAGGTCACGAAGGAGGAGACTGTCACCCTAATTCCAAGGAAAGCCATACGGTGAAATAAGACCATGACCCATCTGGGGAGATGACAAAACTTAAGGAAAACAAAGCACTTTAGATGGCCCCAAAAGTAATCCCTGAAGCCCTTCACTGACCTTAATAGTAAAATGGAAGTTAAATTTGATTGCCCACTTGGTCTTGAATGCCAAACAGGAAGGTATAACTGAGAAGTGAATTAGTTAAAAATAGCACAGAAAGCAGAGAGATGCTTATCCATTTCTCCTTAAGATTAAGGAGCATAGAGTCTCTCAGGGGGAAATGACATAAAGGCAACTATAGGTATGGGAGACAAAGCCTGTTAGAACTATGAAAGCAAATGTCCATACGTAGACTTGGATGTTTATAAAATCTTTGCTTTTAACAGATAAAAACTGTAAATAACCCAAATGCCCATTCATAAGAAATGATAAATAAATCATGATTATGATGGAATATTGCTATGCAATAAAAAATGAAGTGTTTACAAAAATATAGATGAATCTTAGTTATGTTGAGTGAAATAAATCAGACAAAAGATATTAATCATTTATTTAATAAAGCTTTTTAAAAAACAAAATAATCTATATTTGTAGAAAGCAGATAAGCAGTTGTCTGTAGGAGAGAATGGGTAGGAAGCAAAGATTGCATAAGTACACAGGGAAATTTAAGGATAAGGAAGATGAATATGTGTGTTGTCTTGGCTGTGGTAATAGTTGCACAGGTTAAGGTTAATCACAACTTAGCAATTGTACATTTATTTTATTTGTGCATAGTTTAAATCTATGAAAGGTACTTCAATAACACTATTTTTTTAAAGTACCAGACTATTAGTACTCAAAAATTTACAAAGGTAAATGTTTGAAAGCTGCTTTTTAACCTAAAACAATTTTTCTTTATCTGGGGAAAACTCTGAAAAAATGTTAAGAACAGAAGTATTAACTAGGCGTGGAGGCACACACCTGTATTTCCAACATTTGGGAGGCGGAGGCTAGAAGAGATCTCACATTCCAGGCCAGCATGGACCACACAGTAAGTTCAAGGCCAGCCTGAACTATATAGCAAGATTGTGTCTCAAAGGAAGGAAAAAAAGAAAAAGAAAGAAAGAAAGAAAGAAAAGAAACAAAAGACAGAAGTATTTATCTACAGAAAGGAAAAAGTGAGTAAGAAATGATGCCTTTGATTTTACCACAAATTAATATTGATAAAAATTTTAAATAGAGATGAAAAGCATGGAGCACTTCATGGAACACAGAGCAAAGAGTAGGAATTAAGTATGTGAGCTCTGTATTCAAACTGCCTGGGGAGAAATTTTGGTTTGGCTATACATTGGTGACACTGAGAAAATTACATGTAGTAGCCTCAGTTTCCTTTTAAAATGTGAACAGCATCAGCAGCTACCTGAAAGTATTAATATGAGGATTTAACACCCTTAATACATTCAGAACATCTCTAGCACATAATGCAAACTGTCTACAATATATCCAAATATTGCCAAATTTTATTCTCAGTATTTTTATTAAAATATTATTTCCACATGTTTTTCAAATGTTTTTTCACTGTTATTTTCATTTAACATGGTAAGGAACATGTTTCTTTAAATATTATGAGGAGAAAATACATTATGAAGATTTAACTACCCCAAAATGCACTTCAAAAGTTATTTATTGTTATTTTAGTACAATCAAAAGGAGATAAATGATGAAAATAATCCAGAAGGTAATCTAAAAAGGTTTTAGTTCTAATGAGGAGACAGACTCTTACAAGAAGAGAGGGGATTTCAAACAAGGTTTACAAGTCAGTAGGAATAAAAGTGGAATATTCAAAACAAAGATAGAAAGACGGAGACCAGAATTTGTTTTCTGTTGCCTTTAGTGTGTGTGTGTGTGTGCACATGTGCCGGGGGCTGACCAGACTCCCTGATACCTGTGGGGGAACAGTGGGGAATAAAGAAATACAAAAGGTACAAGGGGACGGGGAGGAACTTGCCTCTAGTGAACAGGCACAACAATCTCAGCAATTGACCCACTTTTATTAGAAAGCAAGAAGCACAGGGGAGGGGTAGTGCACTTTTCATGGAATAGCAACTGCAGTAAATGGGGAACAATTTAATGGAGGACAAGTCCTTCTCCATAACAATATGCCTGCATTCTTTAGATTGTCAGCAGATATTATCTTGCCTTAGGAATGCTGCAGTTACTTTCTCTGCCCAGCCAGGAAGCACGTGGCCTCTCTGCATTATTTCTCTGTTCCTAAAGCAGGTCACACTGGCCTCAGAGCCACGGGATCCCACTCATGTAGCCTGGTCCCCAACACACTTGGTTATTTATTTTCCTATTACACTATAAACATACTTAGAAAATTCTTTTTTATTCCTGTAAAAAGGCAATGAGTAATATAATTACAAAGTCTTTAATGATGAAGACATATAAAAGAATGCATAAATATACTTATATGATTCAAGAAACCTAAAAAAGGGTTCTATTTAAGTTGGAATATGATTAAGCAAAATAGAAAATAAATAGACCAAACATACCTCATTTGTTTTAATATATTTTACCTCTTATTTCCTTTTAAAAGAGAAATATTTTTCAAAATCTAATACATTAAGAGCACTGAAAATTTCCTGAAATCTTTTGTAAAGAGAAATAGAATCAAATGAAACCCTTATATTAGAGAATAAAAATCTTCTCTGATACTGTTTTACATAATTTTTCTTCTTATTCTTTTCTTTTTTAGAAGGTTTTCTGTAGGCTTCCATTTTTAATAATATGGAGGGCCGGTGAGATAGCTCAGCGGCATAAGCACCTGCCTGGCAAGTGCGAGGTCCTGAGTTCGACACCTGGTACCCACACACACACACACACACACAAAAAAAAAAATAATAATAATATGTTAGGTAAGACTGGCAAAATTAGTAAACATTTTTGTCTATTACAATTAATGGTACTAAATCTATAGCAACCTTGTAGACTCAGAAAAATGAAAAAAAGTCTTCATAAGTATAGTTGAATTATCTGCATTTTAAATATGTAATATTATGTATTTTAATTATATCTAGTATTTGTGCAAAATACTTTAATTGGAAAATATAATTTTATTTTTATTTTTAATAAATTATTAGATGTTTAGAATTATAAATATTGAATTTTGAATTATAAGTATGTACAGATATTAAACAACTTTATGCATACATATATAATGTGAGTTTCAAATTTGCTCTTTTACCTAAATAATTATTGCTTTTGTAGCATTTGCATTTCTCTTAGAAAAATATTTTTGTATAACTTTCAAAATCACAAGAATAGATAGAAACTTTTACCACTCATCATAGAATGCAATTAAACAAATAAATATAAAATTACTTAAACTAGACTATGTATTACGGTTATAAAAAGTGCTAAACTTTGAGTGATTCTAGCCTGGTTTCTTGATCTTTTAAAAATTACCATTATTAAGATGATTCATTTTTTTCTCTTGTTTGATTGTCCAAGAATTTATTAATATAGCAAACCCCCAAATGTTTCAAAACAAACTCTTAATTAACTTACTGATTGCACATCAGCCTTTCCAAAACTGCTTCTTCTTGAGTTTAGTTCTGAAAACAATAATCACACAAGCAGGAAACTTTGCTGATTTTATTTTTGTCTTTACTCTTAAGCATTCTGTAATATTTTATTGACTATTCCATCTGATTTTATTCCTTGTATTTCATTATCACAACTATCATAAGATTCTACTAACACGTCACACTATGAAATGTGACTAGTTGCCTACCTTCAAAGCCCTGTTTTAATACTGCAAATCTTAGGATGATATTTCTATATTAATATCCATCTTCATTCAGAACATTCCTCAAATTAGCAATGATGTATCTTTGCAGTAATTCCCACTGTTCTCCTGAGAACCATACATCCAGACAAATATATTCATATCCATAGACACACATGTAGTAAAGATGCAGCTATAGATGCATTGTGACAGTTAACCATGCTTGTCACCTGGACTGGATTAAGACACATCTAGAAGATTATAAAGCACATTTTTGGATATGTCTTCAAAGTATCTCCAGAGTGGCATGTAGTCCAGCAAACTGAGGGGAGAAAACGGGTCCTGACTGTAGGTGAAAAGATTCAGTGGGTTTTCCGCCCAGATGGAGTGAAAAGCAGAAAAAGAAGGAAAGTGGCTTGCGTTTTGACAAGCTCCATTCTGCTTCAGTGGGCACTTTTTGCTACTGCCATTGCCTGTGGGCGTCAGACTCCAGCCTCTTCTGCTATTTAATATGGACTCACAGCAGCAATTCTCTGCAGCTTCAGGAGCCTCAGTCTGAACGGTCTGCATCCTTGGTAGCTGTCGATCTGCAGCTTCCAGCTTTCTGAACTGAGCAATTACTGGATCCTCTCATTCTCCAGCATACAGATGGCCATTTGAGGACTATCCTACTGATCTTGCAAGCCTATGTAATAAATTCCCTTGCATAATTTTACATATTATACATGTATTTTTTTTCTTTTATCGGTAACTCTAGAGAACCCTAATGAATTCATCCATCAAACATACTCAATAAACTTCCTTTTCCCTTTTATTGACAGTATTTCTCAGAGACAGTATATATAAGTATAATCTGAAATTTTGGTCATTACTAACATTATCTTTCTCCATCACATTTTTGGATGGCTTTGTATGTACACGTTATAAGTAGTTGCTCCAGACCACGCACTGCATAATTAAAAATATAATTCTAACAGAACAGGGGCTCTTTGTCTTTTTGTAGACAACCGGGGAAAGTAAGGCTACCTCTTTCCCTCAGGTTTACATTCTCCTACCTTAAAATAATGATTGAAGATACCAGCAGAAATGCTGGATGAGTCAAAATGTCTTTATTTTTTTTTATTTTTTTATTTTTTTGTGGGTACCGGGGGGGGTCGACCTCAGGACCTCGCGCGCCAACAGGCACCCATGCCACTGAGCGATATCACCGGCCCCTTTTTCGTATGTGGGATCCGGGAGTCGAACTCGGGCCCTCACGCTTGCAAGGCAGACGCTTGCAAGGCAGACGCTTACGCCACTGAGCCATCTCACCGGCCCATAATGTCTTTAAATCCTAGCTAGCACAAACTAGTGTTTTGGAAGCAATCAAGCCAAGTGCACTTTCACAGAAAATATTATTAAGTCTACATCAGTTAAAATTACACAATATCTTCCTTATTTTTAAATTTCTTCATAAAAACAAATTAAATATTCTATACTAATTAACATTCTGCATATTTCACAATTTTCTCCTTTTATTTAATACCATAAGAAAGATTCTTTGGGCCTGATGGTTTCAATATAATCTTATTATTTCTGCAGAATAAAATTTTGAAATAAAATTAATGACTAAGAAATGTAAATAATTTTAGCATAGATCAATGTACAGAATGTCCCTCCAAGTAGCATACCAACTTGAGAAATAATTGCTCTCATATGGGAACATTTACATTAGTCATGTTGTCAAATCATTCTAATGTAATTAAGTGTAAATTTTCAGCCTGTTCCTCTGAGATAACAGATAAGCATCTTTCTCTAAATCTTTCTTGATTGTCCTTGTACCTACCAGAGACTATTCTTACCGGAGGATAGAGAGGCCAGTCCATGAGATAAAGCTGAAATCATAATCATCATCAATTTCACCAGTGACTAAAACAAACAAATAAGCCTGGATTCCAGTACATTATAAACAAAAGCCACGTTTCTTGAGACAAATTTTCAACTTCTGCCATTTTCTATTTATCATGTAAGCACATTACAATAGCAGGAGTATAGTCAGGAGTAATGTTACAGCTCTGAATTTTAGAAACAAAAATAATTATTTGAGTAGTTAATAATAATGGCAATTCTGTGGATATAAATTGCACAGCTACAACACTCAGTAACTGCTAAAGAACAAAACCAATAAAATGCTACATTAATATTATTAAATTTCAGTGAAAAAAAGGAAGTCTGGTAGTTTAGACACAAGGTAACAGTATTATTTTGAAGTGGATAATCTGAAATATAAGATGTCAAGTACTGTGGATTATTCTATTTGGAGCCAAGATTCAGTGGGATATAAATGGTAGTCAAAACCCAGCATAAGAAGAGTAGAATAAAGCTAAATATAGTTACAGAAGAAGCAGGCAATGAATAAGAACTCAGGGAATAACATCATACAAGGGAGATCAGCAATATAATAGCAGCAATAGAAACCAAAGATTTATCTTAGAGTTAGAAAGAAAACCCAGATTGTATTGAGAAGTAGTTGGTTGTCTTCACAGAATTCATTTCTCTTTTCTAGCAGAGTTGTGCCTTCTGTCTCAATTATCATCTCCTCTCTACATGAAACCCTGTGTTTCAGTGGAATTGATTTCATACATAATCTTCAGGGCTAATTCCTGATTATAATCAGTTATGTTCCTCTTCATCTTACATTTGAATCATCTGAAAATAAAAAACAAAAATAACAATGCCCAGGTCCATCACTGAGATTGTTATAATACGTAAGTAAGCAGCACTATGAGATTTCTGTATTTTTAATTTCTCTTCCCCTAAAAGCTCTTAAAAATACCAATTTGGAAAGAAACCAAGAAATGGAGGGCCTGGGGAGGGCAGAATTAAGATGTGTTCTGTACATGTATCAGCTCTCCGTGATGAATGTAATCATGCACCGCAAACATGCACTACTAAAAATAAAAAACAGTTTGGGACACCACCAACCATGTTTGAGAGAACCTCTGAAGTTCAGAATGGAACAGATTTAAAAAAAAAAAAAAAAAAAACTATGGGGAAAGTTAAGAACAACTTTGCAAAAGTGGAATTCCATCTACTTTAGTGATCAGTTAGAAAACAATGTATGACCCAAATAGCTAAAAAAAAAAAAAAAAAGACAAAGGGAAATTTTTCCCAGTTGGATAAAAAGAAAGAAAACATCCCTCCCAGGAAAAATATCCTTTGGATATCAGGTTGCCTGATAGAGTAGCCCCTGGTTATATGTATCTATGGAGTACTTGGAATATGGAGAAACAAACTAGGAAATAAAATATTTAGTTTTGTTTAATTTTAACTAATTGCAACTTAAATTTAAAAATGGATATTTAATTTTAATATTTGAAAACTTTTAAATATATTAGAAAAAGTTCTGAAATGCAAACCTACTGATTGTACATTTTGTGAAATATGCCATTGTGTAGCATTAAAAAGGAAAAGTAAAATATCTCAATAATTTGTTTACATATAATAAATGCTAAAATAAAAATATTTTATATAGTGAGTTAAATACAATACATTATTAAAATTAATGACATTAGGTTGACTTTACCTTTCAAACACAGCATCTAGACAATTTTAAATTACATATGTTGCTATTGTATTCCTTTTAAACAGCACTTGCTAGATATCTGTAAGGCATCCAGCTGCCACAGCCGTCTTGTTTTCAACATGAAGATAAAACCACAGAGTACAAGAAAGCCAAGCCAAGGACAAAATATAAAACAAAAGCTCTGGTAGAAAACTGCAGATTTCACCAGGCAGCTAGACATTTCCAGACATTATCCAACCTTCCTGCATTAGTTAACTATTATTGCTTAATGACTTACCCTGAAAATCAGAGCTTTCAAGCAATGCACATCCATTATTTTAAATTTCTGTCCAGCAGAAATCTAGATGCATCTTGTTAAATACACTTGGTTCAGGCTCTCTGACAGGGCTGCCCTTTGGGAATCACCTGGAGCTGTGGTCTCATCTGATGGCTCGACTTGAGGATGATCTACTTATAAGTGTTTTCATGTGGTTGGTGTCAGGATTCAGCTCCTCACAGCTTGTTCCAGAGGACACCATCCGGAATCCTTCATGCATCCTACCTCCAACTTCAGAAGGAATCACTGGAAGTGGAAAATAGTATTTGAAGGCTATGTTTGATACTTTTACTTCAAATTAACAATGTAAAAACATATTTTAGGGATATATATATATATATATATATATATATATTTGCTACATGTTTCCACTCTTCAACATTATATCTTTAGGTTATATTCATGTTGAATGTTGATACTGGATAGTCTCATATAATTTACCTACTATAATATTTAATTGAACAAATAAGCCACAGTTTATTTACTCACCCTCCCTTTAAAAAATATGCCACTCCCATGTTATTTTATTACAAACAGTGCTACAAAAGACATCACTGTAAATGGTCTCTGTGCGAGTATGAATGACAGAGTCCCTCTAGATTTAGGATTCTTGATATATGAACTATGTACAACTATGTACAATTTCAAATTTATTAAATATTGAAAAGTGCTTTCCAAAAAGTTTTAAATTTTATTTCATCCATAAAGTTTCAATTACTTTTTCACTAGCAATTGAATATGTTGGATTTAACATTTTGATACACTTAAAATCATATTTTACTACAGCTTTAATTTGCATTTTTCCATTACTCATGATGTTATGTGTATTCAACTAGCTTTATATGTAAGTTTTGGCATTCAGATTCTATCTCTGAGACTTTTGTTTTTACATACATGTCTTTTTTTCTAATTACTTCATTTTTATTTAATCAGCAGAGCTTTCTACTTATTCTTTTTACAAACCCTTTATTCAATATATGAATGATAACTATTTTCTTATATTATATATGATAGGTATTCATTTTTATGTTTCAATTCAATGTATTAAATTTATTTTATAGCATACTTTTTATATATTGTATAAAAATAATCTTATCCCAAATTCATAAAAGTGTTATGAATTTTGCTTTTCTATTGACTTTTCATTTAATTTCATTGAAGTTTGTTGTTATCAGTGTTTTTTTTTATATTGTTTTGCTATTTGTTTCAGCATTTCTAGTCATTTGGTAGCAAGAAAGTTTTCACGTGTACATTAGTTCATCTTTTTGCCCGAAATGAGGGAAGACAGGTGAGGCTGAAGGGAAAAGTAGTCTCAGGATTTGGTGTGGACAAGGCTTATCCACAGCAGAGCTAATGGAGCCTTGTAAGGCAAGAAATTATATACATGTATGGTATTGAACTTCTGAATTTCAGGGATTCTGTCATTTGAAATAATAAGATTTAGTGTGTAGAATAACATTACAGTCAAGGGATTATGATGTTACGCAAGGGAGTTCTATACTTTATACACATGTAGAAATTGTTTTATATAGTAAGATGACCAGAAGATCAGATATAAAGCTGTAATTTTGGACTATAATATTCTGTAGTTCAAAACACACAAATAGTTATTGGGAAAACCAGTTAGATTCTGATCTCTAGAGCTAAATGTGTAAAACTATGAATTCTAATACATAATATTTGCTCTGTCTACTTGACTAGTTGGTATAATTAATGATTTTCTCTATCTTGAGAATTAAATATGATAATGAAAGTTCTGTCTCATTTAATACACAAAACAGTGGACAAATATTATGTTGCTGAATTAGATTACATACTCAAAAACTAACATAATGGCAAGTATATTGCAGCATGTTGGAGCTGTCTAATGTGTGCTAAATTGAATTGAGCCAATATTTGAAAATGCCAGATATCTTTGCTCTTTCTCAAATGCAACATGATTAGAGAAAAAAAGGTAGCTGGCCTCAGATCACATGGTATTGATCAATGCTCTCCTTAGATAAACAAGTATAATTTGATGTAAGTTACTGTCTGTCTTTGTCTAGGAAACACAACTGAATAGTCAGCAGGAAAACCAAGTTGCAACTCCACTTAAGTAATAAAACACAGCAGGGTATGGTATCATTACATTAAATACCCTGAAGTGAGTTAATGTGATTATAATGTGGTTTCTTTAAACAAACTAATTATAGCATGAACAGGTTATAAATTATTATCAGTATTAATATGGGAAGCTAAATCTTGCATTTGCTATTTCTGAATATATGAAGACTTAAAATATCTCTTTAAAATATGAACATTCTTATTTTACTGATTTTATAATTGACTCATCCAGAGATGATTTTTTTTTTTTTTGTGGGTACCGGGTGGTCGACCTCAAGACCTCGCATGCCAACAGGCACCCGTGCCTCTGAGCGATATCACCAGCCCCTTTTTCGGGTTCCGGGAGTTAAACTCGGGCCCTCGCGCTTGCAAGGCAGGCGCTTACGCCGCTGAGCCATCTCACCAGCCCGAGAGATGATTTTTACTTTCACTGAGTTATTAATTTTTATTAACATATCTATTTTATTTTATATATAAAACTATCAATTATGGTTATATGTAGAATACAAATGTGAAATATATGAGTGCTATAACTGTTTTGGTAGAATAAATCCTTTATAACCACATTAACTTGCTGGAAGGGAGGGAGGAAATCTTCTAAATATCACAATAGCAGAGCCCACTATCTCTTAATATTTAAAAGGAGATGTCCTCAAGGAGTATAATCTGATAGGGGAAAAACATACTCAGAACAATAATTCAAATGCCTGGAAAAATGTTCTAAACTTCACAGAGAAACAAAGCTGGAGTGTACACATGTAGATTTAGGGAAGGGAGAAATAGTATTTGTATGAGGGAAAATTTCCTAAAGAAGATATTAATTTAAATGAATGGTGAAGAATAAGCAAAACTTCTACAAACAGAAATGAGAACAGTTGTTCAGAGGGAAATAATATATGGTTAAAATAGATCCAAGTAAATTTAGAAGGTAACAGGCATTCCACTCTACTTTTAATTAAAAATAAATTAGAATATTATCACTTATTATCACTTCATCTTTCTATAGATGATTACACATATAATTTTCAATCAGTTGTTTAAAATATATTTGCTCTGCATTGATTCTGGACCACATATAATTCAGAGAACTGAGGATGATGACAGCTAGTATATTAGAGGTAAAAAAGAGGAAAAAAACAGGTTTATCATCTATGTAGGTATAAAACTGTCAGACCTTTCTGATTGGCCTTAAGAGTGTAGTGAAAAGAGAAGATAAGAATAACTATAAGTTTGGCCTCACCAGCTGGGCAATACCAGCATTTACCAAAGACACAAAGATCAAGAAATTGTAGGCTTGGTAGTCCAAGATACCTGTGGACTCATTTCTTATATAAAATGGAATAATGAATGTCTTTCTTCACAAAATTGTTCCCATATTCAGGAAGCTGTGGACTTGAATGGCTGTATCTTTTCACCTCTCAGGATCTGGAAATTGAAATGGGCTACTCTTGCCCCTTCTCTGCCTAAAAATTCTAACAATCCATCTTGATCTAATCTGTCATTCATATATTACTGATGAGACAGATCAGCACACACCATTTCTTAGTGTGTATTGAACCATGTGAAAAGATACTGGCTAACCTCTTGAAAATCCCTTCTTTAGATTTGATTAGTGAGGCAAGCCCTGTCTTCCTTCCTTACAGTTCTATTAGGAGTGATATCCTCTTTCACAAAGTTTTCTTGACCAAAGTAATTTCCTTTATTTACTCAACTATCAAATCTATTTGTCCACTCTTATACATCAAGAGAAATTGGTACTCTTACTTTGAGAAATTAGCCTTGGAAAAGTTAATAATCATTTTTACACATGATGCTTTTTTATATTGTAATTGCTGCATTACTCAACAATGTCTGGATTAGAAAAATAAACAGTAAAACATCGATTACAGTTTACATCTGGGGTTGTTCCTTTGCTATCAGAAAAAGCCAACATGTTTAAAAAGATTTCTCTTTCAAATTTTGCACCATTGACTATTATTTACTGGACAACTGAATTACTCTCGTCAGTTTAGTAACAAATTATTAACGTACTCCTCCATTAGCAGTCAGTAGAATTTACTGTTGCAAAAACTGCTGGTATTTTTCCCTTCAGTTCTATCTTTTTGACATCTAGACTTGTTCATCATTCTTGTGTTAGTCTTTTCTGATGTGCTCTACAACACAATACCCCTACGCTCAAGGCACATACATACCAAAAGAACAAAGTAACACAAACAAAACAAGAACCCACCACAGGTCTGAATGAAGTCTCCCAATGTGGTGAGATTTTGTTTTTTTCAGTAACTGCCATCAAGTGTGGGCTTTCCTATGGCTTGTGATTTCCTTCTAACAATATATCAATTTAGTTTTATCAATTTTCAGCCAGAAGCAATGGCATATATCTTTAATCCCAGCTGCTCAGAAGGCTGAGGCAAAAGGATCACAAGTTTGAGTCCAGCCAGGGCAATTTAGTAAGACTCTGTAAGGCCTTGAGTTTGAACAGTAGTAATGTAAAAAAAAAAAAAAAATGGTCACTGTAAGAATTTTGTGTTAACTCTTAAAAATGGTAGAAA
Source organism: Erethizon dorsatum (assembly GCA_028451465.1). NCBI lineage: Eukaryota > Metazoa > Chordata > Mammalia > Rodentia > Erethizontidae > Erethizon > Erethizon dorsatum. Next base: position 72,608,896 of record CM051832.1, read on the forward strand.
GTTATTAATGAGTATTTGTTATGGCAGAAGCAAGGCATGTACTCAAAGGAGACCAAGAGTCAAGAAACAAGTGAGTTTATTAGAGAAGCTAGCTGCCAGCAGGAGTCGAGTCTGCTGACCCCGAGCCCTTGTTTCATAGAAACTTAAATGCACATTGGGGGTTTTACAAAATTCCTTGGTTGCCATAGAGACTACATCTTTACTACATCATTTCTTTGGAATGTCACAAGTTCCTTCTCAAAACATCAGGTTAATTGACATACAGGATGAGGGGGCAACGGTCAGTTTGACCACCATGTGCTAAAACTGTTTGTTTCACCTTTCATGGGTTTTATGGTTAACTGGGAAGGGGTCTGAGGAGTGAGTTTATCTATGGGTTAGTGCCTTAATATCTAACAGGGTTGGGGAGTGAGTGCTTCTAGGGGTTAAGTGAAGACAAACTGGCATCTAAAAAAAGAAAATGGAGTCACTTTATCCATATCATGTTAAGCTAAGAAATAACATAACTTATTTAGAATATTGGGGAAATTACTGTGAGTCGATGTAATGAAAGACTAGACATGGAGAATTGGGAAAATACTCACTAAGAGAACTTTTAAGTCATCAAAGCAAAAGAATATTATCTGAACTGATGCTATGGCAGGAGTAGAAAAAGTGGAAGTTTTAAAATTTTAGTGAGGAAGAAGAACCAACAGAATTTGTAGACCCATTGTATGAAGTGCCAGAAAGGGATCCCCGGGTGGTGCCAGTTTTCTGATTTTATAACAATAGGATGTAACAACAGGAAACCGAGGGAAGCTGGTGTCTTGGTGGCCCAGAGGTAATTGTGATGTTTAGTATTCAGTTGGACATGTGACTCTGCAGCTCATTAAAAAAGTGATTAGATGAAGGAATCGTCAGAATTAATGGGGATCAAGTCAGGAGAAGATGTGTAAGAACCCTGAAAGATAATTAGATATGAAAGAAAGAAAAAAAAATTCTGTAAGAAATGATAAAATTTAGAAAGATAAAAAGAAAGCAACCCACAGTGTAGTGGTGTGGGGTCTTGTAAAGAGAATTTTAAGAAGAAAGCCTGCAATAGTGGTCAGCAGTGACTGTGGAGAGAGGTGCAGGAGGAGGAACGGGAAAATGTGAGTCAACGGGTGTCATGCTCTAGTGAAACAAAAGAAATAACTATGGTGAATGTAGATGACGATAACGTGCTGTCTGTTTCAAAATGTGTGAAAGAATTTTGAGTGTTTTCCTCACCAAAGAATAAAAAATGTTTGAAAAGACAGAATGCTTCCTCTGATTAGAATATCACATAATGCATACAAGTATTAAAATATCACATGGTATACCATAAATATGTATAGCTTTATATTAATTTAAAAAATATCATATACCTATACATGGACATATATACACACACACATAAATTGGGAGCTTTCTATCTCTTCTACAGTCTGGGATAATTCAAATAAATACAGGCATTATCTACTACTGAACTGAACTCTAAAACCATTTGAGCCTAGTTCCTTTTAAAAAAAAAATCATAGCTTTGATTTTTGGGTTCATTTCAGAAGTCAATATCTTAACAGAACTTTTGTATACTTAAGATGTTAAAATAAATGTTGATCCACATAATCCTTAATATATCTTTTAATCTCTTCCATAGTTTCATCTTTCTTGTTAGTAACATGACATGGTATTTCTTTCTTTGTTTTTCTTTTTTAGATTCACTAGGAAAGTATTTATTCAAGTATCAACTTTCAGTTTCATTTATCTTTTCAACACTTTGTTTTCTAGTTAATCAATACAAGCTTTTTTCCTTTAGTAATATTTCTTGCTTTTTTTAATTTGTGATGTTATATAATCTGTTCCTTTGCTTTTGTCCTTTTTTCAAAATTAAAAGGGGATGGCATATACAAATGTACAATTTCTTATAAAATTTAGTTGTGTCCATAGGTCTTGGTATGAAAATATTTTATTTTTTTAAGAAAAGATAGAATGCAGCATCAAATGCCTGAAAGTTTTGATAAAATAAAAACCACATCCATTGTGTTTTACAAAAATATAGATGTTTGTGATACCATAGTACTAGTTTCAAGTGACATTAGTAAGAACAAAGGCCAGAAACAAAGGCTTAAGTCAAATTGAAGAAGTGAAAATACAAAGGAAATCAACATTTTGAAGGGACTTATAAAGTGCTAGGAAAGAAAGAAAGGTGACTGTATTAATATCAGAGATATGAGCATATTGAAATACTTAGAAGGATCACAGTAGAAGGAAAAGCTGAAGGTATAGAAGACAAATTGATCACAGATGTTTGTGGTTCCCTAGGAGCAGAAGGTAATGAGTTTCAGGGGTTGGGTTGGGCTACCTTAACAGTACTAAGATCCATTTCTAGTGTATTAAGGGATGGAAATGAATAAAATGAATGGAATTACATATATTTGCTCAGTTTTGATAGTTGAATTTGAGAAGAGAGCCCACCTGACTACCATAGTTATAAATATGTACATGATGAAGTCATCTCCAGAGTGTGACTAAAGCTCCTGGTAAAATTGGAGAGTTAGGAGGAATGATATTAAACTACCTTTCAGAAGAAAAGGAGAGAGACCTGATAAGGCAAACAGATGAATTTCAGACAGCATTGCAGACACAATCAAGGTTAGAATTTATGAAGAAAGCAGTCTGCACAGTTGATTAGTGTTTTCTTCTTTTTCTTTTCTTTTTTTCCCATGACATGAAAGGCTAGTTACTGGCTTGTTAGCCAGTTTTAATTGATTTGGTGTTGGAGACTTTCCAGAAAGTATTTCAAAAAGACAACAAGAGATGAGGATATCAGCTAGTGTCATGGAAGTGGATATAAAAAATCCGATAGTACTTTGTTTGACAAAATAATGAGAATGCCATGTTATTTCACAGGGAAGTATTAATTTTGCAAATATAAAACTTTATACAAGTTTAAAATGTTACCCAGATTTACTGCAAAAGGCGACCTATTTTTGTTGTTCTTTTAAAAAAAGTTATGTAAACCAAAATGTAGTTATATTTTGGCATAAAGTCAGGTAAAAGACTTCTTTTTGCCCTAAATAAATGTCTACTTAGAGACAGTTTTTTGTGCAGTTGCAATTATTTTTCTTTAGTGTGCCATTAAAGAATGTATTTTGATACAGCTAAAATAAAATACATTTTGGAATAAACAGATGATTATATTTTCCCCCAAAATTCTGCCATGCCAAAGGTGATAAAAAGATCTATATCTATATTCAGAAATTAATATATTATTTAGAACATTTCTCTGAAATCATTACATTTTGCATAAAATAGATTCATATGATTGATTTACATTAATATTTTAAGATGACAAAAAGTTTAAATTGAAACTTAAATTTGTCTTTGTTTTTTTTTTTGTGGGTACCGGGGGTCAACCTCAGGACCTTGCGTGCCAGCCGGTGCTCGTGCCGCTGAGCGATATCACCGGCCCTTTTTTCGTATGTGGGTTCTGGGATTCGAACTCGGGCCCTCGCGCTTGCCAGGCAGGCGCTTATGCCGCTCAGCCATCTCACCGGCCCCCTTAAATCTGTCTTTATTATCAGCACTCTGTAGTCTGACCGTCCTGGACTTCCTTAAACTGAGGGTGAAAATTAGAGTCCATTAATGAAAAATCTGATCTTAGATAAATCTATAATTTCCCCTGCATTATCATGGGCCTGAAACACTCACTCAGGTTTCCTCTTTTGTGTTTAGGAGTCTTGCAATTGACAGTATGAAGATGGGAAGGGGATCTAGCAAAGGAGGAAGGGAGAGGGTGGGGAAGGGGAGAAGAGGAGTAAAAATGATCAAGATAGATATGTACATTTACCCAAGATGAATGTAATTATTATGTATTGCAACATCTACCAATAAAATTTTTTTAATTAAAAGAAATAATGTAGCTGCATGTACCCTTGTAATCACAGTCTCATTCACATTGACCTGATATTCCTCCAACCATACCACTCACGCCAGTGAACCAGTAGAGAGGTCTGTGGCTCTCTATTCTCATATCTTTGCTGTGTTCCCAACTTTTCTTTGAGTTCATAGCTTCTGCTCCCCTGCCTTTCCATTCCATTCCAAGGTAGAACATTGGTGTGAGAAAAATGGAATGGAATGGTCCTACCACATTGCCTTGTTAGGCCTTTCTTTGTGTTTTTCCTGCTCTAAATAGTTTTCTGTAGTCTTTCCGTTCACTAACACTATGTCTCACATTAAATTCGCTTCTTTGGAGACAGAAATGATTGGATTCACTATTACCCTCTCTTATCTACAATATTTCTCATGTGGTGAGTCATACTATCATTTCAACACCAACACTATCCTTCATGCTGTCCTATGATTCAAAATGGGATTGTGTAAGCATTAGCTGTTAGAATTCCTTATTTGTAGCTAAGTCATTTTTAATAAATGTGTATATTTTAAACATGTCCAAGAGTATGGACAGACATGTTACGAGAGTGATTTAATCAAAGTTAAGTCAAATATAGTCACATGGTCTTGCAGAAACTACATCTACCCCCGGCCATAGATGTTTTCCCTGAATCCATTATCTCTTAAGCACAGTAGATTTACTCTTAGAAATCACATATTTCCTAAATATTTTGCTTTGTGTCATATTTTCCATTTTTTTCTTCCATCAGATGAATTTCTATTTTAAGAAACAGAAAGAAAGCCAGTGTGAAAGATTATGCACAAGAATAACTCATACAAGGCAGAAATTATGCAGGTTTTTATTTTGTATAATAGAGAGTTGTCTTTAATGTTTATGTTAAAAGAAAGTTGTTAGTAGAGATTTCTAATTAGAAAATTGGAGAATGGCAAGAATTACAATAAGAAGACCATTTTGGGCGAGGAATCTTTAGTTCATGCAGGTGATGATGGTCAGATGAAGGATGATGATGATGGTCAGATGAAGGATAATGACTTTAGAGATAATAATGAGAATAAATTAATTTAAGAATTAATTAGAAGACAAACCAGACTGGAACTTGCTATTAGGTTGGATATATGTAAAAAAAGGAGACATCAGAAATTATTCCAAGATTTCTAATTAGGTTAGACAGTGGTCTTGGAAAACAAAAATACTAGAGGACAAACAGGTTTGAGTCTGAGGAGAGTTTTTTTCTCATGATTTGGATATATGATTTATTTTCCTTAAGGTTTATTCTATAATCTCCTAGTATTATCTATGTGATAGTTGTTCTGTAAATGCATTAAGTCATTGACTCAAACATTCTTACTGGCATCAAGTAAAAAAAACATTCTTGTTAACCTATTATTGTCTCTAAAGAACATAAAAATTCCTCAGCAAAAAGTACTGTATCTGTGAAGATAGTAGATATAAATAGCTACATAGATTACATTATATATATGATAATGTAATCTAGTATTTAAGATATAATATGGAATATATAACTATATATGTATATTTCTGTGTGTCTTGTGTATGTATGTATATACAGTATTTCGTGAAGAAAAATCTTGTTTTGTGTTTATTCTGTGGAGAACTGGATCAACTCTCCTCTACCCAAAACTGGTTTAGATGTCCAAAGTGATGTCAAATATGGCTCAATCCTGTACAAAAAGTTTGTACAGAAACAGTTTTATTACTTACATAAAAATGTTTTCTGGCCATAGAAGGACAAGAACACCAAAGAGTTTATTTAGCTTAAGCAGAGACAGTAAGTTGGACCAGTGCCTTGGGAAGAAACTAGTGGAAAGTTTTGTTTTGTTTTGTTTTTGTGTATCAGGTTGGCCAAATGTAGGAAAGGGAGAAAAAAGAAAGTTACCAGTGGTCAAACATCAAAAATTACAATTCTCATTGCTTAGTTTTCAATATTCCTGACCTACAACCCATAAAATAAAATTACCTTACAAATACATAACCAATTAAAAAATCTTACATTCCAGTGTAGTAATATAGTGAGGTGTTAATGCAGATGTCATTTAAAGATAAGGAAAAAGTAGTTCAATTCATACAACACGTTTTTCAGATTAAAATATAATATTTCGTCCAGGGGCTTTGAAAATGAAAAAAATACAAAGAAAAATAGAAATTATATACAGATTGTTATATTGAGATGTCCCCCCAAAGCCTCATGTGGTCATAGAGTTTTCTCAGAGGCAGCTGAATCTAGAGTGTGTGACTGATTCATAGTGCAATGCTGGGATTAAGGGTGGGTGACTGCTGGGTCAGTCCACTGATTGGAATTGGCACCGACCTAATTCTGGTAGACTGGATACAATATAAGGGACAGAAAGAGGATTTCTCTCTCTTGTTCCTTTTGCTGTCTTCTGCCCCCATGAACTGTTGCTCTGCCATGTGCCACCCTGTCTTGGAGCCAGTTCATTATGGACTGAAACCTCTACAAACTGTGAGCTAAATAAATCTTTTCCCCTCTAACTTTGGGTGTCAGGTATTTGGTCTCAGCAATGAGAGAAAATTAACTACTTACCTGAAAAACAATCTGTTAGCATCTTTGTTACTGTTCTACTTATATACCAATATCTGTATTCGAGTCTATATACTTATATATCTACATCTATATATCATATGCATTAACTTTTCCAGCTTGACAATAATCACATTTTAACCTAACAATATCCTAGGAGCTATTAGCTATGCAAATATATTCTTCAAAATCATTCCATTGTATGGATATTTCAAATACATTTAAGCATTATTATTTTTATATAATGTTATTTTAAATTTTCACATGAAAAATAGAAACCCCAGTCTGCTGTTTAAAATTTTGAATATCACTCCATAGTTTTTAGCTTCAATCCCTGTGAGTGTACTGGGTAAAATAGTGTAAGTGATATTAATATTTATTTATATGTGAATCTGCTTTCAAAAGAATTTTAGTAATTTCCAAACCTAACATAGTACAAATCTCTAAAAAAACCAGTAGCACGTGTATCTGTGTATAAACATGCATGTGTCCCTCAACATACACATTTATTTGTATTCTTTGATGATAAAATGGTTGAAAATACTATAGTTGTTTAATCTGTACTTCCTTTATGTGGAGAAACAATTCTCCATTAACCATCACTATTCCCGTAAATCCAGATATTATAGACACTAGGATTATCCTCAATAATGTGTTTTTTCATTGAGTTTATTGGTACAATTTAGATATGCATAATGATCACATTCATCATAGGAAATTTGTACCTGTATGTGATATATCTTGATTCATCTTTTTTGTCCATTCCCCTCCCCTCAATAATGTTTTTTTTTTTTTTTTTTGTGGGTGCCGGGGGTCGACCTCAGGACCTCGCGCGCCAGCAGGCGCCCGTGCCGCTGAGCGATATCACCGGCCCCTTTTTCGTATGTGGGTTCCGGGAGTCGAACTCGGGCCCTCGCACTTGCCGGGCAGGCGCTTAAGCCACTGAGCCATCTCACCGGCCCCCTCAATAATGTTTTTATAAGCTGTTCTAAAAAGGTAGAGACAGAGACCCTCTCTGGAGCAAACGTAGTTTCTTTTCCAGATAGTAAAGATAAAGTCCCTGATTCGCTCTGGAGTGATTTAAAATGCTTTTCTCATGAGACATTCCAAGTTAATAATTACAGAGATACCTCCCGCTTCTCCAAGAGGCATTTGCTTACATTCCAAGGTAATAAAAATAATGTCTGTCTCAACAGGGAAGGTTAGACAGGTTGCCAGCAGTGCTCTTTAGAGATTAGAGTCCCTTAAACACAGGATTACTCTCCGTAACAAATCTCCAAGATGTGCCCATGAAGCACCTGCTTCTCATCATGTCGCTCCATGGAACAACGTGGGGCAACGGAGAACTGACCCAAAAAATTCCTGTGGATAATCCTTTTGTTGCGAATAAGAAACTTTGTCTCTTACCAGAAACCTGATGTCTTTCCAGCAATGTGAAACTGAAATTATGACCATCAACGTGCTAGTTTACCAGCACAGTAAAAACTCAGAGTTTTCAGTTTCTGATTTGATGCCCATATGCTAGGTTATTTGTGCAGTTGAAAACTCTGTCATGTATTAATTTCTATTTTATATTTTCTAAGTTATCTTTTACAGGTTTTCTCTCATTTCTAAAATGGTATTTCGATTACTAATTAATTTATCTTTATATATATGAATGATATAACTTGTTGCATTTGCACTTTTGTTCACTGGTTTTTGTTTTATTGATTTCTTTTTATAGCTTGTTTTTTAGTTTGTAGCAAATGCACCATAGTTTAACTTTTTATTAATTTTTTAAAAATGTATTCCTGTTCTAAAAACCTTTTTATAACCCTGTTGTGAACTTTAATCATCTCATAATGCAGGAAGTTATCATAGGTTTTTAGTGAGTTCTTTTTTAAATTTTAAACTTTAACAAATCCAGTATGTTTATTAGTGTGTGAATATCAGAATTTAATTAAAATTAGCCACTTTTGCCAATACTATTTGTTGAAAAATTCCTAACTTAATTAGCTTTTGATGTTTTTATATATCCCTTTCTTGTGTAAGCTATCATAAATGTTAAAATATAGAGTTCAAAACTATGCTGTAAGCTATTTCATCAAACATATTGAAGATTATAATTTCAATAGATGATTCAAAGACTTTGAAAGTAATTTGGAAATACTTAGAAGATACAACTATAATTTATTCATTTAACAGATACTTTTTTAATATAACAGACCTTTTACACTTCACTATCAATTCTGCTTCAGTAGTCCAGATATATTCAATTCCAACCAACAGTTTATTTTCAGTCTCTCCATGAGAATCTTCATTCCTCAAGTTTTAAAAACCCATGTTATATGCGTTTGAAAATTAATGATACTTGACTAATAGATCTATTTAACATAGAGGAAGAAAACAAATTGTTATGTCAAAGCATAATTGCCTCATAAAAATAAAGTGAATATCTTTAAAATAGTCTGGTGTTTTTTGATGCTAATAGAAGAGATAGCCCTTCTCTTTGATGTATAAAGATTCATCTTGAGCTGAGTTTGACTGTAGTAATTAGAGCTGAATCATTGCAGGATAAGGTGAAGAGAAATTTTATGTTTTATAATTACTAAAAGCAAGACCTATGGAGTCTAAAATGGCATTACCATTGATAAATAGTTGACAAAGGGCTTTAATAGGAGGAATATCTAATCTAATAACATTTTAATGTTTTCACTGAAAATTACAGGAATAAAAAAGTATAGAAATGAATACAGGAATGCATAAGTACAAGAATTTTTACAAAGAAAAATACAACCAACACTTACACTGGTTAGAACACTACCATTATGAATGGCCCATTTCCTGCCTCTTCTGGTCATTGTTTTCCATCAAAGATAACCACTAAACTGATTTCTAATACTGTGATGATTTTAATTAATCTGCTTCTGAAGTTTATATAAATATAATTATTTGTTATAACACTATTCTCTGTGTGTCTTGTTTCATTCATATGTTTACATATAGTTTAATTCATACTTCTATAGCAAGGTTTCAGAACCTTCTATTATTCATATTTTGTGCTCCATACTTCTTTCTTATGGGGTTTGCTCTATGTGTGACAAAATACTTAGCAGCATTTCTGACATCTACTTGATAGAAGCCATTATTGCTGCCCCAGTTGTGACAACCAAAACTATCTCCAGACAGGTCTTATGAATCCACAAATTTGATAAGTATATGCATACAGCTATCCCTATGACATACCTCAGAGCAGAGCATATGGTCAACATTGGGGCACAGCCATGTTTTAAACTCAATTTTAGTCTCAGGATCCTCTTTATAAATTTCTTTCTGAGTGTTTTCCATTAGTTCCTCTACTTCTTTCTCTTAATGTAAATCATATTTTAGAACTTCTAAAGCAAACAAACAAACAAACAAAAAAAGGACCTGCAAGCCATTTAACAAATGGTAAAATCAACTTCTTTCCTGGTAGCTTAATTGCATCACAGTAGAAAAAGCCCAACACTGCTTAAGGAGCACAAAATATCCAGAATCCAATAAAAATGCATTATGACCATTAATTATGACTTGTCAACTTTGTTGAATTAAGAAACACCTAATAGGTTAGTAAGGCATGTGTGCTCTGGGTATGGAACATGAAGCGTGATCTTGGGTACTATATATGGTTGCTAGCCTGTTCCTCTCTGACATTGTTCTCCTGCTCTGCTTCTAAGCACCATGAATTAAGCAATTTTGTTCTGCCATGCCCATCTGTCACGTAGTTTATGACTTGGAGACTGCTTACTATGTAACAAATCTTCTAAAATTGTGAGCTAAATTAAACTTTTCTTCCTTTAAGTTATGTGTATTAGATATTGTGTCTCAGCAACAGGAAAGCTGTTCATTTGATCATTTTGGTGGCCTCCTATCTAAAATTTCATGGTTGTCATGAAATTCAGCACCAATGTCCAGGATGCAAGGTCATTGCTTTCTATTATACAGAACACCTGGCCCAAGATATGTCTATCCTGGCTCAGTAATCTACATCTGTGGTCTTTATTGCAAACATAGAACAAAACATATGACAATATTTAGGGTAAACAAAATATCTTAAGTGGAACACGTTATTTGAATAGAGGCATTGCTTGAACCTCTAGGTCACTGTACAGATTTTCATATGTGGTTCCAATATCCCTACATATTTCAAGCTCTGTAAAGATTTTACTAAAGAGATTTTAGAACTTCAGCCACCCTGGGGAACTTCTTATATAAATAAACTTTTCACTTGCATAATGCCTTAGAATCAAAAGACATAAAACTTTTAAATTGGGCCGGTGAGATGGCTCAGTGGCTTAAGCGCCTGCCCGGCAAGCGCGAGGGCCCGAGTTCGACTCCTGAAACCCACATACGAAAAAGGGGCCGGTGATATCACTCAGCGGCACGGGCGCCTGCTGGCACGCGAGGTCCTGAGGGCGACCCCCCGGTACCCACAAAAAAAAAAAAAAAACTTTTAAATCATCATCATGAACATTCTTTTGATTGATATGAAATGGCATCTATAATAGAAAAATGCTAAAATTTCTTCCCTTGGGGGAAATTAAGAATACTAATAAATAAATATAATACTATAATTAGTAGTTTTTCACATAAGAATTATATAAACCTATGAAAAAAGACATGCCCCATCTAGTCTAGACAAAGAAGTCTATTAATATTTAAGACAAAATCTAATGGAAAGAAAACTGCCTTGTTTTAGCTGGAAGGAGGCTTAATCACAGTTTCAAACACATAGTCTCTCATCTGCCTGCAATTTCAATTAGCAAAGAAGGGAGGAAAATCCCATGCAAATGCAAAACTGGAATATTCTATTTCTTCTTTATTCCCTTGCTTGTTCTTTGTAGTGTAAACTATTCCACTATTCCATCATTTTTTTTTACAAAATAACAAAGAGTAGGAATCTCAACTACATACAGACTGAATGTTTTGTCTCACGTACTTCCTGCCTCTCTGTAACTGATCAATATATTTTTCTGCTTAGTGATTCCACTCCACTGGATCTGTGGGGGCAAAACCTATTTGGAAATGAGGTTCCATTATAATAGCAGATAACATCTTTCTAGAAATCCAGGCAGGAGATAAATCCCTTAATACTTTTATGATAGTACAGATTGATTACTCATTCTGATGCTTCTACTATGGACGACTCTTGAATAAATTTTGTTAAAAAAAATTTTTTTTCAGCATGAGGGATTGAAACCAGTAACTGCTGAACTAACACTCCCCACCCCCCGTCTATTTATTTTATTTTTAGACAGTTTCTCACTAAGTTGCCCAGGCTGCTATGAACGTGTAATTCTGCCTCAGCTTCTCATATAGCTGTGATTACAAATGGTCGACACCATAGCCAGCTTCCAGTAGCCTCTTGGCTAACAGTAGTTCTTATCTGGAACATATAAAATAAGCTGATCCCCAAAAATCTTCTACCCTTCTATGTCCTTTCTGAATCTAACACATACTTATTAATGAAAGAAAATATTGCAGGCCCATTATATCACATACCTCCGGAAGCGACTCAAAATCCTCAACATTAGTCTTTGTTATAAACTTTCTCTCCATCCAAAAAAACAAATAGATATAAAAAATAAATGTATAAGACTCATAGAAAATTCATAAGGTTGTACTTCCTCCCTCCCTATAATTTCCAACCAGAATACTATTCTATGCTTCCTCAACCCCAGGACATCTAACTTTACAGTTGTTAATATATATTCAGCATTTTTTAAATACACCTTTCCACTCACTCTCATAGTACCTTTTTATTTTTATTTAGGGACATAAACAATACATGTAACAGTTAATTTCTACTAATTTGCAGAAAGACCAGCTTTTTTTGCAAATACTTATCCAGAACTACACACTTATATATGGATTCTCTTCTTTTCTCCAGATTGAAACTCTTACAGAATTGATTTCTTCCAGTTGCTAAGCTTTAAGGGTAAATTCCAATTTAGTTTGATATAAATGCATTTTCTAAGCAAGGAAAACATACAAAATGATAACTCTTGTTCTCTCAAAAATCAAAAGTCATTTATAATTTTTCTTGACCAACTATTAGAAGACTTGGAGATGGTCTCAGTCCCACAGGATATGGTTCATAAGATTTCTAATATTATGGAATAAAATACAATCTTTATATAATCTAACGAAAGCTGAAATATCTTGGCCTTACAAGAGGTTGTCTTTGGTAGCATTAAGCGTTTTTTTTTAAACACTTTACCTTGAATTCTTAATAGCCATAAAACTTTAGTTTCAATTAAATATGAAAAAATGAGAAAATACTAGGGATTCTAGTAATAGATAATAGATATTAGAAACCCACTGCTTATTATAATTTTCTTCCTAACTCCATAGCAAAACTTCCTCTCCTGTTTATGCATAGTGGCAGTAGTTGTGTAGTTCATTCTGTTCCATAAAGGTCTCTACCAGGTCTTATGACAATTAAAGTACCAGTCACTTAGTTCCAAAAGCAAACTAACAAAAATCCACAGTGAGAGAGGTGAAATTGTTCACTCCATCCAAGTCGTCCAAGGCAACACTTAGACAAGCTGTCCTAAGACACGGAGATAGTGTCTCTGAAAAAAGAGGAACCCATTGGCCTTTGTTTGGTCTTGAGGATTCCTCATAGGCCCATATAACGAAGGTTTGGTACGTAACTGATGCTATTAGGAGATGATGTAAACTTCAAAGGGTAGGGCCTGGTGGAAGGTCTTTGGGCACTGTGGTATGATCTCAAAGAAAATTACGGACTTGTCTGTTTCTTCTTTGTTTTCCTTCCTGCCCTTGAAGAAAGCAGTGTTGCTCTACCACGTGCTCCTGCCATGACATGCTGCCACAGGTGCAAAGAGGGGCCAAATGATCATAAGCAAAACCTCTAAAACTGTTAGCCAAACTAAAGCTTTTGCCATCATAAGTTGATTATCTCAGGCATTCATTATAGTAACAGTAAAGAAACTTATACAGCGGTACCTTGATTCACGAACTCAATTATCTCCATGATTCTGGTTGCAAACAAAATGAATGAGAACCGAAACAAATTTCCTCATACAGTCAACACTGAACCCAACCACTGAATTTTGTTCAATTCAGTTTGCGACCACAATCACAGAAAGAATTAAGTTTGTGAGCCGAGATACTACTGTATATCTGATGTATATTCCATTTGTGAAACCCACAAACATGAGAAAACTAAAAATGAGTTTTTCAAACATGAGCCAACATCTTTGTCTCCTTCAAACATCTATAAATGAACTTAGTTAAATCTCATATTGTTATAAACACATGTATATCTTCTTAATCTTTTCTACATATTTTCTGGTTAGCTGAATCTTTTTCTTGTCGCAAAGCACGTGCTTTCATAGGAGAAAAGCAACTTTTGGGCTTTGACTTTCCCATTGTGAAAATTCACCTATTTGTGTAGTGATGGACATGCCCATTTCATTAGAAAAATAATTAGGGCTCTCGGTCAGGGTTTGTCCATACTTAGAAGCTTCACTTTCACTGTCCTTGAAGAAATAAGAGGGCCGGTGAGATGGCTCAGCGGCGTGAGCGCCTGCCTTGCAAGCGCGAGGGCCCGAGTTCGACTCCCGGAACCCACATACGAAAAAGGGGCTGGTGATATCGCTCAGCGGCACGGGTGCCTGTTGGCGCGCGAGGTCCTGAGGTCGACCCCCTGGTACCCACAAAAAAAAAAAAAAAGAAGAAATAAGAATGAATGAGTGGAACACTAAAAGTGAAACTTGTAAAACTATTTTAAGAATTTCAGTAGCTGTAGCTGAAAGCTATGCTAAACCTCTCATGGCCAGTAGTTCATATGCATTTCTTACTGGATGCTAGGGCACCTGGTGATTCTTTTTTTTTTTTTTTTTGTGGGTACCGGCGGTCGACCTCAGGACCTCGCACGCCAGCAGGCTCCCGTGCCGCTGAGCGATATCACTGGCCCTTTTTTCATATGTGGGTTGCAGGAGTCGAACTCAGGCCCTTGCGCTTGCCAGGCAGGCACTTATGCCGCTGAGCCATCTCACCGGCCCGCATCTGGTGATTCTATCCCTTTCTTGACTGTATTCTTTTACATCAGTCTGATATAAACAAATTCTGTAAAGGCTTGATGCAGTTATGATCAACAGATTCAAGTACATTTCCTAAGAATAAAGTAAAGAACTTCCTACATGATTTTCAGCCCAGGAATTCTAATTTAGGATTGTTTATAAACTTCATAGGAAAGAAACTTATCAGGTAACATTAACTATAAACACTTTTGTAGAACATCAGAAAATTCCCCCACACTCCTTTTTCCCAGTTAGAGACATGGTACATCCATGTCCTGAAATTTCATGAACCCCAAAAGTTTCTTAAGAACCTGGATCAAAATAAAACTGATAAACATTGTTTCTATCCAGATCCCTAAGATCAAGACAACTGAATGCCAGGAGTTTCAAACTGCTGCAACTATCTTTGTCTCCTTCTCTAAATATTAATGTCTTTTTTTCTCTCTCTCTCTCTCTCTCTGTTTAGGGTTTTTATTGCTAAAATGAGCTTTCAAAAATTGCTTGCTTACTCTTGTTTGACTACCAAGTTTATACCTTGGCATTTAGATGGCACTTGGTATCAATAAGCCCACTCTCTAGCTGAAGAGTGCAATTAAAAGCTGGATCTGCACCATTTCCCCTAGGAACTGAATCTTTAAGAAAGACAGTATTATCACTTACTTTCATTATTTACTACTAGATACTTTAGGATGATTAATGTCAAGAAAATCAAGAGAGAAATAGCCCACATTGTTTTTTCCCACCCAACTGTTGCATATTTCATTATCTATAGTGCCTGGAAGCCGACTTTGTAGAGATCTTAAAGTGTTATCTCCTTGCCTCCAGTTCCAAACCTACATATAGACTGCATTCTAGAATATGCAAACTGTTCCTTTTCTTTGGTACTGGGAATCGAACTCAGGACCTTGTTCTTGCCAAGCAGGCACTGTGCTGCTGAGCTATCTCCCCGGCCCCAAACTGTGTTCTTATTTGCTATCCTTTTACCCTTATTGCCATTCTTACTAAATGTTAAATGACCCTTTCAACTTTAGAAGACTCTAGATGCATATCTACGACTACATTCTCTTCAATCTTCCTGCTTTTCATAATGAACTACATGCTCCTATAACAAACTGTTGTGATTTTCATGTTCCCAACTTTCTCAAACGTATGAAATGATGTTATATAAATGAATTTAATTTTTATTTAAAAACCTGTTTTCCTGGATATTATTCAGGATTTCAAGCAAAGCCATCTGACTACTACTTTTTTCTACCCAAATATGGACTCTATTTCACATTATTTGAAAAACTTTGAATCTCTGGGACCCAGCATTACTAAAGAATTTCTACTAATTGGCAGGTAGTAGAAACTATATTTAATTTCCACCAATTTTCTGCTCTTTGAATAAGCTTACTGAATTCCCTTTTGCTATGAAAAAGCCTTACTCTGTTTCTTGCAAATATAGATAGCATAAACAGCTGTTGACCCTACATAGAAGGACCTGATAAAAAATTTCTAGAAGGATGTTCACTGGAGTTTGAAGAATAAGTTTACTTCTGATGAAAGACATAACATACTATGTACCATTGAATTCTGGAGTGTTGTTTTCTTTGCCAGTATACAGCTTTGATTGCCATGCAAAAGCTCGGAAACAATATTCACAGGCCATGGTAAAAAACAGCCACTATTAAATTAGCCAATCTAAATGGGACTTAGAGAATTTTAGGTGTTCAACAGTCTTTGATGCATAAAGAACTCAAATATACTCAGCTTACAGGTCTGTACGTGTGCTGATTTAATGAAATAAGGAAGCATCTCTGTACTAAGAGACTTACTGGACATTTTTCAACACAAATAAGAAGACTAGGAAACTAACAAGAAAATAAGAAGTAAATGTACAAACTTATTAATATTAAATCTCTCTTCTTTGCAGATTCAGAGTAGGGATGGTATGTGCACTCTTGGTTTAATGAAGGATATTGAATATAGGAGATTGTGCCAGGCATTCTAATAATTGTAATAATAACATTTGTTTTCTACAGGATTGATGATTCTATGCTTCCCAGAGTCTCACATGCTTTATCATAGCAACTATCACTCAGACAATATAAATTCAAATACAACGGCAAAAGTCCCAAGAAGCACTAGTGGCAACCATCACTAATAAATCTAAGATCACAATGTAAGTTTGATAAATGGTCTCAGAAAAGTGAATGTGAAAAATTCCGAAGACTTAAAATGCTCCACTTTGAGCTTTGTATGCCATTAGCACATATTTTTATTTGCCTCTATTTCTTCTTCATAATTTTATGACTGAATGCCCCCCGGGCTACATATACATTGCGTCAGAACCCCGCCTAGACAGAGAAGAGAAAACTCCCCAAGCAAAACCGCTGACCTCAGCTGCAGAGACACAGATAACGGAGCCAGAGCTTGCAAAAGAAGATGAACAACAACAGCCCTACTCTGCTGCACCTGCAAGATAGGGATGTCACCAAGATGCCTAACTCCCCCAGACCCAGACTAAAACTTTCCCACTCCTTCCTGCCATACCCGTCCCCTACCCAATCACCCCTATAAAACCTTCCCCCATGCCCATCTCTCAGGGCTGATGGTGTTATCATCCTCTGCCCACCTGCACCCAGGCTCAAATAAACTTCACTTATTGCTTCAACTTCGCCTGACCCTGTGGTCACGGCCACGCCTCAGTTTACCCTAACACATTGGTTGAAACGACTGGTGCCAATTCACAATTGTGAATATCCTGTTTTCTAATAACTACTTTTGGCCAGTTTATTCTCTAAACTAACTAAATTTTCAGTCTTTCCCTTTTGCTTAGGCTTTAAGTTTCATCTGTCTTCTCCAATTCAGAAATCCGGAAATGTTCTATACTAGAGGATTTTAAAAGATGACTATGGTGCCGTGCTTTGATTTTCTTCTACCGATATAACTGATGCCTAAACAATATTGATCTTATCAATCAATCATCATAATATGTCCTTTTTTGTTAGGGTCTACAATTTATCTGAAAGATTTTTTTTGTTTTTGTTTTCATTGTAGATATCTCCACATTTTTGAGGGGTTTTTGCCTTGGTATTTAATTTTATATGTTATTGTAAATGTTATTTTACTTGTAGCATACTTTGCATGTGTTTTTATTGTCATATAGAAAGTTGATTTTATATATTTATCTTGTACCAAGACACTTTACTAAATTTTTTTAAATTTACTTTTTAACTATAATAGCTATTTTGCAGGTTCCTTTGGATTTTCTCCACATACAAACATGATCTCTGTTACTAATGAAAGGTTCCTTTCATTTATTTTAATTATTAATTATTTTTTCTCTTTGTTTAATTGGATTAGCTAGGGTGCTGTATATAATATTAACGGGAACTATTGATTACCAGCATTTATATCCTATTTAAGAAAAAAACTTAATGATGAATTATATGTTAGATATAGATTTTTTTTAGTATATATTTGCTGTACACTAAAGAAATCCTCTTCTAATCTTAATTTGAGAGTTTTTATCATGAATGGAGAGTTTTTGGTTGTTTCGTTTTGTTTTGAGACAGGATTATACTTTTTTCTATCTCTACCAAAACATTATAATGGGTTTTCTTTTTTTCTTCCTATTAACATGGCAAATTCTCAGGATTATGAATTTTAGACCATCCTTTAAAGTATTTTGGTCAATAGTGTACTTATTAAATCAATTAATTAGAAAATATTTCATTGCAAACAGAATTCTATTTACATTTTCAAAATATTTTTATTTTATTATGCCTATAGGACCTGTAAGAATGTCTTCTTTAATACATTTCTTCCACTTAATCAGTCTTTAGTTACACTAGTCATTTTTGTGGGGAAGGGAAGACAGAGAATAAATTCAGAGTCTCATCTATGCTAACCACACACTGTACTCTGCACCTGAGCTACACTCCAGCCACTAATTACGATAATAATGCTTCACAAAAGAAATTTTTGCTTTTGTCACTTTGATCTAACTTAATATTGTTTGTCTTCTGTTAACTTTGTTCTTGTGTTTTCTTCCACTTATTTTGAGTTTAATTGGCTTTTGCCCTGCTAATCCCTTAGGGTATAATCATATGTCGTTTATTTCAATCTTTACTCTTTTATGTTTGCTCATTTAAGCTTTCCAGTCCCCTAGCACGGACAGTTGAAGTGCATTCCTTGCATTTATACTTGTGACATTTTTATTGCTATTCATCAAAATGACACTGTGATTTAAATTGAAAACACTTGTATAACTAATGGATTATTCATGTAAGCATATTGTTTAATTTCAAACATTTGATTTGTGTTTATTATCATTGTTGTTAACATTTATTTTAGCCTAAGTCAACTTAATTCTACATTTGGTAAATGTATAATAATCAATTGAAAAGAATATGTATTCTGTACATGTACATTGCAGTGTTCTAAGTTTCTAATTAGGTTATTGTCTTATTCAGATACACTATTCTATGAGTTCTATTAGAGAATATGAAAGCTAGAAAATAGCTCCAACTACAATTTTGAATTTGTCTTTTCGTTTTCTCATTGTCAAATTTTGCATTATGGATTTGAAAGCTATTATTACTCTGTAATATAATAAGAAAACTTCCCAATTAATTTGTATTTTTACTATTACCAAATCTTTCTATATTTCTAATAATGTAGTTGCAATAAGGTCCACTTTTTAGTGTCAGTATAGCTACAGCAGCTTTATTTTATCATATTGTCATACTGAACTTTGTCCTTTTATTTTCACATGTTTATATCCTCATATGTGTTTAATTTATAGACCTCTATTGTTTGCTAATAAATTCTAACTTTCTGTTTATTCTTATTGGATTTAGTCAGTTACTTACAGTTGTAGTAAGAATCTCTCAATTTATTCTTTGCTTTAGGTTTCCAAGCTGGTTTAACTTTCTGTGCTCTCCTTTGTTTTCTGCTTAATAAAGTACTTGTTTTCTTATATAAGCCTATTAGCTTTTTTGTAACACATTATGTTATGGTTCATTTAAAGAATACAGTAGACATTATATTACTTTAAATTATTATAATAAAATAACTATTATTATATATTTACTTCCTAGGCAATATTACGAATGTAAAACTTTGAATACCATTTACTGCTAGGTCTGGCACGAGTAAAGACAAAGAAAAGGTTGAGAGAAGCCTTTAATGTGGTGGCACAGGAGAGCTGCTGTAGGATGCAGAGGACCCTCAGAAGAGGAGGCTGGGGGACAAAGCATTTATTGGGTTTAGCTGGGGGTGGAATTTGGAGGGGTGGACAAGGTGACCTAATGGAAGGGGATTGGGAGATTTTTGGAGTGTGCGTGAAAGGGGGAGAGGAAGTTTATTTTGGGCTGGGGAAGAAGAAGGAGGAAGTGGGTGATATGCTGTTGTTTGGGCTTGTTGCCATGTTAGAGCCCTCCATGATGGCCAAGGAAGATTTCACATGGGCGTGAACTCATTATTTACCATCCCCTGACTTTTTATTATTTCCATATAATTCTACACATATTTTACATCTCACAATTACTGAAATTTGCTTGAAAAATAGCCATTTGTGTTTTGGGTATTTATTGCATTTCTTATGTTTATCTGTGGGATCATTTTATTTTTGTCTGGTGACTTTCCTGTAGAACTTCTTTTGGCATGAGACAACCACTGACAAGTGCAGTTTTGAGTTTAGTCCATCTTTCCTTTTGAGGACTTTTTTTTCTACACATAAAATTATAGTTTGGCAGTTATTTCTTTCAACACTATTGTAAAGGGTAGAGATAAATATTTAAGTTCTTAAATGTAATTAAAAATAAAAATTAAGAAAAAATATTTGTAATTTGTATATAAAATTATCTCCCAAATTAATAAGAAAATGTTAAACACAAAACAAGCTAAGATTATTTTTGCCAAAAAAGTAAAATTTCTAAGGATTCAATTTACTAGTATTCTATAAACCTGCAAAAACTTTACAATATTATAAAAATTTTGAAGATATTTGCACTTTTTAGAGGCACTGTGATCTAATTTTTCTTTTTCTTTTTCAGGATCCTGTTCCTACATGAAATTACAAAGCATGGTTTAAAAATAATATTTACTCCCCTAATATAGAATGTTTTATAGTTCTTCCAAATTAATTTGGAAGGATATATTTCATAATTACAACATTAATATATTTCTGCTTATAAACAAAACTCAGACATTAAATCAGTGTAGCTATTAAAAAATTTTTAAGAATGAATTAAAAGAAAATGCTAATGTAAAAAATAAAAATAAAAAAGCAAAAAATGAGGAATTCCTCTGAAATTCTCAATAGTAATTTCAATACAAAAAAACTCATAGAATTGTAAGAATTGCAAGAGGAAAAAGAGAAGGATGAAAGGAAGAGGGAGAGAAGAAAAGAAGAAAAGGGAAGAAAAAAGAAAAGAAAAAATACAGACATAACCACAGCATGGTCAGTTTTCTAAAAACCAGTATTGAAGGCATCCAACTTTTAGAAAACTGAATTACTTATGATTAATAAAGATAAGCATTAGAATAGACTTCTCACTGGATATACCATACATCAAAAGATGAAGGGATATCATGTAGTACTGAAGGAAGTTTGAAAACTAAAACTGTCCAACTAGAAACTATATAGAATAAAGCATATCTTTTGAAATTGAAGGCAAATTAAAGAGGTTGTTTTTTTTTTTTTTATGTGGGTATCAGGAGTCGACCTCAGGACCTCGTGTTTGCCAGGCAGGTGCTTATGCCACTGAGCTATCTCACTGGCCCAGATTAAAGAGTTTTTGGATGAGGAAAAGTTGAGAAAAATTTTTGCTAGCATATCTGCAGTGCAAAGAAGTTTAAAGGATGTTTTTAGGCAGAAGAGCTATACCAGACAAAAACTTGCATTGATACATTGGGGGAAAAAGGGACAGAAATGGTAGAAATTAAAGTAAAAATTTAAAAATAGATTTATTACCCTAATCACTTTAAAATATTTTTTAAATATATTATGGAATTTACAATAAAGTTAAAAGTAACATATATGGCATAAAAAGAGCAAAGAGCCCAGCATGGTGGCTCATGCCCTAATCCCAGCTCTTGGGAAACTGATGCTGGAGGATTGTTGTGAGTTAAAGGCAAGCCTGGACTCCATAGTGAGACCCTGTCTTGAAATACCAAGAAAAAAAAGCAAAAAAACATTTAAAGATAGTTTTGAGAGCATACAGTTATAAGTTTTATGCAGTGTATATGAAATCATGTTATTTTATATATGAGCAAATATTTTATAACATAGCTCATTGATAATTGATGAACAAATAGTGGATATAAAATAAATTGACAAGTACTTAATGCAAATGGAAATGAAAATAAATAAAAAGAATAAAAACCTTAAAAAGTAAATGAAAAATTAGAAACAAATAGCAAGGAAATACATTAAAATTAAACTGTACCAACAAGTTCATTAAGTACAAATATTCTAAATATCTTAAGTAAAAGGCAGTTATTGTTGCATTTCATTCTGAAAGCAAGATCTAACTTCATACTCTACACCAGAAACCCACCTGAAATATAAAAATATATAATTATCAAAAAAATGGAAATTGAAATAGCATGCATTCGCTAATTACAATAATTATGATAGGGCAGTAATGATTATATTATGATCAGAGTAGACAGTGAGAAAAAGCATAGTACTAGTAATAAGTAAAGACATTTCGTCTTTGGAAAAAATAGGTCAAATTCACAAAAAAACTTAATCATTGCAATAGAATTTCATAATTTAGCAAAATAAAGAAAATTAATAGAATTAACAAGAAAAGTAGACAAATCCACAATTGTAATCGGGGACACAATTTCTCGCGACTCAATCAAATAAGCAGAATATTAGTAAGACCATAGAATATCCAAAATAAACTCTATAAACAACATGACTTAATTAGTGTTTATAAAATAACAGCAAAATACATGTTACATTAATCACAACAGGCTATATACATTTTACTATAAAACAAATTTCAAACAGATTTAAAAGCTTGGAAAGATACAATGCATGTTCATTAATGATGGTGGAAGTAAAGTGGAAATTTAAAAAATCATTTAGGGAAAATTCCAAATATTTGAAAATAATATATTTTTAAATAACTCATAGGCAAATGAAGAATTCACAAAAAAGTGAGAAAATATTCTGAGTGGGAAGAAAATGAAAACAATATTATCAAGTTTGTGGGACATGGTTAAAGCAGGCCTTAGAGGAAAATGTGTAATGCTGAATGCTGATATTAAAAAACAAAGTTTTACCCAAAATTTTAAGGTTATAAATTAATAAACTACAGTACATACATACAAACTTTTTTGAAACATTATGAAAAAAACAAAGATAACACATATTAGTGAAGTCGAAACCATTTAAAAAAATGAAAGTGCTGAACTTGGTTCTTTGAATATATCGATAATGTTGATAACTTTTTGGCTAAACTGGATAGTGAGAAAAAGAGATAAAATAAAAAATTACTACTGCCAGGAATGAAAAAGAGCCATTACTACAAACTCCAGAGACTATAAAGATTTTTAAGAGAATATCATAAGTAAGTTTTCACTAATAATTTTTATAATTTTCATTAAATGTAATAATATAGATTGTTATCCTTGAAAGATCCTGCTGTCAAAACTTCTCAAGAAGAAGTAGATAATTCAAATAGTCCTATTTATAAGTACTATAACAATCCTAGCCAAATATTACAGTGGTATATAAAAAAGGATAAATCAAATTTAATAATAAATAAGAAAGAATCAACCATCATCAATGAGTGAGTGTAACCCAAGAATATACCAGGAGATATACATGAAAATTTCCACTAGTTATACTGTTTTCTTTATTACTACAGAGGATAAGGATGTTAGTTTTTGTTATTGAATAACAAGGATAATTTTCCAGCGTCATCTAAAAACAGTTTTTCACATTATACTTCTAATAATAACTTTCTAGATGGCTGTAAAAGTAGAATTAACAGTTATATTAATGATTCTTAGACTTTCACTAAAATTTCCAGTGTCTATCCAGCTTCTGTTCTCTACCTGTTCTCAAAGATGCTCCATATTCATTTCTTTCTGCTGTGGCAGCTCCTAAATTTTTGTAATAAAATCTACAACTATTTCAACTTCAAAAACTATAGAAATAATCCCAAACTTGATAAGCTATTGTAACAGCAAAACCTATTTTGCTTGCAAATCTGCAGTCTGAGTTTTTAGTGGAGATGCTTGTAATTTAATCCCAAGGGTGTCAGGTGGGGCACCTACCAGGCTAGGGCTAGAATTGTCTGTCCTCTTAAGCACTCATGCTTTTGGTGCCTGGTCTGAAAATATTCAAATGGCTGATTGGAAAAGTAGAGTTCTTTTGATGTATTTCTCTGTCTTAATGTGACTTCTCTATATGGTCTCCTTAAGCATGCCAGATTTAATATACCCAGTCTTTTTTCATTTCAGCCTAGGGTTTTCAAGATTTAGTCCCTGCAGAGAAATCCAGGTGGAAAAATTCTTTTATATCTCTGTCCTAATCAAAATCACACACCATCATTTCTGCTATAGTTTTCCAACTATTATGTTAATTTCCTAGACCTTCAATAGCAAAGGAACAAAAAGTGGCTTGAAACAATAGAAATTTGTTATTTCTCAGTCATGGAGGCAAAAATTACAAAATTAAGGCCATGTTCCTTCTTAAACCTGTGGGGGAATTCTTCCAGCTCCCTGTTATTTACTTACTTTTTGCTTCTTGGCTTGTGGATACATTACTCCAATTCTGCATCTTCACATAGTATTTTTCTAGTGTGTCTTTGTCTTCACATGGCATCTTAAGTGTACACAAGTCATGTTGAATAATGGCAATATAACTTCATCTTATCTCAAATGACACTATTCTCGAAGTTGCATCCATATGCATTAGTGTTCAGGAGTTCAACATCTCCCTCTGTTTTTTTTTGTTTGTTTTTATATTTTTAGTGTTGCTGCTCTCTGTTTTTTGAGGGAGGACCTGTGTCCACAAGTGAACAATTCAACTCATAACACCTGTAACAATCAGAAGGGCCTCTGCTCATGCAAAGGGAAAAAAATCTCAGAACAGAAAAATCTCAAAATATTTTTAAAAAGTCAAGTCCAGGAAAAAGAAAGCATGCTTAGTATGAAGAGATGATAAAACCAATGAAAATTTGAAAATTGTTAGAATAATATATGTGGACAATCTCAAGATAGAGAAAGATTGCCTAAATCTTGATGCAATTGTTTCCAGATATATATTCACTTACCAATTCATTATTCTAAAAAAAATAAATTGTGGAAACATAGAATGATCATTTTAGAAATGACCTATAAAACAAGAACTGCATCCCAAATATTTTCTAACTGGAAAGCATCAACAACAACAGCAATGCTGTGACCAGATTCTTAAAAGATTTAGCTAAATTCAGAGCCAAATTATAGCTGTTCTGTCCCTGAATCCTGGTCCACTAACAAATTGTGTTCTTTAAGTATGCCTAGGGCTGGTGAGATAGCTCAGCGGCATAAGTGCCTGCCTGGCAAGTGTGAGGTCTTGAGTTCAATCCCTGGTACCCACACACATACACAAAAAAAGTATGCCTAAAATTTCATCTATAAGTATATATATGGATATTTTAGAGTTTCTTTAAAATATGATTATTTTTAACTTAAAGTAATATGATGATTCTAAAGCCTCACAATAAGCCTACAGTGTGAATCATTATTTGTCTCATAGCAAGTCATATCACAAAGAATGTGTTAGGTCACTCCCTATAAATACACTAAAAGGCTATTTTTCCAAAATGTTATTACAACTAAACATAACAAGCTCTTCAAAAGCAAAAGAAACAACCTAATCATATATATTGGTCTTGAAGATACTTAAACAATAAATAGAAAAAATCTAAAGATCAGAATCAATAGTCCACAAGTTTAACTGACAAGACAAGTTCTATTCCTAATATTTTTTTTCTAAACACACATACAGACACACACACACACACAAATAGAAAATAAGTTAATTTACTATTCAGAATTTAAAGTTAGCTCTGAATGATTTTTACCTAAGAGTTTAAAAGAGAATCTCTTTTTTACAATTTTTGGCTTCCCTGACCACCTGAATTCATACATTTTATATATATATATATATATATATATATATATATATATATATATATATAAAATATATATATATGTATTTTTTTAAGTGAAAACAAAATAAAACAAACAAAAAAACTGATTACTTCACAGTGGTTTGGTAAGTTATTGAAAATCATTTCTGGAAATGAAAGAGGGTAGCTGGAAGTAGCCTGCATTCACAAGTCACTCCAGAGTATTAATCCAAATCAAAAAGTGGTGTCAGAACAAAAACAGACATGTAGACCAATGGAACAGAAAACTCAGGAAAAAAAACCTATTTACCTACAGCTGTCTAATTTTTGAAGAAATGTCCAAAAATATATATTGGAGAAAAGATAGCCTCATTAACAAATGACTCTGGGAAAACTGGACTTCCATTTGTAGAAGACTAAAACTAAATCTCCATGCCTCATTCTGTCCTAAAATCAAATCAAAATAAATCAAAGAATTAGATGTTAAAACAGAAACTTTGAAACTGCTGAAATATAATGTAGGGGAACCACTCAAAGTCACAAGCACAGGCAAAAACTTCCGTCAATAGTATAAGAAATAATAACAAGAATCAACAAACAGGATTACATCAAGTTACAAAGCTTCTGCACAGCAAAGGAAACAACACAGTGAAAGGCCACCCACAGAATGAGAGAAGTTTTGCTAGCTACTCTTTTCATAGAAGACTAATATATAGAATACATAAAGAACTCAAAAACATTAACCCCCGCAAAATGAATAACCCAAACAAAAAAACCTGAACAGATGAACTGAACTTCTTAAAAGAAGCAGAAATGGCCAGTAAGTACATGAAAATTTTTTCAACAGTTTTAACCGTTAGGAAAATGTAAATCAAAACAATTTAGAGATTCCATTTTACCCCAGTCAGAATGGTTTTCATAAAGAACACAAAACACAATGAATGCTAGCAAAGATGTGTGGAAAGAAGCCCTCCAATATTGTTAATGGCAATGTAAACTAGTACAACCACCCAACCACATTTTTTCACGTATTTATTGGCCATCTGTACTTCGTCTTTTGGAAAGGATCTATTCATTTTAATTGACTGTTTTTGTTTGGGTCTTTTTATTTTGGAGGAGTAAGATTTTTTTTAATTTCGGAAGCAACTGGCAATTATTTTCCCCATGCTGTACATTGTCTATTCACTGTGTTGGTTGTTTCCTTTGTTGTATTAAAGTTTTTTAATTTGATATAATCCTAGATAGACAGATGATAGATACAGACAGACAGACAGACACCTCAGTTGTTGAACTCAATTCGTTTTAAATTTGTGTTAGGACCCTGAAATGTTAAAGAGCTGAACATATTTTCCCCATAAGAAATAATGGAAAACCTATTAATTGGTTCTGAGGTCAAAAAATCACACTTAAGAATTCCTTTTTCCAGGACTTTGACAGATTTTGCTATGATTTCTTCTCTAAATCTATTGTGGTTCTCACAGTTTTCTTCTTAGCTTTACTGCTGACATTACTAACTTTGGAGCCATGGTTACGATATTTTACGCAAAAAAGGGCAAAAAAAAAAAGCACTGTCACTAATGTTTTAACACACAAAGACAAGATGGAGAGGGGAACTTAAACGGAAGCGCCACCCCTTTCTGTCTGCTGCAATGTGTGACCTGTGACTCACCCGGCCTTACAGGTTTTTTCAAGTCAGATTTTTGGTTGATTATTGAGCAAAGTTACAAACACTGAGCGGATTCTTTTAGAACTTTGCTGTTTAAGTAGTGGAAAGTTTGAGCTAGAAGCCATTGGACAACTGAGGTATCACCATTTACATGAAAAAAAAAAAGTACAATAAGAGATGGAGAAGATGGGCTGGGGATATAGCTCAGCAGCATAGCGCCTCCCTTGCAAGCATGAGGTCCTGAGTTCGATTACCAGTATCAAAAAAAAAGGTGGAAAGGAACATAAAAGACTAAAACCTGTGTTTCCAGCTTTTGTTTTCACTCAGTCTAAAACAACCCGATGTGATCATTTCATTAACCAGAACAGAGAAATAATTTATAATTACAAGTATTTTTAATAATATACTCTGAAAGTTAAGGGGAAAAGAGTCAAGTCCCTCATTCTTGTGGGAGTTTTTTTTTTTTTTTTTGCGGGTACCGGGGGGGTCGACCTCAGGACCTCACGCGCCAGCAGGCGCCCGTGCCACTGAGCGATATCACCGGCCCCTTTTTCGTATGTGAGTTCCGGAAGTTGAACTCGGGCCCTCGCGCTTGCCAGGCAGGCGCTTAAGTCTCTGAGCCATGTCACGGGCCCTCTTGTGGGAGTTTTGTTTTGTTTTGTTTTGTTTTGCTTTTTCTTTTCTTTTTGGTTTGTATACACTCTTGGGTTACATATGATTATATCAACAAAATTTTACAATGAGGTTAAGAAGCTATAACAAATACATGAAATAAATTACTATGTGAAGCAGGATGGAGAATATTCTTTTGTCATCTTTTATACTTCCCTCCGTTTGAATTAGAACTCCACTGCAGAAGGAGTGATTTTTATTGCATCTATCACATACTTATTTTACATTTCCAGGGAATACTTTGGTGAACTTATGACAATGACTTTAATAAGATTTTCACACACATACGCAAAACTAGTCTTTATTCAGTGCTACTATGCTGAGGTCTCAATTTTGACATTTTGAACAAACAAATATACCCCTATGATATTAAGTGTAAAACTTACAAGACACAGAGAAAAAAATGTGTGCTAGATATTGTTTTTTCCCCTCATCTTTTTGCTTGAAACTGTACTTTCATCATTTCATATAGGAGAGCTTTAATCCCAAAGATTTTGTCAAGGAATGACTATACCTGATTTATCTCAGTCAAGATAATCTGACTTCCTTTGACCATTGATGGTTATACAACCACAGAATTCTAAGCAGATGTAAAACAAATGGGACTTTTGAGAGAACTTTTGTTTTTCTGATAGGAAGAGAATTAATGAATTGGCATTGCCTTTTTTTGTTTTTTGTTCTTTTTGCCCATCAACCCTATTTCCTCCCTAAAATGTTGTTAGAATACTTTCAGGTAAAATAACTGTGTCCTGACAATTAGGAAATAAAGAGATAAAGAAAAAATCTAAGAGATAATGGAGATACACCACCCATGACATTGCCTAGTCTTCCCAGCTAGAAATCTTTGAATTTGGTTTCACGTAACAAAGTGTCTACCTGGTTAAACTGTTAGGGTCGAGACGCCCACCGCGTGAAGGAAGACTCCAAGAGGCATTTTCTCATGCAAAGGGCAAAGGGGTCTTTATTGTCCAAGCATGCGTGGGGCTCACTGAACGCGCAGGAACAGAGAGCCCCGAGCTAAGTCTGAGCAGTGCTTATAAGCCTATGGAACAAAAGGAGGAGGGGTCTTTGCAAGCACAGTCACAGAAGCATATGGCATTGGTTAGTTTAAATAGCTTTTTTACATTTATTTGGAGAAGACAACCATACAGAAGTTTAAGGCTGGGCGGCGGAGGACGTTTCCTAATATGGACAGCAGATGTTCAGGAAAGGCATATTTTGTAAATTCCTTAGTCATGGGGTTGTTCTTATCTTGCAGCCCAGATCCCTGGTCAGCTCTGTTCTCGTTCTTATCTAACTTAGGCAACTTTAAACTGTAACAGCTCAATTCCCGGAACATTGGGAGAAGGGGAACAGCATGGACCATGCATTCCCAGAAGGGAAAATTTCTCTTACAAAACTAATATTAATCAAGGTTTCTGATAATTGAAGTCAAACTTAGTCTTAATTCATAGAAGAGTATAAATCTCACCCAAATCATCCCATCAACTCTGCATGAAGATTTTCAGTTACAAGTCTCAGTATTTGAAAAGGTCATATATTCTAATCTAATGATCAAATGTTTTTATAAGAATTTTTATTTCATTAATATTAAATGAAATATGATTCCTTGAAATTCCATTCAAAATAGCACACTTTAAATGCATGCTTTTGGAAGAAAGCAACAAAGCTTAAAATTTTTTAAGGATGAATAAATACTCAAAAGTATGATTACCATTACCCTAGATGAGCAAAGGATTTGAGGCTATGGAGTTTTACATACAGATGCAAGCAGCAGTGATCTTGATTCCACAGAACATTTGTAATATCTGATAACCGAAACACTTGCCTTCACTGGAATACAGGGGAAAAAAAAGGAAAGAAAAAGAGAAAGAGAAGGAAAGAAAGAAAAGCAGCAGGCAGTCAGAACACTGAGAACACTTACATACTTTCTGTGTACACTGCAGGGTTTCTCTAGACTATGTACTAAAAGTAGAATTTGTGAGTCATAGAGTATGCTTATTTTCAACACATTTACACATTGTCAATTGCTTTCCAAAGTTGTAATGATTTACATTATGGTAAACAGTACTAAACACTGCCTATCTCTTTATATATTTCATAGTATTATATTATCAATTGTTTTACTCTTCTGGCTGGTTTAAAATCATATGTTACCATTTTAATTTGCATCTCTATTATTACTAGTGGGGGGATAAACTGTTCAAGTGTGTCAAAAATTTGTACCTTGTTTTATGAACTATCTACACATGTTGTTATTCAAATCCTTGTTTTTTGTTATTATTGCTTTGTAAATATAATTTACATTAATATTTTCTCTGTTACATATGTGGAAAATGCCTTGTTCAAGTGTTCCATTTTATTGACCTTTGGATATGTGGTATTTTTAGTATAATTTTGATATAGTCAAACATATTAATCTTTACTTTATGATTTACTGTTTTTTGTTTGTATGCTTGTTTTCATCTTTTTTGAGACAGGGTTTCACAATGCAATTCAGGCTGATCTTGAACTCACTCTGTAGCCCAGGCTGGCCTTGAACTCACAGCGATACTCCTGCCTCAGCCTCCCAAGTGCTGAGATTACAGGTGTGCACCACCATGCCCGGCTATGATTTACATTTTGTACCTCACCAAAGAGATCAGTCTTTATTCACACACATTCACACACACACACACACACACCCCTCATAAAAAAGAGGGTATTCATTTTAGATGTTTATCCCAAATGGAATTTATTTTATACCTAATAAAGAGGAGAGAATCTAAGTTTTTTCTTCTAAAAGGCAGTTGTTTCAAAACATTTTATTGTATTTTTTTCCTTGCTGAATTTTTTTTAGAGGAGGAAAATTTATTGGGAAAAGGAATGGGGAATAGGAATATCTCCTGAGAGACATGAGGGGTCCTGAATGGATTGCCCCTGATTTTTTTCTTTTACCAAGGAAATACTGGCAATGTTCAACAAGGTAAAAAATAATCATATCAAATAATTCTCTTTTAACTAGTTTTCATTTTCCAAAATTATCTTGTGAAATTTTACCCAAATTTGTATACTTTGTATGAATTTTAGAACCAACTATTCAAGATTTTTCTTCCCAAAATACTATTGGGATAGTAAAGGCAATTGTATTAATTTAGTATTTTAATATTGAGGAACTGAATATTTTCAATATTGAGCCTCAGTATTTCTAAACAGACTGTTTTCATTAATTCAAATCTTTGTTAACGGTTATCAGCAATAATATACAGGTGTCTCTGTAGAGTTTACTTTCTTCATTTAACATTTACAACACACACTGATTGTTATGCCATTATCCATTCATTGTCTATATATGACATGAATGTTAGATAAAATATTTAGACATATTAATGAAGTATTTAGTGACTCAGTTGAAGCATAGAGTACTTCAGTGTAGAGTCACCATATACTTTGTGCCTCTGGACTCAGGAATATTTTTATTAACATTCTCCCAGTGTTTCACTGTCACTTTCAGACAATTTTTCTTTATAAGTAGCTTAGACTCAGGGCAAATTACCTGGAACCAAATTCTTGTTCCCTCTTTTTCCTAGCTGTGTGATCTCAAGTAATTACTTTTTATTTCTTTGTCTCAGTGCCCTCATCCACAAAACCAAAATACAAAATACTTAACTTACAGACTTATTGTGAGAATTAAATAAGTTAATATACAGAAAGCACACAGAAAGTAGGTTTTGAAATATTAGGTAATTTTATTTTTCACATATTTATTACTATAATGTCTAGTAGAGGAACTTAACATGAATATCTTCATACCTACCGTTGATTTCACATATAATTCACATTTCACATAAAAAAATCTCCTCCCTTTATTTTCTATATAAAAATTCTAGTAATTTATTTCAGATATTTTCTTGTGTTCTAATTTCAGTTTGTTTACATATTGATGTGATTACAAGCTTATCCACTTTATATGTGAATGGTCTTTTGACACTTAATCATATCTAAATTGTATATGTATCACACAACTAACCAAAATGCTGACTGCTTTTAACTATGTGAACTTAGAAAAAGTCATGAAATAATAGTTTAAAGTAGATAGCTACCAGTTTTTAATATATAAAATCAAAAGGATGCAAATAAATACATAGATCATAGTATGAAGAAAGGTACAATTTCTCTTTGTTTTAGTCCATCGATAGAAAAAGATCTACATTGCAATGCAGATTTAGGTGTGTTGTATTAAAAGTTAATGCTTTATGGCACAAATGAATTAATTTGTATTCTAAACAACAGGATAGAATCTCTTCCTGGAGGAACTGTGGCACGTTGAACAACTTTCAGTCTCATCAGAGCCTCTATAGCGGAATAGAGATAAAATCCAGTGGAAGTATAATTATAGGTCTAGAAATCATATCTATAAATTAATCATTCACTCTATGTTGGAAAACTCAAGTATATTAAAATAAATAGTGTGCTCTAAAGTTTTCTAGATTGTTCTTCTTGAATTGTACAATGAAGTCGAGATACACATCTAAAATATTATAACAGAATTAAGACATTAGCCTTTGGCACTGTGTTGACATTTGCACTAATAGTTCAAAAGCAATGGTTTACAAAGTTCTAGGCACTTAAGCATAAATTAAAGCAATGGCACCTAGCTGTGCTAATAAATTTGAGTTTTTTGCAGCAACAAACGAAGTAAAAAATAATCTAATTTTACGTGAGAGCATCTCTTATGAATATGTGATATCAAGTAAAACATTACAACATTTAAAAACACATAACTGTTGTCATGAACTTGATAGTTTTCCAAATTTAGAGGCTTCAGTGATGAAATCAGTAGTGATAAAAATAAATGCAATTTAAATTGAAGTTGTTTACAGTAGAATATATTAAAATATTGGGAGTTCTGCAAAATTCAATGAAGCAACATTTTCCAAAAGACCAATTGTGCATAAGAGGATATATCCAAAACCTAAGATGTGCCAATTTATTTTAATGTAATCAAGTATAAAAAGTTCAATACTGTTGTTTCAGAATCCCCCTATCAGCTAGCCTTTAGGAAAGTACTTCTTGTTTAGTTTGGTATACATAGTAACAAAAAAATTCTTAATCATGTGAAAATATTGTAAAGTATTCCTCATTGATAAATATTTTTAATTATTTGAGAAGACTTTTAAAATGTGTGTGAGGGCTGGTGAGACAGCTCAGTGGCATAAGCGCCTGCCTGGCCACACGAGGTCCTGAGTTCGACCCCCGGTACCCACAAAAAAAAAAAATGTGAGACTGGACTTTATATTCAAACCAAAGTAAAACACTTTCAATACAGAGCAGATATTAGAATCCAATCATCATCTATTAATGGAAGAATTAACTAGACTTGTGAAAGACTAAAATAATGCTAATCTTAATATTTTTCAGTTTTAAAAAACTAAAGGTGTATTTCATTTAAAAAAAAAAAAAAACCGGGCCGGTGAGATGGCTCAGCGGCGTAAGCGCCTGCCTTGCAAGCGCGAGGGCCCGAGTTCGACTCCCGGAACCCACATACGAAAAAGGGGCTGGTGATATCGCTCAGTGGCACGGGTGCCTGTTGGCGCGTGAGGTCCTGAGGTCGTCCCCCTGGTACCCACAAAAAAAAAAAAATAATAAAAAAAATAAAAAAAAAAACCTCTATACGGGGTTGGGATTGTAGCTCACTGGCTAGGCATTTTCCTAGTGAGGCAGAGATGAGGGCTATAGTCAATCTCCAGCACAGCAAATGAAACAAAAACACAAAACAAAACAAAACAAAACAAAAACATTTCTCTTTATGTTAACATATAGTATGTGTTTTATTATTATAAATAATTTAAATAATAACATTTTTTAATTTCTTAGATTATTAATAGCTATAACTGAGACCACAAGGTTGAAAAGTACTGGTGGAGATAGATGATTGCCATGATTAGTTGCTTTCTGAGTCTGAACATCTGTTGTTTTCATTTTTCTCCTGGAAATAGAAATTTTACTAGTTTTTTGCAACAACTTCGGAGAAGTTGAATCTGCAGCATGTGATTTTAAATGATTTTGAAACTTTCCTCCAGTGGTGCTTCCTTATGTCTGACTTATGGTTCAAGACATTATTCCTTACAGAGTTTTTTTTTTCTTATCTTTTTATTTTCACACCAGTCCAAACCATCATTCATTTTCTCAATTTTTTCAATTGAATGTCCTTTAATAAATTTGGAAAGGATATATTATTTTGTATGCATTTTCCTTAAAATCCACTTCATTTTCTTCACTGAGCAACATTTTGAAACTGGATTTTCTACTGTAATTTTTTTCTTTTTGTAGTGCTAGGAATTGAACCCAAGTCCCCATGTGCATTAGGCAAGAAATATTCCAGGCCTCTATTGTAATATTAATCACAGTCAACTCTCTATAATCTGAAAAAAACTAATTATGAATTTATAAAGTTTATTATTAAAAGCACTTCTCAGAACATTGATAACAGCAAACTTTGTCATTCTATCAGACTTTTTTTAATAGATTCTCAGTAGAGACTGTTGTATTTTAATTAGCAGCAGAACCAACACACAGTCCATCATCTTGCCAGAGAAAAAAAGAAGTGGAGAAGAAAGAGAAGGAAAGGAGGAGGAGAAAGACTGTAGCCTACATTATATTTTTCTGAGGTCAAGATATCATGTGTGACTCACCAGTCTGAAAGGGAAATCAGTGGGCTTGCTCTGACTACTCCTCAGTGAATCAGGATGGATGTTAGTGACAGCTAAACTATGATTCTTGAGCTTTTATAACATTTTAGGAAGTGTTAGTATCAATCTCAGTGTGCTGTTTCCAGGAAACATTTTGTTCTCTGCACACTTCAAATATGGAACATTTCCTTATATCCTACTTTCCAAACAATCTATTTTTACATTGATTTTTCAAAGATTGCCAAAAGTGCTGGGTGTGGTGGTACACACCAGTTACCAGCACTAGGGAGGCTGAGGAAAGAGGACTGCCACTGTTAGCCTGGGCTAATAGTTCAAGTCCAGTCTGAACTATAAGATGAGACCCTATCTCAAAAAAACAAAAACAATAACAACGCACACACAAAAGATTGCCAAAAGTATTTCTAACTCCTCTCTGCAAACTTT
Source organism: Erethizon dorsatum (assembly GCA_028451465.1). Lineage (NCBI taxonomy): Eukaryota > Metazoa > Chordata > Mammalia > Rodentia > Erethizontidae > Erethizon > Erethizon dorsatum. Next base: position 72,644,020 of record CM051832.1, read on the forward strand.
TCAGAGAGCTTGGATATAATGTTTAATGGACCTTATCATTTCTTCATTCTTACTTTGATCTATTCAAACATTCAAATTTTCTTGGTATGTTTTAATGATATTGTTCCAGTTTTCTCCTAAGGACATATGGGATACATCAGGGGAAGCAGCTTGTAACATGGGCCATAATGGACTAGGCCTCTTATAGCCTTGCCCTTGCTTAATCCCTTTGCCTGTGTGTGAGCTCAACTTACTGACTCATGTCTACTGGATAGGATTTGGTAGAAGTGATGAAATGTAACTCCTAATATTAGGTTATAAAACAACAGTGGTTTCTGTCTTGGGGATGCTGTCTCATACTTTCTCCTAGACTGCTCTCTGGGGAAAAGCAGCTACCAGCTTAACGACACCTGTGTCCTACTAGCAACTATATAAGCAAACTCAGAGGTAGAGCTCCTTCCCAGCAGTTCCTCAATGGATCTTTCAGATGAGAAAAAAGTCATAGCAGACAGCTTGAGAACTTGTGATATACCTGGAGCCAGTGGTTGTTGACCACACCAAATCATCTAGACTTACAGAAACTGTAAGACAGTAAACTTTTGTTGTATTAAACTGCAAAGTTTGGGGCAATTTCTTACATATTTTCAATATAGGCACTAGTGTGAATTTTCTTAGTGTAGGATCTGAATTGTATATTTCTTTCATTACAGGTTTTTAGAAGTTGTATCAAAAATTTAGGAGCCAGCTGGAGAAAGACATAGGAAGTCAAGCTGAAAATTCCAAATTCTCCAAACAGTAACTAAAGCATTAAAAATGTTGAAGTCAAGTCTTAACACCACATAGAAGTTACTAGGGTGTAAAGAGTATTAATCCTGGAAGTACATACAAATGCTATAGGTTTTATTTTTTACAGTTTTGTAACAAATTGCCTTTTTTTTAAACAAATTCTTTATTGGATTCTCGTCCTGATGATGAATATGCTATAGGAACTAAATAGAATTAAATTTAACATTTATAAAGATTGTTTTGATAAGACAACAGTGTATTTTCCTTAGAGCTCTTATTCTTTTAGTAATGAGAAAAATTATTCCTGAGGAAATAAATATCTATATGATTGTTTTTGGGTTTGAGCCATATTTTGTGGCAATAATGAAACTCATACAGTATGTCTCTTACTCTTCACTCAATTATTTTTTAGGTAGTTGTGGCCACATTTTAAATACAGGCATTGAAACCAACAGTTGTAATGGCTTTTGTGGCAATGTTTCAGTTAATAAGTAATGAGCTGAAGAACCCACTAATATGGCAGATTTCAGATCTCATTTAAATAATAAGTATAGTAAACCGTGTTTTAGATTTAATAAATCATTTATATAATTTATTTCCCAAAGTATTTCAGAGAACAAGAGATTTGTGCAAGATTAAAATGTGTTATACTAAAGTAAAAGATAGATAAATGTACTCTGATGTCAAATGACTTTAAAAAATATTGGTTTATTCACATTTAAACAGACTTTAGTATTCTGAAATTTAAGAACTGTCACAAAATCTACATTGCAAATAATTCTTCCTCTATAAACTTTTAAAAGTATAACAAACCTGAAGAAAACTATATAAATAATAAATGTACAGTAAACAAGCTTTCACAAAATGAAATACCCATGTTACACCACACAGTTCAAGAAATAAAATCTTCCTAGCAATCCAGAAGTGTCTATCACACCACTGTCATTCATCATCCTCCAAGCTCATATCTAAACCACCTACTGACTTCTAATGTTTTTTCATCATTTTATAAATGCAGTCATATGGATGGGTTCTTTAGTTCAGCATTATATTTGTGAATTCATTCATTGTTATAGTGTACTTGCAGATTAGTCATGCCAGTTGCTGTATAATATTTCAGTTCTGAATGTACTGCAACCTATAAGTTCTAATACTGCAATGGAAATTTGAATGTTTCTACATGGAGACTAATGGACAACTACAATTTATGTGTGTGTGTCTCTTTTCATTGCAAATTATTTGTTTATTTATGTATCTTTTAATCAAAATATACATGGATAACTGTAGAAAGATTAGAATTCTAAGGTGATTGACTGTTGCTATGGTATCAAAGTTAACATTCCATTAAACTTCATATATTGAAACTTAAACTTGGCTATGATGGAATGAGTCAGGGCTCATGGAGGGTATTGAGGGCAGAGCCCCTGTGAACGGGACTGGGGTCTTTATAAAATAGCATTCCACTCTACTGCCTATGCCTGCACACAGAAGGCATGATCTAGAAACCAGGATGTAGTACTCACCAGGCACCAATCCTGCAGCCCCTTTATTTTAGACTGTCAGGTATTCAGGACAGTAAGAAGTACATTTCTTTAAGTTGTAAGCTACCTTGTGTATAGTATTTTATTATTGAAACCTGAACAGCCTGACACTTATTTTTAAGTATCAGTAGAAAGTGCCCAAAAGTTTTCTAAACTGGCTAGACTAATTTACACTCCAGTTGCAGTATATGAAGATTCTCTTAGATATATTTAATTGTCAAACTTTTTGGTCTGTCTTTTCTATTTTTACTCTTTTTGTGGTGTAGGCTGATATCTTATTAGACTGTGGTTTAATTCGCTCTTAGATGATATAAATAAGTTTGCAGTTCTCTTTAGTTTGTTATTGGTGGCTTGATAGCCTACTATAGTTATTTTTTGATAAACATATATTCTTATTTAAAATGTTGTTTAATTTACTAAATTTTCCTTGATAGCACTCTTGTGCTTGAGCACTTTTGTATTTGAGTACTCGGTGTCCTTTTTAACTAAACCTTGTTTACTGCAATATATCTTCACCAATTTTCTTTTACAACTATTACCATTCAGGTCCAAATCTACAGTCCTTGTGGAATTGCATTCTCTGTGCTGAGAGGGAGTTCCCAGAATAACTTCTTTTCCATGTGAATATAAAATTTACCCAGGAGCTATTGTTTGTAAAAAAAAAAAAAAAATTCTATACCATTGCATAGCAGTCACTCTTGTCATGAATAGGGTGAATTTATGTGGAGATTTGTTTCTGGAGTCTATATTACTGGTTTGTGTATATAGCATTGTTCTAATACTGTGTGTATTGTTTTATTTCCTATATGTACTTCTGTAAAGTAAGTTAATATCTGTTAGAATAGTCCACCAGCTATGTTTATCTTTAATATTTATTGTCTTACTAGTCAAGGTCTTTTTCATGCCTTTATTAATTTAAAAAGCACATTGCCAATTTTTAGAAAAAATATACCTTCTGAAAATTTGATTAAATTTGAACTTAATATATAAGTCAATTTAAGAGAATTTATATGTTGACAATGTTGGGTTCTATAATTAATGGCCATATTTCATCATATTGTTTACTTAAGTCTTTGATGTCTCTCAGTAATATTTTACAGTTTCTAAAACAGAGGTCTCATACAAGTTTTGTTAAATTAGTTACCAGGCACATGATGTTTTAATGCTATTGTAAATGGCATCCTTTAAAAATTGTATTACTTACTGCCAGCATATAAAAATACAGTTACTTTTACATATTAAGTCGTAGTATATCAAGCTTGTAGTGAGCATATATTTCCTATTTCCTTGTCAATTCTGACAGTATGCATGCATATACAATTCTTGTTTTCTACAAAACTAAAGTAAAATATGTCTTCTGCAAATAATCATAATTTTATTTTAATTCTGAAGTTCTTTTTTTATTAAATTTGATAATTTTACCTCCAGTATAAATTTAAATAAACATGGCAATTGGGGCATTCTTATCTCATTATAAATCTCAATTCTTAATAATTTACGATGAGGTAGAATGTTTGCTACAATTTTGTACTCATTATTTATTTTCCTAAGGAATTTCTTCTCTGTTTCTAGATTGTTAACACTTGTATCATGAATTTGCTGATGAATTTTATCAAAAAATTTTCTGCATCTAGTGAAGTGTCTATATTTTTCGTATTGTCTCTCCTTTGATTTATTTATTTATTTATTTATTTATTTATTTATTTAATTTTATTTTATGTGGGTACCAGGAGTCAACCTCAGGACCTCGCACTTGCCAGGCAGGAGCTTATGCTGCTGAGCTATCTCTCCGGCCCTCTCTTTTGGTTTATAAAAGAGTTATATTTTATCATGTTTTAAATATGAATCTCCCTCACATTCCTAAAATAAAACCTTCTAATAATATTTGTATAGGTTTTATGGACTTGTATTTGCTAATTTCATTCTGGAATTATTTATGTATGAGAAAAATTGGGGCATCATTTTTTTCTACTAACATTGTTGAACAGATTTTGGTGTAAAAGTTGTTCAGGTCTCCTGAATGGATTAGAAACTTGTTCCAAATTTTCTGTTCCTGAAAGGTAGTTTTAAGATTGAGGAAATAAATTCTTTAGATATTTTTAGAATCATATATTGTAGACAAATAAACAAATGTCATTCTTCCTAGTATGTTTTGAAAAGTAGATCTGTTTTCATTAGATATTAGAATAGTCAGTGTTACTATTTGTTCTTTTGTTAGTCTATTAACTAAAGTTTGTGAAAGAATTTTTCCATTTCATCTAAATAGATGTACTCTTTTTTTTATTTTCTTCATTTTATGGTCTGACTCTCCAACTTTATGTTGTTCATAAAATCCCTAATTATATTTCTCAGATTGTGGGATCTGATATTGATAATGTACATTTTCTTTTGTTTTTGTTTTTGTTTTTTTTTCTCTTTTTTCATCTTGCTAAGCTTTTAAAAAATAAATTTTAGTAATATTTTTTATCAAACAAGTTTTGGCTTCACTAATTTTCTTTATAGATTATTAATTATTTTATTCTTTTTTCTTTATCTTAATCATTTCATTCTTTGTACTTATTCTCATTACAATTTACCCTCTGTTTTCTGATTTTAACAAAGATTTTTTTTTTAAAAGGATTTTGTTTTTAGGAAGCATTTAGGTTTAAGCTCAAACTATTGGTCCAAAATTTTGGTTTTACTATATATATGATATTTTAATGCATTATAATTTAATGCAAAATATTTTACTTTTTCTGAAATCTGTTTTATATTTGCTTAGGAAATAAACATTACAAAACAATTACATATTCTTAAATTAACCCAGGTTACTGTGATAAAATAAAGTCAAAAAAGAAAAAGAAAATTAATATTATGTTACAGTTTAGGTGTTTTTATTCTTTCCTATATTTGGTGTCACTGGCTATTTCTTCTCTAATGTGTAATCTGACATTAATTTCTTGTAGCAAAATTTTCACTTGAAAACTTGTACTTCTCAGTTCTACAATTTTCATGTAATTCTTTTCCAAACCTGATTTTTATCTGATGTTTTGCCCCATTCTTCTGAACGATTGTTCTTTTGTTGGCCTTTTGCATTTAGATAACATTTTCCTGCTTTTTCACTTCTAGCAATGTTTATTGCATGTTGAACATTTTGGAAAATGTGTCCTACTAGTCTGGTTCTGTTTCTTTCACTTAAAATATTAATTTTTGTTGTAGATGGAAGTGAAATTATTGACTAAGGACCTTGAATTTGTATCAACTGAAGTTTACACTAAAAAAGCAGGTTTGTGTTGTTTATGTGCACTTTGTCAGTGCAAATCCTTTATACTTAGAACACAATCTTTACTCCTAAAACATGGTCATTTGGGCAGCTTTGTGGGAAACATGTCACGTTCACAAATCCCTTGAATCTTTTTAAGATTTAATCTCCAAACTATGTCTACTACGTGTGGATAGAAATAAAAATCTAACTTTTCTTTTTTAGCTAGCTATCGCTTTCCATTTGGCCTTTTTGAATTCTCCCCTACACAAGCAAAATTAAGAAGCCAAACATGGATTTAAGAACATTTTTCCTAGGATTCCTGAACTTCTCTGTGGCTCACTTCTTAATTTGCAAACCTGTTGGTTTTCTTCTACATTCCATCTGTTCTTACCAACTTGAACTCAGGGCTCTGATACCTTAATCAGCAAGATGGTAAATTTCTACCTGAACTGTAGCCATCACAAGTGGTATGGACAAAGAAGCAATTTCAGGAGAGATGTCTTATTTACACGCGCCTTCTCTGCAGGGATGTCTTCTTTCAGAAGTCAGAACTCTCCACTTCTAGCTTGTCTTCATTCTCTCTATAGTAACTTTCTTTTTAATTTACTTTTAAAATTTATTTTGTCCTTAATTTATAATTGTCTGCTGAAGGTTTATTCGTGTACCAACTATTCCACCATTGCTAAAATTGAAAGTCTTAAAGACCTATTTTTTCTCACTTAGGAGATATTTATTTATTAGAAAAATTTTCACCTCTGAAAAAATTGAACAAATTGTACAGAATACCCTGAAACTTGCTCTGTCCTCTTGTTCCCAGTTTTTCCTGTTATTAACATTTCACATTAATGTAAGTACATTTCTTATAATTAACGATCAACTACTAATACATTATTATTATGCAAACTGCATAATTTACACTAAGGTTCCTCTCCATGTTTATAATTCTAAATCTCTGAGAAATGCATACTGTCATGTATGTGTCTTTACCATATGGTACAGAATACTTTCACTGATTTAAAATTCCTTATATTCCAACTATTTATTTTCTATTCGCTTCCCTCAAACCTGTGGAACCATTGATCTAATATCCCTATATTTTAGCTTCTTTTGGAATTTCATATAGTTGAAACATGCAGTGAGATACTTTTCAGACTGAGTTCTTTCACTAAACAATGTTTATTTAAGATACTTCTATGTCTTTTCATTCCATGGTTGCTTCTTTCTTTTTGACTTTTTACAATATTCCTTTGTGTCAATTTGGTTATCCATTCATGTTTGAATGATACCATTTTTGGTTCCACTTTGGGGCAAATATGAATTAAATTACTATAAAAGTAATTGCTAGTTTTTGTGTGAATATAAGTTTTCAACACATTTGGGTAAATATTATGTATCTTAACTACTAGACTGTAAGATAAGACTACAATTAGGTTTATAAAAAAACAAAAGCTAAAACAAAAACAAACTGCCAAAGTGTCTTCCATAATGGTTTTATCACTTTGTTTTCCAGGCACCAGTGAATAAAATTTCTTTTTATTCCACATCCTCACCTGCATTTGGTGCTATTGCTATCATAGATTTCACCCATTCTGTAAAAGTGTTCTGGCTTCTCATTATTGTTTTAATTTGCCATTCTCTACTGGGCTAAGATGTTGAGCAAATTTTAATATCCTTATATACAATGATATGTCTCCTTCGGTGAGAGGTTTGTTCAGATCTTTTGCTTGTTTTTAAAAAAGTAGAGTTGCATGTTTTCGTCTTTTTTTAAACTACCTAAACTAAAGAAAAGAAGAAAAGTATAACAAACAAAATTTAGCGAGTATGGGACAATACTAAGTTGTAAAAATGTATTCTTATTCTGTGTCCCAGATGGATAAAGAAAGTACAGAGTGTAAAAGAGTTCACATATATAATCTTGAAACATTTACAAGATTTAATGAAAAATATCAATTTGTTGGTCCAAATAACATCACTTGGAAACCTTTCCTGCTTTTCCAGAATTTAAATAGTGAAACTACCCATTCTCAAGCCTTCAAATCAATATTACTAGCACATATATTTTTATACACTTGCAATATTAAATTATAATGATAGTTTGAATTGTTTATGGTCCCCACAAATTTATAAATATCATACAAGAAGGAACAGTGCTTTATCTGTTTTGTGTCTAGAACAAAAATATTATAACAAGTGCAAACCAAATCAATAATTATTGAATCAGTCATCCCTGGTAACTATAATTGTCAATGAACTAATTTAAAAACAAATTAACAACACTTTAACATTAAATTACTATTTATCTCATGTTGAAATTAACCTGAACAACTTTTCATTGTCTCTTTTCCACATGACCTTATGATTTCACCTTTCACACCAAAGTACACTCACAGCTATATATGTTATTACAGATTTCAAGAGAAAGTTATACACAAATATGATTTGTAATACCTGTGCATAATTTTTTCTGAAAGCAAATAAGAATAGAAACTTGAAATGTTTTGTCCTATATATATCAATCACAAAAGTATCATTTTTCTTTTTCAAATGAATAATTTATAAGTACAAAGAAAAATCATTCAGTCATTAATCCATCTATGAGAAAGTAGTATGGATATAAAATTAGGAACTCTCATTTGTAAATGAAAAAGAAATGACAGAATATTTTAAATGAAACTGACAATATAAAAAACATTTATAGCAAATTTGAAAATCTGCATTAAGACAAGAAAGTCACTTTTATGATGGTTTCTTTCATCATTGCTTTGTCAAGTCATAATTTCAGAAAGAGTGATGTCTTGGGTCATTAATGAATTTTGATAAATCAATTTTTATTAATAAAAAAGCAAATTACTGAAGCCATTTTTTTAAAAAGTAACATTCATATAATTAAAAGTGTGAAACATAAAAAAGGACTATCAGGAAAATTTCCCCTGTAGCCTCATATACCAAGATCCCTTCCAGAGAAGCAATGCAATTTAAAAGTTTTCCTGTATATGGTTCTCTCAGGGTCTGAGAGATATATGTATTCTCTCATGCTCTGTTCTTTTTGAGGGAAACTAGTCAAACAGAGGTCTTTCACATTTGTCAGGTTTATTTGCAAGTGTTTTCAACACTAATCTAAATAATATATTTTTATTTTTTTATTTTATTTATTTTTTTTATTTATTTATTTATTTTTTTGTGGGTACCGGGGAGTCGACCTCAGGACCTCGTGCGCCAACAGGCACCCGTGCCTCTGAGCAATATCACCGGCCCCTTTTTTGTATGTGGGTTCCGGGAGTCGAACTCGGGCCCTCGCGCTTGCAAGGCAGGCGCTTCCGCCGCTGAGCCATCTCACCGGCCCTAAATAATATATTTTTAAAATTAAACATCATGTCCTCATTTTTTTTGGCTGATGTATTAGTCTGGATGCTCTAACTAAATGTCTTACATTGAACACATTAGACAGCAGAAAATTATTTTCTCATAGTTCAGGAGACTGGCAGGCCAAGATCACACTGACTGGAAGGTTCTCCTTAGATCTCTCTCCTTAGCTGGCAGATACACTTTCTTCCTGTGGCCTCACATGGTCCTTCCTTTGTGCTGCTGAGTCTCTGCTGTCTGTTCCTTGTCTTAGAAAGATTCCAGTCACGATGGATAAGGACTCTGACTCACTTCTATAAAAGACCCATTGCCAAATTCAGTTATTCAGGGGTTACACCTCCAATATATGACTTTGAGTGGGGATATAATTCAGTCTATAACAGCTGACATAGCAATCTAACATTTTGGTAACTGGGAATTAAACAAACTTGAAAGTTTATTTTTCTGATCATTTATCTTCGCTTTTCTTCCCAACATAAGTAATTTGTCACCATAAATAGTTATTCCAATTCCTTTATTTCTTTGCTTTACTGAACAACTAAGGACACAATCATAAGGACAGCAGCAAGTATTCTTGTCTTATTCTCCATTTCAAATAAAGCTCTTAACATTTAATACTAAGGTTGATGTAAATATATTGTATCAGAATAAGAAAATTTTTATTAACTATTTTTGCTAAGGCTTATCTTGAATGAGTATTGAATGATTTACCTGAGTGCATATAGTATTATTTTTCTCCCCATATTTTATTTTCATGAAGGATAATTTTAGTCAATACTTAAATATTAAAACCAATCTGTTTCTGTAATGAACACAATTACATATGTTTTATTTTATATTTAGGTAATTTCCATTTGCTAATATTTTCTGGGCCAGTGAGATGTCTCAGCGGCTTAAGCGCCTGCTCGGCAAGCGCAAGGGCCCGAGTTCGACTCCCGGATCCCACATACAAAAAAGGGGCCGGTGATATCGCTCAGCGGCATGGGTGCCTGTTGGCGCGCGAGGTCTTGAGGTCGACCCCCCCGGTACCCACAAAAAAAAAAAAAAATTTTCCTTAGGTCATGCATCTATTTCCATGAATGAAGTGAAAATTGATCTTATTGATTTTTATTTTCAAGATTATGTTGACATTATCAAACAAGGAAAATATCTTATTTTTTATTCTCTTAAAGTATTCTATAATATTTACTAAAATGTCTTGTTTAAATTATCTTTAGAATTTACCAATGAAGCTATCAGGGCCTGGGACTCTACCATTAATAAGATGTTTGCATTATAAATATAAAATATGATGCATTTAATAAACATAGGACTATTCCTATTTGCTATATTTTTTATCATTTTGATCAATACATTTGAAAATTTACCATGTGAGTAAATTCCTAAATTAATTCCAAATTAATAAACGTATTGATTTAAATGAGCTCAAAATAGCCTTCATTTCTTCTTAGTTTTTTCAAGTTCCTTAATGTCAAATAAAAATAAATCTGGACTTAGTTGAGAAGAGAGAAAGGAACTTGCAATGGAAAGTGAAGAACTTATAATAGGAAGAACACTCCAACCATCACTTCTGTGTCTGAAACATTAAGCAGAAAAGAATTATTTTATAGGGAGTATTAAACAAGGCTAAAAGAACCAAATTTGGGAAATTGGGATAAAGAGTGGCCTGATTTTGATATACAGCATATGATATAGGGATGATATAGGACCTCCAAATAATCCAAATAATATAAGGGAAACGTAGCTCTTAACCAGCTAGCCTGCTAGATGTCAGATATGCTGAGTTTGTGTTCTCTAAAATCAAAGAATAAATTCCAGGAACAACAGAGGTTAAGAGTAGAACATATGTATTAGGGGAAAGAAAAGTTCTGTCTAAGAGGGACAGAAGGGGGTCCTGAGTGGGTGGCCTGGGGAACCTGCTTCTCAAGAGAGTTTTATGGAGTAAAACCATGAGATGAGGTGGTACAAGGTGGGACAAAACTAGTAAGATTACAAGTATAGTTGCTTAGTTAATATTGATCCAGTGGAAAAAAACAAGGTGGTGGTATAAAATGGGACAAAACTGTGGTCAATCAATAAGATTACAAGTATAGTTGCTTAGGTAATATTGATTACATGGGGATCAAATAGAGAAGCAAGTCATGTAGATTGCTATGAACAAGGTTTTTCTGGGAAGGAATGGGCTAGGAAGATTTTGGTCCTCCACCCAAGGTGATTGATGCCTATTTAGAATACCAATAACTGCTGTTCATCCCTAAGAGAAGTATGTAGGTGTAGTCATTTCTCTTTGTCTTGAAGCCCAAACTTCAAGGAATGTGCCTCCAGCCACAGCTGTAATATGTTTTCATCTTCTACACTGACTTTCTTGAGGGCCCAGCCCTGTCTGATTGTCTATATTTAAACTAACTTACCTGTCTATAATAATTTGACAGTGAATATTTTACTCTGAGATCAGCGCATTTGTTACACAGACTGTTAAGAAGGGCTTGGTTTCATGCTGGCTCATGAAGATGGGCAAAATTTAGGGAGCTAGGGGAAGGGGAAAATCTCTACCAAATCTTAGTTAACAAATTTTTTTTTCAGATTTATCATGAAGGACAAAACAGTTCAGCTAATCATTTACAAGAAAAATCCTGGAATTCTGATCATCTGTGCCAGATTTTTTCATAGGTAAATAAGAGCTTCATCATGAGAATTACCTAAAAAGAAGGGTGCTTCTTTGTAATATATTTTGTGAACAAAAAAAGGCAAGGGAATATAAAAATAATTTTCAGGATCACAGGACTCGTAAAATTCACATTGTCAGTAACAAGGTTGCCTTTTTTTCTTGCTGAAAGTGATTATATCATTCCTAATTCTTTTCTTTTTTTGTGTGGGTACCAGGGGTCGACCTCAGAACCTCATGCACCAGCAGGAGCCCATGCCGCTGAGTGATATCACTGGCCCTTTTTTTCCTTTATGTGGATTCCGGGAGTCAAACTCAGGACCTCACGCTTGCCAGACAGGCCCTTACGCCGCTGAGCCATCTCACTGGCCCATATTTTTCCTACTTCTTAATAGTTATACAATTTGTTGAGCTTATTAATTCTTACTCTTTTTTTATCAAAAATAGACAACATAGTGATATTGATATAGAATGTATGATAAAGGGATGATATAGCACCTCCAAATAATCCAAATAGCATAAGCAAAGTAAAACTCCCAACCTGCTAGATGTCTGATATGCCAAGTTCATATTCTCTAAAATCAAAGAATGAATTCTAGGAACAATGGAGGTTAAGAGAGGCAAGTATTTGTTGAGAGAAATCTTCTGTCTAAGAGGGACAGAAGGGGGTCCCAACTGGGTGGCCCAGAGAACCCTCTTCTCAAGGGAGTTTTACAGAGTAAAACCATGAGTGAGGCAGCTGTAAGTTGGGACAAAATTATAGTTAACTAATAAGATTACAAGTATAGTTTGTTAGTGACGGGTTCATGCCCATATGAAAACTGCTTGGCCATTATGGTGGTGTTCCAACGTGGCAAGAAGCCCAAAACAACAGTACATTACCCACTTCCTCCTTTTTGTTCCCAGCTCAAGATAAACTTCGTCTCTCCACTTCGTGCACAAGCCAAATATCCACCAATCCCCTTCTGTAACGTCACCTTGCCCACCTCTCCAAACTCCGCCCTCAGCCAAGCCCAATAAATACTTTGTCCCACAGCCTCCTCTGAGGGTCTCTTGCACTCTACTGCAGCCCTCCTGCACTGGCATTAAAGGCTTTTCTCAATTTCTTTTCTCTGTCTTTACTCACACCAAATTTAACAGTTAGGTAATATTTATCCAATGGGAAATCACAGGGTGTGTATGAGGTGGGACAAAACTATGGTCACCAGTAAGAATACAAATATTGTCACTTAGATAATATTGATTCAATGGGGGTCAAATGGGGAAGCAAGTCAAGTAGAAAACATATATGGGACGAACAAGGACTTTCTTGGAATGAGTGTGTTAAGGAGGTTTTGGTCCTCCACTTAAAGTGGATGCCTATTTAGAATATCAGTCACTGCTGTATATGGATGTAGTCATTCCTCTAGGGGAAGTATATGAATGTATTCATTCCTCTTTGTTCTGAGGCATGACCTTCAACCATTGTTCATCCGGCCCCAGTTGTCTTCCACACTGACCTCTCGAGGGCCCAGCCCTGTCTGATTACTTATAACATTTCTAAATAACTTAGTTATCTGTAATAATATAGGACCTCCAAATGATATCAAGGAAATAAATGTAACTCCCAACATGCTAGATGTCCAATATGCTGAGTTTATGCCCCAAAGTCAAAGAATAAATTGTAAGGAAAAATAAAGAGGATAAGTGTAGGAAAATTTAATGGGTAAAAGGAATGGGGAATAGGAATGGGGAATAGGAATAGCTCCTGAGAGATAGGAGGGGTGCCAAAAGGCCCACTTCTCAAAGGAAGTTTTATAGAGCAAAATCACGAGGCAAGTACAACATGAGACAAAATTATGATCAATCAATAAGATTACAAGTATAGTTGCTTAAGTAATGTTGATCCAATGGGAAGCAAGTCACATAGCAAATGTACATGGATGACATCATTAACCTTGATCAATAATCTGTGGTCTTAGTTTTAGTCTTGGTCTTACAGAGTGGGGGAGGATGGCCCACCCCTAATGAGATAATGCTTTATTTATACAGGAAATCTCAAAAGGGTGGCACCAATAATCTCAAGCTATTCTTTATCCCTTATGGAAGCATGTAAATCTGGCCATTGTGACTTTAATCATCTTCAGATGCACCTCCAGCCACAGTTTTGATGTGTTCTCATCTTTTGCACTGATTCCCTCAAGGGCCTAGCCCTGTCTGACTGCCTATAATATTTCTACCTAACTTAGCTGTCTGTATTATTTCCTCATCTACCATCACAGCCTAAAGCAATGATTTTTCTTCCATTTTCACAGAGCAAACTATTTCCTAAGATAGTGGTTGAATATATAATTTTTCCTTTAGTTTGGTCTTCTCTGTTTTAATTAATTTCTTCTTGATACCATTTCTTACTGGTAGTAAATACATTTCATTTTTGTATAGTACCTTAAATATTTTATTTCTTGGAGTAATTTTTATGGGTTTTTTGAGATGCAGAGGTGGCATTATTTTGTAAGAAATATCTTGTATCTGCAGGGACAGGGGACAGTGAAAATATAGGATGAAGGCCTCATTGAGTTTTACTAAAAATTAATAAGGCAGTTTTGACCTCTGCAGCCAGACTCTAGCAATTAGAAGGGCAAAGGCAGCTAGACTCTGAGAAATTAGAAAGACAAAGGCAGCTAAATTTGAACAATTAGGGAGCTAAGACAAAAAAACTAGGGATCAGGAAGTTCCTAGGTAGCTCGATTAACATAAGAATTGAAACTTCCTATTTAATCCTTTATGCTAAACTATCTGTCCATAGGGCCCCTACCTATATTTTTACTCTTCAGCAAAGGACAGGGAAAGGTCACATGGCCAGAAGAAATCCAAGGTTAGGATGAAAGACAAGCCAGAAAGCCAATCAGATTCCAAGAGCCTACGTGGGACAAAGATCTCAATACAAGGAGCTGCAGAAAAGAGACCAACAAGAATTTCACTTTCCAATTCTCCCTACTCCTCCAGAGTAGCTGTCTGTCATTTCTCTTTCTCTCCTTCCCCATCTTCAAATAAATTGTTGTCATTTATTTTAAACTGCTTCTTTAGTTCTTTGCTGATGCTGGGTTTAGGATTGTAGGAGCTGTGTTCCAGCAGAGCAGTGGCACGATGCATCAGAGCAATGGCTTGCTGTCCACCCCTGGAAGTGATGGTGTGGCATGGTGTGGCATGGTGTGCTGCCCTCCCCAGATGCTACATATCTACTTAGCACTGTGTGTTCTTTCATTAGGAGTATCCACCACTGTGAACATTCTTCCCATTCATCTTGGGTTTTGTGTTTCATCTCTTCCTTCTTTTACTTAATACAGAGAGAGAGAGGAGTGAAAGAGAAAGACAGAGAGGGAGAGAATTTATTTAATTAATTAATTATTTAATTTTTATTAGTATATTTGGAGTGTAGAAGAAACTGGTCTATTTTAAAGGCCAGTCCTCTGCATTGGCGGTCACAGTAATTTCTGCCCAAGGTGAGCACATTCCCCGCTCCCTCCTCCCACCTGGGCTACTCTTTGATATGCTAATAGGGGGTTTCACTGTTGCATAAATCTGCTCCTTCTCCTCCTTCCCCCTCTCCTAATGGGACTTCACTCCCTAATTTGTGGCACCTATCCCCACCTCTCTCATCTTAGGTTAGATTCCCTACCTGAGTGAGGCGGGCTGGAGGGCTGACGTTATAAAACTGTCCTTTTTGAGTAACTGTCTTTGTTTGAATTCATTTTTTCCCACCACGAACTCTATAAAAAACCTTTGTAGGGCCGGTGATATGGCTCAGTGTCATAAGCGCCTGCCTGGCAAGCGTGAGGTCCTGAGTTCGATTCCTGGTACCCACATAAAAAAAAAAAAAAAAAAAAAACAACTTTGTAACACTGTCTCTGGGACTCAGAAGTTAGTAAGTAGGAACTTCTCTGAGCCAGGCTAGCCAAATAAAAACCTTTCTCCACCTCTCCAAGAGTGCATGCTTTGTTCCTCATGCCTTCTGAAAAAGTCTGGCAACCTGTCTTCCACAACAGGAGTACACAATGTTTGCATTACTTGTGTGGAGTTGGTACGTGTTCATAACACATCTGAATTCTTTTTTTCATTTCCTTCTCCTCCTTTCCCTCCATCTCTTGATCCCCTTCCCATTTGAGAAAGATCTATCTCCTACTTTCTGTTATTTTTTATTTTGCTCTTTCTTTATAATTTGGGTTTCTCATATAAGAGAAACCACGTGATATTCAAGCTTGTGAATCTAATTTATTTCACTTAACATTATGGTCTCGAGGTACAATCGTTTTCCCACAAATGACTCAAGTTTATCTTTCATTATTTCAGAGTAGTGGGGCCGGTGAGATAGATCAGTGGCATAAGCACCTGCCTGGCAAGCGTGAGGTCCTGAGTTCGACCCCCTGATACCCACAAAAAAAAAAAAAAAAAAAGCAGAGTAGTACATGTTGTAGATATAGATGTTGGGTGACTTCTTGGAAAAGAATAGAGTGAATAATTTCCAAAACACTAATATTTTTAATTATATACAATATATTTTGTGAAGTAACAAAATTTTAATAATCAATTTATTTGAAAAATTCAATAAACTAATGAGTAAAACAATCATCATAGTATTATTACATACTTGAAACTAACCTGAATTTTTCATAGATAATTACATACTTAAAACAAGGATAGCTGTATTTATATGTTTGGGTAAATATTATTCCTGTTGTTAAAGGACCTGATCATATCCAAAGTCACTTCCAATTCCAAATATTTAGGACTCTATTATTTACTGCATTAAAATTCTGGCTTGTCCAGGTTGAATTCTTTAGGTAAGTATTCTCTTTTGCTTAATTAATTTTGATTATATAAGTATTTAGTAAGGTATATATTTATGTTAAAATGTTAAGCTTCCTCACATGTTTTAAAATCTTAGATTTAGTGAAAAATTACGTTTTTCATAAATTATAACATGTAATTGTGTCAATTTCTAAAGGAATTTAAATATTAAGCTTTCCCTGTTTGTGAATGAAAAACTAATTTTTGATTCATTGGTGTCTCCAAATTTTGATTTAATAGGCCCTAAATGTCTCTTGACAAATAAGAAGTATAAAATGTATTTTTTTAGGAGAGATAAGACATGCGATACCTGTGGGGAAAACCATAATGAAGGAATAATTTTTTCCTAGGAAAGAAGTAGGTCAGCCATTGGAGGAGACAGCTTTTGGTATCCATCCTTGGGCCAGGTTCTTTATCCTAGTGAAATTTGATACTGGTAGTATTTATAACCAGGAAAGAGTTCAGTGAGCAGGAAATCCCAGAAACTTCATTAGAATTGGAACTGCCCCAAAACTTCTCAGCCTTCACTAAAGAGAGAACATTTCATGTGGTAGCCATAAGATTACTATTATTGTTTACAAGTAGTCATTAGCAAAATTCTCTGGAAGAAAAAGTTCACTTACACCATGATTTCCAAATAACATAAATAATACTTCCCTCCCAACTGGATACATTTTTAAAGTAAAAGTTAAACTAAGATTTAGGAAGCTTTCAAGGTTATTGCCTGGAAATCATAGATCATGGATAAGAGCCATTTATTCAGCACATTTTTACTTTCTTAAAGAATGATTAAGCTCATGATCTCATTCATTCTATATAATAAAACCAATAATGAAGTACAACTGAAAAACTGAATTAGGACTCAGGAATCAGAGGCCCATTTAGATTCCTTTCCCTAGTCAAAAAATACTCACTGTAAAATGTCCCTTAATTTCTATATGCATTGAGAGCCAGGTTGTAGTTCTATTGTTTTTACCTATACAACACCAAATTCCTCTTATTGTAGTAAGAGAAATGCTTTTCCTTTGGAGAAATAGTCTTTTTTCTAGAAGTTTATATTGTTCTGGTGGAGACACGTCCTTTCCACTGACTAAAGAGATGGAGCTATATCTAGGTCAGCGATTTAGTAAGGAGGAGACCAATAAATCAGTATGACCAGTAACAGTCATATATGAAACATTTATGAAGGTGTAGACAAGAAATATGCCTTTCCATTGGGTAACTAAGGTAGTAGAACACAAGCCAGAGAAGTTTGCGAACCTTGGCATGATCTACTTAACCAAAAAATAAGGCCAGTGAAAAGAAAAACAGAAAGGATACTAGCAAAGACAGGGAATTCTTCATTCAATATGAGTTCTATATTCAATCATATTCACCCATTACATTGTTAAAGCCAGAAGTTGCATGGCACCAGATCTGATGAAAAAGATGGATGAGGACACTCTAACGTTTTTAGAAGACTACCTTTCCATTGAATGGCACTAATGAGCAGCACTCCCCATATTTTTGACGGTCATGAAACTGCTTCATAAAGTTGTAAGAATGATGGGATAAGTGCATTCGAAGTGAGGGGGACCATTTTAAGGGGTATTAATTGCAAAGTGTCTTTTATTATATAATACACTTTCAAAAATACACACCAGATATTTGTGATCGAATCTTGTACTTAGAATTATTCCTGCTGTTAGGAGATTACTTGTGTCTTCCCAAATTTATATGTTGAAGTCCTAACCCCAGTACCTCAGATGTAACTATATTTGGAAATAGAATCTTTAAAGACATAATTAAATTAAAATAACTTCACTAGAGCAGACCCAATTCAGTATGATGTGTGGCCTTACAAGAAGAGAAAATATGGATACAAACATCTATAGAAGGAACATCATCTGAAAATCTTGATCTGACTTTCAGCCTCCAGAACCGTGAGAAAGGGCTGGGTATACAGCTCAGCAGCATAGCGCCTGCCTGGCAAGAGCAAGGTCCTGAGTTCGATTCTTGGTACCAAAAAAAAAAAAAAGAAAAAAAAAAAAAGAACTGTGAGAAAATACATCTGTGTAGTATAAACTGACAAGTCTGTGGTATTTTATTTGAGAAGCATAGCAAGCTAGTGCATCTCCCTTTTGAGATCTAAAGTTTTGTTAACAGGAGAAGCCTGTCATCATTTCCTCTTCATCCCTTAAAATATATTCTCCTTCAAAGGGCCCTCCAGTCCTCTAGCACATGTCCCCACATATTGCCAACCCCTCACACAAACAGGAGATCTGAATCCCTGGGTTAGATGTTGCTTAAGTTTTAATGAACTGCACACTTTCTCTTCACAAATCAAATCCTCTTATTTTATATTTAATGAAGTGCCACACTTTCATTATAAAATGTGCTTCTATTAAGCAGTAAGAACTAGGGCTGGGGCTGTAACTCAGTGCTTAAATCCTTGTGTAGCAAGCAAGAGGCCCTGGCTTCAATATGCAATGCTGTAAAAAAAGATTTTTTTTATGCTACAAATTAACCTATCGAGGTTCATAAGCACAAACCACTATAGGGTGAAGTGCAAATTCTATTTAAAACACAGGGTAATGCATTTATTCACTTGTTTCCACTTTGTAATAGCGTCTTTAGAACTTCTCTATTGCTCTTCTGTTTGCAGGTTTTGGTCAATACCTGAACTAATAGTCTTGTCATTAAGCTTGCTTAAACATAAAAGCTTTGAGACATCAAAGAGAATGTACATTGAAAAAGGAATTGAATATGTGGCACACTTGAATGTGCTTGTACTTCTAAATGAATTTGTAAGCTCATCGTGATTGATGGCACATGGGCAACATCTTGCAGGATTGGAGAAGAAATTAAATGCAAACAGATTGCTCACTGATAGAGGATGAGTGCTCTTTCTATGCTCAGTGTGATTTAAATTTTGGTTATATATTAAAATAATTCATTTATTCTCATAAATTAATAGACGAACAATGAATGCTGGAGTTAATTATAAAATATGGACATTCTTACTTAATACTGTAAATGCCACCCTATTTCTTTCCCAAAAAAATCCTGATCTGTAAACTAGAAATAATAACATCAAATCTATAGTAGTTATAAGCATTATTAATACATAGTGGCGGTAAGTTTGTTAATGTTTAATAAATGTTGGTTGCTTTCTATATTAGTCTGCAGAGGGGAAAATGTTGACATTACAATAAAATTCAACTGAATATGAAATGTTCTATGTCACATTTTTTTCTTTAAAGAGATGTATTTCTTCCCTAGAGCTGCCAAAACAAAATACCACAAAGGACATGGCTAAAAACAACAAAAATCTATTGTCTCACAGTTCCGGAGAGTAGAAATCTAAAATCAGGGATGTCAGCAGCATTGTTTTTTTCCAGAGACTGTAGACAAAGAACTTCCTCTGGTCCCTTTCTTTGCTTCGAATGGTTGCTTGCATTCCTTTGTGGTTCCCACCACTCTAATCTCCACCTCTACCCTCATGTGGCTTTCTTCCTTGAATGTCTTCTCAGGACCTTTTTACGCACTCGCTATTCTTTGGCTTTAGGTCTCACTCCATTTCTGATCTCATCCTATCTGAACTAATTATACCTACGAAGGTCTTACTTCTAAATAAGTTCATTCTCACATTCCATGTAGATATGAAATTTGGGAAGACAATGTTCAAACCCAGTACAGTCCATCCTCTCTTCAAAATTTACATTTGTCCCATGTGGAAGATAAAGTCACTCCTGTCCCATCATCCCTAACCCTGTTAAATTATTCCAGCATTAATTCTAAATACAAAAGTATCAGTTCAATACATTCCACAGTTCATCATTCAGAACATGTAAATTAAGAGTGGTTGTGATTCTAAGTGTGATCCATACTAGGGCAAAATTCCTGTGGATGCATAAAACTAGAAAACAAGTTGTTTGCTTCCAAAATATAACAGAACTTCACATAATGTACATTTTCATTCTGAAAGGGATAACACAGAAATAATAAAGGGATCACTGGCCTAAATTGAGTTCTTACTGCACTTCACTACAAGCAGCAAGGATGACCTATGCCAAACTTTCCATATTTTACTTACAAAGGTTTTCAGCTAAATATCCAAATTAGTTGCTTATAAGTTCTATTGCTGCTGAGCAGTAGAAAGCAGTTCAGGTAAATACTCTGCTTCCTTATGAGAATCACTTTCCATCAGTGTCCAATAATGTTGCTCATTTTCTTTGTCGATCTCATTTGAAGCTTCTTTAACATTGGCATTTCTGCTGATGTGCTACACGCGCCGCCCTGCCGATGTGTTTTCATGCGGTCTGTGCATTCTCTAAGCGACAGAGGCTCTCTGCCATCCTTTCACTTGCATCAAAGCCTCTACTAGAATCACTTTTAATGCCCATATATCTCTCAAACTTTTCTTCAAAAAGCTATAGACTATTTTGTACCTCCTCCACCCACTACCAAAATCCAATGTCACTTCCACAAAATTAGGTATTGTTTATAGCATCACCCCAATCCTCAGTACCGAAATCTGTACTAGTTTTATAGAGCTTTCATAGCAAATCATACACTCAATGGATTAAAATAGCAGTTCTCTCCCATTGTCTCACATTTCTGGAGGCAAGAATTCTGAATTTGAGGTGTCAGTGGTGTTTGTTTCTTCTGGAGACTCTGAATGAGAAGCCACCTCATGACTTCCCTACTCTCCTATCTTCTCATGGCTGATGGCTGTCCTTGGTGATCCTCAGCTTGTAAATAAATCACTCCAATTTAGCTCCATTTTCTCACACCATTCTTGCCTATATGTGTACACACTGCCTTCCTTTAAGGACCCAGTTACTGGATACAGGAGCCATCCTAATCCAGTATGACCTCATTTTAGCTAACTACACCTTCAAAGCTTTTTTTAAAAATCAAGTTCTACTCTGAAGTTCTCAGTGGCCACAATCTTGGCGGAACACTATTCAACCTTAGTTTCAAACCAGCAAGTGGACCCAGGAGCTAATGTACTCTCTATGATGACTGGAGATCACTTAATAAAGCATCGATTAGGACAAAATGCATCAATCAGAAGCATTATTCTCCTTCGTTCACTTCCTGAATAAAAGCATTCCTTCAATACAATGTGTTTTGATAGAAATATTTGGTTTGGGCTCAACATACTTTCAAGTTCCCATCGGAAACTGGAGTTTACAAACACAAATATGTATTGAACAAATATAGAACAGCAACAAATTAAAAACAAATTCCCGACCTTAATTTCAAGAGTAATGAAGACAATACAGGCTAAAGAAATTTTAAAAATCGAAATTAACTATATTCCTCAACCATCACTCCATTATCCAAATCTTTTTGTTATGCTTCAATTGTAATGTACTGTTTAGAGATAGGAAATTAGCTTCAAGAAGCTTATTGTTTGATATTCCAAATTAATATTAATCCTCCTAGGGGCCGGTGAGATGGCTCAGCGGCATAAGCGCCTGCCTTGCAAGCGCGAGGGCCCGAGTTCGACTCCCGGATCCCACATACGAAAAAAGGGGCCCGTGATATCGCTCAGCGGCACGGGTGCCTGTTGGCGTGCGAGGTCCTGAGGTCGACCCCCGGTACCCACAAAAAAAAAAAAAGTTAATCCTCCTAGGTATGATTGTTTTAAACCCTGACATTATGAATACTTGAGGTGCAAAAAGAAGGTGCAGGCAGAGGAGGACCGTGCTGCTTCCCGTGATGCTGGCTGGCTTTGAACAGACGCTTCCAGTTGCGAGGCCTGATCTTCAGCGAGCAGCGAGATGGGAAGCAGGGCCCGGTGACTCCTGCCGACACTCCCGGCCACTGACGAGGGTGAAGTGACTTTGATAGAATAGCGTGACCACAGCGAGAAGTGTTTTGCTGGACTGGAACAGTGAAGATGAAAGTAAAACGAAGCTGAATAAGCAGGCAGGAGTGGGGGTACCGATGAAATATTTAAATGCCACCTGTTTTCTATCGCTCCCACGGCCGGCTCCTCCTTGCTTGGTGAAAGAGAGCTATTCAGAAATACTAGTTTGAAACTCCATCCTGAGCATTTGGGTTAAAAGCAAAAATGTCCTTAAATTGATGCGGTGCTTCTTTTGCTTTTAGCAGCGAGTTATTTTATTAGTTATATTAAAATCCATTAATATTTGAGGATTTTGCCTCAAGCATTAACTGCTGGTTAATTCTGACACATGCTTTTTTGGTTACAAGTTGTAATTCGTTCCTTTCTGTGACCCGTGCCGTCATACTGTCTCCCAACGCACTGCCTTGAGTTTCACAGGCATTAATACTGCATCCGAACTTGCTTTTGCAAACCCTCCAATTCTTCCAAATCGTCCCCAATTTCAGGGGCTTCCCAAGGGTGGGACGGCAGAAGAATGTCACTGTGCTCATGGTCAGATACCAAAAGCCTCAAGGTGAGTTCAACTTATCATTTTCAGGCCACCAAAGTTCTTTGCTGCCTGCATGAAGCTTCCTTGCCGATACTTCCAGCAACACTAGTGCCTCACACTCCATCTGGGGACGTGGCTGATCCAGCAGGGCCCTGACATCAGGCTCGCTGCATGTGCACTGCACTGGAAGACCCTCTGCTCTCTACAATTTCAGTATGCTGTGCCCAGTAGTCAACAAATGGAAGTGGGAAAAAAACCTCATATTCCTCTTATGTTTATTGTATTACATTACTTCTAAAACAGTGTGCCCAATATTTCAAAACCTTACAGGGTATTTATTAAAATGAGCTTCTATTTGCAATTACAGTGAAATGAAATGAAATGAGGATTACTACTCAGTGAATGCGCATTTTTGGAAAAAGAGTTCAAAAAGATTTTCAGTGAAAAATACAATTCTGTCCCAAAAGTATATTGTTAGTTTCAGTGACAACAGTTTTTACAGATCTTTAGAATGATATTTATATATTTTCGAACTGGGATCATAGTATAAAAGTCGCATTCCTGTGCAATCATTTTTAAAGGACTTTTGGAATATTTGTACAAATAGAGCAATCATATTACTTGTAAGTGGTGCATCTGTATGTCATTTTTATTTTACCATAATAATGGATACTTTCAAAGTTTCAATTCTTTGGTATTTAAAGAAATAGTTAAAATTAATAATCACATATATTGTGGTACTATATCACAGAATTAATTCCTAAAATGTAGACTTTCTGACAAAAACCCACACGTTTAAAATTGTTGTAAATGTTTCCATATTGTGCCCCATATAAACTGTACCCACATAAAGTCTATGATAATATGTGGGTTCCCTACACATACATTTAAAAAAATTTTTGACAAACTGATAGGTAATAAACAGAATTTTCTTACAATTTTAATATGCATTCTTGTCATAGAACCTTACTTTCATGTATTTTAAAGCTGCTTTATTTCATTTGGTGTGAACTTTTTCTATGTATGTGTAATTTCTTAAATATTTTTCCTCATTAATGGCTGTGAAATATTTATGAAAGTAGCAAAATTTTTAAGATAAATATTAAAAACACTATTTCCACTTTATCTTTTTTCTTTTCATTTTGTATATTGCTTTCCAAGTCAACTGTTTAAGTGGCTCTGGATCATTGAAAGAAAAAGTATCTTGATCAAACAAAACTTAATTTAACAAACAGTGTACCAAGCATAACACTACTGTGAGAGAATCTTACTAGTGTCATAAGTGGAGGAAATTAAGCAGTGGTAGTTTATCAGGTAGTTTATCACTTATCAGGTTGTCCTGATAAGTGAACTGTTTATCCACGTGAACAAATCATTTGCCCAGATGAATTGATTTGAAAGAATTTCCTATAGCAAACAGTAAAGTTATTTATTGATTATCAGTCTTATCTTCCTGGGAAAGAAATTTCTGGAGGAACCCATTTTACGTTCTCAAGGTGGAGAACTGATTGGAATTGGGCAAAGTTTATGGAAATGTTGTAGAATTGTTGGACACAGTGGAAGGAAAAGAATTGAAGCAATTCTTCATGAGAAAATGGTTGTCCTGATAAGTGAACTATTTACCCAGGTGAACAAATCATTTGCCCAGACGAATTGATTTGCAAGAATTTCCTATAGCAAACAGTGAAGTTATTTATTGATTATCAGGGAAAGAATTTTCTGGAGGAACCCATTAAATTATGTTGACACAGGTGGTATCAGTTCTCAGTCCTAACCATTAATTATGTTGATGCAGATGGTCTTAATTTTTTATAGTTTTAATATTTATACTTCTCCATTTCCAAATTATTTTTAGAAATGTAAAAATGAAAAAAGTTTACTTCTAATAATATTACAGTTTTTTTTCCTTCTCCTTCCTCCTTCCTAATTTATTATATGACTGGAATTATAAGAAATACAATAAATAGTATACATTTATTTTTAGGTGACTAACCAATTACCCCAATACTATTTACTAATCTGCATTTTCTCTACTTAAATGATATTTATCACGTACTAAATTCCTGTTTATATTTGAATATATCTCTGGACTTTGTTATAGTTCAGTACTATATTATATTAATTAGTGAGGTTTATAATAGATTAGTATATTTCATAATATACTAGACTATCTTCAAGTCATTCAAATTTACATGACTGCTCTTACTTTACAGAAGCTTCATAGCTAATTTTAAGCATTTATTTATGCATATGAATTCTAGAATCAGTTTGTCCAGTGCTAATGAAACGTATCCTATGCACTGATCATTTTAAAGTATTATTTTTTCTTGAATAAGTCAGTAGTTCCTGTACAATCATTCCTTGGTGAGAGGTTTATATGGTGAAACATTAATAACTGTTTATAGACTACCAGGCTATCTCTATGGATGATAGAGAAAATTTTGTTGACATCAGATTTTGAGATTATTTGTGTATATGCTATCTTTTGATCAGAACAAATTCAAAAAATGTGGAAGTTTATTGTGCATATAAAAGAACAATCTAGAAACTGGGAGATCTCAAATCAGGTGGGATGAATTTCACCTTATAGCAATTAAAACATAGTTCATAAAGCATTAACAAAGAATTATTTTGACCTTTGTTCATGATTGCCTATTACACATTAACATTCTTTTTAAGGCATGAAGAGCTGTTTAAAATGATTTGTCTATAGCTGATTTCACTGAACCATGCTGACAACGACATAAAGCTCATAGCTTAGGTTTAATTTATGGTTAGAGCAAGTGTATCAGTAAAATCAGCATAATTTGTTTTAGCCACATGGTTGTAGGCAGTTGACCTTTACTGCTGTCTAATCTCTTGCCTCCAATTTTACTTTTACTTAGCAATGTGCAGCCATGTTTGATTTACACAAATACTATAAGCACACACATACGGAGAATTATAGAGCCAAAGAGGGATTACTCAGTGTTTAATTCCACTAGCTGAGGGAAGTCAGAAGTGGCTAGCTCCTCAAGAACTAGAGGTCTTCCTCTACCTGTCCTCCGCGGCACATTGCTTTATGCGCATTTTTTGTGTTTGTACACTTTCTTTTTCAATTCCATCCTGGCTTCTCTGTGATGCTAAACATGGTCTAGAGAAACTCGCACAGGCTATCCTAATATTCCTTGATGAAATTGTTACTGGCATTTTATCCCTCAGGGAGCCACCCTCGCTGTATAGTTTTCATATACGTTTCATCTGATGGTACAGCTATAGCTTTATTTCCTCAGCATTTTTATTGTTGATGTTGTTTGAGGTTTTGTTCTATTTTGTTTTGTTTTGTTTTGGTGTTTTTGAGGTTTCACTCTGTGGTCCAGGCTGGCATAGAATTTACAGTTTCTTTGTCTCAGCCTCCAAATGGCTGGTGTTATAAAGGCATGCATCACCATGCCCAGCTTCTCAGGTTTGTTATTTTGTTTCTTTGTTTTTTTTATCACATAATTATTGTTGTTGGATTTTTCTTTTTTTTTTTGTGAGTACCGGGGCTCGACCTCAGGACCTCGCGCGTCAGCAGGCGTCCGTGCCGCTGAGCAATATCACCGGCCCCTTTTTTTGTATGTGGATTCTGGGAGTCGAACTCAGGCCCTCGTTCTTGCCAGGCAGGCGCTTACACTGCTGAGCCATCTCACCGGCCCCTGTTGTTGGATTTAACAGGACTTTTAGGTTTCCAGGTAGTTTCTAGCTTCATCAAAGGCAAAGCTTTGTTTCTCATCTCTTTCTTGCAATTTTCATTGTTTCGGAATTAAGAGAAAAGAAATAAAGGCAATAAACATATTGGTATGCTAATATGAACCAACAGTAAGTACTTAAAAGTTTACCTTGTTGTTAGTTTTTTTATCCATTGTCAACTGTGTACTTAGTCCTTAACCAACTGAGAATGAGGTGTGGGAAATCCAGCAACAGTAACACTGGTGTTAGGCTCTCACACAAACCCGATACATTGCTGATGGGTCAGATAAATGTCTTCAGGATATATGGATTATGTTTTTATAGGGAAACTCCTGACAACCTGACTACAGTATGACATCATTCGGCCAAGACAGGGCTCATAGCTTCAGTTCATGATGAGAATATTCCTACCCTAACAAAACAGACATATAAAAAGGAAAATGCTAGAAGAAAGAAAAACCTAGAAGAGAATGAGCCATGTGGAAACAAACTAGACAGGGCTGGAAGAAAGATTTTTGCAGAAGAAAGACTATGAAAGGAGGAACTGAGTGAATTGGATCTTAAAGGATGGGTAAAAGCCTAACTGGGCAGGCAAGGAGTGAAATTGGATGAGCAACAAGTAAAAGTCAAGGAGACTTGAGAAAGCATGGTGTATTAACTATCTGCTGCGTAAAAATGTATCACAAACTTTGCAGCTTAAAAACAATATGCAAATTATGTAGATAAGAATTCTGGATATGTCTCAGCTGAGTTTCTGCTCAGAGTTTCATAGTCTCCAATTAAAATATCAACCTCACTGGAATCTTTTGTGGAGTTTGGGTTCTGCATCCAAGATTTTGGATTAAGTAAGTGTCAATTATAGGACTGAAACCTTCTGGAGTTTTGCATAACCCTGACTTCTTCCATCTCTGATCTCCAAATCTTATTATAAGGGCCCACCTACCCATGCAGAATGAAACTGTACTCCAAGCTTTCACAAATTACAAAGATAAATTGAAATGTTTTGAAGATTTAAATGTAAGACTTGAAACTACTAGAACACATAAGAGAAATTCTTCAGTACATTGGGATGGGAACCATTTTTTTTTTTTTACAAGATCCCCCAAACCACAGAAAACAAAAGCAAACATAGATAACTGGATAACGGCAAAGGAAACAATTAGCCAAGTGAAAAAACCACCTACAAAATAAAACATATTTGCAATGTATACATTGGCAAGGGATTGATATCTAAAATGTTTATATGGAATTCCAAAAGCTCAAAAGCAAATAATAATAATAGTCACCTAGTTTAAAAGTATCCTATAGGTCAAAATAGATGTATCTTGATGGAAGCAGGAAAGTGACCAACAAGTACAAGAAAAAATGCTGTTTATCACTAATTATTAGAGAAATACAAAGCAAAACCATGTGAGATAGCACCTCACCCTAGTAAAGCAGTCTATTACTAAAAAGACTAAAGATAGCAAGTAGTGGTAAGGATGTAAAACTTGAAGTTAGTGGAGCTGTAAATTAGTACAATCACTATGGAAAGCAGTATGGAAGTTCCTTAAAAAATTAGAAATCAAATGATCACATGATACAGCAATTCCACTCCTGGGTATATCCAAAGGAAATGAAATCAGTATGCCAAAGCAACATCTGCACACCTATGCTTATTGCTACAATATTCAAAATAGCTAAACAACGGAAACAACCTCAGTGTCCATGAGCTGAAGGATGGATAAAATAATGTGGTACATATACACAATGGAATGCTATTCAACTATAAAAAGAGTGAAATCTTGCCATTTGCAAGAACAAGGATGAAACTGTAGATCATTACATTAAGTGAAATAAATCAAGCACAGAAAGACAAGTACCATGTGATCTCAGTTATGCATAAAATATTAAAAAGTTGGTTTCACAGAAGCTCAGAAAATGGTGATTAGCAGAGGTAGGAGAGAGGAATGGGGCAGGAAAAAGTTGATCAATATATATTAAGTGACTGATAAAAGCAAGAAGCTCTCAGTATTATTGCACAGTATAGTGGCTATAGATGACAATATTATAGTATAAATATCACCATAAAAAGGTACTGACTGAGGAGACTCATATGTAATGATGCAATGTATCCATATTTTAAACATTACATGATACCTCATCAGCCCACTCGCATTCATGGAAAAGGGACTACATCTGGGATGCACATCAAGAAGTAGGAATTTAGTAAGCCATCTTGGAATTCTCCCTACTGCAAACAGTGTATTGGAAGAAATTCAAGACTTTAGGTTTGACTAGTGTCTAGAATGTAAAAAGATAAGCTAGTTAAATACGTAGATGCTTACTGTCTTCTGTTTGACTAGCACATAGAATGTAAAAAGATAAGTTAGTTAAATAGGTAGATACTTACCATCTTGATTTTATAGGCAATAGGGCACTGGATGGATTTTTAAGTAAGTAAGATCTTTGCTTCTAGCAGCAGTGTGGAAAGTGAACAATTGAAGTATGAACAAGTAGAAAGAAATATTTTGATAGAGAATATTAGTATTCCTAGAAATAGCTAATATATTAAAATTTTGATTGTAAATTGAGCACAGAAAAGCTTACCTTTACATATTAAGTGGGTAAATTTGATAAGATGTATTCACCACATTATTTTTGCATATTCACTATCTACTATGTACCAAACACAATCCTAGGCACTGGGTCAGAAGTAAGTAAAAAACAAAAAACAAAGCAAAACAAAAAATCAACAAATGTTTTCTTTAAAAGCAAGGAAAGACATTAAAAACAAGTAAAGACATAAGTAATCAAGGCAAAATTAGATTTATTACCTGCATAATGAAAACTGGACAGCATAATGAACCAGAAAACCCATAATAACTACTTTGGTCTGAAATTGAATGAAATACAAATTTAAATGGCTTACATAAAAGTGAGATTTTTTTCATTACATAAAAGTGAGTTTCATCATGACACAGAAATAAGATGAAAGTTCATGAAGTACAAGTGCGACCTATTACAAAGTGTCATTTAAACTCTGGTTCTGTCTTTTATTTCTGTCACCCTGAGGATTTTGACTGCTGTCTTCAGGCTTTTACTCTTCTGGACACAAGATGGCCACAGCAATGCCGGGTTTCACGTCTTTGCACAACAATGTCCAGCTGATTGTGAAAAGACTCAGTCATCACCAAATACTCAGATACCCCAAATCCTTTTATTTTTTATTTATTTTTTTTTTTTGTGGGTACCGGGGGGACGACCTCAGGACCTCACGCGCCAACAGGCACCCGTGCCACTGAGCGATATCACCGGCCCCTTTTTCGTATGTGGGTTCCGGGAGTCGAACTCGGGCCTTCGCGCTTGCAAGGCAGGCGCTTAAGCCGCTGAGCCATCTCACCGGCCCTCCAAATCCTTTTAAAACAGACTATTTCTCAGAATCCCATTAGCAATCTTTCTTTCATGTATCATTTACCAAACAGCAACACGTACCCATTCCTATATCAAATCATTCAAAGCACATTCAAAATATCATACCTGATTTAGACAAATATTTCTAAATTTCAAGCCAATAATATTAGAATATATGTGAGTGAGGCCCTAGCATTGGTTAAAAAAGATGCAATCACATGAATAAAGATTGAAACTCATCATATTTACATGAATAAGGGTGGAACTTGTATTCCCTGAACCACATTGATATTCAAGGAAGCATACAAACTCGAAGTACTCGTGGAAGCGAGTAACAGTCAGAGTTGTCTACTATGGAGAATGATAAGTTAGGATACTTTAGATAGGAAGATTAAGATTGGTATTTCCCAAGAAATGATGTATGAGCTGAAACCTAATGCTAAGAATGTGGCAAGTGAGCTCTGGGCAAAGCAGAGGGAACTGAAAAGCCCTAGGTAGAAAATGATCATGACATACTAGAAGACAGAAAAAAAAATTAATGTTAGGGAAGATGTGGAGTTCCTATAGTTTCTGAGGGTCCTGGTAAGACCCTTAGCTTGAATTAAGGGCTATGGCATGCTATTTCAAAGTATAAAGCATGATTATAGCATGATAGGACTTACTTTTTCTTCTAATCACTTGTATGTGAAAGAATGAATCCTATAGAGGATTTAATTGAAACAAGGGGAATCTGTTAGCAACTTATTTATCTATCCGGTGATAGCACTGGAGAAAAATAACAACAAAAATACATTTAAAAAACAAACTTACAGATTTTGCTGGGGAATTAGCCATAGGAGATGAAAAACGAAAGAGTGGTAAAGAGAAAAGATTCCTCCTTTAAGGCACTGAATGACTGGGTACACATAGGATAGAGTTATTGACTAGAGAGTAGCTAAATACAGATTTTTGTAAAAATAAAAATACAGAGGAAGCTCTCAAGACAGTTATTGAAAGAAATAAACTTAACTAATGCCTATAAATAAATATATAAGCATGAAAAGATGACAAGATTCTAGACTATTACAAATCTAAAGTATATGTTTTACATATATATGTAAAACATGAACCTGTAAGTGCATACATGTAACTATATATATATATATATATATATATATGATCTGTAATATATATTATATATTTTTTATGTATGTGGGTCTCACTATTTTGCCCAAGCTGGCCTTGAATTCCTAGGCTCAAATGACTCTCCTGCTTCAGCTTCCCAAGTAGCTAAGAGTACAAACATGAGCCACTGTGTCTAGCCAAATTATAATTTTTTAAAAAAATCCAAATAATAGGGCCGGTGAGATAGCACAGTGGCATAAGCACCTGCCTGGCAAGCGTGAGGTCCTGAGTTCGACTCCTGGTACCCACAAACACACACAAAATTCCAAATAATAAACCTTGGTGAATATCAAAGATAATAACAGCAAGTTTTAATGGAAGCTTCAAACCTAAAAAATATCTGGACATTATCAAGAATTTTACCAGTTGTCTGATAAAGAAAGTCATTTATGATGGAAATACTTATGAAAAACATTGCCTGGGGAGAAAATTAGAGAAGTATTCAGTTCCATTGAATTCATCATCTTCTTTCACAAGCACACAACATATTTATATATTATGCTTAACTTCATTAAAATTATCAATAAAAAGCAAATCAGAGTGTACTTTGTATTCTTGACGAGTTAACCAAACTCTGCAAAATAAGTTAACTACTACCTTTAAGAAATTGTTGGGTAAAAGAAGAAAAATTTGCCAAATGTTTGTTTTCCTATCAGTAGATAACTTGGAAAAATTGCCTAATCACACAATGGAAAGCACATATTTGAGCTACTGATACTGTTGTAATATCTGTGAAGTATTCAGATATAGTGAAAGAATATCTATGAAATAATTACAATTGAACTCCTAAAATACCATAAATGTTGTGCTGGGGCTATCGCTCAGCAGCACAGTGCTTACCTGGCAAGAGCAATGTCCTGAGTTCAATTACTAGTACACACACACACAAAAAAAATGCTCCAAATACCATAAATGTCTGCTCATAGAGATATATGATAAATTTTTAAATATTAAAACAACAAATATATTCCAGACCTTGTCTTCTGAAACCACAATATAAGTTTTACTTTAAGGAATAAAATGTCTATTGCTTCATTCATTTATTCAAAGAATATTTATTGAATAACAACATGTGTCAGGTACTGAACAAAGAGTTTATGATCCAGTGGAGGAGGAATAAAAAATAAGCAAATACACACACAAAAATAAACCCACGGGGGCAGAAAAAATATTCCCATTACTCAAGGAAACCACTTTTTTTTTCTAGGTACATTGCTATGCAAACAATTTCTTATTTGAATATTATATCATCTAGGGTACCTAGAGTAGATACCACCCTCACTGTAGAGGATTACATTCTAAAGCAAAGTTCAAAACTTGTCCATATAGCATACCACAAAGCTGAGAAAACTGAAAGCTATTCTGTAGGCAGTTAAGAACTTGTGATACAGCTATACCTAAACATCACTTCCCAATCTTTTTCTCCTACCATAGCATTCATATTCATAAGACAGTCCTATAAGTGAAATCTCTCAGTGGAACATATGACTGTCAACTGGGAGAAAGACAAGCATAATATTGGTGTGTACAGGGTAGGAAATGGGATATATCACTATACTTGGGGAAGTTAACATAGAGAAAAATTGTTTTTCTGTTTTCTGACATTATTGACTCGCAGGTAAAAATCAGTGATGTAAAATAAGCAGTGTATCAATTTATCTCAATACTTAAGAGTGTCTACCTTAAAATTAGATTAGCGCCAATGATAGGTACTATGTAAGTATGTAAGTATGATAGCTACTGTGTAAGCCCTATGTTAAATGGCTAAGTATATAATTCGATTATTCATGAAACCAACATATGATGAGAACTCTGAAGTACAGGGAAGGTAAGTAATATTTTCTAGATCACAGAAAGAGTGTAATTTAAAAAACTGCAAAAGATAAAACAAATACATAACCCCAGTTCAAACATATTATTATTCAATTGTTCATGTATGAAAACTTTCAAATTTAGTCCTTTTTTCTTTTTGCTTCACTAGAAATTTAGCGGTGTATTCTTCTGGTCATGCCAAAAGGAAATGGATTAATGTGAATTTCAATAAGTCCCTAAAACTTCAATATTTCAGATTAATAGCAATGAGCTAAGCCTATATTTCTGGGTTTATGGAAATATTTCAAATTATGTCCTTAAGTTTGGAGCAGCAACACTGATTTCTCCATAATGGCAACTTCACAGGTATTCTGATCTGGATATCAGCTACATCTTAAAATATAAACACTAACAAAAAGAAAAACAAAAGAAATCCAAAAAATAAAGAAAATGTTAGAAGTCTCACTCACATCCTACTTTGTTTCTTAACTTGCATCTAATGTAGGTGAGAAAATAGTGCTTAAATTCATATAACCCACTCAGCAGCACTGCAGAAGCTCCTGGCCATCTCTGAGGTGGTCATCTTATCTACAGAAACCACTCAGAAGTATAATGAGAAGCGAATGATACGACATGAATATACAAACATTTGGGAATTCATAAGTGCTCAGTAAACAGCATTAATTCATTTTATTAATCTAAATGTTAATCCGAAATAGTTTTTTGTTTCGTGTGGGTTTTTTTTTTTCCCATGGGTACCGGGGGTTGAACTCAGGACCTCGTGCGCCAGCAGGCGCCCATGCTGCTGAGCGATATCACCGGCCCTTTTTTCGTATGTGGGTACCGGGAGTCAAACTCAGGACCTCGTGCTTGCCAGGTAGGTGCTTATGCTGCTGAGCTATCTCACCGGCCCTCGTGTGGGTTTTTTTTGTTGTTGATTTTGCTAAGCAGTTTGAGTACTCTTGAGGTGTTCCTTAAAAGAAAATGTAAATATGGAAACTGAGCATTCTTTCATCTTTTACTTTAAACTTTTTCTATATTACTTATGGATATAAAAACTTTTACATAACATACCAGTGTGCAGACCCATACACATACTCATACATGAACACACATACACACATACCTACACAAGGAGAGACCCTTCCAGCATACCTGTTTTGATGTAACTTGCCTTTCTGTGCTCCTTCCAAAGTCTGAAAAATTGATAAATTGTATCCTGCCTACTGCAATTTGACTGTATTGATCATATTTTCAAAACAAAACTTTTTTTATAAAATTATTGCTAGACACATCTTATGAGTGCTAATAGTCTGATGTCCTGCTAATAGTTTGATGAGTAGGCCAGCACTTAGTTGCAAGTCCAGATAATACATAGCATTTCCAAAGAATATAGAGCAGAAGTTCCCCAATCTTTTGACATCAGAGGCCAGTTTTGTGGAAGATGATTTTTCTATTGACTGGGCATAAAGTGTTTTAGGGATCATTCAAACAAGTCACATTTATTTTGCACTTTATTTCTATTATTATTATATTGTAATATATCATGAAATAACTATGTAACTCACCATAATCCCGAATAAGTGGGAGCCCTGAGCTTGGTTTTCCTGCAACCAGGTCCTGGAGGTGATGAGCAACAGTGACAGCCAAAGTATGTTTCCTATGTCTAATCATCCTATAATCTTGGCTACTGTCACAGCAAAATAACTCGCTTCATGAAGACAGAATGTTATCAATGCAAGCAAGCTCTTCAGTGCTTTCACGGCACTCTCAGGATATTCCACCTTTAGTTTAATCCAGAACATTTAAGTTGTCTCAAACATAATTTTAAGGCCACCATCATTTGTGATTTCAAGAAGTTCATCTTCTTCTAGCATGGTCAAAGTTGATTCACCTGGTTTATTCACAAATGAGTCGTGGATCCATTCCTTACGAGTTCAGGGATCTTTTGTAGCTGCAAATTAATGTTCAAATTCTTTTGAAAGCTGAGATAGGTGATCACACACCAGCTGGGAGAAAGAAAATCCTGGCTCAGTCTCTTTCAAAATCTCCGCTGCTCAGCTAATATATGAAACATGTCAAAAATGCTGATGTTCATGCATTGCCCCCATAATTCCAGTTTGGCTTTGAATGCTTCCATTTTATCCACCAGCTCGAACACAGTTGCATTCTCTCTTGACATTGCAGATTGAGTTGATTGAGCATGTTGAATATGCCACAATAAGCAAGTTTTCAATGCATTCTGAGTCATTGAAATGTGCTGCCAGTAGTGACTTTTTCTAAAATAAATTTTGGAATGTCTCTCATGACACAAAACTTCTGGTTTACCTTTAGAAAAGCATCTCATTTCTGTGTACGTATTAGAGAAGACAGCCATGCTCTGTATTCATCTCTTCACAGAGCTGCCCATGCACTCCATCCATGCATATATCAACATAATATGACCAATTCTGTTTTCCTGATATGTAATCATTCAAAGATTTGAATACTCCCATAAATGTGGTATTGATTGAAAGCAAAAGTGCACATAACAGATCCTAATGCACGTACTTCTAAAAAACGTATCACACAAAAACAAGCATTGTTTGTTGATACTGTTAGGCTTGGACCTTGGATTGCATACCACTGTGACTCATTAGTCCTCCCTAAAAATTGTGCCTCAATATCCTGCATTGTTTCATCAGTTCATCTAGTATGGTGTTAACCAAAATATAAACACATGTTGCCTTTTAAAGTGCATCCTTTCCTAAAAACTCATAGCAAATTTTTTAACAGCCTGTAGGATCAATTCTTACCCAGTACATAAAGTTTCTTAGCTTTAGCAATGCAGTTAGCCACTAATGTTGATGGTCTCAGTGCAGATATCTGATGAATTAGTAGCCTTCAAAAATTGCTTCTGTTCTTCCTGTTTACATTTTTTCTTTTGAAAACTTCCAAAGTCTTGCTTTTTAATACGGGGTGCTTGGTCCCCAAGTGAGGAAGCAGTTTTGAAGGATTCATGTCTTCGTTGCACAGTCATTGCATATTATACAAAGCAGACTTAAAGAATGTGAATCACCTATTGCAATAAACTTGTAATTTAATTAGGACTCAATATTTTCTTTTAAGTTCAGTTTACTTCTTTTTGGCAGTCATAAAAGTCTTCAGCTGTCTCACCATTTGGGTCTTTCGCTTATTCCATGAAACTTTGGAGTGATTTAAAAAAAAAATTGGCTAGGGTTAGCTTGTGGGGTTACTAAAACTGTGACTGACCACAAGTGTGGATTGTAGAAAACAGGTGTGGACAGAAGTGATATTAGGTGAGCCACGTGTGGACAAAAATAAATGCTGGTTTCTGACTTAAAGCCTGCTACCAGATAGAGCTGGACAATTGAAGTAGATCAACTCAACTGCTGCTATAAAACTTGCCATCAGATGCAGTTTAATTGTCACATGCCACTTATGGATAAGGTTTTGATAATAGTCTGCAAGCAATTGACTTATTCTGGTCTCTGTGCAGTCAAACTTCTCTGCTAAGGTTAATCTATATTTGCAGCTGATCCCCAGTGCTAGCATAACTACCTCAGCTGCACCTCAGGTCATCAGGCCTTAGGTTCTTATGAGGAGCACACAATGCAGATCCTTCACATGCACACTTCACCATAGGGTTTAGCTCTCCTATGAGAATCTTATGATGAAACTGCTCTGACAGGAGGCAGGGTTCAGTGGTAATGTGAGTGATGGGGAGCCACTAAATATGAATGAGGCTTCACTCATTGACCTGCTACTCCCTTCCTGCTGTGTGATCCAGTTTCTAACAAACCTCAGACCAGGATAAGTGGCTGGGCCCCAAACCAGACCAGTATTAGCGCATAGTATGTTTTCACTGCCTCCTAGAGAAAATGATACCAAGTTTGTTGTACTTTCCAAGAGCTTTTCCAATGGTGGGAAGCCCATACGAGAGGAAATAGCCAGGTAGAAAGAAAAGGATAATTCAAAGAAGTTGTTAGGATTCCCAGGGAACTTCCAATATCTTCTTTTTTTTTTTTTTTTGTATGTAGGTACCAGGAGTGGACCTCAGGACCTTGTGCTTGCAAGCAGGCACTTGTGCTGCTGAGCGATATCACCGGCCCTTTTTTTCCTTTATGTGTACAGGGAATTGAACTCAGGACCTCGCACTTGCCAGGCAGGCGCTTATGCCACTGAGCTATCTCACCAGCTTCCAATATCTTCTTTACCATTTTTTTTTTTGCTTTAGGAATAATCATATTTCTACAACAATTCAGTGAAGTTATTTCATACACTTCATGTATTATCTGTACCTGATTTTTGATATTTAAGCTGACAATGACATTATTGTTTCTAATCACAAAATATCAATTTTATAACAATCATTGATTATGTACCCATTCAAACATTCATTCTTTGAAAACAATATCATGTGAATGCTGCATGTATAAGGCATCAAAATTTCCTATGTGCTCCAGACTACAATGTATATCCTGTGGGTAGGGAATTCACAGCCCAGTTAAAACAAAAGCAAAGTAGGAGAAATGATTTTTATGGGTACATAATAAATTATTTGACTCACATTACCAAAACTTATGATAGCTATTAATAGCTTAAATTTGACATATCCAAACCCCACTATAGACAATATAAAAGGTCATTTATTCAATGCCCTACATTTCTACTTTTCTCTTTGTGTTCACTCAAAATATCATGCCTGATTGCTGCCTGTTTTTAACACTCACTTGCCCCTCAAACCAATATCCAAATTTTACCTCTTCTATTCTGATTTTCATTTAATTGTTCTCTGTATTTTCAACTGGATCTCAAAAATCCACAGGTTTTCTTCATGACAAGGCAATTTTCTGCATCAGTCTTTTATATCAAATGCATAATGATGCTACTAAAGAAATAAATGTAGAAGTGGTTGATATGAAGGGAGAAATGAGTGATATGTCTAATGTTCTTTATTGTTGTTATGGTTGATGTTTTTCAAATTTAACTGACTTATAGGTCAGAAAACCAGTAAGTTTGTGATTGACAACAAATTAATGTTGCCACTTGAAGTATGAGGACCCAATTTGAAAGATTTCAGTAAATCAGAATTGTAAGCTTAGCTCACAGCTATTAATCAGTGATATCATTAGGGACACATTAGCAAAAGTGTGTTCATACAATAAAATTGTGATAAAAATGAAGAGATCAACAGGTAACATTTCTTTCAGCACCCATATTCTTCTTAATGACAGTTAAGCTGTAATCAAAAGTCAACATTCTTCAACATTTTTTCTCTGTTAGTGGAACCGGACCAGAAAATTAAATATTTGTCATCAATTGCCTAAATTCATCCAAATTATTAAGGATGGATATGTTGGCTTCCTATGTGTTTTTTCTAAAGCAGCACTGTATTGTTAATATCTGACTAAACAATATGAACTGTAAATATGCTGAAAAATATGGACATGAATAAAATGACTCACATCCACAAGAATAAAAATGATTCAGTGGATAACTAAGTAGTACACTAGTACCCACAAGAAATCCTGCTGGTCACGAAGCAACTGTCATATGTCACGCTTCAATGGAAATGATTACAATCAGAATGACATGCAATTCAGTAGTTGACTCTGATCAGAGGAGGAAGATGAGTGGCAAATTATAACAAATCTCAGTGTAGCCTTAGACAATGCCTGTCCCCATTCACGTTTTTGCATGTAACTATATTCACATTGTGAAATATTTTCTTTTCATGGCTTCTTATCTCACAAACGATATTTTAATAGGGGACTGTTACATTAGTAAACAGACTGGTCTTGCTGACACATCTTCTAAAATATACTTTGGCTGAATTCTAACAAAACCATTTTGAATGCAAAAGGGATGCTTTTCAAGCCAGATGGCTTATCTAATAGGAATGTTTTCCGATTAGAGAAACAGCAGTAGACTCATGATCACACCAGGTGCCAAACTGGTTCTGTAGTTTACATGAATTTGCAACTGAACAAGTCATGAACTAAAGGGAATCTATTTTGCAATGTGCCACAGTCTATTCTGAGAGGAAGAGTGAATGTCAATGATGCTGCCATATCAGATGGGCTTTATTATGTTATTTCTTGATATGAATGTGTGGCTATCATTGCATTTGTGGTGATAAAATTTATCTGTATCTTAAATTTTCTGAGTATGCTGTAGAAAAGATTAATAAATCTTGTCAATCATAAAAATTTACAGACCACTTTATGATGGGAAAACCTAAAGTATTTTGCTTTTTTCAAAATAATTAGGAATTTTTTTTTACTGAAAAATGGATCATTGTTTTACTTTATTTGTCCTTATTCCTTGCATCTTTGTTTTAGGAAACGATTTTTACAGGTACTAATAATAAAGGAAGCAGACTACTGTTTGTAGAATCAGCCCAGCCATTTGTAAGTGTGCATAAAAGGGAGCTCCATGGATCCTGCAGTGATGGTGTGGGGTTGAAGGTCACTGGGTGTAATGAGGTTGTTGCCTTTTATGACACTGTGAGTTGCTTGTGTGCTGACTTGAGTATGGGGTACATGAAAACACAGTGAATCCACATACTCACTGTGTGATTTAGCAGCCCATGGTCTGCCAAGACTATCAAACTCTGATGCACTTAGGTGAGATATAAGGAGCAAAATGTGTAATTAAGGGGAAAGGCAGGTAATCCCCATGCATTATCTTAACTCATTTGCACCACTCACCTCCTTTCTAATCTCATTTACATCAGTTGCTCTGTTTACTTCCTGCTTTGGAAGCAAATGAAAGTAAAAGTAACCTAGAATTGAGTCCAAGTCATTATTCTTACTCATCCACACCCCAGGCAAATTCCATGGTCTGTTCTAGAACAGTTGGTTAAATAGTAGAGACTGTGGGTAACTGGAATATGTTCAAATCAGAGATGCTTTATCCAGTGTTATCATACTCCTATATTTTTAGTAGTTCAAAATGTAAATGAACTTAGGTGTCTGTACTGAAAATACAATTATCTAAAATAAATCCTCTCTAAAGATGTTCAGTTGGCATCTATCTAAATAAAAGCAAAGTAAAACTTGAGATATCAGTTTTTAAAGAAATATAATGACTTGGCCAGTTTATTTCATATGTGAGTTTATCGCTATAATAATCAGAATTTTCTACGGTTCATTATTATAAGGATGTTTACTAAGCAAATTCCTTTACCAAATATTATTTCTTTTAATTAACCAAGCTCATTTATAATTTTTAAAACACTGATTTTAACACTTGTGTTAAAAGTGATACACAGACTTGAACCCTTTAACACATAATTATTTGATGTAGTATGGCCTTTTCTTTAATGTTAACTGTAAACATTTATACTGCAGGAAACATATATCTTCCTTATCCTTTTGAATTCTTTCATCATGCTATAATATGCAGAATAGACTATTAATGTCCTTATTTCATTAAAATTATGAAATTGCTTATAGGACAGAGAATAGTATAACAAATGGATCTGTTTGTGACTCTCTGCTCATGTTTTAAGAGTCTGTAAACCAGGTGTGTTGGTGCACACCTGTAATCCCAGCTCTTGGGAAGATGAGGCAGGAGTATTGCTTCACATTTGAGACCAATCTGGCTACATGGTGAGTTTAAGATCAACCTAAACTGCACAGTAAGACCATGTCAAACAAAACAACACCACAGCAGCAACAAAACAACCAAAACCACACACACACACAAAGACAAAAACGAAAAAGTAAAGGGTCCATAATAAAAGTTGTTCCAGCATTAATATTATCTTTTCACACCTGCCTTTCCTAATGAACTAAGTGATCCTTTTCCTGTAGTGCTTATCTTTTAAAATGTTACCACCTTTCTGTGGGTCAGTGTTCTACAAACAAAATAGGCATATGAAAATGTATGCACAATCTACCACTTCTCAACAATCTTAACTTTCTCTCCATTTCAGTGGCATCCTTATACATACATGTACTCTCATCAGATAACTTCTATAGTCATTATAAATAAAGATTTCCACAGAACTCAAGTCCCCAGACTATATATCAGCTTGGATATTAATTGGTTCATGAAGGACTATCTTATTGGTCCTGTGAAAATGAGAAAAGTATGGAGATCATTTTAGAACTTCAAATTATATGATATTTCTTTACGTTTTTTTTTTTTTTTTTGGTGGGTACCAGGGGGTCGACCTCAGGACCTCGCACGCCAGCAGGCGCCCGTGCCGCTGAGCGATATCACTGGCCCCTTTTTCGTATGTGGGTTCTGGGAGTCGAACTCGGGCCCTCGCGCTTGCCGGGCAGGAGCTTAAGCCTTTGAGCCATCTCACGGCCCATTCTTTATGTTTTAATATGGTCACTTAAGACGTTAAAACTCAAGTGATTTTGACATTTTCTGCTCCAAAGGAGATTTCATGATAATAGGAATGGAGGAAAATGAAACAAATACATGATCACGTGGAGTGCAGTATGCTCTATATGCCAAACTCAAAGGAACCTACTCCACGTAAAGGAGTTCCATTTTTTTGCCTCAAGTATTGATTTAGTTCAAGCAAAATAACATCATCATTAAACCATTTGATGTCTATTTGTTTTTGTAATTCTTTAAATGTGTTAGAAGGAATTAAATTGATAAGTAAAGAGAGTATTTACTCAGATATATGTTTATTCAGATTTAAGAAATGGTATAATAGTAATTTAATCAATTTCTGCTGCCCTAGGAATATTTTTCGTTCTGTGTATAAATGACTTACATTTCTCAAAAATGAGAAAAGACTGCAGGGTACTATGCTTTTTGGTTGTTAGTTTACTATAGTGATTTGGTAGGACAGAAGAATCAATTATAATAGTTTAATTCAGGAGTTAGCAAATTTTTCTGTGAAAAACCAGATACTAAATACTTTAGGCTTTGTGGATTACAGAATCTCTGTTTCAACTGCAATTATCTGTTTTTCCAGCAAAAATGCAACCACAGACAATACATAAACAAATTGGGCATATTTATTTAGAAAAACAGATAGTGAGATAGATTGTATTTATGAATGATAGTTTTCTGACTACTAAACTAGCTAAGTGGACTATCATCAGATACACTAATAAAATATTTTAAGTAAGCTAGCTATTTCCTCAGTTTTTAAAAAGAGTATCTTACTGCTACCAGAATAGTTCTCCAAAAAAAACAGTAACATCATATAAAATTTTCCAATTGTTAATTAAGTTGGAAATGGCTTATTATTTAGAAAAGCTGAATTCAATCTATCTGAAATTTTAAAGAGTTAAGACTTTACAAACTAAAAACTGATAATGTCATAAACTTTCTACCTCAAAAAATACTAAAAAGAAAAGATCATCATGTTAAATCCAGCATTTCAATTTTATCTATTAAATATAAATTTTGGAGAAGTTTTACAGTTATATTTTCTTAATGTGACTATTTTTCTTGAAAGAAACAACACGGCAAGGAACCGCATGTAATTAATAAATGCAAGGCAGCTTTCTAACGTTGGCATGGTTGGGACTAAGGCATTGTAAGCACCCTGGATTTGTAACCATGTGTTTCACATCTTTCAAACAATGATTACCTTTAGAAGAAATAAATTTAATACATCAGGAACTTTCCTTTATCACCAACTCAAAAAAATGAGTTGAAGAGCAATAAGTATTGAAAGTGTACACAATTTTTCATGACAAGTTTTCATGTTAAATATAATTAGTCCAAGTAAGGTATTAAAATACATAAATAAATTATTTTAGCAAAATAGTATTACTTCTATTCATGATACACTTGTGCAAATATAAGAAAAACCTAATACTCTGATCATTTGCTTATAACTTTTGGTATGTCTGTTATAAAGTTTTGCATTGTAATTACCATGGAGATTACAAGAACATCTTTTGAGGGCCAGTGATATGGCTCAGTGGCATAAGTGCCTGCCTTGCAAGCGTGAGGTCTTGAGTTCGACTCCCGGTACCTACATAAAAAAAAAGAACATCTTTTGAGAGTAACAAGCTATTTGGAAGTGATACCAGAATAACCTTGATTGTCAAAAATAGGAAATGAAACAGCAAGAGAAAGATAAAAACACCAATAAAAAGCTGTACAGTTGCATTCCAGTCCTCACATATTAAGTTTTTCATGTCCCATATACATATATTGCCTGTCTCATAACGTTAATAATTATTACTGTTTGAATTATTTTTATTCTTTATGCTGGAGAGATAAATCATTTATACACTCTGTTTTTAATATTAGAGCAATCTGAATTTTCTATATAGTTGCTCTTACCAGTGAGTTTTATACCTTCCAATGTCTATTTCTTAATAGCATCTCTTTCTTTTGGCTTGAAAAATTCCTTGTAACATGTCTTGTAAGACAACATTGGTAGTGATAAATTCTCTCAGATTTTTTTTTTTTCTTTTTTGACCTGCGAATGGCTTCATCTGTGGCTCATTTTCCAAAGGATGACTTTGTTGAGTACAGTATTCTTGGCTGACATGTTTCTTTTCCTCCTTTAACACTATTAAAATCTCATCCCACAATCTCATTGCCTGTAAGTTTTCTGCTAAGAAGTCTGCTGTCAAGCGTGTTGGAACGTATTTGTATATGTGATTTTTTTTCTTCCTGCTGATTTGAGAATCTTCTTTTTGTCTTTAAGCTTTGAGAGTTTGAATATAGTATACTTTGGGACACACTTGGATGAGTTGAAGTTGACTGGTGACCTTTGACCTTCTTGTACCTGGATATTTTTTATTTATTTCTAGGTTTGGGAAGTTTTCTGTTATTATCTCTTTGAACAAGATTTCTATCTTGTTGATAATCTCAAATCCATCTTAAGGCTTCTTGAACTCCAATAATCCAAATATTTACTCTTTTAATGCTGCCTGAATGTTTCCACAAACTTCATATCTCACCATTCTTTTATCCTTTTTGCACTCTGTTATTTTCAAGTCTTTAGGTTTATTGATTCTTTCTTCTGCTTCATCTATGATACCATTGATGATTTCTAACACATTATTCATTTTGTTTAGCTTTCTTTTCAGCTCTAGTATTTGACTTTCTAAAAAATTATTTCAATTTCTCTTTATTTCTCTTATAAAAGGCTAAATTGTTTCTGTGTATTTTCTTGAAGTTCAATGAATTTTTTAAGGCAGACATTGAAAATTCTCTATTTGAGTGTATATTGGTCATTTTCTGGTTAGTTCTTAGAGTTTTATTTTGTACATTAAGGAAGGTCATATGTCCATGGAATTTACTGACAACTTTTGTCATATGATGATGTCTGTTCATTGAAGGATTAAGTGTTTATTAGTCTTTGTAATTTGATTTAGTGTTACTACTTTAGCACTAGATGGTGCTCTACATCCATGTTTGCTGTAAAAATCTGTGGTTGGTGTGGTGACACTATTGCAGCATTAGAGGATGCCCAAGTTCAGTTTGTCCCGGTTCTTCAGTTGGTATACCCATCAGGGTGGAAAAGAAGGGAGAAGGGTGTTACTAAAAAGGGTAGCACCTCCCACAACATTTTATTGGGGCCAGGAAGAGCCCC
This sequence comes from Erethizon dorsatum, assembly GCA_028451465.1. Taxonomy (NCBI): domain Eukaryota; kingdom Metazoa; phylum Chordata; class Mammalia; order Rodentia; family Erethizontidae; genus Erethizon; species Erethizon dorsatum. The sequence continues at coordinate 72,688,430 of CM051832.1, forward strand.
GACACTGGCCTAAGATCAGATGCCACAGAATTTTGCCCATAAGCCTTACTATGAAAACACTGGTGCTAGGCTCCTATGCAATTAATCAGTGCCTACTTCCTTCTTTTTCCCCAAGTGAACAATGACTCTCCACGTCATTGTGCCTGGTGTTTGGGCAGGGATGTTTTGGGCAATCCCATAGTTATCAATGCTTCTGTGCTGGATCACACTGATATAGGAGAAGTATAACTCCCAACCTGCTAGACATCAGATGTGCCAAGTTTCTGTCCCCTGAAACCAAAGAATGAATTCTAAGGATCAGCAAAGGTTAAGAATAGGAAAGATTTATTGAGACATAGCTTCTGAAAGACAAGAGGGGTCCTGAAAGGAGGTTGCCGTGGGAGTCATTTCTCCAGGGATCTTTTATAGAGCAAAATCACAAGGTAGGTTCAAAATCATGAGGTGGGTACAACCTGGGTCAAACTATAATCAACTAATAAGATTACAAGTATAGCTGCTCAGCTAATGCTGATCGAGTAGGGAAACCGGGCATGCAGCAAGGGTATGTGGCTGACATCATTAACCTTGGCTTTTCTATGACTTCTAAAACAGAAACGTTTTGGGGAAGGGATGGTTCCAGGTGTTCTGGTCACCCATGTGGGTGTCTGATGCATATGTGGACTTAATGGACTGGGTGATATTAACTACAGTATAATCTCAAATTTCTATTCATCCCTTAGGGAAGTATGGAAGTCTGGCCATTGTGACTTTAATCTCAAGGACTTGCCTTCTTCAGATGCACCTCTAGCCACAGTTTTGATGTGTTCTCATCCTCTACACTGACTTCCCTTGAAGTTCTAGCCCTCTGACTGCCTAATCAATTTCTATCTAACTTAGCTGCCTATAACACCAGGTCTTACAGTGCATTGAAACCAGAGCAGGACCAAGACCTACACTGGTATGGTTGACCTGTTGCTGTGGTGTACTCCTGGCCCAACATCACTTCAATCAGACAAAGATGATGCAGATCGAAACAAAAGTTCATTTAAATTATGTCATTTGCAGGAAAATTGACAGAACTAGTATTTATCATGTTAAGCAAAATAGGCAAAACTCAAAATGACAGGCATTGCATATTTTCCCTAATAGCTGAAATCTGAAAAAATGAAAAGATGGCATTTAAGTTGTAGAAGGGAGACTATTACATTAGACAAAAGTAAGGAAATAGGGAAGGGAGAAGAGGTGTAAGCTAGGGTATTAGAGGGATTAATATGATCAAAACATGATATATGCATTTATGAGATACCATATTTAAACCAAAAATTTTATAAAATTAATAGGCACTAATAAAATATTTATTAAAAATAATAATAGATGTTCACATCACCAGGACTGTGGGTCTTCATGTGGCAAAAAGTTAGTTTTAAAGCTGGATCCTTTGTTATTAGGCTGGGAACAGAGGCATTGGGATCTGTGGGTTCAGAGTTTAACCATTCTGGCATTGAGTTCCAAGGCAAAGTTCTGTACCAAATTTCCTGTCCTACCCTATCCCCAGGAGATGGGGTTTTGCTTCATAATGTGCTGCCCAAGGATGGGGAAGGGCCAGTCCCTTGGCTGCCACACTGTAAGTACCAGGACTTTATCTGGGGCATCTGTCTTGGTGCAGAGCCATGGGGCTGTGCCAGGTACAAGGTTTACCTATTAGGTTTTAGAACCTGGACTGAGTGATTTTAAAGAAAGTCTTTTTGCCAGGAAAAAACTGGGCTTTGGCAGGATCGATAAATAATTTTGGATTGATAAGACTCTCCGAAGCCATAGGGTTGAAATGAGAATTGGTGACCAAGTTGTTAATCTTGATTAAAAAGCTATTTCAGTTGGTTCACAGTCTTATCTTCCAAGAGCAAGTAATTGCTTTATTTTTACTTGTTCTCAGTGCTGTTAATAGCATGAGCAGGAAATATGCTTGGTCCTGTTTTACTTAACAAGGTGACCAGAAAATATGCTGATTTTGATTCTTAATTTCTCTGTCCCTTTGCAAGATTCTTGACATGAGTACAAATTTCATTTATTATGCTTTGAAAATGCATTTAGTTTTGTAATAATTTTATAGTATGATTTTGATATTATATGATTAGATGTATACAAATTCATTTTTAAATAATTCAGTTTCAATTTGTTTAACAAAAGTAACAAATTAGTTTTAAAAGATTTAGCCATTTTTGCTTTTAATTTTTACTTTTGTCCTATCCATTAATGTAACATATATGATTTTGTTTGTAATTTATTGATTTTTTTACTAATAATGTCATAATTATTTTGTGAACATTTAAAAATATATATGTTTACTGGAAATTGCTTAATCTTTTAAAATATTTCTCTATTTCTAGTAGTTTTGTTGATGTGATGTGTATTTCACTCTTATGCTTTCAATGGGTACTACTTCCTGGCTAGTTGTACTTCTTTGATTTTTTTTATTCTAGCCATTCCTTCTCTCCAGTTCCACACTTCATCTCCGCCACCTAGATCACCAGAGGGTACAAATCCTTCAAGGTCTCAGAAGAACTTTTTGCTTTTGGTTTCCAATTTTCCATCAAGAAGTACTCAAGTCTCTCTATAGGACAAGCTCTAGTTTTCTAGAACAAGGTCTTATCCCATTTACAGTCTTCCCCCAACCCCCAGAAACAGGAACAAAATAGATCAGTCTGCAGAGATGTGCCAGAGACCACTTCCCATGATATAAAGCATTTTTCTTCTTATTGTGAAGAGTCTGAAATAGTTTTTCTGATTCTAGAGTCTACTTTTTATTTGCCTACTTATATCTCTCACTTATGATTCTTCTAGAATACATAATTTGTCCAAAAGATATATATGTTATTTCTATTTTGAAACAAACCCCTGCCATTACTTTGGAATCATCACAAGACTTACTGCAAATTCTACTCTTTCTTTTAATACTTAAAATAATCTAGTGAATCCATCAGAGTTCAATTTCAAAACAACCAGCTACATATCCCAAAAGTATGTAAGAAAGAAGCTTATTCTAACATTCTACAAGATCGTGAAAGGAATTTAATATTGTATGTGAAGTCAGTCATTACAGCAGGTGGCATGTAGTTGTCATTATTCTGCCACTTAGTTGAGAAATTTCATTTTTTGCAGTTAAACTTATTTAACTGCAAAATGTGAATAATATTAGCTTTTGCCTTATACCAGTGTTGCCAGGATTAAATGAGATAAGATACGGAATGTATCTTGTGTAAGAGCTTGGCACAGTGTGAGGACTCAATCCATGACAGCTATTTTTAGTAATGGAGGCACGTCCTGAAATGATAAATATATGTCTGGCTTGCATTTCATGTTCCAGGGATCATTACTGTTTTTCTGGGCAAGGAATACTATTACACTGACAGGCAAGGGCCAAAGAGCCATCAGTATCTGGAAAAACACGCGGGGTAACAGAAGACAGCGTACAGGAAGCAGGTGCTGAGTGATCCACTTAATTCTGATTGATAGCATGTGTCTGGCATAGGGCTATTTTTAACACGGCCATTAAAACTGCAGCAGATCATAGTCTGTACCCCCTTAAAGACACTGCCAGCACCTGCCAGGCCACAGGACCAATGGGAACTGTGTTCAGTTGTATTCGTTATCCATTATTGGCCCAAATTTTGCTTTACTTATACTTGAAATTCCTTGACATATTTTTATAATAAGCTTCTTGCCCACTATATATCTATCAAGTATGGTGCAATCAGTGAAAAATTCATGTCTAGTACTAGAGCCTTGCTTTCTCTTGATACTCCTTACACTTCAGAGTCAACTACTTCCTCACACTGAGTTTAGTCAGCAAGGTGATTATGTATGCACAGGGTAAAAGTGTTTCATATTCTGTTATCCTTCTTCTGAAAATGGAAAAAATGTAACTGGAGTTCCATGCTGTCTTTCAAATCTGACACAAAATATCTCTTAGCACCCATCTGGAACTATTTAAGAAAAAGAAATTTTGGAAAATAGAATTCAAGATTAGGTCAATTGTTCCAATACAACCCATAATAATCTCTCACTGGAGCTAGGCAAAGCACCTCATAATCAACAGCTCCAAATACAGTTTCTTTCTTTTTTTTTTTTTGTGGGTACCGGGGGGTCGACCTCAGGACCTCGCGCACCAACAGGCACCCATGCCGCTGAGCGATGTCACCGGCCCCTTTTTCGTATGTGGGATCTGGGAGTCGAACTCGGGCCCTTGCGCTTGCAAGGCAGGCGCTTACGCCGCTGAGCCATCTCACCGGCCCCAAATACAGTTTCTTGATTCCTACTGTGTTCTGCACTCAAATTCTCTTGTCTGCCCCAAATACAGTTTCTTGATTCCTACTGTGTTCTGCACTCAAATTCTCTTGTCTGCCAGTGTTTCTTATCAGAGACAATGGCACCATTATTTATCCCATTGCACAGAGTTAGTAACTGGCCATCACATCTCATTTCTCTTTCTCATAAACTTCTTATCTAATCACTCAGTCAACGATAATAAGAGCAGAAACAACCAGAGTTACACCTTGAGCATATGTTCTTATTTTCACTCTTCTTACTGTCTCTCCTGCCAACATTGCCCCTGTTGAAGTCACCATCTTGTCTAATGAGAAACTACTATCACCTCCTAACTTGCCTCAATATTTACCTCTCACATCACTCATTCTATTCTCCAGATAACAGCAAGGATTACAGAATTTACTGACTTCTAAATGACTTCTAAATAGTAAAGCAGAAAATGTTACTCCTGCCCAAAATCTTTCACTGATTTCTCACTACACTTAGAACAAATTCATAAGTTCTTATTTAGGTTTTGATGTCTTGGCTCAAGCTTCCTTTCCCTTCAATATCTATCATTATACATAATGGTTACTCACTTCATCCCAGCCATGATGGTCCCTTTGCTATAAGCACTACAAACATGCTCTTACCTCAGGGCATTCACACTTGATATTCTGCTGCCCTGAAATTCTACTCACCCGCACATTTGCATGACAGTCACAAGTGTTCACTTTATTCAGATTTCCATTCATACATCTACTTACCAGAAAATACTTCTTGTTTTTTAAATTTTGTTTTTTTATTTTTGTTTTTTTGAGACAAGGTCTCACTATATAGTCCAGGCTGGCCTTGAACTCATGATGTAGCCTAGGAATGCCTCAAACTCACAGCAAGCCTCACCTCTTAGCCTCCCAAGTGTTAGGATCACAGGTTCTGCTTTTAAAAATATTTTTATTATACATGTTTGCAGCACATAATGATAACAGTCGTCGTGGGGAGTTGTTACATGTACATAACACATCTTAATTCTTTTTACTTCCTATTCTCTTCCATTATCCCCCCTCCCATCTCCTGGTAAGTTTCTCATTTGCAAAGTGATTTTCTGCTTATCTATCTACTCATGAGATTTTTTTCTTAATATTGGATATATATATGTTCCTACCCCATTATCTTGTTTTATTTTACTTTATAGCCTTTATTACTGTCCAACATCTTGTTTTGCCTTATTTTATTTGACTATTATCTGTTCCTTTTTATACTAGAATGTAAGATCCATGAAAAAGAGGTTGGTTCTTTACCATCCACTTTTGAGTTCCCAACACTTATGATACAACCTGCCTCACTGAAGACCCTCATCCAACTAATCTTCCATTTGTTATTTGGCTTAGGTTTGTTTCCTTTTGCAGTAGTTGGAGTATGACATTTTCAGGAAAGTTTTCCCATATGGAGCTGATGCATAATCATCAAACATATTTTGCATCATTTGCACTTCAGAATACCAGAGGCACCCCTTGTATTTGCATCCTGTACAAATCCTAGCTGTTTACACTGACCCTGTGAATAAGAAAAAAGAAAGGATTGGGCAGAGACCTCGCTCAATGCTAATAAAGAGGACCAGGAGAACCTAATAAACTTGAGCAGGTGAAGCCAACAGTATTGTTCACTTACTGTTGATGATTATGCAGGTAATTACGCAGGTAATAATACTGTGGGCCATGGTCTTATTAGTGGTCATTTTCTTCCTTAGAAAGCCAATACATACATAATTTTAGATCAAAATGCATATGATTATAATTTAATAAGGAGAATGTGTCTACAGAAAGATAAGTAGATAAGGTTAATAAATATCAGAAATTGAATTTAAGAGATGTATTCAGTAGTATGACGTCATTTGTCGATAACTGATACAAAACTACATGTGTTAATAGTATTTTTTCTGTCAATATCTTTAGAAGTTTTTGATTTTGAAATGCTTCAGGAAGAGATGGATGTTCTATATGTTTTCCTTAAACCATCCCACTTTATCTTTTTCTTTCTACTGGCCCTCAAGTCAGTCTATGCCTTGGACCATTTAACTCCCACTTTCTTAGGTCTCTATTACTCATCAGAGCTCTGACTTTCTATATCCTGCTCTTTCACCTCTGCTTTCCTCTCATAAAAACCTATAACCGGGCCCACAAATCATGGCCTTGGTTAAATAATTTGTCTTCCATATTTCAATTTTATTATCAATAAAACAAAAATACTACCAGTCCTTTATGGATTTTCCAATTATAGCATGGCATAAAGCAAATATTATACATGGAGAATGACAGAAGATGTTTTGAGATTACCAGAACGTGAAGTGACTGAAGGAAGTTAGATTACCAAAGAGTTATCACTAACAGAAGAACACAGGAGAAGAAGGCCAAGTAGTGGTTAAAAAAATAAGTTAAGGAGCTGTTAATGGGAGCAGGTGGTGGGGAAAACAACTGCACACAACAGCATAAGGGAATTGTATGGTAATTGGTGGGACATCTTTTAAAACTGCAAGATAAGTACAAGTAACAGTCTTTTTGCTCAGCAGAGAGAATTAGGCTCTGTGATAAGCTAAATATATTATTATTTATATGCATTTGCAATTGGTTAGTAAGAGCATGCTTTGCCTTACAGTGAATTAGGAATTAAAATTAAGTAATGATTGTTGTTGATCTGTTTGTGCTTTAGTGAAATTGCATTATTATTATGTTAATGAATAAGACATAACTGGAAAGTCTATTGAAGGCTCAGGCTCTCACTCTTATCTGAAGAGTAGGAGAATGAATGAAAAATCATAGGCAAATAGAGCCTACCAACTACTTATCCCAGGAGACTTTTCTGTAAAAACCCACAGTAGAGGTTGTTCAGATGAGGCTTAGGATCACTCAGAGTACAACATTGTCTCCTGGCCTAGAGCTGTGACTTTCTTTACATCTCTGAAATCAGATATACTTTGTGTACCACTCTCTAGTAGGATATATGTGAGGAAATCCCAAGAAAAATCACGGAAACCTCAATCTATTTTTGTAAACCTCTTTGTACTATTAAATTTTGCTCTAATAGAACAAAAAAGAAAAGAAAAATCACAGAAATCTGTAAATGTTGAGTTGTGATATAGATTCCAGGGTTCTTCTAGAATTAGATGCTAATGAGATTGTAATCTATTGTTCCTCTTCAGAAAAAAAAATGTTTTTTTCAGCAATTTGTCTCATTTATTTGGAACTATTAACAAGTAGCTAATTCCTAATGAGAAGGATTGTTCACACTAGACTTATGTACTAACTTTGCTACCCACCATTTGGGGTGCAAATAAATAAATTCTAAGGAAATAAATTTGAGCTGGGAATGGGTGCAGATATTTACAATCCCAACTACATGGGAGGCTGGAGCAGGAGGATGACAAGTTTGAACCTAACCTGGCCGGCGTAGGAAGGACCTGTCTGAAAATGAAAAAAAGAAATCTAAATAAGGAAAAATATTAAAATCAATTTTCTAATTTGCACATTGATTTGATTTAAAAAAATCTGTATCTCTGCTATGCCAGATATTTGCATTTCAAATTCCTGGAAATTGGAGTCTTTTCTTCTATTGGCTATTGCCAATATTTTTTTCCTATCTGGGAAGTAAATTTTAAATAGTTTAATGTTAAATTCAAAACTTGTCATTAAACAGTGAAAATCGTATGTTTGTCTCACATGAAGTAAAATATTCACACAAATAGAAAATAAATCAAGTAACTAATATTCTTATGTGAAGGGCTTTTTGTTTGGTTTGGGGTTTTTGTGTGTGTGTGCGGGACCTTCACACTCAGCATTTTTTTTTTTGAGACAGAATCTACAGGCATATGTCATCACTCTACACTGTCAAGTTTTGTATGAAAGTATTATTTTATGCTACTAGTTGATACAGCAGAACTTACATAGATAAAGAAGTGGTATAGGAATAAATTTCTTTTTCACAAGGTCACAAAGTTTTGAATATTTGTAAATATTTTTCTAAGTCAATTTAATACATTCAATAAAAATTATTCTATAATGTGTGTAGAATTAAACATAGGCTTTTATTTTGTTTTGTATTATAAAACAATAAATATTCATTTCCATTGTTCATTCATTCAGCATATTTGGGGAGTATCTGCTATGCTTATAGGACACTGTCCTATAAGCATAGAGAAGAAAACGGGGTGAACAATGTTTCTATGTTCACAGAACTTGCATAGTTGTGGTGGGAGGCATACAAGAAGATAGATAGATTTTAGATAGATATAGATGATAGATAATAGACAGATGAAAGGTAGATAGAAAATAAGTAGGTATAATTGAACATGATAAAATGTAAGGAGAATGGGTTACTTTAAGTTGAATGGTTGCAGACCTGTTTCTGAGAAGGTAATCCATATATTTCAATCTGAATACAAGGCCTGGATAAATAATATTGTTAACAGCCAGTGACAATAACAAATTCTAAAGACAAGGACTACCTAGATTTTAGAAAACTGGAGAAAAATCAGTGTGATCAGAACAAAATGGTCACAGTGAAGAATGCTATGACATAAGGTTGGGGGTAAAAACCAGATCATTCAGGACTTCACTGGGTAGCATACAAGTGTGGTGTTATTCTGTATGCAGAGTTCTGTCAGCTGTAATTCCAATGTGACAAACCATCCCAAAACTTAATGGCTTAAGAAACAACTTTCTTTTGTTCACAAATCTGCAGTAATTCATGTAGCAACTGCTGAAGTGGTTCAACCTAGAGTTTACTTATGTGATTGCCAAGTTGGCATTGGCTATCAGATAGGACATCAATGAATTATAAGTCTTCTTCAGATGGGCCACTTCACAACAGTCTCTTGACTCTTACACAAGCATACAGACTAGGTATTAAAATAAGAATCCTAAGTGGAGTAGGAAGATGTATCGCACATCATGATCTACTCTCAAAAGCCATGTCACGTAGCTTTAGTAGTCACAGTCTTGACCAGATTCAAGGGAAAAGGATATCTTTTGACAGAAAAGATATCAAAGTCGCATTGTAAGGGAAAACAGTGAGATAAAATGTCTTATTGCAGCCATTTTGGAAAAACACACTCTGCCATATTCTATATTCAGGCCACAACAATTTATATCTTGCTTATGTGTAAAAGTCTCATTCCAAAATTATAATAGCTCAACATTCAGAAATTTATCACCTAAGCAGGTGTAGGTATAGATAATATTCCTTGTATAAAGTTCTTCAATTACAGCTTATTGAGCACTCTTTCTTATAATATGATGTGTGACATGTATAACCAAAAAGATAATTTTTCTAGTTCTCCAAATACCCAGAAGTAAAATGGTAGGACAGATGTTGGATTACTTTTGTAGATATTCCATTCAAAATGGTAGTGAAGGGGACAGAACACAGAATTCTTTGGCCCACACCCATTCTGAAATGCCAGGCACATGCTGCTAGTTTTTTGACTGGAGTTCAGTTCTCTTCCTTGGAGGTTGTTTTTCGTGGCCTTTTGCCAGACTCGATGAGTTTTGCGTTCTGACTTCTCGGCTCACCTTTCTTTTTTGAAGTTTTCTTATGCCTATTTCCTGCTTATAAACATTTAAGACCTCAAGGCCTCTTCTTATTTCGGACTCTAAACCCTAGTCCCTTTTTTTCACAAGTTGATAGAACGTTGTTGTTTGCAAGCTTCCGGTGTATTAATTTACAATTCAGTGCATCAGATAAAACTATATTCACCAATCTTGTCAAGATAATCCATTCTCTTCCTCAACCTTATCATGAATCTGCGGTGGGACAATATCCTTAACATCTCTACAAGCCTTGGAGTATAGAGGAGAAGATATTTAAAGCGTATTGTTATGATCCTTAGAAGGGCATTCATCTGAAAGGTTTCACGAGGTATCATCTTAGATTTCTCTGAGGTTTTTACAATATGTTTTACAGTACAATTGATCTTCCTTAAGCAAATGCTTAATTTAAATATCCTTTATCATCTAGAGACATTAGGAAAAAGAAGACTTATTTTCATACTAAGAAAGTTCTTGATATGATATATTTATTATACAAGTTTATTTTTTGTTTATTCCCCTCCTCTCACATTTTATCAAAGTCAGTGAAAAGATCTGCCTGAAAATTCCCTTAGCTGGATCCTTAAATTCATTAGTATATTTTGTAACCTCTCTGTTACTGCAGGTAATAATATTATCAAAATTCTTACCACTACAAAACATCTTCTAATCATATTTTCCTTACTTTTCTTTGAGCCGTCAGAGATAGTTTTTTCAAGATTATTTAGGTTTCTCGCAATACTTTGCCAAGGGATTTCTGGCTTCTTTATATAGTTTGCCTCAAAGCCAATACTGCAGGTTTTCAGGTCTTTACAACAATACTCCACTTTCAGGTACAAAATCTGTGTTAGTTATCTATTACTGTGTAAAGAAAAACAAATGTTAAACTTAATGAGTTAGAGCAACCAAGATTTCCTTTGCTTGCAATTTTGTACTCTAGACAGGGCTTGAGGAGGGTAACCCATCCCGGTTCCAGCAGTCAAGATGGCTGATTTCCACGACTAGCAAATTAACACTGCCTATTGGCTGGAAACTCAGCTGGTGCTGGAAGACCCAGATCCTTTCCATATGGACCCCACCCCAGGCTACATGACTCACTCAGGCATGGGGATTAGGTTCAAAAGCAATGTTCCAAGAAAACCACACTTTTTTTTTTAAAACCTGATTTTATCAACCATAATGTCACTTCCCCTGGAATCATAGGGACACAGACTCCCAACCGTCAGTGATAGTACCAATTTTTATCGAAAGGGGATCAAATCAGATAAGACAATGTTGCTACCGTCTTTGGAAAATAAATTTGCCCAAATGAAAAGAAACTGAATGGCCTTGAGTTAAAAAAGAATCGTCTGGCCTTCTATGGATGAGAGACATATATTAATTGTTATGGTTGATACAATTTGTCAACTTTGAGAAGTCTAGAAGCTTAACTAAGTAACTCAGCAGTTCTACATCCTAGTGTGTAGAGGATATGCCCTTACTTCTAGGATGTTGTTCACTGTGTCAACTTGAGAAGTTTAGAATTTTAACTAAGTGACTTATAAGGGGGCCAGGGTCCTCACTTTGTAAACATCCTGAGCCTGTGCAAGAGGACGGCATGGAGATGGTGTGAGTGCTACCCCCCGCCCCCATTGCTCTTGTTGCTTTTGCTGTCTTCTGCTGCCTTGAAGTGTTGCCCCTGTGCATGACACCCTGCCTTGGAGCCAGCTGATTATGGACTGAAACCTCCATGAACTGTGAATTCAACAAACCTTTTCTTTTTTAACTTTAGGTGTTTGATATTTTGTAACAGCAATGAGAGAAAAGTAACCAAGACAGTAATTGACAAATTTAGGAAATAAGTAATGGCAGAAAGAAACAGAAATGGAGAAAGGATTGGAAAGGTTATAAATGTTTAATCAATGGAAATAGATAAGATGTAGTTATTGAGAAAAAGAGAAGAATCAAAAATTGCTTTTAAATTTTATTTTGGAGAAATTCTGTGAATTGTAATTCTATTTACTGAGTTGAGGAAGACTAGAGAAACAACAAGTTTTATGCTCTGTTTTTAGAGAAAATAAATTAAGAACTCAGGTTTGCATGTGCCAAGTTTGAGTTCCTTATTAAATATTAAAGTGCAGATGTCGGGCCGGTGAGATGGCTCAGTGGCGTAAGTGCCTGCCTTGCAAGTGCTAGTGCCCGAGTTCGACTCCCGGATCCCACATACGAAAAAGGGGCCGGTGATATCGCTCAGCGGCATGGGTGCCTGTTGGCGTACGAGGTCCTGAGGTTGACCCCCCGGTACCCACAAAAAAAAAGTGCAGATGTTATATAGACTGTTACACATACATACCTAGAATTGAGAGGATCCAAAGGAGTTGTCATGCACATAAATTCTATGTAGTGAACTAGAGGGTGTCTTCCACATGCAAAATACATGGATAATAATGAAATAAAGCAATTTAATTAATACATAGAGAAAAATGAATGCGCAGTCCATGATCCTACAACACTCTAATATTAGGATAATGGGCACAAAAATAAGAGCATATAGAAGAAAATTAAAAGGAACAATTTGTAGAGGTTGGGAAAATCCAAAGTGCCTATTATTCTAGAAATCAAGATCAATGATTCAGATACAATGACTGTATAAAAAAACACTGCAAAATTTAGCTAATTTAAAAATTTATTTTTAGTATGAGTCAGTAAACTCAAAAGGGCTCTACTCTTCTCTCTACATTTCATGTGGGGCAGCTTAAGGGCAACTGAAATCAAGTGAATTTTTTTTCCTCACTTAAGTTCTGGTCCTTGTTCTGTGAAGACTCACGCCTGCGAGCAAGGGCACAATGAGTTACTATTGGACAATGCAGTTTCAAAGGCCCACAGAAGTCAAGATGAAGAAAGAGACCCTATTAATTCAGCTGAAGAATCATAGACCCCATCTCTGAATGTCACTTTGTTGAAAAAACACATGAAATATACTAGTACAGTCATCTTTGAAAAATATAATCTACCATTACAAGTAAAGTACATCAAGTCAGATTAGTAGCATCGCTTTCCTTAAGATAGCTAGTAAAATTAGCCTGTGAAAGAGATTCCTGGATTTGCAAACTGTTAGATATCGCCAATAAACCTTAGTGTGAGCAACTTCAGAAGAGGTAAAAAAAAACCATAAAAATCAGACTGAGTAAGCAACATATTTTGGATCTGGAATATTTCCAAAGGCCCTCGTGTCAAAGGTTTGGTCCTAGGTTGTCACTATAGGAAGGTCATGGAAACTTTAAGAGGTGGTGGGGCCTAGTGGGAAGTGTATTATGTTAGTGGGAGAAAATCCTCAAAGAGGATTATGGGAAGCTGGGCTCATTGTCACTTTCCATCCTGGCTTCTGTGAAGTGAGCAGTTTCCTCTGCCAAATGTTCCTGCCATGATGCGCTACTTCATCAAATTAATGGGGCCAATCAAGCATGGATTGAAATTTCCTAAACTGTGAGTCAAAGTAAACCTGTCCTCCCTCTAATCTTATTACTCAGGTACTTTTCACAGTATTGAAAAACTAACACAAGAAAGATCAAAAGGAAGAGGTAATGAGAACATGAGAATAGCTAATACAGATGACCTTATAAGAAAGCTTGCTATTGAAGGGAGCAAAAAAAAAAATATAAAGCAAAAGCTAAAAACATACACAAATTCAAAGAAAGTTGTTTTTAAAAATAGGAGATATTTGCATGCTAATGGAAACATGAGAGATCAATGATAAAAAGAAAAAACAAAGGAGAAGTGGTAGACATGTCACTGAGGAGAAAATTTAGGCCTAGTGTCTTTGAAGTAATTGGACATTTTTGGGGAAAGCTACAGAGTGGGAGTGAAGAGACACTATTCCCTATTCAGTGGGAAAAAAAAATGTGGTTTTGTGAGTATAAAAATAAAATTCGGCCCAAGGAAATAGCATCATTTTTGATTCACCTTTTTTTTTTTAGTTTAAAACTATTAATGTAGTAGCCATCACAGGCAAGACCATACAATTATTCCTTCATCTTAATCATATCTCCCTCTCTAATGATCTGAAATGAAACTCATCTCTTCTTTAATTTAACTCATCTTTACTCTGCTAACTCTTTTAACCTGCATTTCTAAAAAATTTAGCTGTAGGAATACTAATAGGGAGTCAGCCAGATTAGATTTTGGTATTTGACCTGCATACTATTGACAACTTAATTCTGTTGGTCTTTAGTTTCTTCATTTTTTGGAATGAGGCTTTTATACTACATGACCATGATGATAATATCTTGCATTTATACAAAAACTGAAAAAATTAACATTATATATATAATGTTAATATATATATCCCCTTTTGCTCTAAATTATTAAGCTCAAAGAGAAGTGTCAAGTTTAAGAAAATACTAAATTCATATTTCCCAAATCTCATATGCATATATTTCTTATCACATAACTTATAATTAATCCTTAATTTTATGGTGGGTATTTAACTTTCAACATTAGTAAGTCTCATAAAACTAGAAATCTCACCTTTTTTTTCTTCTTTTCCTTCAGATCCTGATAGCCCATATCTGAATCAGGATATGCACTTAGTCATGATACTAAAGGTAATTGATACAGAGATTTTTAATATTAATAATATAATAATGGGGCTGGTGAGATGGCTCAGTGGCGTAAGTGCCTGCCTGGCAAGCACGAGGTCCTGAGTTCGACTCCTGGTACCCACACACACACACAAAAATAATAATAATATAATAATGAAATTGAATGTTAAGCAAGTTTTCGCATAAAAGTTATTTTCTTTTCAGAATCAAACAATTTAGTTCTGATTACCTAATTCAAAATCAAGCAGGTTACCACATGCTTATTTGCATTTGGGAAAAATTAGGAAAGACTTTCAAACTGATGTATTATAAACTTGTTGTGCTTGACATGCACAGTTTAACATTCAAAAAAAAAATCCCAAATTCTAAACTTGGGACATTTAGCATAAAAATCCTGATCTGGTACCCTGGGGAAATGAGAAGATCTGATTAGATTTGTTCTATATTCACACCAGGAAGTAATGGCTGAGGGGATTATTGAACTCTATCCACGGATAGGTCTGTTGTCTTTATCTTTACTTGTCTGAAACAGGTTCATTTCCTTAGATTGTTTCACTAATTCGTGTTATGTATTTAGGTTACATAGTCACTTTGTGAGACTATCATCTAGAGTATAGTCATGATTTTACAGGTAAAAATATTGAGTGCTAGAAATATCAATATCACTATGATTATTACAGCTAATATTTACATAATTTTACTATATGCCTGGTACCATTTGAAGGCATTCATATATACAAATTAAAATGACCCTTAACCTAGGGTATTTTTTTTTCTCTCTTTCTATAATGATGTATCTAAGGCAGATAAACTTTGAAAAGAAGCTTTATTTAGTGCATGGAGATATAAGGGCATGGCACCATTGTCTGCTCAGCTCTGTTGAGGACCTCATAGGGAACAAGAGGAAAACAGGATGGAGGGAGAGATCACAGCACCAAAGAAAACATGGGTGAGGGACAGAGAGACACACTGGCTTTCTACCACTACTTCCGACAGTGAGCCTCTAAAGAACCTAAGAACTTCCCTGTAAGAAATTCCCTGTGGGGTCCACCTTTTAAAAATTTCACACCATTTCCCAAACTGCTCCCTTGAGAACCGAGCCTGGAACACAGGAGCATTTGGGTACAAATGACACCCACACCTTAGGTAGTAGTAACTTTATTGCCCCTATGTTAACTGTCAGGAGCTAAGTCCTAAGTCCAAGGACTCACGCTGTCTTTCTAGTGAACTGGTACTGAGCCCAGGTTTTATGATTCTCATGCTGAGATTCTAGTGACCAGGTGCTGGAGCCGTAGTACTGTAATTCTGAGTCTAGCGGTTTTCCAACAGCATCTTAGATGCATAATTCTGATCACTGGTTTAGACCCCAGGAGCTAACTGGAATAATAATCCACCCACTGAGGTGAAAAGAGAATGAGACCTAGAGGATAATTTATTCAATAATGCAATTTAAAAATAAGAATAAGGGCCGGTGAGATGGCTCAGCGGCTTAAGCGCCTGCTTGGCAAGCGCGAGAGCCCGAGTTCGACTCCCGGAACCCACATACGAAAAAGGGGCCGGTGATATCGCTCAGTGGCACGGGCGTCTGCTGGTGCATGAGGTCCTGAGGTCGACCCCCCAGTACCCACACACAAAAAAAAAATAAATAAAATAAAATAAAATAAAAATAAGAATCATCCTAGGGAAAGGAAATTATGGTGGTTTTTATTTGCCTGGAAATTTTCTCCTCTCCTTTTCTAATACTAGCCCTATCTTTCCCTGTTACTACAGGGTAGGCACTTGACACAGGCTTTTCAGATTTAGTAAAAGTTCCATTATGAGCACGTGACCCAGGAGTAGCAATTGTTTAGTCTCACTGATTCTCAGGAGCTGGTGGAGAGCAACTTCCTCCTGCTTCCCCCTAGGAAAATTCAGCAAATTCGGCACCTGACTTTGGTGCAGGTAGAACTCACTTTCACACAAAGTGAAGATCACCTAAAGGATGTAACAACAACAAAAAAAAAAAAAATGTAGAGAAAACAGGGGAACTGGGAAGGTGGGATCATGGTTTGGGGTGGGAACACTAGTTGTGGAAAGCACTATTTCTTCTTTAATTTTGCTTGTGCTCATTTATTTTGGAATTTTCCATTTGACATTGCCAGGTACTGATAAATACAGTAGAAAATCACACAAGTTGAGAAACCTGGGAAAGTAACTGATAGTTCTAAAGTTAAACTAACTTGAATAAAAATGAAAAATATGAAGCCAAATACAGAGTCCTAAAAGATCTACTTCATGAGATAAAGGACTGAGGCACAGATCCAGGAATTCAAAGTAGAGTCACATAAATTCTGAATTCTGGGTGCAATGGCTAAAAGTGGATGCAGCCACATGGCACTAATTGATATATTCCTGAGGCTTGAAATCATAGTTAGCACTGCCCTATTAGTTACCAGAGTGTAAAAGGGAAGGTTTACAGATTTTTAGAATTAGAGAGACAAAAGGTTGTTTTTATATCTGCCCAGCAAAACCACAGAAAGTCAATTTTAAGAGGACAGGATGGATCTGGAATTAGAAAAGCTGCCACAGTTCAATTAATTGTGAAGAAGATGAAACAATCAATAAATACCTATGTGCTTCTGAGTAATAGTTGAAGCAGGTAACAGCATATTATATTTTAACATACCGATGATCATATATCATTTAAAACATACACACAAAAGGAAAAATCTTCAACTTATGGCCTGGTTTTAAAAACTCCCAGGAGTATTATGGCATTTAATTGAAAATGAACATTAAATGCCATGGAGCTGGTCTCATTACAGCAAACCTATTGATTGTGGGTATGTCATTCCAAGTATTTGACTTGTCGGTATAGGGAGTGCTTCCAAACTTATTTCATCACATCTGTCATAACCCTCCCCTATTTAGGCCTCCTACACACCTGCATTTTCCTTTTAGCTCCCTTTTCTTACCTTGGTCCATTTCGATGTTATTTTATTTATTTATTTATTTTTTGTGGGTACTGGGGGTTGACCCCTTTTTTTGTATGTGGGTTCCAGGAGTCGAACTCGGGCCGTCGCGCTTGCCAGGCAGGCGCTTATGCCACTGAGCCATCTCACCAGCCCCATTTGGATGTTATTGCTAGTGTTTATTTCAATTTCTTCTCATGCGAGTGATCAGTACCCTTCACCACATTCCTTCCACTGGGATATCTGCATTCTTGACTCCTTCCCAGTTCAAGAGAGGAAGTAATCAAATATATGTAAATATAGGCTTATCAAAAACTTCAAGCACAATACAAAAACTGGAACTAAAGATATGCAAAGAAGACAATTTTTACTTTCAGATAAACTGAGAAAAGATTAAAAAGTACACAAACGAGACTATGCAATTAGGACAGCCATAGAGACAGTGATGCCATTTTTCTGTTCCAAAGGAAGCAATGTGAATAGAAATTCCAGCTGAGCATCATTCGTTTAAATTTAGGATTTTTGAGAATTGATAAAAACCATCAGTTCATTCTTACAAATGACTCAAAATGCTTCCTGTGGCATTTTGAAATGTGTTCACTTTCAGTACCTCTTGGAGGTTGCTGGGAAAAACAATGTGCCTACAAGGTTTTAATAGAACGAAGAGTGTATCTGTCAGCTCTACCACAAATTTAGGCATTGGAGCCTCTGATCATCAATTTGCTTTAGCTTTGCTCCTGACTCACAAGAATGTTAAGTACGCAGGAGATTAAATTCTGCTCCTTTGGGTTCTGTGCACAAATAGGATGATTTGGTCTAGTAATCAAATGAGATTTGCTTTACAAGAAGATACAAGGACAATTACTAAAACTGAACACAAATAGAAAGAGGAGCAGGCTGCCAAGCCAAAGGGAGTGCCAGTGTTTCAGAGGCGGGAGATAAAGACTATTTATAATAGCCCATCCACTATAAATGAGAGAAATACCTGCGCCATTCTCAAAGAAAGTCCTAGGTTAAAATCCTCTTCTTAAATACTAGACATATTGTGAAGCACAGTGATACAACCCTATCTGAAGTCCTGTCTTTTACTCCCTACAAACATAGCTGTGGACTAACTTAGCAATGTAGAATTCCCAAGAATCGTTTACAAGTCAAAGAATAATGCAGCCCCCCAAATTGGAAGGATATTAGAAAAATACGAACAATTCTTATTTTCAGTCTAACATCTTATATTTTTCTAATTTATATCTATATCCAGAAAAATGCTGGGTATGGGGATAAAACTTTATTTAATAATGTTATACATGACTCTTAACAGAAGCTACACAATTTAATGTTAACTCATTAAATGTATTAGTGCAGTGCCATGTATACTGAAGGGTTAATAAAATAATATACAATTTTATAATAACATGGTTTATAAATACAAAACTAACATAAATAGTAATAAATGTTATTGGAATCAAAATGTTTAAATTCTATAATTTTAAGCAAAATATATATTAAGTAGTATCATACTGTGTGCACTATAATGACTTAATTATAAACCAAGTAGAAACTAAAGTTGTGGAGATATTTCTTCTTTATTTTTCCATGATATTCTCCTATGAATTTCTGTGATTATTTTTATGCTCCAAAAACATGTTTTAGAGTTTATTAAGAAGGAAACTTTAAAAAAAAGAAATACTTTTTCAAATCTTAATTAATAATTATACAAATATCTATGGGAATTTGGCTAGAAAATAATCATTCTTGTTATTTTTTATTAGTTGTTTTTGCACATTAATGAATTTAATTTTTTAAATAATTTTTCCTAAAATATTTTGAAAATTAAAGCAAAAAAAGCAAAAAAAAAAAAAACCACACAAAATTTTTTCAATAATCTTAAAACAATTTAGAAAATCTAGAATGTTAAGGTTTGATTGTTTTCAAGTAGGTGTATTATTTTGTGTGTGTGGGTACCGGGGCTCAGACTCAGGACCTTGCGCTTGCCAAGCAGGCGCTTGTGCCACTGAGCTATCTCATTGGCCCAGTGTATATTTGTATAAGCGTCAAGTTTATAGTTTTTTAAATAAAGTAACAAAATTTTCCCAATTTCCTATGGGATACTGATGCAGGAGTATCACGAGTTCAAGTCCAGCCTGAGGAATTTAGCAAGACCCTACAGTAAAATTAAAAAGTAATAAGAAAGCTGAGTATGTAGCTCAGTGCAGAGGCCCTGGGTTCAATCCCCAGTATCAGGAAAAATAAAATCTCAATTTGTTCTGTATGCTTAAACTTTTTTCCAAATGAGCACTTACCTTATTGCCTAGGGCTATGGGGTTTGACCGTCTCATAAACTGTCCAAGAAAGAGCACTGTTCGTCAATTCTTAACATTAAATATTTAAATTTTAAACATTTTTTTATTTTTAGAAAAAATAGAAATAATGAATATTTTCTTCCTTGGAGATCATTGAAGGGGGGGTTCTAAATCAATAGAAAAAGGAAATATTACAGAAGAAATAAGTTTAAGGAAGTAAGGGCTGAGGAGAAAGGAAAAATAAATCCTGAATAGAGGCGAAATTTTGTTAGTATGATGTTCAATACAACTTTCAATTCCAGAATAAAAAAAAAAATTGGTACATAAATATGCAAATGAAGTTTACAGGAAAAAGAGAAGGCAAGGATAACCACAGTTAAAGGGGAAAAAATTGAAACAAACCAAAGCGAAGATTCCATCACAGGTAACAGGGATGAGTATCGCCTGTACAAAATCAAACATTCAGCTTAATTTTGTTCAGCAAGTTCTCTTTCTTTTAACATGATGCTTTGGGGATTCATCTGTACTATTGTGCATATTATCGTGCATTAGAGTTTTATTGCTGTTGTAACAAATTTCCACAAAATTGTTAAAGTAACATAAGTTTATTATTTATAGTTCTAGAAGTATAAAATCCAAAATACATTCAAGGAGCTAAAGGCAAGGTGTCAACAGAAGGGGAATTTCTTATGGAGGTTCCAATATATGATTAATTTCTCGTTACTTCCAGATTTCGAAGGCTGACCACATTCCTTTTCTCCCAATTGTGTCCTTCCAAACCCTGTCCTTCCCACTTTCTTCATCTCTGATTGCCTGCCTCCTTCTAATAAGGTTCATTATGATTGCAAGTACACACAGTTACAGCAGGATAATGCTTCTATTTTCATGATCCTTAATTTATCACATCTACAAAGTCCCTTTTAACAAGTAACATCCTCAGGTTTGGGGATTAAGACATGGATGTCTAGGCTTAGTTTTTTTATTGTTGGGTAGTATTGTACTGCATGGATTTACCTCTGATTGTTTGTATATTCACCTGTAGATCGATGTTTACATTAGTTTCTGTTTCAGGTTATTTTGAAAAAACAACTGTGAACATTATTGCATAAGTCATAATATGGAAACAGTTTTCATTTTTATTGGGTAAATAACTATAAGTGACATTCCTGGGTTATAAAATAAGTATATGTTTGATTTTATATGAAACATCCAAACTGATTTCCAAATTGTCTATTGTCCTCAGCAATGTATGAGCAGTCCACTTGCTCAGCAGTTCAAATTCTCAAGGGTCTTTCTGTTAGATTCTAATCTTTCCTTTCCTTTCCCTTCCTTTTTTTTCCCTTTCCTTTCCTTTCTCTTCCCTTCCCTTCCTTTTCTTTTCTTTTCTTTCTTTTCTTTTCTTTTCTTTTCTTTTCTTTTCTTTCTATTGTTTTTCTAGTATGTGTGTGATGGTATTCTTGTTGTGTTTTTAATTTCCTCTCTCTAATGCAACTGTCTGCACTTCATTGGGTAGGATAATATGCAAAGAGGGCTGTATGGCAAAAGCAGATTCAATAAAGTTGAGCTGTAGAGATAATAATTTCTGTTTCCTCTAGACATCACCACGGAGACCCACATGCTTCATCCCCTGAGGTTCATCACTTTACTGCCCTTGATTTTTATAAAATTCTTTGATTTTTTTCCACTAAAAAACACTATTTTGTTGGTATAAATTAGTTTAGATAGGCTAGTGGATTTGTCCAGTATATACCTATTTGTGATTCCAAAGTCTACTCTTTCTCAAGTTCTCTAAGCTACTACTGAAGAACTGTTCTGAGAATATTAATATTACCCTTCACTTTCATCTACAGACTTTATTTTAAATTGCACTACTCGTATACTTTTTTTTTTTTAAAGATAAGTTCTCCTGCTAGGAAAGGTAATACTTATAAAGGTAATACTTATATAAAAAACAACGTCTAGAGACCAAGAAACTTTTGGAATAAAAATGCAAGTCATGTCCAAAAAGAGGGGGTAGTAGATTGGGGGCTGCCCATTTAGTAGGGATGAACTTGCAAATGGGAAGGAAACCAAGAGGAGGAAGTGGAGAGGGAGGGGAAGAGGACATAATAAGAATTAAGATGTGTTATGTACATGAACCAACTCCCCAGATAAATGTAATCTTTATGTGTTACAGATATGTACTACTAGTAAAAAAAAAATTTTAGGGCCAGTGGGATGGCTCAACGGCATAAGCACCTGCCTGGCAAGTGCAAGGGCCCGAGTTCAACTCCCGGAACCCACATATGAAAAAAGGGCCGGTGATATCGCTCAGCGGCATGGGTGCCTGCAGGTGCGCGAGGTCCTGAGGTAGACCCCCGGTAACCACCAAAAAAGAAAAAAATTTTTTTTAAATAATTTACAAAACCATAAGCAAAGTAAAAATATGCACTGGGTTATTATAATAGAGTAACGAGGGAGATACTTCTTGAAGTTTTCCACATCAGGAGTTCTTTCCTAATCTTTTAACATCTCTGCCCTTCTACCCAGCATAGTAAACTTGAAGGTGAGGCTTCACCTTAGTAATCTAATCCTGAAGAGATATTTCTCTTGAGCAGGTAATATGTTAATCTTAATAACTAGATGCAGGAGTTTGAAATAGCACACATGTCCTTGCTGACCAACACCCTGCTCAGCCTGTAGCATCACTGCCCTCTTCCCTCCCATAAGATGGTGCTTAGAGGAGTTACTCCCTCTGTCTTCTTCCAGGTCAGCATAAAGAATTGTCTCTAAAAGAAAGAGTGCAGTCAAACATCGACACCTGTAATTTTGAGCATCTGGCTTTGTGACTTTGATTTTGGGGACTCATATTTCAAACTGATCATTTTCTCTATGATTTCTTTTTTGTTTAATTATAGCTTTTAGTATGATGTGCAAACTGAAGTGAATATGTCAATGAATTTATGTTCATTCATGTGTCTTTATTAACCACCCACATTTGCAGCTTGTCAGCGGGTTCCCAGTCAACAATACCATGTCACTCCTGAGAAAATGGTTGTGTCATTTTAGTGCACATTCGCTCTCTCTAAAATATCAAAACATTCTTTTATTTTCTCATGTTTAGTTGTTAGGGTGAATGATTACTTTTTGAGGTGCTGTCAGACTTCACCCTTCAAATGGATCTTGTATACTTCATATAGCACATATTTAATTCACACCACTCCAAATATATTCACTAATTTGAAGACAATTTAACATTTTTCAATTAACATTTTTCAATAGTTTTAAAATGTAATTCTGTCTTTATTTTAGAGGGTGTCACTTAGCTCCTAAAGCAAAATTGGAAGATGCTAACAGCCAGACTGAAAAGCAGTCCATCCCAAGCAATATAGATAGAAGATTTCTGATTAGGTGCTAATAGATAAACAGGCTGGAATTTGTAGACCTGATTTATAGTAGTTTTATTATACCTGTACTATCTGTAAAATAGAAGTCTGTTTTCAAAAGCTAACAATTAGTGGTGTGAAAGATGGTGATGAGATAAAATGATTTAGCTTATAAAATAAAACGGAAAAGCTTATATGTAACTTAATAATGATTTCATACTTGTAAAACATTATTAGTAGCAGATGGGAAAAGGTTACTCTTCACCTTTACTCAGGAAAAAGCCAAAACAATAATCATTATAATCATCTTCTAAAACTAAAAAATGAATATTTTAAGTTATTAATAAACATTCTTCACAGTGAAAATTGTTGAATATACTTAACTTTTTTCTCCAGAGGCCTATAAAAACATAAAAGATACTAATATATCAGATTATTTATAGTACTTTCTGGACACTGAATAATGACCTCTAGATATCCTTTATATTCTTGGTATACTTCAATTTATTTTTAATATCATGTATTAAAATATAATATGTATGTTAAATTTCAAAAAATTGTCTTCAACAAATTAATGTTAAAAATCAACTTAAATAATATCAAATTTCTTTACCCTTTCAAAATTCAGTTCATAGAATATTTATATGAAACTATAAAGAATCACAGTTCGAAAGATTAAAGATTCAGATTTTGCAAAATAAGTGAGACACCTTTATTTAGCATAAATTTGAAAACAAGTAATGCTTCAAAGAACCATGTGTCCTATAAAATTTAAGTGAAATTTAATGTGATACTCTTTGGGAAAATATATACGATAGATACTATTGTTTTGCTCTACAAAGAAGTTTTACATAAAACAGGAGTCAGTCATATTGAGATTTTAACCACTGATTATATGAGTTATTTCCTATAATTTTTTGCAGATGGTTCAAAATATTTACAGAATATTTTAAATTTTCCATTTCCAACAGAATTATAGTCATACAATTCATGTGTATGAAATTATTACTATTCCTCAGATGCTATTTTGTAGTAAAAATTACTATTAGGTTAATTATGATAATTTTAGGTATTGATTTGACTAGATTAAGAAATGCCTAGAGACTAAGGCATTATTTCTCATTATCTATGAGAGTGGTTCCAGAAGAGATTGGCACTGAGTCTGTGTGAATTAAATAGAGAAGATTCCCTTCTCTGGGAGCGAGCACTATCCAATCTGCTTGTGGCCCACAGAATAAAAACAGAGGGAAGACAGATAGGTCTGTCTCTCCTCTCCTAGAGTTTGGTATAAAATCTCTTCCTCTGCTCTTGATAATCAGAACTCCAGGCTTTCTGGCCTTTGGACTCCAGAATTTAGAGCAGTGGCCTCCTAATCCCCTCCTCAGTCTGTCTCTTAGGACACCATACTTAGAAAGGGCCATGCTACCAGGATCCCAAAGACTCTAGTTTATAGGTAGCGTATAATGAAACTTCTTAGCCACCATAATTGCGTGATCCAATTTCCCTAATGAATTTCCTCTCATAGGTCTATTTATCTACTGACCTATCTATCAATATCATATTATTATCTGAAAAACCCTAATATACTTAATTACATCCTTTTATTTAGATTTTAAATTTTTGTTTCTGTTTGTACATAGGTATTTCTCTAATTTCTATGTTAAAAGAGGAAGTCACAAAAAGATTTCCAGCAACTAAAGTTCTTAATATAATATTATAATGGGATATATGATAATTTCTTAATATAATATTATAATAGGATATATGATAAAATAATGAAGGAAAAACAAACGATATAGCATGGCTCTTTACTGATGGAATAACAAAGCATTTAATAGATTTTTAGTACATTACTGATTAAAAAATAGTTATTAAAATATGAAGAAAGAATGATCCAATTATTTCTGTTTAAAAATTCTCTCTCAGAGAAATACTTCAGCTGGGCATGGTAGCTCACACTGATAATCCTTGTGGCCTGGGAGACTAAAGCAAGAGGATGGCAAGTTCAATCCCAGCCTAGGGACAAGTGAGTAATTTTGTGAGACCTTGAGTCAAACTAAAAAAATTATAAAGGCTGACTATGTAGCTTATGGTGAAGACTGTGGGTTCAAGTACAACCACCATACACAAAAATATAAATATATAGAAAGAAAAGGGAAAAACCCCAAAACTTCTTATAATCTAATAAGCCAATACTACCAATACAGATACATCACCCATGGAACACTGACTTAAAAAACAGAAAAACAGAATAGAAAACTTTAAAATCTAAACTAAACCAGAAGAAGTCACCAGTTTGAGATTATGCTGATTTAACAGATAAAATACTATAATGTAAGTAGTAGTTTGTGATTATTTGGACATTCATGAATTAAATATTTTTAGCTGGAGGATAAAATAATTATTAGGATATAAAAATAGTGAAAGTCACAATCATTATTTTGGTTGCAGCAATAAATTTGTAAATCTCCATGGAAACAAGTTATGAAGAAAGAAGTGAAGTCAATGAAAGCATTGGAAGAAAGATACATGTAGTTAATTTCTGTCAAAACTTTCACAAAAATTTATTAAACAGATTTATTCCTACATACAGAGACAGTGTGTAGCTGCTATCAACTGATCTGAGAACAACATCAAGGTGTCTGGAGCCCAACAGATAAAAAACAAACATGGTAATTTGCATCATGGATTAGTTTGGCAGGATTGGGAAATGGCAACCTGGTAACAAAAAGTTTCAGATTTATATGGCCGGTGAGATGGCTCAGCGGCATAAGTGCCTGCCTGGCAAGCACGAGGTCCTGAGTTTGACTCCCGGAACCCACATACGAAAAAAGGGCCGGTGATATCGCTCAGGGGCATGGGCGCGGGCTGGCGCGCAAGGTCCTGAGTTCGACCCCCGGTACCAACAAAAAAAAAAAGAAATTATAACCTTAAGCAGGTATCCATACACACATAAAATGAATGTTAGTTAATATATAAACAAATACATGAAACCAATGTACACATTTCACAATAAAAGATGGCCTTAGGGGTGCAGCTCAGTGGTAGAGTGGTAGCGTGGTTAAGGTACTGGGTCTGATCAGAGCACTGACAAAAATTAAATATAAAAAATAAAATTGCACAAAATAAACAATTATAAAACTGTTAATTAAAAATTAAAATACTTGAATATTTTTTCTATAGGTAAGATCATTCTTTATAATTTTCACAAAAGTAAAATTATATTTGATAATTTATAAGTGTCTTAGTTACTTTCTTGTTTTGGTACAAAATACACAATACCTACAAGTTAGGAAGAAAGGCAGGCGGGAAGCAGCAGCCTTCCTTCTTTTTTAATTCCATCCAGGCTACAAGCCTATTGGATGATACCAACCACACCCAGGGCAAATCCGTCATCCACACCCAGAACTGTGCTAAACCAATCAGTATCGTGCACCTATGACCCACTGTCACACACCCATGATACAGTCACTCACGAAAGCCCCGCCCATGAGTGCATGAGGCTTTGAGAGGACATGCAGATATAAACCATAATAATAAGAATCACCCCTTCAAGTTTCCAGTGAACAGCTTGTAAATAAATATTAACATCAAAATTCTGTCA
Source organism: Erethizon dorsatum (assembly GCA_028451465.1). Classification (NCBI taxonomy): domain Eukaryota; kingdom Metazoa; phylum Chordata; class Mammalia; order Rodentia; family Erethizontidae; genus Erethizon; species Erethizon dorsatum. The sequence continues at coordinate 72,715,096 of CM051832.1, forward strand.
GGACTGTCACCACCAATGCCACTCCACTAATGTCACAATCCCCTTTGCATTGATCCATGATATGAAAGTTTCTAGGATTGCATAATATAATGTTATTTCTGTGTTAAAAGTTAATATCATAAGGAAGTTACATTAATCTGAGCAGAACTGTCCTATTAATTTCATTTAGCCTTTAGTTCATTCTATCTTTTTTGTGTTTGTAACAGTAGTTTCATGCTTTCACATTGTTCAAAATAAACTTTAAAATCTACAGGTACTTTTCCTACAGGGAATTTTATTCTTATATTAACTCCTATCTAGAAACTACAAATGTCAAAATTATTTAGATTCTGCTGAATTAGCCAAAGAATAAAATTATCTTTTGGAAATGGAAAATTAAAGTGATTTTTTTCCTCATCATGTTCTTAAAGTATTTTAAAAATGTGTTGGATGTAAAATACACTTCAATTTTTTTTTTTTTTTTTGGTACCTGGAATCAAACTCACAACCTTGTGCTTGCCAGGCAGGCGCTGTGCTGCTGAGCTATCTCACCGGCCCTACACTTCAGTAATTTTTATAAAATCAAATTCACCTTTCAAATCTGCCTAACATAGTGAGCTAAATCATAAAATCTTGGTTCATAATTGAATGCTCTTGAAATACATACATACATATCAATACTATCAAAAAGCTAACTTTTCAAACAGTAATCTTGGTAAAGGGTAAGGTGTTGTTTTTACATATAAAACAATAAAATTTATATGAATATTTGAAATTCAACTTAAATTTCTCAATTGTTTTGACTGGAAATCAACACCTGTAATTGCTCTTGATCTTATGAAAATGTCTCTTTGTGGGTCAGAATTGTGTATTATCAGATTCCTAATATAGCCAAGCCAGTTTCTTCTGTCATAGTCACTAATGTTTATGCTATATCTGATAAACATTTGTTTCTTCCTCAGATATCTTATACCCAATAAACATTTCTTTTCTTCTGAAAAGAAAAATAATTTTTTTGTGTATGCAGCAATTTAATCAGGATTGAAGCTCAATTCCAAGTCTCCTTTTCTTCTATCATAATTAGGACTAAGTCAATAGTCAATGAAACAGAACCTGAATGGTACATTTTAAAATGACATGGTAGGTAAAAAGTGATAAAAATAAAGAAATATCTAGAATTAAGCAAAATAGACACAGTGTTTCTTCAACAGTTTTCTATTATGTGGTCCTTTTTTAATCCTGAGTTTTTAATATCCTTTCATTATTGAGACTTCTGATGACAGAAAATTTCCTACTTGCAAACCTACCCAAGTCTAATCTCACGAAAGATATCTATCATTGTATTTGTTGTCTATTATTATGAAAGCAATTTCCAAAATCATCACAATTTCAAATGAAATATTTTTTATCTCACAGTTCTTTTGGGTCAGGAATCTATGTGCTGGTTAGCTCAGAGGTTCTGGCTCAATGTCTTTCAAGAAACAGAAATTGCACTTTAGTGTTGTAATCACATTAAAGATTGACTAGAGAAAGCATGCTCCCCAAGTCATTCATGTGCTGTTGCCAAGCTCCATGTCCTCCTAGTTTTTGTCTGATATCTTAGTCACCTTCTCATTGCTGGACACAATACCCAACATGCAACTTAAGAAAGGAGAGGATTAATATGGTTCATGTTCTTAGTTCCTGGTTAACTGGCTCCAAGGTAGAAAGGACATCATGAAAAGTTCTCTCAGGGGAAATCTGTTCACATCATGGTGGCCAGAAAGCAGAGTGAGAAGGGAGCTTTAGTAGAGGATACACCCTTCCAGGTAATACCCCCAGTGACTCACATCCAACCAGGAATTAGCTCTGAAATGATCCATGGATCAATCCACTGATGACTACAGTGTCCTGAAGATTCGATCACCTACTAAATGTCACCTCTGCATACATGAGACCTCTGAGGACACACCAGCTCTAAACCATAACATTTCCCCTGCCCCCCCGAATACTCATGTTCATCTCTTTGTTCAAAGTCATTTAGCACATCTCTAAGAGTTACCAAAGTCTTAGTTCCAGCAGTTGAAATATTCAAGTCAAAAGTCTCCTCTGAAACTCGACACACTATCAGCTATGAGCACCCGTAAAAACCAAATAGAAGCTTAAGCATTGCCAAGATACAATGGCACAAGGTAAACATTACCATTCCAAAAGGGGAGAAGAGGGGCATATAAAGATATGAGACAAAAGCAAGCCCTAAACTTGGGAGGGCAAACATTAAATTCTGTAGCTCTGTGTCCAGCTCCTGAGGAAGGGTGTGGTGAAATATGAACTCCAAAGAGCATGGATGGCCCTGCCCCTACAGCATTGCCAATTGTACTCTCTTGGAGAGGCTTTGCTCAATTCCTGTGACTTTCCTCAGCTGACATTCCATGTTCCTGGCTTCTCCAATTTCCCACTATCTGCACTGAACTTTTGTCTTCACTCTCACAACTTCATGCCCTACCTTCTCAGGGACATACTGTTTGTCCTGTCTCTGAAATCTGAGTGAGAGCCTCCCTGACTTAACAACTCTTGTATTCTACACTCCTGTAAAACTACCACTGTGTGGATTATGGCAAGGTCTGCTGTCAGCTCCAGCAGTAGCCTGGCCCCCTTGAGTCATACTTACAGAGGTCTGTGTGTGCCTGGATGGTGGAATTCCTAATATTTCCCTCTTTGGCCCAGAATGAGCAGAGCACCCTGGAGCTTTCTTTTGAAATGAAAGCTTTATAAATTTGCTTGGTGATTCCTGAGATGCCTTTAAGCCGTCTTTCTTATGGCCCTGATGCAAAGCCCTTGGCTTCTTTTAATTTATTTTTTCATTTTTTGAGATAGGGTCTTGCTGTCTCTGAAAATAAGACCCACCTGGAAAACAAGTTCTAGCATGATTTTAGATGAAACATCTTCATAACTTGTTTTCCAAATTGGTTTTATTTCTGGGAAATGGGATATGTAGTCCAGGCTGGCCTTGAGCTCATTATGCAGCCCAGACTAGTCTTGAGGTCACAGCTAAACTCCTGCCATAGCATTCTGAGCGCTCGGATTACAGAACTGTGCCACCACACATGGAGAGGCTTTTTAAATGTTAATCTTTTCAGCAATCCTATCTCTCCTTTGCTCCAAATTTGCAGGTGCTTCTTTTCTTGAAATACTGAAAAACTTTAAATATACTTTTTTTCTTCTGTTTCTCAGCGTAGCTTGAGAAAAGCAGCAAGCAGTACCCATACTACAGCTTGAATATTAGCTGACTTAAACTTTTTCTTTGCCAGATTAATTGGTGTGCTGCCCTTAATCTCAGTTCTTCACAAAATCTCGGGACATGGGTAAAATGTAGACAAATTGCCTGCCAGAACATATGAAACTCATATATAACTGGCAATAGAGTCCTTGTTCCCAACCAAAACTTACTGAGCCTTACCATCTGGATTTCTATTAGCATTCTCGTGTTCCAAGCTCCAACAAAAATCTCTATCTTTGCTCTGCTTACAGAATTCTATAGTTTCTCTAGTTAGTATCTCCATACCTTTGCAAACTCATCTCACAAATCAGTCTACAGGCTTCTGAACCACATATCACAGCAATGACCCAAGTTCTATAGTACCAAAATCTTAGTCAGTTTCTTTTCACTGAATACCCAACACAAACAACTTCAAAAGGATAGTTATTTTTAGGTTTGTATTTTTAGTTCATGGTTCTCTAAAGCAGAATGGCATGGTATAAGGGTCTGGAGGAGGAAAGCTGCTTACATCATGGTACCAGGAAGCAGAGTGGAAAGGGAGGAGCCAGGAAGGGAGAAATACTCTTCCAGGTAGCTCCAGTGCCCCACCTCCAACTAAGTCCCATCTCCTAACTGGTCATTTAGCTCTGAGCTCATCCAAGGATTAATTCACTGTTAAGTACAGCACCCCCATGATCCAGTCATCTCCCAAAAGCTCCATCACTGAACACTGAGACCTTTGGGGGACTCATGTGATCTGAACCATAACAGCTGAGAAATCAGCTCTTCACCATCTGAGCCACTCAGATATGGCAGCTGTACTTTGATTCCCTCATAGTTGTGGCATGATAGTGCAAGTCTCTAATCTTAGCACTTGGGAGGCTGAGGCAGGAGGACCGCTGTGAGTTTGAAGCCAACCTGGACTGCATAGTGTGTTCAAGACCATATTGAATTACATAAAGAGACCCTGTCTCAAAACAAAACAAAACAAAACAAAACAAAATCAAAAAAGAGAAATAACAAAACATATTTTTGCTATGTTTTATTCATTAGAAGCAAGTCAATAATTCATTCATACTTAAGATGAGAGAATGACAAAAAAGCATGCATACGTTATGGGCTGCCTCTGAGGCTGGTGACCATAGCCATATTCCAAAAAAAGTGTCTTCAATCTATCTCTTACTTAAATATTAAAAGAGAAAATTAGCCTAAAGTTTTTAATGTCTCTATGTCCTATGTTAAGGCTCTAGGAAAAATTAGAAGACAACAAAATAAGTACCATAAAGAAAAATATAAAACAAAATGGTAGAATAAAGTGACAACCTGCTGATGGCATGAGAGGTGAATCATTTCGATTAGTCAAAGAAGTTTTATTTGAGATCTGAGGAAGTGCATCTGAGATGAGAACTGGATGGTACAGAATTTTCCATAATTGATCAAATTAAGACTCAATTTACACGTTTATCCCAAGAAACCCACTTTAAATATATAAAAATACACAGAATGAAAATAAAGAGGTAGAGAAAGATATACTAACACTAATCAAAAAGAAGTGGAAGTAACTGTATTAATCTCAAAGACAGTATAATTCAAGGGAAGGAAATTGTTAGGGATGAATAGGGACATTACACAATGACAAAAAATCAATACTTCACAAAGACATAACAATCTTTAATATGTATGTCCATAAAAACAAGGTATCAAAATATGTGATTCAAAACATGATAAAAATGCTAATTACCTGGATTTGATTGGTACATATTGTACACATGTATTGAAATATAAAATTATATCTCATAAATATGTCTAACATTACATGTTACATAAAAAGGGGGGGGAGAACCTTGATGGAACTATAAGAAAAATTTGATGAATTCACTATTAATGCTGTGGAATTAAATAAACATCCCTCCATCAGGAATAACCAGTAGACAATCATTAATGCTACATTTGAATACAAACTGCTAGAGATTAAAACTCAACATCACTATCAATACTGGCATTATAGATTAATTCATCCTATAGAAGTAGACTACACATTCTTCTTAAGGTCATGTGGAAGGAACATTCAATGAGATAGACCACGTATGGTGCACAAAATGCATCTTAACAAATTTAAAAGTTTGCAAATCATACGATATTTACCCTCGGTACCCTGAGCATTTTTTGGTGGTTACTCTAGCTCTTGAAAAATTAGGTGTATTTCCTTTTCTCCATTCTGTGTCAGGGCACCTCCTACCTAGTACCCCTCCATCTGCTCCTCTTCCACGTGGAAGTCCTTTCTTGTGTAGTCTGAGGATGCTGTGGAAGCCTATGGTTTATTCCTTCTGTTATATACTCATGTGTGAGTGTTTGCTTTTTCTTTATCATGGGGAAATTGAGCAAAAAATGTGGTCTTGAAAAATAACGTGTAGATAGTAAGGAAAATATATAGGAAACATGCAAATTAAAATTTAGAGATATAATTGTATTATATATCTTATCTGATTTATGTAACTCAAAGTCTGAAAAGGTAAAAAAAAATAGCCTTTTTTTATGTCGGTTGTGTTCTAGACAGCATGGAGATAGTGTTTACATTAGAAAGAACTACGGTCCTTTAAGACAGATGTTTATAGATGAGGAAACTAACTTCAGATTAGTGAAGAGGTTTGCCAAGTATTACATAGTAAGGAAAATAGAGTTAAAGCCAAAGTTCTGTTGGTTTCTAAAGTAGGCCCACAGTTTTCTGTATTTTAGCTATATTTCTGTAGAAGTTATAAAAATCTACTTGTCTAATTTTACATATATTCTCATTTTAGATTTTTGTACATGTCATTTTTCCCATAGAAGAAAGTCATTTTTTACTGGGCTTAATATTTTAACTGAAGAATTTTCATGGGCAATGAATTGATCTATATTAAAACTCAATAAATATTAGGTTTAACAAGTAGAACAAGGTAGAATTCTTTTTTATCTTATGTCATTTCCTCTACTCCAGGTGAAAAATAAATAAATAAATAAGTTAATAATCTTCATGATCCACTGTAGTTGCTATTTCAAATGATTAGTTGCACCAGAGTATCAAAGTTAATTATATAGATGTTACAGAATCGAGATCATTGGCAAAATGGGAAGAGAAAAGCTTGTGTAGAGGGACAGATAGTAAAAAGTAATCTTGACTATATTTACACTTTATATGCATCTATCATTGACACGGAGAAAACTTTACATGTATTACCTAACTAATAATGTTTTGAGCCATTAAGTTTTCAACTTTATGAATTAGATATTGTATTGGTCTAGTTTTATAAATGATGAAACAAAATAGATAATGCCTAATGCAGTTTCTTTTCTTTTCTCTCTCTCTCTCTCCCTCTCTCTCTTTTCCATCCTTCCTTCCTTCCTTCCTTCCTTCCCTTTCTGTTTGTTGGTTTCGCAGTACTGGGGTTCAAACCCAGGGGTGCTATACTGCTGAGTACAACCCCAGCCCTTTAAATTTTTTTTTTTTTTAATTTTGAGACTAGGTCTTGCTAAGCTGGCCAGGCTGTCTTCAAAATTGTGATCATCCTGCCTCAACCTCCTGGCTAGCTGGAATTGCAGGCCTGTGCCACTTTGCCCAGTTCTAATGCACTTTAACTGGAGTAATAATCCTAATTTAAAATTTTCATTTGGTTACTTTTCTAATGTTTACCATTTGTGCTTCAGGTCAGTGCATCCCAATACTTAAGCTGTGTGTAAATCAGGGAGTAATCTCATCAAAGTGCAGATTCTGATTTAGTAGATATCAGATTGGGTCTGCGATTCTACACTCAAGTTCTTACAGTTTGTACTTTGAAGAATAAGACTTTGCAGCTTTGTAGCTTAGTAGTTGAACACTTGCTTATGTGTGAGGCCATTGTTTCAATTTCCAGCACTGAAAAACAAGAAAGGAAAAGAAGAAAAGACAAGAAAAGAAAAGAAAAAAAGAGGGGGCCGGTGAGATGGCTCAGCGGCATAAGCGCCTGCCTGCCAAGCACGAGGGCCCAAGTTCGACTCCTGGAACCCACATACGAAAAAGGGGCCGGTGATATCGCTCGGGCGCCTGCTGGTGCGCGAGGTCCTGAGGTCAACCCCCAGTACCCACAAAAAAAAAAAAAGAAAAGAAAAAGAAATGAAAAGAAAAGAAAAAGAAGACTTTAGATGGAAGGAATTGACTTTTTTCTATCAAGATGAGTAGTATAACTAGTGGGCTTTTATATTGATTTTATGGGAATTGAAAATAAAGTAGATGTTAATGCTTACATCTACTAAATAATCTTCTTAGTCTGATAATAGCTAACTTGGACTGTTTAAGAAATAGATCATTGCAACATTTTACTTTGTGACTATGAATCTAGCTCCAAGTCCTATCAATGTCTCCAGAGATTGGATCATGATTCCTGCTTTTCTATAAATGTTGGACAGTATTCTCTCTGAGACCTTTCTTTTTTTTTTTTTTGTGGGTACCGGGGGTCTACCTCAGGACCTGGCGCGCCAGCAGGCGCCCATGCCGCTGAGCGATGTCACCGGCCCTTTCTTCATACATGGGTTCCGGGAGTCGAACTTGGGCCCTTGTGCTTGCCAGGCAGGCGCATAGGGCACTGAGCCATCTCACCGGCCCTCTGAGACCTTTCTAAATGAACTAGTAAATTTGTTCTTGCCCTCATATAGTTCTTTCAACATTCTCACTAGAGTGGCTGTACACACTGCCAGTGAGCTCTGTGGGAAGTTCTGTTCTCTTGCTCATTCAGATTGATGGGAAAATTCAGTTGGTAGAAACAAAGCCTCTCTTTCTTTGTCAGCTGAGAGAGGTTACCAGTTCTGAAGATCGCTGTCATTTCTTAGCCCATGGCTGCCTCTTCTATTTTCAAATCAAGCAATAGCTGATAAAATCTTTATCATGCTTAAAAACTTTCCTGCCTCTTCTATCACATTCTGACCTCTCTCTTTGGCCTGCACCAGGAAAAGTTTTCTACTTTTTTTTTTTTCCTAGAATAAGCACACCTAGATAACTGAGGAAAACTTCTGCACATCAAGGTCTGCAATCCTAATCCCAACTGCAAAATCCATTTTTATCATGCATGTTCATATATGCAGAGTCTGAGAAGGAAGATGTGGATACTTTTGAGAGACCATTTTTCTAAAGGAAGCTTGTGTGGGGTGGGCTTATTTTACTCATGTTTACTAGCTACAGTGAGAGGAAAAACTAAGTGAAACAGAAAAGGACTTTATGAAGAAAATAAACTAGCCAGGAGAAGTTCCAGGAAGACAGAAAATAGTGTAAAGAGATTATACAGTCATAAATAATACCCAAACCACATTGCTAAACTACTCACAGGCTTGATCCCAGTATAGGGGTCATAAAACATGAGTATGGGATTCAAATGTCAGCCATTCTGTTACAGTTGCTTCTCAGACTCATTTTCTGTGCCAAACTCTGTCATATTTACCAAGTACGAATGTCTCACAAAGCCAGTTTCCTCTCCTTTTTTCTTGCCAAGTTAAAATATTGGAGAGGTGCATTTCACTGGAGGATATGTGATCAAATGTTTGTCTTTTAGTAACCAAGAAGGCTGGAAAATTTAATATGGGAACATTCTTTGGTATGCATTTTGCCAAATATAGAGAAGTGTGTTTTTTAATAAGTGCTGGGTCACATGTATGTATCCACCCCATATGACCTTCCTTCTCAGATGGAGGACTAAGAAGGGCAGTACTAATTTGTTTCATCCTCAGCTCCAAACTAGAATGAGAATGACCACCCAGGCCTCTCACAATACCCACTGTAGTTCCACCTACACTTGCTGGTTAATATATAATATCTACAGTTGTATTTTGAAAACATTATGTCATTTAAAGAACCAATAACTTACCAAATGATAAAAGTTAAATCTCAAAGTTTTTCTTAAGGGTTCTTATAATTCTATATATCAGGGATAATTTAGATGTTTTGAATATTTGTAGAACTTCATATGAACTCAGGAGGTTTTTCTCCATTTGTAGAGTTCTGAAGCCTGAGTTAAATGGCACTCATAGTAACCTGTATTGTACACATAATTTTGAGAATATAAATCACATAAATCACAGTAATTTTTACTCATATTTTATGTTCAGAATATATTTTGAAATGCATAATAGTATCTTTATTTTATTGTGTAATATTCACTTAAGTATTTAATTTGGGAAGACCTAGGATTAAGTTTCTTTTACTGTGGAATACTCATTTAGATTAAGTATTTAATTTGGGAAAACCCAGGTTTAAATTTCTTCCCTGTCATATTTGCTTTATCCTTCAAAGATGTTAGTCTATATCCTGGAATTGTTTTCAAAATTAAAAGGGATAAAGTGTACATCATTTGAATGTTGTTAATTCAATATACATTCAGAACCAAAAGGAGATTTAGGAATACTTAAAATAATTTTTAACAGTGTCCAAATTGTTCAACTGATGACTCGGGGATTGACACAGAAAAGGCTGATATCTCCTTATACTCAATCTACTACTTTTCCTTTAGAATAGAACAGATAGTTTAATGTACAGTTGAGATTACAAATTATTGAAACAGTAAATTATGAAAAATCTATTTTTTTTCTGAGAATTGAATGATTGGCCCATTTTATGAATTCTCTTAAGATCATGATATGCAGTATAAATTATAAATCATTTCCATATGTAGGAAACCATGAAATCACACAACCAAAAAAACCAAGCGATTTGGAAAAGCTATTCATAATGCACATGGTTTATTCAATAGTAGTGATGGAATTTACTGTGAATTTACCTATGAATTTGATGGTTAAACTCTGTCACTTACAAATTCTAATTAGTTCCGGAGCACTGAGTCAGTAGCTTGGCTTAAATTCCCTTCCTTCCCACTCACTAGCTACGGGTCAATGAATTCACTCAATCAATCAACAGTTTCTTATTGAGCAGTTGCCTATCATGTGGAGTCCAAAGTTATATTCTGAAGCTGCCGTTCACAAAACAAACACCATCCCAGTATTCATAAAATTTATAATCTTAGGACTAGTAGCTACTTAATAACAGTAATTAAATAACCAAATACACAATTATTTCATTAAAGTTTGAATGAGTTACAAAAATAAAATAACATACTATCTACAGTGGCTATCTAACTATAAAATTGATATAAAATTATTTCCCCAAAAGTAGATTGTGTCCTATGCTTCTTATCATAAAAAGAATAACATAGAAACTATTTTAAGTTTAGAGGTAATTTATGCTAAGTAAAGGTAAAAGAAAATATTTCTAATATTTCAGTAGTGAATTCTTTTCTTAAATATCACTTTTCTTTTTAATATTGCTTCTTTGAATTTCATATGGTTTGTCAGAATTCATTCCAAACTGCACCACTGTGTAATTTTAAACAATAGCTAAATTGACAATGCACAGTAATAATTGCTATCAGGTTATCACGAGTGATCCATAATAGTTGGGCTGATAGTGCTAATGCTGGTCTTTTATTTAAAATGAGTGCATAAACACTAATGTTTTCTAAAAGAGTACAGACCAATTAAACCTTCAGAAAATTCTATTCTATTTTGATTCCTCTGAATATCATTATATTTTGTCAATTTTAATAAGTATAACCTTGTCTTGCTTATCTGCCTATCCTCAAACAGCACTGTAATGTGACATGCTAGAATTTAGTACTTTACATTAATAAGTTTTCAGAGTGACCATCACAATAGCAAATATAGAATGTTTTTGCAAAATTAAATATGATTACTTAACTCCATCTGGGATATTTTCATTTGCTCAAAACTTTTATTGCCTATAAAAAAATCACTATACCATAAACTTCTTTTTCATTAAAAACAAATTACTGAAAATGTTTTGGCATATTTTCATTCTCCAACTCTATTGAGAAATTTTAGTTAAATCACTGAAAAAATTATCTCTTACAAATTAATCTTCTAAAATTTAATCATTCATATCATCACTTGTAGTGATTATAAACATTAAAACTATAGATTTCTGGCACTAAAATTAAAAATCACATGCTTGTCTTTAACATCATATTATCTCCATTAGAAGCTGTTATCATATTACTGTAAGTGGCTTAGTTCATGTAATACATTTTCATTAGAATATCTCATTTAGAATAAATCATAGTGACTCAACTGATGTCTGCAAAAGATAGTCAATGAACATTGCTATTATTTTAATACACAATGTTTTTCTCAATGTGTTAACATCATTTTGCTTACAAAAGTTATTTATATTAAAGAAAAAACAATATTGTAACAAATATTTTGCATAACTGACATTGTTAACATATCTTCATTTTAAAGAAATATGTCGTCTAACTTTTCTGATTTTCTTGACAATTCAAAATGAAATGTTCATGACTAGAGAAAGAAATAGTCCCACCACTTCTACTTGACAGCATAGCCATATTTGAAAAATGATTTAAATTCAGCTAGGTACAATAAAGCAGGATAACCTTAAAAAGACATGTGAGGAAAGTACTTTTCCATCATGATATTGCATAAAACGAATACATGTACTTATTTAGTCACTGCAACCAACATCGGAAAAAAGACATTTAAAATAACTGTCACAGTAATTATTAATGATGAAATCTTTATCTACTTAGTGATGGGCTTCTGTCCAATTACTTTGTGTGGCTCTCAAGGTCTGCATAAATTTACTCGTTTCCATTGTGATTGTTTTTTTTTTTCAGCTCTTTTTCCTGGGCAAACCTCCAGATTGGCAAGCTCAAGTAGATTTTAAAATATCCTTTCCATTTATCACCCACACTTATCTTGCTTGGGGATGGATTGACATCTGAGTTCAGACAGCTGTAACTAAGCTGCTTTTCCTGGCAAAAAAGTTCATTTTGATTCCACTGTTGCAGATACCTCCCTTAACTTCCCTAATTTGGTGTTTTTCAAGTGTTCCAGACTGCTTCCAACTACTTAAGCACACCCTTCAAGGATCACAGTAAATGAATACCAAGTAAGGGTAGCTATCTTTTCCAAAGTGTAGGAACAAAGCCATTTTTCTCTCTTTACACATTATAAAATTTTTCTACATGAATAAAGTATGATAATATCTTCTGTTTGTCTTTCTGGTTCAGGCAGAGAATACTTAATAGACTGATCAATTAAAATTTGTTTTTAAGTTTAGACATTCAATAATTAATCATCTTTAATCCTGATAACTTAGCTTGTTAAATAATTTATAAATACTGGAAATTATATCTATCCAATACATGCACCTTTGTTCTATGCTAAAAGCAAGGTTTTCTGAAAGGGCATAGGGAAAGAAAACAATCACAAATCCAACAGCCCCTATCACATGCAAAAAGTAATCCATATTTTTAATTTGGGTCTAATTATGACCATTAACACACTACTAATGAGGTATAGGTCATAGAATCATGGAATATTGGAATAGACCTAGAGGGAATCTTCAAGTTGATCTGGATCAAAATTCAAACCTTCTCAGTTTAAAGGTGAAGAAAATGATTCTCGGAGAGTCAAATGTGTGGCTAAAACCAAATGGCTATTTACAAAGTAGAAATTAAGCCCTAAGTCCTCTGACTTCTCTGCCATTGCACCTTCTCATAAGAATGATGATGAAAGACTATGCAAACCTTCACTTATGCAAAATCAACCCCACTGATAGGCTCTCTGACAATGGATCATACTGTCATCTTTTAAATAGCAAGGTGTATTACTCAAAAAATGATCAAAAGGTGCACTAAAACGCATAATTTCCATTTGATCACTAAGTCATCCTACTCACTGCCCACTATTTTATGTTCATATGCAATATAAGAAAATGAAATAGTTTTCATATTTTCAACTTAATTATCATTTCATAAAAACCTCTGAAAACATATATGAAAATAGTTTAAGTGGGTATCTAACTGTTCTGAAGGGCAGTTCATAGTTCAAGTGCTTGGAGTATGTTTGTTCTCTAAGAGATGCAATTTTGAGAGAGTGAATGGGTTCAGATTCCAGTTTTCTCATATAAATGGGATAATGAAATATGACTTTATAGAATTATTTCTAGATTAATATGCCTATGATTTTATGTTGTTGCTGTCACTATCATTATTTTTAAGGTTGTGTAATGATAAACTGTTTTAAAAATCATGACTATATTTTGTTCACAATAATCTCCTCTATATAGGACACATTCCTTTTAATAAAACATTTACTAGAAAATTGCATCTGAGGGATTTTCTGAGTTGAATTTAAAGCATAAGCAATAGGATTTCAACATTAAAAATGTATTGTATATAAATGACTTTATACTAAGTTCAAACTAAAAATAATTGCTGATCAAGGTGTTGAAACTTAAAAATGTAGAGTAAGAAATTTTATCACATATATCTTCTATTCATCAGCTGGCTTTAAATTCTCCCTCAGTATGAAGTAAAGTACTTTGCATAAGATGATTTCTAAGAAACTTTCTGTCCTAGAGTTTGAGTTTGGTTTTCATGTTAAAAAGAAGCTTTTGCACTTTCAGAAGTAAATAACAATGTGTTCCAAACTTTGTTATAGCTTCAAGTAATAGATTGATCATTGTTTGCTCTTTTTACTTCTTTGTAAATGATTTTTCTTCAAACAGAACACTGTAGTAGTTTAACATAAGAAATAGCTTTGCTGAAAATAAAGTGTAAGAAATGTGTATAAAAATTTAGTCAGCGTCTTTGAAATTTATCTTAGAATAAATAATTATGTAAATATAGGTTTTAAATTCATAGGAAATAGAGATTAAGATGAGAGAATCAACATTAGTGTAACTGCAAGGAGGCCAAGAGTTGGAGGGAAGAGATAAGGAGGAAGGGGAAGGAGACACAAAAAGAATTAATTAACATGTGTTATGTATATGTACCAACTCCTCACATTACATTACATTACATCATAATGTAATCACAATGTACTGCAAGCATGTACTGATAAAAATAACATTTAGAAAAAAATGTTTCTTATAAATGCATATTCAGAATTTCAACCTAAGCAATGGTTGGCTGGAGCCTTGGCTGAGGGGAAAACAATGGATAAGTTCTTGCTGTTATTTCTTGTGTTCAGTTGAGGTTCTGTTTAGAAAATACTTTCCCACACCTATGGCTTCAAGCCTTTTACTTATTTTATCTTCCAGTAGGTTTAATGTTCTAAAATTCAGAGTTTTGATCCATTTCTATTTGAATTTAGTACACTGTGAAAGGTATGGGTCCAGTTTCAATCTTTTGCAAGCACATATCCAGTTTTCCCAAAAGCACTTGTTGAATGGCTATCTTTCTTCCAATGTATGCTTTGGGATCCTTTGTCAAAGATCGAATACTGAATATGTCTAGGGACGTTTCTGTGTTCTCTATTCTGTTCTATTGATTCATGTACAGTATCTGTTTTTGTTTGTTTGTTTGTTTTCAGTACCATCCTGTTTTGTCACTATTGCTTTGTAGTATAGCTTAAAGTCAGGTATTATGAGGCTTCCTGCTTTGCTCTTGTTGCCCAAAATTTCTTTTGCTATTCTGGGTCTGTCCTGGTTCAATATAAATTTTAGGATTGTTTTCTCTAGTTCTTTAAAGTATGCTGTTGGTACTTTGATTGGGACTGCACTGAATATGTTTAACAGTTTGGAAGTATGGCCATTTTGACAATATTTTTTCTCCTTGTCCAGGAACAGAGGCATCTTTCCATTTTCTGATATCTCTTCAAACATCTTTTCAGAACACTGAAGTGTTCTCTGTAGAGGTCCTTCACTCCCTTGGTTAGGTTAATTCCTAGGTATTTCATTTCTTTTGAAGCTATTGAGAATGGTATTGCTTTCATAATTTCTTTCTCATCAAGTTCATTACTGGTCTACACAAATGCTATTGATTTTTGCATGTTGATCTTGTATTCTGTTATGTTGCTGAAATTGATTATGAATTATGAGTTTTTTGGTGTAGTTCTTTGGGTCTTCTATATAGCGTATGTCATTTGCAAATAACAATAATTTGAGTTCTTCTTTCTCTATATGTATCCCCTTTATTTCTTTCTCTTGCCTGATTGCTCTGGCTCATGTTTCAAGTACTATGTTGAATAGAGGTGGTGATAGTGAACATCCTCATCTTGCTCGTGATTTTAGGGTGAATGCTTTTAGTTTTTCCTCATTTAATATGATGCTGACTGTTGGTTTGTCATAAATAGCTTTTATTGAATTCAGATATGGCCCCTCTATACCTGTTTTCTTCAGAGTTTTTATCATGAGGGGGTATGGGATTTTGCTGAAAGCCTTTCCTGTATTTATTGAAACAGAACCTCAACTACACAAGCAGTAACAGCAAGAACCTTCAAATGAGATTATATATCAGACTAAAAAGATTCTGTACAGCAAAATAATTAATTTGCAGAGTGAAGAGACAACCGACATAATGGGAAAAAATTTTGCCACCTACTCTTCAGGCAGAGGACTAATACCTAAAATATATAAAGAACTCAAAAAAAAATTAGACTACCTAAAATTAAAGACCCATTTAAAAAAATGGGCAGAGAAATGAACACATGTCACAGAGGAAGAAGTCCAAATGGTCAACAAATACGTGAAAAAAAATGTTCAAAATCTCTGGCTTCTACAGAAATGCAAATTAAAACAATGATAAGATTCCATTTTACTCCAGAAGGAACTGTAATCATCAAGAAATTAAACAATGACAAATGCTGGTGTAGTTGTGGTGAAAAAGGAACGCTTCTATATTTTTGGTGGTAATGTAAACTAGTACAACCATTATGGAGATTTTTCAAAGAGCTAAAATTAGAAATTCCATATAACCCAGCTATCCCCCTTTAGGTACCTTCCCCAAAGAATTTAAAACATCATACTACAGAGATACATGCATATCAATATTTAAAGCAGGGCCGGTGAGACGGCTCAGCGGCTTAAGCGCCTGCCTTGCAAGCGCGAAGGCCCGAGTTCGACTCCCGGATCCCACATACGAAAAAGGGGCCGGTGATATCGCTCAGCGGCACGGGTGCCTGTTGGCGCGCGAGGTCCTGAGGTCGTCCCCCCGGTACCCACAAAAAAAAAAAAAAAAAAAAAAAAAAAATTTAAAGCAGCACAATGCATTACCCTAAATCCTGGAAACAGTCTGTATACCCATCAACAGACAAACAAATAAAGAAAATGTGGTATCTGTAACTGATGGAATATTACTTAACTATAAAAAATGATCAATTTGAGATATTTGTGGGAAAATGAATGCACCTGGGAAATATAAATTTGAGTGAAATAAACAAACACAAATGGTATCACTCATTTGAGTAAGGCAAAGTACAAACAAAGAAAATAATATAGGAAAGATAGGAGACAAGGAGATAATCTCTTTAAGTGGGAAGGGGTCCAAGGGACCAAGGGCCAGAGGTGATGGGGAGGGGATGGGAAAACTAGTAGAATAAAGGTAAGCCATGTGCAGGATCCTAATCACCTCAATGGATGTAAACATTATGTGCGATAAACTTAAACTAAGTTTAGTAACATCAACAAGAATGAAAATGAAGAAAGGGAAATTAGAAGAGGAGGGAGGGAAGTGGAAGGAAGGAGAAAGAGATTAAAAAATAAGCTGTATTATGCACATGTACCCAGATGATTGTAAAATATATCTACTGCAAACATGTACTAATAAAAAAATGAAAAAAATGAGTGGATAGAGAAGCTTTTTTTAGATGGTACATTTCCTGGAACATACAAAAATAGCCTAGCTGGGTGTGGCAGCACATGCCTGTAATCCCAGGACCCTGGGACAGTGAGGCAGGAGGATCGCCATGAGTTCAAGGGCAGCCTGGCCAACATAGTGAGTTCAAGGCCAGCCTGAACTGCATAGTAAGACTCTGTCTCAAACAAAACAAAACAAAACAAAACAAAACAAAACAAAACAAAACAAAACAGCTTAATGTAGCATGTATCATCTGATAAGAGCAAGATGCAGTTCTAGCACCTGTCATTGATGCCTCAGGCAAGTCTCCCAGGAATGTGTTTACTGCTTCCTAGAGGTATTTTTGTTAATAGCTTACAATGACCAATATTTTCTCTAGGACTTCACTTAGACTATGGAAGCTATCTCTCATTCTATTAGTCAGAGTTCTCCAGAGAAACATAACCAATTGCATTTATATAGAAAAAGAATTTTTAATTATTACTAGGTATTGGCTCACATGAATATGGAAGCCAAAAACTCCCAAGATCTGAAATCAGCAAGCCAGAGTCCTAGGACAGTTGATGGTATAAGTTCCAGTTTTGGGGGTAGCCAGATTGAGACTCAGGAAGAGGCAATATTTTAATTTGAAGAGTTACAACAAAAACAAAAACAAAAATAAATGCCCCAACTCAAAAGCAATCAATCAGGAAGAGTTCACTCTTACAGACAGAGAGCCAGCCTCTCTGTCCTATTTGGGCTTTCAGCTGATTAGATGAGGCTCACCCAGGTTGGGGAGGGCAATAGGCAAACTATTTCTTTCATTAATCAGTTCAAATGTGAATTTCCCTCAGAAATATCCTTACAAACACACCGAATGAATGTGTTGGCAAATATCTGGGTATACCGCAATCCAACAAGTTGACACATAAAGTTAGTCATCTGTGATGGTTGAATGATTGTGTCAATTTAAGACGTTTAGTTAAGAGAAGCTTAACTAAATTGGCTCAGCAATTTCACGCCCTAGAGTGTGGAAGACCCATCCTAGGGCAGCTCCTGGATGGCATAAAGGGGAAACGAGGAAAGACGGATCTGCTTCTGTTTCTTCAGAGGCGCTCCAGTGTTTGCCTTTAGCTTGGCCGTCATCTCCTGGTTTCCAGCTCAGACTCTTCAGCCTTCCATTGCAGACCCATCGGCCTCCTGATATGGACTTGCATGGGACACTGCAGTGAGTTCCAGACCTTGGACTGAATCCTTCGGCCTCCTGTGTGCAGACACCCTCTGCATTCCTTCTCGTCCAACTCTGTGGGTGAACACTGTAAGGTGATCTTGTAAATTCTTATACATTTTATATCTTATATTATATCTGTTTCTTTAGTAAAATACTGACTGATGCACCACTCTACTTACCTTCATGAAAGTGACAGAGGGTTACATAATGTGCACTTTCTCTGTACACCCTGCCACCCATAGTCAATGTCAAACTGGAATGTTGCAGGAGAACAAAATCCCCACTTTCTGACTCATGGCATGACAAACTCTCTTGCCATCTAAAGTCCATGGCTTCCAGGGAATCAGAGAAAATGTAGCCTCTACCAGAAACCACATTTTGACAGCTTTTTCCACTTTCTGACTTACTTGACTCATTCCCTTACTGGTTTCTACTGAGAAAAAAATCTGTAAAACTCATAAGTGTACAATTCCCTATTGCAGCTCTGCTGCTAGAGAACTATACATAAAAAACAGCTTCTCAGAATTCAGGAAAACTTTGGGGGAACAAACAAAAAGACAAATCAAATATTTATTTTTTTTTTCATTTTCTTCTTATCCAATCTTCAATGCCCAAATTTTGTATTCATAAACTTCAATATTATACATATAAGTATTATATATATACAGATTAACATGTTTAAGCATATAACTATTTAATATCTAATATTTTTCTTTCTGTCTCCAAAATACTTCTCTAATTATTGTCTATATTTTTCTTAACTCTAGATGACAATCAAAAAGCTTTTAAATGTGCAGATGAAACAAGATAGTGAAACAAGATGGCTCTCCGGGGATCATCTTCCCACAAACATCTCAGTTTGAGTCATTGTTCACACACTGAGCTATCTACACAAGAGCAATGGAAGCCATGAGAGAGAACATATTGCTTGGTTTTAACATAATAAAAAGAAAAGATACATTGAAGAATGCAAGAAGAAAAGAATTATCAGCAAGACATCACCCTTCCCTTAAATTCAAAGAGTTTGAGGAGAGATATACTCTACTGGGAAAAAGGAAAGGGAATTAATCCAAACCTTAAATTTGAAGTCTAGTGCCAGGCCCATGACAGTGAAAGCCCATTCTACATATAGGTGTGAGCCTTACTCTCAAGCCAGTTGTGCCTAAGCCCAGGAAGATGCTTGGCTTGGTGAAATACCCTTTTTGGGTATTCTTTCAACTCACGGTGAACAAAAAAATCCAAATATTCATTTGGGAGAAACCTGTGCTTGCATTACCCTCTAATGCTGAAACAATGAAATCATACCAAAAGCAAAAACAAACCTGAATTTAGGGTGTTATGCAGTGCTAAAATAATGCAAGCAGCTACAGGCTCAGAGAAAATAAGCAGAGTGCTTAGAATTTATTGGAAGACAGGTACAAACAAAGCTAGATTGGAGAGACTATAATAGACATCTAATCTTTTAATTCCTTACTGATGCCACACAGCAAATTTAAAGAGTTTTCTCTTTAATGTGAAAATAATGCACGAAGTGCTGCGGATGTGTTTGCTGTATCAGATTTAACTCAGCCAGTCTTGTGGTCATCCTCTCAAAGGTGAAAGGTAAAGAGAAAGTAATCAAAACATCAAGAGAAAAGAAACAACACAAAGTTGTACCCCAGTGTGCCTGACAGAAGGCCTCTCAGCAGAAGACTTATAGGCTGGGAGCAAGTGGCATGAGATTTTCACAATATTGAAGAAAATCAAAACAAGACAAAATACTCCCAGCTGAGAATACTGTAACAAACAAGCTAAGAATGAGAGTTAAAGACTTTTCAGACAAATATAAGCTTAGAGAGTACACCTTTACTAGATCTGCCCTACAAGAAATGCTAAAGGAATTTCTTCAAACTGAAAGAGACAATACTGAGAAAATATTGAAAGGTATAAAACTCATGTTTAAGACTTCCTCTGCAGACAAATTCAGCATGCTCTAACATTAAAACATAGTGTATGAATATTCATATCTTTACTATGAAGACTAAAAATAAAGACCATATTAGCTTCATTTATGGGATAAGAGATGGGCAATATAGAAAGATGGAAAATGGGACACAAAAAATTCACTGTGCAGGGAGAAATGGAGTATAATATAGAGTTTTCTTATTGATATATTTTATTTTACTGATTCTCTTCTCATCTTGCTATCACTTCAAAAGTTATTATTATAACCAAAAATGATTTTGTAAGCCTCATGGTAATACCAAAGCAAAAATCTACAATGGTAAGGACCAAAAATAGTAAGAAAGGAATCAAAACACAATAGTAGAGTAATTCACTTAACCACAAAAAATACTGTGAGAGTGAAAAGAACTACAATGAAATTAGAAGACAAATTACAAAATGGCTGTAAGATCTTATTTGTCAAAAATTACATTTCATGTAAATGGATTAAATTGTCCAGTTAAAAGATATAGACCTAACTGATTTTTTAAAAAATCTTAATATATGTTGCTTACAAGGAATTCATATTACTCTTAAGGACATTTACAGACTGAAGTGAAGCAATGGAATGAAGTATTCCAGGCGAACAGAATCAACAAAAAACCAAGAGATGACATACTCATATGAGATAACATAAATTTTAAATAAAAAGCAAAAAAAAAGAAGAAAAGGAAACTCATTATATATTTATATATTGTTAAAAGGATTAATGCAGTGAAAGAAATTAAGTCTAACTACATATGTACCTAATATTGAAGCACCCAAATATATATATCAAACATGAAATGACCTAAAGAAGAGATAGATTACAGTAAAATAACAGATGATATATTAATCACTTTCCTATCACTGGGACAAAATATCCAACACTTCCAACTTAAAAGACTACAGGTTTATTTTGTCTCACTTTTTCAAGAGTTCAGTCCACAGCTGGCCGCAAGGCAAAAGTGGTGTAGTGGAAGAGCATTACAGATGGGCTTAGCAGAAGGACTTGGCAGAAGAAACCTGCTGAACTTATTGCAGCCAAGAAGCAGTGACAAAATGCAGGATCCAGGGACAAGAACGCACCCTTCCAGGTTACACCCCCCAGTGGCCCACCTCTGCCAACCAGACCCTACCTATCATCACATGAGACTTTAGGGGGAATATTTTAGATCTAAACCCTATCAGATGGCTATTGAACAGCAAGTGGTCAGTAATGCACAGGTTATCCAATAGAAAATCAACACAGAAACAGAAGGCTAAAATTCTACATGAGGTTAAATGGACCAAGGACACTTCCATGGAATACATTGTCTAATAAAACTGTGTGTACATTCTTCTCATCAGCATGTGGAACATTTTCCAGGATATATCCTATGGTAAACCATAAAACAAGCCTCAACAAATTTTTAAAAAATTGAGTAGCTTTTCTTACCATGATATAATAAAACTACCATGATATAATAAAATCTCACCATGATATAAAAAAACCTTTTTTCATATGTGGGTATCAGGAGTCAAACTCAGGACCTCGTGCTTGCCAGGCAGGTGCTTATGCCGCTGAGCTATCTCACCAGCCCTAAAATGTCTTGAAATGAATGAAAATAGAGCCACAACATATCAAAAGTTATAATATATGATACTGCAAAAGCAGAACTAAAAGGGAAGTTTATAGAAATCAATGCCTTTATCAAAAAATCAGAAAGATCTCAAATAACCAAACTGTCATTCCTTTTCAAGAAAATAGTAAAATAAGAACAAATTCCAAACTATCAACTCCAAATTATCAACACAAAAATACATGAAATACAAACTTAAAAATATGTAAAAGATAGGTGGAATAAGCTGGTTCTTTGAAAAGATGAATGAAAACAGAAAAAAAACTAGTCTAAGAAAAGTAGAACGTTCACATTAATCCAATTATAGATAAAAAAGGGACATAACTAACATCAAAGAAATTCAAAGAATCATTAATGATTATTCATAATACATAAAGAGCATATACCAAAAATTTGATAACCTAGAAGAAACGGACAAACTCCTGAAAATATACACCTTACTAAGATTGAGCCATGAGAGAATAGAAAACTTAAAAGGACCAGTAATGAGCACCAATATTGAATCAATACAAAGTCCCCAATCACAAAATAGCTCAGATCTGGGCATGGTGGTGCACACCTGTAATCCCAGCACCAAAGAGGCTGAGGCAGGAGCATCTCAGCAAGTTTAAGGCCAGTCAGAGCTACATAGTAAGTTCAAGGCCAACCTGAAATACATAGTAAGACCCTGTCTTAAAAAAATCCATTAAAACAAAACAAAACAAAACTCAGGACCAGACAGCTTCATTGCTGAGTTCTATGAAACATTTCAAAAAAAATAACTAATGACAATTCTGTTAAAATTATACTAAAAAAAAAGAAGAGGGAATTCTTCCACATACATAACAAGAATTATCCAGAATTATCCAGATATAAAAATGAGGCAAAGATACAATTTAAAAAAATGAAAGAAAAATTGTAAGGCATGGTGGTACATAACTGTAATCTCATTTACTTAGGAGACTGAGGCAGGAGAATTGCAAGTTCAGGGACAGCCTAGAAATCTTAATGAGACCTTGTCTCAATATAAAAAAAAAGTAAAAAGGAATGAAGATTTGGCTTAATAGTCAATCATTTGCATAGCATGAGCAAGAGACTTTGTTGAATGCCCAGTGCTGGAAAACAAAACAGGACAGCGCAAAAATAAAAACTGATAGGTCCCTTTGATGGACATGTGCATAAAATTCTGCACAAACCACTAGGTAACCAAATTCAATTATGCACTAAAAGGATTATTAACTATGATCAAGTGGGATTCACTCCAGGAATATAAGGATGGTTCAACATACAGAAATTGATAAATCTGCTTACACTACATCAGCAAATTGAAACACTAAAACCAGATGATCATCTCAACAGATGTAGAAGTGGCATTTGATAAATTAAATATTTCCTTATGATAAAAACAGTGAGCAAATTAGAAATTGAAAGAATGCACTTCAATATAGTAAAAGTCATTTATAATAACCCAGTAGCTAACATTGTGCTGAATAGAGAAAAGGTGAAAGCTTGCTTTGTGAGATCTGGAATAAGACAAACATGCCTACTTTTACTACTTTTATTCAACATAGTAATAGAAGATTTAGCCATACCAATCAATCAAGAGAAAGAATTAAAGGGCATCAAATGAGAAACAAGTAAGTCAAGTCATCACTATTTGCAGATGAAATAATGTTAGATGTAGAAAACCCCAAAATTCCACCATATCTATTAGAACTAAAAAATAAATTTACCAAATAGTTGGATACAAAATCAATATACAAAAAAGAGTAATATTTGTTAGATACAATAGCAAATTATCTGCAACAGAAATCAACAATACGAGTTACAATTGCTAAAAACAAAGAAACAACCTCACACACACAAAAATAAAAACAATAAGCTTAACCGAAAAAGTAATTTGTCTCTATAGTTAAACTGTAAAACACTGACAAAAAAACTGAAGAGGATAAAAAATGTGGAAGGACATCTCATATTCATGGATTGGAAAAAATCAGTGTTAAAATGTCCATACTATCAAAATTAATCTATAAATTCAAAGCAAACCCAATGAAAATACCAATGAAATTTTTCAAAAAAATTGGGACAATATCTTTTTTTTTTCTCTTTGGAACCAGGAATTGAACTCAAGACCTCATGCTTGCCAGGCAGACACCATGTCACTATAGAGACAATATCTTAACATTTATTTGGAACAAAAAGTCTCTCAGTAATCAAAGCCATTTTGAGTAAACAAAAATTTATGAAGATTTATATTACTTTAGTTCAAGACATACTATAAAACTTTAGCAATCAAAATGTATAGATCAATGTATAGATCATGTAGATCAATGGAACAGAACAGAAGGTCTAGAAATAAATCCATACTTTTACAGGTGCTAAGAAATACACATTGGAGAAAGGACAATTTTCTCAAGAATTTTGCTGGAAAAGTTGGGCATCCATCCACATGTAAAAGAAACTAGATTCCTATTTCTCACCAGATATAAAAATTAACCCATAATGGATTACAAATTTAAATGCAAGACTTGTATCTATGGGGGCCAGGGTTTTAGCTCAGTGGCACAGTGCCTGCCTCACATGCATGAAGTCCTGAGTCCTATTCCCGGTACCCCAAAAATTAAAAAAAAATTAAAAAAAAAGACTTGTATCTATGGAACTAGTAGAAGAAAATATAGGGGAAATACTTTGGGATAATAGAATGGGTGAAGCAATTTGTACAAGATCCCTGAATCCATAGGAAAACAAAGAAACACAATGGAATCACATCAAACTAAAACATTTTGGAAGAGCAAAAGAAATGGTCATATGAGTGAAGAAACCAAGCACAGAATGGAAGAAATTTTTTGCAAAGTATACTTTGGAAAGGGGTTACTATCCAGAATATATAAGGAACTCAAAACACTTAAAGACAACAACAAAAACCTCAATAACCCAATTAAAAACTGGGCAGTAAACCTCAATATACAATTCTAAAAAGAAAATATACACATGGCCATCTGTTACACATAAAAATGCTCAGCATCACTAATCATC
Organism: Erethizon dorsatum; assembly: GCA_028451465.1. Classification (NCBI taxonomy): domain Eukaryota; kingdom Metazoa; phylum Chordata; class Mammalia; order Rodentia; family Erethizontidae; genus Erethizon; species Erethizon dorsatum. Next base: position 72,739,795 of record CM051832.1, read on the forward strand.
AGGCAAATGCAAATCAAAACCACAATGAGATATGCCCTCATTCCCATAAAATGGTTATCATAAAAAAAGGAAAAAATAGTATGTGCTGGTAGGGATGTGGAAAGCAAAGAGAAACCTTCCAAATGGTGGTGGCAAATGTTAATTAGTGTAGCCATTATGGGAAACAGACAGAGGTCTCTCAAAAAATTAAAAATAAAAATTATATATGACCCAGAAATCAGAATTCTGTGTGTATCAAGAAAAAGAAATCAGTATGTCAAAAAGACATCTGCATTCTCATGTTTATTGCAGCACGATTCACAATTGATAAGAATTGGAAACCACCTAAGTACCCATCAAATGATGAATTGATAAGAAGATGCAGTGAATACACACAATGAAATACTATTCACTCATAAAAATAAATGAAATGCTATCATTTGCAACAACAGAAATGGAGTTGGAGAGCTTTACGTTAATTGAAACAAGTCACAAACAGAAAGACAAGCATGATATGATTTCACTCATATGTAGACTCTAAAAGAGTTGATCTTACATAATTAAAGGGTAGAATTGTGGTTAGTAGAAGATAAGATGATCAGGAAAAGAGATACAGAAAACAATCAATGAAAACAAAGTTACAGTTAAATAGGAGTAAGAAGTTCTAATGTTATTGCATAGTAGGGTGATTATCAAAACAAATTATTTATTGTGCATTTCAAACAACACAATAAAGGATTTTAAATACTTTTATTGTAAAAAATGATAAATTTTTAAAGAGATTATGTTTAATATGATTTAAATCTTACACAATGTATACATTTCTTGAAACATCACATAGTACCACACCAACATTTACAAATTTTAAGCTTTTATGTATCATTGAAAAAATAAATTTAGCTTAAATTAGGATGAAAGACCAACCAAACGTGGTAGGACATGCCTAATATCCCAACTACTGATGATGCTGAGGAAAGGGAATAGCAAGTTTGAGGCCACCTTTGGCAACTTGGGGCCCTGTCTCAAAATTTAAAAGAGCTGAGTATGTAGCTCAGTGGTGGCAGACTTACTTTGTATAGGCAAGACACTTGGTTCAATCCCTAGTACCACCAAAAAAAAAAAAAAAAAAAAAAAAAAGACCATATAAACAAGTATCCACATAGCATCAAGGAGTAGGATTGGAACAATCTGGAGAGAAATATAACCCAACATTCTTAAAACAACACTGAAGAAATATCTTTCATGATTAAAGTTAATAAATCTTTTTACTCTCATCTATTTTCTAGTATGTCATGATTAGCTCATACTGCCCCTTTTATCAAATTCCATCTGATTTTTTTTTTACTAAAAGAAGAAAATTTTGTTTCTGACAAAATCTTTGCTAGGTTAATTTTCCATAACCAAGGCCCTTCAATAAAAGTTCCATTACCTATGAACTTTGGATGTCATACTTTATTCATTTTCCTTCAATAAACTGACACTATCGGAAGCTGGAACAACTTGTTATTTAACCATTAAAATGCTACTTTGTAATTACATATTCTAACAATATAATGAAGATGCACAAAGAAAGGTAATATTCATGAAATGTCTGTTTATAGTTAAGTATACTAAAACTATACATAGACACACATAAAGGGTTGTATTTACAAAATGTTAATTATACATAATTAAATTAAACTCTTTAATTTGGCATTTAAAGAAATAGAAATCAAATAATAGAATTGTAGGAAATAAAGTTTTTCTCCATGTTAAGTCACAAGGTATTTTGTAATAGATGATAAGGGAACAAATATATAAAGTTAACATTCTCTTTTTTTTCCACATTTTAATTTTACTTTAAAAATATACCATAAGCAAACAATAAATTTCTGAATTTACTACTTTTCCATTGTAACAATGTATACTAGTATAAGAACCATGAATTATAAGTTATTAAGACTGTCAACTTGGAAGAGTTAACTACATGAAAGACAAACTCTTTGTTCCCCTTATTTTAAAGCCTTAGGATTATGATTTGTTACTTTGAAAACTTAAATTTTATTTTAGTTTACTCAATTGGAAAACATTTATTGAACTAATATTTATTAAGTATCTACTATATTCCCAGCACTGTTCTAATTTCCTTAAGTATGTCATTGAAAAAACAGGCAATGCCTCTGCCCTACTAAGGTTTATATTCCCATGTAAGTTATATACAAATACTCTTTCATTTGAAGAGATTTAGAAAGTGAAATGAAAAGATGAATATATGAAAACCACTTGGCACTTTGCCTGGCATGAACTTGTTGTTCATCAAATAGTAAAAATAAAACCTATATGTAAATTAAACATGTTTCTTTCTCAAGAGGAAAATTTAACTCTAATGTTGATGTACCTTCAGGATAAACATTTTGCTAACTGTGAATTTAAGATGGTATCTATTCAAATTTTATTGAGTTTTTTTAGAGCAAAGAAATTGATATGTGAGTTTGTCTTAAACCAAATTTCAACATTTTGAATTTATACTACAATAAAATATTTCACCAATTGAGAACTTTGTGAATGGAAACCTTTTTCTCATCATGAAGCTGGCAGCTAAAGACTGGGTAGAATGCATAATGAGACTGACAATCAGCAACTATACAGGCAATGTGACACTGCATCCAGAAAGATCCAATTGTGCAAAGCAAATTTCTGAAGGGATGTATTTCCAGTAGAAATTGTGTTACTATTGTCCAGAAGATTGAAATAACCACTTGTCAGTTGCAGCCTACTTAACACCAGCTCTCCAAGAGGTAAGAAGTCCCTGATTTATAGCATTTGCAAATTTCTATGACGTTATTATTCTCTCCCGTTCAAGTTCTGTATTTCTTTTTTCTTTTCTTTTTTTATTCAATATTGCCAGGGAAGGAGGTGAAACTATTGTTGAAATAGAAATTTAAAATATTTCACACATGTATAAGGGCAGAGATGATAAATAATCACATATATCCATGCACAGAAAGAAAAACAGTCTTTTTCTGTCATCCTTGCATCAGACAAGGCTGTCTTAGGTTTTGAAAACTATGTCTTCATAAAATAAACAAAATAATTAATGAACATGCAGAATAATATACAGTTACTTTTTAGAGGGAAACATTTCTTTATTACTCTGGCCAAAAAACAAATCTGCTCTCTGTCTCACAAGGAGACAGGAATTCACTTCCAGGAATGTTTGCTCCAGGAAGATAAAACCCAGGAGCAATTTAGCACACACTTTTGCAGAAAAGTGAAAGGCACATGAAAAATTGGGCTCCCCCAAAGAGTCACAGCTCCTCTTGGTCCTGTTCCTGATGAGAATGAATGGCGTCATCTCCTTCCTTTGTGCTCTTTAACTCTATTGTCAGGGCATAAATCCCAAGCTCTGCTTCCTTCAGATTTTCCACTGTAATTCTCCAGTATCTATCTGAAAGACCAAAATGTTTCTTCTTGCCATTTTCATTACTGCTATAACAATTTTGCTTCATCTCAGGGTAATGTGGATGCTCCTCTTAGTATTGTAACATCTAGGGAAGGGTGTACACCGTGGCACACAATGCCACATTGTAATGTTCATGGGTGGACATGAAGCCATTGCTCTGCCACATCATGCCACTACTCTGCTGTAACACACAGCTCTGGGTGACCCTAAACCCAGCATCAGTAAAAAAGAAAGAAGAAATAAAATAAGTCAATTTATTTGAAGTTGATGAAGGAGGGAAAGAAAGATGACAGACAGCTACTCTGGATGATTAGGGAGAATTCAAAAGTGAATTGCTCAGGGGCCGGTGAGATGGCTCAGCGGCTTAAGCACCTGCCTGGCAAGCATGAGGGCCTGAGTTCGACTCCCTGAACCCACATATGAAAAAGGGGCCAGTGATATCACTCAGCGGCACGGGCGCCTGCTGGCACGTGAGGTCCTGAGGTTGACCCCCCGGTACTCACAAAAAAAAAGTGAATTGCTCATGGATTCCTGTCTATAGCTCCTTTTATTGAGATCCTTGTCCCACATGGGCTCCTGGAATCTAATTTGCTCTCTGGCTTGTCTTTCATCCTAATCTTGAATTTCTTCTGGCCATGCAACCTTTCCCTGTCCTTTGGTAGAGGGTAAGATTATGGGGGCTTTTATGGAATGGTAGTTTGGGTTTAAGGCTTAAGTAAATGGGAAGTTTCAATTCTTATATTAATCACAGTACTGGTACCTTTCAGGCCTTGACTTCTTTGTCTTTGTCTTCCTAATTGCTTGAGTCTAGCTGCCTTTGCCTTTCTAATTGCTAGAGTCTAGCTGCAGAGGTCAAAGCTGCCTTATTAATTTTTAATAAAATTCAATGAGACCTTAATCCTATCTTTTCCCACCTACAGTTCCTCCTGTCCCTATATTCCTTACTCTGAGAAAACCATCCAATTATTAGCAAATGGGTGATGACCGATCTGGCTTCTTTGAGCTGAGTGGGGTCATAGTTAGGAACCAGTAGATGGAAGTCTTCATCTGGGAGGATATCTGATGGTACTCACAGAAGTCTGGCAATTTTATAGTAGGTTTTGTGTGCATGATCACTTGGAATTTGGCAGCTTCTAGGTGAGAATAAGCTATACCACTGACATAACTGATTTTCTCTTGCTGGGTGTTCAACAACTGAGTTTTGGGAAACCAAAACTAAAAACTTAACTGGGCTAAGAGTACAGCCAATATTTTGACCCTGGCCCTCCAATGTCAACAAGAACCCAGGACATAAGGGGATGTTTCCTACAACCTTGGTGAGTCACCCAGTCTCCTGAGCAAGGAGATTGTTGGACCCCAGAGGACAGGAATTTACCAGTGTTCATCATCCTAGAAGGAGAGTCAATAAAGGAAAGAATGTTCCCATATTTCCAAAGAGAGCCATGTGGTCCTTAACAGACCATGACCCATTCTGGCAGATGACACATCTGACAGAGAGAGAACTGAAAGAGCTTAGTGGCTCTATGGCCCCAAAAGCAATGCCTGAGGAGACTTAACTGAACTTTATATATCAGAAGATAAATTATGATTGACAAAGGTCTCACTTTAACTTGGTCTTGAATACCCCACAACAGGAAGACATAGCCTGAGTTATGTATAAGTAATAACAATATAGACTAGACATACAGACAGGTGGCTCTGATCACTGATCCCAGCTGATAGTTCTAAGAGTCAGCTGGTTACAATCACTATTCCACCCCTTCAAAAACAGCGTCTGATTTGGCTCCTCCCTCAATCTGCCTTTCTATTCTATTGCTCATATTTTGGTCATATATGCTTTAATCTCCTGGAAAAGCTTGTTTATCCTCACAACTTCTTATTATATCAGGGAAAAAAAACTAATATCTGGACACATGCTTGATTATTAAATGTGAAAAAAATGCAAAACTTTTTAAGATGTAATGCAGTTCTTCATGTTGTTCATCTATACCTGTGAGTTAAAAATATATAGTATTTATATTCTTGAATTTGAAGCATGCTTATGCAATAAGTTCTGACACTGACTACCTAAAGTTGGAACAAATTTCACAGGTTACGGGCTGGATCCTCCTAAAGAGAGTGCTCACTTCCACTGCAAGTGCATTGATTCCCAGGCCATTTACTTTCTAAAAACCTGGGTAAAATTTTAAGATTTCCACTATGCCCTCAGGTCAATAACTCATTAGAACAACTCAGAGACCAAAAGTACTGTAATTATTATTACAGTGTTATTGTGGCCAAAGGATACAAATCAGAACCAATCAAAAGAGAACACACAACACAAGACAAGATATGGGAGAGTCCAAAGTGAGGAGCTTCTGCTGCCTCTCCAGAATGGAGTCAGAAAGTGCCATCCTCCTACATTATCTATGAGTACACAATATCTACATTATTGCTGATTGGCAAAGCTCACCAGAGTTTTGTACCCAGAATTTTTGTTGAAGTTTCATACATAAGTATGATTGATTCAATAATTTGTTACATGGTTGAACTCAGTCTCCAGCCCTTCTCCCCTACACAGTTTGGGCTGATGTCACACGAGACAAATCCCCTAAATCTGTAGTCCTATGGTTGTTTTTCTTCTGGCATAGGTAGCCCCTATTCTGAATAATCTCATTAGCAAAAACTAAGAGGCTACCATATGTTGCTTTCTTATCATTTTTATCATCTGGACCCACTATAAAGGCAAAGACCTAGGAAGTGGCAAATTTCTTAGGCAAATTTCTGCCAAATTCTTTATTACACAAAAGTTCACTTTGAAATTTTCAATCAGTATACTTTAAAGTGTATTAGGCTGGGCAAGGTGGTACATGCCTGTAATCCCAGCACTCAGGAGGCTGAGGCAGGAGGATCACCACAGTTCAAGTCCAGCCTGAACTGCATAGTGAGATTCTGTCTCAAAACAACAACAACAACAACAACAACAAACCAACAACAAGAAAAGAACTAAAGCATATTATTTACTAATTCATACTATCTTACTTAATATTATTGTGGGCCTACTATTGAACAAATAAGAAATAGCCACTTCTACAAAGGTTATTGTAGTAGAAAAGCTCTGGCTAGAAAGTCCACAGCACAATGTTTATGCTTCAAGGTGGTGTAAATGAAAGAACATTGTGTTGCAGAGGTCATAGATTGTGCCCAGTTTTGCTGTATCCTAATGATGATTTTGGACAATCACAGTCTCTCTGGGTCTCAACCAACTACTGAAATAGAGATACTAATAACTCTTATTCTGTTGGAGTAAATATTGTTTGTGAATTGTATATGAAAATAAAATGTAAACTCATTATAGATGTTAAGTACTAGCCGTACCACTCTTTACCTGTCTAATCTGATGTAATCTATAAGGAAGAAAGAATATGTAGATCTCTTGTGGCCATATTATGCTAATGTGTTCATTACATTTACTTAATCCTTTAAAAAAAACTTGACAAAAAATGTGATTATTTTTGTATTTACTGTTGAGGAAAGTAAATTCAAAATGGTTGGCTGAATTCACATAAGGAGTGGTTACCAGAGTCTATTTGGATTATGCTACTTTATACAATTTACTAAAATGGTGGAGTTGAATTACATACTCCCTAAAATCCCTTCCAGCTGTACAAGGCCATGATATTATTTAATCATTACAGGATTACAGACATGTGATCAAAACATAGGTAGGCATTGCCATTTGGCTTCAGCATATTAATGGCTAAGGTGCTGGAGGGATTGGCATACAGTGAACAGCTTGGAAAACAAATACTGCCATTGTTTTTCACAGGCAGCTGATAGGTACAACCTAAGAATGATATTGACCTAAGTCATGCTAGGTTATGTTACATTAACATATTACACTGAAATAACTTATTATAAAAATAGATTTTTCACTCATGGCATATAAAGAACAGTAGGGGTTTGGTTTATGTTCGTCACTCAATCTGCAGGTTATAAAGAAGTGTAATCTTGAATCAAATTTTTTTGAGAGGAAGGATGGCGAATCATGAACAGAGAGAGTCATAAATTCTCTGCTTTTATATTATGAAAAAGGAAAGCTGGATATACTTAGAAAACATCTGTAATGATGACAGTTGTTATCAAACTATTATTTGTAAAATATTCTGTAAGTTAAAAGCCACTGTTTTACATATTACTTCATTAATAATGATAAGAAGTTATACTAGTGATAAATCAGAAATAAGCAAATATCTTATACATAATTTTAGTATCCATTTATTGCCTTGACTTAAGTAAACTAATCATGTGAAAATTTTTGCATCAGGTGTTTTCAACAAAGTAAATTATTCTTATATTCATATAGAAAAAAATGATTTAGTTCAGCGTTTCAAGTTATTTATTTTCAGAATCAGAAAAGACATGAAAATAGCAACACAAGCATTTCTCTATTGTACCTTCTGTCCCACATATACAGGTGCATAACCCATGTGAAATACAAGTAGAAGGACTATTCAATTTATTTCCCAAACCAAGAAACTTTGGGGAGTGAATCCAGATATTGTTAATAGTTATAGTAGGGCAAAAAATATAAAACAGAACTATTCCACATACTCTGGCATGTATTCTATAAGATTTCAGAGGGAAACTGTCTCTAAATTTAAAACTCAGTTTGTCTTTTCTTTTAACACACACACACATATATATACATATTCAGTTGAGAAAGCATTTATTCATTCAATTCCTTATTTAACAAGTATTTGTGTGCATACTTCATGAAAAGCACTATTGTACCAGTGGCGTGAGAAGTATAAATTTGCTTTAAATGTGAATTACTGAATGAAAGTACAGGTAGACAAAAATTTCTTAGTTAAGAACCATGCTGCCTGTGTGTTTTGTGATGCTGAAAAATAAGATTGTTTTATAACTAATTTTTGTTATGTAACCAATTTTTGCTTTTTAGGAAACTCTAAAAAACATTACCCAAATCATAAGTTATTTATGACAGTTTAAAAATCTAAACTATTTTCAGTATAAATTTGAAATTAAGTATATATGCATTCATATAAACATATATGTTAAAGACTAAAATAAATAGGAAAACTTAAATTTTCATATACAATCTTGATTAATTACCAAAGTCTCACTAAATATCTTTAAGATGCCTACATTTTTCAAACTTAAAAACAAGAACCATGTGATGGGCGCAGCTTCACTAAAAAGCTGAGTAATAGTGGAGCATTTTATATATGGATTTGAAAAATACTAACATGAAGATTTTTTTTTTGTGGGTACCGGGGGGTCGACCTCAGGACCTCATGCGCCAGCAGGCACCCATGCCACTGAGCAATATCACTGGCCCCTTTTTTGTATGTGGGTTCTGGGAGTCGAACTCGGGCCCTCGCTCTTGCCAGTCAGGTGCTTACGCCGCTAAGCCATCTCACCGGCCCTAACATGAAGATTTTTAATGCAGACTTTTCTCTAACATTTTTAAGGATCACCTTCAACTCGAGTTGACAAAAAGTGTTTTAAAATAAAAACATGAGTTAGAACACTAGAATATGACTTCCCAAAATAAGAAGGATATTTGAACTGAAGGCAATTAAGAAATGGATTCAGGAGCACTCTGCCTAAGTAAGAAATAGATTTACAAAGACAAAAGGTATCATATTGTCACCAGGCTGGGTCTGGGGATCCCCAAAACTGAAATAGCAATTTTGTCACACTTTTTTGGTAGAATTAGCTTATAGGTTCACTAACTCTCATTACAGAAAAAGAATTTTCAGAATGCATCAGTAATAGACAAGAGAAGGGTTTACTAGAGGATACACAGAAGAGCAGAGTGCTCAGAGAAAGAGACACACTACAGTTGGGAACTGGGAAACTATATATTTTGGGTGGTGGAAATCTATGGAATTTGATAAGCTATACTCTTATTCTTGTTTAGTGGATGGAAAATGGTGGCCCTCTCATAGTGAGATAGTGGTTCATTCATATGGGAAATACAAATATAAAGGTGAAAAATGTGGTCTATTCACAGATGAAAGAGGGCTATTTGTAAGTTAAAGGAGAATAGGCAAACACATTTGTATGTGAAAAGAAATTGCCCAGGTTTACTATGTTCTGGGAGAAGAGAAAGAAAAGAAAAGAAAAAAAAAATATATATATATATTGTATATTCATCTTGTGTCCTGAAGCTCCTGTTTTTTTCTTAAATTACAATTTTAAAAATCTTTATTTCCTCATCTTTCTACCTAGATTTTATTTCCTCTATTGTATCTCAATGTCACCATCTCTATCACCAAGGTAAAAGGGATACTCTCTAGAAACATGTTTTTCTTCATTGAAAACCCTATAGAAGCTGGAAGCTGGAACTGATTGAAAGTTACTTGGGCTGGTGAGATGGCTCAGCAGCGTACACACCTGCCTGGCAAGGGTGAGGGCCCAAGTTTGACTCCCGGATCCCACAAATGAAAAAGGGCCAGTGATATCGCTCAGTGGCACGGGCACCTACTGGCACACGAGGTCCTGAGGTCGACCCCCAGTACCCACAAAAAAAAAAGAAAAGAAAATTACTCATTCTCTGGGTGTCACTCTGTATATATGAAATATACATGTTAATATATTTCTGTTTCTGTCTTTTTGACCTTTCTTTTGAAACAAGAGTCTATTACAACTATGAATTTAGTTGGGTCATTATTTTTTCCTACATATCTAAACAGGAAAATACAGAAGAAATCTTATCTGAACTTCTCTTATTTGACTAAGGAAGAAGCTCCCTCAAACATAGCTGTTGCATCTGGGAGTGTGCACTGCACGGCTGCTCTGCTGGAATAAGCAGCCAACTGGGATTGTTAACTCAGCACCACTAATGAATTAAAGGGAAGAAGTTGCCCTGTGTGAGGTGAGGGCTGGGGGTCCAGATATGGATGTCCATGGCTTTTGTCCCCAGTGTCCTTTTAGGAGCTGATAAAGACCCTCCCTCCCAGGTCAGTACCTGGAATTTATCAAAACTTGATTGGCTCTCTGGACTGTCATAGATAGATCCCAGGCCACAGAACCCTAATCTGGGTGTCATTATCTACATGCACATTCCTAAGTAGGCATTTTTGTCTTTCTCTTGCTTGCTTGTCATTGCCAGGGCCTTATCTCTGGGATTTTTAGGGGGAGGTTAGGAGGAGCCTTACATACAAGGTTGCTTGGAATTAGTGATTAAGTAAGGGTATTATAGACAGCTAAGTTGGGTAGAAATATTATCGGCAGTCAGACAGGGATAGGCCCTCAAAGGAGTCAGTGCAGAAGAGAACACATCACAACTGTGGATGGAGGTGCATTCTTCGAAGGCCAGGCCTCAAAACAAAGATGAAGTGACTACACCTACTTCTCCACAGATAAACAATAATGATTGATATTCTGAACAGGTGTCAATTACCTGGGTGGGGGACCAAAACCTTGACCCATCCCTTCCTGGAAAGATCCTTGTTCCCTGACCCACCCCTTCCAGGAAAGGTCCCTGTTCTTTCCATACACACTTGCTTTGTGAATTGTTTCCCCATTGGATCAGTATTACCTAAGTGACTCTATGCATAATCTTATTGGTTGATAAGTTTTGTCCCACATTACACCCATCTCATGACTTCTTACCCAGCTCATGATTTTGCTGGATAAAACTTCCTTTGATAAATGGGTTCATGGGCTGTAAGAGGAATTTTCCCTTCTGGGAATGCACAATCCATGCTGTCCTCCTCCTCCCAATGTTAGGGGAATTAAGCTGTTACAGTTTAAAGTTGCCTAAATTAGATAAGAATGAGAACAGAGCTGACCAGGGATCTGGGTTACGAGATAAGAACAACCCCATGACTAAGGAATTTACAAAATAGGAGACATCCTCCGCCGCCCAGCCTTAAACTTCCGTATGATTGTCTTCTCCCAATGAATGTAAAAAGCTGTTTAAACTAACCAATGCTATCTGCTTCTGTAACCGCGCTTGCAAAGAACCCTCCTCCCTTTGTTCTATAGACATATAAGCCCTGCACAGACAAACCTCATGGCCCACTGTTCCTGCGTGTTCAGTGAGCCCCACGCATGCTTGGATAATAAAACCCCTTGCCCTTTACATGAGAGAATGCTTCTTGGAGTCTTCCTTCACGTGGGGGGTGTCTCGACCCTAACATTTTGGAGGCCCCAGCGAGATCGGGGATTGCCCCTGTGTCGGAGGACCCCAACAGCTGCCTCTTGGGGTGAGTACGGCCGTTCCTATCTCTCACTCTTTGTTTTACTTGGATCCTGGTCTCTTGTGTCTTAGCGTGGTCGGTTTCAGGGAGTGTGAGCTTCTTGATCCACGTGGCTTGCACCTAAGGACGTGAGTCCTTAGGTGAATGCCATAAGCATCCTTTTTGAGCCACAGGCCACTTTCCTTGGGGGACGCCCCAGGGCACTCTTGGTCTAGCAGACTGGTTAGCGGTGGGGTCACCGATTTGGATTCTGTCTCAGAAGTTTTGTTTTGGTGTGCCACCATTCACCACCCGTTGGATTCAGTTTATTTCCTCCTCTGGGGAAGTTGTGTGTGCCGGCATTTGTCTATTGTCTTGGTCTTAGTGTTTGTTTGTTTGGCGCCACTAACCTCTTTTGTTCCACAGCACTCACCATGGACAATAAGGAGGGGGCCTTGGTGCCTCCTTGCCTGACAGCTAACCCTTGGGGGGCCAAGGCGGCAAAAAGCTGATCTTCAGCTGCCCCCCCAGATCAGCTACAAGGCAGGATGCAAGGCTACGAGACAGAGACAACTGAATTCCCACCTCCCAACCAAGATAAGCATGCTTGTAATTTGGTTTCTGGTTTGGCAATTTGCCCAAGGCTCGTCCAGGTATCTGTTCTGTGCTTGCGTCTGTTTTGTTTAAACCTGTGAGAGCTAGGCCACTGGATGCAGTGTTTTGCTGTCTGTCAGAGGTCGTCCTCTGAATCTGTTCTAAATTTGAGGTCGGGAGTGGTATGGTTATTGTTCCCGGGATTGTCTGTTTTTGTGTGTGTGTGCGTGCTCCCTTGTGTTGTGTCCATACCCACCCCCCTGCGCCTGCACTTCCAAGTCACTGTTACCAGAAATTCAACCTGCTGGCAGGAGACCATTTGTTAGTCTCAAAATTTTGTTTGCATTTCAGATTAAGTGGAGGGGACAGGACTTGCTTAGATAAATTGTAATTGTGGGTTACTGTGTTGTCCAAGTCATTGACATAATGGGTTCTGCTGGTAGTAAGTCAACTGTTTTAAAATGTATGCTTAACAATTTTGATAAGTTCAAAGTAGATTATAGAGTTAAGATAAAGAAGGGAGGCTCCAAAACTTCTGTGAGCTTGAATGGCCCACATTCAATGTGGGATGATTAGCTAAAGGGTTGCTCGGTCCCCAGGTAATCAATGGAGTATGAAATATTGTCACCGGAAAGCCTGAACACCCAGATTAGTTTCCATATATAAACTCCTGGTTGTACGCGGTGTGAGTGCTGCCCCAATGGCCAGCCTGGACGTCACCAGCCTGGCGCTGCCTACAAGCATCTAGGAAAGTTTTACAGGAGAAATCTAATTACAAATTTTGACTAATTGGCACTTATACTTTTGGTTTTCAGTTTAAACTGATGTGCATAAAACTTTTCTTGTGCACTACAAACTCCTGAGTGATGATTAATCAAAATTACTATCTAAAAGGAGAAATGTAAATGCCTGCTTTGTCAAAACATCGAGTAAGCTGAGTAAGCCACAGTGGGAAGCACAAACTGGGTGCCCTGGCTCAAAACACCTGGGACAAAAACCTTATCCTGAAGCGTGCTTTTCTCTTTCTCTGCATACAAAGAGGGTCTCTGCTCTTAAATCACAAATGGCTGCAGCACTTGCAGCTAGCAGGAAACTGGGTGTAATTGTAATAACCCAGGAATAAGGGGTCAAAATAAGTTTTGACAAAGATATATCAAAGGAAATTTATATAAATGATATTCTTACAGAGAAAATGCTAAGAAAGTAAAAGAAAGGTTTGAGTATGTGACAGAAGGTATGGAGATGACTGAGCTGGAAGCTACATAAAAGGAAAACATGAAAGTTGTCAGTATTTTTATGAAGGAATTTATTTTTTGTTTCTTCCAAATTCTTATAAGAGATCTCTGCTATTGACCTACAAATAATTCTGACTAGTCTATTTGTAATTACAAACTTCTAAAATTATAAAAGTTACTATAATTTAATTTGACCAATATATATGAGTGCACTCTGATTTTTTTTAATTTGTCTGTATGTTTTGTTTTTCTGTGTGCCCAACCTGTAAACAGCTGTTTTATTTGAGCTCAACAAATTTTCTTTTTGCATTTTTGGATTTTTGAAACGTTTGTCTGGTATGCTTCCACCAAAATTTGCCAGCTGGCCAAAATGATGTTAAAATTGGTTTTTTAAATGAAGTACATGTTCTGTTCATTGTTCATTGTTATATTATGATTTGAGAGTTTATTTGTTCAAAATAATGTGTTAAGTGATCTGGTTTTCATAAGTCATCAAAAATTGTTAGACAAAATATATTATTATGATATGTTTACAATGGTCATCATCAACAGGTTAAATCTTCTAAAACAGGACAATGAGGTTTTCTGATTTAATGATGCTCTGGTACAAAACTAAATTAAGAAACAAAAGTTTTCATATGGCTATGACAATTCAGTGTTGCTAATCTCATATCATATTAAGTGTATTCATACCTTCCAAATGTACAGATCTTCTAAAATATAAAACTGGGATTGTTTATACAGATAAACATTTTCTTTCTTTCAGATTCAGACACCTGCCTTTGCTCATGCTCCAGATATTTATGATAAGAGGTTCATACTGATATAAGGTCACAGTCAAATGATAATTTTAACAAAAACCTATGTGATGTATATGCTATATATGTGCCACAGTACTTAGAAATGCCTAGATATTAAACAGTCCAGATAATGTCATAAAATATCTTCTGTGATGTCTTATTGAAAGACAAGTTAGATAAAAACATCTTATGTACTAGATAGAAATAATTGACTAAAAGGCTAAAATCTGTATGCTGACTGTACAGTTTTTAGGGTTTGTGTTACAAGATGGGACACACGTGCTGTCAGTCTCACATATCCAGGCCCTTTGGGGCCTAAAAGGAGGCTGCAACTAGAAAGAACTTAAGGAAATTCCTGGGAAATGGTTGGATACTACTGACTTTGGGTTCCAAGTTTTGCAGCCATTGCAAAACCCCTATATGAGGCCATAAAGGGAGGAAACAACCCCTTCGCTCAAATGGAGTCCTGAGTACCAGACAGCCTTCGGAGTCCTAAAAGAAAGATTGGTGACAGCCCAACTGGATTTACAGGACACTCCCCTCCAGAACCCTGACCTGACCCTGTTTTCAGATGACAACATCATGGTAATCGATGGGGTTTGGAGGGTGGGAACAACGGTTGTCACCTCAGAGCCAACCATCCAGTCAGAGGCTCTGCCTCCTGGGACATTTTGTAATACAAGATTCACACAGCCACAGCAGCTTGGGAAAGACTCTATGGCAACACCACTTGGCTGTTAATTCTTTATTTCCAGACTATGGACCTTATGTGCTTCAGTGACCGAGAGGGGCACTAACTGAGCCCACAACAGCCCTGTCTCCTGGCCACACAATGACTAGGTGTCCAGAGACAAGGAACTATGCCATTTAAAGATGTTAAAGTGGATTTTACTAAAATTAAACCCACCAGTGGAAATGAGAGATACTTAGTAGTTTTGATTTGTACCTATTCAGGATGGGTGGAGGCCTTCCCACTAAGACTGAAACATCGAGAAAGATGATAAAAGCTTTGATGGAGCTGATCATTCTATGGTATGGGCTCCCCATAATGGCAGGTTCAGATAATGGACCTGCTTTTGTGGGTAAAATGGTCAAAGGCCTTTCAGCAGTGCTGGGGCTAAAATAAAAACTCCATACTATATATTGGCCACAAAGCTCAAGCCAAGTAAAAAGACAAAAGTGTACTTTAAAAACCACCGTAACAAAGTTATGCCAAGAGACTGGGGCTAACTGGGTTACTGTGCTCCCAGCGGCCCTCTTGCAGTTGCAGTGTACACTGTACTGAGGTGGACTAACTCCATTTGAGATAATGTTTGGAAGCCTCCCCCACTGATACCTGTTTTGAATAGCTTACAGGAGATGGGAACTCTGAACTTACACCAACAGATAAAGGTGCTGCACCAGATGCTTCAGAAACTTCAGCAGACTGTTATGGAGACATCTGATCCCCATGCCAGTCCACTCCTTCAAATCTGGGAGACCAAGTCCTGATTACAGCCTAAAAGAGGAGCCTCTCCAACCAAAGTGGGAGGGACCCCACGAGGTAACCCTAACCACGCCCACTGCTCTTAAACTTTCAGGTTGTGCTCTGTGGATTCATCACTCGAGAGTCAAAAAGTGGGCCCCTGAGGAGCCAGCACCACCACCGCCACCACCTGTGCCAGGGACCTGCTCACTGCATCATTCTCAAAGACTCCAGCAGAGGCTAACTGTGACTGGGCCCACATCATGACTCCTGTTACTGTCCTGTTTCCAGCTTTGCTGCTGTTTCTTCTGCTACCCCTGGGGAAAGCCAGTTTGCAGATAAGAACAATTGGCCCCGACAGATTTGGGGAACACCTCTGCAATTATACAGTTAAACGCCTGCAGGTTGACTCTATTAGACTTAAGCAGGCTGTGATGGCATCACAACGTATCCCCTGTGACCAGCAGACTGTTGTCTTTGTAATCCCCATGTGCTACTTTTGGAACCCCCACTGGTGATGGGACATAGGGCCCACAGACTTCTTCCCTGCGTGTGAAGTCCAGAAAAAGGCAATTAGCAAAGAAAGTTCAGACATAGACCTGGTAACTTTTGGGCTATATATGTGCCCAAAAGTAAAAGGGGGAAGCTGTGACAATGAAAGGGCAGCATACTGCCCACACTGGGTTTATGAAACCATAGGGCTCTGGGGGAGCCAATTTAGTGGGGCCCCAGTGTCACAAGACCCAGATCCTCTGACCCATTGGTGGGCCCAAAATGATAAATACATCCAAGTGTATAGAAAAAAGCGGAAAGCCTGCAAAACTGGGTACTCAGGCTGGTTTTGTTTACAGGTCAGGATTATCCTCAAGGATGTCTATGATCCAATCTGGGCAACAGGGCTTAATTGGGGAGTCCATATGAGGTTACAAAAGATAGGGAGATGGACAGATCTGGGGATCTTTATCCATATATCAAGGGTAAAGATGACGCCCCAAAAACCTGCTGCCCCTTTCCCTGCTCTTTTTGGTGAGTTACATTGCCCTGAGAGTTCCAAGCCAAAGGTGCTACCCAAGACCCTTTCAAAAGGTAATGTCTCAAACCTGGAAATTGTTCAAGCCAACACAGACAAGGTGAACATACAATCTGAGATTCAATGAGACTCACCTACTCCTCAAAATGTCAAACCCTGGTTTAGCCAAAAGCTGTTGGATGTGTATCAGGCCGAGTCCGCCCTTTTATGAAGCTATTGCTTCTGAGGTTGAGGTCTCACCCAATCCCATAATCTACACCCCAGAAAAGAAAGAGCCGCTGCCCTTACTCATGATAGAAAATGTTTATGGGCAGGGATTCTGTGTTGGAAAAGATCTTAAGCAGGTCGTCTGCAACAAGACCCTGCCACAAGACTCTACCTACCGGGCACCTCCAGGATCCTGGTTTTTCTGTCCAAATGGACTGTTTAAGTGTCTAGATCATAGGCAAAAGTTTACACAGACAGGCCCCTGCCTTTTAACAATGCTCGTCCCCCAAGTAACAGCTCTCCAAGGAGATCTTGGGCTCCAAAGTCTGCCTGCCAACCATCAGGCACAATATAAACAAGAGGAAATTTTGTCGGTGCTAGTCGGGGTGAGTATAGCTGAAGCTCTTGGAATGGGTGCAAGAGCAATAGCCCATTCAGAAACGGGCCTCCAGAGGCTTGACAGAATAACTCACAGCATAAAACAAAGTGTGGCAGGGGTATAAAATGTGGTTAAATAATTACATGACCAGCTAAACTCCCTGGCAGAAGTGGTCCTGCAAAACAAGAGAGGTCTTAACCTGCTCTTTATAAAACAAGGGGGACTCTGCACCGCTCTGGGAGAGGAATGTTGCTTCTATACAAATAATCCAGGGGTCATCATAAAAACCTTAGGCAAGTTAGAACGGGAGGCCAAAGAACAAAAAAAAACATATTACAATAATCAAGGGTGGTATGAGACACTGCTTAATTAGAACCCTGGACTGGCCTCCATTATTGTTGGGATCACAGGGCACTCCGATCTCTAAGATTAGAGATTTACAAAACAAAAAGTGGGGAATGTAAGAGGAATTTTCCCTTCTGGGAATGCACAATCCATGCTGTCCTCCTCCTCCCAATGTTAGGGGAATTAAGCTGTTACAGTTTAAAGTTGCCTAAATTAGATAAGAATGAGAACAGAGCTGACCAGGGATCTGGGTTACGAGATAAGAACAACCCCATGACTAAGGAATTTACAAAATAGGAGACATCCTCCACCACCCAGCCTTAAACTTCCGTATGATTGTCTTCTCCCAATGAATGTAAAAAGCTGTTTAAACTAACCAATGCTATCTGCTTCTGTAACCACGCTTGCAAAGACCCCTCCTCCCTTTGTTCTATAGACATATAAGCCCTGCACAGACAAACCTCGTGACCCACTGTTCCTGCGTGTTCAGTGAGCCCCACGCATGCTTGGATAATAAAACCCCTTGCCCTTTACATGAGAGAACGCTTCTTGGAGTCTTCCTTCACGTGGGGGGTGTCTTGACCCTAACAGGTCAATCCACTTTCTGGGTCCCCTCCATCTCTCTTAGGCAGAAGCTATCTTTCCTTCAATAAATATTTCTTACTCTTAACATCAGTTGTTCTTAGAATTCATTCTTTGAATTTGGGTGGACACAAACTTGGTGTATTGGACATCTAGCAGGTTGGGAGTTACATTTCCCTTATATTATTGGGAGTTTCTTATCCCCATATCAAGGGGATGTGTGTGTATCTAGTGCAGTAATATAGTAACCCTAGAGTGAGAATACATACCACATGCTGTTAGGGTTGAGATGCCCGCTGCGTGAAAGACTCCAAGAAGCTTTCTCTCATGCAATGGGCAAGGGGTTTTATTATCCAAGCATGCGTGGGGCTCACTGAACACACAGGAACAGTGGGCCACGAGGTTTGTCTGTGTAGGGCTTATATGTCTATAGGACAAAGGGAGGAGGGGGTCTTTGCAAGCACGGTTACAGAAGCAGATAGCATTGGTTAGTTTGAACAGCTTTTTACATTTATTGGGAGAAGACACTCATACAGGAGTTTTTAGGCTGGCCGACAGAGCAGGGGAGGATGTTTTCTAATTTGGACAGCAGATGGTCTGGAACAGCACATTCTGCAAATTCCTTAGCCATGGGATAGCCATTATCTTGCAATCTAGTCCCCCAATCGGTGGTCAGCTCTGTTCCGGGATTTATCTAACTTAGCAACTTTAGATTGTAACAGCTCTATTCCCGGAGCACCTGAAAGGGGGGGGAGGGACAGTACAATCCTTGTGTTCTCAGAATGGCAAAATTTCCCTTACATTCCCCCCTTTTTGTTTTTGTGAATCTCTAACCTTAGAGATCAGGATGTTCAGTTTCGTGATTATCTAGAATTGCATATTGTTGTCGGATGAGCATCAGTTTTACGTTGCCAATCTGGTTTTGCAGTAAGTTTACTATCCTATTTAATATGCAAGGCCCTATGGTTATTATTAAGATTAACACAATTAGGGGTCCTGCTAGAGCTGACATTAAGGTGGTGAACCAGGGAGACTGGCTAAACCAGGACTCAAATAAGCCTTGTTGGGCTTCTCATTCTTTTTGTCTTTCTTGGAGGTGTTCTCTTAATTTGGTCATAGATTCCTTAACTACTCCTGGGTGATCCGAATAGAAACAGCATTCTCCCTTTAAGGCGGCACATAGGCTTCCTTCCTTTATGAACAATAGATCTAATCCTCGCCTATTTTGTAACACCACTTCTGACAGAGAGGTTAGGGAGGTCTGGAGGGCTGTTATAGACATTTCTATCTCTTTTAAATCTTGGTCAATAGCGGCCTGCATCATGTTTATTTGATGAGATCCCTGTATCAATGCCGCTGTCCCTGTCCCCACTCCAGTGGCGATTCCCAATCCCGCAAGAACAGCCAAAGTTAGGGATATAGGTTCTCATTGATACCTGGTTTTGTGTTTTATCATATTCTCAAATGATTTACTTTGATGGTACATTATCCGAGGAAATATTTTTATCATAACACAGAAATGGCCCAAATTGTTAAACACCTTAGTGGAGACACAAGGGGTGATCCCAGTATTACATGCCCAGTGGGTCCCTTGAGGAGGAATTAAGTATGCCGTTAAGGCGGGGATGTTATGGACATGTAAACATAAAGTCTGTCTGATGTCGTTCGGGGGCTCCCTATACACACTCCTTTACCAGTAACCTCAGGGAGAGTAAGTTTATGGTTACTATTCCAGTCACAAGTGGCACTAGTAGTGACGTTGTAAGTATCATTGATTGCTATACCTTTATAGTAAGGTGGGGAGGCTGATAGGCAAAGCCAGCAAGATAGAGTCAGATCACTCTGGGTATAATTTAGGATAGAATAGGCCCCCAGAATTAAGTTGTATAATCTGGTTACAATGGGTATGGGTGTTTTAGTGGTTCTGGAGAGTGAGGAAGGGGCTTTTGTCAATTGAGGCACAGTATTGGGTAGCTCCCGTCTCTGTGGGGGTATACTGGCTTTGGGCGGTCTTAAGACAGGATTTGGGCCTATGGCCACAGGCGGCTTTTCTGGAGGAGCCTTTTTTATAAAGAAAAGGCCACCCCTATCTGTACTTGGTTCATAATATCTAAGTCCCCAGGTACGTCCTGTCAGCCAGCCAGTTTCATCAGGGTTGGTAACAGTTATATTTAAGTACTCACAATTTTGTTTAGTATGATACCAGTAATCAAATGGCTGGCAATTGTTTGGCCCCCATTGTACTCTAAGATGTCTATCGGGATGAGCGGGTGTCCATGCAGTTGCTATTGTCTCACAACCCCAGTAGGCACAGTAGTAATGTCCTGGGAAATTACAATATGTTCTACCTTCTATAGTGGCAGGACAAAGATAGACTGGTATTTTGTTAAGGCATGGTTGAATAGGTGCAAGGTCACAAGAATAGACTTCAAATGTTGGATTTCCTGACCCTATCCAAGTCTTGATTTCTCTTTGATCACTCCAACGAGTGATCGACCATTTCCAAGGTCAGTGTGGGTTGTTTGTTCCCTGAGAGAGTGGGGTCCCCATTATCCCCACCCATAGCCATACAACGAACCCATAACTTGAGGGGATTGTCAGTCTTTTCCAATCTCCATTAAGACACTGGCGGTGGAGGTGCTGGCTTGAGGTGAGATGCATGAACCCAAGACGCGATGCCATCAACCTTAACAGCTGTGGGGGTAGTCAGGAGTACCTGGTAGGGTCCTTTCCAGCGAGGTTCTAGGGTTTGTACCTGGTGGTGACGGACGTAGACGAAATCTCCTATGTTGTACCGGTGAGGAATGGGTTCATTGCCTGGCTGGTAGGCTGAAGAGAGTTGACACCACAGGATTCTCTGAATCTGGTCCAGAGCCTGAAGTCTATCAATCAAGAAAGTATGGGGTAAATGGGCGCCCTTGGGTAGGGGGCTGAGGTCTCAGATGGGGGGAGGAGTTTCATATAGAACCTGAAAAGGAGTCAAATTGGGTGGCTGGGAAGAAGGGGTGTTTCTAGCTCTAAACAAAGCATAGGGTAGAAGCATGGTCCAATCTTTAGAGCCAGTCTCTTTGACTAATTTTGTCAAGGTCTCCTTTATTGTTCTATTCATTTTCTCTACCTGTCCTGAACTCTGGGGTCTATAAGCACAATGAAGTTTCCAATCAATCCCCAATATCTTGGCCAATCCCTGACTTACTTGAGCCACGAATGCTGGTCCATTGTCAGACCCGATTACCTTTGGCAGGCCGAAATGAGGAAAGATCTCTTCCATCAACTTTTTTATTACCATTGGTGCAGTTTCCCTTTTGGTAGGGAATGCCTCTGTCCATCCTGAAAAAGTGTCTATAAAGACTAACAAGTATTTAAGCCCATATTTGGCTGGTTTTATTTCAGTAAAATCCACTTCTCAAAACTGTCCCGGTCGGGTTCCTCACAATCTCTTTCCTTCTGAGGATTTGGAGGGGAAGGCATTGACAATCTGGCAAGTTTGGCAGTTCTTGGTACCTTGTTCTGCCAGTGTTTTAATTTGGGCGCTGACAATTGACTATCTGTTGATGAATTTCTGGCCAATAAGCACAACTTTTTTGTCCCCAGATGGGTTAACTTATGAGCTTGTTGGAAGTAGGCTAAAAGTTCTGTTTTTCCCATCTTGGGAGTTTGAAGAGGCTTGTTTGAATATATCTCAGGTGAAGTATCGACTTCTAGGAGCAAAGTGGTAGGGGTGCCTAAAGCCGCTTGTTTTGCAGTTTTATCTGCATGATTGTTTCCCCGTATTATAGGACTGGTACCTTTTTGGTGGCTATTGCAGTGTACTATGGCCAATTTTTGTGGCAGCATAATAGCTGTCAAGAGTCTGAGAATTTCTGCTTTGTTTTTTATCTCCTTTCCCGCAGAGGTTAAGAGTCCTCTCTGCTGGTAAATAGCCCCATGAACATATGCCATAGCAAAAGCGTAGAGGCTATCAGTATAAATGGTTGCCCTTTTTCCCTGTGCCAACTCTAAGGCCTTTGTGAGGGCAACTAATTCCGCTCTCTGTGCAGATGTACCTTCTCTTAGTCCTGACGACCAGATAACTAAAGTCCCATCTGTAACCGTGGCCCCTGCGTGTCTCTTACCTTCTAGTAAGAAACTGCTACCATCAGTGAACCAGGTTACTTCTGCATCTGGGAGTGGCTGGTCTGTTAGGTCTCGGCGAATTTTAATTTCTTCTGCCAGGATTTCTTGACAGGTATGTAGGATTGGCTCTGACATCTCTTCAGGCAGCAGAGTGGCTGGGTTGAGGGTGGTTGGAGGTCTGAATGTTATTCGGTCCTTATTTAGCAGGAGGCTTTGGTAGTGAGTGATTCTGGCATTAGAGAGCCATCTATCTGGAGGCTGAGGAATAACACTCTCCAGCGTGTGTGGGGCTATTATAGTCAATTTTTGTCCCAAAGTCAGTTTATCTGCATCCTTAGTCAGGATGGCTGCCGCTGCAATAGCCTTTAAACAATGGGGCCATCCATTAGCCACAGGATCTAATCTCTTTGATAAATAGGCCACAGGTCGCTTCCATGGGCCGAAGGCCTGAGTTAGCACTCCTCGAGCTATCCCCTGTTTTTTTTCAATATAGAGAGTAAAGGGTTTTTCTACATTGGGGAGAGCCAATGCAGGGGCAGACAAAAGGGCCTTTTTGATATCATCAAAGGCTCGTTGTTGGTCAGTGCCCCAGGTGAAGGAGACATCTCCCTTTAGGAGGGGATAGAGGGGAGCAGCCAGGGAGGCGAAACCTGGAATCCACAGGCGGCAAAACCCCGCAGTTCCCAGAAATTCCCACAATTGTTTTTTACTCATGGGTGGGTGAATTTGAGTGACTGTCTTTTTTCTAGCTTCTGTGAGCCATCGTTTCCCATTTTTGAGGGTGTATCCTAAAAAGATAACCTCCCTTTGGCAAATTTGAGCCTTTTTAGCAGAGGCTCGGTATCCCAATTTGGCTAACTCCTGTAATAGTTCCCGAGTCCCATACATACAGTGTTTCTGAATCGGCGGCCAGCAGAAGATCATCCACATATTGGAGCAAGGTCACAGCAGGGTGTTGGACTCGGAAGTTAGCCAGGTCCTTATGGAGAGCTTCATCGAAGATGGTAGGGGAGTTCTTAAATCCCTGAGGGAGGCGTGTCCAAGTCAACTGTCCTGACACCCCTGTGTCAGGGTCTGTCCATTCAAAGGCAAACAGAGGCTGACTGTCTTTATGTAGAGATAGACAAAAGCAAGCATCCTTTAGGTCTAGTACAGTATACCAAGTCTTTTTGGGTCCCAGGGTGCTAAGCAAATTGTATGGATTAGGCACTCTAGGATGTATATCTTCTACTCTGTTATTTACCTCTCTTAGGTCTTGCACTGGTCTGTAATCTCCTGTTCCTGGTTTTTTGACCGGTAACAAGGGCATAGTACAAGCCAAATGACACGGTACTAATACCCCCAGTTTGAGAAACTTTTGTATGTGTCTCTTTATCCCCTGATGGGCCTCCTTGTTTATATAATATTGTTTGATACGGACCGGTGAGGCAGAGGCCTTTAAAGAGATTACCATAGGGGGTTGTAATGTGGCCAGTCCCAATCCAGCTGTTTCAGCCCATGAGTCAGGGAGTTCCATTATCCATTTTTGGGGTATGGCCAAAACCGTGGGCTGGCTATAAAGTTGGTATTCATCATCAGTTGCTAAAGTGAGCATAGTCACCATAGGTTGGCTCAAAAGGGGGTTGAGAAAAGTCACTTGGGGTCCCTGGGGCTCAAAAGTTATTTTGGCTCTTAATTTAGTTAAGAGATCTCTTCCCATGAGGGGAGCTGGGCATTCTGGTATTACCAAGAAAGAATGTTGGACTTTTCCTTTACCTAAGTCCATAGTTCTTTTGGTAGTCCATGCTCTGAATTTGCTCCCATTAGCCCCTTGAACCAGGGTCCTCTTAGAGGAGAGAGGTCTCAATGGGGCTTGGAAAGCAGAAAAGACAGCTCCTGTATCTACTTCAAAATCAATTGGGGTCCCCTCCACATTGAAAGTTACCCTGAGCTCGGGGAGGGGGTCCGAGCCCCATCCCCTCTAGTCCTCTTCTTCTAAGGCCAGTACATTAGGCTGTTGGCGTTGTTGAGCCTCCAAAGCCTGTTTTTGTTTTCTTTCCCTTTCCTTTTTCCTTTTAAGCTTGAGACATTTCTTCATGAGGTGTCCTTGTTCATTGCAATATGCACATTGGTTGGGGTCAAGAGGAGGGTGGCGTGGCTTACCCTCATCTATTTCTCCCTGAATGCCCTTTATGACTGTGGCCAAGATTTTTGTCAATTCTTTATTTCTCTATCTCTGATTAGTTCTTTTTCTTCCCTCTCCTTTTCCTTTCTCTGTTCCCTTTCCTCTTCTGTTTCCCTCTTATAATATACCTTATCAGCCTCCTTTACTAAATCCCTTAAGGTTAAATCCTGCAATCCATCTAGTTGTTGGAGCTTATGTCTAATATCTGAGGCTGATTGTCCTATAAAGGCCATGGCAACAGATGCCCATTGTCCCTTGTCTTGAGGGTCAAAGGGAGTGTATCTACAGTATGCCTCCATTAGCCTTTCTAAAAATATCAAGGGTGACTCGGTAGGCCCTTGAAGAATCTCTCTCACCTTAGCCAAATTTGTAGGCCACCTAGCGGCCACTCGGAGACCTGGCACTAGAGTCTGGTGATAGATGGACAGATGCTCCCTACCTGCTGGAGTATTGGGGTCCCAATCAGGGCGGCGCAACGGGAAGAAGTCATCAATGATATTTGGGAGCTGGGTAGGTCTCCCATCCTGTCCTGGCATGAGTTTTCTGGCCTTTATGATGATTCGATCCTTCTCTTCGGTGGTGAACAAGGTCCCCAGCAACTGTTGACAATCGTCCCAGGTAGACTGGTGAGAGAACATGAGAGACTCCACCAACCCGGTTAACCTAGAAGGGTCCTCAGAGAAAGGAGGGTTATTATTTTTCCAATTATATAAGTCTGAGGAGGAAAAGGGCCAGTATTGGAGTGCTGGCATTTCCCCCCTGTGTCCATCTTCTAGCATGGGTCCATGCGGTCTGAGGGGGAGTGTGATTGCCACTCCACCTTGAGGGCCTAGGGCCCGCCGGCTTCAGGTTCCCTGGGCTGGCCCTTGGCTCATAGCTTCAATCAGAGGGCCCTGCAGATTTAATTCAGGGGAAGAGGGTGAAGAAGATGAGATAGGAGAAGAGGGTGGAGGGGAAGTAGCAGCCGCCTCAACTGGAGCAGAGGGTAAAGGGGGATAAGGAGGAGGCGGTGTTCCAGAGTCCAATAGGATTAGGTCAGCCTGTGATTCGGGTAAAACCTGAGAAGGGAGAGGAGGATAAAGGTTAGGGATCGTAGGTTGAGCTTTTGCAGGTAAGAGAGTGACAGATTCAGGTAGAGTTGGAGGTAGAAAATTCCTTACCCACTTTGGGGGGTTCTCACACAAGTCTTGCCATACCACGATGTAAGGTTGTTGGTCAGGATATCCCTGTTTTCCAGGATGGAAGACTATAGTCTTAACAGCCTGGATAAGGGGAAGGTGGAAAGTTCCCTCTGGCGGCCATCCTACTTGAAAGGTGGGCCATTCCGACGAGCAGAAATTCTGCCATTTACCTTTTTTAACAACCAAAGAAAGATTATGAGCCCTCTCTTTCACTTCTGACCAATGATCCAGAGTGAAAGAGAGGGGGCTGGATTCCATTTGTCCCATGGTGGGTGCTGTGGAACAAAAGAGGTTAGTGGTGCCAAAAGAAAAGCAAAGACAGACAAACACTAAAACCAAGATAATAGACAAATGCCAGTGTACACGACTTCCCCAGAAGAGGAAGTAAACTGAATCTGAAGGGCGACGAATGGTGACAAAAATATAACCGGTGACCCCACTGCAAAATGGCCCTATGGACCGATAATCTCCGAGGCATCCCCTGGGGAAGTGACTTGTGACTTAAGAGCCCAGAGGCAAGTCACCAAGGAGCTCATGCCCCTTGATGCACGGGCAAGCCACTTGGATCGAGGAGCTTATGCACCTTGATACCAGTCACAACCAAAAACTAGGTGATTGCAAAATGAAAGTAAGGCGAAGAGGGACAGAGAAAGAGAGATAGGAACGGCCATACTCACCCCGAGAGTTGGCTGTTGGGGTCTTCCTGACGCAGGGGCAATCCCCTATCTCGCTGGGGCCTCCAAAATGTTAGGGTTGAGACGCCCGCCGCGTGAAAGAAGACTCCAAGAAGCTTTCTCTCATGCAATGGGCAAGGGGTTTTATTATCCAAGCATAGGTGGGGCTCACTGAATGCACAGGAACAGTGGGCCACGAGGTTTGTCTGTGTAGGGCTCATATGTCTATAGGACAAAGGGAGGAGGGGTCTTTGCAAGCGTGGTTACAGAAGCAGATAGCATTGGTTAGTTTAAACAGCTTTTTACATTTATTGGGAGAAGACACTCATAGGGGAGTTTTTAGGCTGGCTGAGGGAGCAGGGGAGGATGTTTTCTAATTTGGACAGCAGATGGTCCGGAACAGCACATTCTGCAAATTCCTTAGCCATGGGATAGCCATTATCTTGCAATCTAGTCCCCCAATCGGTGGTCAGCTCTGTTCAGGGATTTATCTAATTTAGCAACTTTAGATTGTAACAGCTCTATTCCCGGAGCACCTGAAAGGGGGGGGAGGGACAGTACAATCCTTGTGCTCTCAGAATGGCAAAATTTCCCTTACAATGCTAGATATTATACTAGAATATATATAATATAAATATTTTATTTATATATATATATATATATATATATATATATAAATAGTTTTCTTTAAGTGTTTGCCCCTTGTCTTCTTTGCATTCTTTTGGAGGTGGGTGAGGGGAGGCTACCTTTTTCTGGAGCACCTGGGTCCCTTTTTGCTCTATCAACTCTCAGGTCTTTTGATGTAAGTTTCTTTTAGTTGTTCCCAAAGGAATTTTTCCAGTAAAGTTTTAAATCTCTAAGTCAGGATTAGCCAGAAAGCCTAATGTGGCCCTTATTTTATTCTTTCCCTTCCCGCAGACCCCTTTTCCCTACCTCAAAGCTTTTAGACCAACTTTTAAAAAATGTTCCTATGAAATCTGCTGCCAGGAAGACAGTCTGAAAAAAATCTGAAAAATAAAAAAAGAAGATAGACTGTTCATTACCATTAGCACCAAGAAAGCAATACAATCTCCTATAGATTCCTATTGAAGCCCTAAAGCATTATTTAAATATATATATGATTATATATATATAGCATTATTATATATATATATATATATATATATATATATATGCATGACTTTTTCTATTATTACTAGTTCCTATCTATATGTGTAAATCAACATTGCTTTTTCTCCCATAAATCTAATTATTGTCAGTTAATTTGCAGGCCCTGATCTCTGGACCAAAATTGAGAGAGGAGAATTTTTGCCTCCAAACATATTCTTGCATGTGTGATTTAGTTTTGTTTTCTGTGTATTTTCTTTTGAATCTGTAACATTTTCCTTACATTAGTTCAAGACAAATTGATATACTATGCTGTGCTCTTTGAGTTGGGAAAGAAAAATTAAAGATGTGTAGAAAGGAGACAAGTAAAATCATAACTACAGCTTTGGGACACAAGCCCAGTTTAATTTTTTTTCTTTCTTTTCTCACAAAATACAATAAGCCTGAGAAATTCCCTTTCACCTACAAATAGATTATCCCATTTCCTTTTACCTGCCAATTTGTTAAACCTTTCCCTTTTTTACATGCAAATAGGGCTCTTTCATCAGTGAATAAAGCATCTCTTTTCACCTGTAAAATATACCTTTCCCTAGGAATGGGCCATTGTCTTTCTGTGAGTCAGGCATCCTTTTTCCAAGACCCAAAATGGATCTTCCTGTAGATTGACAAATTCCAGATTTCCACCAGCAAAAACACATTAATATTCCCAGATTCAAACTGTAGCATGGCTCTCTGTCTTGAGGGTCTGCACTCTTTTTCTGTGTGTGCTTTTCAATTTCTGCCTAATAAACTCCTCTATGCCTCTTACTGAAACATCCTGAAAATTCTTTTTTCATGATGAGAGTCAGCAAACCTGCAGTTTAATTCCACAGGTAGGGTGGGGATTATCCTTTTTAAACCTCCTAGGACCCTGTCTTGTTGTTTTGTACCTTCAACTTTCACATATTAAATCTTAATCACTAACATGACAGTATTAGAGGTGTTTGGGAAGTGATTAAACCATGAGGACACAAACCTTAGGGCCTTAGGGCCATTCTAAGTGATGGGTTCAAGTGCATATGAAAGCTGCTTGGCCATCATGGTGGCATTCCAACATGGCGACAAGGCCAAAACAACAATTTGTCCTTCTTCCCAGCTCAAGATAAACTTCCCCTCTCCACTTCATGTGTACCCCAAATATCCACAAATCCCCTTCACTAAGGTCACCTTGCCTGCCTCTCCAAACTCCACCCCCAGCCAAGCCCAATAAATTCTTTGTCCCACAGCCTCCTGCTCTGAGGGTTTCTTGTACTCTACTTCAGCCCTCCTGTGCTGGCATTAAAGGCTTTTCTTAGTCTCCTTTCTTTGTCTCTACTCATGCCAGACTTAACACTAAGGATATAAATGTCCTTATTAGAAATATCCAAGAGCTCTATCTTGTCCTTTTACTAGGTGAGACCACTGTGAGAAGGTGCCATCTGTGAAACAAAAAATAAGCCCTCACCAGATAACAAATCTGCCAGCATGATAACCTTGGGCCTTCCAGCCTCCAGACTGCAGAGAAATTAACTTCTGTTGTCTATAACTGATCCTGTCCATGGTGATTATTTCATTTATTTATTTATTTATTTATTTATTTATTTTTAACTTATTTACATGGGTACCGGGAACCAAACTCAGGACCTCTTGCTTGCCAGTCAGGCACTTATGCCACTGAGCTATATCACCGGCCCTTGGTATTTTTTAAAAACAACCTGAATGGATTAAAATAAACTGGCTTTATTTGAGGTAATGAACTTTAAAGAGGTACATGTTACTCTATTTAAAAAAAATAGGATGATCAACTTTAAAAATTTAGGTATGAGATTAAAATAATTACATGACTTTTAAAACAGCATAGGAAATTGGGATATATATATAATTTAATGTAAATTGTTTGATTTTGGTTTTCTGTTTTGTTTTGTTCTGTTTTTAGTGCCAGGGTTTGAACCCAGGGCATAACACTGGTCTACATCCCCATCCTTTTTGTTTGTTTGTTTGTTTTGTTTTTAGAAAGAGGGTCAGGGGCTGGTGAGACAGCTCAGTGGCATAAGTGCCTGCCCACCAAGCACAAGGTCCTGAGTTTGACTCCAGGAACCCACATAAAGGAAAAATAGGGGCAGTGATATAGTTCAGTGGCACAAGCTCTTACTGGCAAGGGCAAGGTCCTGAGTTCGACTCCTGGTACCCACATAAAAAGAAAAAAAAAAAGAAAAAGGGCCACACTAAGTAACTTAGGCTGATTCCTACTTGTGATCTCACTGCCTTGGGTACTCTGTATGCTATCAGGGTATTTGGGGTGCTGGGGACTCCCCCTAGAGATTGTTTCTAGGTTCTTGCTGTCCAGAATTTGTCAAGACAACACAAAAGATAGCAAGGTTTTATGTTTATTGAAGGTAGGAAAACAAATATGCTCAGCAGAGTGTGGGCCAAGTAGAAGTAGGAAAAGAAGTATGTTCCACAGAGTAAGAGTGGGCCACCGGGAAACAGAAAACACAGTGGCCAAGAGCTTAATGGCAGCTGTCTTTTTGTAACTCCTATTTATTAGACTGACTTCAGGGATAGGTCATCCTATCAAAAACCTGCTTGCGAGAAGAGTTGAAGATAACACTTTTGGATTGGCTCCAGTTGCAGGGCTTGAGCATGTCTCCTGGATCTCTGTGATTTACAGGTCACACCCTCTTCCCAGCCAGCTGGCTATGCTCGAATCTCCTGCCTCAAGAATGCTGGAATTTGTAGGTATTCACCACCAAGCCTGGTTAATATAAATGCTTTGTGAAATATTTTAATCACAATTCCAGTTTCAGTTGTGAAAAGACTTAGTTATTATAAATCTTCTATAAATTAAAACATAATCACCATAATGATTCCAAGAAAAAAAATGAAATATTTTAAAAGCTAACCTAGAATAGCAACAATAGCTTGACTACATATCCAAAACTTGAAACTAAGATGCCCACTAATTAAACACAAACCACTGGCTCAGGAGATTTTCACAAATAGAGTTTGTAGTTAAAAGCTAAATGTAAGACAGCATATGAGGAAAAAACACCTCATGAGAATTAGCAGGCAAAACAGTTAATTTTACCTTTTATCTGAAAGTTATCTTTGAACATTTTCTTAAGAGACCTTTAAAAAATATTTACAAACTGTTACTAAAGTGAATGGGATAGGAAAGATAAGCAATTCCAAGAGGGAAAGAGAGACATTTACAAACCCAAGGAATCTGTGTCACATAATTACATAAAATGTCAGACTAAGGAGAGGTCAGTGGAACAAAGAAGGCAAAAAGATAGAAGGGAGGGTAAAGAGATTTTTTGTTCAGCACCTTTCTAAAGAGAAAACAAAAGGAAGCTATAGATTTAGACTATAAATTAGAAAAAAGCATATCAAAAGATCTGATAAAAAGACAATAGTATATCTATCAATGACAACAAAGGCTGCCTCTGAAAGTTCTAATGACAATACAGTGAATAGGAGAGTGACAGGGTAGATTTGTCTTTACAGATAGAGGATATAAGTAAAGCACAGAGAAAATCCTTGAAGATGAACATAAACAGAGGGTAGTCACATTTGTTTTATCATTAAATTTCCTTTAGATTACATCAACTACCAACTACTCACTATATCCACCACTTTCCCATGCCTTTGAGTAAAATGAACATTTTACTTTCCCTGGCATCAATCTATCTTCTTCATACTTCTCCTTTCTTTTTCTTTTCCATTTATTTCTTAAAGAAATTCAATGCCAGTCAATGTTGTGTTTTAACGCAATAAACTTTCAATTTTATGCATGACAGTTCTGGAAAAGAAAAACAAAATATAAGCTGAAGTACAATATATTAACAGGAATAGTCCACATTTTGACAGTGCAAAAACAAACACAAACATACCATTCTGATTGGATCTTTTCTTTCACTTTCCCTTTTTTTTTTATTTTTTGTTTTGTTTTGTTTTTTTGAAACAGGGTCTTGCTAAGCTGCTCAGTTGTCCAGGCTGGGTTCAAACATGAAATTGTCCTACCTCAGCCTGCCGGACTGCTGAAGTCACAGGCATGGACTGCTATACCAATCTTCCAATTATATCTTTGTAAGGATGAGTTAAGACTATTTTTCTCCATGCTAGCAATAAAACTCAGCTGAAACAAGTGGGCTTGACTGTTGGTTATATTATTTATGCTGGTCTCTCTTGTATAATGTTTAAAAGGACATTTGGTAACATTTGCTTGTCTCTTACATTTAGACTCATAAAAAAATGAAAAATTTTAGTGAAGCATGATTAAAGGATCAGATTACCAAAAAGAAGAACAGTATCAGGAAATTGTCATTTTATATACAAAAAAAGATACAATATTCAAAAATCCATGTATCTCACTATTTGAAAGTTTTTCATTTTTCAAAATATAGATTTCATATTACAATAATAATATTAACAAAATTAGTGCCAAGGAAAATATCCAGATATCCTGACAATGGTCAGTTCATTACAGAACATAGATAGAAAAAATTGAAGTCAAATATTTGTCATGGTCACCTTATAAGCCACATTTTAAAATTATGTATTTAAAACAATTAAACACCAATATAACTTATATTACTATTTTTATGATAGTGATATGTTTTAGGAGATGGTTTTTCAACTATGGCATCTTGGCATATGAATATCTTAAATTGAAGGAATTTCAGAAAAAACTTAAAGCTAGAAGGTCTCTTGAACCTTTTTCCTTCCCTTCTACCTTGAAAGGCTATAAAATCCTCAGGTGAGATGTGTTCTCTCTATTACTGAAGGAAAGAACAAAGGGTTATAGGGAAGACTCTGAAAAAATAGGCTAATTTTCCCCAAGGTTATTACCCTTACATCGTATCTTGTCCTCATACTCTCTTTCTTCTTGGCTGTTAATACTTCATTAAAACTACTATTAAAAAACACTCATGTTTAACTGCTTCTTCTAAGACTTTATTTCCTTATGAAAGTTTTCATGTCACTTAAAAAAATTAAAATTCCATGCTTTTCATTTATTTATTTGTCTTTTATTCTAGAGATCTTACCATAAACCTAAGATAGAAGAGAGATAACCTTTCTTTTTCTTTTTTTTATAGCTCATAAGCCTTTTATTTTATTTTATTTCATTTTAGTTTTTTGCCTAATAATAGTACATGTTTGTAGAACATATGATTGCATTCACTGTAGGGAATTTGTTCATGTGCATAACACATTTCAACTCTTTTTTCCCTTCTCTCCACCCCCTCTTTTATTTTTCCAGCATCAGATTCATTTATTTGTCTTATAAGATCTTATACAATTAATTATAGTATAAACAGATTGAAAACAATGCTGATAGACCAAAGAACATGTAATACATGTAAGAAAATTTTATTAAACAAGGTATATTTTTAGATGTGTTGTCTGTGCTGGATTATAATACCTTTCTGTTATTCTTTTTTATTATCTGTCATATATATATATATATATATATATATATATTTCATATAAGGGAAACCATGTAATATTTAAGCTTTTATGTCGGGCCGGTGAGATGGCTCAGCGGCATAAGCGCCTGCTTTGCAAGCGCAAGGGCCCGAGTTCGACTCCCGGATCCCACATACGAAAAAGGGGCCGGTGATATCGCTCAGTGGCACGGGTGCCTGTTGGCGCACGAGGTCCTAAGGTCGACCCCCCGGTACCCACAAAAAAAAAAAAAAAAAAAGCTTTTATGTCTTAGTTACTTCACTTAAAATGACGATCTCAAGGTGCATTCATTTTCCTACCAATGACTCAAGGATATCCTTTATGGCAGAATCCATTGTGTAAAAATACACTTTCTTAATCCATTCATCTGTTGATGGACATATAGTTATGAATTGTGCTGCTATTAACTTGGGTATGCATATATCATTGTGGTATGATGTCTTTAATTCTTTTGGGAAGCTACCAAGAAGGGGAATAACTGAGTCAAATGGAATTTCTATTTTAATTTTTTGTAGAATCTCCATACTGATTTGCACAGCAGTTTTATCAGTTTACAGTCCTGCCAACAATGGAGAAAGATTCCATTCTCTCTACAGCATCACCAGCATTTGTTATTTGCTGATTTCTTGATAGCAGCCATTCTTTCTGGGGTGAGATGGACTCTCAGGTTTTTTTTTTTTTTTGGTACTGGGAATTGAACTCAGGACCTTGCACTTACAAGGCAGGCGCTTGGACCACTGAGCTATATCCCTGGCCTCAGTGTTGTTTTAATTTGCAAGAAATAGCCTTTCTTTTTCCTCCTCTACAACATTAAAGAACAACATATCACAAGTTCACTTTACTCTAGAAATAAAGAGTCGTTGGGCTGGGGATGTAGCTCAGCGGCACTGTGCCTGCCTGATAAGCGCAAGGTCATGAGTTCAATTCCTGGTACCAAAAAAAAAAGTCATGAATTTAGTTGCCCACCTTGCTACACATGCATTCTCCAGGAAGCCCTATTTATCATACTATATTGTACACTTACACAGAATGTACAGTTAGCCAATACAAAATAAGCTCTATAAAAAATGTCACAATAAAATCTGATGATTGACATTTGTACAAATATAGAAAGACATTTACTCATTAATGTGAGCAAATATTCAAGGGTCATTGGGAAGGGATCAGAAAAATAATATGAAGATAAAATGAAATATGAAACAGATGACATGAAGAGATACACAGAAACATCATTATATGGTATTTACACAAAACGGAGTACTCTGCCATAAAGGATAAACTTGAGTCATCTGTAGGAAAATGGATGCTAGTTGAGACTATAATGTTATTTGAAATAAATCAGACACACAAGTTTAAATATTGCATGGTTTCTCTTATATGAGAAATCCAAAATATAAATAAAGAGCAAAATTAAAGATAGATAATAGGAAGTAGGGAGATAGATCTTTCTCAAAGGGGAAGGGGCTCAAGATAGAAGCGGAGGAAGAGGAGGATAGAAGGGAAAGGGGATGAAAAAGGAATTAGGGTGTGTTATGTGCATATACTAAGTCCCCATCAGAAATGTTATCATATTATGCACTGCAAGCACTTAATAGTAAGAAATTGAAAAATTTTTAAAAATCATGAAAAATTTTGAATCACTATACCCAAAGAAATCTAAGATATTATATTCATAAAGCAAGAAAATGAGTAATTGAAAAAGGCAAATGAAAAATTTGAACATTTCTTGTCCAAATTTTCTAACATAGGGAAAAGGTAATGGCTCAGTAATAAAACACTGGCCTAATGTATCTGAAGCCTTGGGTTTCAGCCCGAGTACCACAAAAAATAAATAAGTAAATAAATAAGTAAAGTAATTAATTAATACATTAAAAAGTATAAATTAGGGCCGGTGAGATGGCTCAGCGGCGTACGCGCCTGCCTGGCAAGCGCGAGGGCTCGAGTTCAACTCCTGGAACCCACATATGAAAAAAGGGCTGGTGATATCGCTCAGCAGCACAGGTGCCTGCTGGCACGCAAGGTCCTGAGGTCAACCCCCGGTACCCACAAAAAAAAAAAGGTATAAATTAGGCAAAATATGGAGATTACTGAATGGAAGTATTCACTAAAATACTTGGCTTGACTTTCTAAACTTTCTCCTCACTGGTAGAAATGCAAATAATTTTTCTTTGCTAGAAAAAAGAAAGAGCTGCAAACCTTCTAGATGATTATGGGCATGAACCAGTTCAACATAATCCATCAATTTTCTGGTATCTTCATCTAAAAATCCCAGTTTACATATTCATTATACTTTTACATCGGAATATAGAACATCTTTAAAGCATTAACAGCTATAAGTCATTTATTTTGATTTGATGTACAAGTAAACTCATCTGAATTCAGGAAAAACTGTATGCCCAGAAAAGTGTACTTCATAGCCGCTTATGTCCAGACAAGTCCTTTCTTGGCTTTGAGACCAAAAACCAGAAGTTTTTTTTTTTTTCTTTTGTGAGTACCGGGGGTCGACCTCAGGACCTAGTGCGCCAGAAGGCGCCCGTGCCGCTGAGTGATATCACAGGCCCTTTTTTCGTATGTGGGTCCCAGGAGTCAAACTCGGACCTTCATGCTTGCCAGGCAGGTGCATACGCCGCTGAGCCATCTCACCGACCCAAAAACCAGAAGTTTTAATTTGAGTAGAATCCAGTTTTGCCTTAAAATTTTCCTTTTTTTCCTACTGTATATGTGATTTTGCTTTTGTGGCCAGTTTGTGCAGGGCTAATACTTTTTCCCCCATTGCTGTCTACTTGTTAATTCAAATTTCCTTTTTTCTTTTTGAGACAGGGTCTCACTATGTAGTTCAGGCTGGCCTTGAGCTCACTGTGTAGCCCAGGCTGGTCTCAAACACATGGTGATCCTTTTGCCTCAGCCTCCCAGTGCTGGGACTACAGATGTGTACCACCACTCCCAGGGACTTTCTTAAGAAGGCTGGTTCTTCTATTTCCTCTCTGCTTCCCAGGGGCCATGAGTTGAGTAGCTTTTCTCTGCCACACCATTCTTCCGTGATATTTGTGCATTGAAGGGGATGAACATGGACTGAAACCTCTGTAATCATGACCCAAAATAAATCTTTCCTTCTTTACAATGTTTATGTCATATACTCTGTCACAGTGGCACAAAGCTAACACAGTACCTTTTCACAGAAATCTAGTGTTCTCAAATTTTATAGAAAATGAGGCAAGTAAATTTATTATTCCTTAACAGTACCAGATATCACATTTTAAATTCTTTTTACAGAAACTGGTAGATTAGAAATGTTTTAAAAATCCAAGCTCACACAATCAAAATAAAACTTTGGATAAATCAGGCTGCTTTAATACTTTAGCTTTAAAATATAAAACATACCTCTATGCCTTTGCCTTATTTATCAGCATGGCTTTAATATAAACATACATTTTAAAATATTTAAATTTATATTTTCATGAAGAAAAGAGTTAATCTGAACTTTCTAAA
This sequence comes from Erethizon dorsatum, assembly GCA_028451465.1. NCBI lineage: Eukaryota > Metazoa > Chordata > Mammalia > Rodentia > Erethizontidae > Erethizon > Erethizon dorsatum. The sequence goes on from CM051832.1 coordinate 72,776,263, forward strand.
TGTTTATACTGGTTTATTGGACAAATAAGTTAGTATTACTTTTATACAATTAAAATTATAAAAATCTGGTAAATTCATATAAAAAAGAATCAAAGTTATGACAAACCTAAAACAATACCAATTATATTTTGTAGGAAGTCAGTGTGGACATATTTTTCAAGATTCTTAGGTAACCTAAAGCTGTGCTTTAATATTGGCTTCATTAATAATCATTGTAATCTTTATTAAGGGACTATGATTAAATACTGAAGCAAAGACTGCTAAAGATAATTTTAAGTTTATGTAGATTTTCTTCTTATGTTTACATCATATTTGGATTATATTAATGAATGAGTTCATGCTCACAAATTTAAAATGCCAAATTAACTTTTATGATTGCAGTAACTAAGGTTGCTGGTCTACTAAATTGTTTATATGTGACAAAACTCAGTAATCTACTTTTTTTTTCTTTCTGAAACAGGGTCTTCCTGCATAGTTCAGGCTGACCTTGAACTCACCATGTAGCCCAGGCTGGCCTTGAACTTGTGGTGATCCTCCTGCCTCAGCCTTTTCAGTACTGATATTACAGAAATGTACCACAAAGCCCAGCAATAATCTACTTCTTAATTTGCTGCTTGGAAAAGAAGTTTGTTACTTTAGTCAAAAGTTATAATTAATGCAAGTGTTTGAGACTCTATGGTAAATGTTTAAATGTTTTAAAAATTATTACAGTAAAAGATAGATTGTCATTAATCCCCTTCAAAACACTCCTTCTGGGTTTAAACACAGTTATTCCATCATTTATTCTTGCTGCTTTCCACAGCAGTTCTGGAAGTCCTCTTTTGTGAATATATTTAGTTTCCCTGCAGCATTATGGCTACTTCAATGTCCTGAACTGATTCAAAATGTTTACCTTTTATGGTCATTTTTATGGTAGGGAAGAGCTAGAAGTCACACAGTGCCACATCCAGTTAAATAGGGTGGATGAGGACATACTTGCAATGTTTTTATGAGTCTGCCTTTCAGTTGGAGGATACTCCGTAGCAGCATTTACTCTATTTTTTTATTTCAACTCATAAAGACATTTAGAAAAGAAGACTTCCAGAACTGCTTCAGAAAAAGCCAAATGTGACTGGATAAGTGTGTTTGAAGGGAAAGGGAATATTTTCAAGGCAATCAATGACAATGTGTTCTTCACTGTAATAAAGTTTTAAAATTTAAACATTCACCATGTATTTTGATCACACCTCATATACCTAATAAAAGTGATGAAATATTTTAAAATAAAGTAGCAGTAATAAGAATCTGTAGTCTTTTCACTGTGTATTTTGATCATGATGTACTTTTAAATAAGAAATGAAAGAAAAGAAGAAACCTAAACCTAGAACACGTATGTACAAAAGTAAAAAAAGAATATATATTGAACTGAATGATAATGAAAATACATGCAAACAAATATGAAGTTAGGGATAGAGGATAGATCAGTGTAATACAAGACAATAGAGAAAAATGTAAAAGGTTTAAATGTGTTCTTTAAATAGATTAATAAATTCTTTTAATCAATAGAAGACTAAACAACCTAAGAGACAGAAAAAAATATCTACCAATGTTAGAAAGGAAAGAAGGAATATTCTAAAGACACTTAAAAAGAATTATATATTCTTTGAATTTCTCCAAGAAAGTAAAGAACTTACACACAATACAGTAAAACACCTTGCAAATCACAACATAAAGCTAATGGAAGGAACAAAGGAAGGAAGGAAGGAAGGGGGGAGGGAGGAAGGAAAGGAAGGAGGAAAGAAGGGAGGGAAAAATCTAAGATGCTTATACTCATTGTTAAAGTATTGAAATTGTGACCAAAAATATTTCCCAAATTAATCTTCAGGCTCATGTGTGTTCACTCATAAATTCTGTCAAATGTATTATAAGAAAATAATACCAATATTAAATAAATTCTTTCTATATTAATGGAGAGACCAATTCTCAATTTATTTAACGTGAGCAGAATACACTTACTCAGATATCAAAACCCAGAAAGGACAGTTCCACTGTGGGAAACTAGAATATGCCATGACCAAATGAGCTTTTATGGTTTAAGAATTGTTTTGAGCTGAAAACAGATAAGAAGCTGGTGAGGAAAGCCTCCTTCTATTTGTTTAAAAGTAATTTACAAAGACAAAATGTATTCCTCCTCTCCTGTTTATCAATGACAAGAAAGGTTAACCATTAAAGAGAATTATAGACTTATCAACCTAGAAGTAGCAGCATGGAGTCTACATTCAACCAGCCTTATTAACTAGCATTTAACTGTCATTTATTTGCTTTCCCAGTACTTGCCACACCTAGAATTGCAACTTCTTTTTCCTTTTTCTTACCACTTTACTAAAAATGTATTATTCTTTCTAAAGATGTTGTATGAGCTGAAGTTCAAAGCCACCTCTAAGAATTATTTATTCCATTGATGACTCCCTTGAACTATGAAATATACAAGTTAATATATTTCTGTTCACTCTCTGTTGTTAATCTGTCATTTCTTATAGGGGTCCATTCAAACTAAGAATTCACAAAGGTTGAAATTAAGTATTTTTTCTCCTTTACACCATGATGAGACATAACAACATGTTTCAAAAACCTATATACAAAACACAATGCAGTATCTGTAAGGCAATTCCAATTATATATATGCATATAATAGTACTATGTAATAGTACAACATAATATAAAGAGCTTAGTGGAGGCATGAAAGATAGAGAAAAACTTGAAATCAGTGAGTATAAATTCACAACACTAACAAAATAAAAGAAAAATCACATGATAATCTAAGTACATACTAAAAAGGCATTTAACAAAATTTAATTTTCATTCATGACTTTAAAAAGCAAATAAGGAATAGAACAAAACAATATAAGAGAAGCCAGGTCTGGCAATACTACAGCTAATGTCACATTTACTGGTAAAATATTTTATATTTCCTCTAATAATTAGGAACAAGGCAAAATACTCATGCTTACCTCTTTTATTCAACATGCTGCTAGAGTTCCTAGTCAGTGCAATAAGGAAAAAAGAGAAGAAACATTATTTTATCAAAATGTGATCATGTAAACACAGAAAATGCTAAGGTATCTGAAATAACTAAATGAATTCAAAAGTCTCAGGATACATTCTTAATATGTAAACATAATTTGTATTTTATATACTAATAACACAAAATGGTACATATATAAATATTATAAAATAACATTTATTAGCATCAAAACCATGATGCTAATGCTAAAAGGAACAGAAATAAATGTACTGAAAATTGGGCAAGTCTTCAACAATAAAAACTATAAAAGATTGTAAGATCAGCATTGTAAAGATGCTAATTCTCCCAGAGCTGATTCAAAAATTCAATACAATGCCACTCTACTAATTCCACCCCCTAATTTTGTTTTGTTTTGTTCTGATTTTTGTTCTGTTTCTTGATTACAGCACTCAAGTGCATTCTAAAATTTATATGGAAATACAAAGCATACAGAGTAATTTTTGGAAAGCAGAGAAAGTTGGAAGTTTTACAGTACACCAAAACTACATTAAATAGCAAAGAAGATACCTGGTACTGGTGTGAGGAGAGGCACATTGTCCAACGGAACAGAAAAGTTCAGAAACACAGTCACTTACATAAAAATAGGTAATTGACAAATGCACAAAGATAAATCCGTGTTGAAAGAAAAATATTTTCAACAAATACAAATTTTTTAAAAACCAGTTATCTATACAAAAAATGAACATTGACATGAGAGTACTCTATAAAATATAAATTTGAGAATTGAGTTGTAGCTCAATAGATAAATGCTTGCTGGTTTTGATTTTACATAATATCTTTGCAACTTTGAATGAGGCCAAAAGTAAACAAATGAGATATAAAACATCCACTGATCACAAATCAACACATTGATAAATATTTATATTGGTAAGAATTTTAAAAATTTGGTCATTAAAATGCACCATGAAGCAAAAACTTGCAGAGTGTACATTAAAATGATAGATTAATCTCGTATTACTGAACATTAGTGCAAATTTCCCAAATAAAAACTGGAAGCACACTATAAGTTTTATTATCTCAACCAATTGCTTAGTCTTATATGTATGGACTTACTTCTATTTCCATTTGTCAATTTATTTATTCCCTTACCCGTTTCCAAATGCTTTCTTGGGGAAGCAAGCTACCCAGAAATCTGGAGACAAAAGTGAACACAGAGAACGATAGTTGAGATTAGGTACATGGAGAAGTCATGGCTCGCAACATAAAGTAGTATGATAGTTTAATAACAGCATTGGCAAGTTGTTGGATGCTGACTATGGCTTATCAGAAATATGAGAAATTTCTGAGGGTCACAATTTTAGGGATAATCTTTTTTCTGCGGTTTTACTTTAAGAATCCCACCATCTTCTTAAAGTTAAATCAAAGGAATTTCTCTCACATCTCTGGAAAGACATAGGGGAAACCATTTTGAAATACATCTTGGACACTCTTCAAAAAAAAGGACTCTTCAAGAGTAAAATTTCGGGTTGGTGAGATAGCTCAGAGGCATAAGCACCTGCCTGGCAAGCGTGAGGTCCTGAGTTCCATCCCTGGTACCCACACACACAAAAAAAGTAAAATTTCACCAGAACCTTATCCCAAGGAGAAATGACACTTGTCAAATTCTAACACCTTCAGCCTTCTCATCTCACTAGAGATTCAGGGAGCTAAGAAACATTTGTGAGGCCACAGTCCAGTGACATAGGCCCAGGAAAAAACAAATTAAAAGATTTTAGAATGCTTCTTCTCTTCACTCTGTATACCACATCAACAATGGATTATGCTTAAAGATCAGTGAGGTACAGATTCCATCTAAGGAAAAGTTCTCTGGGAAACCCAAGACAATATTATAATCAAACAGAAGGATATCAAATCATTTCAAAGCATCTGATACCTACAATGACAAGAAACATGACAAACAATCCAACTCTTAGCTATAGTAATGTAAACCCTCAAGGTAAAGGTCTATTTGCTTCCTCTTACTCCATGTGTCATGTCTCATTTTCAAGAAAATTTTACAAAAAATGCAAAAATGGAAAGGAAAATTAAAAAAATACGAAGGTAAAAAACTTAAGCATCAGATGTGACTTAGATTTTGAAAATACCAGGGAATTTAAAATAGTTATGTTAATATGTTAAGGATACCATAAATGGTAAACCTAAATGTAAAATGCAAAACACTAAAATTTCTAGAAGAAAATACAGGTGACCTTGGATTTAGTGATGAGCTTTTAACTACACCATAACCATCATCCACACAAATAAAAATCTGTAAATTGGTGTTCAATGAAATTAAAAACTGCTGTGAAAACTGTTGACAGAATAAAAAGAAAAAAAAATACTTGGAGAAGATATCTATAAGACACATAAAAACTAGTATCCAAAATAGTCAAAGAATTGAGGGGTGGATATTGAGACAGAATCCCATTATGTGGTTCAGGCTGGCCTTGAACTCACCATATAGCCCAGGCTGGCCTGGAATTTGCAATGATCTTCCTGCCTTAGGCACCCAAGTGCTAGGACTATAGCCCTGTGCTTACATATTCAAAGAATTCTTCAATAATAAGAATATAAACAATGTGAATTTAAACAATTTTAAACAATTTTAAAAAATGGAGAAAATCTTATAACAAGTCACCTCATCAAAGATGTACCAAAGGCAAGCAAAGAAAGCTGGTTGTGGTGGTACACACTTGTAATTCCACCACTCTGGGAAGCTAAAACAAAAGAATCAAAAGTTTCTGTCCTGCCTGAGGCAGGAAACTAGGGCAAAGTGGCTGGGGCAATTGGGCATCACCTGTCAATTGCAGAGACCTGTTAATAATGGAAAATGCTCTCTTCTTTTTTTCTGGGGTGCGGGTCTTCACAAGATTAGCCCTGTACCTAATACCAATCTTATAGCACAAGATCAAGTGGGTTTTTGATGGGATAGCTTAGATCTGATGTCAGAAAGAGGGTATAAAATATGGTGGCCATTAAACTCGTGGCTGCTATGAGCCTTCTCACTAGCCCGCCCTGATGCACTCTGCAGGGCGTACTTCTTTTCCTGGCCACACTCGGCAGAGCACTTCTTTCCAGAGCACTTTGTCTTCTTGAGTACTTCATTTGCACTCCTTTTTCTTCTTCTTTTGCCTTAAGTAAATATTAATATTTCACTTTTTTTAATAGTCCCACCCAATTCTTTGAATGGGACCATAAGTGCCTGAAAAGGACCGACTGATCACTAGAATAACTGATACTATGCCTGGACAACTTGGCAAATTAGTGAGACTCTGTCTCAAAATAAAAAAGGACTAGGGATGTGGCTCAGTGCAAAGACACTGAGTTCAATCCTCAGTACCACACACAAAAAGCGAAGAAAAGACAAAAGAAAGATATTTATTTTTGTGTTTAATTCTATTAAGTAATTTAACTTTACAATGTTGATTATACTGGTCAGAAAAAATTGTCCATACAAACACTTTTTAAAAAAGTGCTTATAGCAGCTTTATTCATAATCACACAAAACTGGAATCAAGCAAGATAGCTTTCAAAAGATGCATAGTTAAATAAAATATGATATATTTATACAATGAAACATTATTCAGGATAAAATTAAAATGAGCTATTAAGTCAGAGAAAAACAGAGATGGACTCTAAAAATATATTTCTAAATAAAATACCTTGTCTGGAAAAGCTAATCTGAATCCAATTATATAATACACAAGAAACTGCAAAACTGCAGAAAGTGCAGTTCAGTGTTACCCCAGGATTTGGATGGAGGAAAGTCTGAATATACAACAGGTGGTGAATTTTTAGGACATTGAAAATCCCTTCTGTACTATTATAATTATAGATACAACTTTGTGTATTCACCAAATCCTATCAAATTTTAAAACTCAAAAAGTGAATCTCAGTGTATACAACTTTTTTTCTTTAAAAAAGGAGGCTGAGAGATCCCAGGAAGGTAGGGTATAACAAGAAAATATAATTGCATTAGGAATGTATGAAACAAACTCACCACATGAAGTAGAGCAGGGGGAGTTATTGATGTAAGTACCCTGAAAATGAGTGGAGCCTATAAACCAAAATACAAAAGTAAGTGTACATTAGCATTATATTTCAGCTTTTGTGAAGGTAGGAGTTAACAGTTTTCTTACTGCCATCCACTGTACTCATGTTTAATTAGTATGGATACAAATGTTTGCAAATAAAATTATACACAGACAGACAGACAGACACACACAAACACACACACACACACATAGTATACTCCCTTAATTTCTATATATGCTGAGAGGACCTAAAATATCAATAGACCTCAAAAGAAGCAAGCACACATAATGTCCACACTTTTGCCTCCTAATGGAGTATCATACTCCAATAAAACAGAAACAAGAAAAAAGAATATTTGAAGAAAGTGCTGATTCAAGGAAGAATAGGCTGATTCAATGAAATGTAAAAAAGTAGGCTGAGCCTCTGACAGCGCTACACAGTTAGAAATTACTCAGACAACCAACCAGACACTGATGTGGTTTTATGAAAGTGGCACAGTAGGCAAATGAAAGATCTCCAAATGGCCAAACTTGGAACAATTTGAGCAACAAAATAAAGTTGATTGGGTTATAACCTAAAATATTTTTAAAAGACTATGACTAACTTCTGATATACATAAATGAATAAATGCATAACCTCTGGTCATAGATCTCCCATGCAGAACAATTCGAATAATATATGTTGATGCATACCTATCAGGTGTGAGGGCTGCATATAGTGTTATTCTTCCAAAGAATACAGTTTAGAAAGGTGAGGAGTAACTTTACAGTCAAGAAACCTACAAATACCTCGCTGGCCAGGTGATCAAGATCTCCATCAACACTGATGAGAATGTCGCCAGCATGCATCTTCGGTATGATCAGATGAAAATAACACTCTGTTTCTATGGCCTTCCTCCCAAAGACCCATAGCCAAGGGTCATCATGCTTTAGAAACATCAGTAGATTCCAACAGTTAGGCATCCTAAATAATCCCTAAACAGTAATCATGAAAACTGTAAAGGCCAACAAACACAAGGAAAATTTGGCAAACTTTAATAACAGAGAGGAGCCTAAGGAGACCTGATGACTAAAGGTATTATAGTAACTGGGATGGGTCCCAGAACTGGAGAAAAAAATAGGTAAAAGCTAAGGAAATCTGTAAAAGTAAAGGCTTTATCAAATAATAGTATCCCAATATTAGTTCATTAATTTTAGCAAATGTATATACTAATATATGACAATAGTAAAGGATACTAATAATATTAACTGGATACAGGATATACAGAATTATCTGTACTCTCCTCTTAAATTTTCTGTAAATAGAAAACTGTTCCAAAAACAGCCTACTTCAAAGAATTGAAAGCCATAAACATTTTAATATTACATTTAAAAAATCAATACAGAAAAATAATTCTTGAATATTTTAAGAAAAGATCTACAGTCCAATTTCTAAAAATTGGCAAAGATATGAACAGAAAAACAAATATATGTTGGTTTGAAGAAAAATTCATCCTCATCCTTAACGAGAAAAATTAACAACTAAATCGTGATAGCGGTTTTTTCCTCTTGGGAAACAAATTCTTAATGACAACACATGTGTTAGAAAGACTATGGGGATATAAAGACTACTACACTGCTTACAGAAATACAAATTAAAATCACTAAAGAGTATAACTTGGCAGTATCTATCAAAATTATAAAAGAATCTACATTTTGACTCAGGAATTGACTTCTAGAAATTTATCTTATAGATTTACCTGAACACAGTGTTTTTCTGTTCAAAATTATTTACTGCAGTGTTGATTGTAGTGAAATGAAAATTAAGAAGTAACAATGTTGTTTCAGAAGGATACTTATGATATAAATTATGGTTCATCTATAGAATGTGATATTTTGAAAATGAAATGTATTATTTGTTAAGATTAAAAGCACAAGTTGTAGTGACTTTGACAGCCTAAAATCCCAAATTATTCTATGTATCTTGTGAAATGTGGAACAATGCATAACCATAGCTTTGTCATCTTTGAGGAAAATGAAATAAATATACATTTCCTGGTATGGTTTCAAAGAATATGCTAAAATATGTTTCCTAATGTATGTACAATAGTTAAAATAACATCTTGTGCCTGCTTGACTACCATAAAATAGCTAACAATTATTATGATACTGCCATAAAAAATGAATGACATCATTTTTGTATATTTGACCTTAGTGTCACCTGCAACATTTTGTTTTATTGTTAAAACAAATTGTTAAATTTAATATTAGGCAAAAACAAAAAAGATATGAAGCAGGGATTGACCATCTTTAATGTATGCAGGTGAAAACATATATTCATTAATATTTCCTAATATTTGCATAAAAACAAATCTAGAAGCAGATGCATAAACACAATTAAATGTGACTATAAATAATGGGAATGAACATATAGGGACTGGGTTGGAGAGCTTCTATTGTACTGTGTTTCATGTTTCTTTGATTTTTGAAGTATTTTAAGCATTACCTACTGAAAATAATGTTGAATTCTGATATAAGAAAGACAGGCATAATTTATTGAGTACATTGGATATATATAAAATCATTAAAACAGGTTTTAGTAAAATAATACAGATCAGTGCATTTGTATGACAGTAAAAACAAGCAAACAAACAAACAAACAGAGAAGGAAGTTTAAAATTATAGTCATTTGCATATATGCCCCAAAATAGAGCTCAAATAGTGGCCATATATGAGCCAATCCTAGATAGTACTCATGATATTACATTATTATGCAATAAATATATTTTATGTGTCCTTTTATTGCTATTCTAATAATTAACACAATGAACATTTGCTGGGTGTCAAGAACTCTATCAGACACTTGATATTTGATATTTCTTTTAATATTTATGCCAAGCCAATGAGGTAGATTATGTTTTTTCCAATATGTTTCATAAATGCAACTCAGAGAAACAGGTACATGTTTTAATGTTACAAAGGGAGATTAATGAATATCGAAGGCCAGATGGCTCTGACTTCAAAGTCTATGCTCTTAACTACTGTCCTCTTTCTGACTGAAAGGCACATGAATAGCAAGAGAGAAACAATACCTAAGGCAACAGAAAAGGCCTGAGTAAGTTAAGTGTTGGTCCTTGTCTTGGTTACTTTTCTCTTGTTGCTGGGACAAAATACCCGACACCCAAAGTTAAGGAAGGAAAGGTTTTTTAGCTCACAGTTTGTGGAGGTTTCAGTCCATAATCAGCTGGCTCCAAGGCAGAGTGGCACATGGCAGAGGGCAACAGTTCATGGTGGTGGAAGGCAGCAAAAACAGCAAGAGCAAAAGGGAGGAGTGTGCGCAAGCAAGAGAGAGAGAGCAACCTCTTTCCCTCCCTTATATTACATGCAGGCTGCCCGCCCCAGGGTGGGTGTAGCACTCACGCCCATAATCCCAGCATTAGACCATGAATCAGTCATAAACTCCAGAAGCCCGCCTCCATGACTGCATGAGGCTTTGGGGGGACACCTAGACACAAACCATAACATTCCGCCCCTGGACCCCCAAAGACTCATGCACATCCCTTTATGCAAAAGGCATTTTGGTCCATCTCTAAGAGTTGCCAAAGTCCCAACAGTTTAAGCATTCCTCAAAAGTCTAAGTCCCAAGTCTCCTCCGAGATCTAAGGCAAACTCTTAGCTGTGAGCCACTCTGCTAATGAAAAGAAACTTAAACACTTCCAACATTCAATGGCACAAGATAGACATTACCATTCCAAAAGTTACAAACAGGGGGATACAAAGGAATGGGACCAAAGCAAGTCCAAAATCCAGCAGGGCAAATATTAAGTCCTGTGGTTCCATGTGGAACATCCCAAGCAATCTGTGGTAAGTTGTGAGCTCCAAAGGGCTTGTGTGGCTCCGCCCCTATGGCACTTCCGGTGGTTGTAGCTCCCATGGCTTCTCTCTTAGGCCTGCTCAGCTCCCTCTTCGCAGGTTTCCTCAGACTATCCACGTTCCTGGCTTCTGCAAACTTCTGGGGTCTCCACTGCATCTTTGGCTTCACACTCCCAGCTTCACACATTGCCCTCTCAGGGGCACCCTGCCTGGCCTCCCAGGCCTTCTTCTGAAATCTAGGTGGAAGCCTTCTTAACCTCAGAACTCTTGCACTCTGCATGGGCCTAAAACTAGTGCCACGTGGATGATACCAAGGTCTGCTGCCAGCTGGAACAGTAGCCAGGCTTTCTCTCTTGGCTGTAGGGGTTGAGTGCCTGGATCGCTGAGCACGCTGAACCTGCTTCTGAGGAACAAATTCTCTATGCTGCCGCCATTTTGGAACCTGGTGTGGCCGCTGCCATTCTGGGACATAGTGTAGCTGCCGCCATTCTGGAACATGGTGCTCTGAAGCTTTCTCCTCAGAGCAGGGTCTTTCACTTTTGCAGTTTTGAGGCTGCAAAGTGTGGAGACTTGCTGCTTCTTGTGATGTCCTCAGGCCGTCTTTTATATTCTCCTGTTCCTTCTCAACAGTTGAGATCTTCTCAGCTCTATCTTTGCAGTCCACAGCTTTACTGGAGCTTCCTTTCTGGCCAAACTCACAACATTTTAAATCATTCTTCTGGGCTCCTTGCTCTTGATTCTCAATGTAAATCTGGCTAAAGACCCCCAACAATAGCCATGCCACTGCCTCAACATTAGACTGCCTTGAAATTTTTTCTGCCAGTTTACTTAGTCCGCTGCCATTAATCTTAGTCTCAGGCAAAGTCTCTGGACATGAGCAAAATGCAGACAAACTTTTTGCCAAGCCATAACACACATGTTCTGGAGTCCAGCAGCCAATGCAATCTTTCTTCCCAGCAGAAACCTCCCAAGCCTGATCTTTACTGGCAGGATTTCTATCAGCCTTCTGGTGTCCCAAGCTCTGACCAGGATCTCCCATACAGAACAACCTAAGGCATTCCAGTGCTACTCCTTCAGGCGACATCTCTGAACCTTTCCAAACTCTTCCCACAAGCCATTCCCAAAGGCTCTTGAACCACATGGCCGGGTATAGTCACAGCAATGATCCCACTCTCGGTACCAAATTCTGTCTTGGTTACTTTTCTCTCATTGCTGGGACAAAATACCCGACACCCAAAGTTAAGGAAGGAAAGGTTTATTTAGCTCACAGTTTGTGGAGGTTTCAGTCCATAATCAGCTGGCTCCAAGGCAGAGTGGCACATGGCAGAGGGCAACAGTTCATGGTGGCGGAAGGCAGCAAAAACAAGCAAGAGCAAAAGGGAGGAGTGTGCGCAAGCAAGAGAGAGAGCAACCTCTTTCCCTCCCTTATATTACATGCAGGCTACCCACCCCAGGGTGGGTGTAGCACTCATGCCCATAATCCCAGCATTAGACCATGAATCAGTCATAAACTCCAGAAGCCCACCTCCATGACTGCATGAGGCTTTGGGGGGACACCTAGACACAAACCATAACAGTCCTGGCTCTGCTACACCTGAGCCCCCTGAGCTCCATTTTCATAAATAGGGAGATAGCTTGGATTCCAAGATTTATGAAGTTTCAACCAGTAATATTTTCTACACTCCTGTTTTTTTTATAAATAAATTTCCTGGTTCAAATCTTGTGTAGATATAATTAAATACCAACTAATTTGAAATAATGTTAGTGTCATGTTAAATATTATTCAATATTAAAATATACCAAAATTACAGACATTATTAACTTTTTAAATAATTAGCTTTTTATTACCATTAAATACATGTAATATGACTTTAATTAATGTATTATATAAATATTAATTAAAATATTAAATATAGTTCTAAATCAATACAGAAAATATTTTATAGCTCATAATTTAACAAATAATGTTGCAAATCAACTTAAGTATATAATTAAATTTAGTTTAATATCAATTGTAAATTACCTGCTATAAATGATTACAACATTGATTGTTAATTCTAACTATAAAATTAAGGTAAAATTTTTATAGAATGCAGCTTTCATTTGGGAGTCTTTTTTTTTTGGTACCAGGAATGGAACTCAGTACCTTGTGCTGGGCCCTGGGAGTCATTTTTAAAATTGTGGATTCTGGGTCCTAAGGACTGAAGATTTGTGGTTAATAGGTTAGGGCACAGGTTGTAGTTTTGTTTCTTGTTTTTGTTTCGTTGTGACAAGTGATTGATGCATCGAGTAGTTGAAACAGAGTTTGACAAACATGGTCATGACTTGCCTTGAAAAAGGAAGCAAAGGGCCGGTGAGATGGCTCAGCGGCGTAAGCGCCTGCCTTGCAAGCGCGAGGGCCCGAGTTCGACTCCCGGATCCCACATACGAAAAAGGGGCCGGTGATATCGCTCAGCGGCACTGGCGCCTGTTGGTGCGCGAGGTCCTGAGGTCGACCCCCCGGTACCCACAAAAAAAAAAAAAAAAAGAAAAAGGAAGCAAGATTCTCCCCTCAAGGCCAATACACAATTGATGTACTTTTTCCATATATAGTACCAGAGGAAAATTTATTGTTGTATGGAACGTGGAATTTTTGTTAATATTAAAGTGTCTGGCTAAAAAGAAAATATAAGTATTGAACTAGACATTGGTTTCTATCACTCTAACAGTGTAGAATGTGATTTTCCCTTGCCAACTGACAATAGTCAAAAGAAAAGACTTTCCAATATTTCTTATATGACAGCGAAGGCTATAACTGACATTTTATTTTCTTTAGCAGATATTGATTTTTCTCTTGGTTGTTATATTTAAATTAAGAGACAAAGAATCATATTGGACTATATGCAATTTCTGAACACAACAGTGTTAAATATAAATGGACAAGATAAGGATTTCCAATTCACTGGATGGATACACAAAACTGGGTATTAAAAATTATAGTGTATCCTGTCAAATATAATCCACAAGGAATAGTAATCTCATTCAAATATTCTGTTTTTTCTCATTTTTGCTGTAATGAATAGTAAAATAACTAATAATGCTATCAACTACTGAGAAATTAAAAACCGTTAAAATGAAGTATAACTAAATTTATAACTGCTTTGTTTCTTTTCTTTTTTTTTTATGTGGGTACCGGGAGTTGACCTCAGGACCTCGCACTTGCCAGCAAGTGCTTGTGCCGCTGAGCGATATCACCAGCCCTTTTTTTTCCCTTTATGAGGGTTCTGGGAGTCAAACTTAGGACCTCTTGCTTGCCAGACAGGCACTTATGCCACTGAGCTATCTCACCAGCCCTGCTTTGTTTCTTTAAGATCTGAACCTTAGTCTTCCAGACTAAGTGGTTCTTATATTTCATTACAACTGGCAGTGATAAATTTTATTTATTTATTTTTGTTTGTTTGCTTGTCTGTTTTTGTGGTGCTGGGGTTTGAACCCAGGGCCTTGTGCATGCAAGGCAAGAACTCTACCACTGAGCCACATCCCCAGCCCCAGTAATCAACTTTAATCACTCAACACAGGGAATACTTGACAAATTTGAATGTCACTCATTTCTACTCTATTTTACATGTAGAATTCTGGCTTGAATATTGAAAAAGAAAAAATGAAATATTCTGCCTCTACCATATATTTTCCATAAGCGTGTCTTACTTCACTGAGTTAAAAAATTGCTCTATTTAGGTTTACTAATATTCTAAGTTCTTCCCATAGTCAAAAACTAAAAACTGTGACATAAAATTCAAAGGTAGATTAAAGAACAATCCCAGGTGTTACAGAACACTGGAAAAATTAGCACTTTTAATTTCGTGTTGTAATTCCTCCTGGTGTATAGCTATTTAAAAATAATAATCATGGTGGTGATGAAGACAACAAAAGCAACAAACAATTAGGTAAACAAAATATGATTAAAACAATTTAAAACTTTAGTGCAGTTTGTCAAGAAAACCTCAGTAGAGTTACTTTTAAATGTAAAACAATTCTTCATAATACTCCTCTTTGCCTTTATTTTTCATACCTTCACCCCCTCTGATAAGCTGGATAGGGTCTCATCAAAATTCTCTTTTCTCATTAACTTCAAAATAGCATGTTCCCAACCCACCTTGATCAGACCCCTGTCTGTTAAACTCCTTTTCCCTTTCTCAAACATCCGTGGTCTAATCTACCTCTTTTCTTTCTCTTTTTCTACAGATAGCTTGGATTCCTTTCTGACAGCCCTGGAAATCATAAACAGCACTGGTTGAATGTGTCCTTCAGGAACTCTTCTGGCTAATCTAGTCAATTCCCAGAAAACAGGACTGGAAAGCTAGGATTCAAGAAGTATAATTATCTTTGGCCATGCAGAAAGCAAAAAAAAGCTAGAAGGGGATGTTGAAATAATCATTTTATTTTATTATTTCATTTTATTATTTATTTTATGCTATGGATTGAATCAAGGTTTGGTTCTTGCTAGGCCAGTCTTGACCACTGAGTTAAATCCCCAACCCATTAAGTCCTGTTTGTAATGTGTTAATTCAATCACAATGTTACCCTTAGTACAACTGAGTTCACCCAAGAATGACCATGCTGAAAGAAGATTCTCAAATAGTTTGTGTTATTCATTCTGGTATCTACAAAATCCCGAAGAGCAGTGTGTGTTTGTGTGATTAATCATAAAGCAATCTGATGCAAATTGTAGAAAAAAATCAACTAACTGAATTATATCCAGCATAATTTTAATATTATTAAATAAAAGAATATAGAGCACATTGCATCCATTAAGTGAAGAACTTTTTAGTGAGTGATTTCTTTCATTTGTGTGTGTGTGTGTGTGTGAGTGTGAAGGATCTCAATGATAAATATATATTGATTAACTAATTGATTGATATGTAGTTCTAGGGATTGAGCCTAGTGCCTCACATCAGCCCTTTTTAATTTTTTTTTGTGGGTACGGGGGGTTGACCTCAGGACCTCGCAAGCCAGCAGATGCCCATGCCACTGAGCGATATCACCAGCCCTGTTTTCATATGTGGGTTCCGGGAGTCGAACTCAGGACCTTGTGCTTGCCAGGCAGGCGCTTATGCCGCTGAGCTATCTCACCGGCCCCCTTTTTAAATTTTTATTTTGAGACAGGCTTTCACTATGTTGTCCAGGCTGGGCTTCAACTTGTGATCCTCCCTCCTCAGCTCCTCAGTACCTAGGATTATGAACTTATGCCACCATGCCTGGCTTCCAGTGTAATGTGTGCTCATAATCTAAGAAATTTGAAAGGTTTTCACAATTAGCTTTAAATAATTTCTATTTCCACATCTGTGTTCAATCTGAATTCACAAAGCTGAAGCAAAATTTTTATCTCTCTTCTTTCCTTGGTTCTCCAGTAGGCTTATTTTTTTCTAAGCATCACTGGATGGCCTTACTCCTCCAATGTCTCTCTTTTTCCCCTGTTCTTCGGTAGACTTTTGGGACAGTTTTAATTTCATAGCAATACTAAGCAGAAAGTAGAGTCTTCATACACTCCTATCACAAAACAGCCACAGATTTTCTCACTCTCAACTTCCTGCAGTACAGTGGTACATAGATTACAATAAGTAAACCTATATTGACACCATCATTATCAAAGTTCACAGTTTACATTAAACTCCTGGTGTGGCACATTCTATAGTTTCTGATAAGCATAAAATAACATATATTCACCATTATAATCTACATAATATTTTCACTGACCTAAAACTCCTATGTGCTTTATCTGTTAGTCTTTCCCAACTCACTAATCTTTTCATTGTTTTCATAATTTTACCTTTTTGAGAAGGTTATGGAGTTGGAATTATATAGTACGTAGCTTTTTCATATTGGTTTGTTTCATGTAATAATATGCATTCATGTTTCCTCTGTGACTTTTCGTGGCTTAGTGTTTTTTTCTTTTTAGCACTGAGTAATATACCATTATTTGCATGCAACACAGTTTATTTATCCATTGGCCTATGGAAGGACATCCTAGTTGCTTCGAAGATTAGGTAATTACTAATAAGGTTTCTAAAAACTTGTATGTAAAAGTTTTCTTGGAAATATAAATTTCCAAGTTTTCTGAGTAAATACCAAGAAGTATAATTCTGTGATCTTATGACAATAATATATTTAATTTTGTAAGAAAATTCCAAACTATCTTCAAAAGTGGCTGCATCATTTTGCATTCCCACCAGAACTGAATGAGAGTTCCTGTTGCTCCCCAGCCTCTTCAGCATTTAGTCATGTGGTTGTTTTGGATTTTGGTCATCCTAATAGGTATTTACTGGGCTGTTGTTGTTTTCTCATCTTCTAATGACATAAAATTTTGAATATTTTTATATACTTATTTTCTATCTTTATATATTCTTTGGTGAACTGTCTATTGAGGCCCACTTTTTTAACTAAACTGTTTTCTTTTTTTTTTTTTTTTAATTTTTTAAAGAGAAGAAAAAAAAACAAAACAAATCAAAAGAAGAACAAATTTTCAAACCAACATAATAGGAGGGTAACAATGGTTAATACATTACGTATTACTATCTTTAAGTTAGTTATTCAGGACACCAGACATTAGCATTCAATTGTCCAAACATTATTGGCACAAACCTTACTCTTCAATGAACTAAGTAAAAATGGTAGTGTATCTATCTTAACCATCTTATATATATATATATATACAATTGTTTTTTTCCCTTTCCCTTCTTTCTTTTCCCTATTCCAGTCTCTCTTTCCTTTTGACCAGTTTCTTTTTGATTCACCATATCTATTGTACATTTTGGATCTTATTTACTCTTTCAGTTTCTCATACTAGAGAGATAATACGATGCTTACACATGTGCTTCTGGTTTATTTCACTTATGAGTATTTTCTCGAGTTGCATCCATTTACCTATAAAAGTCTCCAGTTTATCCTTCTTTATGGCTGAATAGTACTCCATTGTATAAAAATACCACATCTTTCTTATCCATTCCTCAGTTGATGGGCATTTGGGTTGTTTCCAAGATCTGGCTATTACAAATTGTGCTGCTATAAACATGGGTGCACATATATCGCTGTGGTACGATGTTTTTAATTCTTCTGGGAAGATGCCCAGAAGGGGAATAGCTGGGTCAAATGGGACCTCCAACCCTAGTTTTCTGAGGAATCTCCACACTGACTTCCACAGTGGCTGTACCAGTCGACACTCCCACCAACAGTGAAGAAGGGTTCCTTTTTCCCCACAGCCCCTCCAGCATTTGTTATTAGTTGATTTCTTAATAGTAGCCATTCTTTCTGGGGTGAGATGGTATCTCAGTGTTGTTTTAATTTGCATCTCTCGAATGACTAGTGATGTTGCACATTTTTTTGTATATTTGTTTGCCATTAGTATTTCTTCATCTGAGAAATGTGTATTCATCTCAGATGCCCATCTTTGGAGTGGGTCTTTAAATTTGGGAGGTCTGATTTTTTTGAGTTCTTTATATGTTCTCGATAGTAATCCTTTGTCTGAGGAACAGCTGGCAAACATTTTTTCCCACATTGTGGGTTGTCTCTTCACTCTGTTGGTGGTTTCTCTTGCTGTGCAAAAGCTTTTTAATAAGATGAGATCCCAGTTATTGATTCTTTGGGATAGTTCCCGTGCGGTTGAGTTTTTATTCATAAAGTCTTTGCCTACACCAATGTCTCCAAGGGTTTTACCTATCCTACCTTCCAGCAGATTTAATGTTTCTGTTTTAATATTTAGATCTCTGATCCATTTTGAATTTAGTTTAGTGCATGGTGAAAGATATGGATCTAGTTTTAATCTTCGGCATGTGTAGAGCCAGTTTTTCCAGCACCATTTATTAAAGAGGCTATCTTTCTTCCAGCGAATGTGTTTGGCACCTTTGTCAAAGATAAGGTGGCTTAGTATGTCTGGGGTTGTTTCAGCATCTTCTAATCTGTTCCATTGATCTTCAGGTCTGTTTTTTTTGCCAGTACCACACTGTTTTTATCACAGTAGCTTTATAGTATAATTTCAAGTCGGGGATTGTGATGCCCCCTGCCTTGCCTTTGTTGCCCAGAATTGCCTTTGCTATTCTAGGTCTCTTCTGATTCCAAATGAATTTTAGGATTGTTTTCTCTAATTCTGTGAGATATGCTGTTGGAATTTTGATTGGAATTGCATTAAATCTGTATAACAATTTTGGAAGTATGGCCATTTTCACTATATTGGTTCTTCCTATCCAGGAGCAAGGGATATCTTTCCATTTTCTGATATCCTCTTCAATCTCCTTTTTCACAGTACTGTAGTTTTCAGTATAGAGGTCTTTTACATCCTTTGTGAGGTTGATTCCTAGGTATTTCATTTTTTTAGATGTGATTGTGAAAGGTATTGTTTCCCTAATTTCTCTTTCAGTAAGTTTGTTATTTGTGTACAGGAAGGCTATTGACTTTTGAGTATTGACTTTGTATCCAGCTACACTACTGAATTTGCTTATTAAATCTAGTAGTTTTTTAGTGGAGTTTTTGGGATCTTCTGTGTAGAGTATCATGTCATCTGCAAATAATGATAATTTAACTTCTTCCTTTCCAATCATTATTCCTTTTATTTCTTTCTCTTGTCTAATCGCTCTGGCTAAAGTTTCCAGAACTATGTTGAATAAGAGTGGGGACAGTGGACATCCTTGTCTTGTTCCTGATTTTAGAGGGAAGGCTTTCAGTTTTTGGCCATTTAGTATAATATTGGCTGTTGGTTTGTCATAGATAGCTTTTACCAGATTGAGATAAAGACCCTCTATTCCAATTTTCTGTAGGGTTTTTATCATGAAAAGGTGCTGGACTTTGTCAAAAGCTTTTTCTGCATCTATTGAGATGATCATGTGATTTTTGTCTTTGGTTCTGTTAATATGCTGTATTACATTTATTGATTCACGTATGTTGAACCATCCCTGCATCCCAGGGATGAATCCAACTTGGTCATGGTGTATAATCTTCTTGATGATTTGTTGGATTCTGTTTGCCAGTATCTTATTAAGGATTTTTGCATCTATGTTCATTAGGGAGATTGGCCTGTAGTTCTCTTTCTTAGTTGGGTCCTTCTCTGGTTTTGGTATCAGGGTAATGCTTGCTTCCAGGAATGAATTTGGGAGTATTGCTTCCCTTTCAATTTCATTGAAAAGTTTGAGAAGTAGGGGCGTTAGGTCTTCTCTAAATTTCTTGTAGAATTCGGCAGTGAATCCATCAGGGCCTGGGCTTTTCTTTGTTGGGAGGTTTTTTAATTACATCTTCAATTTCATTGGCTGATATTGGTTTATTTAGGATTTTTAAATCTTCTTGATTCAGCTTTGGTAATTCATACGAATCTAGGAATCTGTCCATTTCTTCTGCATTTTCCATCTTAGTAGAATATAGATTTTTAAAATAGGTATAGATGATCTTCTGGATTTCTGCAGGGTCCGTCGTGATATCACCCTTTTCATTTTCAATTGCATGGATTTGAGTCTTTTCTTTTCTTTTTTTAATAAGGTTGGATAAGGGTTTGTCAATCTTATTTATTCTTTCAAAGAACCAACTTTTTTTTTTTTTTTTTTTGTGGGTACCGGGGGGATGACCTCAGGACCTCACGCGCCAACAGGCACCCGTGCCGCTGAGCGATATCACCGGCCCCTTTTTTGTATGTGGGTTCCGGGAGTCAAACTCGGGCCTTCGCGCTTGCAAGGCAGGCGCTTAAGCCACTGAGCCGTCTCACCGGCCCTCAAAGAACCAACTTTTTGCTTCATTGATTCTTTGTATTGTTTTTTTATTCTCCAATACGTTAATTTCTGCTCTGATCTTTATAATTTCCTCCCTTGTTCGGGCTTTTGGCTTAACCTGCTCTTCTTTTTCTAGAAGCTCGAGGTTCACCCTTAAGTTGTTTATTTGCGCTTGCTCTATTTTCCTGATATAAGTATTTAATGCTATAAATTTCCCTCTTAGGACTGCTTTCATTGTATCCCATAAGTTCCGGTATGTTGTACTGTCATTATCATTCAGTTGTAGAAAGTGACTAATTTCTTCTTTAATTTCATCTGTGACCCATTGGTTGTTCAGGAGGATGCTGTTTAATTTCCATGTGTTTAGGGAGTTTTTGTGGGATCTTTTGCCATTGATTTCCAATTTCATTGCACTATGGTCTGATAATATGCATGGGATAATTTCAATTCCTTTGCATTTACTTAAACAGGTTTTATGAGCTAGTATGTGGTCTATTTTGGAGAACGTCCCATGTGCAGCTGAGAAAAATGTGTATTCTGATGTTGTGGGATGGAACACTCTGTAGACATCTACTAAGTCCATTTGTTCCAAAGTTTGGTTCAGTTCTACTATTTCATTATTGATTTTCTGTCCAGTTGATCTATCTTTTTGTGACAGTGGAGTATTGAGATCTCCCAATATAATTGTATTAGTGCTTATTTGATTTTTCATGTCCTTTAGTACTTGTTTTATATAGCTGGGTGCATTGGTATTTGACGCATATATATTTATGATCGTTATCTCTTCCTCTTGGATTGTTCCCTTTACAAGGATGTAATGACCGTCTTTATCTCTCTGAATCCTTCTTGGCTTGAAGTTCACTTTGTCTGCAAAAAGAATAGCTACCCCTGCTTTTTTCTGGGTTCCTGTGGCATGGAGTATTGTTTTCCATCCTTTGACTTTCAGTCTATGAATTTCTTTCTGAATTAAATGTGTTTCTTGTATACAGCATATTGTTGGATCTTGCTTCTTGATCCATTTCGCCAGTCTGTGCCTTTTGATTGGTGAATTGAGACCGTTAACATTGATGGTTAAAACTGATATGTATTGACTTGTCATGATATTTTCCTGTTGTTGGTTCCCACTCTTTGTTTTTCTGCTTTCCGGCTATTTAATTATTTGCCCTGCCTGGTGGATTCCTTCTGTTGGGGTTCCTATCTCTTTCTAGAATGTCCTTCAGAACGTTTTGGAGTGCTGGTTTGGTGGTCATAAATTTTCTCAGATGTTCTTTGTCATGAAAGTATTTTATTTCTCCATCAATTTTGAAAGATAGTTTTGCAGGGTACATCAATCTGGGCTGAAAATTATTTTCCTTTAGAGCTTGCAATACATCATTCCAAGCTCTTCTTGAATTGAGGGTTTGTGCTGAAAAGTCAGCTGTGATTCTGATGGGTTTTCCTTCATAAGTGATTTGTCTCTTCTCCCTAACAGCTTTTAAGATTCTGCCCTTCTGTTGAATTTCTGGGATCTTGATTATAATATGTCTGGCTGAAGTTTTTTTTTGATCATGTCTAGTTGGTGTTCTAAAAGCTTCACTTATAGGGGTATCAAATTCCTTTTCTCTTCCAGGAAAGTTCTCCCTGATTATGTCTTTGAACAAGGTTTTAATGTCGTTGATGCTATCTCCTGCTTTTTCATTTATTCCAATTATTCTTAAGTTGTTTATCTTTGAGTCATCTAGCAGCTGCTGAATTGATTTTTCATGGTCCCTTGCTATTTTTAAGAATTTTTCCATTTCATGATCACTAATTGCAAGCCTGTCTTCTATATCTGAGATCCTGTCCTCGCATTGGCTTATTCTGCTACAAATACTTTCAATGGAATTTTTTATCTCTTGGGTATCTGCTTGAATCTGCCTTATGGATTCCATTTCTTTCCTATGCTGAGCATTCATGGTTTCTATAGTTTTCTTAAGTTCATCTATTTTTTTGTCTGTATCAGCTATAGTGTCCTTAAGCATGGTCTTCATTGTAGACATTATCTCTGCAGTTATCTGTGAGATTATTTCTGTTTTAATTTTTTCCAGAACCTCATTCAGTTGCTTTGTTGTTACCACTTCAGATAGGCCAGGTGGGTGGCTTTCGGATTGTCCCACCTCGTTGCTCCCTAGGTTTGCCTTTGGTGAATTGGATGTGTGGGGTTGCATCTTGTTTAAGTGTCGTCTCATTTTTTCTTTCTTTAATTCCTGGGGTGATGTTTGCAAATTACCTATAGTAGGTTACTTTATTGCTAGTGTTTAAGATCTTTAGAAGATGACTACTTCTCTGCAGTATCTTCCAAGTGGAGCTTGCTTTTAGGTTTTGAGCTTTCTGTCAGATCCTACCTCTTCAATTTGTTGGGTATGCGAAGTTGCTACCTGTTTGGCCCAGTCCTTGATTCTTTGGTAGTGTGCACTGTATTTTCTGTGTCCCTTAGTCAATCTCAATCATGAAATATCAGGAAGGAAAGATGTTTAGAACAATTATTTCACATTTGGCTATAATGTTAACTAAAGCATCAAACAGAGCCTAGAAAATGACAGACTGAGCTAACCAGTTATTTACCACTTTTAGCTGTATAGAGTTGCGGTTATATAACAAAATCTAAAACACACCAGAAAAATTATATGCAGTATACAAGTCCTGTGTATGTCAATTTTTCCCCTGAGGAGTTTAAATTTAAAATGAGTTAAGGAGGAAATAGAGTATTGGGAGAAGAGGAAGGAATTAGATGTAAGGTTAGAGGACCAAGAGGGATCCCACTAAAATTGGGACACTAGTGCAGAGGACAGGTGGTAGAAAGAGAAGGAAGGGATAAAAGGAAGAACAGATCACAACCACAATCAGAAAGAAGTTAGAGGCGCTGTTTACACTCATATAAAAAACCAGAGAGAATAATGAAGGAAAGAGCAAATACACATACAGAAACAAAAACGAAGATAAAAAACAATAAAACAGACAGATCAAAAATAAAACCCCACCAAAAAACCAAACCAAACCAAACAAAAACAAAAAAACCCTTCGCCAGAACAAAAAACGAATCAGTGAGAAAAAAAAAATAATAATAAAAAATAAAAATAAAAATAAAAATAAAAAAAATAAAAAGAATCAGTTCCAGGTGTTGACTCTGCTGTAGGCAGTTACCCTGTGGTGAGAGAGTCCTGTTCTGTGCAGGTCCGTCCCAGTAAGCCAGGAGTGCCCTCTGGCGGGCGGTGAGCAGATGCGCGTACTTTCAGGCAGAGACCAGTCTAGCTCGCCTCCGCTCTCAGCGCCCTTTCACGATCCCTGGGCCTGAGAGGCTCAGCGCGCTGTCTGGAGCGCGGGTTCCCTGAACTGGTTCCCGCCGCTCTGGTTTTTCACCACGCCCCCCACAATGGTGCCGGGCCAGTCACTCTCTGGCACGGGACAGGTGTGGCTGAGAGTCCAGTCTCGTTCGCCTGCTGACCTCAACACACTTTCGTGGGCCTGAGAGGCCCCGTGCTGCCCTGTCCGGAGCACAAGTTCCCAGAGCGGTTTTCCAGCCGCTCTGAGTTTCGCCACACCCCCCACAATGGCGCCCGGCTGGTCGCTCTCTGGCGCGGGGCAGCTGTGGCTGAGAGACACTCACCGCCGGTCTGCGCCGTTCTCCGCCACTCCCCTGCCCCGCCGCTGTCTCAGGATCCTCCGTGGGGGCTCCCTGGGCACCAGCTGCCACCGTGTGTCCGTAGATTTGAGCTTCCGTGGCGCTGCAACTCCCGGGATAGTAGAAGGTGCACGCGCGCGGTCTGCTCCTTCTTTCCTTCTTCTTTGTTGGAAGTCACCCGTCACTGGTGCCGGGGGTCCCAGATTGCGCTTCAGAACTTCTCTGGGTTTCGGGGAGGCATCTCCCCCCCCTCCTGCGCTTTCCGGGTCGCTATATTCCCGTGTTCCAATGGTAACTTTTAGAGAGAGTTTCACTGCCTGCTTCTTACTCATCCGCCATCTTGAGGTCCTTCAACTAAACTGTTTTCTAATGGTGGAGTTTTAAGTGACCTGTTATTTGAATAACAATATTTTATAACCCCTGTCTATAACAAATATTTCTTGTAGTATCTGGTATCATTTTTCATTCTCTTTATAAGCATCACTTTTTCTTTCCCAGTGCAAATCACCCTCTTCAAAAATGAGGCGTCCATGTACCCCTGAAATTGCTGAAAGAGACTAAGGCATTTTTCTTGTGCGTTCTTTTTGTTTTGTGACAGTAAGCTGTCTGGCATGGATATCATTGATGTCAATGTGTTCTAATTTTCAAACTGCATTGTAGCCATCTGTGTTCCACCCTCGCTAGGTGCCACATGGGGCAGATCACTATAGAAAGCAGTTCCTTCATGCTGAATATGTATTCATTCTCAATGGATAAAGAAAACGTTGTATACATACACAATGAAGTGCTAGTTGGCCATAAAGAAGGATAACTTGAGTCATTTATAGGACAATGGGTAAATGTTAAGACCATAATACTAAGCAAAATAGATATGGAAAGTTAAATATTGTATGGTTTCTCTTATATGAGAAACCCAAAGTATGTGTAATTTAAAGGGAAAAATAAAAGATAGATGATAAGAAACAGGGAGGTAGACCTTTTGTAGAAGAGGAGACCTAGGAATGGAGGAAGAAGGGAGAAAGAGGGAAGAGGGAAGAAGGAAGAGGAAGGGAAAGTAAAACAGACTTAAGATATGATATATATATGTACCAACTCCCTAGGATGTAAATATTCATTATGTGTGGCAAACATGTATGATATGGCTCGTATCTAGATCCCCTCACCCTGCCCCCACCAAGTCTCATGCACTCATAGGTGAGGCTTTTTGTAGGTGGCTGGATCATGGGTGTGTGATACTGAGATTAAGGGTGTGTGGTACTAGATTAGTCCACTAATTGGTTTAGCATAGTTCTGGATGTGGAAAATGGAAAGACCCACTCTGGGTGTAGGTGACAAAAACCAATAGACTTGTAGCCTGAGTGGAATAAAAGGGAAAGGGACAATCACTACTGTTGCTTCTTTGCTTCCTGCCTGCCCTGACGTGGACTGGATCTCCTCTGCCATGCCCCTCTGCTGTGTCACACTGCCTTGGAGCTAGATTATGTACTGGAAACTATAAACTGTGAGCTAAAATAAACCTTTCCTCTTTTAACTTGTGGATGTTGGGTATTTTGTCCTAGCAAAGAGGAAGTAACTAAGACATAAGTACTAATAAAATAAATATAAAATAAAAGATACAACACAATTCCTACAAGAAGAAATACAATGAAGCAAATTGGGGAAAAAATATGTAGCTGTCTTTTTTCTGTTGATTTATGGTTAGGAATTCAACATCTACAACTCAGGTACTTTTCATCCTGCTGAATGATCTTTTTAAGTGTGAGCCTGTAAGGCTAGTCAATTATTTTCTTCTGATGACAGAACTTTCAGTACACCCAGAGACAGAAAATAAGAAGCAAAAATAGGCAATGTGAATTTATAAAAGAGAATTATATTTCTTTTAAAAAGGGGTTTGAGGGCCGGTGAGATGGCTCAGCGGCTTAAGCGCCTGCCCGGCAGGCGCAAAGTCCCGAGTTCGACACCCGGAACCCACATATGAAAAAGGGGCCGGTGATATCGCTCAGGGGCACGGGTGCCTGTTGGCACGCAAGGTCCTGAGGTCGACCCCCCGGTACCCACAAAAAAAAAAAAAAACTAAAAAATAAAAAGGGGTTTGAGAATTCTCTAAATTCACTTACACATATGCAGTATAAAAATTCAAGAACAGAATTGGATACATTGTTTTATTTATTCTCAAATTACTCCTATAATGTTAAAATTTAATAATATCCATATACTGTTATATATGATTTCTCATCTTTAAAAATATTCTTGAAATTGTCTTGTGTATGCATATTTTAAAAGCATATTACCTAAAAAAGCTTTGTGACAGTAGGAATGAAACAAATTATAAATTTAAGATGTATTCTGGACTAACGAGGTATTTTTGTGGTTATTTTAACCTATTCTTGTCTTTATTTGATGATTTTTAAATACGATAGCCAATAGGTTTTATTTTGTGAATGAAATAATTATATTCATAATTTCTAGTGAAATTTATCTCAAATACACTTATTACAGTTGTTATAACAGACTTGGTCATGTATAATCTGCATTCATATTTGAACATACTAATAAAATTATTATTTATAAAATATAATTAATGATTTTTTTTTTGTGGGTACCAGGGGTCGACCTCAGGACCTCGCACGCCAGCAGGTGCCCGTGCCGCTGAGCGATATCACTGGCCTTTTTTTCGTATGTGGGTTCCAGGAGTTGAACCCAGGCCCTCGCGCTTGCCAGGCAGGCGCTTATGCTGCTGAGCCATCTCACCCACCCAATTAATGATGCTTTGAGCATATTTGAATAGAATGATATAGTATTTGAAATGATGTCATAAAATGGTAATGGTATGCCAGAATGATATTAATTCACTTATGTATTCATATTTAAATGTGGTGACTTTCTGTAAATGCATATCATTTTAAAACCTAATGAACAATAGAGTAACAGAATAAGTGTCATCTTTTAAATATGATGTCTTATAATCAGTAATACAGAGGATATAATACATTTAGAGCTCATTTTATTACTAAAGTGTGTTTTCTGCCATTGTTGCTTAAGATAATAATGAAAAAAGAAAACTTAAGCAATTTATAGTGAAATTATTTTTATTTTCCATAAAACTAGTGTTGCTTAGCTATGATCAGGGGAGGCAAATCTCATACTTGAAATATATTATCTTGACTAAACCATTTTCACATTTTAGCTTGGCCCAGTGTAACTATTTATCTATGGGGAAATAAAAGGTCTAATTCATTTTATATATTCTTAAGAAATAAAGTTTACTACTTGCCAGCCTGGAAAGAGTTTTACCTTGCAGTACACAAGAAATAAGAAAAGAAGTTTTACCTTGCAGTACACTAGAAATAAGACAAGCAGTTTTACATATATAGCACAGTTAAGTGCAGCTTCCATGAATCATTGAAATGTTAACTCTAGAAGGTCAAGTTTAAACCTAGAATGTGGAGTATTTTAATGTATCTTCTAAGATTTATCTTCTGAATTTCAATCCCTTACCTAGTAATTGATGTTATAATTCACATAAAAATAGGAGCCATTATATCAGCTAAGAAGAAAGGAGAAGTTAAAAATAAAAAACATCTAGTTTAAAATGCGTCTATAGTGGTTCTTTTACTTTTTTAAAAAAATTAAAGTTATCACTATTAATCCATCAGGAAGGTTCCAACATTGTTTGTACAATCTCAGAGAGCTACAAAGTTAAGAATGACTTGAGTATATCAAGAATAAATTAGGATTTTGCTACTTATTCCCTAATTTGTCAGCTGAATTATATAACATTTTGCTACAACATCTCAGATTTTTAAATTTCCACTGGAGTCTTTGTGAATCTAAAACACTGACCATGGAAGGTGTGAACTGTGAAAAAAGGAAATTCTATTCTACTTAATAATCCAATGTGAGACAAGGAGAATGATTTCCTGTAAATGTTAAAATTGACTGAGAAATCAATGAATAATGATTAATAGTGGAAAGTACATTTGAAAAATGTTAATATGACTTCATGGTAGTTAATGGCATGATAAATAAGCTAAAAACATTTTATTAAAACAATCTTAAAATAGGACTGGAGATGTAGCTTAGCAGTGCAGCACCTGCCTAGCAAGTGTGAGATCCTTGGTTCAGTTCTGGGTACCAAAAAGAGAAAAATACATAAAATATATAATAAAATATCTGAAATAATTGGTTTGAAATAAGAAAACACAATTATAAAACAGTAAAAGGAATAAATACAATTAAAACTATAAACCTAGAGTCAGGCATAGTAGTACATGCTTTAGTCCCAGCTATTCCTATGGCTGATCTGAGAGGACCACCTGAGCCTACAAGTTTGAGACCAGCTTGGGCAGCACTGTGAGATGCTGTGTAGAAAGAAAAGAGGGAAAGAAGAAAGAAAGGAAGAAGCAAAGAAAGAAAGAAAAAGAAAAATAAAAATGAAAGGAGAGGGAAGGAAGAAAAGAAGGGAAAAAAGAAGGGAATGGAAAGAAGGAAATGAAAAAAGGAAAGAAGGAATGAAAAGCAAGAAAACAAAATTTGATCTGCAGTGCCTTATGCCTTTTTGATGAATATATACTAAGGAAATTCATTTGTAAACATTGCCTTAACCTGTTTTATGTTGTTATAACTGAATACCACAGAGTGGGTAATTTATAAAGAATAAAAAATTTAAGATCTGTTAAATGTATGTATCAAATTCCCAAAATAAACCCTATCATCATGTAATATTAACATGCATTAATGGACTTTAAAAAAATAAAAATTTATTAAACTCCTGCTTCAGGAAGCTAGGAAGTCCAAGAGCATAGTGCTGGCATCTGCTCAGCATCTGGTGATATTAGTGCTGGGTATGACATTGTAGAGCCATCTCACACACACACACACACACACACACACACAAACTCACTCACACACATAAGCTTTGTAGTCAGAGTCTTTTTTCCTCTTCTCCCAAGCCACTAATTACATCCTGGGGTCCTAACCTTCAAAACCTTATCTAATCCTAATTACTTCACAAAGGCACTATCTCCACATATTATTAACATATGATTATGTTTCCAATAAATCAAATGTGGGGGACAAATTCAAACCCTGGCAAATATGTAAAGAACATGAAATTTACAAAGAATTGTATTTGGGACATACATTTAACAGATCTTAAATTTTTTATTCTTTACAAGTTGCCCACTCTGTGGTATTCAGTTATAGCAACATAAAACAGGTTAAGGCAATGTTTACAATACAGTTTCCTAAGTATATATCCAGTGAAAATGGCATAATGTACTGCAGATCAAATTTTTCTTTTCTTGATTTCTTCATTCCTTCTTTCTTTCCTTTTTTCCCTCCTATTTCTTTCCTCCCCCTTTCTTTCTTTCTCTCTTTCTTTTTTACTTCTTTCTCTCTTTTCTTTCTACACAGCATCTCACAGTGCTGCCCAAGCTGGTCTCAAACTCGTAGGCTCAGGTGGTCCTCTCAGATCAGCCATAGGAATAGCTGGGACGAAAGCATGCAATACTATGCCTGACTCTAGGTTTGTATATTTAGCTTCTATATTGTGTTATAACAGAGGATAAATGTATCAAGTAGTTTTCCTTTGTAGCACATAAAAAATTGTAAATTCTGCTTGGGAGTTGTATATTGTTAGTCCAACATTCACATTTTACAAATAAAGAAACTGAGGTCCTAAAATCGATTATTTTCAGAGCAATGGACTATTGCATTAATGAAGGTACAATTTGTAGTCAAATTAGTCTGAACATGAATCTCAGATCTCATTTTATAGGCTGGGGAGACTGTTGGTAAAGTTTCCTAATTTTTTTAAGTTTACATTTTCACTGGTAAAAAGAAATATTTTTTCTACACTGAGAATGAAATAAAATTATTAAAACAAAGTACTTAACATAATGCCGTCCAGCAAATATTAGCTAAGATATTAGCAGTAGCAGCAATTAGCATTAATATTATTATGATTTATCCATATTAGTATTAGGGCAAGAACCAGGTTCTCCTAACACCAAACTCATTGTAATGGTATTTTTGTGTGTGTCGGGGGGTATTGTGGGTCGAACTCAGGTCCTTGCATGCCAGCAGGCACCTGTGCTGCTGAGCGATATCATGGGCCCTTTCTTCATATGTGGGTTCTGGGAGTTGAACTCAGGACCTTGCACTTGCCAGGCAGGCACTTATGCCAGTGAGCCATCTCACCGGCCCCTCGCATGCTTTAATATATCTCTCTTCATGTGTTAAAAAAATCACTATTTCTTGTTCTTGTTTTCTAATTTGAGTAAATTGCTTATTTCCAGGACGTATATTTAACAATGTTGGCTTCTCACTGAAGTGTTGATGGAGTTAGCAATAGGTTAAAAAAATGTTTTTATTTGACAGACTAAATTATTGCAATTAAATAGTGTATGTAATCATAATTCATACACTTATCCAGAAGGACCTATGAAGTCCTTGAAGCAAGAAGAATGTGGTTTTATAGGTACATGTGATTTAAGCAAATATTTTTTTCTTAAAGAAATGAATAAACCCAGTACAGATAGGTAAAATGTAGATAGGAAGGGATAGATAGAGCTATAGAGAGATGAAAGATATATAGAAGATAAATATTTATGAAGAGATAGAAATTTACCCATCCCAATTATACTTTATACATGTTTATAATGATGAGCTACAACTCCTTTTGATTAATAGTTTCATGCCTTCACTGTGACACATACAAAAATATAAATACCAAAGAAGATTGTACAGAAGCAACCATTATTGTTAAAAGCAGGATAGAGGAAATTTTACTTTCAGGTAAATAATACAATAAATTAGTTTGAATTTTCACTGTTTTTTTTTTTTTTTTTTTTTTTTTTTTTTTGCATTACTGGGGGTTGAACCTAAGACCTTCACACTAAACTACATTCCTGATCCTTTTTTATTTTTCTGAGACACAGTTTCTGTAAGTCACTGAATTGTAGAAACTGGCCTCAAATTTCTGTTTTCTTTTTTTGTGGGGGGAACTAGGAATCAAACTCAGGACCTCGTGCTTGCCAGGCAGGTGCTGGCCTCAAATTTCTGATCATCTTGCCTCTGTCTCCCAGAGTGCTAGATTATAGGCAGGCACCACCCTGACTTGGGAATTTGCACTTCTTTATAAACATAAAGAAAATAAGGTTTTAGTCAAAAATTTTCTAGAAGTCCCAAATCTATAAGAATTCTGGAATCTATGCTTTATCATTTAGCATTTAGATTGATGTATTATTGACCTTTGAATGTTAATGTTTGCCTTTATACACAATTTTTTGAATAGTAAGCCATCCTATTAATTTATTATTTTCAAATAAATTAAGCTATTATTAAAAGTTATATTAATCTGTTTGTTATCCATAACAAAATTCTACAATTAAATAAGGACTGAGGAAATCAACTTCACAAAGTAATAATTAAGTTATATCCTAGATGACATAATTTTATATTTCACAGGTTAAAAATTTAACTTGAGATTGTTTTCAAATATTTGCACACTGAACCCACAAACTTTTAAAACAATATGTTTCTATCCCACTATCATTTATATGAAATAATATTTATAAAAATGTTCTGAAAATACATTGTAAGTGTATATAATATCATGTATGTAGAATGCTATTAACACAATTTAAATAACTAATGATGTTAATTATAAAGCCTGGTTTATAATATTCAGCAAAGAATTTCATTTATAGAAATGGAAGTTATACTGGATTCTAAGTACATCAAGGATAAATTTTTTTTTTTTTGTGGATACCGGGGGGTCGACCTCAGGACCTCGCGTGCCAGGAGGCGCCCATGCCGCTGAGCAATATCACCGGCCCCTTTTTCGTATGTGGGTTCCGGGAGTCAAACTCAGGCCCTTGCACTTGCCAGGCAGGCGCTTACGCCGCTCAGCCATCTCACCGGCCCCATCATCAAGGATAAATTTGTATCCAATTTTAATTAACAATTTTAGTTTCTTCCTCAATCTTTTCCTACACAGACACAGACACATAGACACATACACAAACACTAACATTTACTAATTTTAATAAGAAAATATGATGCTTTCCATTCCAATGTACTATACTCAAATACATGTTCACAGTTATAAAATACACTAATTGAGTAGTAAGAATGTATTTATATAAGTAATAAACAATGGTTTGTTTATAAATACGAGTTTGTACATAAAGTAGAATTTATGAAAGGAAAAAGAAAAAGTTCTATAGGAGGTAGAGGGAGGTGGAACAAAAATGTAAAAGACTCATTTTTAGAAGGTGATGGAGAGTCACATGATTGATCTCGCAGGCACTGAATATTAGACTAACATGTACTTCTGGATAGAACCATGACATTAGTAGTTTCTTATACATTTTTGTGAAAAATGTATTCCAAGCTAAACTTTCAGCTCTAGGCATCCTGCTAATAGACATTACAGAAAAACAATAGAAAATATCATTCTAAATAATCACATAGGCAAACATCTGTCAGACATCTAAATACCACATTCATAAGCGTTATTGTAAATGTGGATTGACAATATGCCAGCTATACATTTAATTTCATTTTCCCTATTGTGGGAAAAGAGTAGAATAAGCCTCATTGTGAATTCAATGTAATTTTTCCCAAGTAAAGATTATGGGTGTGGGGGTAGTTAGACAAGAACTTCTGAAACAAAGCAAAAAACATCCATAACTTCAGGGACTTTTCGATTCAATACAGATTTCTATTCAACATTGGTTCATCCAGAGTTAGGCAAAAATATTTACCATATTTCCTAAGTGGATCATTACATAATTCTTAAAAACATCATGTTGTTTTTACATTATCAATACAAAGAAGTAAAAAACTTAAGTATGTAGTAATTTAGTATAAAAGTAAAGGATAAATTTTATAATTCATGGTGATTAAAGACAAATAGGTTTTAGGTGTTTTATATCTTTTCCCTGACCTTACCAGTATGCATAATGAGATGGTTAGCTAGGGAATTATTAAAGGTCTGGAAGAGATAAAGAATCTGCTATAGGAATGAAACTCAGTTTTTTCCAAGTCATTTCTTCAAATGGCCTAAGTACAGAAAGTAGATGAATGATGCATAAAGCAAGAATAAAGTTACTTATCCAAGGTCATGTAACTAATAGATGGTAGATCTGAAGTTAGCATCAAAGTTTCTATCAATAATCTTCCTGCTTCAAAAAAAGTCTACTGTGTATGAAGTATGATCAAAGAATACGATGAATATTAAACATTTTTACAGTCAAAAATACATTAATTCCATTAAAATACTCTAACTTTGAACACACTTATCCCAATTGTTTTTGTTATTTTCTGAAATATTTTTGTGTGTCTTTAGCTGCATTGTCATGGCTGCTTCAATGTTGTGAATTGATTCAAAACTTGTACCTTTTGTGGTCATGTTGACATTGGGGAATGTTACCATTTATGTGTGCATGTATCCCCTAAGCCTAATGAACTGATAGACGGGGTTTTGGGAGGTGATTAGATCACAAGGGCATGTTCATTTCCTGCGTTAGTCCACTGATGAGTTTATGGCTAAATGTGAAGTTGGAAAGTGAAGCCTAGTCAAAGGAGGTGCGTCCCTGGAATTGTGGCCTGCAAGGGTGTATTTCCCTCCATCCTCCCTTGATCTCTCAATCTCTGCTTTCTGCCACCTTGCTGAGTTGTTCCTCCTCTGCCATCTCCCTCTACCATGCTGTTCTGCCTTGAAATCAGCCTAGTATGGACTAAAACTTCTACAAATTTAGAGTCAACATAAACCTTTTCTCCTTCGAGTTGTGGGTGTCAGGTATTGTGTCTCAGCAGGAGAGAAGTAAGGAAAACAGAGAAGAACCAGAAGTCACACACAGTGCCAGATCTGGTGAATTAGGTGGATGACACATTATAGTTATGAGAGGAAAATAATTTCCCATATCCAATAAAACAAATTTTAAGGTTATATAAAGATATGTGTAAACATGTTATAGTAAAATATATTCATGAACATAGAAACTCATGAAAATATTAAATGCATACTTAGCTAGTCACTGAAAGATATGCTCCAGGAAAATAAGAGAAAATTAATTAGTTAATCAACTAATCAAGTGAAAATATAGGATCTCAGAAATAATGAATCCTTTAGGGAAAAAGAAGAGGCAACGAACCAAGATGACAGTGCGGCAAATTGAGTTCAGACTACAGTTGGCAGTGAAGACAAGAAGGTCACTTCAACTGACACATCTAACTAGGTATAGTGAAAACAAACTAACAAAAATACTCCTAATT
Source organism: Erethizon dorsatum (assembly GCA_028451465.1). Taxonomy (NCBI): domain Eukaryota; kingdom Metazoa; phylum Chordata; class Mammalia; order Rodentia; family Erethizontidae; genus Erethizon; species Erethizon dorsatum. The sequence continues at coordinate 72,810,844 of CM051832.1, forward strand.
ACCTGCTTCCTTTTATGCCTTTCCTCTCTAGCAACATGTAAATTTATGTTACTGATACACTCTCTCACTTTTCTCTTCTGTTAAAAACCTCATCATCTCCATAAACCTACCTCATCTTCAGTATATTCTTTAGTCTCCAGAATTCTCCCTCTCATTGAAAAAACTCCAAAGAACCAAATAAACTACAATTATATTTCAACAAACTACCGTGCAAAATTTTGGAATTATCAAGTATTGCCACTTAGACAAACTTGAGGAGATAGGTATCTCAGTTTTAATTCAATATTTTCCACAAAGACAGTGACTTCACATTGCTTATTAATACCTGTATTTATAATAAAGAATGCCATTTAATGGTCACTGGCTTAAGAATTTATTCATGAAATCTACTTAGATACAGCTTCATATTACTTAGATTTAATCCACTGAGCTAGACTGCTCCCATCATTTTCTATTATCATGACCCAGAGTCAACGATAAAACTATAAATTGTTATTTGTGTACCATTTACTAATGCAAACAAATATGTCATATATTTTCTTAAATTAAATCTATGAAAGAATGATTAAGTCCTTAAAACTAAAATGATTGTATACAAAAATATCCTAAATATAATCAATACTTCTAATTTTACAGGGAAGTTAGATTTTGTGTAATTTGATAATAAAATTTTATTCTAAAATAATAGCTTTAGCAGTCACATTGCTAGTTTAATTCCCAGCTCTCCAACTTCTCTCTGTGTGGCCCATGGCAGTTATGACTGCCTTAGTACTCAGTCTCTTCATCTGTAAAATTTGTGTTTTGTTTCTATTATCTTATAAGGTTTCTGTGAAGTGAAAATGAAACATGTTTAGTAAAGTAGCATAGTGTCTGACATACAGTGAGAATTTAATAAATGTTGGTTATTATTAAATTTAATGAGCCACAGAGATATATGAAATAATTATACAACTATAATTTTCTTCTTGCTAGGTACAAAAATATTGAACAAATGTATCTCCTACAAAAATGTCCACTTGTGGTGTTTTATAAGTCAGGATGTCTTCTACACTTCCTTTTCTTACCTGGCACATAAATAGAAATAAAGTTGGCCTTTGGCAAAACTGTGAGAATTCTTGCTTGCAGTTCTTTCTATAAATCTCATTTTATAGCTTACCACATAGTTTTACTCTGACTCATGTGCATCTGTTTCTTCATTTCAAGGATATTTCTTTAGAAAAATTATAGATGGCAAAACCAAGTGCATAATTTTACCCCATCAGAATCTTCATACTAAGTTCCTATTTAGTTCCTTGAATTTTGACTGTTTTTGTCTCCATTCTCTGTATCTGTGCATCTGCTTCAGGCGGTAGGGCTTTATTTGTTTTGCAGGGTTTGGTGTTTTTGTGTGTATGTGTTTTTTTTTTTCCTGGGACTGAACCCAGGACATTGTGCATTCTAAGCATGTGGTCAACCACTGAGCTACACCCCCAGACCTGGAAGTTTTAAATTATAAACTCAACCTACACCCTCTCAGAAAGTTTGACATCTGACTGTGTAGAAAACTATTTTTAAAAATAAAATTATATCTATATCTATATCTATATATCTATATCTATATCTATATCTATCTATCTATCTATCTATCTATCTATCTATCTATCTATCTATCTATACATTTAGTAAGTAATAAGCCAAGCTAGATTTTCTTTTGTATTCTTACTGCAAGTAACACAATAAAGTTCAAAGTCAGTGCCTTCTTGAGAGTGAAGACTGCCATGTTTGAGAATGCAGATATCCAGTCCTGTAGAAAAGCTCATGAATATAACTAATCCTATGGACTGAAGATGAGTGGGTATCCAACTGGGCAGGAAGAAGAAAGGTAACTAGATAAATATATGCCCTGTCAAATAAGTCATGTGAACTGTAGATGAGCACAGAGAGAATATTACACCAACACCATTTAGATCTAAATTGAAAGAAAAGGAATACAGTGGTAAGGAATGAAAGGAAATGAACAAAATACAAGTTGGCTTGGCTTGAAGTGTAGTTAATGAAATCCTGGAATGTATTATATAAATTGGAAAATTATCATGACATTGAGGTACTGTAATAACCCAATTTTGTAATCCTATTTGAAAACATTTATTGAAAGACAATTATGTATTACACTCAATAATAATAATTCATCAATAATTATACTATGTGCCAATGATACAACTATGACATGTTTCCATACTATGCTCATTATATAATAGAACGGTCAGTAACACTGTCAAATTGATTTCATTAGGGAAATTTTTATCTTCAAATTAATCACATGGAGTGTGAACTAAGATGGACAGGTCAAAGATGATTTCAGGACTGCTATTTTGATGATTTAAGATAGTACTGTAATACTATAAGGAGTAAATAACTGCACAGCAATTCAAAACCTTACAGTAGTAAATAAAAATGAAATACCATAAAATATATATCTTAATGTGAAATATGGGAAGTAAATGTCTTTCTATGGATAAAGATTTACACAAAATGAAATAGTGGATAAATATAATACATTACATTTTAAAAAAGCATTTCTTAGACATTATTAAGAGACAACAAACTGAAAATATTAGCCATAAATATCAAAGTCTCAAAAATATCTATCACAGATACATAAATTTAACCCATAAACAACTCAAAAATTGCAAATTTTGCTAATTTATTAATTAAAATAAGAGTTGAGACTCCTGAAGACAATTCACTGGGTAAGAAATAAATGAGGTAAATATCTAAATATATAATCATTTAATTAAAGACCAAAGATAAGAACAATAATATATTATTTCTGCTGTTTTTTTTTTTTTTTTTTTTTTTGTGGGTACCGGGGGGTCAACCTCAGGACCTTGCGTGCCAACAGGCACCCATGCCACTGAGTGATATCACCGGCCCCTTTTTTCGTATGTGGGATCCGGGAGTCGAACTCGGGCCCTCGCGCTTGCAAGGCAGGCGCTTATGCTGCTGAGCCATCTCACCGGCCCTCTGCTGTTGTTTTACCAAAACTTTAAGAAAGTTACCCACAATTAGAAAAAGTCAATAAGAAAGGAGAAATTAAAGATAATAGAAGAAAAGTAAACAATGGCAATTGCTGTTTTAAAAAACAGAAAAAAATCAAAGTTTTTCCTCAAAATTCAAAGAAAGATGAAAAGCATATATTAGAGACTGTGATTAATTGAAATGAAGAGATGAAATGAGAAAGCCTGCACCAAGCATATTAGTTTTAGCTAAATGAATGGCAAGACGAATGGATAGAAGAAACAAGGATATTGAGAAATCAGGATAGGAAAAACCCAGAGCAATTAATGAAAAGAGGCTGTCAAAGAGCAGAAAAATAAAAGTTAAGTTTGAAATTGGTAAACCTCTTAAAGTAAGGGATTTTTTCCTTTTCTCTCCCTACTCCCACCCCTAATCTCCTACCATTGGCTACTTGGTCATTCGTTTATAGACCGGATAGATAAGTGATTAAAATCAATAGTGTGCCAGGGAAAGTGAACACCATTTTTTAATCAGTAAAATCATTACTCCAGAGCCCATGATGGAGAAGTCCACTGAAGTGAGAAGATGTTAACTTTTGTAGAAGAGATATTGAGCCCTTGAGCATGCTAGGTGAAATGAATAAAAAATTATTTCCAAGAATAGGACAAACTGAAAACTACAAAATTGGGAATCATGAAGGTAAGGTGATATGATGGTATCATCAAACTATATAACTATGGGCTGGAGAGGTCCTTTTAATAGCCTTAATTTTACACATAAATGTATAAAACTTTATCAGAAGTCTTTTCATTATATTTTCATCCAATTAGTGAAAGACTGAAATTTAAATATATTTATTTGGGGAAGTCATCTATATAATGTTAGGGAACTGGTCAAGTTCAAAACCTTGACTACTTACAAGAGTAACCAATATGCCATTTATTCTGAAGCCTTTCAGTATGATGGTGTTTCCATGAATGATTTCAAGCTTAAACACTTCACTAGCCTGCCTCCTCCCCTCTCTGACCCAGATCTCACAGACTCCTGTCATTCAAGTTGCTGAAATTTTCTACTTCCTTGAGTCACTTTCTAATTTTTCACTCTTAGAGATTTATCCTTTAATCTAGCTTTAACGCTTTAAGAGGATCTGTAACCATAAATCAATGAATCCTAATTTTGCCTTTTATATCTAATAGTTGTGTGACTTTTGGAAAATTATTTCATTTTTCTGCAACTTATTTATTGATTTATTTATTTGATCTGCAAAAAGGAAGCTGGTAATACACATTCAAATGTCTCACAGGATTCTTGTTACACAGAAGAGACTTAAATATTACTGTCCTTTCACTTTTCCCCTCAGAAGACCTTCGCTGCTGAAATCCTTGCATATTTTCTCCCTGGTCATCGCTCCCCACTCAGACCTATTACAGAGGTCTCTGTAATCTCAAACCTCTTTACTGGTGGACTTGTCCTTCCCCACAAGTTCCTCTCAGATCCTTCCCTATCAGAAACCTTCTCTCTTATTTCTTTGCCATGCTCAGCACATTAAAATCTCATCTTTGTTGAACAAAAATGCCGAACTCCACCAAACTGTTATTTTCTCTGTTCTAAAAGGTTGCCACTCATCCCACCAGATTGTCTTTGTGAGCCACTCCATCAGGTCTAATAAAGAGACAGCCCGTGGCTGCTTGTGGTTCTCTTTAGCTCTCAGGTTTGTAGAATTAGGATTTAATGGAGATGAAAAAAGCACATCTTGGTTAAGAATTCACTGGAAATCCTGCTGGTTTGTTGCTGAGAAATGGAGAAAAGCAGCAGTAAGTAGTTTGAAAGAATATGGATCATAATAGTGCAGAGTACAGCCACAGAATAAATGCGACTGAGCATTTAATTAACTTGGTGTGTGACTTTCAGGAATTCAAATTATTTATTTGTAGGAAAGTGATTTCACTGTAAGATGAAAATATTTGTATTCTTCATATTCATTCACAAATGATTTACACTCACACATCCTAGGCTAGTGCTATAACAGTAATAGAAATATAATGTGAACATTATATGAAATTCTAATTTTCTAGTTGCCATGTTGAAAAAGGTAACCTCAATGATATATTTCAGTTAGTATAATATATCCAAATGTCATTTAAATTTATAATTGATAAAAGGATTAGATATTTTAAATTAGTATTTTTTAATTGTTTTCCAAATATGATGTGGATTTCACAATTACAGAACATCTCAATTCAGACTAATCATATTTTAATTGCTCCATTACTCCATGTAGCTGGGGGCTACTGCATTGGACAGAACCATTTTATTACACTAGGTAATTATACCTATTGTATTGCTGTAGATACCTGAATTTCAGAGATGATGATAGAAATAACATGAAAAATCTATATACTGATGTTGATGAGAAAATATAAAGATACGATTTTAGGAAGATAAAATAATAAATGTTTGTGGGTCATAAAGTTATGGTAAAGGATTGAGAAATTATTGAAGTAAAAATATTTGAAATTGGCTACATCTGCATAGTCATAATATTTGACCAAATAATCTATATTACTAACACTGAATCAAGAGTCTCTACACACAGATATATACCTTAAAATGAAGCTGTACATATTTCCTTTCTTTGTGGCCCATTGTCATATAAACTGCAGAAATATTTTAGATTTTATTAAACAGTTAATATGCACCAATATAATTGCAAATGTTACTATTTTTTAAACACTTTTGGTTGAAAATCAAATAAAATTACCAAAAATGTCAACACTGAGATTTTTGAAAAGTTGAAAGTCCTGATAGCAAAAATTAGAAATAGAAAAAATAAAATTTTCCTTACTTAGGTGGAAATCCTAACTTCCAGTGGGATAGTATCTCTAAGCTTATAACTATTTTAGGAAATATACAGAAGATTTTCTCAATTAAAAATATTTTTGGCCTATGGAAACTTAACAATAGAAGCAGGCAACAATTTCTAATTTATTAACCATTAACATGCAACCTGGAAGGAAATTGCAAGTGTTTAAAATTTTTTTCATAAATGTATCTGAACACATTAAAATAGATATTGCTCAGTAACATGGTTTTAGAGGCAGTTACGAATAAGAAACTGAATAAAATACATGAATATTAATCAAAGATAATCATTCTACTTGTGTCATTTTTAATGCTTTTTTTTACTTCAATATAGACAAGTGCATAGTTTTACTTGTATAAATATTTCATTTATTATTATTATTTTTTTTTTTGTGAGAACCGGCGGTCGACCTCAGGACCTTGTGCACCATCAGGCGCCCGTGCCGCTGAACGATATCACCGGCCCTTTTTTGGTATGTGGGTTTCAGGAGTCAAACTCAGGCCCTCGCGCTTGCTGGGCAGGTGCTTATGCTGCTGAGCCATCTCACTGGCCCCTAAATATTTTAAATAAATGGGTTTTATGCATTTACAACAAATTCATAACAAAATAAATTTCAAGTTTACAAAATTTTGACTACATTAGAACCTCCTTTTACTTTCAGAAGTTTCCTGATTTGAATTTGAAAACTTATACAGTCCTTTCATTCAAATGAGAAGTCACAGAGCTACCTGGACTGTTTGTCTCTACTTTCCTATCCTGATTTCACATGCAATAGATTACTGTATCTTACTAATTTTTAAACAAGAGCTTCTTTTTTATCTTTATTTCACTGGCTCAATTTATTTCCTCAACATGTCTTATAAAAATGAGTAGTAACTGCTAGTTCTTTATTCTTGCCTCTATTCTACATAATTTACTACACCTACTGTTGTCATATGAATTTTCAAAAGTAAAAATAAGATTTTCTCATTTGAATGCATTAAATTTTTTGTTCAAAAGTGCTTTACTAGCCATACTCTAAGCACCAAATTCCTTCAGTGAAATAATTACTTATTTAATGGTTTGGTCTCTGCCTTTGTCTTTAACCATATATCATGTCTGTAACTCACTCAGCCTTAGTCCATGTGACCCTCCTCTTTGTCTTTGCATGTGATTTTTTTTCCTTCCTCCTGGAGAATATAACTCTGTTTTAAGTGTTTGGAAATTGTACTGTTAGATTTCAAAACCTAGTTCAAGTGATTGTTTTTTCCTCTCTAAATATTTCTTTGTTCATATAGCAAAGTTGAGATTACACTTTCCTTTATCCGGTACCACATTTGGTGTGTGTGCATGTCTATGTATAGTGGCCCTTATCATACTAGATTTTAATCATTACTTTTTTTTTTTTTGTGGGTACCAGGGGGTCGACCTCAGGACCTCGCACGCCAACAGGCACCCGTGCCGCTGAGTGATATCACCGGACCCTTTTTCGTATGTGGGATCCGAGAGTCGAACTCGGGCCTTCGCGCTTGCAAGGCAGGCGCTTACACCGCTGAGCCATCTCACCGGCCCTAATCATTACTTTTAAAGTCTTCTAGACTTTAAGACACCAAAAGATGACATTTAAATACCCACTGAAAACAGAGAGTAAGAAAAAATGTTTATTTCCTCAACATTAGTAGAAAGAATGACTTGTACATAGGCTATTGAAACTTGCTGGTAAGTCTTTATTATGTTATGTTTATAAACTTATTTTATGTTTATAAACTTGTTTTATGTTTATAAACTTATTTACATGTTATTTATGTTACATACATACCCTGTTATGTATTTTTATGGATATGCAAAGACACACAAAATCAATGCAAACTCACAGAATATAAAAAATACAAAAACTGAACTGATGTATAATTTTAGGGCAACCCACTCAGGATCCCCTCTGTCTCTCTCTTGGACAGAAGCTTTCTTTCCCCTAATAAATATATTTTCTCTTAACCTCCATTGTTCCTAAAATTCATTCTTTGATTTTAGAGAACATGAACTCTTACTGGACATCTAGCAGGTTGGGAGTTTCTTTCCCCTATATCATTTGGAGGTCTTCCACTGAGATCGTTGCATGGAGGACCAACTTGGGAAGGACCATGCATCATGATTCTGTCAGCTCCTTCAGCTGTCAACATAGCAGACCTGGACTCTTGGATACATCACACCAGACTCAAGCTCTGGAAACTAGAGACTGTCACTGAAGACTAAAAACTATATGTCTACCCAAGATGAAAATGCCTGGTGTTTATCTAGGGCCTTTACATAGACTCTCTAGAATATCTCTGACCACTGGTCAACAACTATGACCTCCTTCAGCCTGAAGAAGCCAGATGGGTCATTGTGCATTACTCCCTCACAGTGGTTCAGGGTACTTATTCAGGGGGGAATGTTATAGGCAGCTAAATTAGATAAAATATTATAGGCAGTCAGTTAGGGCTAGGCCCTCAGAGGAGCTGGGGCAGAAGAGATACCTTGCAACTGTGGGAGAGACAGGCACCTCTCCAGTGGGTCAGACCTCAAGACAAAAGATAAAACAAATGTGCCTACATACTTCCTAAGGATAAACATTAGGGATTGATATTCTAAATAGTTACTGATCACCTTGAGGAAGCCAGGAAGAGCCACTAACCCAATCCCCTACAGGAAAAGCCCCTGTTCTGTATTCATGCCCACTTGCTACATAACTTGCTTCCCCATTTGATCCCAATTTAATCAATTTTACTTCAGCAATTATGCTCATAATGTTATTGTTTGACCCTCATTTTATCCCACCTCATGCTCATCTTGCTATTTCTCATTTTTCAATACCTTGGACCTGCCTCACCTTGTGGTTTTGCTCTATAAAATCCCTAGAAAACACAGGGTCCTTGGCAAACCACTCAGGACCGCTTCTGTCTTTCTCTTGGTCAGAAGCTTTCCTTTCCCCAATAAATACATTCTGCTCTTAAAAAAAAAAATGGCCGGTGAGATAGCTCAGCAGCATAAGTGCCTGCCTGGAAAGTGTGAAGTCCTGAGTTTGACTCCCGGTACCCACAAAAAAAAAAAAAAAAAAAAGAAAGAAAGAAAGAAAAAGAATTTTAAAGAATTCACATAGCTTTATTTTCCAGATGTCTGTGCTTTTTCATTGTTTGGCTTCTCAGATTTGGAAATCTGCCATCAATAATGGTGTTCATTGAAACTACCAAAAACACTTGAATTTGTATATTTAGTTAGAACATTTCTGAATTATTTAATAATTTGTTTTTAGTGTAGATTGTCATTATCTATTACAAATTGCAAAAATTATACTGTATATCAAAGCTATTTTGCATTTTTAATTTACAGTTCATTTTATATCAGTATTATAATAACTTATTTCTTATCAGATTCTATAAATGACACAGCTGCATTATTTTTAACGTAATTTGGGGAGTTAAATTTTAATACAAAGTCTATTAGTGACTGAACAAATATTTTTCTGTGATTTCTATTTGTCATGAAATAGCTTAGAACTCAACACTATAATTTATTTTAACTAAATCAAGCCTGTCACTTTCCAAACCTACACTTTTTTTTGTATCTTCTGCTTGTTCTAGATATCTCCTTAGAAATTTTGGTAGGTACAAGTAGAAATTTAAAGGAATCAAAATTATATTTGATAATTGCTCACCTTTTAATTCTGATTTCTGTCTTCTAACTTCACAAATGATGGGTTCAAATTTATACATATGTTTGTGAGTACAGAAGTCCTGAAATCTTCCCTGACTACATTAATATTGATGGTAATCATAACTTTGGGAATTCGTGATGATGAGGATGACAATGATGATTACAGTCATAATTCTTGGCTTTCTTAATCAACAGCCCTAATTCACAGATAGGTGTTATTACACCCACAGTATTGATCAAGGAACTAAATTTAAGAGAAAAGATTTGATCAGCCAGTCTTTGCCAAGAAACAGGATAAAAACACAGGACAAATTTAATTCTTTCTCTACTCTATATGGCTTGATTAATGAGGTTATTTGTTTAGATCTTAGACTTACAAAAATAAATTTAGTGTCCTAAAATAGAATTTCTTCAGGAAAATATGTTCAAAATTTTGACAGAGTCTCTTTGTTACCAAACTCTTCCTTAAAATATTGAAATTAAAATTCCAGCATTTATAAAATATCAGCTTTTCTCACTTTATAATATACTCCATTGATCATTGTTCATTAACCAGATAATATTATACATCTGGAGAAAGAATTCACTTATGATCATTATTCATTAACCAGATAATATTATACATCTGGAGAAATAATTCACTTACATGTATTACTAACTGTTGTAAATTTAAGAGTGCATGTTCATTCCTAGGCACTCAGGGGAACTCTGGTTAATTTGAGATTTTAAAAAATTAGAAAGTATAATTTTTTTATGAACAGAAGAATGACTATAAGACCAGCACACAGACTGAGAGAGGAGAAATACAAGGAAGTAAAGATGTGGGAAAAATATTTAAAACATTAATTATCATATTAGTAGTAGGATGAAAATTTAGAATTGAAAGTTCTTCAGTAATATTACGATGAGGTCTAATTTTACCAGAAAGTGAAATATATCAAATAGTGTAGAATGAAAACTCTCTTTTGAATAGTAAAAACCTGTAGCTAAAAATATACCCTAAATTTATATTCTTCTCTTTCTTTTTCCAAGTAATAATATAACTTATTGAAAGCTTTTTTTTTCCCAAAAAATTGCTTGAGAAACACTCTTCTGTGAATGTTACACTCTCCAACCAGCTACTGCTCTGCCTAAATCATGAGTTTCATTTTCATGACTTTCATGAGTTTAATTTCATTCATTTTTCATTTATTGAAATAAACAGTCAAAAATTTTTCAGTGGAGAAGCTAGTAATTTTACACTTTAATGGTATTTACCTATCTGCCATGTTAACATGATATTTTGCATCCTTTGCATACACTGATAGTTGGGCCCATTACCATGTCTACTGCTGCCATGTCATTCCCAGTGGTACTCTTTGGCTTTCTAAACTGATCTGACATTTGCAATGCTTCCAATAATTAGATTTAAAAATATAACATGATTCTGTGAGTAGGTATATAAAGACCTGGAATATAAATACACACTTTTATATTTGAGAGTTATAATAAATTCTTTATCTACGACAAACTTTTTGAAACATACCTGTTTGCCTTTCATATTAGTTTTACATAAAGTTATAAATCTATGACAAAAGCCTAAAGCACTATATTCAGATTTGAAAATTCTTATATGGCTAAAAATTAGATTTTAAAAAGCAGCTTTTAGGACTTGTTCCTCCATTTCATGGTTAAATATAAACATCACGGAATTATTACTCACAACATAATTCTATTAATCTCCCACTTGATTTAACTTTGAATTTCTAGCTTAGCATTTTTTAGTGAATTATATCATTAACCATAACCAAGATGTCATATTTATGTCATTGTTATCTTTATAGAGCTTCTCACAAAATTTATATAATTATCATTTTTCTGAATGCATTATTCTGTTCATATTTTTCCAATCTTATTCTTCTAAATCTGAAACTACTAGAAAGTATTCATCTTCTCTTCAAAAATATTTGCTATTATTATTGTTTTATGAATTTTATTATACTTAGTGAAAAAGCTATTTGCACCAAATTTTCTCTGTAGCATATTTTTGTCTCAACATAGTTATTTCTAATTTCCTTCAACATTCTCAAAAATAAATATATATTCTCTTACTCATTGAGGTTTTATTTTTAATAATTTGAAAGAGTATTATGTTCCATGTTTACCTCTTTTTACTTTACTATTTTCTAAGTAGGATATTGTATTGATTGAGACCAGTGCTTCCCCAGATCAATATAGGTTAAAAATGGAAAATATTTTTTAGGGAAAACTAATTTTTGCATTCATTTGATTAAATATCATTAAATAGGTATTTTTACTGCAAAATATTCACTAGAATAATGAACTCTATAAACTTTTTTTTTTTTTGTGGGTACCGGGGGGTCGACCTCAGGACCTCGTGCACCAGCTGGCGCCTGTGCCGCTGAGCGATATCACCGGCCCCTTTTTCGTATGTGGGTTCCGGGAGTCCAACTCGGGCCCTCGCGCTTGCCAGACAGGCGCTTAAGCCGCTGAGTCATCTCACCGGCCCTATAAACTTCTAAAATAATCTACTAAGCATTTGCCCAAAGACTCTAAGTAAAATAGATGCCATTCATTTTAGTACTTTTTATGTTCACTCCCTCTCTTCCCACTTCTCCCTTCCCTTTCCCTCTCCATGTGTGTTTATGTGACTATGTTCTCCCCTACATACTAGGTTCTAATTATTCTTTTAGTGGATGAAGATAGGGTGATGACAGGGCATAAAAAAATCATTGTAAAAAATGGAGTTTACATTTTAGGGGAACAATATATAAATAATATAATTCAAGTGATTAACACTATGCAGAAAAAAAGTATAGTTAATAGCAGGCGAAATGGAGAAAACCAAAGGCATTCTTTAGATTTATAGTCAGGATAGTACTCTCTGGGAAGATGACATTTGGTCTAAGAGTTCAATGGAAAGAAGACACCAGACATGTGAAGGTCAGAGGGCAGAGAAAAGATAAAGTTTGCAAAGCTTGAAGGGTGGAAATAAGATTTTTGTTTTTGAGAAAATTAGGGCATGCTAGTGTGATTAGAGCAAAACATCCGAGGGAAAAGTGGTTGGTAAGTAAACTAGCGAGTGAAGCAGTGATCATGTCATGTAAAGACTTTATAAGCTTGGATTTTATTCAAAGTGCAGTGACAAGCTACTGGAGGGATTTCAGTAGAAGGATACCATGAGTTTTAAAAGATCACACTGGCTGCTGTGTGGAGAATGGCTAATTAGAGAGCAAAAGTAGAAAGTGACAAACTATTAAATAGACTAATTATCTAGCCCAGATGAGTTGAAAAATTCTTAGAATGGGGTAGTAGCAAAGCAAATGAGATGTGTTTTAAAAACAGCATGAGGAATGGAAAAGCAAAAAATAAAAAAATGAAAACCAGCACGATGTGCTCGTGGGTAAAGTATGCGGGCTGCAAGAAAGATAATGATAATTCCTAGTATAGATTAAAAACAGAGGAGATAGGGTATTATTTATTGAGGAGAACTGAGATTGAGGATAGGAAGACCATGGGAAGATGAGACCATAATTATATTTTCAAACCTAACTGGAGATATCACATAGATATTTATACATATGCATTTGAAGCTGAGAAAAGACTTTAACTGATCCTAGAGTGTTATGGGACTGCATAGGTCAACTAAAAGGATGGATTTGGTAGGAAGAAAGGAATGGCCAAGGAATGGCAAAGGAATGGTCAAGCCCTGGAAGCTAAGTATATTTTGAAATTTTCAAAGTAGTAAGCTCTAAGTTTTAAATTACTGAATAACTTGAGCAATGGACATATTAAGGAGATTTATTATTCCCCAAGAATTTACAGATCATAGATCTGAGGAAATCAAAGAACAAAGATAGTAAGTTAGACCAAAAACAGATACTAGAATCATATTCTTAATCAAGAGATAACCTTATGATGGTAAATTCTGGAACCAAATTATTCAGAAGCAGTAAAACTGGTAAAATTTTCTACTTGCTTCTTACTTTCTTCAAAAAATTGTCATTTAATTTCTGATATGGCATAATACTGTTGATATTCTGAGAGGATAACTAAAACATAATTAATGATGATTCAGATAAGGAAACTCTGCAAAGTCATCTAAGTTATGCACTAGGCAAAACTTTTACATTAAGAGTTCTATTAGAATAGACATTCCATGGCGACACAGAATGTAGGAACTTCTTTTAAAATGCTGCTGCTATTGCAAAGTATGTAATATTTGATAAATTCTAACTTGATAATCCACTTTAGCAATTAAGACAACTGAACAGAAATCCTGTAGTTTCACAATAATAAAATTCATGTACAGAAATATTTGTTTGTCATCCACCCATCTATCCCCAAGTATCCATCCATACCCATATATTACACTAAACGAATTAGCAATTTATATTGTTTTCCACATATGATTTTTAAATGGCTTGAATATTTTAAAAATACTTTATCCTTCATTTCTAGAGGGCGATATCTTACCTTTGTTGTTATAATTTTTCTACAGCAACTGAGAAATAAGTGTAACAAAGTGATTCACATTTAGCCTTCTACTAAATTAGAATTGCTCTTGAGAATAAGATTTTGTCATAATAAATAAAAATCATAAATATTTAGTGAGTCATTAAGAAATTAGTAGATACATAATAGTTTGTATTATGATTATTAATGTATTATACAAGCAAGTTTTCACTAGGAACTAACTAGTGGGTGAAGTTGGTAGTAGTTCCTATTTTATAAACTGTGTCTGATCACATCTGACTTTAGAACACTTTTGATGATGACGGATTGTACAGCCACAGTTGTGCAGACTTACAAAAGAAAGCTGAATTTCTAGAACCATGGAGTAGTGACAAATCTCAGCAACCTCTTATTGCCAATCTAAATTTGATTTAGTGTAGATAATAGCAGTTGTGACCATTCTTTGAGCAATGACCTGATATACTGGTGGTAAAAAGTAGTGTGTATTAGTCAGTTTTCCTGATGCTGGGACACAGCAGCCCACACCCACGATTTAAAGCAGGGGAGTTTTAATTTGGCTCACAGTTCTGGGGATTCATTCCCAGGTCAACTGGCTCCAAGGCAAAAATATCAGGGCAGAAGCAAATAGAGAACAAAGCTACTCAGTTAATGGCAACACAGAAGCATAGCCGGAAAACAGTTCCAGAGAGGAATTGGCTGGGGACTAAACAGCGTACCCAATCCCATGCCTCCATGACCTACCCAGGGGTGTGCTTTAAGAATCTACTAGGTATTTCTTCATACGATGAAGTTGACAGATCAGAATTAACATTCATGGTAGGGAAAGGAGAAAAATGGTAATAAAACTGAGACAGAAAAGAAATGATCAGAAACATCCCAGTAGGATGATGGCATATAAATAAAATTTTACCAATAGTTGGTGGAACTTGATATGAATATTGGTTTGCTTGAAAATCTGTTGCTATAATTAAAGAGATAATTTTCTATGAAGAGAGTTGTGAAGAAATATAAAAATACTCTAAACATTTTTATATACATTTTCAAACACAATTCTGCATCATTTTAACTGTTCTACTTTTGTGTTTTTAATGAAATACATAATTACTCATTATTAAACTTTGATAGCTTGGATATAAAAAGTACTTAAAACTGTATACCATTTAAACTAAACACAACTTTAACTTCTGTGCTTATATTTTATTTTATTTGTTTATTTTATTTTATTTTTTAATGTGGGTACCTGGAGTCAACCTCAGGACCTCACGCTTGCCAGGCAGGCACTTATTCCACTGACCTATCTCACTGGCCCTGTGCTTATATTTTAAAACCTCTACTTACATATTTTAACGTTTATAAATAAAATCAGGTTAACATAATTTGAAGACTATTAGGCATAGCATCATCTGACATTATTTCTGATACAGGAATAATTAAAAAAAACAATGACAATGAACAACTTGAAACTTGCTTTAGAAAACAGATTACAATTATTTAGAAATATTGCTTTTGAAATGACTTTTAAAAGGTGATTAATAAATATCAAGACTACAAATCACAAAAAAAAAACTTTATGTTTCCCTCATGCAGAAGGATTTAGACAATGAATAAATGAAAGGACCCTGTGGTTTCCTCCTCAGCTGTCAAAAGTTTTAATAGTTTTATTATTCATATTTCTAGCCTTATTTCCTCATGATGCATCATAGTGAAATTGATGAAGAAAAAGTAAATCTTATCAAGAAAATGATTTCAACAACTCTCTCTCCTACTTAATTGATAAAAGCTTCAAATTAATTATGTTCAACAGTGGCACATTTGGAGTCTAGTGTGTACAAGGCCCACTGCTAGAAATTTTATTTCATAGTGTTCTGAATAGTTTTGCTTCCTTATTAACTTACTGGATCAAGCAAATATAGATTATTGGAGCTGTGAAAAATGGTAGGCTGCCAGACCAACTTAATCCAGAAAGGCCATTTGTTACTCTCTCTGAAAATGTTCAGGCTACTTTGCATAACAAATAGCTCAAATTGGGAAGACTTATTAATTCCATAGCAACAGAGTCAAATGTGAACATAATACAAATTGAAGCACAGTATCATTTTTATGAAGTCATATTGAGAGTCACTATTTTGCCTTCTTCAAACTGGTTGCAGCTTGCCACACATAGATATAGAGATCAGAAAAGCAGTTTTTCCAAATTGAACTTGGCTTTAAATATAAGATATGGACAATATTCCAAAGACTTAATAAATATCAAATAAATCTCACTGACACCTTTTAGAGTTAAAATAGTAATATTCTTGATATGTTGGTAAATACAATACATTACTAAAATTAATTTTACTTTATTCTTTTCATTTTTAAAATGTGCTAATAGAAAATTTATAAATTTTAAAATTATATTTCCTTTATAAAAATGTTAAATTACATACATTCTACATTACAGTTTATTCTCACAGTACTAGGGCACATAGTATTGATGCTTTACTTTTCATAACTAAATAATATTACTATTTGTTAATTTATGACACCATGATTTGTTGTGTCACTGTAGTTTTGGTCATTCTGCTGCTTCTATTAAATTTTTCCAATTCTAGATAATGCCATAATGAAAAGATTAATGTTTATAGCTTCTTATTTCTACTGAATTATTTAATGATAATAAATTATTAGATATGTATGGAGATAAAGCTTACATATATATATATATATATATATATATATGCTTATGCATTTCATGTAAGAGTTATAGATGATTATAGTGCTTACAGTTATAAGTTAGAATACCAGGTATATATTAGTATATCAGACCATCATTCCACAATGAATTGTTAAGTTTAAAAAATAGCTTTTTTATAGTTATAGATTACTTTAAATTATATTTGTAGTATCTATAAATGAATATTAGATTTTTGCATATATTAATCTATCATATAAAATTCTCCTATCTTTCACTTGTTGATTTGAATTAGTATAAGTTTTTTTTAATCTGAAAAAAATATCTGTCCACTTCAGTGGTAGAAGTGGGTATATGGAATAGATTTGACAAATAATGAATGCCTATTCTAGTTCAAGTACTGCGCTAGTAACTTTAAATATACACCTTATTTTTATATTCACCTTTGATAAGTTTTATTAATTGCATTCAAATAACTGAAATGAAGTTGTAATAAGTTGATTAAGAAAAATAAATCCATTGAGGAATGGCCTATATTCTACTACATAATTTTGTCCTACATAGTAGTTATTTTCATTACATTTGTTATACATATTTTCACCATTTTTGCTTCCATTTAAACATCTATTTGCTGTTTAAAAATGATACATATGGTCAAACAAAAACTTTCTCCTTACTTGTGGCAATATTTTCTGAAACCTATTGATGTGGTAAATGTTTGCAGAGAAATTCTTTACAAATCAGAAAGATAAAGATTAAAAAAATAACAAAGGTTTAAAAAACCTAGATTTGAGAAAACACTGAAAAACAATTGAAATTTATACATAGATCTGGACAGAAGTTTACAATACAGACATTTGTAGAACTATTATGCTCCATTTTAATTAAATGGTGATGAATATATAAAGATATATTTGCTGAGAAACTGAGGCAGAGTATCTGCTTACTAAAATGTGGTATAAAAAGAGGAAAACAAACACTGCCTCAGTATATTACAGAAAGATTCAAACACATGAAAAATGCTACCCCTAAATCTGTAGATGGGGAGGAAATTTTTTAATAATCAAAGTAGATGAAGATATTGCAAGAAGAGGATCTAACATTAACAAGAAAATATGAAAGGACTAGTCGTATTTTAAAATGCTGAAAATTTCAGTTTCACCTCAATGTCTCTTGTGTTCCTAACTCTGTGGTACATGTTTTACATACATTTCCTCTGATTCTTGTAGCATTGATTTATGATTTCTTTTGTAAATGGATATCCTGTACATTGAAGAAACAGCTACTTTCAGCTTGCACACAGCTACTTGTAATTAAATACTTGTATCACTTGGCAAAGCCAAGTTTATCTGATTTCAGGGTCACACTCTATCATTTTTCTAGGTTTATTAAAAGGGACTTATTGTGATATATTTGGGGACTAATTGCATTTAATTAAAAATTATTTTAAGAAGAGTAATCTAATTAATGATACTCATTATTGGTTGAATATGTGAACAGTGAGAAGCCAGAAGACTGCAGTGGAGATCTGACAAGAATCACAGGGAATCCTAACCAAGGCAGTGAAAGACATTTGTAAGAATGGATATAAAGATTTCAAATCTACATAAAATCTAGACTAATAATATTTGAATACTTCTCACATTTAGGCAATGAAGAAGAAAGAGCAAAATGAAGAATGACTACAATTTTCTAGCTTGGAAAATTGATTACAACTATGCTATTAATAAGAGAAGAGAAATAAGAAAAAAGCTGAGTGAGGAAAAAAGCAAATTTAGTTGTTTGGTTTTGAATTTCTGGAGCCTGGGGAACATAAAGCTGGAGACATGGAGAGATCAGTTGAAAATAAAGTTATAGCACTAAAATGAGAATTTAGGGTGAATGTGTACCTTTTAGTTATTGACCTGATGTCGTCTGAAAGAGAGAGTTTCAAGCTACTGAAAGAGAGGGGTTCAAGCACTCAAAATGTGACCACAATAAGTGGATGACAGAAGAGAAGAACATAGACATCACAACGGGGCTCCAATGGACAGGGGTGGGAAGAGCGTCTAGGAGACCAAGAAGGTATGCCAGAGGTGGTGGTTGTGCAGGAATTGAACAAGTCAAGGAAAGAAGGAACACCAAAAAGCCATTACTGAAAAGTTTGAAGAACTAAAGCAATGTCAAATGCCACAGAAAAAGTAAGCAGATTGATGATGAAGAAAAGCTATGAAATCTAATACTTACGATGTCACCGATCTTACATCACCATACCTAGCTATTATGAGTTGCTTCTGTCTGATCGAGAACCAGGTAGTTCGGACAATGAGGGAGCTGCTCATGCACAGCAGTGTGAATTTAAGAGTCAACCTTTGTGTTTGAATAAGCCCTGGATTTTCCATGTACATACAGTGTGAGGCTGTGATCCTTAATTCCTCATCTGATTCAGAGGATAATTACCTCTTTCCTTAAAGGTGGCTATAAAACATGAAAGCAAATAAAAATAAGAACCATCTTTGAAGGTATCACTATATAAATGTTTCTGTTTCATCTCTGTAAAAGAAATTCTGCATGTTTGTTTTAAAAATACAAGTTGTTAGTAACAGTTATTTTGAATAAGCTAAGCAATTGAAAAATACTGCCAAATCACTGGGAATTTTTTTTTGCAATAAATCAAGGGAATAAGGCTGTAATCACAATTTTTTAAAACATTTTTTGTTGAAGTGTCTTTAATGGTCCTGTACCACCATGTATATGATTAAATCTGTTTCAAATCTTAGGTTTCATAATTTTGCTCTAAAATCAGTAGCTAATTCTGTAAGAATATTTGATAATGTTTTTGAAAGGCTTGAATTCGGGAAGCTCTTAATATTTTTTCCCTAGAATAGAAAGTGCAAACACATTTTGCAGGAAACTTGTAAACACTTTCCTATAGATGAAGATTATTACAGTTTTATGTCTAATATCCTATATACAATACATCACTCATGAGACAATTATTTTACCGAAATACTTAATGTTTTTAGCAATAGGATTGCCTTGTAGAAATAAGGAACTTAGCCATAAAGAAGGATAAACTGGAGACTTTTATAGTTAAATGGATGCAACTCCAGACCATACTCATAAGCGAAATAAACCAGACGCACATGTGTAAACATCGTATTGTCTCCCTAGTGTGAGCAGCTAAAAGAGTAAATAAGATCCAAAATGTACAATAGATACTGTAAAACGGGAAGAAATTGTTCAAAAGGAAAAAGAAACTGGGAAGGGGGAATGGAGAAAAGAAGGAAGGGAAAAGCAAAAAAAAAAAAAAAAAAAAAAAAATATATATATATATATATATATATATATATGATAGTTAAGATAGATACACTACTAATTTCTCTTTGTTCATTGAAAAGAAAGTTTTATGCTAATATTGTTTGGACAATTGAATGCCGATATCTTGTACTCTGAGTAACTAATTTAAAGATAACAATACGCAATGTATTAACCATTGTTACCCTCCTATTATGTTGTTTTGAAATTTCTATTTTTTTTCTCTTTAAAATAAAAAAAAAGTGCTTGTAAAAAGAAATAAGGAACTTAAAATCAAGGATTATATTATCATCTTTGTTCCCAAGTAGCTTTAGTACTTCTGACAAACCAACAATCTTTCTTTCAAAGATTATCTCAGGTTAAAGTAATTGTTAAATGTTATTAAATACCATTTTCTAGGTATACTGATTTTTGTGTTTGAAGTCATTTAGTCCTCTCCTGAAATATATAAGAAACATTTGTGAGCAAGAAAAGTGAGGTAAATGGAAGGTTTATTTAATTTACACTGCAAATAAATATTGAGCCATAATTAAACCCAAAAAGATTTTTTTTTTTTATGTGGTTACCAGGAGTCGACCTCAGGACCTCGTGCTTGCCAGTAAGCACTTGTGCTGCTGAGGGATATCACTGGCAAATTTTTTCCTTTATGTGGGTTTGGGAGTTGAACTCAGGACCTCATTCTTGCCAGGCAGGTGCTTATGCCACTGAGCTATCTCACCAGCCCTTCAAACCAAGAAGTTTTGATACCAGAGTTCATGCCTTTCACTGTTGTTGTCCTTACCTCTGGGATGACTGAAGCCATAGAACTCTGGAGACACAAAAGCACCTGGAGAACATATCAGCTGCTTTTCTCATGACATGAGAGCAAGGCATTGAGAGATTAAGAGATTTTGTGGTATGTCAGATTAGATCACAGTTTTGAATCTGTAGCACATTGTCTATAATTTTCCAGTACCTTTTTATTACATTGCCTTGATCTTTCCTGAGCATCAAGTCGTGAGTTTATAAAACCAATTTAGAAGCTGTTAAATAACATGCCTGCTAAAATAGTACGGCTGCTAATTAGCAAGGAAAGACACAATTATTATTGTGCACTTTGACATGCACAATAAAGTGCTATCAGATGGATCTTACAGATTTTCTGTTTCAAAATTACTCCACATACTGCAAATTATGAAAGTTTTGTGGGAGACTCCAGAAGATGGAAATTAAGAGTATAATCTCAGAATCCCTGAGAAGCACTTGATAATAGGAAAAAAATTGGTCAAGAAGATCTTGCATCAGGCTATGAATAGTGAACTTTAATAATTTCTTTGCTCCACAACAGAACTTCTTATATTCCTGTAATCTGGACTCCATGACAGATGGATTACACTGGAGCAAACCTAAATTTAGGAAGGAATTTTTATGTGTATCTGTGTGAATAGTATTAATTTCTCCTTTTTCTCAAAATCACATAAATTTACACATATTTTAATTTGAGAGACAGTTCTAAGAAAAAAGATTCCTCTGTTATATTTCAATTGTATCAATGCATAATTAATCAGATGCAAGCTATACGCAAAAACCATCTTAAATAATCAAAATGAATCTGAACTTTCAAGACCTGATTCTAGATTTTTGAAATTATTAAAAGGCTAGGGAAAGCTTATGTTTTTAAGAAGGAATATTAGTCAGACATGAAATAAATGTAGTCATTAGGCACTTACTATATTCTAGACAATATCCTAAACTTCTTGAAGTATCTTTCATTTAATCCTCATACAAATGCTATGATATCAATATGCTTCTAAAAAATGAGACAAAAAAAAAAAAGGACTTGCCAAAGGATACATACTTGAATTACTGGAACCATGTTAGAAAAAGAGTCATATTGTGAAAAATGTTCAGCTTTCATCCTAGCAAAGTTCAGAGTAAATTTACTGTTATCCAATGGACGTAGGGTGTTTTATTCTGTAGTCAAAGCTCTCCCTACTGTGGTGATGGTGGGAGAGCTGTGTATTTTGTCATTAGATATTCTGTTCTTTTGATAAAACCATATTTATCAAGAAATTTACATATTTGTTTTCTTATTTACAGAAATATAAAGAAATCAATATGTTGAAATAATCATTCTGATAAAATTGATAGGGTTCTCCTTATAAACTTATACTGTGCCATTTTTGTATTTTTTATACCATTGTTTATAACAGCAATGTTTTCATCTAAAAGAAACAGAGTATAGGAACAAAGAGTGGCTTCATCATAGATATTCATTTTTCTAGCATAATAAAAACAATGAAGATAGCCAACTGCTCATGTTGATTTACAGCTTGCAAAGTCAGGACCATAATATCTGAGATTAATTTAGCACTCAGGGTCACAAAATGGCTTCTTTAGCTCTAGACATCCTGTCAGTATTCAAGGTAAAATTACGAGGAAGGGTCTATACACTTACATCTTCATATTTTATCAGGGAAGAGAAAATTTTCCCAAAAATTCTTCAGCACTTGAAGGCCAGAATTATGTGACATAGTGACCCCTATTGGTAAAAAAAAAAAATTCATATTTGCCTTCTTATATAGTAGGGAAGAATAAATAGAAGAAAGTTATTAAGGGTATTGTGCCAGACATCCTAGAGTGACTCCCATGAAAAAAAACACCAGCACATAGGTTGTCTACATACAGGTTCTCCATGTCTAGGTATAATAGCCAGACTCTGCTCATGATAGATGCACCAAGGTGAAGAAAAATGCCCATGAAAAACAGCAAGGCTAGCTCCCTCTACCATCACCTTCATGATAATATTTGCAATTTGGAAACTTCTAAATTTTTAATTGAGACTTCCAAGTAACTAGTTGTTGCCAAAGTGGAAACATTTATCGTGTAATTATTATCGAATTTTATTAAATTCCATTTTCTATATCCACATAATATGATGCTCAGCAAATTCTAAAAAGGCTGGCAAATCCAAGTCTGATGTGCAATTTAACCAACCAGGTTTTATTTAGGTGATCAACCTATGAGTCCTAAGGGAAGGAATTATTTCATTAATGAAACACATCATCAAAAATTCCAGAAAAGCAATAATTTGTAATCACTATAGCATCAAAAGATTGAGAAATAAATTCAACTTAGGGTAGAAAAAGTCCAATTTTCTGGTCTGAAGATGCTGGTGGATGCCAGGGAAATGAAATAATTTGGAGAATCGAAGTGTGTTGTCCCAAAAATTTTGGTCTGATTCTTCCCAGGTGCCTAAAAACAAGGGAACTGTGATCAATTTAAAGAATCAATGAAATAAGGACCATCCTCCTCTTCACTCTATTACAAATCCAGGTTTTCAAGTTGTTGGGAAAGAGCGATTAATGAATATTTGTTTTAATAAATATACAAATGAATATTATTAGAAGCATCGCTGAGTGGAAAGAAAAAAATTTAAAATATAACTCAGTAGGAAGGCTTTGAATATGGGGTGATTATACTTCCACTGTCCTGAGGCATGCTCTTTTGAGGAGAGCAAAAAGCCAGATAGGATACTGCCTGCCAAAAGGAGCAACAACTAAACGTAGAGGTTGTCAGCTTAGCGGATGGGTTTCCAGAACTGCAAAGCAGAGGGTGGGAAAGGATTTGTAGTATAGTGTTCAGGAAAACAGACTAAGTCACCCAGGTTGGATGAATGTATTGTGTGTATCTCAAAAACACACTGATAAGGACCTTGGAGATGAGCATAATTAGTTTAAAAATAGGATCTTCCATTAACTGTGTGATCTTGGCCCAGCAACCTTGTGATTGGTTCTGCCCTCTTCAAGGAAAGACTTTTTGCCCAGCTATTGAAAATACTGATTGGAAAAACCCTGTAAGGAATTCTTTGAGCTTCAAATCCTCTTCTCTCAATGCTTTCATAATAGCCACATTCACCTACTGACTAAGGCTAGGGCATAAAAGTTAAATCCTTTCGTATTCAGCCCAACCCAGGACCATCTTGAAAGTTCATTTGGCTTTAGAGTGCCCTCTGGGGTGCTCTGAAGATGTGCAGTTCATGTCAAAGCTGGAGCTCTCCCTCTGCCTAACCTTCCTTTTCCTCAGGAAGGGCACTTCCTAATAAACATCTTCCTCCCTAAAATTTATCTCAGAATCTGCTTCCTGTTTACTCAAACTGTAATAATTTTACCCAAAAAAACTCTTAGGTAGTCTCATTTTAAAAATGGAGAAAAAAATACAATTTTAGATATAGGGATTTATAGATTTTTAACAAGACTAAGCAAGAACTATTGTAGTAATATCACTTTTTTCTCAATTTTTGCTATTGCCTCTCCATGCTGGTTAGGCCTGAGAGCATGTGCATGAATAAAATACATAAATAAAAACATGTAATATATAAATTGCCCAGTGTGACATTAGCATCATAGGCATGTTTAATAATTTGTAATGAATATGAACAACTCTTTTATTTAGCTTGGTGTTTGTAACCAAGAATTGTGTCAAGATTACACTAGAATCATATAAACTACTATTATTTCCCTGAAATATTATGTTTTTTGTTAAAGTATAACATTGGGTTGCAATAACCCATTCCATACTTTCCTACTGTAAATTTGTACTTTAGAATAATAGTAGCTGGCTGTGCCTCAGTAGCTGTACTTGGGGGACACAGGAAACACAATCTTTGTGTTTGCCCACTTGGTACAATGAATGGAAAAGTGTGGGTATGTGTGCAAAAGTATGTGCAAACTGGTATTTTTACCCACATAATGCTCTAACTGGTTTCCTGAGTTTACCCGAGCATCACAGGGTGAAAAATATACCCACACCAGTCTTCTGTTATAAATACATGCATTTCACCATAATGGAATGTGGGTGTGACTCACAGTAGCTGCACCTGGGGAAAGCAAATGTTCATTTGTGTATTCACTCACTTGGCAGACGAACAGCAAGGTGTGTACAGGAGATCCAAAGTAGCAACAGATAAATTTTACTCATGAAATGCTCATTGTTAAATTTCTATGCATTTAGGATTTGTTTTTTAAAAAGTTTTCTTCTGATTTTTCTGGTAGAAGTAACACAGTTCAGTACAATGGCACATGAAAAACCAGATTTGCAAGTTTTAGAAGAGATCAAAAGTGAATCATCAGATTATTCATACATAGATGATGAAGATGATAATGACTTTGATGTTGGCCATGTGAACCAAAGTTCTTATGAGAGTGAAATGGAGCAAGAATCTACCAATACAGACACAAGGAATGCAGACCTCCTCAATGCAGATGACAAAGAAAACAGCAATGTGAGTACATATTTGACTAATCAAAATGGTACAAAATTGTCATGCAACCAAATGAAATGATCCAATGTTAGAACTAGGCCCCAAAATATAATGAGGATCTTGGCAGGTGTGAAACCTAAAAGATGGAATGCTAACACTGCCATTTAGTGTTGGAAATTCTTTGTAACAGACAAAATGCTACATGTTGTTGTGAAATATGCAAATGCTAAAATACAAGTAACATGTTCTATATGCACCAATAGCCATACTCAAAAATGTATTTATTATGACACCTCAGCTGCCAAGATAAGCACATGTGCTGTCAGTGTAAGTGAGATGTATGCATGGAACAAGCAGTTGTCATGTGTGAAGATTGCCTTGGGTGTGACAGTTGAAGCGAAGATTATTTTTGTTGTAGAGTTCTATTGGTATTTTCATTGAAGTTCACATAGGAATTTATTTCTGATGTTATCATTTAGATTTTGTAAGCAAGTACACAGCCGATGTGAAAATGTTGATGTTTATTCTAAATGTGCAATACATATTAAGAATTTAATTGTTTATCTTACTGATATTTTAGGTTCCTGTTAACTACACACTGTATGACATATTAAGAACCTCCTGACAAAACAACAAGATCAGCAAGATGTCAAGTATGTCCTACAGAATGGCCAGGAAAGCAAAATACATCTGTTGCCTGTAAGAGACAAATGTGTATAGAATGTGCTATTGTCATGTGTGAAGACTGCCTTAGGTGTGATAATTGAAGTAAATATTTTTTTCATAGAGTTCTATTGGTATTTTCATTGTTATTCATATAAGATTTATTTCTGTTGTTATTTTTTAGGCTTTGTACACCAAAAAACAGTTGATGTTGAAAATTTTAATGATTTTCATAAACCATAAATATTAAAAATTCAACACATTATTTTTTGATATTTTTTCCTGTTAAGTACTCATTGCTTAATATAATAAAATTCACAAAATTAAATTAATAATTCATCAACAGAAATATTCTAAACAATAAACATGGGTATTATACACCCACGACAATGCCCCTTTATGACAAAATCAGCATTATGCCCCACATTAGCTTTCTCCTTCCTTCATTCCTCACCCTCTGTGCCTCCCTCCCTTCTCTCTCTCTCTCTTTCTTTCTTTCATAATGGGAACTGAACCTGAGGAGTGCTGAGCTACAATATATATATATTTTTTATTTTGAGACAGTGTCTTTCTAAATTGCACAGGTTGGCCTGGAATGTGGAATCCATCTTCTCAGCCCTGAGTAACTGCAATTACAGGTATGCACCACCATGCCTGCCTAAAAGGGCTTCTTTGTTGTAATATTTTCAAATGACTTTAATTGTAAAAATACTATTTGCAATTAACTGTAATGCTTACTTTTAAATTTTTTTTTTTTTTTTTTTTGTGGGTACCAGGGGGACGACCTCAGGACCTCACGCGCCAACAGGCACCCGTGCCACTGAGCGATATCACCGGCCCCTTTTTCGTATGTGGGTTCCGGGAGTCGAACTCGGGCCCTCGCGCTTGCAAGGCAGGCGCTTATGCCGCTGAGCCATCTCACCGGCCCTTACTTTTAAATTTTTAATTATATTATTACATTAAAATTCTTCTGAGATTACATATAAGAGCATATTCTTTTTTAAACATTCTACAAATTAATTTTAAATATTGTGTAATATATATATTATCATCCTGCCCCCACCCCTTTTCAATATTACTGTCACTAGGAATAAAAAGACATGGCTCATGAAATATCTGGAATGCACTGTTACAAAAACCTCTTAATGAGTTTAATTCATCGCATTTTTATTTCTCTTCTACTTATTGTTGCCAAATTAATCTTCTGAAAACAATGAAATATTACTATGCTTACTTCCTTGACAGCACATCATTTGCCAAGTAGTCAGAATTCATTAGTCTGACACAGACACTCTTCATCGACTGTATTTTTAAATTTTTACACAATTCCTAAAATGGACTTTATATTCCACACAAACAGGAGGGTCATCCAGTGTTGCTATGAACATTTGCTGTGGTACCTTTTGAGTGCACTTTTTATGTCTGAAGTTATTTCCTACTTTATGATTCCAGCTTCTGGGTCTCCACTCTGCCAGGACACAAGAAACATAAAACCAGGTTCTGATCAGATACACTCACTTGAAACATCAGAAGACAAAGGTGAGTAAAAAAAGTCACTTGTTGCAGTAAATTCAAATGATTGGGTTAAGATAATTAGCATTCAAAAGTAAAAATATAAACTTTTTCCTACAAAACTCTCAATTTTGTATTCTATACCCAGTAGTTTTATTTTATTATAAGCTATTCCTCTTGTTAATCTTTTCAATTTGAACATGCATTTTAAATTTCCAATTACTTTCTATTGGCTAATCAAATGTGCTCTTCTAGGATTTAATCCTTGCAAATCTTACAACAGAACTTTTATCACCACTTCCAACTTTTCATTCTTAAAAATAATCATTTTGTCTAATACTGCATATTCTTAATTGTTTATCCTAACCTGTCATTGCCTCTTTGATCTTATACCATACATTTTCTACTCATGAAACTCTCAAATGTGGATATTTCCTCAAGTTAAAAGAAATAATGTTATTTTTTTATATTTCTTCTCTTGTTGACTTAATCTTCATTAGTAATTATACATTAATGATGCTAAAATATATTTTTCTTTGACTTTTATTCTACGATATTCCAACATATCTCCAAAACTTTTAAGATACAAGTGTTGAAGAGCTCATCATATTTCTAAATTTCCTAAATCTTGAATAAAACATTTCCATCCCAGCTTTCCTGTTTTAATAATATTACTGTTAGCTTTCCTGTAGTACCATTCTGAAGTGTCTGTCCTCAGACATTTCTGGATAAGACAGTCATAACCAAATCAAAATATGAATTTCATGAAAAGTCACATAATTAGCCTCCAAAGAACTGAATAAGAAGTTAATAGACATTAAAGTTTTTCTCAATTAGGTAGAGAGTATATGTTTGCTGTTTTAACCACACAAAATGTATACATGTATGAAAATTTGACATGATACACACACACATATATATATATAACTTTTATTTTATGTCAATTAAAAAAGAAACTACAGTAAAAGAATTGCCATTCAATCAAAAGTAAAAGGAGCTTAGGTAGAATGGTAAGAATGCCTCAAAATCATAAGTGGGATTGCAATAATTATATCCAGTGTCAAATGGGAGAGGGAAAAAGTTTCCATATTAATTTCCAGATTCCATATTTGTTTAAAAATAGCTTTTAATATTAAGAAATGCAAGTAAAGTAAATCTGTAAGCAATAAGATATATGGATCTTTTATAAAATTGTTGGACATAGCTAAGGCACTTAGTCCTTGTACTTCTACTTCTCTGATGCTCGCAGTACAAAATTCATGATTTATTTTAAAGTTGCTTCCAGTGAGAGCAAACAGATGAATTCAATGAGAGTTTTGTTCATTTTATGGTTGTAATAACTTTATGAAATACTTTGATTTGGAATGTCTGCTATTGAGTAGGATGAACTGTATTATATAAAAATATCTACTCACCGCTTGTGTTGCTGACATACAAAATTCAACATGAGAGCTGGCAGAGAAGATAACAAATAAGGAAAGGCCCTCTCTGTTGTTTGGAGAGCACATGAAATCTATTGGGAGATACCTAGAGGAGGTAGGGCATTTAGTGAGAAAGACAGAGACTGAGCAATTGTCCTAGGAGCATTGAAAGCCTCAGCAAAGCACTGGTTTGGAAGGAAGACACAAATTTAGTAATAAAGCAATAAGGATAAATTGCTACTGCCATCATAGAAGAAAATAATCACAGCATTAAACTCAAATGATTTTTCATAGACTACATTTTGGAATATATATGAAGGTCTTTTATTTAGGAAGAAACAGTTGACTCACAATCTTAAAGAGAAGCATAAATTATGTTCATAACAATCTACTTACAACCAAAACACTGTAGGTGATTTCTCACTTCAGGTAGATGTTTGTCAACGTGATCAGCACTTGATACATGGTGGTATGTAAATGGATTACACGTTTGATGGCTGTAATACATGTTGTGTCCAGAGATACAGATATTTCTAAAACAAACAGAAGAACAGTGCGCTCTGACAACCTATAGCTAGGACTCTCATCCAGACTGAGAAGTCAAGGGAAAATGCATCACCGAGAGAGAATGGTGTGTGGGATGAAATCCAAAGGAAGAGAAATAATGAACCAGGTACAAAAGCAAGAAAGCAAATTAGCATTAACTCTCAACCTAACTCAGCCCGTACACTCATGCTGAGGCAGGAAGAATAGGAGCCATAAGAAATCTGAGGTCACTGAGGGGACAAACTGGTTGCCATGACTTTAATTAAAGTTGGAAACCACTGCAGAGATATAAGCATAATGGATGTTTCTTTGTGCTTTTGTTTTTAAAAATGATAGGGCCAGTGAGATGGCTCAGCCGTGTACATGCCTGCCTGGCAAGCACGAGGGCCCAAGTTCGACTCCTGAACACACATATGAGAAAAGGGCTGGTGATATTGCTCAGCAGCACGGGCACCTGCTGGCACACGAGGTCCTGAGGTTGACTCCCGGTACCCACAAAAAATAAATTAATTAATTAAAATAAAAATAAAAATGATAAATCTGGCTAAAATAGGAAGATTTCATTAGGCAACACAAAAGAAAAAGGAGACGAAATAATGAGGCCATCTGGATGCTCCTTTAGCTTATGTAATAATTCTTATGTGCTTATCTTGGTAATTTTCCCCATATACCAATCTTTTAGAAGTCAGAAGAGAGACACCAACAGGTAGGCTCCCTGTCTGCCAATTTAGGTATTCATATATTGCCAGTTTCTGGATTTCCCATCCACTTGCCCACTAAACCTTCCCATCTCCAATATTCTGTCATTATGTGAGTGCTTTGACTACTGCATTTATTCCTTTGCCTACTGTTTGTATTTTAAATGTTATTTGCTAATTTATTTTACACTGCTTCAAACATTTTTTTTTAAGTAAGGCCACTTTTCAAACACATGTATTGAATCACTACAAATGGGACCAAAGAAAAATATACATAAAGACTTTGTAAAAGCTAGACCAGATTTGTGCAGGTCAATAGATTAGGAAGTTGTTTAACATAAAATAGTTGCAATTTTCTATGTACTGTGACTTGGTGGCAAAAGCAAAAAGTGAAATAGGATCTGCTGCACAGTTCACACTACTAATGCAAACATAAATTATTTGATAAAATAAATAGATTTGCTCACACTTAGTAATGACACATCTCTTAAAAAGTGAGACTCTTGGGCCGGTGAGATGGCTCAGCGGCTTAAGCGCCTGCCTTGCAAGCGCGAAGGCCCGAGTTCGACTCCCGGAACCCACATACGAAAAAGGGGCCGGTGATATCGCTCAGCGGCACGGGTGCCTGTTGGCGCGTGAGGTCCTGAGGTCGTCCCCCTGGTACCCAAAAAAAAAAAAAAAAAAAAAAAAAAAAAGTGAGACTCTGATATAGTGATGCAGCCTCACAGCATCCTTGAAATAAATATAATACTGGGTTTCACATAATTGTTTCTTTTTTTAAGGAAAGAAAGGTATATCTAGCTCACAGTTTGTGGAGGTTTCAGTCCATAATCAGCTGGCTCCAAAGCAGAGTGGCATGGCAGAGGGGCAACAGTTCATGCAGTGGAAGACAGCAAAAGCAACAAGGAGCAAAAAGGGGCACATAATTGTATCTTAAGGTGTCTGTTAATATCTAAGTATAGGGAGGTATTACAGAGTTATTATAAAAATAATTCTGAATGTCATCCAAGTATATGATTTGATCCAGAAATCAGTCATAGAATATAAAAATTGCAATAAATAGAGAAAGAATAAAAGATAGATATGCTTCCTTGGGAAGAAACTGATATGAGGTGATAAACTTTTAACTATATCTAATATTCACCCCCTGAGAATCTAACTAACCAATAAAATTTTGTATACTTAAATTGTGCTATAAAGGAGAAAAAATGAGAACCATGGCTATTGAGATAGGAGTATAGGCCATGTTCTTCAAATATCATCCTCTCTCACCCATCCCCACCCTACCACATGGGTTTTTGATAAAAATTGGATTACAGTTAAAGGTCATATTTTATGCATGAAGCAACATTAGTGATGTGATTAACAATACAGATAATGGACAAAGTTTTTAGATTTAAGTTTGGGCAAACTACCAAGTCTCCCCTTAACTCAGTTTTCTCATCATTTCTTATTGAAAAAAGTAGGAAAAACCTTTTGTATTACTGGCAGGGTTCTCCAGAAAAACAGAATCAACAGAATGTTTGCATGTGTATGCATGTGTATGTGATTGACTCACACAATCACAGAGGGTGAGAAGTTCCAAAAGGTGCCATCTGAAAACTGAAAATCCAGAGAAGTCAGTGTTTTGGCTCAGTCTGTATATAATGGAATACTACTTGGCTATAAAGAATGACAAATTTGAGACACTTGTAGGAAAGTGGATGCACCTGGAAAATATAATATTGAGTGAAATAAACCAGACACACAAGCTTACACACCATATGGTATCTCTCATCTGAGTGAAGCATAGTACAAAGAAAATAGTAAAGGATTGATAGAAAGAGACAAGAGGACAGATCTCCAGAAATAGGGAAGTGGTTCATTGGAACTTGGATGAGGGTTGAGGAGGAGGGGAAGAGGAAATGAGAGGAATAAAGATGTGCCATGTACAAGAACCTAATAACCTCAATCAATGTAAATATTATATGCAATAATGTGAGTTAAGACACATCATATCAACAAGCATAAAAAAGGGGCTAGGGAAACCACAGGGGGCAGGAAAGGGAAGAAAAAGAAGCTGTAATATGTACATGTAAGCACTCCCAAAATGATTGTAAATTGCATGAATTGCAAACATATACTAATAAAATTGAAGAAGAAGAAAAAAATAAAAACAACAAAAGGCTCAGAAACAGGTAGGCCGATGGTACAGCTCCCAGAGGACCCAAGAGCCTTTGTCCTGCCACTGGTCCAAGTCTCATATCTGAAAGGCTGGAGGATCTGTAGTCTGATGTCCAAGGGCATTAGCGAGAGAAGACACATGCTGTTCTGAATGGAAAAAAGCCAGTTAGAGATCCCATCTTCTATTTTCTTGTTCCAGTGGGTCCCTGGCCCACTGAATGGTGCCCACTCACACCGAGGGAGGGTCTTCCTCACAGAGGTTGTCCATCTCCTCTGGAAACACTCACACCACACCCAGAAGTAAGGTGGCAACAATTCTCTAAACATCAAAATGGACATGAAAAATTAACCATCATACCCTCTATAAGGGTTTGGAGGACCACTATTCTCTATTCAATTAGTTTTTGATTCAACACATATTAATAATCTATTGGGTCAAGCTCCATAGCAGGGTACATTAAGGTAATCCATAGCTATTCAGTTCCCAAAGCTCTCAGATGAGTTGGTAATGGAACTATTTAACCTTTAACTACAATAACTGATGACTGTTTCTTTCTTTTCTATTTCTTTAACTTTCTTCTTGTCCTTTCTCTTTTTTATTTTTAAAATTTTTTCTCAAACCTGCTTTAAGTAATACTGCACCAAAGATATATTTTAGAAAATCCTGTATAGTCATATTTCTTGAGTATATATGCTTTACAAATTTTTTCCCCCAGTAGTGAGAATTGAACCCAGGACCTTTGCACTGTGCTACAACCCCAGCTCTTAATTTTTATTTATTTATTTTTTAATTTTCAGACAGTCTCTTGCTAAGTTGTTAAATTACTCAGACAAGGTTCAATCTTATGATCTTCCTCCCGAAGCCTCCCAGAGTACTGAGATTACAGGTGAGTGTCACCATACCCAGGACTTCATAATTAAGAGATCAAAATGCCTGACTTTTGTGAGTATAAATTGAGGAGAAAAATCTAAGAGAACATTTTCATTTTAAGATGGGATTCTAAGTGTCTGCAGGCATATATTTAATCCTAGAGTATATCTCTATAACTTTCCATTCTTCATGGAATTTTTGCTCTATGTTACTTTTATCCTGTATTAATCTACCCATAGTGAAACAGAATAACATACAACCACTAGTAACTCCAGAGCCTCCAAAACCTTTGTGCATTTCTGTTATATTTCAATGTGACCAAAACAAATACACTCTTTCAATGGTCACAATCATATGTATTTAAGTATGCATAGTTTGAAATCAAGGTATGTATTTACATTTCTCATATTAACATGCACCTTCTTTGGCTTCTTGGATTAAATTATATGTCCTTGGATAGAAGCATATCCTTTATTTATATCTTGAAAGCATATCAGGAAGCTAAACTTTAAATATTTTATTTGCATTTCTTGGCAGAAGAGCCAATTGTGGGGCTGGTGAGATGGCTCAGCGGCGTAAGCGCCTGCCCAGCAAGCGCGAGGGCCCAAGTTTGACTCCCAGAACCCACATACGAAAAAGAGGCCAGTGATATCGGTCAGTGGCACGGGCGCCTGCTGGCGTGCAAGGTCCTGAGGTCGACCCCCCGGTACCCACAAAAAAAAAAAGAAGAGCCAATTGTGATCTAAATTTTTTTCCAAATTATTTGAGACATTGTTTTGTTCACTAAAGGAATGAAAGTTCAAAGACATTCTAAGAATAAATGATATCAATTTTTTTCTTAATTGAAAACATTCATTTTCTTGTCAGCATTAAAGTATTGATACTTTAGAGGAAAATCCAGTTACACTCTAAACACATGAAAAAATTTAGGGTAGTTATAAAATCTCTTCATAGAGTTTGAAGAAAATAACCATTCAGCTTCCCAAAAGCCAGTTTTCAAGAAGTTAAAATTGAGCTTTTTACATTTGTATTATTTAGATTCATAGTGAACTTATCATTTACAAGAAATATAAAAATTCCCAAATGATATATTTTCTAATACAGAACTTGGTAACAAATGCTTAGAAGGTCACATCACTTTTAATTTCACTGGTCCTAAAATATTTACTAAAACTTTTTTGTAAATATATTATATTTAAGAAAATACTTAGAATATACATTTCAATATCTTAAAGTTCTTAAATGTATTTAAAAACTTCAATTTTAGGGGCCGGTGAGATGGCTCAGTGGCTTAAGCGCCTGCCCGGCAAGCGCGAGGGCCCGAGTTCAACTCCCGGATCCCACATACGAAAAAGGGGCCGGTGATATCGCTCAGCGGCACGGGCGCCTGCTGGCGCGCGAGGTCCTGAGGTCGACCCCCCCGGTACCCACAAAAAAAAAAAAAAAACTTCAATTTTATTTCTATCTCTAATACCATTTTCGATGACACAGTACATATATGTTTAAAGCAATAGTTATGTAATAATAATAGCAAAGAGAATTTGTGCATAGATTCAGAAGTTAGAGTTTTTGAAGATGTATTTTATATTAGAGATTCACTAATTCACCAAATAAGGATTTGTCTAACTAGTTATCATCGAGATAAGATAGTTGTTGTTGAACTCTGTTACCTCAATTTTTAGCCAAGTTGAATAATTTGCACCTGCCTATATTTAAAAGATCCAGTAAATCTTTTGGTTGGCTGACTAAATAATGAGCAAAGTTTTCTAAGAATCATTTTCTGCATTTGCAAGGTATTCAATAAAGTAGGTATACATGAATGTACATACAATGATTGCTTTCAATTATTATTTGTATCATGATTATTACTACTATTGCTTTGATGTTATTAGGACTATAGTTTCCAATTAATATTTGAATTAACTAAATATTTCCAGGTCTTTTAGTTGATGGGCCAACACTGATACTCAATTAAAATACCTCCCTGTAACCACCACAAGAATGCAATCATTATACATTTTTAAAACAAATAAAATAAAGACAAAATTGCAGCTCTGTTTTGAAAGTAAAAATAACTTACTTATTCAAATTCTTATAGAATATCTTACCTGTGTCATTCTATTATTGCATGTCTAATATAAAATTAAATTATGTCCAAATTTACAGTATTTCTAAACAAATTTTAATACATCATTATTTTTGTGTATGTGGTATTGGGAACCTGGGGCCTCATATATGTTAGGTATGTACTCTATCACTGAGCCACACTACCACCACCACAATTTATTACTTTCAAATAATTACTTTAAATAACAAAAATGCAAAAGTTAACCTGGATAAATCTATTTTAAAAAATAACATTGACTTAAAAAAAAGAAAATTGAAATTGTAAATTGTATTTTTAGTGTTTTTTTTAAGTTTTTTTGAGACAAAGTTGCACTATGAAGTCCAGGCTAGCCTTGAATTTGTAGAGATTCTCCTGACTCAGCCTCCTGAGTGCTGGGATTACAGGCATGTGCCACCATGGCCATCCCCAGAAATTATGATTTCTAATACTTTTAATTATGATATACATGAAATATTTCCTAGAATGACATTTTTAAATGAAACTAAATTTATTTATAAATTTTATTTATAAAAGTAACAGTCAAATGCAAAAAAATTGAAAGTATGTTTAATCTGCAGAATCATATGTAAAAATATGGATAATGGAAAGATGTTAATCTAATTGTCACACAAGTAAATGGAACAATAAGTATGATATGCCCAACAAATGCAATGACACAAGGACAACTGGTGTTGAAATAAAAATGCAATTGATTAAAAATCATTTCATCTTGGGCAGAGGATATAGCTCAGTGGTACAGCACCTGCCTGGCAAGTGTGAGGTCCTGAGTTAGATTCCCAGTACAAAAAAATAATCATCTTTAATCTTATGATATAGATCAAGGAATGACAAACTGCCACCTATGAGACAAATGTGGTTCATCAGTTGATCTTTTTTTTTTTTTTTTTTTTTTTTTGTGGGTACCGGGGGGACGACCTCAGGACCTTGCGCACCAACAGGCACCCGTGCCGCTGAGCGATATCACCGGCCCCTTTTTCGTATGTGGGATCCGGGAGTCGAACTCGGGCCCTCGCGCTTGCAAGGCAGGCGCTTAAGCCGCTGAGCCGTCTCACCGGCCCTCATCAGTTGATCTTGTGAATAAAATTTTATTGGAGCAAAGTCACACTTTACCATCTAACTCTTCACAGGAAAAACTTGCTGTCCTCCTGTGCAGATCAACATTGCAGTCAATCAACTGTTACTGACAAAATGGTTTAAAACTTGAAGTGTTTTATTACCATTTTTATTTTTCATTTTATTTTTTATTTATTTTTATTTATTTATTTTTTTTTTTTTTTTTGAGGTCAGAGGTTTGAGCCAAAAGTCCTGCATACATTGGGAAAATTCTCTACCATTTTGCCACTTTCCAAGCCCTCAGATCCTTCTTAATTTCAAAGAATACATGCAGAAAATCGTATAAATTATATTATTGTAGAATTTTTTCCAAAAGTTCATATTTCCAGCAAGGAAGATAAAATTTCTATTTCATAATATTCATTAATGTTTTTAAACTTCTAAACTAAAATTGGTTTTTAATACCATTTTAGTGAAATACGCAGTTGAATTAGTTTATCTGAATTGCCACAAGAGAATTCAAATTCTACAACTATTATTTGTAAAATAAACTTGGCACACCCATGAACCTATTTAAAATAGTTTATTCTATATCACTACTTACATTTACATTCTGCTTGTTTTAAAATTTTAAAAATATATATTAGAAAATATTCTTCTTTCATGTATGAAATTACCTGTGTTCTAAATTTGTTTAAACAGATGTGCATTAATTTGTGCTTTTTGATCAAATCAAAGAAATAGTATGATATAAATAAGTACATGATTTTGTAAATAATTTCAATAAACCTCGAATTGTTTTTCTGATTTTCTAAATTAGCAGTTTGTGCCACACAATCCATAAACCATTTTCATTTCAATAATGTCACTTTCTGTGCTGCTACAGAGATACCTCTGTGAAGACTTTAATTTCTGATGATGTGGTGATTAATGCAAGTTTGAGAGTCACTCAAGTAGTTATTATTCTATTTCAACCTAACTTCTGCATAGTTGCATCATAGTGTGGCTTCTGTTTAGTTGCTCAATATTCTTGTTATGAAGTAATCTCAAGGTGATCGCTAACCTAAAAGCAGCCTCTGCTGGCAAACAGGGGCTGAGCTGGAAGCATTTTTACTGTAGTTTCACAATGTCATTTGACCAGGCCGGATTAACAAGTACATTTTGGTGAAGGTTTTAATGTTTTGATGTATGCAATTGCAATGTGAAAAACCATACACTTTAATATGAAATTAAGGCAACTGTGATAATTTTGAGACTACAAAAAATGTTGGAAAGTCTAGGTTAAATGCTCTTTACTCAATTCTCAATTTTGTGACCTGAGTGACATATAGAAAGTTCAATTAAATAGGAATAAGAGCTCATATTGCACAGAATTTTTCAGCATATGGAAGGAGAATATCAGGTGTCAAAAGTTTATTGTAAAATACAAAGAACTATATGAGTAGTTCTTTTTATATTTTAAAGATTCCAGTATAATGAACATAATGGATATGATGACATTAATAAATTTACCTTTCCTGATTGTAAATGAGAAGTCATATACTTTTAATTGGGAAGCATATAAGAGAAACACTACCTAGATACAACTTTCAAAAGATTGCCTCTATGTAGTACACATTCTCTCTCTTGGGGTTTATGTCCCTAGAGCATATACAAGTTTGACTATAAAGGATGACTTACATACTAGTCAATAATTATTCAGTCCTTTGGGCTAGGTATGATAAAGAACATTTCACATGTAAGGGCATACATGCATATTATGGTAAAGCTGGATACATAAAAGTGACACATTTAAACAGTAGGCAACTCCCATTCACAATAACTGTACCGACTATTTAGCTTTGCAGTTTGTAGTACTTTGACTGCTGTCCTTATTTTGGATAGAATTATGACTCTATGCTTCCAGAAGACAAGCAAGAATAAACCAGGTCTTTGTCTTAGTCACTTTCTTCATTGCTGACACAAAAATGCCCAACACCCACAACTTAAAAGAGGAGAGGTTTATTTTGCCCCATGAGAGGATTCAGTCCATAGTCTGCTGGCCCCAAAGCAAGATGGGCATGGTAGAAAGACCTGGCAGAGGAAAGCTGTTCAGTTCATGGCAGCCAGGAAGGAGGAAGAAAAAGGGAGGAGTTTGGGACAAGAATATTCCTTTCTGGGTCATGCACCCAGTGAGCCAGGCCTAACCAGGCCCCACCTCCAAACAGCAAGTCAAGTATAGCACCCTCATGAGCCAGTCACCTAAAAGCCCTACCTGTGAATACATGACACTCGGGGGGATATTTATGTCTAAGCCAAAATATTCTTGTTTTACTTGTTTGTTTTGTGGTACTGAGAAGTGAGCTCAAGGCCTTTACACTGAGCTATTCCCTCAGCCCTTTCTGAAGACAAAATTTTTGACTAACTAGCTAAATTGTTCAGGCAAGGCCTGAATTTGTAATTCTCTTGCCTCAGGCTCACGGAGTTTCTCTTGCCTCTGGCTGGAAGAGTTCTGGGATTACAGGCATGTAACACCACACCCAACTATTTTGTTTGATTTTTCAATACAGAGCGCCTTGTACAACAGAACTTTCTAAAGTCTGACTCTTACTTTTCTATATATATTTTCCATATGATTCCACCATTCACTGTTATCTAGTCTACTAATTCTTTGCACAGACCTAAGTATTTCTGTCTTAATAATAATCATAGCTGACACGAAGGTCTAGTTCAGGAGTTCTCAACAGGTGGTAAAGGATCCTGTAGATCCCAAGACACTTTCACGAGGTACGTGGGTGAAAACATTTTATGCTAAAATATTGTTTGTCTTTTTCACTGTGTTGATGTTTTTCATTAGAGGCACAAAGTCAGTGATGGGGAAAACTGCTGTACCTGGCCATAAATAAAGGGAGTGGTACTAAACTTTATTATTAGTCAATGATTTCTTCTTTACAACATGATGAACTTAATACTTATAATGATCTGATTTTTTCTATGGATTAGTAGTATGATTTGTTAATCTTTCAAGCATCCTATAAACACTTGATATTTGACTCTATAATCCAGAACCACATAGATATAAGAAGGTAGCTCACTGGTAGAGCATTTTGTCTAGAAGGTGGAAGATTCTGGGTTTGATTCCTAGCACCAAAAACAAACAAATGATAAATACCACTCATTTGTTATACCGTGAAATATTTGAATTAATTGTTATAATTTTCAGATAATTCTTATTGTTTTCTAGTAATGAGTTATTTATAATTCTTATTGTTTTTTAATAACGATGAGTTATTTTCCAATTAGTTAAAATATACAATGCATTTAATATATTCATTTTTTTCTTCTTCACATACTTTTAGCATGTCTTAACCCCATTTAATCTAAATAATATCAAATATCTTTCATGGGAACCTTTAATTGGCCATTTTCAGTTCACTGATGCATGAGGGCAGCAATTTTGATCAAATATCAGGTCACTTACTGTATCAAAATAAAATTATTGTTGAGTAATTTGCTGACATAGTTCTTCTCTTCTATGAGCTCTGAATATATCTCATTAATAGTTTCACAAATTGCCATAATAACTTATTGTGGCATGCTCATTAATTCTCATTTATGAATAAATTGCATTGACAAACCTAATGAAATATTACAGGGAATTCGCAGCCTCTGGTATGGATCATGTATCATTATAAACTATCAAAATGGGGATTATTTGAAACAAAATATTTCAATGTAAAAGTGGAATATTAGGTAACATCAGATTTTGCACTAAAAATGTCCATGTCTGTGTCCAGTGTTCAAGGTACAATGTGGAGATGTTCTTGCTCCAAACACATTAGGGTCACAATGATCTAGACCATCTGCCAAATGCTTCAGGAGCATAAGCCATCTCATAACATTGAAATTTCCTGTTCTTACAATATTATTTTGTGATTACTTTTGCTTGTTGGCATAGGCCACCCTCAATGATTATTTCTATAAATTTAAAAAAAGTACAACATTATTGTGAGTTGCTTCAAATGCATTTTATAGAAAATAATAGAAATTAATGTTATTATGTAGTGGAAAAAGTTATACATCAATCTTTGGGGATTTTTCAAGAAGTTATTTTAATAATTTAGGCAAACAAAAGTGATTTTTAAAAAAATATAATTTAGAATATATGTACACATTGATGTAGGTAATATTAGCTAAATATTGCACAAATATTAATAAAACAGCTATAGTTCCTATAATTTAAGAGATATGGCCTAATACATGTTGGATATATCCAAAGAAAGATTTATATTCATAAATGACACAATTTTCCCCCATCTTTAATGTATCTTTTCCTTTATTAAACTTTTCATTCTCTTTTACAATTTTTTTTCAAATTGTAATAGTGCAGTATGCAGACCTAGCCTATCTATACTAATATTCTTCATTTTTTATAGATTTAAACACATTTTTATATAGTTATGATGTAAAAAGTATAATAGTTCCTCACACCTTATCTGTGGGAGTTTGGTTCCAAGGCTTCCTGTTGATGCCCAAATGGCAAATTGTACCAAACTCTAAATATACTATGTTCTTTTCCTATATATACATATCTGTGAGAACATTTAACTCATAAATTAGGCACAATAAAAGACAGACCAAAATAGAGTAAGAACATTGAGCAATCATCAACCAACAGAAACATCACTTTGAACAACTTATGAACAAAACAACCTTCACAAGAGACAAGAAAACTAGGTGAAAGATCACAGTAACTGATTTTAGCATCATTATCCTAAAAGACATGTTGAACAAGGCAAGAAGGATTTGCATACCAAGACAAAACAGCTTATCAGGGAAAGAGATGCCTCTGTTTAGAGGAAAGAGAGGGAATTAAGAGGAATCTGGTAGCAGTAATACCAGAGTGAAACTCTGTACTGGGCAGATGTCCATGGATTTGTCACTCCAAGCCAAGACAGAACATCACAGAGTCTTTCCTTGTGGGGAGAGGGAAATAGACACAAGTCATTGATTTTGAACCTAGGGCTGCACTCTCCCTGCCAGGTTAAGTGCTGATTAGAATTCTTAAACATCTCATCACAGAGTAATGATTTTGGATAAGGGATTTGGACTCAGTCTTATCCCAAGAAGAGAATTGCAGAGACAGAATATCCTTTTTTATATATTTCCTTAGTGCATGTTGAGAAACTCCATGACTATAGATTTGGGCAAGCCACAGGCTTGGGGCACACTCTAGTGAAGAAACAATGAGAAGATACCAGCTGCAGACTTGTGTAAAACATGGATAAAGGATACCAACTTGTGTTGAAATAGCAGCAGTATTCACAGTCCCAGAGAAAATAATTAAGAACTTGCTTAGGATTTTTGAAAGTTTGGAGGAAAAGAAAGCAATGATATATGATCTTTGTGATGATTCCCTCTTCCCCCTAAAAATAAGACCTACCTGTAAAAAAATGAGTCTTGAAAACTAGAGGTCAAAAACACCAACAGCAATCGGCCTAACCTTGCTTTACCTGCCATCACTATTCTCATGCTGAGTGGGTACTCTATAAGACAGGGAAAGAGGGTTGTTGCTTTCTATTTGCCAGTATCTTGTTGAGGATTTTTGTAGCTATATTCTTTAAAGAGATTAGCCTACAGTTATCTTTTTAGGCTGGATCTTTGGTTGTGCAATCAGGTTAATAACTAAATCTTGGAAGCAGCTTATATGCCCATCAGCAGATGAATGGATAAAGAAAATGTATTATTTCCACACAATGTACTATTACTCAGACATAAAGAAAGATAAACATGAGTCATTTGTAGGAAAATTGATGAACATTGACACCGTAATGTTAAATGAAATAAATCAGACACTAAATAAATAAATAAATAAGCTTAAATAGCACATGGTTCCCCTTTATGAGAAACCCAGAATATATATATATAAAGAGGAAAATGAAAGGTAGAATAAGGAGCAGAGAGATAGATCATTTTCAAAAGGGAAGGGAACAAGAGATGGAGGATGGGGAAGGGAAAGGAAGAGAATGAAAAAATAATGAGGATGTTTTGTGTACAGGTATCAACTCCCCATAAGGAATGGAAACATTATGTGTTATGAATATAACACAAAGCCAAATGATGAAGGCTAGAACAAATATCTGTAGGAATGGGAAAAATTCAGAAATCCTTGAGCCAAATGTAAACTAAGAAAAATTAAAATGCAACATAATGCATCAATATTAGTACAGATAAACAAGAAATAAAAACAATTAGCTTGAAGACAGGTCATTATAAATACACAGTCCAAAGAGAACAAAGTAAAAAGAATGAATAGTAATGAAGACAGTTTATGTGAAATATAAGACAGCATTGGAAGATCAATTATTTCATTTACTGCAGTTCAAGAGAACTGAAGAATACAAATACCTCAGTATGGGAAGTCTAAAGTCACCAGATAGACTCAATTAAACCAAGTTTACTTTAAAACATAAACCGAGCTATCAAAGGTAGAAGAAAAGAGAAAAGATCCTCAGAGCAACAAGATAAAAGAAACAAATAATACACAAAATGTCCAGATTTAAATGACATTGGACTGCTTAGTAGAAACTTCATAAACCAGGAGGAAGCTGGATGAGACTTGCACAGTAATGAAGCATAAAACAGCTAAGCACAAATACTGTACTCAGTGTGGGTGTCAAGGGGCATTTCTGTAATCCCAGCTATATAGGAAGCTGAGGCAGGAGGACCTTGAGTTTAAGACTAGCCTGGCAAAATTAGCAAGACTCTATTTCAAAATTTAATAACTAACAACAAAAATGTAGATGTAAGTCAGAATATCCTGGGTTAAATCCACAGAACTGCAAAAAATGGGGGAAAATGCTGTATCCAGCAAAGCTATCATTTAGAAATGGAGGAAAGAGCAATACATTCTCAGAAAAACAAAAGTTGAGACCATTTAATACCACAAAACCTTTTCTATAAGAAATACTCAAAGGACTTTTAAACTGAAAAGAGATTGTAGTGAGTGAGAAAAACATTTAAAGGTACAAAACTCACTGGTAAGAATAAGAAACATACAAATTCAGAATTGCTCTTATGATGAATAAATTAAGCCTTTAAGAATCCATTAACTAAGAAGAAAGATTGAAAGACTGAAATAAATTAAAAAACAAAAAAGACATTCTAGCTGATACCATGGAAATACAAAAGATCATTACACATAACTGTGATCAATTCTGTGCCAACAACTGTGATAATTTAGAAGAAATGGACAATTTCCTTGAGATATATATATCTAATATCGAATCATGGAGAAATAGAAAACCCTAACAGAGCATCATTCATTGAATCAGTAATAAAAATTTTAATGTCAAAGGAAAGATTAGAAGCTAATAGTGTGTGCTGAATTCTGTGACTCACTTAAAGAACTAAATCAATTCTCAATTTATTCTAAAAAAATTGAAGAGGGAAATATTTCAAACTTAATCTATGAGGAATCTAGCATTACCCTCATACCAAAAAGAGATAAGAACAAAATGAAATAAAACAAATCAAAACAAAAAAGAAAAAGAGAAAAAAGAACAACAAATCAACTCCCACAATAAACAGATATAAAGTCTTT
Source organism: Erethizon dorsatum (assembly GCA_028451465.1). NCBI lineage: Eukaryota > Metazoa > Chordata > Mammalia > Rodentia > Erethizontidae > Erethizon > Erethizon dorsatum. Next base: position 72,854,702 of record CM051832.1, read on the forward strand.
AACAAAATATTTATGGACCAAATCCTGTAGCACACACACACACACACACACACACACACACACACAAAGTTTTATTTACCACAATGAAATAGAATCAATCACAAGGACTCAATGATAGTTTAATATGTAAAAATCCATAATGTGATATATGACATGAAAAGAATTAAAGATAAAAACCATGCAATCTACTTAATAAATGCAGTGAACATATTTGATAAGGTCTAACATCACCTTATGATAAAATTCCTGAACATATTAGGTACAGAAGAAATGTTCCTCAATCTAACAAAAGACCATACATAACAAGACTATAGCTATTTGGCCAATTATTCTGTTGTTAGGAAGAAATGATTGGTATACACAATTTAGAGGAGAAAATGGTTTATTCAGCTCATAGTTTCAAGGTATTGGGGCATGACTGGCTGGAAATGGCTCCCAGATGGAAACATCATGGTGGAATGGTACAGTGGACCAAAGCTGCTCCTTCCTGGCAGTTGGGAAGCAGAGCACAGAGGAAGAGCACTGTGAGAGATACACCTTCCAAAGGACACCCTCACAGACCCACCTCCACTTGGGATCCTTCTTTTAGCAGCATGTTCAGCTGTGAATATCCATGGATTAATCCACCAAAGAACATAGTGACCCCATGATCTAATCATCCTTCCAGGAGTCTTTCAATACAGTCAGTTTGAAAATTAAGATTGCCTGACATACGGCTAACATTATATTGAGTGGAAAAAAGCTGAAAGCTTATATTTAATATATGATACAAGGAAACAACCCACTTTCTACATTTTTATTCAACATTGTTCTAGAATATCTAAACAAAACAAACAAGAAAAAGAAATACATAACATCTAAATCTAAAAGAAAGTCAAATTGTCATTGTTAGCACAAATTATGATACAAATTATTGAAAACAATAAAGTATCTACCAAAACCAACCCAAAAGAATTAATAAACAAATTCAGCATACTCCAGAATGAAAAATTTAAAAATAGTATTTCTATATATCAAGAGCAAATTATCAGAAAAAGAAATAAAATAGTAATTCCATTCCTGTTACCTGCAAATAAGGTAAAATAAAATATTTAGGGATAAATTTGGCCAAAGAGGACTCTACAATGAAAATCATAAAACATTGATGATAAAAGAAGACAAAACACACACACACAAAAATTGAAAAGTCATTCTGTGCTCATGGATTGAAAGAATCAATATTGTTGAAATGTCCATACTATAAAAAAGAAAAAACTAAACCCCACCAAAACCTCAATGACATTCTTTACAAAAATAGAATACAAAACACTAAAATCCATATAGAACTATATAAATAAATAATAAATAAAAAACCACATAAATAATTGAAGCTATCTTGATCAAAAATAACAAAGCAGGATGTATTATGCTACCTCAACTCAAAATATGCCACATAGCTTTAGTAATTGAAACAACACTGTCTTGGTATAAAAACAGACACATGGACCAATAAAATGGAATGGATAACAGAAGTGAATCCACATATCTACAGGTAACTGGTCACCAGCCAAGTTGGTAAGAAAATGCACTGGACATTGGACAGTATCTTTAATAAATAAAGATAGAAAATTAGATATTTATATGTAGAATAAAAAAAACTACAGCTCTATCACAATGTATAAAAATAACCTTTAAATGCATTAAAGTCTTAAATATAATATCAGAAATTTTAAATATAGTAGTAAAAACATGCTGAAGTTGCTTTAAGATATTGGAATGGGGGCCGGTGAGATGGCTCAGCGGCTTAAGCGCCTGCCGGGCAAGCGCGAGGGCCCGAGTTCGACTCCCGGATCCCACATACGAAAAAGGGGCCGGTGATATCGCTCAGCGGCACGGGCGCCTGCTGGCGCGCGAGGTCCTGAGGTCGACCCCCCGGTACCCACAAAAAAAAAAAAAAAAAAAAAAAAAGATATTGGAATGGGCAAAGGTTTTTTTGGATAAAGCCAAAATAGCATGGAAACAAAAAATAGACATGGAAATTAAAAATAGACAAATGTAATCATAACACACTTAAAAGCTTCTGCACAGTACAGCCAAACATTAATAAATAAAATAAAATAAAATAAAATGAACAGAGTGAGTAGATTGCCACAGAAAGAATGAAAATATTTGCAAACTAATTAGTGGTGTTGGATTCCTAAATGAAATGTATAAGTAACTCATGAAACATAATAATGAAAATTTTTATTTTTTTAGTAATTTTAATTTGTTATGCACCAGTTATGTATCAGATTCTTAATCATTCCATATCATCACATTGAATTCTCCCTAGTGAAAATTTTTAAATAAAAATTGGCAATAGATATTTCTCAAAATAAAGCATACAAATGGCACACAAGTACATGGAAAAATGCTTAACATCAGTAATCATCAGGGAGATGCAGATTAAAACCAAAGTAAGACATTACTTCAGCCCAGGAAAAATGCCTATTATTAAAAAAAGAATATAAAAGATAACAAATTCTAACAAGGATGTGGAGAAAAGAGAGCCTTTCTATGCTGTTGATAAGAATATAAATTAGTACAACCATTATGGAAAATTGTGTGAAGGATCCTCAGAAAATTAAAAAGTGTAGCTATCAAATGTTACTGTAATTTTTTTCTTGGTAAATATCCCAAATAAATGAAATAAATATATCAAACTGATATCTGCCCTCTTGTGTTTATTGCTGCACTATTTGCAATAGACAAGAAAATGGAAGCAATTTATGTACTCATTAACAAATGTATGGAGAAAGAAAATGTAGCACATGAGTATAGTGGAATACTATTCAGGCAGAAAGCCTGTCATTTGCAGCAACATGGTTGAACTGGAAGACGTTTTAAGTGAAATAAAGCAAGCACAGAAAGATAAATGTTGTCTCACTCATATGTGAAATTCAAAAAAAATTGATTTCAGAGAAGTTCAGAGTAGAAGTGTAGTTACAAAAGGCCGGTGAATTTGGCAGGAGACAAAGACAGAGGAAGATTAATCAACAACTGCTAAATCAAGTTAGGTAACAAAAATTAGTTCCTTTGTGCTATGGCACACTAGGGTGCCCATAGTTAAGGATAATGTACTATATATTTCAACAAGGCTATGAAAAAGGATCTTGAATTCTTTCTCCATAAGTAAAAGATAAATGTTTGAGGAGATAGATATGCTTATCCTGATTTGAACATTACACTATATTTTCTGAATCCAAAGTTTCTATCCAAGATTCATGTGTTGATAGCTCTGTCATCAGCCTGTGGCATTTTTGGAAGGTGATGAGACCTTTATAAAGCTGGGGTCTACAGGAAAGAAGTGAGACATGTCCTTGAATTTGATACTTGGGCACTGGTCACTCCTCTTCTCCTTTTCTCCTAGCTGCCATGAGGTGGGCAGCTTTGCTTTAACATGTACTCCTACTATGATGGTCTGCTGCACCATAGGTCAGTAATGATGAACATTTTGGAGACCAAATGCCCGAACTGCAGCCCAAAACCCACTTATTTATCATAAAGTACCAACACTGAAATTAAACCTGAATTCAGAGGTTTTATTTTTATTTTTTATTTATTTATTTATTTTTTGGTGCCAGGAATTGAACTCATGACCTCACACTTGCCAGGCAGACGCTGTGCCGCTGAGCTACAAAGGTTTTAATTTAGAAAAAAAAAACATAATTTAACATCTTTTGTCTTAAAAGAAAAACACAATACCATGCATGCCATAGGTTTGCCACCACTGCCATCAGCCTCCAAATAGGGAGCCAACCAGCCATGGACCAGAATCTCTGAAAGATGAGCCAAAATAAACTTTCCTCCTTTTAAGTTGATTTTTGTCAAATAATTTTGTCAGAGCACCAGAATTCTAATACAACAATATATACAGCTATTAAAATATCAAATGGTACCATAAAATACTTAACAATTTTTATGTTATTTGAAAGAAGTAAAAAATAGGTTAAAGTAAGTGACTGTCAAGAATAACTGATAATAAAATGGAACAATGATAATAATATACTGTAATAAAAGTTATATGAATGTGATCACCCTCTCTATCTCAAAATATCTTCTTTTTTTTGTGGGTACCGGGGGGGTTGACCTCAAGACCTCACGCAGGCACCCGTGCTGCTGAGCGATATCACCGGCCCTTTTTTCGTATGTGGGTTCCAGGAGTCGAACTCGGACCCTCGCACTTGCCAGGCAGGCGCTTACGCCGCTGAGCCATCTCACCGGCCCTCAAAATATCTTCTTATACTTGTAGTATTACCAGATCCTAGTTCACCATGGATTACTCAAGAATAAGAAAGTGAGAACTTATATAAGGGAAACTACAACAGAGCGTCTGTGATCTGAACTGTGTGCTGTGGTATATTATATATAGAAGTGCATTGGTGATATTAAGTCCAGATAAATAAAGTTTAATCAAAATCTATTATTCTACTTCCTATTTATGAATGACCTTCTTTTTTTTTTTTTTTTTTTTTTTTGTGGGTACCGGGGGGACGACCTCAGGACCTCGCGCACCAACAGGCACCCGTGCCGCTGAGCGATATCACCGGCCCCTTTTTCGTATGTGGGTTCCGGGAGTCAAACTCGGGCCCTCGCGCTTGCAAGGCAGGCGCTTAAGCCGCTGAGCCGTCTCACCGGCCCATGAATGACCTTCTTGGAATAGTTAAAAGACATGTTAAAATAACATAATAAATTTAATTACTATTCATAAAAATTTACTAAAGAACATCTATTAATAACATAGTGTTTTGGCTTATATCTAGATGTCCTCCCAAAGCCTCACAGATCACAGTTGGGGAGTTTTGAAGGTGGCTGGATTAGGGTGTGTGAATGTGGATTAAGCATGTGATACTGCAATTAAGGGTGTGATGCAGTGATGAAGGATGTGGATCATGGAGGCCCCACCCTCTGTGAGTGTCACCAATCAACAGGTTTACAGCCTGGATGGAATATAAAGGGAGAGAGGAAAGGCAGGCTCACTGCTGCTGCTCCTGGTGCTTGATGCCTTCTGCCTGCCCTGCCACACCAAGGACAATTTCTCTTCTGTGGTGCCTCTTGCCACACTGCCCTGCCTTGCAGCCAGCAACCTATGGACTGAGAAAATGTGACCTGAAATAACTCTTTCCTCCTTTAACTTGTGGATGTTGCATATTTTGTACCAGAAATGAGAAAAGTAACTAAGACAAATTTTGGTACTTAGAATGAGGTCTTGACTGTGACTGCACCTGATCATGTGGTTTAGGAGCCTTTGGAACTGGCTTGTGGAAAGTTTGGAAAGGTTTGGAGATGCCCACTGAAAAAGCATCCCTGGAATGCCGTAAGCTAAACTTGATGAGGGATTCTGCTTAAAGCTCAGAAGACCAGATACTGACAGAAATACATCTGGTAAAGACCAGGATCAGGAGGTTTCAGTTAGGAACAAGGACTGCATTGGTTGTTGGACTACAGACCGTGTGTGTTATGCTTTCGCAGAAAGTTTGTCTGTATTTTGCTCATGTGCAGAGACTTTGCCTGAAATTAAGCTTAAAGGCAGTGGACTATTTAATCTAGTTGAAGAAATTACCAGACAGTCTAATGTTGAGGTGGTGATGAGTCTACTGTTGGCTTTTAGCCAGATCTATGTTGAGAATCAAGAGCAAAGATCCCAGCAGAATGATTTAAACATGTTGAGTTTGGCCAGAAAGGAAGCTCTGGTAAAGTTGAAGCCTGCAAAGATGGAGCAGAGGAAAATTTAGTTTCAGAAAAGGAACAGGGTAGCAGAAGAGATGGCCTGAAGGCGTGACAAGAACCAGCAGGACTCCACTGTTGGCAACCTCAAAATTACAAAGGAAAAAGACTTTCCTTTGAGATGAGAACTCCAGAGCACCACTTTTTAGAATGGTGGCAGCATAGAGAATTTGTTCCTCAAGATTTGGTTCATAGTGCTAAAAAATCCAGGCATTCAACCTCTACAACCCTGAGAAAAGGTTACTGCTCCAGCTGGCTGCAGACCTTGGGCTTATTCACGTGGTCTTGGTTTTAGCTGCATGCAGAATTCAAGGCTTCCACCCTGATTTCACAAGAAGGCCTGGAGGCCAAGCAGTGTGTCTCAGAGAAGGAGTGTGTGAAGCTGTCAATCTGAAGCTAAAGGTGCAGTGGAGACCCCAGAAGGTTAGAGAAGCCAGGAGCATGGGTAGTCTGAGGAAAGCTGCAAGGAGTCAGCCAAGGCAACCAAAGAGAGAAGCTGTGAGAGCTACAAACACTGATGGTGCCATTGGGCTGGAGCCACCCAAGGCTTTTGCCATGGATTGCCACAGATGCTGGAAATGGAACTATAGCACTTAATGTTTGCCCTACTGAATTTTGGACTTATTGGGTCCCATTCCTTTTTATCCCCCTATTTGTACCTTGTGGAATAGAAATGTTTATCTTGTGCCATTGTAAGTTAGAAGTGTTTAACTTTTCATTTTCACAGGGGGCTTGCAACTAAGAGTTTGCTTTAAATCCCAGAGAAGACTTTTGATTTGGACTTTTCAGCAGTGCTGAAACTGTTAGTACTTTGGCAACTGTTAGAGATGAACTAATGCCTTTTGCATGAAAGGATATGCATGTGTCTTTTGGTTGTCAGGGGCAGAATCTTATGGCTGTATGTGGATGTCCCCCCAAAGCCACATGTGGTCATAGGTGGAGAGTCATGGAGGTGGCTGGATTAGGATGTGTAAATGTGTATTAAGGTTGTGATGCTGGGATTAAGGGTGTGCATGATGGAAGCCCCACCCTGGGTGTGAGTGTCACCAATCAGTAAGCTTACAGTCTGGATGGGATATAAATGGAGGGAAAGTAGGCTTGCTGCTGCTGATTCTGCCACTACTGCTGCCATTTGCTGCTTTTGCTGTCTCCTGCCTCCCACCCTATGAACTGTTGTTTCTCTTCTGTGGTGCCCCTCTGCCATGCCACTCTGCCTTGGAGCTAACTCATTATGGATTGAAACCTCTACAAACTGTGAGCTGAGTTAAACCTTTCCTCCTTTAAATTGTAGGTATTGGTTATTTTGTCCCAGCAATCAGAAAAGTAACTAAGACACATATATAATAATATACTTGAGTACTTTTCTCATCTTATCACTGACTATGCTTCTCCACATTTATATGTTCTAGTAATACTGCTTGTCTTTCTATTCCAAGTTCATTCCTGTTTAGGCCTCAGCATATGCTATGACACAACAATAGATCTCTATTCTCCCATATCTTCACAGTTAATGCTTTCTCACCCATTTTAAGTGTCAATTCCCATTTTTTTTTTGTGGGTACCGGGGGGTCGACCTCAGAACCTCGTGCACCAACAGGCACCCATGCTGCTGAGCTATATCACCGGCCCCCCTTTTTTGTATGTGGGTTCCGGGAGTCGAACTCGGGCCGTCGCGCTTGCAAGGCAGGCGCTTATGCCGCTGAGCCATCTCACCGGCCCTCAATTCCCATTTTAAGTGTCACATCTTCAGATATTTTTTCTGAACCTTTTCCTTCATGGAGATTAAACTAGAAATCAAGTTTTACTAAATTATTATATTTTATTCTCTATCACAACCTGAAATTAACTTTTTTATTTGTCCACTTATTTTCTGTTTTCTGTTAGCAAAAGGAAAAAAAGAATGAATGCAACATGGAATTCTTTCATTATCGTCACCAGGTCTACATCACATAGAATAGCACGTGTCCTGACATAGGTCTTCATAAAATATTTATTCAATGAATGAGTGAATGAATAAATGACTATCTTGTCCTCTTTTTTTTTTTTGGTGGGTACTGGGGATCGACCTCAGGACCTCACATGCCAGCAGGTGCCCATGCCGCTGAGAGATATCACCGGCCCTTTTTTCATATGTGGGTACTGGGAGTCAAACTCAGGACCTCACGCTTGCCAGGCAGGCACTTATGCCACTGAGCTATCTCACTGGCCCTTGTCCTCATATTTTAAAGCATGTTTTCTATAGCAAAGAGCAGATTATAGAACAAAAAATGTTAATAAGAGCATTAAATGTTAGAATACTTTCTTAAATTGTCATAGGAACATGAAGAAGGAAAGAACATCATGCAAGTAGGAAGAGAGAATCTTCACAAATGCATTAAATACATAATTCACCCAAACAGGCTTTACTTATAAGCCAAATAGGGGCAACATACATAAGGTACAAAATAATTAGTTTTTGCTGAAGATACAGAAGAGGTCAAAGAAACTGAAAAGAAGGATATTTTGGTGTATTATCAAGTCAAATTATAATCAGTATGCTAAAGAGTATAGATTTTATCCTTGGGGTAGTAATTCTAATAAAAGCACACAAATTTCAAAATGACAGTTGTATATTAAAGATGGAATTTAAATATTCAATATGTTTGCAAAACTTCCCTCAGTTCCAATAAGGAGACTTGACAGTAAAAAGAATGCAACTGGATTGAAAAGTAGGGCAAGTGTTGAGTTTAGAAAGAGATAGAAAGAAATGCTGGTGAGGACAGCCTTCTGTAGAACAAAACTGGCTGCATAGTTCCTGTGCCTTCCCTTATTCACTTACACCATGGTCTCCAGAATGTGTGCAAAGAAAACAGGGTTAAAACAGAGACCTAAAATTTCTGCAGGATGTGGATAGAAGGGAGAAAGGATTGAAAAAAAAAGAAAAAAGTATGGGTGTTCAAATGAAATAATTATGCTAAAGACGTTCTTAAAAGAAAAATTAAAAATAGGTATTCCAATGGAAGAAAGAGGTTACATAGAATGCCAGATTGCTCTGTTTTAGAACATCTGATCACAGATAAACTCATTACATGCACTGGCACATAAGTACCAAACATATCTTTTACAGAACAATGAATACACATCTTTAATCAATGCACATTTATTTTATATGTATATATATAAAATATATATATTTAATTTATATAGTTGTATATATTTAAGTATAAATATACCCATACTTGTTTTGGCCTTTTCCAGTATAGAAGAAGACACCAAAAACAAAAAGCAAAAGCAAAAGTGAATTTTCTACATCTTTAATTGAATCAATAAGAGAAGTACAAATCTGACATCTGTGGCTTTGTGAGTTTTGTGATCTATTTAAACATCTTTTCATTTAATTGGAGTTGGTGAATAAAAAGCAATTATCAAAGTAGATTTTCATGTGAAGAATAAGGATAACTAAGTTGGATAAAGATATTTTAGAAAGAGCCTGTTGGAACCTGTACATTAATTAGCTTGGGAGGCAATACACTGCATTACTATTTTTCATAAACCTAAGGAATGTTTGCCTTGGTAGGCTGGGCATAAAGTTGTCCAGTTTTCCTCTGTTAAAATGTAAGCTATTCTGTTCTCAAAGACAACATTTTTTCAATAATGGCTCTACCAGTGGAAGTGAAGAACAATTCATCTAATTGAAACTTAGAATGCTATAGATGGACAGAAAGTAATTACCTATGATACAAACTAGTCACGTTCCTGGGAATAACATCCGTATCTTTACAGAAAGTGCTATGAAATTATTCAAGACCATGATCATCAAGACACCCATTTACATCTTATCTGTATGCTCAGAGTTTGACAGGATGCATAAATAGTAGTAAATAAGAGTAGCAAGGTAATACTCCTATTATATTCAACACAGGAGAGAGCCTACTGTGTCCACTCTGACACTCCAGAACTTAAGAAGGATAAAGCGAGCTCAAGATAAAGGGAAATACATAATTGAATAGTTAGAAAATGAGAATTCTAAGAAAGGTTAAAAGGACCTATATTAGGCCAGAGAACAACTGGTTAAAGTTTTGCTATTAATAGGCTTTTCAGTGAAGAGTTATTTCACAGATTGTGGTAGCCAGCTGTTTTCTGTTTTTGTTTGAAGCATAATAGAGAAAGATGAATTTTAATAGCAAAACAAGGGAAGGAAGAAAGAAGCTTTTGATAATGGAAAAGGCTGTTCAATATTAAATGGGGTCCAAAGAGACCCTTGAACATTGAAATTGTGGAAATCTTTTAAAAAGAGAATTCAAATATATAAGGCTTGGAGGTCAAGGAAAGGACTAGATGACCTTTTAAGATGATTTCCATGACTGCAATTCAAAGCTGGTACTACAAAGGAGGACAATATGTCCATTATGCACTGAAAAGGAGGATGTAGAAAGATGAAGAAAAAATTAAGTAGAAAGTGGATAAAAATGTGGCATCAATTCTTGAAATTATTTACCTAATTTGATTGTACAAATACCTCCTTCATATGAAGGGGACAGAATCCATTTGTTTGTTTGTTTGTTTATGCTGGCAATTGAACCCAGGGCCTTATGCGTGGTAAACACAGGCTCAAACATTGAGCTAAAACCCCAGCTTTAGTTTGTTTTTTCTTCCTATTTTACCTCATATGTAGAGACACAAACATGTGCATACATACAAACTCTTCATTAAAAAAGAAGATAAAAATCATTACTTTCCCAGAGGGAGAATTTTTTGTTCATTGCAAATTTATTTCTGATTCACATGAAATGGAAATTCTCAGATTACATAGCAGGACTAAACAAGTGAAAACTTTATAGAACTACAATTACTGACTTAACCCATCTGTGACAATGTGGAAAAGCTTTGGGTCAAAAATATAATAAGGCTTCTCAACCTTAGTGTGCATAAACATTATAAAAATATTTGTTAAAAATGCAAATCTATGGGTTAAGCCATGAGAGATTTTGATTCAGTTGATTGAGGTAGACACTGGAATCTGTAATTCTCTCAGCATTTTAAGTGATTATAGTGCAAGTTTTCTGGTAACTCAAATGTCAGAAAAAAGATCTAGAAACTTTGGTTCAGGCTAATGTGTCCATTTATTCAACATTTTTGTTCTAATAACTATATATAATTAAATCATCTCATCTATGAATATTAAATTGTAAAGGCATCACAGAATAATCACATATATTAAAAGTAATTCTTGAATCTTCTTTAAATCACCCAGAAAGTACAGTTTGATGTTGTAGGATAGAAAAATTTATACAGTAAGATAAATATTGTGTATAACTTAAGAAATACTTAGATGTACCAGAGCAAATGTAACTGAAAGGAGTTGTGTCTTCAAAACATTAGCATTCTAGGATACTAAAAAAACTAGACAGCTTTTGTACTTCAAATGAAACAAACCACATAATCAAAAGACAACAGATAGAGTGGGAGAAAATATTTGGAAACCATATATCAAATATGGAGTTTGCTATGGTCCTCTATGTTTGTATACTCTCAAAATTCATATGCTGAAACTTAATACCTAATGTGATGGTATTAAACTGTGAGTCCTTTGGAAGGTGAGTCCTTTAGGAGGTGAATAGGTCACGAGGACTCTACCTTGATGTGGGACATTATTGCCTTTATAAAAGACACATGAGGGAGGCTAATCACCCTTCTAGGACATAGCTAGAAGGTGCCATCTAGGAAGCATGAATCTTCACCAGACATTCAATGTGCTAGTGCATTGATCTCAGATTTTCTAGTCTCCAGAAATCTTAGACATAAATCTTTGTTATTGATAAATTTCCCATACTATGGTGTTTTCTTATGGAAGCTGAAACTAAAACAAGGTTAATATTCAACTTGTATGAGGAATTAAAAAACTTAGCAGCAAAAACCAAATGACATGATTAAAAAATGGGAAAGTCCCGAATATACATTTTTCAAAAGACATACAAAAGGCCAACTAGTATAAAATGTTCCATATCACTAGTCATCAGGGAAATGAAGATCAAAACCACATTGAGATATCACCTCACTGAAGGGGAGTGTGTAGTATCATAAAGACAAAGATAACAAGCACTGATGAGGAAGTAGAGAAAATGTAATCCTTACACACTGTTGATAAGAATGTAAATTAGTACAAACCATTATAGGAAATGATGTGGAGTTTCCTCAAAACATTAAGAAGTACCTCTATGATATGAATTAGCAATCTTTTTCATTTCAAAAGAAATGAAATCAATATGTCAAAGAGACATCTGTACTACATGTTTATTGCAGCACTATTCACAAGAGCCAAGACTTGGAAACAACTTAGATATCCATTAATTGTTGAATGGATAAAGTGAACATAGTGCATATACACAATGAAATACTACTCAGCTATAAAAATTATTGAATTCCATCATTTTCAACAACATGAATGGACTTGGAGGTTATTAATGAAATAAATCAGGCACAGAAATACTACGTGATCTCTGTTCTATATGAAATCTAAAAAAGTTGATCTCTTAGAATTTGAGAAAAATTGTGATTACTTGAGGCTGGGGAGAGTTTGTAGGAAAGAAAGGGATGGAGAAAGGGTTATTACTGGTATTGGGTTATAATGAGATAGGGGTAAGATTTCTGGAGTGCTATTGCATAGTAGGGTGATTGTAAATAGTTACAATATAGTGTGTATTTCAGAAGTCTAGAGAAAATGAGTTTAATTTTTTTCACCATAAAGAAATGATGATAAGGGCAGGTGAGATGGCTCAGCGGTGTAAGGGCCTGCCTGGCAAGTGCAAGGTCCTGAGTTCAACTCCCGGTACCCATGTAAAGGAAAAAAAGGGCCAGTGACATTGCTCAGTGGCACAAGTGCCTGCTGGCAAGTGCAAGGTCCTGAGTTCGACTCCCAGTACCCACATTAAAAAAAAGAAATGACAATAAATGCTTCAAGAGATCAATGTTTATTTTGATTTAAACATTACACTATATATAAATATATATTTTTTGACACACATATATGTACATGTATATAACAGTACTTCATATAATATACAAAATATAATGGTACTTCAAAAATATGTACAATTTTTATGTGTGGAGTTAAAAAATTTAACTTGGCAGAAGGCAAAGATGTAATTCACATATTTTCTAACAATCTTAAGGTTGGAATCCATAAGGATTCTACTAACTATTGAAACCATTCCGAACTACTGGACTAATACGTCTCTGTTTGGAGACGAAGGTAACTTCTCTGTAAGAGTATGAAAGAGAAATGGAAGTCACTGAGTACATCACTGAAGAGAATAAAGAGCATGTAGCTAACTCTGCTTTGGCAATGCAAGTGTAGGATGGTGCTTTGAGGCAGTGTATATTACTGTGCTTTTTGATGAGTGCTGTGTGCAGCAGCTTAAGGAATTTGACAGCAAGAACCTGGTTGAGTTACCAAGGAAGACCTGGAGATGCCTGAGGATGAGGAGGAGAATGGGAAGGAGATCATTTAAAGATTGAGTCTCTGCAAACTCATGAAAGAAATCTTGTGAAAGAAGGTTAAGAAGGTGACAATCTCCAATTGACTTGTGTCTTTGCTTGCTGAATTGTAACTGGCCCCTGTGACTGGGCAGCCAACATGAAGCAGATCACGAAAGCCCAGCCACTTTCAAACAGTACAGTATCTTCATGGTTGCCTCCAAAGCACCTGGAGATCAACCTCAACCACTTAATTGTGCAGACATTGTGTAGAAGGCCAAATGGAAGTGACAAGGCTGACCAGGACCTGGTACTACTGCTGTTTGAAATTGTGTTGCTCTCTTCTGGCTTCCCTCCTAAGTATCTCCTGATCCACTCCAACTGCATCTGCCACATGATCTAACTTGTCCTAGGCACTGCTGATGATGAAGTGACAACAGAGTCACTTCAGCAACAAGTGTTGCTGCTCCTGATGAGATGCCTCCCTTGGAGGGTGATGAGGGTGATGAGGATGGATCTGGCATGGAAATAGATTATGAGTTTCTACTTTGAAAATGTGCTTCACTGTATTAGCACCCCCACTGTTTTCACGGCTGCCTTGAGTGACCGTCTTTCCTAGCTACCTCTGCTGATATCTACTGTCCTGTGTCAAAGCAGAAAACAGAACCGCAAGCCCCATCTCCTCCCTAATTTAATCCCTAATAATTTCAGGGTTGGTTGTTGTGTATTTTGTTTTCTGTTGTTATTGTTTAGTATGCTCTGAAATTAAAGTATGCAAAATAAAGAAGATGAAATTTTATAACAGAAGTTGTTTAAAAAATAAAAATGTAATTAAAATATTATCCAGAAATTTCACTACTTGATTTTTTAAAATTATTTTAAAAAGAAAAAGTAACAATAAAAACAATGATATAGAATTTTGAAACAAGATAGTAGGAAATTAACAATTATTTATATGTTGCATATTATCTTCAAAATAGTTGCTCAGATTACAAGATATACACATGCAGAACTAATTAAACAATATAAGCACAAACCATTCTTTTTAATGAACTAAAAGAAATTAGTAGTATAATTATCTTAACTATCTTATGTATAAATATGTTTTTCTTTTCCCTTCCTTCTTTTCTCTTTTGCCCCATCTCAGTTGTTCTTTCCTTTGAGCAGTTTCTTTCCCTTTCATCGTATCTATAGTAGATTCTGGATCTTATTTACGCTTTCAGTTTCTCACACTAGGGAGACAATACAACATTTATACATGTGAGTCTGATTTATTTCACTTATGAGTACAGTCTCTAGCTGCATCCATTGACCTACAAAAGCCTTGAGTTTATCCTTCTTTATAGCTGAGCTGTACTCCATTGTATAGAATTAACACAGCATTTTTTATCCATTCCTCAGTTGATGGCATTTGGATTGTTTCCAAGATTTAGCTACTACAAATTGTGCTGCTATAAACACAGATTCACATATATCACTATGGTATGATGTTTTTATTTTTTTTCTGGGAAAATACCCAGAAGAGGAATAGCAGGGTCAAATGGAAACTCTAACCCTAGTTATTTGAGGAATCTCCACACTGATTTCCACAGTGGTTACACCAGTCGCTCCCAACAACAGTGAAGAAGTGTCTCCACAGCCCTACCAGCATTTATGATTGGTTGATTTCCTGATGATAGCCATTCTTTCTGGGTGAGATGGAATCTCGGTGTTGTTTTAATTTGAATTCCTCAAATGATCAATATTTTTCCATATATTTATTTGCCATATGTATTTATTCATCTGAGAAGTGTCTATTCATCTCAGATGCCCATTTGTGGATTGGGTCTTTGAATTTGGGGGGCCTGGATTTTTTCAATTCTTTATATGTTCTAAATAGAAGTCCTTTGTCTGAGGGACAGTTGGCAAAATTTTTTTCCCAATCTGTGTGTTTTCCTTTCACTTTGTTGGTGATTTCTTTTGATGTGCAAAAACTTTTTAATAAGATGAGATCTCAGTTGTTGATTCTTTAAAGTACTTCCCATGCAGTTTGGTTTTTGTTCATGAACTCTCTGGGCTACCCCTACGTCTTTAAGATTTCTACCTACTTTCTCTTCCAGCAGAGTTAATGTTTCTGTTTTAATATTTAGAACTTTGATCCATTTTGACTTTAGTGCATGGTGATAGACATGGGTCTAGTTTTAGTCTTCAACATGTGGAAAGTTAGTTTTTCTAGCATCATTTATTAAAGAGGCTACTTTCTTCCAGTGAACATATTTGGCCCCTTTGTCAAAGATAAGATGGCTGGGATGTGTTTGTAGTTGTGTCTGCATCTTCTAATCTTTTCCACTGATCCTCAGGTCTGGTTTTGTGCCAGTACCATGCTGAAATTACCACAGTAGCTTTGTAGTACAATTTCAAGTGAGGGATTGTGATGCCTCCTGCCTTGCCTTTGTTGCCCAGAATTGCCTTTGCTATTCTAGGACACTTCTGTTTCCAAATGAATTTTAGGAATTTTTTCTTTAGATCTGTGAGATATGCTCATGGTATTTTGTTTGGGATTGCATTAAATCTGTATAACAGTTTTGGGAGTATGGCCATTCCACATTCATGATGAAAACCCTACAAAAATGGGAATAGATGGTTTTTACCTCAATTTGATAAAAGCCGTCTATTACAAACCAACAGTCAACGTCATACTAAACGGACAAAAACTGAAAAGTTTCAATCTAAAATCACGAACAAGACAATATGTCCACTATCACCATTCCTGTTCAACATAGTTCAGGAAACATTAGCCAGAGCTAAAATGTCATTCCACAAGGTTGGTCCTTCCTATCCATGAGCAAGGGATATCCTTCCATTTTCTGATATCCTCTTTGATTTCTTTTTTCAAAGTACTGTAATTTTCAATGTATAGATCTTTTACTTCCTTTATTGGATTGATTCCTAAGTATTTCATTTTTTTGGATGATATTGTGAACAGTATGGTTTCCCTAATTTCTATCTCTGTGAGTTTGTTGTTTGTGTATAGGAATGCTATTGATCCTTGAGTGTTGATTTTGAATCCAGCTGTGCTAATGAATTTGGTTATTAATTCTAGAAGTCTTCTGGTGGAGTTTCTGGGGTCTTCTATGTACAGTATCATGTCATCTGTGAATAATGATAATTTAACTTCTTCCTTTCCTATCCTTATTCCTTTTATTCCTCTCTCTCTTGTCTAACTGTTCTGGCTAATGTTTCCAGAACTATATTGAACAAGTGTGGTGATAGTGAACCTCCTTGTCTTGTTCCTGATTTTAAATTGAAAGCTTTAATTTTTGTCCATTTAGTATGATGTTGGCTGGAGGTTTGTCATAGATGGCTTTTATCAGATTGAGGTAAAGACCATCTATTCCAATTTTCTGTAAGGTTTTTATCATGAATCAGTGTTGGACTTTATCAAAAGCTTTTTCTGCATCTATTGAGATGATCATGTGATTTTTGTCTTTGGTTCTGTTGATATGGTGTATTATGTTTACTGGTTTGCATATGTTGAACCATTTCTGCATTCCTGGGATGAGTCCCTCTTGGTCATGGGTCATGATGTATGATCTTCTTTATGATTTTCTGCATTCTGTTTGCTAGGATTTTATTGAGGATTTTGCATCTATGTTCATTAGGGAGACTGGCCTATAGTTCTCTTTTTTGGTTGGGTCTTTCTCTGGTTTTGGTGTCAGTGTAATACTTGGCTCCAGGAATGAGTTAGGGAGTATTGCTTCCCTTTCAGTTTCATTAAAGAGTTTTAGGAGTATTGACATTAAATCTTCTTTAAATTACTTGTAGAATTCAGCCATAAATCCATCAGGACCTGGGCTTTTCTTTGTTGGTAAGATTTAATTACATTTTCAATTTCATTAACTGATATTGGGTTATTCAGAATTTTTATACCTTTTGATTCAGCTTTGGTAATTCATATGTATCTAGGAATTTGTCCATTTCTTCTGTGTTTTCCATCCTATATGAGTAAAGATTTTTAAAGTAGGAATTGATGATTTTCTGAATTTCCACAAGATCTGTAGTGATTTCACACTTTTCCTTCCTTATTGCATGAATTTGAGTTTTTTCTTTCCCTTTTTTATAAGGTTGGCTAGGGGTTTATCAATTTTATTTATTCTTTTAAAGAACCAACTTTTAGATTCATTAATTATTTGTATTGTTTTCTTAGTCTCAATTGCATTAATTTCTGCTCTGATCTTTATAATTTCCTCCTTTGTATGGGCTTTGGGCGTGACTTGCTCTTCGTTTTCTAGAATCTTGTGGTGCAGCATTAAGTTGTTTATTTTTGATCATGCAGTTTTCCTGATGTGAGAATCCACTGCTATAAATTTCCCTCTGAGGACTGCTTCCATTGCATCCCACAGGTTCCAGTAAGTTGTATTTGCATTTTTGTTTGATTGTAGATGTTGTTTAATTTCTTTAGTTTCATCTGTGACCCATTGGTTGTTCGGGGGTGTTATTTAATTCCCATGTGTTTATGGAGTTTTTGCAGTTTCTTTTGTCATTAATTTCCAATTCCATTGCACTATGATCAGATAATATGTATGGGATAATTTCAATTCCTTTGCATTTACTTAAGCATGTTCTAAGAACTAGTATATGGTCTATTTTACAGAACATCCCATGTACAGCTGAGAAGAATGTGTATTCTGATGTTGTTGGGTGGAACACTCTGTAAACATCTACTAAGTACATTTGTTCACAGGTTTGGTTCAGTTCTGTTATTTCTTTGCTGATTTTTTGTCTAGTTGATCTATCTCTTTGTGAAAATAGGGTATTAAAGTCCTCCATTACAACTGTGTTATTGTTTATTTGATTTTTCATGTCTATTAATATTTGTCTTATATAGTTGTGTGCTCCTGTATTTGGTTCATATATATTTATGATTGTTATCTCCTCCTCTTGAATTTTTCCCCTCACAAGTATGTAGTTACCTTCTTTTGAGCATTCATGGTTTGAAGTTCAATTTGTCTGCAAACAGAATAGCTACCTGTGCTTTTTTCTGGGTTCCTGTTGCATGGCATATTGTTTTCCATCCTTTGACTTTCAGTCTATAAATTTCTTTTTGAGTTAAATGTTTTCCTTTTATACAATGTATTGTTGGATCTTGTTTCTTGATCCACTCTGTCAGTCTGTTTCTTTTTACTGGTGAATTGAGGTCATTAACATTTATGGCTATAAATCACATGTATTGGCTTATCTTTGTCATGTGATTTTCCTGCTGTTGAGTCCCTACTTTTCCCCTCTGTTTAATTGCTTGCCCTGCTTGATAGTTTCTTTCCTTTGTTGTTCTTGCAATTGTGGTCATTTTTATCTCTGTCTAAAATATCTTTCGGTATCCTCTGTAGTGTTGGTTTGTTGCTCATGAATTTCTTCAGTCCTTTGTAATGGAAGTATCTCATTTCTCCATTAATTTTTTTTTGTGTGTGTGGGTACCAGGGGTTGACCTCAGGACCTCAGGTGCCAGCAGGCGCCCATGCTGCTGAGCGATATCACCAGCCCTTTTTTCATATGTGGGTTCCGGGAGTTGAACTTGGGCCCTTGCACTTGCCAGGCAGGCACTTACGCCACTGAGCCATCTCACCAGCCCTCTCCATTACTTTTGAAAGATAGTTTTGCTGGGTACATCAGTCTGGATTGGAAGTTTTTTTCTTTCAGGACTTGAAGTACTTAGAGTTCTTCTTGACTTGAATGTTTGTTTTGAGAAGTCTGTTGTGATTCTGATGGGCTTTCCTTTACAGGTGATCTGTTTCTTTTCTCTAATAGCTTTTAATATTCTCTTCTTGTGCTCAATTTCTGGGATCTTGATTGTCATATGTCTGGGTGTAGATTTATTTTGGTTATGGCTAATTGGAGTTCTATATGCCTCACTTACCTGTATGTCAGATTCTATTCCCATGCTTGGGAAATTTTCTGCTATTACTTCTGCAAATAGTTTTTTTTTTTTTATGTCATTTGTGTTTACTCCTGCTTTTTCATTGACACCAATTATTCTTATATTTTCTTTGTTTCATCTTGCAGATGTTGAATTGTTATTTCCTGATCTTTTGTTATTTTCAAGAGATCTTTCCTTTCATGATCACTAGCCAAGATCCTGTCCTCAAGTTCCTAAACTCTGTCTTCAGTTTCACTGAAGTGATTTTTCCAGCTTTCAATGGACTTTTTAATTTCCTGGATAACTGTTTGAATCCATTTCCTGCATTTTTTCTTTCCTATATTGGTCATTCACAGTTTTCATCCTGTTCCTATCATCATCTATTTTTTATCTATCTCTATTCTAGATTTGCTGATCAATTCCTTTATAAATTTTGACATTTTTTTTTACATGAGAGATTATTCTGATCTGATTTCCTTTATAGCCTCATAGATTTGTTTCTTTACTTTGGTTGCTATCATTTCAGAAATGTCAGGTGTGTGTCTTCCATTTTCCTCTATTTTTTTTGTGGGTACCGGGAGTCGACTTCAGCAGGCACCCATGCCACTGAGTGATATCACCAGCCCTTTTTTTTAATGTGGCTTCCGGGAGTCGAGTCGAACTCGGGCCCTCACGCTTGCCAGGCAGGCACTTATGCTGCTGAACCATCTCACCGGCCCCATTTTCCTCTATCTTGTTGTCTCCTGGACTTGTTCTGGGTGGGCTGGAGGTCTGAGGTTGCATTTTGCTTCTGTATCTTGTCATTTTCTATTTCAAAAGTTTTTATTACTTTTCCATGTTGAACTTTGTAAGTTTTTGTAATAGGTAGCTATATCACTAGTATCAAGGCTTCTCTAGGAAAGGTTTGTTCTTCAGGGATGTCTTCTGTTTGTAGGAAGTCATTGGTTTGTGTCTGTCCCAAGATCCTACCTTTCCAATTAATTAAGAGTGAGATGTTGGTATCTGTTTGGCTCAGCCCCTATTCCTTTGGTGCTGGGGTGTGGTGAGGTTATTACCCCAGAACTTCCCAATTTTATTACAGAAGTGAGAGCAACTGATTAAAACAGATACGATATCCTAGTTAAAGTAGTGTGGTTACCAATAACAATAGCATCTAGTACAGTTTAGACACTGATGGCCGGTGATAACTATTAATTTTGTACCTTTAACCAAAGGAGCAAAATCTACAATTATATTACAGAACCAATTGTACATTGGGAGCATATAGGCAAAATGTTTCCCCTTGGTAAAGTGGTTTTACCCTGTGATGGGGAAATTTAAGAAAGATAGTGGATAAAACAAAGATAACTGAAAAGAGAGTAGAAGCCAGGCTGGAGGACAAAAGATGCTTTGGGAAACTAGAGAAAAGGGTAGAAAAAGAAGGAATGAAGAAGTAAACAAGGGATTATCTGAACTTGGTTTCTGGGTTAGGGGAAGGGATTAGTTTGCTGTGGCTGGATTTCTCCCCAGCTGTTTAGAAAAGAGAAAAAAAAAGGGTCATTGAGGTGGCTCAGCAGTGTAAGCACCTGCCTGGCAAGCACGAGGTCCTGAATTTGACTCCCAGTACCCACATAAAAGAAAAAAGGGTCCGGTGATATAGCTTAGCGGCACAAGTGCCTGCTGGCAAGCACAAGGTCTTGAGTTTAACTCCCAGTACCCACATAAAAAAAAGTGAGAGAGGAAAAAGAGGTAAGAAAAAGAAAAAAAGTGAAAAGGAGAAGCCCCACCCACCTGCTGCTATTCTGCATGTCATTCCCACCACAGTGCTGGTTCACCTAACTTACCACCTGTTGGCTTGTATTGTTACTGTTGCTTCTGACAATTTCACTCCTCTAGTCCCATCTGTCCATCCTGTGCACCCTGGCTGGGAGCTCCACTGTGTGGCTTATGTTCCCGCTGGTCTCTGGGCCTTCCTGCACTGTTTACCTGGAACCCAGCAGCCTCAATGGGAGGGGCTGGTTTCTGTGTCTTCCCAGAGTGCTTTTCACCTGGAACTTGGTAGCTGCAATGCGAGGAGCTGGAACTACTTGATATTTAGAGAAAAGAAATGTAATCAGTGTATGGAAGCCTTATGGCATTCTGATGTTTATTGGACTGCTATTCATAATAGCCAAGATATGGAAACAATCTAAGTGATGTTGGATAGATAAAGAAACCTACACTTGTATACATATGCACACAAAATGCACACACACACAATGGAATATTATCCTGGACATTACGCTAAGTGAAATAGGATAGACATAGACAAATACTGTATGATCTCACTTATACATGGAATCTGAAAAGGTCAGCTGGTTCACAAGGGCTGGGAATTGTGAGAAATGGGATGATGTTGGTCAAGGAGAACAAAGTTTCAGTTATGTAAGATGAATAAGCTCTGGAGGTCTAATGTACTGCACGTAAGTGTAGGAAATAATACTATATTGTATACGTGAAATCTACTAAAATTGTTAAGTGTTCTCACCACACACTCTCACACACACAGACACACACACATGTGCAATCAAGAGGTGAGGTAAGTTTAAGGTGATGGATATGTTAATTAACTGACTGTGGTATGCATATATATATGTATGGCATGTTGTATCTCTTCAATATTTACAATTTTTGTCAAATACACATCAATAAAGAGTGGCAAAGAAAGGATTAGCTACACTATACTGATTTAAGCTAATCATTATATTTCTAACTGTGGATATTAAATTGTTGGGTAATCATAAAATGAATATGCTTGACAACAATGTTTCATATTAATCATATATAACTGTTCTTGTTAATAGTCCTGAGTGTTGTGGCTATTAAGTGGGATAATAAATGTGGAAATAACAAATATAGGTGCTACTGCATTGAGAATGCTTAGTCAGTCTTCTTTTCTGTATTTAAAATTAAATTTTACCTATTTATAGTCAAACTGGTTTTCTTTTTCTGTGAAACCTTATGAAGAATATGGTAACTAGTTTTTCAATTCTTCAGTATCTTTCCCACCATAATCTTCTGCCTGTAGCATCTCTTCATTATAGTGAAGGGTGCATTTTATGATATATGCCTACACTGTGGTTAGATTATAAAATCAATGTATCATTAAATGCTCATTTGGTGTGATTTTTCTATAGAGCTATTTGATCATTTTCTATTTTGAGTCTAGTTTTTTATTTAGAAGTTTTGGGTCATACAAATTTGATTTTTTTCTTCCAACTTTAAATTTCCATGATTCTACACAATTTTTATATTCTTCTTTATCCCATGAATCTCAAGGGACAAACACCAGCTGATCAATTATAAAGCCCTTTCTAGTAAATAACTTCCTCTTTTTGAACTAGACATCAAAAGACAGTATGGAAAAGTAGTTAAGGTAATAGTATTGAAATAGTTTATATCCAGATTTGAAACTTTATGACTATATTTAATAATTTAGTTCCTGTGGTACATTATATTAAATCTTCTCAAAGTTATACTTCTCAATTGAAATGAGTAAATTATTACCCTTAACAAAATTTGAAAAAATAAATTATTTATGATGATGCTGGTCTATAGTAAGCCTCACTGAGTGTTATGGTTTGTGTTTAGATGTTCCACCAAAGCTTCATGTGGTCATAGGACTTTTTCAGAAGTGGCTGAATCTAGAGTGTGCAATGCTAGGTTTAAGGGTGCTGGGATTAAGGGTGTGATTGCTGAATCAGTCCACTGATTGGATTGGCACCACCCTAATCCCAGTAGACTGGATGCAATATAAGGAACAGAAAAAGGTTTGTCTCCCCATTTTTCTCTTGTTGCTTTAGCTGTCTTCTACCACTATGAACTGTTGCCCCTCTGCCGTGTGCTTCTCTGGCTTGCAGTCAGCAGATTATGGACTGACGCATCTACAAATTGTGAGCTAAATAAACCTTTCCTCCTTTAACTTTAAATGTTGGGTATTTTGTCTCAGCAATGATAAAAATGTAACTAAGACACTGAATGATATTAGTTTAATTTGATATTCATTCTAAAATAGTCATTAACATCTCTCCTAAAATCACTTTCTTTGCACATTTTTATTTACAGAAGAATCAAAAACATATAATAAAAAATATTTGCAAAATTGGAAAGTCAGGGGCTGGTGAGATAGCTCAGTGGCATAAGCACCTGCCTGGCACATGTGCGGTCCTGAGTTCGACTCCCAGAACCCACATACAAAAAAAAAAGGGCCAGTGATATCGCTCAGCAGCACGGAGGCCTGCTGGTGCACGAGGTCATGAGGTCGACCCCTGGTACCCAACAACAGCAACAAAAAAAATTGGAAAGTCAGGTGTTCACTTATTAGGACCCTGTTTACACTTGTTACCGACAAAAAAAAATTCTGATAAAGTGAAATTCCTTTAGTCTTAAGAGAAGTGTGCTTTTATTTTACAAATATTTGAAATGCATATATTTCATATGTTTTCTACTGAATACAGGTTTTAGAGAAGCTTCATATTCAATCAAGTGATTATATCTCTTAAAGTAATTTCATATAAAATAAATTTGATAATAACATAGTTTAACCATTTTTAGCCCTCTTCTAAGAAAATATATTTGGTTATTTACATTAATACTCCCAAGCATTATTTCTAATCTCATTGTTACTTCTAATGTAATTTCTAACTAAAACAACTTAATCACATCTCTAGGGCTAGGCTAATATATTTTAAAAATCAGTAGTAATTTTAAGTAGGAACCTCTGCTTAATGGACTCCTAGAAAACACTGTTTCAAACTCTGCTTTCTCATTTTTTACTGAGTTCTCATTCTTTCCATGAGAAAGAATGAGGTTGTTCTAAACTCAACAATTTCAACCTTCTTTGGAAAATATGTCCCCAATTCCTGCCATTCTCTCTTCAACATATCGATCAGGTTCTCATCTAGGTTATCCTATTGTAAACACATGAAAGAGTCCTCCAATTTTAAACAAATTAGAGAAAGGAGGGGAAAAGTTTTCAGTTTTCCCTGTTTTTCACTGCTCCATGGTTTTCTTTCAGTGAAAAAATCCTTCAGGTAGTGTCACGTTCTCATGCTACCCATACATCCATTCATTATTTTTTAATGCTTGAAATCTGGTTGCTTCTCCAGAATCATCTGTTTCAGAAATTTCTTTTCTTCTTATCATCAGTTTAATCTTCCCAAAACAGTGCTATTGCTTCCTGTTGAATGATCTACTATATTATCCTATTACCCACTATATCATGTCCAAATTTTCTATTTAGTTTACAAGACTCTTCATAATCTGATTTAATCTATTCCATTCAAGGCAAAATAAGTAGCATATTAGCACTCCTCAATTATAGCCAAACTGGTATATTCATCATTGCTTTTGCACATGTTCCTTTCTTATACTGACACCTTGTTAATATTCATTATTTCCTAGGCTGGCTCATGCATCATTTTCAAGGTCATTATCATTTACCAAATTCATACTTGCATTTTATTCTTTTTAGTTTATTCGACATCCAGTTACTTTCTAATTCTTTTAATTTATGAAATAAAATCCTACTAAATGTATATTTACCCAAGTAAAACATGTGGAAATAATGCTATTTATCCTTCCTTTCATCTTTTAATCTACAATAACACAGGTGTCATGTTGTAGGAGAGACAATTTTGTTAGTTCCACTGATGATACACACTGGAAATGCCATGTATATGGACAAAATGTCAATGTAGTTTCCCTAGGCTTTTGAATAGAATGGCCTACATCGCTATGGCCCTGGAACAATAGGAGATTTCTTCAAATACATTTATCTCTCTCCCTCTCTCTCTCTCTCTCTCTCTCTCACTCTCAGTTTTTTGAGACAGGGTCTCACTGTGTAGTTCAGCCTGGCCTTGAACTCACTATTTAGCCCAAGCTGCCCGTAAGCTTGCAGAGATCCTTCTGGCTATAAAATTATAATATTCAAATATTACAAAATACTTTATCCATACTTCTGTGTTTTGTTCTTGTTCCAATATCTGTGAATCCACTATTTAGAAATAGAAAATACAGCGAAATCTTAAAAACAATAAATCTGAAAAACTTGTACATTTTGAACATAAGTCAGCAGCTACTGAGATCTTCTGCTGCCAGCCTAAAATCATTCATACTATAAAGGAGGCTTTAAAGAAAGTTTATCCTAAAATTCCTGCTGTGTGATGACTGCGATGATTTTCAGTAGGAAGAACGTAGTAGAAGATTCTCAACTCACTCCTTCCTCAGCACCTTAGCTCTGGTCAAAAATGTCACCAAGAGAATTTATCCGTATCAATGAATTAGAAGTCATCAAAAAATAAGTTGTGAATTTGGTAGCCTTTCACTCTAAGATGGACTAGTGAATTGGTAGTTTCCTAGGTGTGTAATTTCCTGCCAAAAAACTCAAACACAGAAGTAAATAAATTCCTTTACTTATTACAATAAATTACATATATAATTTAAACACACTCATTTCTTTACCAAAGTATAAATGCTCTTTCTCTATTTGTGCTAGCTATTTGAAAATACATACTACAAGTATCTCTGGATTTAGGTAGATTTCTTGTTATGTTTTGTGTCTACATGTCCCCCAAAAGCCTCATGCAGTCACGGGGGAAGGCTTGTGACTGATTCATGATCCAGTGCTGGGATTATGGGTGTGAGTGCTACACACACTCTGGGGTGGAGAGCCTGCAGACAATATAAGGGAGGGAAAGAGGCTTGCTCTCTCGCTCCTCCCTTTTTGCTTTTGTTGCTTTTGCTGTTTTCCACCATAAACTGTTGCTCTCTGCCATGTGCCACTCTGCCTTGGAGCCAGCTGAGTATGGACTGAGACGTCTACAAATTGTGAGCTAAATAAACCTTTCCTCCTTTAACTTTGGGTATTGGGTATTTTGTCCCAGCAACAATAAAAAAGTAAACAAGACATTTCTTAAAACAGATTTTGGTATCTTTCATACATTTTTCAGGTAAAATAATGTGAATTTGAATTAGCATTTACAGATCTAACAATATGAATATATTTTGATAGTTCTATTAGAATCCAGATATAAAAATAATACTGTCATTGTAATAATAAAGATAATTTTCCAACATTTGAGTGCATATCATTTGATATATATATATGAACTCTGTGAGATGCATGATTGTAAAAGGATTATATCAGAATCTTTAGTATATTTTTGTTCTAGTGAAAAAGTTTTGTCTAAGACTTTATTTTGTGCTTACAGTTCTTATAATTGTATTAACATTTCAGATAAAGAACATATTATGACACTGTGAAACTCAGCCTATTTTTTGCCAGAGAAAATCATGAATAACAAAATTTTTTTCTATTTTTCATCAGTGCTGAAAATGTCAAGTATGAAACAGGGTCCTTAATGTCCTAAGAGAGGAAATTCTACTTCTGGGAGGGTAATGTTCAGGGATAATAAGGACACTCCTGTTCTAGAAGGCAGGCTGTTCTCTGTCAGATACAAATGATCCAAAGTGAAAGAAGAAAATGATTAAAGGGACAAAAAATTGACTGTCATGGGGCTAAAGTAATGCCTCAGACCTCTGGCTACATTTACATTTTTTGGCTTAAATAGTCTTGACTGGTGTCTCTCTGTAGGATTTAGGCAGTTGGGGAAGTAGGATAGTTAATCTAAAAAATCATGAATATGAGAAAGTCTCAGAGCAGAAAAAAGTTCAAAGCTGTTCTGCCTTCTGTACAAGCAAAAAGAAAAAAAGCAAATTACCTTATTTAAATTAATACATTCTGCAGTCTTTTTTATAGCAAATTTTCTGTTTTCTTTTCTTTTTTTTTTCCATTCATAAACTTTTATTCACAAGCTTCTATTCATGTATGTGTTTCCATTTTGGCAATTTTTGACTTCTTCATCATTTTGTAGAGAATATAAACAATAAAAATAAAAACAAGCTAGGCATTCATGTAGTATTTTTCCCTTGAAAATAAATAGCATCACCTTAGTACATGCCTCCTTATGAATTCACAATTTAGCCTACATTGCTATTGGAAATTAATGCATGTCAGCTGTGAAAAATACCCTTTATTTACAAAGTAAATTGTTTATATTACAAACCAACTTAGAAAGGGAAGCAATTCCATAACTTCAAATTCAATGAAAGGAGAAATCCTACCATATCTTGGTAGCTTGGAAGGAAACTGTAACCAGTTTTGTGGAATCTTTATGCTCAAATCCAGTAATAATAAAGTGGCAGACCTTACCTTTAGGCCAATTTCAATGTAGCAAAATTATTAATTATACTAAAAACTACAATAGTTTGATCAAATAGAATGCATTTTCTTCCTAGGATCTCAAAACGCTTCTTCTAAATTGTCTCATTTGTTCTCATGACATATTTCTATAGGGAAAAGAAAGCAGATATTGTATGCAATTCTAATCTATGCTTCACCAAGCAGCTTTGAAAGGGTCCTGTGATGCTTTGGCACTGAAACCTATAGCTTATAGCCAACTGGCTGCATGCCTGTTAGGCCAGCAGCTGGGCTGTAATGAATCTTAGAGCTGGGAGAAGAGTTGGCTTTATAGCGGGATAGAGTAAGTAACTGCCCAAACAGTGCATGTGAGGGATGCCTGGAATGCATTATATGATATAATGTACTAGCATATATTCTGCTTTGGTAAAGGGTTATTTCATGTATTAGGGTTAATATGGAACATCCATATCAACATTTATATTATTAACATTAATATATAAAGCTGCTCTCTAACAAAGTATAATATTAGGAAATGCTTATTGTCAATTATATTATTAATGATAATACATGAAAATATTCCTTACTGAAGCACATTATATTCTAATATATAAAATTTTAGTATTAGTTGTAGTTTAAACAAAGACATCCTGCAAATATAACTCTAGAGTTGTACAGCTAGAAGTATGGCTACTGCTCTGACCTAAAGTGTTTCAGCAATACTTTCATTAATTAGTATATAATGAAAGAGAAACTGTTAAGATTTTGATAAGAGTTTCATAACTAACCTGCCATTTATGACCCTAACATTGGAATAAGCCTGCTGGAGAAAACAGAAATGGAACCAAGGATATCTGGGCATAGGTGAGGCTCCAAAATTCTTGAGAAATGGCAGGAAGGAATAGGAAGGAGCCTGTAAAGCAAAAGAAAATTTATCAAAATGGAAGATGATGAAAATAAACAATGACATTTTTCAGGATTTCATATATCAATAAAGCCAAGAGAGACATGTCTATAACTCTGGGTTTCATTGATTGTTCCATGTTGTATTCTTCATCACGTAATTGTGTTGTAGTTATTACAAGAAGTTGCTTTCTGATGAACATATGAAACCACGTACAGTCAATAGTGTCTAAGCAATCATGGCTGTCTCTCTGTTCCATAACAATGTCTAAATATTTTGGAAGTTTGCCAGAACAGAGCACTATTCTTGGAGAACACAGTCTATAGGACACCATCCAATAAGAATTAGCTGTGAAAGCTAAGTCTACTTTCATTAGGGATATACCAACTGTACAAGATCATGTTGAGGATAGCAAAAAGGATACCAAGTTGCCTGCCTTAGTTTTATTTAAACTATAGATGAAACATTAAATATATCAAAGAACACATCCACCTTTCTACTAACTTAGTACAAGACAAATTTCACATTGTTGTGTCAAATTAGAAATTAGGGCAGCTATTTAAGAAAAAGAAACAACTTGTCCCCTGTGTATCAGAAGCTAGTTTATTCCTTAGTCCATTACATATCTGATTTTTTTCTACAGGTTTGTTGTTGCTAATATTGAAAGAGCATTTCCTCTCATGCCATCAAGATTTCTTCATACCTATATTCTCTGAATTCCCCAATCTTATTCTTCTACAATTTTCTTCTTCTAATGCCAAAGGAAATACATAAATTAACCAAGGAATCTCTTTAGGTTAACTTTCCAGAAACAAACCAGATTTCCATCTCAAGAGTTCAATAGAATCATAAACTTTTATTTTCAATATAATTTTATTCCTGATCCCATAAAATATTGTAAGTTTTTATTTAGTTCTAGGCTTGCACTGTAGCTTATTTCTTTATTAGTAATGTCACAGAGAAGAAACCATTCAGGGTGTCTAACTCAATGCAGCAACTGAAATGGAGACATAATGAGCATGAGGAGGATCAATTTTTAAAAATGAAAATATGTAGTATAGTGCAACATTGTACAAAGTGGGCCACGCCTCACTCTCTCTCTTGGCTTTAGTTAGAAGGAAGCCTAACATACACTAGCCTTTAAGAGTCAAGAAGATATGACAAATAAGCTTTCAATTTAAATGAGAGGAAACTGAGGTACTAACTCCATCATTTGGGAGCTCTTGTCCTCCACCCAGCCACTTAAAATCTGTGAACCTCAGTTTATTCCTATGTAAATATAGGTAATGTCTGACTTATTTTAGTTAGGAGACTGTTGTAAGAAATAGGCATTTACATGTATTTGAGAGCAATTTTAAATACATGTGTTCATTATTGTCATCCTGTCATGCACTAATTAATTTTCTAAGAATTTGCAAGTTTACAAATAGAATAGAGAATGTGTCTCTATCTTGAAGGGTCTAATCAGGGAGAATACAAAAAATAAATTCATTTGTGATTAAAATGAATAGATAATACAATTAAGTTAAATTGAGAATGGTAACAAATTTATAAACTCTTGATCTCTACATAATGTTCAGCTAGGGTCATCTACATAATCTAAAAGTACATTAAAAGCACAAAATTACAAGTCTTTGAAAATGATTCTCATAGTATACTGCATCTATCTATCTATCTATTTTCTATCTATCTACCTATCTATCATTACTATGCAAAGGCTTTATTTTCTAAAATATTTATTTTATACATAAAAACCTGGAGGTATGTTTCTCACTTTGATATCTAGCTGTCCTTTTCTGGGACTCAGAGTGCTGTAACACTCTCTCAGACCATCAGTGATTAATATATTTCCAGATCCTTACCATTTATCATTCTTAACAACTTTTGGGGCCATCATCTGCACTTCTTTTCAACTTCATTGTTTTAAATGGCCCAAACATTTATCAGGAGGCAAAGCAGAGATGGTGACACTCTGTAGACAGGATGAGGTCACCATCCAAGCATCGGTGTTGAAATGTTGCTAAAGGGTTTGACATTGATTATTATCTGGGATAAATAAAAAAATACTGTGTTCCCTACAGATAACCTGAACATGGTTGGGAACCCAGAGTAAATGAGACTGCAGAACTATTAAAAATTATAATTTCTTTGCGGAATGATTGGATTCATTTCTGGAATGAAGAACATTCTTACTTTCTTTTCTGTTCTTTTTTCTTTTTCAGTGTGAATCTCCTTGAAAGATAAAGCCCAAGATAATGTGTTTCTATAGTTTAAATACATATTCTAATTTCAACAGAGATATCTTCTAACTTGCATTCATATCATATAGATTATATAATAAATAGGTATAAAAGTTTTTAATATTCTAATATGCTTACTTTTAGTTGCATAGCAGATTATCCTTAAGTTTTCTGAAATGTATTTATCCACTGTAATTGCATTACAGAACACTTAAAATTACAATACTTAAAAGATTATCTGGATCATTCAAGTGATAAGAAAGTGAAGTTTATGGTGAAATAAACTACATAAGACTGCATTTTCAGCTAGTAAAATTTGCTTTTGAATTTTTTGTCAATATGGCATTTCTGTAAAATACTGCCTGACTGAGGGTCAGGGTCATATATTTTTATTATTTTCAAGGATATTTCCTCTTCTCCCTATAGCTTCACTCTCTTATCATTCTAATAAAGAGAATAGGTATTTCTGAAATGTATGTTTGATATATGGTAATTATTACATATTGCTTTCAGTAGAACTTTTCATGGAGTCCCTATTTTCCTATATTTAAGATCTTTGATGGATCTGAGCAAATGCAAAGGTAATAGAGTTTCATAATTAGCCTGAAGTAAATATAAAATGAGTGAATAAATTAATTATATGCCAGGATTTATTATAGTTTGGGTAAATGCTAAGTAATGAACAGTTTTCTTCCTTATCAAATCTTCTGGTCTCTCAGAACTCCCATACCCAGGAATAAATAATTTTCTTCTTCACTCGTTGCTTCAGTGGGCTTAGAACTATTTATTTACATACTTTTCCATACAAAAAATGTACATTAAATTACTTTATAATTATTATTTTTCTCTTACTACTCACATTTTTCTCATTAAGTAACTGATACATCTGATTAGCTTTTATCTAAAGTAACCTTCACCTAAATAATTCAGAGACTAACAGCCATAATTTTTCACATACTTGGCCTTGTTATACACAAAATTGTATGCACAATATATTGTCCATGCCTAGCAAAGACTAATTTTTAAGCTTTCTTTTTGAAATGTTGCATTAACAAAGAATATTCTCCATCTGATCATATAAATGTACAGTCATGAGAACTTAGGTGAGGCAAAATCTAAGGACTTCAGAACATCCCTCAGAACAGATGGAACATGTAGTACTGATGTTAATCAATAAGTCTTAATAGTCATAAGTCAGGTAGATTCACAAATGAAACCTGTCCTGTCTATTTCATATTATTAGTTCTCTTACCTCCATAAAAAGCATTTGATTTAACTTGTGTTAGTAGACCTGGATGTAAATAGACCTGATGACTTTTGAAGATTTGAATTCAAATTATTTCCTTTGCTGTGGTTCAAAATTATTTTTTCAGATCTCTAAGTGAATTTGATACATTTCAATACTATATTCTGCTAATGGAGTTGTCAACATCTGAAAAGAAACTGAGAAATCATGGAGGAGTGATTCTCTTTTACTTGAGTTAGTCAATCAAAGGTTTTCCTAACATTCATCTCCAGTTCCCAGCAGTTCCAGGTCTATGATTAGCAGAGATATGTCACAGCAAAGTTGTATCCTGAGGCACATAGTAAAAAAGAAAAAAACTTAACCACTCCTTGCTATATTAATAAATTGTTCCTATTTTAAGATAGGACTACCGTCACTTTTATTTCATTAGCAGTGGATTTGCTGCTTTGCTGACACTGCTGGGGAAGATGAAATCTAGATTTAAGCAGTAGTACCAATATTTATATCCCTCACTGGAATTTCTATATCAAAATAACTGTAGCACAAAATGAATATTTTCTTTTTCCTAAAACATAATTCTTAATTAAAAAATAGAAAATATTTCTTTTGATTCCTTTAAAACAGCTGTCTCTAAAATAACAGCACTTGCATTACATTCATTGAAATAAGTCACATTTCTTTTTATTGTGCTGCACTGTTACATACTTTTTAATTTAATTTTTATCAGTACATGTTTGCAATACATAATGGTTACTTCATCATGGGGTAGTTGGTACACGTATATAACACATCTTAATTCTTTTTTTTCTACCCTTCCACTCCATCTCTTGGTCCCATTCCCTTTGACAACTGATCTCTCTCCCTATTTCCTATTACCTATCTTTTATTTTGTTCCTTATTTTATTTCTATATTTGGTTTCTTATATAAGAGAAATTATGCACTATTTAAACTTGTGTGTCTGATTTATTTCACTTAACATTATGGTCTCAAGATATATCCATTTTCTTACAAATGACTCAAGTTTATCCTTCTTTATAGCCAAGTAGTACTTCATTGTGTATAAATATCACATTTTCTTTATCCAATCATCTGTCAATTTTTAATTAAAATTATATTCAGACATTCTTGAAAGACACAGCACCAAAGCCCATTCTATGGTGTCTCAAAATCAGAATCTGTGAGTTAATCAGCCACACATTTCACACAGTAGAAATGTAAGGCTGGTAAACAGAATATTTATGAGTGAACAGCATAACCTCCCAATTATGATCTAAAAATTGCATATTTTATAAAAGGAAATGTGATTTACTAGGAAATATACACATGAAAGTCATACTATTCAAAGTGCTCTTAATTTAAAATAGGGAAATATGTGTACAGAAACAATCTGCTTTTTCAAGAGTTCCAAAGGCACAGAATCCTGCAAGTCAACAACTCTACCCTTGCCTCCATCAACTCCATTCGTAACTGGAAGTTCTGATGTAAATTGAAAGCAAGTATCAAACACACATAAGTGAATATTCTTTCCTATATTTTTCTGTAACATTATATTATGGTCTTTTGACTGCCACACAGATTGTACCATGTAGCAGGTAAAATAACAAGGTACCTGAGAAGTAAGAGTGTAACAGAGCTAAAAACAGTTGAAGCATTTGTGGTGGTGACACTTGCTTTTATCAGAACTATCCCAAGTTTACATTTTGTTGTATAATATAACTATAGCAACTCTTGTACCTTCATATTCACTTTGTAGTACCATAATACTGCATGTTACACTGTTTACTATATATTCTTATATTGTATATTATATATAAATTATATATTGTTACATTGCACAGGAAAAGAAAAACTTGCATATGTATTTTAATATTAAATTTATTGGGACTTCATGAGATTAATGCAAGTTACCTCTGCGTCTACAATTACAAGAGGTGCTCAAAGTGGTGGCCATTAGCTTCCAGACATTTATTAGTACAGAAGTGTGCATAAATTTTTTGGTGGACTCTGTATATATTTGTATCAAAATCTCCACTATGTTTTCTTGGTTATAGTTTTCCTTATCCTATGATGGATATGTCCAATATATATCTACTACTGAATATTTTAAAGCTTCTGGGATTCTAAAAAGTTTCCAACTGTTGAAATATGTCCTATTAATAATGACATACAATTAAATTGAATTGTGGATTTTGACGCATCCAACTAATCCTGTGCATAACTTAAGCATTATCATCATGAGATCACACATTCTAGTATTTCACTAATTGAAAAGAATAGCTACATATATGAAGATGTATTTTATTATTTTCCTATTCCTTAAGAGATGAATTCATATTTGTAAATTATGCCTACTAATAAAAATTAAATGTTCTAAAATAACAAATCATGTGTAAAGGTATATATCAATATTAGGAAATAAATCTATGAAATCAAACCTAAGCAAAACCCCCTGAGTATTAGAGTTTAGTTTGCAAATCTAAATTGGGGAGCTATGGGTTTTGCAGACTCTTTTTTAGAGCACAGTCTGAAAGAACACTAGGTCCCAATGGGCATGCAAAATTTCCAAGTTTCTTTGTTTTGCTTTAGATTCAGGAAATTACTTAAGCAGTGTAAGACTCGAGTAGGGAATAATAGGTACCAATTGGGGCCTGTGTAGGTCAGTTAAGTTTTAAAATATGATAATTATCATGTTTTAATTTAAATATGACACTGTAATATCATGCACATATTTGATAATATAATGATATTTCTGGTAAATAATAGGAGATAAATGTTTTTAAAAAGAGTAGAGAAAGTTATATATCCATCAGTCTACTCTAGAAGATCTAAGTTTGTGCACAGAATGGCTTTCCTCTGCCTACTATAAAAATATTGTTTGTGCCCATGATTTTCATTTCAGTTCTTTCCTTGTATTGATCTATTTAATCTCACTTGGCAACCAATTAATCCATATTCATTTCGAGTCCATGCACTTAGATTTGCTCTGACATCAATTCTGGAAGAATCTGTTAGCAGCAGTTACTTCAGCATAAACTAAACTCTTGGTGAGCTAATACCTCTTTACTGAAATATTCCCTAAACTCTTAAGTGGCATTCACTGTTTCAACATAAAATCATGAAAGTGCTAAAGCCAGTAAGTAATTACTAAACCTCTATTTTCCCCTAATATTTCTAGGAATTCACTTTTCCCCTATGTTTACTGTAAAATTTTTATTTCAACAATGTACTATGCAATTTGGTTTAAATACCATCATATAGAAACCATCATATCCAAAAGAATTCTTTCAACACATCTAGGAAATTTAATTTCCTTATTTTTTGAGAGGATAGCCTCTCAACATAATTTATTTATCTGACAAAAGTTTGATGAGAATAAACAAATGAGAATGGTTTAAAAAGATAAAGTTGTTTCCAGTGAAAATGTATCAGTGAGTTTTCAGACTAGTTGGGGATAATTGGTCCATAGACATAAAATATCATATAAGTGATATTGTGGCTGAGATATAAATTTACCTTTTGAGAGCATCCAACTCTATAAAAGGGTCAGAAGAAGCCTCACACAGGAGATAACAGAATTTAAAACAATACTTGAAAGCTGAGTGTACCAAGTGAAGAAGGAAGTGATTCTGAAAAGAAAAATTCAGTTATAAAAAGCACCATGTAGGAGAACAGACTTACTGTGTTTGTAAATGGCTGAAAAAAATGTGTTACTAGCATAATGTTTATATGTGAGAAGGTAAGGGGTATCACAGGAATCA
The DNA here is from genome assembly GCA_028451465.1 of Erethizon dorsatum. NCBI lineage: Eukaryota > Metazoa > Chordata > Mammalia > Rodentia > Erethizontidae > Erethizon > Erethizon dorsatum. The sequence goes on from CM051832.1 coordinate 72,890,162, forward strand.
ATGAAATGGAGAGAAAGGAAGACCAACCAGAGAGGAGAAGGCCTATTTGACTAAGGAAAGGAAAGGTAAACTAATGGGGAACATAGATTACTTATTTTAGACAGTAAATAATATGACAGAAAACCAATGGGAAAAGGAGGCATAGGAAGGAAAACCAGTTAAACTAATGGGAAAGCTATTATAAAAGCTATAGTGAAAACCTGAGAGCTTAACTCTTGTCCATGGCACTGCAGGTGGAGAGAAGCCAGGTCCAAGAGACCATCCTGGGGTTTCAGCTCCGTCAAGGACAGGGTGAGTACCATGTGATCTTTTTGTGTGTTCTTAGAATTGAAACCTTAAAAGATCTACCTGGCATGTCCAAGATAAGCTTATAAATCTCTGTTATTCAAACAACACACAATTCCATTTACCTGTACTGTCCACAGCTATTATTTTCATTTCTGCATTTTTTCTGCTAGACACTGTATACAACTAGTGTTCATACAGCTGATGGACATAATTTCCCATTTATTATTTTATTTCTTTTAACTTATTTCATTTTAATTATTTAATTATTTACATTTAAATTTTTATCCTATTAGCACATGATGCATATGCCCTTTTTTCATATGTGGATTCCGGGAGTCGAACTCAGGACCTCACGCTTGCCAGGCAGGCGCTCATGCCTCTGAGCCATCTCACCGGCCCTGTCAAATGATTTTTAGACAACAATTTTTTAGCATTTCAGGAATAGCAACTAAAATTGCCAGCAGTACTGCATATCAGAAAAATAATTAATCCAGCGAATATATATTCTGTTTTTTTTTTTTTTTTGTGGGTACCAGGGGGTCGACCTCAGGACCTCGCGTGCCAGCAGGCGCCCGTGCCGCTGAGCGATATCACCGGCCCCTTTTTCGTAGGTGGGTTCCAGGAGTCGAACTCGGGCCCTCACGCTTGCCGGGCAGGCGCTTAAGCCGCTGAGCCATCTCACCGGCCCTATATTCTGGTTTTGATGAGGTCAGTTGTCACTGAAAATGGACCATGAAGCCAATGATCCATGTGAGTTTATGACAAATATAGTGCACAGACTAGATAGATGTATCAGATAGAAAATTAATTTCCAATCACTTTCTTTTTTCTAGTAAGTTGAAAATGGATCCATACAGAAGCAAATCCATTCTATCAGCATATTTTAACAAAGTCCTTGTCCTCATACTCACCAGGCTATATATTTGAACAAGGTGGACATGGTTCTTACTTAATCTGGATATTTACCTTCCATTGGAGGTAACACTCACAAAATGAGCAAATCAACAATTAAAATTCTTACAACTTGTGAAAATGTCTGCAAAAGAAAAGAGAAAGATCCACTAGTTCACATTCTAGCATCAAAGATGCAAGGCAGAAGAGGCAGACCACACAGATTCTACTCTATTGGAAAATTTATCTCTTGTGTGATATAGACCTCAGAAGAAAGTGAAGCTTATTTATTCATTCTACAAATAATTATTAAATTCTTATTAATTGCTAAGTTCTAAAAAATTGGAAAAGTTGACACATATCAATTTCTTATTCCAAACAGGCTGTCTAACTTCTGTGCTAATTATCCCTCTTGATCTAATCTCTTTGTGAAAATGAAACAACAGTAACACTTTTGGTTTATTGTTTCTTTTCCTTACTGTGATGGCTAAAGAAGAAAAACAAAGAAAGAGAAAGAACATCCCTTACACTTATTAATTTCATGTGCCAACTTGACTGTACTAACGGATGCTCAGATAGTTGATAAATCATTATTTCTGGGCACAACTGTGGGGGCGTTCCTGGAGAGATTAACATCTGAATCATCAGACTGAGTACAAAAGGTGGTCCTCACTAAAGTGGACAGGCATCATTCAATCTGGTGCAGGCCCACGTAGGAAAAAAAAAAAGGTGGAGGAAGGGCAAATTTGCTTCATCTGTTTGAATTAAGAAACCCACATTCTTTTGCCCCTTGAGATGGGTGCTTCTGATTTTGGGCCTTCAACTTCAGCCTAGGCCTTGCACCATCACTTCCCCCTGGCTGTCAGGCTTTTGGATTCTGAACACGTGCCTTGGTTCTCAGAGCATCATACTCAAATTTTGGACTGAACCACAACACAAGCTTTCCTGGCATTGCAGATTGGAGATAGATCAGTAGGCTTCTCAGCCTTCATAATTTTGTGAGGCAGTACCCATAATAAATCTATCTATCTCTTCTATTAATTCTGTTTCTCTAGAGAATCCTTACTGATACTCACTGAAGTGCAACATCACCAGTGAATATATAATTTGAGAGAAAACTGAACAAGAAAAGATCCAGAAGAACTCATTGCTTCCACCTTACTTGGAAGGAAGTAAAGAGATTCATTACTGTAAACATAGTTTAATGCGCTAAAATTGGAAAATCCCTTATTTACCATACTGAAATTTCAGTAACAACAGAAGTAAAATTTCAAAGTGAAACCAAGGCAAGAGTATTTTTCAAAAGTGCTAAATGATTTTAAAATGTTGTCATAGGAATAAAACTTTTAGTATTATATGAAGGAGATGCATGTGGTTAATATTAAGAATCAAGCTTAACTATCACATTATTCCCTTTATACGCGAAATGTAAAATATCAATAAAGAGCAAAATAAAGGACAGATACAGTAATAGGAAATACCAAGAGAGATCTTTTGCAAATGGGAAGGGGACCAACCAAGAGATGGCAAGAGCAGGATGGAGGGGATGGTAAAAAATACTGAGATGCATTATGGCATGCACCAACGTCCCTTGAGGAATGTAATCATATTGTAGTGAAAACATGTACTAATAAAAATAAAAAAATTGAAAAAAGAATCAAAGATGAAGAATCTACAGGAATAAAGAAATTATTACAGAAGAGCCCATTTATATTTCCACTTTTTGAAACAGAATTTTATTAATTCACTATAACAACAGAGCAAACATCTTGATATGTATTGCTAATTCAAATTTATCCTACTATTTCTTCTAGCAAGTATACATTTTCCTGAAATAAATCACTGCTCTATTTTCTTCTATAAGGTTAAGAGCAGTGGAGCGTGAAAATTTTCATTAAACACTTCATTTTTCAATTTACATAGTTTCTCTGCTACTCTGAGGTCCTTTAAATTATCTAAGTGGGTAAGTATAAATATCTACTAAAGTGAAAATTAAAAGGCCAGAGCTCAAATTAAATGTACCAAGATCTAAGTGTTTCATAAATATTTTAAAGTTGTAATGATTGAAAACAAAATAGTAGGAATTGAAAACAAAATAGTAAGAACTAATTCTAAGAAAGCTGTAGAACACATATTTTTATTTTTATTTATTTATTTATTTTTTTTTTGGGTACCGGGGGGTCGACCTCAGGACCTCGCGCGCCAGCAGGCGCCCGTGCCGCTGAGCGATATCACCGGCCCCTTTTTCGTATGTGGGTTCCGGGAGTCGAACTCGGGCCCTTGCGCTTGCCGGGCAGGCGCTTAAGCCGCTGAGCCATCTCACCGGCCCAGAACACATATTTTTAGCATATACACAAAAGGCAGGGAAGAGAAAGAGTTAACATGATCTCTCAGCCTGTTTAGTGAAAAATTGGTTAAGAGAAAAAATAGAGCTCGAATAACACAGACTTTTCAAATAGATTTAGTTTCGGTTACAAGGTACTGTAAATGCAAAAATAGGGAAGAAGGAAGGGAGGGAGGAAGGAAGGAAAGAAGGAAGGAAGTGAGGGAGGAAAGAAGGAAAGAAGGATGGAAGGGAGGGAGGAAGGAGGGAAAGAAGGAAGGGAAGAGGAGAGGGAGGGGAGGGAGGAAAAAGGAAGATAGATTTGAAAAGAGAACACTATATATAAAATGATCAATATTCACATTTAACTAAATGAGAACTATAATAATTTTTCAATTATTGACTGTAATATTTCTGATGTATAACACATGCATTTTATAAACAAGAATAAAAGAAAATTGTAGGTTAACTATATATAAAGAGATTCTGAATGAATTTGTGGTAGGTGATTAGTTTGTTACCATAAGAATAGAAAAATGAAAATCTAGAGGTAATCAAAATGTTGACAGAAGGGTGAAATATCTGAAATTGACTAAGAAAGGATAAGACATGTTCAGAAAAGCACCAGCTAACATCCATTTGTTCTATCTGAAAACAAGGATGGTTTTAGGCCATAATTCCCACATCATAAAGGGCAAATTTAGGGATATGATACTCTGGTACTTGCTATCAGAGAAACCTGGACTTACATTTCAAATTACAACATTTAAAGGCTTTATAATTAATTTTTGCTAAGATATTTAAATTCTGTCCATAACTTCATACTATACAAACAAAGTTAATAGTACACTTACAGAGTTTTATGACAATAAGTGACAATGTAGATGAAAGTATTAGCACAATGTAATAAATCAGTTGGCATTCAATAAATACTAACCATATCCTTTTAATGTACAGTGTTAGCTTTGTATAAGTTCTGAAAAATATCACTTTACTTCTACAGTACATTAATAATTATACTAGGATAAAGAAAGAAACAACAGCTTATGACAAGGATGTGTTGTTTTATAGAATAGATAGGAAGGCCAAGGGAAAATCCAGTGACAAGAGCCATACATGCCCATACATTTATCACAACCTTCAAACTGGATTGGGGCCTTGCCAAAGTATAACAAGTGCCACATCAGCAGCAATGCTGACAAATGCCTTGATTACTGCTCTCATAGGTAATCTCTTATTAAAAGTACTATAGAATAGTGGAATGTATATAGTAAGCAGAATATTTGTCATGATATGTTGTAGAATGTAGCTGATTTCAGAGTTTTAATAGTGAAGAAAGAATGCTGGTAAAGTAAATAAAGAAGTGATCTCAAAATATTGTGTAGGAGTGTGTGTGTGTGTGTGTGTGTGTGTGTGTTACAGGGCATGCTGATCATGCCCTCCCCCAAAGAAAGCAAAAACAAACTCAGTACTAAAAAAAATACTTCAATAATTTACACCTTAATTTCTATGGTAACTATAAGGCCATCACTATGGGGAGGTATATTACCAAAGCGCAAATACCATCAAGTTCTACCTGAGTCACAAAATTCCCACAAATCAGGCTTCAAAAATTGTCAGATGAATGTCACAATATCATCAATCAGTGTCTAGGTCTTGTGAAAAGTAATCTGGTCCTTAGTGTAATCTTTTGAAGAAACACCTAGATATTAGGATATTTGAAATTGAGTAAAATAGACTTATATCCTCCTATTTACTGGCCCAATGTTCAGTTAAGTTTCAGTTTCTGGTTGTGATATCCAAGCCCACTGGAGACTTGTTCTTCGAACAATTAAGGGAGAAATGTCAATTTAGACTGCAGATGAATAGATTATAGTATTCGTAAATTTATAGCATGAAATTGCCAGTCATTTAAACTATAATAAAGTTAGGAAGGCTGTGAATTTCCCATGACAGGAAAAAAAAATGAGTGATGTTGGTAGACGTATTTATCAGAGGGCTTTTTATCTTGAGATACCAACAAGTTATCCATTGTATGTTTTACATTTTTTAATTCTGTGCTTTATAATCCTTAATGTTTGTGGTGATTGTGGAGTCTTTTGCCAATAAAGTTCAAACTTGATTAAACTCAAATTTGACTAAATTCAAATTTAAATTCATGATCTTTAAAGTTTTAATAAAGCTATGCTTTTGAGAGAGACATTCTCCATGAAATTATTAACATTCTCCATGTTCTTTTTGTTTTGTAGTTGTCTGAAATTCTTACATTTTGACTACATCTACCATTGCTTTTTTTTTTTTTTACCGGGGTTCAACCTCAGGACCTCACATGCCAGCAGGCACCCGTGCCACTGAGCGATATCACTGGCCCTTTTTTAGTATGTGGGATCCAGGAGTCGAACTCAGGCCCTAGCACTTGCCAGGCAGGTGCTTATGCTTCTGAGCCATCTCATTGGCCCTTTTTTTTTTTTTTTTTTTGTAACAGGAATCAAACTCAGGACTTCACACTTGCCAGGCTGGCATTGTGCTGCTGAGCTACATCCCCAGCCCTACCATTGCATTTGCAATATGACTTAAAGCAGGCAAAGTTCTTACTGAAAGGTGTAGCCATTTCCCCCAAACCCCTTAACTAAATATCATCTTTTTCACATCAGTTCAAAGTTATATTCAGGAACACACATAGGTAAGATTTTGAGTTTGTTCATCAACTTGTTTACACTGGTGGTATCTGTTTCAGCTATAATCATTTTCAAAAATTTTTGATATTTGTTTTCAAGTACTACTCCACATATTTTTAAATTTGATATTTGTTTTCTACCCCCCTAATTTTTAAATTAACATGTAAGTCATCCAAATAAATGAAGCTTGAGCCAGGCATTGTGGTCAAGCCTGTAATCCCAGCATCAGGGAGGCTAAATAAGAAGATTGCTGCAAGTTTATGGCCAGCATGGGCTATGTAGCAAGACCCTGTCTCAAAAAAAAAAAAAAAAAAAGAAGAAAAGAAAGAGAAGAGAAGAAAGAACAAAACAAAAGCAAAAAATGCAGTGTAAATGAACCTTAAGACTAACATATAAGTCCACACAACCAATCCCTTCTGGAATTTGATTGCAATTTCTGTGACTAATAGATGCAATTGAAGATAAACCTGACAGGTTAGATTCAGTGGACAGGAAACTTGGAGACCAAAATGGCAGGCACAATGTTTATTAAGAAGACCCACAAGAAAGATAATTTTAATAAACAGGAGTTTATTATAAGGAGAGGAGTTTATTATAATAACATAAGTTAAGGGGCTATAACGCCAGTGATGGCCTCAGCTTACTCCATTGAAAGATTTGGAGTTAGAATGGCCAGCTGGAGTTGCTCAAAGTTGGGATGAAAAGACCTAAATGCTCATCAATCCGGCCGGTGAGATGGCTCAGCGGCGTAAGCGCCTGCCTTGCAAGCGCGAGGGGCCGAGTTCGACTCCCGGATCCTACATACGGAAAAGGGGCCGGTGATATGGCTCAGCGGCACGGGTGCCTGTTGGCACGCGAGGTCCTGAGGTCGACCCCCCGGTACCCACACACACACAAAAAAAATGCTCATCAATCAACACAGCTGTAGATGAGGAAATTTCTTTAGGTGTGGTAATTTCTAAATGGGGTGTTAGCTGCACACTGGCTGTCCACTGCACACCTAAAGTTATGGCACTAATTCTTTCACTAAAGAAGAATTGGGGTGATACATCACAGTTTGCACCACTACAACTTTCCAAAATTGATTGTTTTCATTGAGAGGTGCATCTCCATTTACTCTGCTGTTTCATAATGATGAATAGTAAGGGATTACGGTTTTCTTCAAATAAGGCCTGCATATTTGGATATAATTTAAAATTTTTACATTTTCTATTGCTACTGGAAAATTATTTTTTTCAAAAAATTAACTGTATTTTTTATTAGATATAAGACTTCAGTTGATTTCTGTGTACGAATCCAACAACATTTTTAAATTTAATTTATTCATCTCTTGCCTCTTTCTAGTTTTGTTGCCATTGTTAAACACTTGGTTAACATAGCCTTATTCTCTTCCTCTATATTTACTGTTAAAACATGAGAATTGTTTACATTATCAAAATATTATTACTATACATATTCTGTAATTTCAACTATAATTTTGTTTTACAAGATCACTTTTTCTGCCTGAAATTTTATTAATTTTGATCTTCTCTGTCTTTCCTTTGGTTAGTTTGTCTAAACATTTATCAAAATTATTTGCTTCATAGAACCAACTCTTTAATTCATTGATACTTCATATAGTCCTTGTCTCCATTTAATTAATTTTTGCTCTTTTCCTTATTGCTGCTTTCTTTATAATTACACAGGGCTTTTTTTTCCCCCAAGACCTTGGAATATATTACTAGGTTATGTGGTTGAGATCTGTGAGGTTTTTTAGTGTTTGCCCTTATGGCTCTAATCTTTCCTCTTAGGAATGCCTGCATTGTATCCCAGAGATTTTGGCATATTGTATTTAAAATATCATTTGATTCTAGGAATTTTTTAGTTTCCCTTCAGATTTCTTTAATGACTAACTGATTGTTTAAAATTGTATTATTTGATCTCCATGTATTTATGTGGAGATCTCCATATATTCTGTATTTTTTGTTAATTTCTAGTTTCATTCCACTGTAATTAATAGGATACATGCAATTATTTATCTATTTATTTATGTTGTATTTTCCTTTGGCTTAAAAATACACTCTACTCTGGCAAAAGTTCCATGAATTGTTGAAACAAAGAGCATTGCTGTTGGATGGAACACTCTGTACATGTCAGTTAAATCATTTGATTTGTACTGCAGTTTTTTGTTGATGCATTGTCTGGATGACCTATCAATTTGTCAAAGTGGGGTGCTGAATTCAATTACTATAATTATATTGAGATCTATTTGTCCTTTTATTTTGTGTGGTGTTTGCTTTATGAAATAAAGTGCACTTAATAATAAAGTGCATTGGGTGCACTTATGTTTACATTTGTTATATGTTCTTTTTGTGTGTGGGGGGGTACCAGGGGTCGACCTCAGGACCTCATGCACCAGCAGGCACCCGTGCTGCTGAGCGATATCACTGGCCCTTTTTTCGTATGTGGGTACCGGGAGTCGAACTCAGGACCTTGCGCTTGCTAGGCATGCGCTTTTGCTGCTGAGCCATCTCACCGGCCCTGTTATATGTTCTTGGTATATTATGTTGCTTAGAAATGTGAAATGATCATCTTTGTCTCTTTCAAGTACTTTTGACTTCAAATCTGTTTTGTTGGATGTGAATATGATTATTCCTGGTTATTTTCTGATTACATTTACATGCTGTATCATTTTCAATCCTTCCAATTTCAGTCTGAGTATATCTTTATATGTAAAGTATATTGCTTGCAGGCAACCTATAGTTACATTTAAAAAATCTCAGTTCTTTTTTTTTAATGCAATGTGCCATTTTTGTCTTTTATTTGGAGAATCAGGACCATTTGCATTCAGAGTTACTTTGGAAAGGTATGTAATAATTTCTGCCATTTTAAAATTTTTGTAATGTTTGATTCTTTTCTAAACTTTGTTTGTTAATCTTCTCTTCCTCTTCTCTGCATCATGTTCTTTTAAGTATCTTCTGTAATGCTAGTTTAGTGGTCATTAATTGTTTTAGCTTCTGCTTATTGTGGAGCATTTCTATTTTTGATTCAGTTCTAAAGGATAGCTTTGCTGTATATAGTAGTCTAGTTTGGAAGTTATTTTCTTTTCAGAACTTTAAACACATTATTTCACGACCCTACTCTTAGAATTTCTGCTGGGAAACCTGCTGTTATTCAGATGGCCATGTCTTCATACATGATTTGGCATTTGTCTCTTGCAATTTTCAGTATCATTTCTATGCACTTTCCACCTGATATCTTAATTATGATACGATGTGGGGAAGTTATTTTCCAGATATGCGTTTGTGTTTCTGTACTTGAATGCTCACATCTTTGTCAAAATTTGAGAAAATTTCTGCTATAATTTCACTGAACAGTTTTTCAATACTGTTAGTCTGCAGCTCAAGCCTATCTTGCATTCCAAAGACACTTAAATTAGTTTTTAAATCACATCCCAGAGATCTTTTGTATTTTTTCATAGTTTATTTTCTTTATTGCTCTCTAAATGTAACAATTCATCAACTTTACATTCAAGCCCTAGATTCTGTCTTCTGCTTGATTAAGTCTGCTTGTGAGACTTTCCACTGAAATTTTTATTTGGCTTCTTGAGCTTTTCATTTCCATAATTTCTGTTTTCATATTTTTCAGAATCTACTTTTTATCATAGTAATTTTTCTTATCTTACATTGCCTCCTTATTTCATTGTGCTGCTTACTTGTATCCTTTTTTTGTTCATTGACCATTTTTATAATCATTCTTTTGAATTCATTGGTTTGATGTCATTATAATCAGTTTCTATGGAAGTATTAACTTTTGAAGGAGTCATATTGCCCTTTCTTCATTTTTTAATTTCTATATTGAGATTCACACATTTGTTGGATGAGATTTCTTCTTCATTTTTATGTCAGGTCTTTTTAGGGACCAAATTTCTCTTCATGATGTGTCTTGTATATCAGTCAGTTGTGAACTGTTCCTTGTATTTCCAGGTGGATATCATTATATGATTTCCTTGTGACTTCTTTGGTAATGTTTGTATAATTTGCCATCACTCACATTTTCCAGAAGCTGAGGGTCTCACTTTCTCTATAGATTTTACAACAGTGGAATCCTTCATTGTCAGGAAATTGTGTTTCAGAACATGTAGTAATCACATCCTGTGTGGTTATTAATCCAGTCTTATCAAGAATATCCATTCCTAACAAGTATGAGGATGCCCTATTTTGAGCTCCCTGATGGGTGCAATGTTCATAATCTTTGTGTTATTTCTCTCTGGAGTTATTATATGTGTAGCTATCCAGAAGCAAGTCTTTAGACCCCCCAACAGCTATGGGTACAATGCACCTTGTGGTCTTTTGGGGACTTTATTACTCATATTCTTGAGTTTATACATTCAGTGAAGTTTGAGTGGGGTTGAGTTGGGCATGGAGTAAGGTCCACTGTCTCATATCTGCGCTGGAATTGTAACTCAACATCTGATTGATTGATTTAATCAGTGTGTTTGTATTACAAATATGACTCTAATACATTGAATAGTTAAAAGTGTGTATTGTATTTCCTCTATTTACAATTTTAAAATTGACCTTGTTTGTTTCTCTATTAACTTTGGAATATTTCTTGCTGTTGGACTTTAATGAGTCTTTATTTGAGAAAAGAAATGAGAAAATGTGGAAAAGAATAAAACATGTAAGGAAAGTAAAAAGTACAGAAATGACTATACTGTATAAAATACCTTTTTTGGCAAAAAAAAAAAAAAGCAGTAAAATTCGGAGCAGCATTCTATATGCTTTTTTCCCTGTAATTATTACTAGCGTGTATTCAGTTAATGAGGATTGTATTTGTAATACTGATTGTTTTAGATCAGAATACTTTTATAATATTATGTCTTTGGGGTAGAAGAGGTTTATATCTATTAACAAGAAATTTTTGGTATTTGTAAATAATAGGTTCTTCATAACTATATTGCTTGTGTTTGCTTAAAGCTGGCATTAGAGATCACAAAGACCCAGATATTTGACACCACTGCCGATTTTTGTTTATTAAAAAGTGTCTAAAGGGGTTTTCTGTGACCTCTGTGTTGATGCTTCCATGCAAACAATTTTTCTCCCATCCCAAACTCAGGCATGTGAAATATGTGCTATGGGAAAATTTGTTATGTTTCAGTGTAAAGGACACAAGTCTCTTCCAAAAAGGAAAGAAATGACTGATTCAGAAGCCAAAAGGTGAAAGAATGGTGACATTTTCTAAATATCTCCTAAGAAGAAAAATAAAAATGTATAAATATATATTAAATCCTTAGGATGCCAAATGTGTGTGAATTTTTTTAAAAAAAGACCAGAGCAAAAATAAAAGATCACGACCACTAAAGCAGATATTATTCATATATGAATTACAAGATTCCAGCAGTAAAGCACAATGCTGAACTGTTTGTCAGCCTTAGGAGATATTTTTAGATTTTTTTTATTTATGAGCAGGAAAATGTGTTGTTTAAAATATAATATGAGCTATAATTGTCGTGATGGCTAGCAAGTGTTATTTAGCAAAGGCTTCATCACCATCAGAAATGGTATAATAAATATAATCCTTATTTTCATCTCTAAAAGGTTGAATAATTATGTCTTATTTGGTATGTTATATTTTAAAACATTTCTGTTTTAAAATGATAATTAAGGGCTGGTGAGATGGCTCAGTGGCATAAGTACCTGCCCAGCAAGCGCAAGGTCCTGAGTTCGACTCCCAGAACCCATATAAAGGAAAAAAGGGCTGGTGATATCACTCAGCGGCAAAAGCGCCTGCTGGCATGTGAGGTCCTGAGGTTGACTCCTGGTACCCACATAAATAAATAAATAAATAAATAAATAAATAAATAAAATAATAATTAATAATTAAAAACAATTTAAAAATGCTAGCACTTTAATAAAAGTGTTAGACAATTTGCTAGAAAATGAGATGATAGAGCCAAATAGGATCAAAGACTTGAATTCTGAGAGAATCATGGCATTCACATTTTTTTTTTTATGTGGGTACTGGGATTCAACCTCAGGACCTCATGCTTACCAGCAAGCTCTTGTGCCACTGAACAATATCACCGGCCCTTTTTTCCCTTTATGTGGGTTCCAGGAGTTGAACGCAGGACCTCACTCTTGCCAGGCAGGTGCTTATGCCGCTGAGCTATCTCACCACCCCACATCTTTTATATGCTGTCTCACACTCATTTATACTTTTTACATTCTCTACTAGACTGTGAACTCTTGTAGCTACACACCATATTGTGGCTTTTACATTTTACATTCCATCTAATATTGTTTATAGTAGATATTTGGTAAGCAATTATAAGTGACTATAAATCAATGAATGCACAATTAATATATTTAACATAGTTCTGCATAATATATACTGTAGAATGTATTTTCTCTGACAAAAAGATGATTAAAAACTTCAGAAGTTTATTATTCACAGGAGAAAAATAACTAATTAATATTAAATTATTTAGTAAAAATAAATGTATATTGATTTATCAACCTTATTACAAGAATATATTTAAGGTATTTCGCATATGATTACTTAATACAACACATATTCACTACTCACATGGCATCAGAGACAAAGAGCACAAGAACCTGAAAACAATCTAATCAATCAAGATTTTTGAAATAAGTGACATTTGTTATACTCTACATATTGCAACTCAGCTAGGGAGAAATAATTCACCTACACGCTCTGATCAAACAGGTTATCATAACCGTAAAAGTGAAGGGCTCCTGGATTATTACTCAGGAAAATGGATCATGGTGAAGTGAGAGGTCATTATTCTAGAATATCTCATCACAGTCAGCATTAAGTTTCAGGAACCAGTCAAGAATGACAATGAATAGACCTAGATAGAATATTACCATTTCCAGCAAATGAGTTCGGAAAAAAGGGAAAGGCTGGTATATTTATTCTTTAATCACCAGATAAGTACATAATAAATATCTATTACCTCCAATCCTTGTGTTGTATGGTGAGTTTTCCATCATGGTCCTTGTTTGTGTGGAACTTAAAATTTAGTTATTCAAACAATGATAAATAAGGGAAACAAAATGACTGCAATCATTTCATTGCTAAGTGATAGAGAAATTGGAAGGAAAATGTAAACTGAGCAAAAAATAGCCAACTTATCATTTTTGTGACTGTATCATGGTCTACATAAAATATAAGCCTTGGAATTAAGATAAAAAATAATATAAACTTATACTTTTTAAAAAATGAAAAGTATAAATTTTCCATATGAAGGGATGTAAGTTTTGAATATAATAATTTATATAATTAGCTCAAAATGCTTTATTTATTGAACTATGGAATTTGCCATATAATAAGAAAATGGTAATGATAGATCATGCTTATATTAGATGGGACCTTAATACAACTAGTATTTTATATTTTAATTATGGCATGACAATCTGCCTCATTATTAATACCAGGAGTTGATATTTGAAGGCATCATTTTAAAATTTTTAAACCCCCAGAAAATATTACATTATAAAATATAATTAAATTATGTGTGGACATCATTTTCAGAGGTATTACCAAAAATAAAACTTTTTAAAACTAAAATTTCATGATATTATTGTTTGGAAAAACTCATGTTAAAGTCTGGTCCACAGTGCAACAATGATCAGTGAAAAGACCTTTGAGAAGGGAGTGTATGATAAGAGCTCTAAACTTAGCAATGCGTTAATCTATTGATATGTTCATAGTTCAATGAGCTAATGAGAGGCCATGGAATCTTTAGGAAGCAGGGGCTAGCAGGATGACGTAGGTCACTGGGAACATGCAAAGTTATTTTTGCCCTTCCTCCCACCACTTCCAATCATTTCTCTCTCTTTCCCTCCCCTCCTTTTTCTCCCTCTCTTCTCCCTTCATCCCTCTCCTACTTCATGGCCACTATTAAGTAAGCAAATCTGCTCCATTCCACATTCCCCACTATGATGTTCTTGTTCACCACAGGTCCATAAACAGAGTAGCCAAATGATCAGGACCTAAACATCTTTGAAATTGTAAGCCCCAAAAAGATCTTCCCACTTTTAAAGTTGTTTATCTCAGCAGTTTTGCCACTGTGACATAAAGATGACTAACAGGTTACTAACAGAAAACTGGTGCTGAGAAATGGGGTCATCTCTATGACTATAACGGACTATGTAGTTCAAAAGACTTCGGAACTGGTTTATAAAAGGAGCTTGGAAATTTTTGAAGAAGCAGGCTAGAGATAGCCTAGACTGCTAAAAGTAGAGCTCAGTGAGTAAATCTGGTGGGAGTTGAAAAGGCCAGAATGATGACAGGAATGTGGACAGTAAATGCCAGGCTCATGAGGTTTAGATAGAAATGAGGATTCTGCTGGAAACAGGACTAGAGGTCATTCATGTTAAATTCTGACAAAGAACCTGTCTATATTTTACCCATGCCCTAAGATATTGTGTGAGATCTAGTTTCAAAATGACAGTCCAAATTATCTGGTGAAGCAAATTTCAAGGAAACAGAGTATTCAGGCTATAATGTGGGCTGCTTTTAGCTACATTTACAGTGAGAATCGGAAGTACAGAGTAAGTGAAAAGATATTTTAAAACCTGATTTGGCAACAAATGCATGTAAAGTTGCAGTCAAGGTGAGTGTGGTTGCTATAGAGATTAACATCACCAAAAAGAAACCAAAAGTTTGCACTGGAAAATTAGGACCGATGGCTTAAAAACACCTCAGAAATCAACAAAACCCCACTGCTTGCAACCTCAAAGGTGTAAAAGTGTAAACTTTTCATTTGAAAAGTGAGTGCTTCTGCACCCTTTCATCACAGGCTGCCTATGATGCAGAGGGTGCTGTAGCCATCCATGGTCCAAGCAGGCCCTGCTACTGTTCCTACCGGTGGCAGACCTTGGCACTGTCAGTATGGTGCTGGTTTTGCACCCATGCAGGGTGAAAGAGTTTTGAGGTCACGGAACGTTCCTCCAAGATTTCAAAATAAAATCTGGGAGGACAGGCAGTATGGGGCAGAGTCAAAGTCTCTGAGGGCAGACTCTGAGAGGGTAACGTGACATTGTGAGTGAAGTTGAAGTTACATTGGAGAACCCAAGAAATTAGAAATCTCGGCAATGTGGAGCACCTGACAAAGAAGGCACAGCAGTGAGCACAGAGCACCTGAGAGTGGCTGTGTGGACTGCAGCCAACAAAATGATAGAGGTGGGGCTGTCCAAGTCCTTTGGAGCTCACATCACACCAACATGTGCCGTGAATCCTGAATATAGAACCACATATCTCCTCTGCTAGGCTTCAGCTTTGTTTTGGTCCGATCCTTCTTTGTCCTTCTCCCATTTCTCTCCATTGTAATGAGAATGGTTATTCTGTCCATGTCCTGTAATTATATGTCGGAAGAATGTAGCCTGTTTTCCCTTATTCCTTCCCACTCTCCCTCCCTCCCTTTCTTCCTTCCTTCTTCCTCCCTTCCTTCCTTTCTTCTTTCCTTCCTTCCTTCTTTCCTTTCTATAATGGGCTCACAATAAAGCATTTATTCTGACTCTCAGTGGAAACAATGGACTTGAATTTTGAGCAATGCTGAAACTTTTCACTTTGATGACTCTTGGAGATACATGAGATGAATTTGGCATTATGGAATAGACATTAGCCTTTGAGGCTTATCCCAGGGTTGGAATGTTATTGTTTGAAATGAAATGGCCCCCCAAAAACTTATGTTGAAGCCTTGGTACCCAATGCAGTAGTGTTCAGAGGTAGAGACTTTGAGAAATGATTGGAGCATGGGAGTTTTAGCCTCATTCATGGATTGTTCCACTGATGCATTTATAGCTTAATAGGATACCGAGAAGTAGTGGAAACTTAGTAGGTAGAGAAAGTAGATCACTGGGGGTATGCCCTTCAAAGGTATATCTTTTTCTCCAGCCCTCTCCTCTACTCTTTCTATCCAATACAAGGTATAAAGTATAATTATTACAGTAAACTTTTTTGTAATACATCATTCTTAATTATCCTATTGTCTTTCTTAATTATCCTATTATCCATTCTTAATTATCCTATAATTATCACTTGCCCTATAGCTATCATTCAAGAATTACAAATCTATAGGGGCTGTGCTCTAGCAAGGGGCTACAAATACCAAGGTTTTTGAATGGTTTTTATATCACAAAACAAACATCATCAAAAGAGAGTTTCATAAATTTAAAATATTCTACTCACCAAATAATATAAATAAATAATATCATATTAAAAACAAGACCTTCAACTTTGGGTGACTCTGTAAATAAATAGATGGTTTCACTAAAGGAGGAAAAGGAAACACATTTCAAAAACACTATAAGGTTTATTTATAATTTATTACAATGAAATGAGCTGGTTTTATAAAAAAATTTAGGTAGTTAAATATATATATATATATATATTTATTTAGGGGCTATAGACATGGGTAAAACCTAAATCTTTGAAAATAGTAGAAGAAAAAAGGGTGAAAAATTTATGAAAGTGGTCTAGGAAAAGAGTTTTTGGATAACACCTCAAAAGCACAGGAAACAAAGGCAAAAATAGACAAAGAAACTACCTGAAACTAAAAAGCCTTTACACATAAAAGGAAATAATCAACATAGTAAAGAAACAGCCTATAGAATAGGAGAATATATATGCAAACTATATATCAGATAATAGGTTAATATCCAAAATATATAAGAACACTGAAAACTCAAAAACAGAAACCTCAAATAACTCAATTTGAAAATGGACAAAAAGCCCACAATAGACATTTATTAAAGGAAGACATACGAGTGGTCAGTGAGTATATGAAAAAATACTCAACATCAAGAATTATCAGTGAGGGCTGATGAGATGGCTCAGCGGTGTAAGCGCCTGCCTGGCAAGCGCGAGAGCCCGAGTTCGACTCCCGGAACCAACATATGAAAAAAGGGCTGGTGATATCACTCAGTGGCACCGGCGCCTCCTGGCGCGCGAGATCCTGAGGTCAACCCCCGGTACCCACAAAAAAAAAAAAAAAAAAGAATCACCAGTGAAACGCAAGTTATAACCACAATGAGATACTACCTCACTACATTAGAATAACTATATCAAAATGACCAAGGACAAGAGAAGCTGGCTAAGATGTGAAGAAAGGGAATCTTTCCACATCTGGTAGGAATATAAATTAGTATGGTCATTATAGAAAACAGTATGGAGGTCTTCATAAAATTAAAAATAGAACTCTCATGTGATCCAGCAATTGCACTTCTGGATGTATATTCCAATTGAAATGAAATCAGTATGCCAGAGAGAGATCTGCTTTCTCATGTTTAATGAAGCACTATTCACAATAGTCAAAAAATGTCAGTAACCTAAGTGTCCATCAACTGATAAGAAAATGTGCTACTTTCACACAGTTAAAAATTATTTGGCCATAAAAATGATAAAACTTTGTCATTTGTGAAGTATGGATGGAATTGGTGGTCATTTTGTTAAATAAAATAAACCAAACACAAAAAGACCAGTACTATATAATCTCATTATTTTGTGGAATTTTGAAAATTCAGTATCATAGAAGTTAAGGTTAGATTAGAAGCTACCCAGTGCTGGGTGGGTAGAGGAGAGGGAGGATGAAGAAAGATTGGTCAATGGTACAATGTTACAGTTAGATTGGAGGAATATATTCTGGGGTTCTACTGTACATTAAAGTGACTATTGTTAACAATAATGCATTGCATAGTTCAAGAGCTAGAAGAGAGGATCTTGAATGCTCCACCACACCTTGATTTTATCATTATACAATACATGTATTATCAAAATATCACCCAGTACCCCACAAAAATGTAGTTTCTCTATGTAAAAAAGAAAATAAAGTTTTTCTAACAGAGAAGAGGTATATTCCCTTAAGAGCTAAAACTATTTCATTAATTTTTGGTAAAAACATTTTAGAAAATATTATAAGCTTCACTGGTCTCTTAAATAAACAGGATATTTAAGAGCCTGAATTTTCATACTTAGACAACATAAAGATTCTTTACTTGGCATTTCAGGATAATTGTCTTGCACTGAATGACTTCAAGTAACTAAACTTTTAGGTATTGTTTTTGTGCTATAGAGTTATCTCCCCTTCCTTACTACCAGCCTATGATCCTTGTTCATATTTGTATCTTATTCTTTATTACAAAAGAACTTATCACTTGTTTTCCCTTCCTCCCCCCATAAGTTCTTCACTATTAAGTTATAAGGTGAAATAAATTTTGGATTGTAGATCGTTTCATCAAAGTAAATACATATTAAGATTTACATGTAATATATATTGTCATGCACACTGTGATAAGGATTTGAAATGGCAATTTACCACATGGTGGAGGGGTGTAAGCTAGATTTCAGACAGCTGAGTCAGCCAGAAATTGAGCCTTCTGATGTGTAAAATGTCAATTCAATTAACTAGTACTGTATAGTCCCACCTAGTTCATATGATATCAGATATGGACAAGTAAAAGAATGAAAGAGTTTCATATGCTGTGAAATATAAAAAATATAATAATGAAATAAATTTTTCAATGCTTTTAGCACTGATTATATTTTAAACCTAATTCCATAAATATAAGCAAAATTTTGTATTACCTAAATGTGCAATTTAATCTAATGCTAAAACTGAAATACTGAAAGCTTTGACTTCACAATTTGACAGTATTATTTTAGCATCATTATTTGAATTCAGATTCAGTTCTACTTTATTTGTTTTTGTTATTCTGAAAAGTAAAATAAGTTATAAGCCAGTCATAGTCTCCTTTGCTCTGCTGATTAATAGAGTTTCTCATATTTTGTATCAGCAAATCTCTTTGGCCTGATTCAGTAGAACATTATCCTTCATTAGGGAGTCAGATTTCATGCTATCACAAAACAGCATGGTAGGAAGAAACAGCAGAAATCATTGGTCCATTCCCTTTATTTTAGAGATTAGAAGGGATTTTGGAAGGATGCAGCCTTTTGAAAAATCTCTTCTGTTCTGATTAAGGTTTATCCTTTTTTGGACCATTTAAGTTTCTTATGCCTTCTTTACACAAACAATCTCACACTTACTTATATAAGGCAAACTAAATTCTATTGTACTTAAATCAGATATCATACTGTCGAAAGAAAATAACAAGGTTAACTTGTTTTAAATTTTATACATAGTGAAAATGTTGGATCTCTCCTTCGTTCCATTACATGTTCTTTATTACTGGAACAGTAGAGGGTATTCTGGGGAACCACTGTTTTAGTAGTATTTATAAGAAATAATGGGGCCGGTGAGATAGCTCAGCGGCATAAGTGCCTGCCTGACAAGCGCGAGGTCCTGAGTTTGACTCCCTTAACCCACATAAAATGGAAAAAAGGGCCAGTGAGATAGCTCAGGGGCACAAGCACCTGCTAAGCAAGCATGAGGTCCTGAGTTTGACCCCTGGTACCCACATAAAGAAAAAAAAAAAAGAAAGAAAGAAAGAAGGGGCTTTTAAAGCATATTTTTCTTATAAGAATAATGTAAAATATGGTAAATAAAAATATCTGTAAATAGTAATTTTTTCATTATCCAGAGATTGAATAATTTAAGATATTTTTATTTTGCTTTTCTTCTATGCTTTGAGTTTGTAAACATGGATACAGAGATGCATATTTTAGCTGCAAGCTTTGTTACTATCTCAAAAAAGAATTTAACTTTTTTTTTCCTTGTTGCTAGTTCTGAAATTATACCAAGGACAGGCCTATAGATTATTTGTCAAAATATTATACTTCAATGTCCACCATTAAGACTTAACTTGATTGGGGAAGAAGGATATGTAAAAAAATTATGTAGAAAAAGTAAATTTTCCCCACATTTTAAGCCTGGAAAATTGTAGAAAGGATGAAAAATCTTATATTGCCAAAAAACATCTTCAGTAACATATCTTTCCTAACTACCTACATCAGACCCTGGCCAAAGATCATTTTTGTAGAGTATCTCACATAGAACAAAACATGATCAAGAAAGAAGAAACTTTGAAATTTACCTTTACAGAATGATTTTACTTCCTGTATATATTGGAAGTAAACTGAGAGTTGGAAGTCTCCCCTATTTTCATTAGTTATTGTTGCTGTGACAAAATACCTGAGATAAACAATTTAAAATGAAGAAAGCCCTTTGGGGTTTTAGTCCTCTTGCTCTTGGATCTCTTGCTTCTGGGTCCATGGTGAGGCAGGGCATCATGCCAAGTTAGCACGCATTTGAGCAGACTGGCTCATCTGATGGCAGACAGAAGGCAGAGGGAGAGAGAAAGAGAGCGGGGTCCAGGGACAAGGGCTATCCTTCCAGAACACATCCCAGTTGCCTACTTCCTCCATGTGGACCACACTTCTCAATATTTCTACCACCTCCCAATAAAGTCACCAAATTATGATTCTATCAATATTGTAATTGACTGATGGAATCAGAATTTTCATGTTCCAATCACTTCCCCAAAGCCTCATCTGTAAACATTTTCCCACTGTGGACCAAGCTTTCAACTCACAAGCTTTTAGGGGACATTCCACACATCGAAACCTTTACTGTCTGTGTGTGACAATAGACCACAGGCTGCGTGGCAGCGGTGGATAGCTGCAGAAAGATGAAGTGAAGCTCGTTTATCACTAGGAAGATGCCTGAGAATCCCTCAGTACCCATACCAAAAGAGAGTGTGGATTCAGCTGTAGGATGTACTGTGAACAAACAAAAAAGAGTTATTGCCCTGAATACTAGCAGGTGTCTACTTTTATGCACACAAAGACCAGCATGAATGTTTTTGTGCCCAAATTTACAATGACATAAAAGCCCCAAACACTTGCTCTTATGATGATTTCAAGGATGAGGAGATTATTTGAGAAATGGAATTTTTGCCCAAAAATAAACAAACAGTAAATGATAGCTTACATTCTTCTATTGTTTTTGATAGAATAATTAAATTAGTCATTTCCTGCATCCCCAGAAGGCACATAGTTCAAAGATTGGAATCCAGAGAGAAAAATTCACAGATTTGATAATGCAAAAAAATAAATTAGTTATTTATCTCTGTGTCTCCACCTTATATAATTAATTGAATTTCAAAATTCACTTCTTATGCATTTCCTTTCCTTAAACTTCTTTAGATAATGTTTGTGTTAGTGTGCCACAGATTAAATTTCTTAGGACATTGTATTATTATTTATAAAATCAGAGATATTAAGTCCAATTTTAATGAAGTTTCCTTTTGTCTACCTAGATTTGAATTGTGCCTAAAATCTCTGAAGCCAACACATGTCACTGTCCAAAATCTCATAGAAAGTCTGAAGATAGATCACTTCTGTCCTGTTTTTGTGAGGAATTGGACAAAAGACACAGTCTTTTTCTGGATAAGAATTTTAGAAAAAATGGTGTCTTTATGTAAATAGTTTAAAATCATAGTGAAGGCACAAATTTGTTATCGTTATTGCTTAAATTTCATTTTTAGTTAAAATCTGAATTCTTCTATTGCACTTAAAGAATAGCTATATATAATGAAGGTAAACAAAAGGCAATGGATCTTCTTCACAACCAAAAAGATATTTTAATGTTCCACGTTCTTTTTAATAGAGGAATTTTACTGAATTATATATTCAAGACTCTTGATTTTGAATACTGCCTATCTTCCAAGAATGTAAACTGCAATTAGTTGTTCAGATTGATAACCTAGGTTCCCTCTCTCTTTGAAGAGGTTCAGATAAGTTGAAATCATTAAAGCTAATCACAACTACTTGAGATTTAAAAATGTGATGCCTTGAAAAAATGTAAAAAGGAAATTTTTAAATATATGAAAAACTATCTTACTCTTTTATTCATCAAACCTTTATTTCATCACTTTGGTCATTTATGAGTTGTCCTACATGTAATTAAGAAGATCATCTTACTACTAATATTATTTTCTTTAATATATTTTATTTAGACACATAGTTTATTAAACGTATCATTTTCTATAACTATGAATCCAAACCTAGAAAATGAAAAGTCATGAAATAAAGCAATGCCATTATTAGGCATAGAAAAAGTGGAAAATTTAACATGGAAACTAAAATCGTGATTCTGAAAATTATACCTTTGAATTTCATTTGGGGAATATATAAACTATTGAGCACTAATGATAATCAGCTAAAATACCCTTATAAAAATATAATTATTTACAAAATGCTTTCAATTTTGTAAAAAGAAAACAAATATTTTGAATCTTAATTATAAAAATTATATTTATTTCATGTTTACCTGGCATTATTTTTGTACCCTTTTTATGAATACAAGTGTTAGCATATGTGGTTTACTTACCATAATTTGTATAGCTGGTAAATGTTAAAGTTAGGATGCAAACTCGGAGCTTTGGGTGGATAATAACATCTTAAATAGAACTTGAAACTGAGAAATATTTTATGAGTGTCAATTAATTTTTTTTTTTTTTTGTGGGTACCGGGGGTTGACCTCAGGACCTCACATGCCAGCAGGCACCCGTGCCGCTGAGCGATATCACCGGCCCTTTTTTCGTATGTGGGTACTAAGAGTCGAACTTGGGCCCTCGCGCTTGCCAGGCAGGCGCTTATGCTGCTGAGTCATCTCACCGGCCCTTGTCAATTAATTTTAAATAAAAATTCATTTCATGTTAAGATAAGATTGTTTTATAAAAGCAAAATAAAAGTATACTTTTCTTTTTTTTTTTTTTTTGTGGGTACCAGGGGGTCGACCTCAGGACCTCGCGCGCCAACAGGCGCCCGTGCCGCTGAGCGATATCACTGGCCCCTTTTTCGTATGTGGGATCCGGGAGTCGAACTCGGGCCCTCGCGCTTGCCGGGCAGGCGCTTAAGCCGCTGAGCCATCTCACCGGCCCCCAAAAGTATACTTTTCTGTAACAAAAATATTACTGACAAATGTGGCATTATTTTACATTTTCACAACTCTATCTTCTGTTATAGAAAAAAATGGATTTTTACATTTTCAGCATGCATTGCAAGTACCTTTGGGGAACTCCACTGCATCCTCACATGAAAATGAAAGAAAAAGGAACTATCTTAATATTATTAAGAAAGTAGTTTTGACCTTGCAGTAACCCCAGAAATATCTAAAGAATGCCCAGATTTTTATATACCCCTGGATTGAAAGTTCACTACGTTTCAGCCTTTTTTTAAACCTGTAATCCAATAATTGGTAATTTACATATCTGCAACTAGGTTTTTCTTTGTGGGTGTTTCAGATTTTTTTTCAAGGCATCTTGAATCAGAATCAAAGAAGGGAGCCTAGGGAAGATGAGGAAAATTCAGAAAACTACAGGTATAAAAATATACAATAGTGATGACAGGATTTCAGAGTAGAGTAGATTCAAAGCCGATCTAAATAGAATCAGACCTATGCTTGAAGCTTGACTGAATACAGATGGCATAAACACATGATTGGATATTGATCATCTCAAAGTCAGCAACCAGAAGCTGACAGATGATTAAATATTTGTCGATGTAAGTCCAGTCCTATGACACAGAGCTAAGTGAAGATATTTGCCTATGCATTGCTGTTAGAAATCTCTACCCACTTTTCTTAGAATATACATTAAAACAATTGGAAAGCAAGGAAAACAAACACTCTAAAAATGATACACTTGTCATACATCCCACAGAGAGGATGAGACATGAGCTTAGTTCGCACCAAGTCCTTGAATAGGGACAAAAGTTCCATATCTCCTAAGTACTCGTGAAGTAGTGGTAAACAGGTTAGTCTTTCTAGACCTCAGTAACTCTAAATGATGACAGGATGATATCTAACATTTTTGAAACTGTAATCACAATGCAGTGAGTGGTAGAAAATGTAGGATATATTATTTAATGTGTGTGCTACTACTAAAAGAAAAGAACAAAATATATTTGCTACTTTCATTTTCTTGGAAGACGTTCTGACTTTTACACTAATTTTTGGTGTAACACTACAATCTTCACAAAATATACATTGAAGAATGATGCAATTATTCAAAAACATCAAACAAATGCTGATAATTGTATGAATCTTGCTTTCCCTTTGGTGAAGAAAGAATGAGAGGAAAGTGGCTACTTTAGAAATCCACCACTGAGAATTAAAGTAATATGAAATGAGATATATGTCTTAGGAAAGGAAAAGTTTATAAAATTGTCTTATGGAGACAAAATTAATTTGCGTCGTCATGTAGCAGGCATACACAACCAAAGAAAGAAAAAGAGGATTCTATGTGGAATCAGAAACCTAGAGAGATCACAGAAAAACTGTTATTCTCTATAACTAGGGAGCCACTCATCTCCATATGTCCATCACTTGTATGCAATAAATATGAGGATTCTATTTTAGACAAATCTGTCAGTGTCAGCTGCCATTTTAAAAATCCCTATCTTGGACATTTTAAATATAAGCTTTAAATGCTCAATAAGATCCTATGCTACATATTGACATTCTTTACATTACACTTCAATGAATATGTGAAAATCATACTTACATCTAGTTTTATTAGATAGTGGTATTTTCCATAAGGATCAGTGCCATAATTATTAATTTTCCCTTACTTCAATTACTTAACTGAAAACAAAATGAGCATCAATGTAAATGAATTTTCTTTCATTAATCACCACTCACAACAAGACAAAACCCAATCCTTTCTCACAATTTTACTTTTTCAGCACTAACCATATATGTATATCTATATCTATATATATAGATATAGATATAGATATATGCTAATTGAAAAAGATGAAAAAGAATAGATACAAAGGACATAAAAAAGATGAAATGATTAAAAAATAATTAAAAACCCTGCCCTCATAAATGAACATTTTTGTGAGAAAAAGCAGATAATAAGTAAAACATACAAATATGCAAAACAGTGGCACTTGCTAAGAAAAAAATAGAGCAAGAAATAGAAAGTGTGGAAACAAGAAAAAGCATTGAGGGCCGGTGAGATGGCTCAGCAGCGTAAGCGCCTGCCTGGCAAGCGCGAGGGCCCGAGTTCGACTCCCGGAACCCACATATGAAAAAGGGGCCGGTGATATCGCTCAGCGGCACGGGCACCTGCTGGTGCATGAGGTGCTGAGGTCGACCCCCGGTACCCACCAAAAAAAGAAAAAAGAAAAAGAAAAAGCGTTGAGCTTTCAGACAGGTAGGCCAGGGAAGACCTCACATTTGTGTAGATTTCATCCAAATTGAGATCTGAACAGAGCTATAGAAATAGCTGAAGATTGGCAGCATTCCTGCCAAAGAAAGAACAAGTACTCTTCCACAGCATATCACCACAGTACTACTGTAAATATTTCTAAGTGTTTTTGCGTGCTTTTCCAGACTATTCAATTCCTAGTGGTAGGAAACATATCTGATTCATCTTTTGCTATTACCAACAGAAAGCAAGGTGATTACCACTGATACTCAAATAAGCAATCGGTGGAAAAATTCATTTTAGTTCTTTTAAGCACATGAAAGCCTTTGTAAATATTGTAACATCTCATTAGAAATTATAACCCAACTCAATTTTTCAATCTATATTTCTAGAAATAAATCTTTATTTCCTAAAACATTCAATGGATAAATAACTTCTCTACTGTGCATTTATAATGACACTAATTGTGCATCATTTCTCTCATTCTTGGGAAAATACAAAAATAATTATTCAAATGATTGTGTTTTGTGATTCAAACAGTACTAGATTCAGAAGCACAGGTTCAGGATCTGGGCAGGCCAAGGACTTGCCACATTTTTTCAGAGAGGAGGGTGATGTCATCAGCCATGTTGGTAGAGGTAATTCAGAGAGAGAGAGAGTCTCATCGGAGAGTAATTAAACAGATATAATCTTTACTTTAAAAGTTTATACCTTCTTATATTTGTCAAACTTGCCATAATGAGTACAATATTCATTTTTATGACATAAAAAGGCACTAATGAAAACAGTATACTATTTTGTAATATTAGTTTACTTTTTCATCACTTCCTGGATCCCAGTGGCATTTTGGAAATTGCCATAAGAGCTATCCACTGAAACTTGCTTGCATCAGTTTTCTACATCTTTCTACTCAACTCAGTCGTAATCCTCTAAAATAGTAAATATGGCCTGACCTTGCCATTGGCAGGACTCTGCACATAAGCACAAATGCAGGCCCATGATTTATATGACTTAGTAGTTAAAATTATATCAAAACTATGTAACTATAGTAGCTAAAACTATAAGCTGTAAAATAATATATGTTGTATTCTATTACTTTAGCAAACTGTAAAATAATATATGTTGTATTCTATTACCTTAGCAAATATACCTATTGGTGACACTTCTAAAAAATGCATGTCAAAATATAATTTTCATAAGATTGAAGTGAGGATATATTTAAGACAGATGTACTAAATCATTGCATATGGCTGATTGCTGTGTGGATTATATAGTAATGTTTCAATTCAGTAATACGCATACACACATATAATTATTAAATACTTATTTCAAAATAGCATCTTTCTTACCTTCATTTCAGTTAAATTATGTAATAATAATCAAGATTATCATATAATCCAAATGAACAAGTAAATGTAATTGTAATAAAAGTATATGAAAACTTAATTCATCTTGATAAAAACTGTAGTTGAAAGCACATGTAGAAAATTTTAACCCCATAATACTTCCATATGCATTTACATTGTTCTAATGTATTAAAAACCCTCCAGTAAACTAAAAAGAAATTACAGAACATCAAATTTTTTATGAAATTTGTGTAAAGATTATTTTAAAATTTAATATTATGACTTTTTTATTATAATTCACTATTTTTTATAAAAATGGGACTATTCACATATTTATCACTCACTGTCCACCCAGTTACCGATCTAATAATTGGTATCACGCTTTACGTACTAAACTTACTTATATTCAAATTTAAGAGTAATATGAATGGTTGAATATTGAAAAGTGTTCCTTAGGCAGTATGGGCAGCGTTTGCTAAAAAGGGTCTTATTTCTGAGTACTTTAGGTTCACATATGTGAACACAGAAAGACTGTCTTAGTTACTTTTCTCATTGCTGAGGCAAAATACCCTACATCCAAAGTTAAAGGAGGAAAGGTTTATTTCGGCTCACAGTCTGTAGAGGTTTCAGTCCATCATCAGTTGGCTCGAAGTCAGGGTGGCATGGTAGAGGGGCATCACAGAGGAGAAACAGTTCATGGGAGGCAAAAGGCACCAAAAGCAGCAAGCACCAATTGATAACCCTCTTTCTGTTCCTTATATTATATCAAGACTACCTGTCCTTAGGGTGGGTAGCCCTCACACGCAGGGTGGGGCACCCTTAATCCTACCAAGAACTATGCCAAACCAATCAGTGGACTTAATTATTTATTTATTTTTGGTACCAGGAATCGAACTCATGACCTCACACTGGCCAGGGAGGTGCTGTGATGCTGAGCTATATCCCTGTCCCTACAGTGGACTAATTCAGTAATCACACATCCTTGATCCCAGCATCTCACATTCCAGATGTAGCCACCACCAAAAAGCTCCACCTATGACCCCATGAGGCTTTGGGTGGACATCGAGACATGATCTATAACAAAGACACAAGTAATAAACATGAAATATTCCTGGGAAACAATACTTTATGTAAGAACGTAATGCACTCCTGTTAACTAAAAGAAAGGGTTTTTAAATTTAACTACTTTTATTTCCAGGTGTTTCCTCCTTTCAAATTTTCTCTCTGCTCTGAAGTATTACATTAGTCTCTGTCAATGAAAATGTTGCAACCTACATATTTTCAAAGGATTTGTCTGTTCCTCCTGTTTTAACAATATATGCCAAAATACGTAGTGAAGTTTTCTTTGTAGTATCTGAATGGTGTTAGTCATAACAGCAAATGTTTAAAATTATGTGTTGCATTGAGAAGCATCCATGTGTTATTTATAACATTTATTATTGTATGTAATCAAGTCCCCAGCATTCACCTCTCAACAGTGTCAGAAGAAATCTTGCCTTATCCACCTGGCCCACACAGTTATTCATGAATATTTCATAGAGCACTAAGTGGTTGAAACTGTAGGATTTGTTGAATTAATTTGAAACCCATGAATATAATAATAAAGAAATTGTTGGAGAAAATAATACATGAGAGGGGATCTTCAGCATATAGCATATACTTTTTAGAAACCACCAAATAACTGAATAACCTGAGTTAAGAAATGCAACTAAGGTTTTAGATTGAGTTAAACAATAAAACATATGAGGATAAGAGCAGGTAACTTCCTGAAATATTTCCTCTATTATTTAGAGTATATGCCTACTGCCTGCAATTCCTAGTATGAAAAATGATAAAAATACACCATTAAAACTTGTATCACAGTTGGGAGTCATGGCAAAATCTGTAATTCCAGCACTCGGGAGGCTGAGGCAAGAGAATCTCCCTGAGGTCAAGGCCAGCCTGAGCTACATAGGGAATTCAAGGACAGCCTGAACTACAAAGTGAGAGCCTGTCCCAAAACAAAACAACAACAACAACAACAACAACAAAACTTATAACACAAAAACGATAAATTAAATATCAATAGCCCTTTTTAAAAGCAAGCCTAATTTTACTTCTTGAAGGGAATCAGTTTACATCACATGTGCCAAGTAGGTATCTTTTTGTGAATCTGAAACTTGGATCTTTCTTATGCTAGAAATATCTTGATTTTTATAAATTTGTGGCACTGTTCAACATAATTGTGTTTCTAAGAGAATTTCTGAAATTTAGTAGCTTCTGAGTAAGTGAGTAGATTGTCCATCTGTCGAAAAAAAGTATCAGGCAATGTCACTGTACTGTGGTCAGATATCAATATATCTCTATTTTTACTCCAGAATGAGACATGATCTATACACTATGTGTGCATCTCAAAATGATTTCACTGAAGCCCGTGTAGGGTTTCAATAAGGTGATCAAATTCCTCAGAGACTCTTCTAAATACAATTCCAAACCCAGACGGTATTTTATATTCTCTTTAAAACAATACCTGACAGAAATAAAATAAGAAAGGATTTCCTCCTCAGTCCCCAGTGACATGCAGGGGACTGATTCTGTCTCTGCCTGAGTCAACAAAAGATATTAATGGAAATAATGCAGCTTAGGATACTGCATTTTGCTAAAGTGACAAAAATAGTCTTAGAGTAGAAAAAGAAAAGCTAGAAAAGTTTAAATTTTAGGAGTACATTGTCAACCTTAATAATTATAGTCATTCTGTATTTTGATAATACTTTCTTTGAGGTATATATTACATGAGCCAATCACAACATACTTCTGTTTTATAACTCTCTTTTAAATGATTCTAAAACAATTTTCTTTGCAAAAATGTCTTATTTTTACTCAAAAATTTTAGTGCCATCTGATAAAATGACTTTTTTCCTTAAATGAAATTCCAGTCAACTGATTTGTAAAATTCAGTCTGTTACTTTTTTTTTTTTGTACTGGGAATTGAACTCACAACCTCACACTTACCAGGCAGGTGCTGTGCCACTGAGCTGTATCCCTGGCATTCTGTCAGTTTTTTTTATAGCTTGTAATGAAACAGTCTGCCACAATGTATATTTTTTATAAGGTAGATTAGTCATATATCACTGTTAAATAGATGAATGATATAAATATGATGTTAAAATTGCATTGGTTCATATATAATATTCTCTAGCAACTTGGTACCAGCAAGTTGGTACCACCAGTAAGTGGTGGTTAATAATATGCTATTCTTTACGGTCCAAACTGACTCCACGATGTACGTGTTGGTGCAAGTTGGATAGCCTATCTGTCTTTGAGGTGATTATTACATAGTTTGTTGCCATCTTTCCATCGTGGGTAGAATGGCAGATCAGAAAAGATATGTCTACATCTGCATTCCCAGACACTGTGAGCCTTGTCTTATTAGGAATGGTGGTATTTGTAGATTAAGGTAAGGATCTTGAGATAAAGTATCATGGAAGACAATCTGAGTCAGATAGAAGAAAAGATACCCAGAAAAGTTCACATGAAAGTAAGCACGGAGTTCAGAGTGATTAACCAGCAACCAAGGAAAAGTGCTAGCCACCGGAGCTGCGAGGCTGAGGACTGCTTTTTCTAGGGCATCCTGGGGAAGTATTACCCAGTTGAGCAGATATATTTATTTTAGACTCATTGCCAGAACTTTGAGAGAGAGAGAACTTTTCGGTTTTAAACCACAAAGTTTGTAGTAATTTCTCACAGCATCCTTTGGAAACTAATATATATCTTGTAATTTTTATTTTTATCTTCACAATAAACTAACTTATCAGTTTTTTATCAAAAAGATTTTTTAATAAATAAACTTTTATATGTGCTGCAATATTTATCGGAAATTTCATTTATCTTTTTAATGGTACCAGTACATAGTTTTATTAGTACATATTAATTATACAGAATAATGGTTTCCATTTTGGCCTCTTCATACATTCATATAACATACTTTGAGCCTTCCACACTTCATTGTCCCCCCTTGCTCTCTACCTACCTTTTTCCTTTTCTTTTTTCTAATACCTTTTCTTTCTTTCCTTTCTTTCTTTCTTTTTTTTTCTTTCTTTCTTCTTCCTTCCTTCCTTCTTTTCTTTTTTATTTTTGCTGCACACAGTGTTACAGCACATAGTATTTCACAAGCAGCTAAAAAATTATAGAAAAATGAAATCAGAATAACAAAAAAAGATCTCCCATAATTTAAGTGATTAGAAGAAAATAAATAACCAGAAATAAAAATGTAATTTATACTTAAAGTTAAATGGTGGTTTCAAGGAAGATAAATAGTACATAGTGCCTGTCTATTCTGAATATTTACAATGATCAAAAAATGGTGTGGGGGAATACAAACAAGTAAATAAAAAAAGAAATACATTCACAGATGGCCTTGGCATTAATTTAAAAATAAAATAATAATATTTTAAATTATCTGCCATGGGAATTCATATGTTCTCTGATTTCATTTAGGTTTAAAATATTTCATAAGAGAAATAATAAAAGATAACTTTAGAATTGATAGTTTAGAGATATTGCAATATACCAGACAAGAGATTTGAAACATAGAATTAATGAAAGGAATAGGAAAGTGAGAACTGATACATTATTGCATAGAATTGGCAGGAGTTTGTGACTTGTGGAGATAAAAACCATGGTAATGTCAAAGGTGAGCACAAAGCTGTAGCTCCGAAGACTTAGAAGATTGTCAGAGTTGAAATATAAGACACATGAGAAAGATACTATTGTAATTATAATGAGATAGAGGCACAAAAAGTAAATCTGCCACAGAGGGTGATGACATATATTTGGAGAAAAATAATTTGTCAAAAGTCAGGGTAAAGCAAATAGTTACATAAAACTTGTGGAATTGTAAATACAAATTAATGATAGGACCTATCAAATAACTTCAGAATTGACTCCTTTGTTTTTATCCTTTGTTTCATAAGAAGCTTTTCTTAGTCAATTTCTTTCCTGCTTTTCTTAGTCAATTTATCTTTCCTTCTTTCTCTTCTACTTCTACATTTTAAAAATTTTAGAAAAATGACTTGTGCCCTTGTTTGAAAAGTCTGATTAAAAAAGAAAAGGAGGGCCAGTGAGATGGCTCAGTGGCATAAGTGCCTGCCTGGCAAGCACAAGGGCCTGAGTTCGCCTCCCGGAACCCACATATGAAAAAAGGGCCAGTGATATCGCTCAGCGGCACAGGCGCCTGCTGGCGCACGAGGTCCTGAGGTCAACCCCTGGTACCCACAAAAAAAAAAAAGGAGCTGAAGGCTGTTTTACAAAATAAACATTGTATATACACCAGTTCCCCATGGTGAATGTGATTATTATGTATTACAAACTTATACTAATAAATAAATGAAAATTAAAAGACCACTATCTTCTAATTCTGCTCCCCAGAATTAGGAAATTTAAATCTTTTAAAACTGTTTATACTGGCCTTTGCTTTTTTATTTCTAAATAGTACACAAATTTTATCAACTGGGAATGTATCCGTTAAAAGATTGTCTATTGTATTCCTGTTTTAGCCCTTATATCCACTTGCCTTAGAATCCCAATACAATTATGCCTTAGTAATGTTAAAATCAGTATCTAGTGTTTTCATTAGTAATAGTAGTTAAATTTCATTACTCTTGGGCCAGTTAGTGTCTTCTAATATTTTTGTTTGTTTTCATGCAGTTACTTTGTTTTTCCTTGAATTTTTAATGATTACATTTTTCACATTTCTAGGTTTATTTTGTCCTTTACAGTGTCTCTTTTCATATCATCCAAAAGCCCATCGCTTAAATTTTCTCTTTTTAGAAACTTATTTCCCAAAAGTAGAATAGTGCTTTCAACTATCCATGAGGTCAAACATCACATATTCTCTCACTTTCTCTGCTTGTCTACAAAGGACTTGGAAAGTACATGGACTTCAACACTGCTGCTCTGCTGTGGCCTGAAACATTTCATAATCACAACTCTGAGAATTTCCTTCCTACTGCTGCATAAGGAGCTATAGCACATTGCAGTATTTCCAACCATAGATTTTGTTTGTTTGTTTGTTTTTTATTTTAAGGAGAAAAAAATAGAACAAAATTTCAAAACAACATATTAGGAGGGTAGCAATGGTTAATAAATACATTGCATATTGTTATCTTTAAATTAGTTACTCAGGGTACAAGATATCAGCATTCAATTGTCTAAACAATATTTTCCTTTTGAACAGTTTCTTCCTGTTTTACCATGTCTATTGTAGATTTTGGATCTTATTTACTCTTTCAGTTTCTCACACTAGGGAGACAATATGATGTTTACAAGTGTGTGTCTGGTTTATTTCACTTAGGAGTATTTTCTCAAGTTACATCCATTTACCTATAAAAGTTTCCAGTTTATCTTTCTTTATGGCTGAGTAGTACTCCATTGTATAAAAATACCACATCTTTTTTATCCATTCCTTGGTTGATGGGCATTTGGGTTGTTTCCATTATCTAGCTATTACAAATTGTACTGCTATAAACATGGGTGCACATATATCACTGTGGTACGATGTTTTTAATTCTTCTGGGAAGATACCCAGAAGGGGAATAGCTGAATCAGATGGGACCTCAAGTCCTAGGTTTTTGAGGAATCTCCACACTGCTTTCCACAGTGGCTGTACCGGTTGACACTCTCACCAACGGTGGAGAAGGGTTCCTTTTTCCCCACAGCCCCTCCAGCATTTGTTATTAGTTGATATCTTGATAATAGCCATTCTTTCTGGGGTGAGATGGAATCTCAGTGTTGTTTTAATTTGCATCTCTCAAATGACTAGTGATGTTGAACATTTTTTCGTATGTTTATTTGCCATTTTTATTTCTTCATCTGAGAAGTGTTCATTCATCTCAGATGCCCATTTTTGGATTGGGTCTTTAAATTTGGGAGGTCTGATTTTTTTGAGTTCTTTGTATGTTCTCAATAGTAATCCTTTTTCTGAGGAATAGCTGGCAAACATTTTTTCCCATGTTGTGGGTTGTCTCTTCACTCTGTTGGTGGTTTCTTTTTCTGTGCAAAAGCTTTTTAATAAGATGAGATCCCAGTTGTTGATTCTTTGTAATAGTTCCTATGCCATTGGGGTTTTATTCATAAAGTCTTTGCCTACATTAATGTCTTCAAGAGTTTCACCTATTCTATTTTCCAGCAGATTTAATGTTTCTGTTTTAATATATAGATCTCTGATCTATTTTGAATTTAGTTTAGTGCATGGTGAAAGATATGTGTCTAATTTTAATCTTCGGCATATATAGAGCCAGTTTTTCCAGCACCATTTATTAAAGAGTCTTTCTTCCAGTGAATGTGTTTGGCACCTTTGCAAAGATAAGGTGGCTTAGTATGTCTGGACCAACCATAGATTTTGAAGCCAGTTCTTTTTTTTTTATTTTAAAGGAAAAAAACCCTATAAAAACAATGGTACGAAATTTCAAAACAAGATTGTAGGAGAGTAACAATGGTTAGTACATTGCATATTGTTATCTTCAAAGTAATTGCTCATATTATAAGATATAGGCATGAAAAATTGATCAAACAATATAGGCACAAACCTGTCTTTTCAATGAACTAATGGCAATTAGTAGTATATCTTAACTAACTTTTGTGTATAGATAGATAGATAGATAGATAGATAGATAGATAATTTTTCCTTTTCCCTTCCTTTCTTTCTTCTTTCCCCCATCCCACTTGCTCTTTCCTTTTGAGCAGTTTCTTCCCCTTTCATAATGTCTATTGTACATTTTGGATCTTATTTACTCTTTCAGTTTCTTACACTAGGGAGATAATATAATGTTTACACATGTGAGTCTGATTTATTTCACTTATGAGTATGTTCTCAAGTTGCATCCATTTACCTATAAAAGCCTTGAGTTTATCCTTCTTTATAGCTGACTAGTACTCCTTTGTATAAAAATACCACATCTTTTTATCCATTCCTCGGTTGATGGACATTTGGGGTGTTTCCAAGATTTAGCTATTACAAATTGTGCTGTTATGAACATGGGTTGAAGCCAGCTCTAACTCGGTTAAATCCTATGTCTCACAGATTTTATGACATATAAATGAGTTAGTATGCACACATCTTTAGAGGAGTTGATTTACAAAGTTTAATCACATATAGCTTTTTTAAATAAAACTTTTCTCCTCGCATTGTATCTGTGGTGCCCTCCTCCCTGGCTTATTGCTCTGGCAGAAAAGAACCTGTTTAAGATGGTTCAGGAGCTTCTTGCGGAAGGATGGGAGATAAATTGTTACGATGTTGTGTATCCAAAACATACTTCTACCCTTATACTTGTTCAAAAATAAAATTCAATCACCTGACTCAATTTGTTATATTGCAACCAATAATGTGATTATTAAATTAATTGAGCAATCAACAACATGCTTTAAAAAATCACAGAGAAATAGAGCAAGGATTCCCCACATCACAAATTAGTAAATTCTGCTAGTGAAGATTATCAGGAATTAATGATACCAGGGAAGTAAGATAGTGGCCCCAAATAATAGGTGGCATTACAACAGGGTATGTGAAATGTAACACATAGAAAATGAGTTACCCATATTCTTTATAGAAGACTGCCTGTGATTTACCATACTTCAGTTCTGAAACCAGGTCTGCAAAAATAGTAATCTGCTTCTGATCAGGGACTCCCCCTCATCATAGTAGTTCATAGACGATACACAGGAAAGTCAGTTTCACTGTAGGTAAAATCTTTGACTCTCATTTTGCCTAGAAAATACTAATCATCTACCAGCTACTCATATAGATTAAAGCTTCATCCTATACAAGAGGAGACAAATCTTGAGATGTGAAACATTTCAGGAAAAGCTAAAACTTCATTGAAAACAATCACCCCAAGTAATAGCCAGAACTTAACCAAGGAAATAAATTCAAGGAAATAAAGCTTATAGAAGAAATTAGCGAGTGGAAATAAAATATTAAGTAAATAAAGAATAAATTCAAGGTAAAGCAAATAAATAAAATATGTTAAAATATTAAAATAAGCAATTATTAATTTATATTTAATTTGCATATTAAAATACTAAAATAAATAAGTAAAATTTAAAGCAAAGAAAATAAGTCAAAATATTGAGTAATTAAAGCTTTATTTAAAGGAGAAATGTCACAACACCCCACTGCAAAGTAAAAAAGAATGGCTAAATAATATGTTTTAATATTTTAGTTTCTGGAACACAGAATCACACTCTACGCCCTCCCACAGAATAACAATAAAAAACAGAATAACAATAACAACAAATATATATGGCATATATATCCATGTCTCTAGAACACCCTTTGATTACGGTCTTGTAGTGCATGAGAATTGATGTGATAGGGGAGGGAAATGAAATAACAATGGAAAAAAAATCTCTGAACTAGAAGCAGATTAGTCTCTAGGCTGAAAAGTACTATCACATGAAAAAGAAAATTTAAAAATTACCTATAAAAATACATATTCATGTGAAAATGTTGAATGCTGAATAAAAAAGGAAAATTGCAAATTTTCAGAAAAATATACATAGAGATGATAATCATGCTAATGTTCAATTATTTCTTTTCAATCTTGACCCAAAATGTGCTAGTCTAGACTTGGCCTCTTGCCTTTAACATCCATCTTTACGCGCCATCTCTTTATTGTTTGTTTGACTTGTAATGCCATTCCACAGGTAACCTGACTTCTCTTCCTGACTTCCATTCCCAGTTCATACCTGTTCATTCCCCATTCCATAAATTTTCATTCTTTTTTTTTTTTTTTTTTTGTGGGTACCGGGGGGTCGACCTCAGGACCTCGCGCGCCAGCAGGCGCCCGTGCCGCTGAGTGATATCACCGGCCCCTTTTTTGTATGTGGGATCCGGGAGTCGAACTCGGGCCCTTGCGCTTGCCGGGCAGGCGCTTAAGCCGCTGAGCCATCTCACCGGCCCAAATTTTCATTCTGAAAGTACTATAGCTTCTCAATCTGATTACTTGCCCTTAGACAGTTTCATGCCCTTAGACAAAATATAAGGGCAGGGAATGTATTTTTATTAATATTATTGAAAGATAGATACTATAAAAATACATGAGATAATAATAATCATGAGGTTTAATGTATTACCAAATATATTTTAAAATACAAGATGAAAATATATATACATAAATCAATTTTTATACATAAATTAGAGTCTTAGATATTATATGGTGTCTTTCAGGGCAAAATCATAATTTTAAAAATTTGAGTGCTAAAATAAACAATCTTGATACACAGAAACAGCATTTTGTATACAGAGATACATTTTTTTTCTTTAAGTAGTCATACTAATGGTACAAAAAATAATATTTTAGGTTTCAAAGATAATTTCAAGGTATTCCTCATAGAAAAACTAGGAATATTATTAGACCAAAAGTAAAATGGAACTCAAATTTAATAAAATTAATAGAAATTAACAAAAAGTGCCCCAAAATAATAAATTTGCAAAATTTTAGAATATTTTACTCTTAAAGGTTTAAAAGGAAATAAAAACAAATTATTGAAAATCTAAAACTAAAAGATATTAAAAATACTAAAATTGAAAATTTTGTTTTGTCAAAATGGTACTCAACTGAAAAATATTAGTCTTAAATATTTGTCATAAAAGTAGTTGAAAATAATTGAAATCATACCTCAAGCAATCATTAAAAAAAAAAACTAAACCAAAATTAATGAAATATTAAAGATGGGAGAAATAATAGTAGCTTTAATTAGGGAACAATAATAGACTCAAACAAAATTAAATGTAAACTTCACAAAATATCACAAAATGGGCCAGTGAGATAGCTCAGTGGCATAAGGGCCTGCCTGGCAAGCACGAGGTCCTGAGTCTGACTCCCAGTACCCACATACAAAAAAAGGGCTGGTGATATCACTCAGCAACATGGGCACCTGCTGGTGCACAAAGTCCTGACTTCAACCCCCGGTACCCACACCCACACACACAAATATATATATATATATATATATATATATATATATATATATATATATATCAACAGAATAAAGACAAAATTTTAAGATTGGTAAAAAAGTCAATAAGCTACTTTAGAAATAGGGAAAAGGACATAAAATATAAGGATACTTTTAAGAGTTAGAAGAATTATATAAAAGTGTAACTTAATAATATGGAAAATTTACATTAGCAGATAATTTCTTATAATGCCTTAACTACCAAATTTGATAAAGATAAAAATAATAGGGCAAAATTTAAATAAATTTGAAAGAGTAGTCAAAGATCTTCAACCTCTAATTCAATATTTTTTTAAATTCAGCACCAATTCCTAATATGTGATATTACATTTTCCCACTATATTGCCAACAATAATCAACAGAAATAATGTGAGAGTCTAGAATAATGGTTACATTTAAACATGCTTCTTTTTTTTTTTTTGTGGGTACCGGGGGTCGACCTCAGGACCTCGTGCACCAGCAGGCGCCCATGCCGCTGAGCAATATCACCGGCCCTTTTTTCGTATGTGGGTTCTGGGAGTCAAACTCGGACCCTCACGCTTGCCAGGCAGGTGCTTATGCCGCTGAGCCATCTCACCAGCCCTAAACATGCTTCAACCAGCATACTGACAATTCTTTTTAAAGTTGAGATTCTAGAGAAATGGTATTATCATAGAATATAAATTTTATATGTACTTTTGGAAGGGCAGTTGTAAATGCACATCTTCTTGGTCTTAGAAAAGATATGTCAGACAGAAATACTTCAGTATTTATACACAAAAGATGTTAATCTCAGCATTATTCATAAAAACGTAAAACTGAAAAGTATTAAAAGTCTACAAGTTAAATGAAGTATGGTATGTTTATTATGGTATGCTTATGTTACGTTTATCAAATCCAACAATTGGATTTGATGAGCTCCAGCGGGTGAAGACATCAAGGTACCGGGAGGCTCGCAACTCAGGAGACCGCAGCTGCTCTAGGCACATTAGCATCCCCACACTGTGCTGAGATAGCCCTCGCCTATAGCAGTTTCTGAGTTGTGTCCTTTTGCAGGAAACCAATAAAGGTACTTAAGTAAACTCTTTTTCTGAATTTTGTGAGGCTCCCTGTCAAATTATCAAAACTTAAGAGAAGGTCGTAGGAAACCAAATTACAGTATAAGGAGTCAGTTTGAAGTATGAGTGGCCCAGGACCAGTGTTTGGGATTTGTAGTCAGGGCAGTCATGTGGCACTGTATCTCTTAAGTTGCAGGACCTGCACTAATTTCCATTTGTGTAAGAAATGAATTGCACCGATGAAAACTCAGTTCGTGTCTGGAGAATCAGAGCATCTCAGAAAAAAGATATCAAAAAGGGACTTACACATGTTACTATATAATCCTTATCCATATATTTTCACTTATTTATTTTTTAATACCGAAGATGTATTTGCTTTCTATTTTATTCTTAAAGTTTTTTATTGTGTTAAGAAATATGGTTAATGTAGTTTCTAATTTCTTACCGTCTTTGATGCTTTTCCTTTTGGTAGTGTTATTAGTACCCTGTTTTAGTGCCTGTTAGTGGCTATAGTGCCAATTACTTTGGCACTGATTTACTAGGTAAAATGCAATGAAATAAAGTTCAGTAGTGGTTAGTAAAATGTTGCAAAAAGTTTAGGAGAAGTGATGAAATGAGCAATAGCACTAAGCATGTCAAGATTCACTAAGTGCTCTACTAAAGAAGGCAAACAAACAAGACTTCATTACACAGTTCACTAAATGCTCATGTGATGGGCAATCTTCATTGCCTTATGACATTCAGCTTTCATTGGTGATTTCAGGCCAGCAGAGGAGACAATAAAATTGAAAGCATGCTGGCTAGATGAAATTTGAAGAATTATGATTCTGAAATTATTATTAAGAATCATGTAAGATTAACACACACTAAACAAATTTAAAAATGTGAATACACCAGAAGTTAGGAGGCTCTAGTCTTCAATGCAGAAATCTTAACTCATTTTTTAAAAAGTTGTCAAGTAAATTTAACATATTTTTAGAGACTCCTTTGTATAAAAGATAATGATAATGAATAATGATTATCCCCATAATTATTCTTTTCTTGTAGACTTAATGTTAAGGAAATCACATTAAGGCTTCCTAGGGATGAGATATGTAAACAAGAACACATTTACCTTACATAAAATAAAATTTTAATAATATTTCTGATTGCCTGAAATGCAAATCAAAATTCAAATTTACATATTACCATAAAATAATCTTTCCCCAGGCATGAAAAGCAAATCATGTCAGGTAGCCGATATTTTAGTAGGAAGACAGTCTTGAAAAACTAACTAGGTTGACCTCCAAAGGCTTCTGAACTTGAATTTCTTTTTAATCATCACAGAGCTGCCAGCCATCAGTAGAAAATCCCAACCAAAGGATTCATAGAACTTAATCTGCTTGATTAGAATGCAAAGCAGCTCACAGGCTCTCTTAGTCTAAGTAAGAATAGTATGGTAATATTCTAAAGACATTAGCAGGATTTCTAAAACCTGGTTGTCAGCTTTCTGAGTCAGTAAATTTACAACTTTCTGAAAGACAGCTTTTATCAGTGAGTAATACATAGTCCTTTAATATTGCCTCTTCTATAAAGTTCACTGAGTTTTCCTTGTTCCTTTTTTTCTTTTTTTTGTGAGACAGCGTTTCACTGTATAGTTCATGCTGGCCTTGAACTCACTGTACAGCACAGGCTGGCCTCGAACTTGCAGCAATCCTCCTGCCTCAGCCTTCCTTGTTTCTTTTTTTCTTTTTTTTTTTTTTTGTGGGTACTGAGGGTCAACCTCAGGACCTCGTGCGCCAGCAGGCACCCATGCCGCTGAGTGATATCACTGGCCCTTTTTTCATATGTGGGTACCAGGAGTTGAACTTGGGCCCTTGCGCTTGCCAGGCAGGCGCTTATGCCGCTGAGCTGTCTCACCGGCCCCCCTTGTTTCTTAAGATTTTAACCAAATTACCTTTTTTACTTAGAGATTTTTTTTAATATTTAAGAATTATAAATGTACATTACGTGAGAATAATAAGAATAGTAATTTAACAACTAAAGAAAATAAATTGGTAAAAATTATATGACTATTCTCAATGGTGAAAACTTCTAAGTAAAATATATACATTTGCTAATCACATAACATGAAACTTCAAAACTTTTTCACATATAAATCTGCTACGATAAAAATTCACATGGTTGGAAAATTAGAAGCATATTATTTAATATCTTGTACATTAAGCTTGATTATTACTGTTATTCACATAAATGTACAGTGAATATAACATTTATGCATTATTAATTTA
This sequence comes from Erethizon dorsatum, assembly GCA_028451465.1. Classification (NCBI taxonomy): domain Eukaryota; kingdom Metazoa; phylum Chordata; class Mammalia; order Rodentia; family Erethizontidae; genus Erethizon; species Erethizon dorsatum. Next base: position 72,931,111 of record CM051832.1, read on the forward strand.
CCAGATATTCTGAACAATCATGAGCCATATCTGCCACAGAAGAATTTAAACATGGTTGACACTCATAGCAGAACTTTAAAATTTTTGACCCTGAAAGGTAAATTTCATACAATGTAAGCTTCATTTTCTAAATTTTTATGAGCCATCATCAAATATTCTTTTCTATTCTCACACCTGGTTTTTTTCAGATTAGTGGAATTATTCATTAGTCCTAAAATTCAACACTCTATATTTAATCTACTTAAATCCACTCATTTTATTAAAATAAATAATCATTAATTCTGGAACTCCAAAGAAAATGTGACTTGAAAGATAAATATGCTCTGAAGCAGAAGTACTTTTTTTTAACTTTCTTATCAAGGATAATTTATCCCATATATAAGTTAAGACTGGTATTTATTTACCAATGAAGAACACATCTTTCAGTCTTTCTCCTGTCCTATCATTGCTTCTAACTCTCAGACTTACACTTAGCAGCAAAAGCCACTGTAGATGCTTTGAGGCAGTTCTTTGAGGTAACTGTATAAGGAAAATTTCTGACCAAGTTCAAAGCAAAATAAGCATTTTAGCTCAGTGAACTGCTGACTCACAGCAATAAATGTTTTATCTTAGAATCTTCATGAGCATTGAAAAGTATGCTCCTGTTACTGAAAAGGTCAGTGATTTCCAGGTAAACAGCTCCCTCCACTGGTTCAACCATCGTTATACTGTATGTTCTAAAGTCAAAATTTTTTTGAGTTCTCTAAATACTGCCGAATCTAGAGACCTCTGGGAATTTCAAATTATGGTTCATCCATAGATTACTAAAACCTCAGTGAAAATGAAATGAGACAAAGAAACACATTAATCCATACAAATAACCAAACTCTTTTCAGGGAGAACAAGACCAGAGGTTGGAAAACACACTTTGAAAATTATCTTGAAGATCTCAGAGAATATGATAAGATTCTAAAGGGAGAAACTAGATCTCTAAACTGCCATCAAAGTAATTACTCTAATTATTGAAATTTTCTTTAGCTGATTGGTTATTAGAATGTAGTGATTGAATTGCTTAGTCATACTAGATAACCAAATACTTCTTTGCCCTTCTTTTATAAAACATTAATTGCCAAAATATAAGGGTATTTTCAATTTGAGAGAATACTTGTTATTAGTGTAAGATGCCTGTATTTCTTTATCATAGGTATTATCCAGTCTTCTATGGCTTAAAGGTATCTCTCCATAGAGTTCATATGTTGAAAATTTAATCTCTAAAAGTGTAGTGTTGATGTTATTTGCAGATGGGATTCCTGGTTGGTGATTAGTGTTAGAGGAGGTCGTAAGAGTAGTTTCCTCATGATAGTAAGGGAGGTGGGAGGGAGAGAGGGAAAGGGACTGAAAAAAAGAATTAAGATGTCTTATGTATATGTACCAATTCCACACAAGGAATGTCAACATTATGTACTGCAAACATGCACCAAAAAAAAAAAAAAAAAAAAAAAAAAAAAAAAAAAAAAGAAGGGGATCAAGAGACGTATTTGGGGAAGAAGGAAAAGGGGATGAGTAAAAGAATTAGGATGAGTTAGGTACCTGTACCAACTCCACACATGGAATGGAAACATTATGTTCTAATAAAGAAATGATCTGGAAAAAAAAAAGTGGGAGAGAGACCTGAACTAGGCGCATGTGCTCTATCTGTGTGAAGTCCCCCTTCCTTCGTGTCACCACACAGTAGGGAGACCCATGCCAGAGCCCAGCACCTTGTGACTGGACCTCCCACCCTTCAGTGTGGTGTTTTGTTTTAACTACAGAAAATGAACTAAGATACAATCCTACCTCTATTTACCAGTAAGGTGGTTCACACAGATAAAACGGTTTACTAAAAAATTTGTCATGTCAGCACAGACCAGATCACCTGACAGTTTTTCTGGCATTCTTAGTGGTTACTAAAAGTTTAATGTCTGCATCAGAGGCATCAGCAGCACCAGGGACTGGTTGGAAATGCAAATTCTTGGCCCTTATCCTAGACATATCAATTCAGAAACTGGAAAGTGGGGTGGGAGGTACTCTGGTTTTAACTCTAAAAATCATGTTCATGTTGATGTATTCTAAAGTTTGAGAACTTTAGTCTCACAAGTGTAATCAAAATTTTAAAGGCCAGTTATTTAATAGAATTTATGACAAAAATACTTTTTGTGTGTGTGATACTGGGCATTGACCCAAGAGAATTCACCCTGAACTACATCCCAATCTTTTTTTAAATTTTGAGGCAGGGTTGCCCAAGCCAGGCTTGAACTTGTGATCCTCCTGCCTCAACCTCCCAAAATGCTGGGATTACAGACATGTACCATCACATCTGACTAAAAATTTTTAAATATAAATTTTTATACTTGTTTACATACTAAATTTAGTGAGTATAATCAACTTGTGAGTCATTTTCCAACTGTTTTCAGGCAATCAAAGAGGATAAATTGTTCTCACCAATGTCAACTGTATCTGTCACAATTCCCCATCTTACTTTAATGAAAAACAGCTATTCATTGTTAAATTTCACTCAAGGAAAAATTCCTGTGTGGATTTTTTTCTCCCACACTTGAGTTAAAATCTTGGCATTTCTTTATTATTACAGGCATATTTCTACAAAGCAATCTTAACACTTCATTTATTCCTTCACAATAACTGATTGTAATTAACAGATTTCCAAACATTTGAGGCTCCCTCCCCCCAAAAAAAGCATTTTATATCACTGTTGCATTTTGGCTCTGAAAGCAAAGCACACAGCACAAGTAATCATTTAATATATGTTTGTGAAACAAATGACCATATGAATGAAATTTATCTAACCCTTATGTTTTGTGTTTTTGTTTGAACTCAGAGCTTCACACATACTAAGCACCTACTTCACCACTGATCTGTACCATGAGGATTTAAATTTGTGGATTTAAATTCCTATAACTTTCTGCCTTAATGGAGAATTCTAGTCAGCATCATTTAGACTATTTCTCTGCCATAGCAAACTGAAACAAACCAACCAAAGAGCTTAAAAAATGGTATTGGAGCCCTTCCATATGCCACCAAAAGACTCTGATTTAATTGTTATGAAATATAGCCAGGACATCAGAATTTTTTAAAATTTCCCAGGTAATTCTAATATGAAATCAAACTAGAGATCAACTAGCCAAGTTAATTCATCTCCAAATCCACATGAAGAAGTATATTAAAACAAGAATAACTCATGCCACCACCTCTACAAGACACTTGCTGGGTAAATATGTCTGGTTTGGGTCTACTAAATTGTCTTACTGGGTTATAATCTGTGAAAAGAAGAAACAGGTATTTAAAAGTTAGGAAATTTAGTAGAGAAAGGCAAATATTTCTGTTACTGAGAACTCAATGTAATTGCCTCAAAAATGTTCCCTAAATTCTTCCCCAAGTCCAAAGCTGACATATGAAGACTCAACTTCTGTAAATAAATATCTAACAAGCTTCCACCTTAGTCAACAATGGTATTTGAGAATTCCATCAAGATGTATTTGCTTAGCTAGATGGTTTCTTAGAGTCACATTCTGGTTCTTTAATAAAAATGCTATTCCTCACATAGGAAACACCAGTGTCAACTGTTGGAATAGCTTTCCAATAGATTTCTAATAGAATATTCATATTTTCTTACTTAGTACACTTTTGGTCATTCAATCTTGAAGATTCATACTGGTCTTCTTATGTTTGTACGACATACTATATTCAAAGAGGTAACAAAAATTACAGGTAGACAAAGACAAACAAAGGGAACACTTTATAAATTGATAGATTTCACTTAAAATACAACTTTCAGGCATAATAGAAATATTTATATATGATCTTTAGTGACAGTGGGCAGGAACCCCTTGTATCTTATAACAGTGAAAGTCAGAAATTACTTCTCAAATATGTAGCCCTCCTAGTAGTGCTCATGCTTTCAAATTTTGCCACGTTCCTGATGAAGTTTGCTCACTCATTTATTAACTGCATAGTTTGTGTCACTGACTGCAGGCATCTGTTTCACATACTGATTTTATTTACTTTGTGTATACAACCAGTAGTGTGATAGTGGATCATATCTACTTTAAGCTTTATTTTTTTTTTGAGGAGATCCATAATATTTTCCATATTGGTTGTACTAATTTAGATTATCACCAAGAGTGTACATGTTTCATTTCTCTGCATCATCACCAGTGTTTATTTTTCTTATTAGATAAAACCATTCTGACTTCTGTGAGATAGTGCATGAAATCTGGATATCCATGTGCTGAAAAGTAAAACTAAACTTCTACCTCTCATCATACACAAAAATCAATTCAAAATGGATCGAATTTATAAAAGGATCTAAAATGAAACTACTAGAAAATATAGAGGAAACGTATCATGACATTCATAAAAGCAATGATTTTTTTTGGAGGGGTTACACTCCAAAAGCACAGGGAATACAAGTATAGACAAATGGGGTTATATGCAGCTGAAAAGCTTCTGGACATCAGAAAAATAAACAAATGGCAAGGTGATGAGACAATATTCAAAATGAGAGAAAATATTTGCAAATTTATTATTTGCCAAGGGATTAATATCCAGAGATAAGAAACTAAAAAAAAAACTCAGAAATTTGTAAAAAATAAAAATAATCCAATTAAAGATAGGAAAATTATTTGAATGGATAGTTCTCAAAAGAACACATACAAATGATCAACATGTACATGAAAGAAAAAAAATTCTATATCACTAATCAGGCAAATCTGAATCTAAACCAGAACGTGAGACCAAAATTTTTCTCTTTTTTTTTTTTCCGGCCCCAACCTCTGCTTTCTTTTTCGAGATGGGGTCTGTCTGTATTACCAAGCTGGACTCAAGTTTGTGGGCTCATGGTCCCCCTACAACTTCCCCAGGACTCTTTCAGCAAGTTCATGGGGTATAGTGCTAATGCCATCAGTCTGCTGAACACATCTTGAGCAGTAAGGTTTTAGATAACAGCCTAAATAGTGTATAGCTATATTAAAAAGAGATGCAGAAAGAGTTACACAACTTAAAAACAAAAATGAAAGCCGTATGACTGGTTTCAAGCATTCCCTATTGCAATATCAAAAGGTCAGTCATAAAAGCATGGGCAAACTTGATCTGATTTATTTGGGCTACGGGTTAATAAGAGTCAATTTCATAATGATTGTGTTGCCATCGACTTTTCCTACAGCTGTTAGGGTTCCTATGTCTGAAAGTTTTAAAAGAGACAAAGAATCTTCAGAATACTTTGATAACCTACTGGTCACTCAGTTTCCTTGTGTTCTTCATTGTCTTGCTTGCTAATAAAATTTTACTAAAGGTATATCTTTTCTAACTCTTGAAAAAAGACACTTCAGTCCTAATCTAGCATGCTGCAGTGGGATTCCTAAACTCAACAGCATTTACTCTTTTTTAAAAAAAATGATTCTTTTTAGTTTATGAGAACACTCATATAGTTGAGGAAACACCCCGATGAGTAAAAGATACTTTTTTACTAAAATGCACTGCTTGACTCATATATACCTCACATATTTTTGAAATGAGAATAGTGATTAAACAAATCTGATAAGGAATTAAAGATTTATACTTTACAGCTTCATTTAGTCACTTGGATTTACATCCCAGCATCTCAAGAGTAAAGTATTGATAGTCATTGTTATAGTTTAGATGGTGACTGTACCCCAAAGATCCATGGCCTACAGAGTAGCACTTTTGGGAAGTGATAGAAACTGTAGGACTTGGGGAATGTGGGAGGCCGTTAAGGGACTGTGGAATTCTAGACTCTTCTATTTCTTTTCTGATTCCCGACTCTCACTATGAGGTGCTGCCTCCTCATAGGTTCAGAACTGTGGTTCTGCCTAACTATGGACTAGAATAATTAAAACTGAGCTAGAATAAACCATTTTTTGTTTTAAATTAATTATCACAGATATTTTATTCTGACAGAAAATTACGAGTCAGGTTTAAAAAAAATGAGTCATGTTAAATTTTTACATTTACTTTCTGTTAATTGAACATCATTGCTAAGAAATGGTTTACAATTTTCTACTATAGTGTTTGTAGTTTTAGAATATACATTTCAAAGATGATGATAAACCAATGTTATGGTTTTATGTATGACTAACAAACTTTCATGTTACACATATTTGGGATATTTTAAACATTATACATGCCTAGGTTTCTCTGAGTAAAAATTTCAAAAATAACATTGGATACATAGAGATTAACAGAATTTCTATGTTTATCTAGAACATTTAAGTAAGAATGAAGTTAAAAATAATAAGCTCTTATTTTTACTATTACTTGGGCACATATGCATGCTGTAATAGAGATCACAATTAAGAACAACTTGCTACCAATACATTGATGTTTTGGGTACACAAAACACTTGTAAATGCACAGTATAATTTCTTTCTCTTTAAGAGGTTAATACACAATATTGTCTTATAGTTCACCCATTTATTTAATCTTGATTTGAATTTATAAGAACATAAACCATTAAAATCTTACCTTCTGTTTGGTCAAATTATAATTCATTGCATTTGTTTAAAACTTTCTAATTTTTACTGTTTTTTTCTGACTTACTTTCAAACTTTAAAAATTCTCCCCTTTTCATCTAGAATTTGGAACTGTGATGGATGATGTAATGCATTGTCTGGTATTCTTCCTTCAGGAAGAAGTTACTAACTCTCCAGTTAGTAGGAGAGCTATTCTTAGCTATTAGCCATCTTTGCAGGTTACTTTCTTCTATGGGCAGCAAGTGACCAAAGACTGATTAACATGAGAACATAACAGAATAGGTCTCTCTTTCCAAGTCAAGTGGAATCTGAAGTCATTCAGCTTCCCAGCTTAAGTTCTCCCTCAGCCCTACCTCTGTATCTGTTTATTCTTAGAGTACTCAATTTTTTTTAACACACTAATTTTTGTTTCAGAATCTAGTTCTTGGGGAAGACAGCATGTAACATTACAGTACATTTGACTCATGAAAAATGTTTAAATGTTTTTTTCTAGAAAATATCTTCACTTTGTTAACATTAGGCCTTTTAGCTTTCTTGGTCCTGACTGAAGCATTAGCCCACTAAGTCTCTCAATTACCAGGGGCCCATATCAAGCTCCTAAAGTAATCACACTGAAATCTTTCTCATTAGGCTTGAGATTAAGGCAGGTATTCTCATTCTAAAACAGTTAGATGATGGGCTGCATAGCACAACACTTTCCGAAGGAATCATCTTTAAAAATTTGCTTCTTATTTCAGTCTCTTTTCCTTTTCTTCTTTATAAGTCAGTCACAAGATCATTGGGCATGATATTCTCACAACTCACTTTGAAAAGCAACTTTTTCCTTTATGCATCAAAATAAACTGAAGCAAGAAAGGAAGATGAGTTCCATGAAACATCCAGTTATATATATAAGATCTGAGACTTTTATGTGTCCTGGCCTTTCAATGCCAGAATAATAATACAAATATAATTAGAATATTGCAAGACTATAAGAATGAATCAAAGAAATTTTGTCCTAATGCAAACAACTGTTTTAAACTATTGTTACTATGATTAATACAATTTAGCCTTTTATTTTATATTAAGCATATCTCTCCCTGTCTAAATGTTGGCTACATATAAATTTTTCACACCACTTACCATTTGATTTTATATAAGCAGTACTTACTAATTGCTCAATATTGGTTACATACTTCTCCCAAAAAGGTTTGATTTCTTCCTACTTTCTCTGTTAGCTGACAAAATTGAATAAAACATCGTTATTCCAATACAATTATTTAATCTACAACAATAAGTTTCAGAAAGACAATCAGTATCTCTTACTATTAAATATCTACTCTGTGAAATAAACACTATAAGTCATTATGAGGAATGGAATGTACACAATAAAGTATTATTCTATGTGTATAATAAAATGGACATTTAAAATATTTTATTTTACACTAAGCAACTTCTTGAAAATTAGAATTAAGCCTGTCCCTTTAATTTCAGTTGCAAATTTTGTGACATACTAGCCTGTCTCTCTGATCCTTCTTTAATATATGATGTAATAATAGTATTTACATTTGCTTTTTAAATTTTGATTTGTAAACAACTGAAAGACCACATTGATATAAATTTCCTATTTTATTTAAATAACTGTGCATGATATCACAGGTCTCTAAAGCTAACCTAATATTCCAAGGTGAAAAGTTGAAGGTCATACCTACTACCAGCAAGAAGAGTATTTTTTTTTTAATGTGGGTACCAGGAGTTGAACTCAGGACCTTATGCTTGCCAGGCAGGCACTTATGCCACTGAGCCATATCACCAGCCCAAGAAGAGAATTTAAAATAAAAATTTCTAAGGCTCTACTTTGGCATTATTTTAAAGTTATTTTTCCTTATAACATATGCCAAAAAGAATGATAAGATTATAACACAAATTGAATTTATGTGTAACATTATTAGTGAGGTCAGCTATAAAAAATACTACTGACTTTCTAATGCAAAGTTGATATTTTCTGACCCAATACCAGGAAAACATAGACTTTGTTTCTTTTATGAATTATAATAATAGATTTTCAGCAATGATCCACATGCTCTCCCAGGGTCTTTCTTGCAAGGATAGAAAGGTCAGGGTCAATATCTGCATCTATTAAAGGAAGAGAAAGCTGGCAGAATGAAATATCCACTATTGACCCAACTAGCATGTTTCACTGAAATGAATCATCAACCTCAAAAATTATATTAGCTTTTTAATATTAGTGGTAGTAGTAATATTATTTTTGTTTTTAGTGTACATGCAGATATAATAATTTTCTAATTCTAATGTTCAGAATATGCATTTATTTAATAAGTCTTTAATATTATACTAAGCTTAATGAGAAAAATAAAATGTCTGGATCCTTTTCTCTACAAACTCTTAGTTCTAATATGAATTATTATATGCACACAAATAATTTCAAATAATATTTAAAGAACAATATTTCTTTTTTAAATTATGTTTGTTAATGCCAAGTCCATTAGTTTATTTGCATTGGCTACAACAGAATGAAGTTCCCAATCCTTAAGTGGCAAAATTAACAAAACAGGTGCTTCAAGCTACTCACTAAAAAGTTTTACAACATATTGTCCCATAGCTTTATGACTTCCCTGGGTTAAAATTATACTCACTTGCAGAATTACTTCATATATTTCAAATTTTGTTCACATATGACCTCCACTGTAAAATTATTCCCAAATTCTCTAAGAAAAATTAATTAAAATCTAAGTTTTGCTTCAAAAACACCAGAGAGGTACCATAGTGGAAAAGGAAAAAGCAGAGGCTTTGTTATTGGATTGCTCCTGTTGATTCCATCTCTGCTACTTTACTTGCTACGCAGCCTTAGACAGAACATTTATCTGTATGCACCTCAGCTACCTCTTAAAATAGAACTGATAATATCGATGTCACAGTATTGACTGGACTAATATAAATGTACACAGTGCCTGATATATAACAAAGTACTCAAAAATATCATTACATATTTGTGAAGTATATAAAATATAACAGGGGCTTGGTAATACTATTTTATATAACAATAACTAATACTATGTAGGTTTCTTTTTCCTTTATTGGCCTGTGATAGATTTACTTCAACCACAAGTTAAACTCTTTCTTCCTTAGTTTATTGCCTTGACTCAGACAGGTCTTTTCTGAGTAGGTCTTCAGTGAATGTTTGTGAAACTAATCATCCAATAATTAAATAACACAAAAAGATTACATTGAAAAGGAGTGGTTAAGGAATATGATGAGAAAGATTGAATTAGTGTCATTAGATTATGAAGAACTGAGAAATCAAGTATAGGGAGATAATATTTTCTTTTGTGAGAAAACAGTGGTTAGACAATTCCCCTTGTTAATTATTTTGGTGACTATGTCTAGTTTTTTTTTTGGCCAGTATCATGTGGTTTTAATTACTATGATATTGAAGCATAATTTGAAATCAGGTGGCATGATATGTAGAGCTTTGTTTCTTTCTTTTTTATGACTGTTCTGGCACTTCATGGTATTTTGTGGCTCATATAAATTTTAAATTTCCTTTTCCTATTTCTACAAAAATTGATGTGAAATTTTCATAGGGGTCACACTGAATTTGTAAATCACCTTAGAAAGTGTAGACATTTTTAATAATATTATGTTTTTTAACCATGCACATGAGATAAATGTTATCTTCTTCAATTTCTTTCATCAAGGTTTTATAGTTTTCAATGTACAAGTCTTTTACCTCCTTGCTTGACTTTATTCCTAAGAGTATTTTTGGTGACTATTGTAAACATGATTGTTGCCTTTATTTTTTTTTCAGATAGTTTGCTGTTAGTGTATAGAGACACCACAGATTTTCATGTGTTAATTATCTAAAGGTTTACTGTGATCACCAATGGGAAAATGATGGTCTTCAAAAAATAGTGTTGGAAAAAATAAATACCCACATTTAGAAGAATGAAATTGGATTTTTTTTAAACCATATGCTAAAATCAATTAAAAATGGATTAAAGATGTTCCTAGTAAGAACAGAAGCAGCAAAAATATTAGCAAAGAACATAGAGAAATACTACATGAAATCAGCCTCGACAATGAGTTTTTGGATTTGACTCCAATAGCACAGACAACAAAAGCAAAAATAAAGGGGATTACATTAAACTAAAAGGCTTCCACATAGCAACAGAGTTAATAACTAGTTTACAGACAAACTATAGTCAAGCAAAAATATTTGCAAGCCATACATCAATAAAAGGTTAATATTCAAGATATATGAAGTGGCTCCGCTGGGCATTGTGGCACATGCCTGTAATCCCAGTATTTGAGGGCTGAGGCAGGAGGATTGCTGCGAGCTCAAGGGAAGCCAGGCTTCATAGTGAGTTCAAGGGCAGCCTGAACCACATGGTGAAACCTGTCTCAAAAAAACAAAAACAGACAAACAAAACAATGAGGTGGCCCAAACAAATCAATAGCAAGAAAATATATCAGATTTTAAAAAATAGGCAAAGGATTTGTATAGACTTTACTAATAGCCAAAATCTACTCACAAAAAAAATGCTTAACATACTTAATCATTAAAGAAATGCAAATTAAAAACACAATTAGATATCATTTCACACCCATTAGAATGGATATGATCAAAAATTTAAAAAAAACACATATTGGAAAGGATATGGAAGTAAGGGAATCCTTGTACATCGTTGATGGGAATATAAATTACTAGTCATTATGGAAACGTGAATGGCGTTTCTTCAAAAAACTAACAATAGAATTACATATGCTACATCAATCCTACTTTGGGGTATTTCCCTCAAAAGATTTGAAATCATTTTTTGAACAGATACCTGAACTTTTATGTTCACCGCATCACTATTCACAATAGCCATATTATGGAATCAACCTTATCTATCATGCATAGATAAAAAAGAAAATGTGGCATACATGCATAATTGAAAATCTTAAAAAAGAAAATTTTGTCCTTTGCAACATGGATGGAATTGGTGAACATTAAACTAAGTACACGAAGTCAGGAACAAAAAGACAAATATTGCAAGATCTCACTTATTTGTAGAATCTCAAACAATCAAGCACCTAGAAATAGAGAGGAGAATGGTGATTACAAAGGCTTGGGGTTTGGGGAAATGGGATGGAAGGAAGCTGTCCAAAAGGTATAAATTCAGTTATGAGTATTGATTTAATTTTTTGTTTTAGATCTACTGCAGAGTGTGTTGAATATAGTTAAGAAATAGAGTGTTGTACATTTCACACTTGCTGAGAGTACATTTTAAATGCTCTAGCCAGAAAAAAAGTGTTAAGTATTTGTAGTGATGGAGATATCAAGTAACTTTATTTAATTATTCCATATTGTACATTGTACATTGAAATCATACCTTCATTTTGTGGCCCATAAATATTCACAATTATAAATTGCCAATTTACAATAAAAATCTTAAATATACTGTGTCTTGCGAACTGGCTTTCCCTGTGTAGACTTCAAATCCTAACTGTCTATGAAAAAGTGGCCTTTTTGGAAGGGCTAGAAGCTGAAGGCAGCCGCAAGGTGACAGTCCAGAAGAAGCTGGTACACTCAGTCCTGTAATGTCAAAGAAATGAGAGAGTAGAAACATTCCTGAGACTACAGGACACACAGCTGATGCTTGCCAGGAACACCCTCCAAGACACAAGCAAGGCAATGTTGTATTTCTTACTCTTATTCCTTCCCACTTCTAACATGATAAAGGACTCCAAGTCCTATCAACAAACAGTAGCCTTTATCCAAGAGGGTTCTGAGTATGCTTCATCTTGTTTACATGGGCTCTGTAAATTTATGACTCTGAGGCAAGTTGTTATCTACTTCATTTTCTCCCTCTGAAAAAAGAGGAATAATAATACTTCTGACATCATAGGATTGCTGTAGTGGTTCAATGAGTTCATCCATTCAAAGGTACTTAGTATTCAATAAGTAGTTGGCACACAGTAAGCTTTCAAATATTACCTTTCATCACACCTACCAAATATTCATTCATACATAGGGAAAGGATACTACCTTATTTCCACCTCTAGAACTAGAAAGTTTGTCCTTAATCATATGACCACACCGAATTAGAAATCAAGGCTCGGGAGTTCTGACTTTGCCTCAGTCACTAACTTACTGAGGGTCTTTAGTAAGGTCACATAGTCTCACTGGGCTTGGACTTCTTCACTTGGGAAAATGAATGCTGTAACTAGAATGGCCTGTACAGTCCCTTCGCACACCAAGTGTTTGTGACCCAATGGACTAGTAAGGGCAAGTGATACAGAAAAATGGTCAATCCTGCCTATGCAAGGGGCTGACCATTCATGAGAGCAATGGAGAAAAGGAAAATAGGAAATGGAAGTACAAAGCATTTACTAACCTGAGCATAAACAGTAAGTTATAAAGACTTACCAGAATGGGGCAGCAAGTCAAGGTAAAAAGGTATGGAGTAAAGGATACATACATGTTTGAAGACAGAAGGATGACCTCAATAAAAAGAAATTAAAATGTGTAACTTTTATATGTTAATTTTCTAACATTAGTCTAATAATTGTTTTCTATAATTTTCATCAATTAAATTTGTTTTCATCATCTCCAGTAGTCACTCTTTTGAGAATTTATCATTTTCATTTTTTCCTTTCAGAAAGTCTGATCAACAAATTCTTAATTTTGTTGCTATCTTAAGAAAATTAGGGCCGGTGAGATGGCTCAGCGGCTTAAGCGCCTGCCCGGCAAGCGCGAGGGCCCGAGTTCGACTCCCGGAACCCACATACGAAAAAGGGGCCGGTGATATCGCTCAGCGGCACGGGCGCCTGCTGGCGCGCGAGGTCCTGAGGTCGACCCCCGGTACCCACAAAAAAAAAAAAAAAAAAAAAAAGGAAAATTAACATTAAACCCATAGATGGAATTTAAGGTTATCTTCAGTGCCATTTCTTTTTGTTCCATAGAACTATAGTATAACCAGAGTTTTTATCAAACAAAATTAAAACAGCCCATGAACTTCCAGTTAGCTCTCTATGCTGCTCTGAACTTTAAACATAATGATACACTTGCCCACTTTAGCTGAACTAAGGATGCTGTAATTACTGAGGCTTAAGAAAAGAAACTAGAGAATGAGTCAAATGAAGGAAAAGGGAGGCAACATTGTAAAATGATGATAAATGTGCACACCATGCTCCAGCTGAAAAACATATTAAGAGAAAAGAAAACATTTAGAAAGATTGGTAATATTTATCGAATCCAGTGATTTGCCATTATAAATAGGTAGAGAATCTCTTAACAAATACTTGCTATATGTTAATATGTTTAAGACAATTTAAAACCATAAAAGGATATGTTTCAATTATATTAAAATACATTTTCCTGAATAACATCATATATACTGTTTGATGACAATAACTAAATTTAGTAATTGCAATTACTAAAATCCATATCTAACCTTTCAAACTAAAATTACTTTCATGTATTATCACAAGTCAAGAGGCAGATGATAAACAGAAAAATGAGTTAACACAGAGATCACTGTGCTAGGCACTTCCTTAAGTAATTTAACAAATTATTTAATCCTCATAATATATGTAAGAAGTAAAATACAAAGTAATTTTCAGACAGTAAAACTAAGACTCAGAAAGATCAAGCCACTTTCTGAAGTCACAAACTAGGAACACAGTAGAGATTTAAGTCTAATTATGTTACTTTATAAAAAATTGCATTTCAGAAGATAACAAGAGAAAACCCACTAGAAAATAATCATTGTTCTATAAATAATTTGCTGTTATTTTAAAAGAGAAACAATTTTTTAAATTAAAAAAAAACTATTTTAGGATATTATGGTTGTTAATCCCAATATGTCGATCCCATTGGATTAAAAAAGGCCTAGCAGATTAGTAGAGCGTACTCCTGTATGTGTCTGGTGGGTCATGGAGGCATAACCTTGGACACCATATGCGGTCCCTGGCCCATTCTTCTCTGGCACTGTTCCCCTCTCTGCTTCTCAGCTGCAAAGAGCTAAGCAGCTTTGCTTCACACGCCCATGCTGTTTCTGCCTTGGAGCCAGCTGGGGATTTACTGACTGCCCCCCTTTCAAATATAAGCCAAGCTAAACCTCTCTTCCTTTAAATTGTGTTGTCAGGTGCTGTGTCCAGCAACAAGAAAGTTGGCTAATACACATACCATTACCAATGTGATGTAAAAAAAATCTTAGGACAAGATGAAAAACCGACTAAGAAAATTTCAAACAACAGAAATTTAGAAGAAAAAAATCATATTATTTTTAATCAAAGCCCTTTTGGCTCATCTACATCCAGTACCCGGATCTGGTACAATAAATAAGTAGCTCCCAAATTACATCATTTTCATCAGGAAGGCTCATTAAAAGATATGGCTGGACTTCTCAAGAGATTCAGATTTAGAATGTTCAGAAGTGGGGCCTGCAGATTTGCACTGCAAATCAGTTCCTAGGTGATATTCATGCTGCAAACCCAGGGAGCCCACTTTGAGAAGCACTCTATAAGCAATTTAACCTTAATGTCCAGTTAAAGTAGGGTACTTGAAAGCTCTATAGAATCATTTAAAGCAGTGGTAACTGTAAAACAAAACATCCAAAAGACAAATTCAAAAAGAAGAAAAATACATAGGATTTTTAACAAAATTAATGAAAAGCCCTGAAACCTATGTTTTACATCTATTTAGTGTTTCTCAGAAAGCCATTGTTGTAATTCATTTTTAAACTTATAATACCAGGTAGGATAAAGGATGTGGCATTGTATTCAGAATTTTCTTTCAATGCAACTTCCTTAAGGGACAGTAGGCTCCGACATTCAGGAGGAATGGTGCTCACTGATTACAGGGCTTGAGGAAAAATCCTTAACATGAGAAAATAGAAATCATTCATCAATGGAACGCCACTGTCACTCAGTGAAGCAGTGTAGGAGTATGCCTTTATGTACAAAATTAGATCACAGGGCTTGAAATATCTTCATGTAATCATGTAAATCACAAAATTCCTGGTTTAGTTCATGCCTATTCAAAACTAGCATTGGAAGGAAAGAAGAGAAAAAGGAGAAAGAGGAAGAGGAGGAGGATGCAGGGGGAGACGAGGAAGAGAAGGAGTTGAAGCTGTTTAATAGTTTCAGCAATGTGCTAGCCAACTTTAGTGGTTCCTACTGAAGGAATCTCTGGTATCTGGACAAAACATTATTTTCACCCTGACTCCCCCTGCTCTGCATCGCACCCCTTTGTCTTAAACTGGTCAATGTGTAAGGTAGTTCACGGCCTCTACTATAAAAATCTGATTATTTTCTAATATTTTCTCTGAACATTTCAGGGATATTAAAACAAAGCAAAATTCATAAATGATAAAAAATAATCACATTTTTGCTTCAGGCTAACTTTAATACATAGAATTTCATAAGCAGGCTTTGGCACAATTAAGGCAACTAAATCATTGAGGCTTTTCTCTAAACCTTAACCTCTCCTGGAAAATGGAGGGAATTCTTTGGGTAAGAACTTCATCGTGAGGTCACAAAAACACTTTCCTTATGCATTCTGTGTGTAGTTTCTTTTCTTTTTTTCTTTGTTTCAAGCAAGAGACTGAAGAAACAGAGTGGGCCAGAGTGACAGTTCAGTTTCTAAGTAAACGTGAAATATTTGTTGGAGTGTTTTTAATCTGCATCATCTTCTTTTAAATATGCAGATTATATATTGAAGAGCTCAGAGCTAAACCATTCTCAGTTCATATTTTGTCAGTGATAAGTTCTTGAGGAGTAGAAAAATAGAGTGAAAGATTAAACAAGTGTGAAGAAAAAAAAAAGAGCAATCATTTTAAAACGCTAACTCTATACCAGATACTGGCACATACTTTAATTCAAAAGTAACCCTAGGAAGATGAGACCAAGGCACAGGATTGCTGCAGGGTTAGAGCAAAAGTCCCTGGTTCTCACAACCTGCTTTCACCACCAAATGGAAGAAAAGCCCAGAAAAATCTCAAGGACAACTTCTAAATGTCATATGCAAAATCTTCTTCCACAGGCACATCCCATTTGAGTAAACACTATAAACAACTTTTCATTTAAAACAATAATATAGTTAATGGTTAACATTATCTCATTTTTATCTCCAAAATTATAAAGGAAACATCTTTAGCAATTTACTATTTATTGTTTTTTAAAAAGAAAAAATGCTTTTGCGTTTAAAGTATGATTCAGCCTACTCTTTAAAAAATAATTAGAAATACATAGATAAATGATTTAATAATATAAGCACATCAAGATTTTAAATGTAGGGCCGGTGAGATGGCTCAGCGGCTTAAGCGCCTGCCCGGCAAGCGCAAGGGCCCAAGTTCGACTCCCGGATCCCACATATGAAAAAGGGGCCGGTGATATCGCTCAGAGGCACGGGCGCCTGCTGGTGCGCGAGGTCCTGAGGTCGAACCCCCGGTACCCACAAAAAAAAAAAAAAAAAAAGATTTTAAATGTAGTCATTTGTCTTCAAATATTCCTGAATTAGATTCAAAACTCTTCAGGCTTCAATAGAAATGCAAAACAACAGCAAAATTAACATTTTTGTTCCTTTGGTAGCATTTTGGGGGGAATATTTAATAATGGAAAAAACATCCATCACATCCACAAACTTTTTCCCCTTAAACGTGACATGTAACAAGAGAAATGAAAATGTTTTTAGATCAATTGTAAAATTATTGTTCTGTCACTCTACTACTTCATAACTATCTTTATAATCTGAGGTTTAGTTTTTCGTCCAGTTTACAACAGTTTAAGTCCTCTTTTCTAATCAAGTGGCTCTTGACTCACCATTTCTGGATACAGAGCCACTCAAGTCACTGTTGTGTTTAAACAGAACACTCTTGCCATGTATCTCTGAAATAAAACACACTTTCCCTCCTTCTAGATCATCTTTAAGATTTCCTTAGTCTATGCAATATTTCTAACCTCATCTCACTTAAATCTTAGTTTCTTTTTAATGTGTGTATGTGTGTGTGTACACATGTGGTACCAGGGATTCAACTCAGGGCTTTTACATTGAGCTATTTCCTCAGCCTTTTTCATTTTTTATTTTGAGACAGGTATTCACTACGTCTCTAAGTTGCACAGGCTGGGTTTAAACTTGTGACAATCCTGCCTCAACCTCTTTTTAATTACTTTTAATTTCTTTTTAGGTCAAAGAAGGCAGGAAGAAGGTAAAACAAGTGATAAGGCAGAAAAAAGTTGCTTTTCTTATAACCATCCTGAATAGGACCATAGACAACTTATCCAAGACTTAGCCATTTGGTACCATTCAAAAGATTTCCTGATGCTTTCTGGGAGGTGAAGTCATGTTAAATTTTTACTCTGTACAAATCTGTACAACTCTTACATTCTAGCAGAAAGACACTGGTTGTGACTTTGAGATACTAATCCAAATTCTCTCTTATAAATATCTTCTTCTTTCTTGCAGTGCATGTAATATTGAGAAGTATTATATGGGAAAGAACATCAAACATCTGTTTTAGGTGGAACCTCAGAGTTATGAAATTGTACTACACAAATACAAGTTCAGAATACTTGAAGAACTAAGTTAATATTTCCACAAGTCTATTCCTTTCAAATGATATTCATGAGACCCTAACAATATAAAGTTAGTAGGTAAAGGAATGGCCATGGAAAGATTTTAAACTGAAAAATAATTTAAGCAACAGTTATTTTGATCTGACGTCTAAAAGAGAAAATTGTGGTGGTCAAGTGAATAATCATGATGACTTGAAATACGATCTTAGAACTAACATTAAAGCAGAAACAATTAACTTATTGCAAGATAAAATAAGTAAAATACTTGAAGTCAGATGTAGGCAAGGACTTTCTTTTTATTTTTTTTAATTTTTCTTTAATGTGGGTACCAGGAGTCGACCTCAGGACCTCGCGCTTGCCAGCAAGCACTTGTGCCACTGAGATATCACCGTCTCTTTTTTTGCCTTTATGTGGGTTCCAGGAGTCAAACTCAGGACCTCGCACTTGCGAGGCAGGCGCTTATGCCACTGAGCTATCTCACCGGCCCGTCAAGGACTTTCTGAACATAACTCCAATTGCACAAGAAACAACAGCAAGAATCAACAAATGGAATTACGTAAACTAAAAGCTTCTACACAGCAAAAGAAACAATTGGTAGAGTGAAAAGGCAAACTACAGAATGGGAAAAATCTTTGCCAGCTACTCCTCAGAGGACTATCATCTAGAATATATAAAGAACTCAAAAAGTTTGGGCCGGTGAGACGGCTCAGCGGCTTAAGCGCCTGCCTTGCAAGCGCGAAGGCCCGAGTTCGACTCCCGGATCCCACATACGAAAAAGGGGCCGGTGATATCGCTCAGCGGCACGGGTGCCTGTTGGCGCGCGAGGTCCTGAGGTCGTCCCCCCGGTACCCACAAAAAAAAAAAAAAAAAAAAAAAAAAAAGTTAGACCACCTAAAATAAAAGTACCAATTAAGAAATGGGAAAGTAGGCCGGTGATATAGCTCAGTGGCATAAGTGCCTGCTTGGCAAGTGCGAGGTCCTGAGTTCAACTCCCGGTACTCGCATAAAAAAAAAAAAAAAAAAAAGAAATGGGAAAGTGAAAGTGGGAATAGACAATTCTCAGAAGTACAAATGGTCAATAAACATATGAAAAAGTGTTCAATGTCTCTAGCCATTAGAAAAATCCAGATTAAAACGACACTCAGAGAGAACAGCAGTCACCAAGAAATCAAAGAATGACAAGTGTTGGCATGGCTACAATGAAAAATGAACCCTCCTACTTCATTGATGGGAATGTAAACCAGTACAACCACTATGGAAATCAGTATGGAGATTTCTCAAAGAAGTAAAATTAGAAATTCCATTTGACCCAGGTCTTCTCCTTCTGGGTATCTTCCCCCAAAGAGCTAAAGACATCACATTACAGCAATGCATGCCTATCAATATTCATAGCAGCACAATTCATAATAGCTAAATCCTGGAAGCAGCCTGTATGCTCATCAACAGACAAACAGATAAAGAAAATGTGGGATCTATACATTATGGAATACTACTGGCTATAAAGAAGGGTAAATCCAAGACATTTGTAGGAAAATGGATACACCTGGAAAATATAATGTTAACTGAAATAGATCAGATGCACAAGCTTAAACACTATATAGTATCTCTCAATTCAGTAAGGAAAAGTATAAATAAAGAGAAAAATAAAGGATTGGTAGAAGAAAACAAGGAGATACAGTAGATCTTCTGCCAAGGAGAAGGGATCCTGGGGAATGAGAACATGGGAGGGGGAGGGAAAAGAAAGGTAAAAATATTTAAGGTGTGTCATTACATGTATCAAATTCTCACAATGGGTGTAAATATTTTATGTCATAAACATAACCTAAAAATAATAATGGTAATAACAATAAGAATGAAAATGTGGAAAGGATATTTAAAGAAGGAGGGAGGTGGGTGGTAAGGGGAAGGTGATTAAAAAAGAATCAAGCTGTGTTATGTACATGCACCTACTCCCCTAAGATGACTGACTGTAAACTTCACGTACTGCAAACATGTACAAATAAAATAAATCAAAAAAAGAACTAAGTAACAAGGAACATAGATTATAGCGATATAATCTGAAATGGAAGCATTAAGATTTGAATGTTTTTACTATGATGGAAATGATGAATAGAAAAAAGGGACTATTGAAAGAAAAGGTTCTAGCATGTATGAAAGATCAGTGCCCCTAAGAAAACACACCTAAAAGGACGGAATGTGTCGCATAAATATTTTGAAAGGTGGTTGTTAAGGGGATGGATTTGGGTCATAGACTAGGTCTTATACAGGTTAAATTTGAGTAGATATGAAGAAAGCTAGCAAAGATATTCATTAATAAATCATTCATGCAGAACTGGAAAAAGTTAAAACTAATTTAATTCATCAAAACATAGAAGTTACTTGAGATCTCATGAATAGATAGCACCACAGTCACAAAGGTATAATAATTGGGCCAAGTACATAAAATCTTAGAGTGACCATAATTAGGAAACTGAAAGAGAAAGAAGTGAAATGGTATTTACTACTCAGTAATATATCAATGGGTCATTTACTATACTGAGTTAATAGTATAACTGTGTTCATAGTTCAATCAATTTATAATAACACTATTATTTAATTTTGTTCATGTTAAAATGATTCCTATTTTTAAAATAATTCCAGCTACATGACTCATCTTCTATCCATGCATAAGATATTTATTCATAGGTATAAGGATCGATGGTAGGTGTTTGACAGTATATAGTTTAATAAGACATGGTCATACCTTGATGGAATTTATTCTGCAGAATAGTCAAACATTCCACTACACTGTATGTTTATGAAGTGAAATATTCTTTCAAAATAATTATGCCAGAAACTCCTTTTCATCAATAATTTAATACTGAATAATCCTTTTACCATTGTTGTAAGTTTCACATTTATCTTCTCATTTTGTCTTTACAACTTCTTGTTGAAACGAGCAGGTATGTTTCCACATCTGGCAGCTTTTTCTGGCTTGTTGAGCCACACTTATCACCTCTTAAAGAGATCTCTCAATGAGGCAGGAAGTTGTGACAAGAAAATCTAATGCAACTCTTGCTCCCTCTTCTCCAAGGGAGTATTAAAAACCTGTGTCTCCCTTAGAAAAGTTTCTCCTATCAATGAAGTCTTTTTCCAAAAACCTGGTCATCAGGAGCCCACATAATTTTAATTTTGTTTTCAAAACTATGTGATAGGGGCTGGGTATTTAGCTCAGTGATAGAACACTTGCTAACCATGTGAGGCCCTGGGTTCAATTCCATATATATGCATATATATATATATATATATTTGATATATATTCCATATATATAATCCAATTCCATATATATATTAAGAATATATATTATATATATAGTATTTTTTACATATAAGGGTAACAATCTCATTATACGATATTTTGAAACTACAAAATGCAATACAGAAAGACAACAATCATAATTATCACCTTAGAGGCAACTATCATTATTATTAATATTTTGGTGTTCTCTAATATATATATATATATATATATATATATATATATATATATATATATACATTTAACTTTGTAGTGAATATATAGTCTGCTTTTATCACTTAAAATCATTTTTCCCTTTGACATTATTCCATCCTATAAATGGAACATATTTACTATGCTCTACAGTAGGATTGTGTTTCAAAGATTTTGTCTGGGAAAGGTGAAACATAATGTTCATCCACATGAATCTCATTTACATAGCACTCTATGAAAATAAAAAGATACTTCAGTAAAAAAGAATAGCTGGAGATGCACAAAAGTGAAAATTCATAGCACTTATGTAATCCCATTATCTTTGACCTAACCTGCTCACATTTTTACTAATAACTTGGATAAATATGTCTGTAGCACATGCTGATCTATTGTGTAGATGGCAAGAAACTGGTAGGAATAACAAACATGTTGGATGATGAAATCATAATTCACAAGCTCAATCAGGTTGTAATTATGGACTAACCAGAAGTACATTCTTAAAGAATAACTATAAATGTCCATACTTGAGTTAAAAATTATAATATCTGATATGGAATATGATTAAAAATAAAGTTCATACAAAATAAAAATAATAAACCATCAGAGAAAATGGTATAATGTGGCTGACAAAAAATCTAATGCAATTTTAAAGTATTTCGATAAATATACTATGACCAAAATGTGGAAAATGAATGCTCATTTTTCTCCAAATTGGACAGGGTCAGTCATGGAGTTTGTTTAGTTCTCTGCTCTATCACTTAGGAAGGATATTTCAAGTGGTTGCTATTCAACAGAAAGTACTCATTATGTAAGAAGTCTCAAACTATAACATATAAAGGAAAGTTGAAAATATTAAAGACAATTTAGCCAGAAGACAAAAATACTGAATTGCAAAAATTAATATGATAGCTGCTGGAGGAATTTAAAAGGAATTTAACTTGTCTTAATAGACTTGTTTTGTGTCTCATGAAAGAAAAGTTAAGACTAATTAACAATAGTTATAGAAAGATTAATTTTAGACCAATGCAAAGAATTTGTCTTGTTTTAACAGTATGTATCAATGAGAAATATATACAACCTTTGAAAGTATCCAAAAATATAATGGGCTGCCACAATCTATCTCATACATTTAGGAATTTTTCATTCTCTGGAGCTGTTCAAGCAAAAGTTAGATAATATAATCATCTACATTCTTCTCTGTACAATCTCATATTCATATCTACTAATTATGATATTAAACATTGATTTCAGCCATAAATGCACAATCATAACACCATCTTTGTTGTCTCTATTTTAATTGGTCTGTCCCTGCCTCTGGGAATCCTTGGAGAATTCTGGAGACATTTTGGTTAGTACATCTGGGAGGGATGCTACTGACATCTAGTGGGTGGAGGCCCAACAGATTTTGCTAAACACCCTGCAGTGTACAACCCTTTACACTGTCCAACAATGCGCAACAGTCTTTGTTGCTACCCACAACAAAGATTATCCAGTCTGAGTATCAAAAAACCAAGGCTGAGAAACACTGTTCTGCTTGTATGTCCAGCAGATAATTAGCTCAGCATGACCCACTCCAAAGTCATCATCTCCGCTTCTGTATACTGTTTCTGCCTTAAGTTTCCAAACTTCCTCTCAATAAAACTTAGGTACTATTCCTTATTGTGATTAATGTCATCATTAGCTACCCAATTACACGAGCTAGAATTCTCAGAGTTATCCTTAACTCCTTGCTTTTCCTCATCCCTTAATTCAAAGTTCTATGGATTTACCTCTAAAATGCCTTTCTAAATTCCTTCCTTGGTTTCCATCACTACTGCAACGGACAATTCAGTTCCACATTTTCTGATGAGATTTTTTTCCTAATCTATCTTTCTCATTGTTGCAAAGATTATCTTTCTAAAACACAAAGGCAATCATCCCATAGAGAAATCACAGAAAAATCTCCACTGTCCAATAAATAAAAGTTCAAACTTCAATTGCCCTGAAAGATACTAAATAATTTGACCTCAAGTTCCCTCAGAAAAGTCATTCCATACCTCTACCTCCTCTCCTTGGTGCTAGATTATAATACTTTTAATTTTCTTTGAAATACTGAATTTTCATAGCTGTAAGATATTTAATTTGTGGATGAAAGAGATAGCAGTTTTCACATTAAATATGTTCCATTATATCACAGTCTTCATATTAATATATATTTTCTTGTTTTTTTATTGGTGTTAATTTTAATAGGAATTCCTAGAGATAATATATCAAGAATGGAAAACTTAAAAAGTCTTTTTCTTACCATAGTGAATACAACACTTTTATATAGTATGATTGTTCACTGAGAGACAAACACTAGCCGCTGTTTAGTGGTTTGCTTTGTGATACTTTTAAATACTTAATTTTACAAATAAATATCTCCAAAGATCAGGAATCCAAATGCCAGTTCATGTTATATTCTCCCAGTGGAGGAGTGGGAGGATTACTTTGTATATGTTACATTTTCTTTTTATGAAGTGTTAAGACACTTAACTGTCATTTGAGATTTGCCCTGAAAGGAAACCAGATATTTGCCTTTCTAATGCATGTGTCTCAGTAAAATAATTGGACAGAAAGATGTTTAAATGTAAATATGAATTTAAAGACCTCATGACATGTATTTGAACATGTACTGCACTGAAACATATTAAAGGCAAACAAATCACTACATTGCTCTTAATAACACAGAAAAGAGGCATATGTACAAAACAGTGCACCCAAACCCTTTATATATGCCTTTGGAGTTTGCAGATTCACATTCGGTCATACACATGCACTCAGTCTTCTCCTCTGTAATTAACTGAATTCTTCCTAAGGAGGCCATGCTGTCAGCAGCCAGGAACAAAGTTAGGTGTTCCAGGGAAGCAAGTCTGGGGTGACAGCCAAATGTCCACATTACTCAGAGTTCCCTCAATGATAAAGAGTTGCCTGTGATGGCAAAAGTCTTCTTGCAGGTGCAGATCCATGTACTCTGGAATACAAATGAACTTTTCAGCCACTCTGATCCTACCACCACCTCCTTATTTTCATACAGTGTTTTAATCCTACCGGAGTTCTTCACTCAGGGATCTCTGCTGGAGTAGAGATCATTCCCTCCCAGTGACACAGGAAATTTCCTCTTCAACAGACCTTTACATAATAAAATCCAAATCAGTAATTGATCTGTTTAAGTAGTGTTTTAGGCAAAATTAAACAGAGCAATTTCTCAAGTTCCATGGTGTGCTTATCAGCAACAAGTGAAAGTTAAAAATACAGCAGACTAATTTGCAGAGCATCACATTCTGATATCTAGACTATTGTACAAATCTACATTTTTTTTCTTCCCAGTGCCAGAGACCCCTGGTGCATGCATGGGATGGAGAAAGAAAACAGGGAAAATAGGGGAGGGCATTGATAGAAATAAAAATTAAAAAACTAAAAATTGAGGTAAGGTAAGAATAAATGTCCTTCTCCTATATAAAAAGCCCTTTATTGTTACCATTAGCAATATGATTTGATGCATTCAATCCAGATTTAATCTCTGAAAATTAACCTTCATGTATATACTGCTGTCATTTTGGATAGTAAGTACGAAAATAAAAAACTTTCATATAAAGGTCAGATGTCAGTTAAAAATCTGTGTCATCATTGCATTTAAAAATCCTGAACTTTTACTGGCTGAAATTCTTTTGTTTCCATAAATCTCCTGCATTCACATTTGTCTTCATAATAAATTAGATTTGATACAATTTAATTTCTTATCAGATGCTAAGAAACCATTGAACTATAACAATTTTGGAACATTTCATTCCTTCTCTGCCATACAGGAAATTTCTTCTTCAACAGACCTTTACATAATAAAATCCAAATCAGTAATTGATCTATTTAAGTAGTGTTTCAGGCAAAATTAAAGAGAGCAATTTCTCAAGCTCCATGGTGTGCTTATCAGCAACAAGTGAAAGTTAAAAATATAGCATACTAATTTGCAGAGCATCATATTCTGATATCCAGACCATTGTAAAAATCTACATTTTTTCTTCCCAGTGTCATGCAGATTATTAAGACGGGTAATGTCCTTGTCTTAGGAATTAAGTTTTTAGTGTCTTACAAACTCAATATATATTTTTTCATTTCTGTTGCCCAACCTTACATTATAGACAACACACATAAAGTCTCTATTGTTATTTTTCAGAAATATTTGAACACAAAACAACAAAACTATTTGAAAGTATATCTACAAAGCTCCAAAAAGATGTGTTTTTAAAAGTAATCACAAATATGAAAAGTGTCTCTGAAATTAATATGTAAAATCATAAATATATTTTAAAATAATTTATAATGAATAGTACTCAATTTTAATGAATAGCTGCAGATTATAAAAGTTCATAAAAGTGTATAGTGTATCTAATTTAATCTAATCTAATGTTGTGAATTCGCTATCACCAGTTTATAATGAATCAGATTTTCTGCATGTAAGATCAATACAGTAAGATCACTTTGATGTTGGTTAGAAAATTCTGTGCAGAAAATGTCAATCAATCCAGGCACAGTGGTGCACACTAGTAATTCCAGCACTATGGGAGGCTGAGGCAGGAGGATCCAGCCTCAATTTAGAAATTTAGCAAGAACTTGTCTCAAAATAGAAAGGTCTGGGAATGTATCTCAGTGAGAAGGTCCTGAGTTCAATCGCCAGTAATGGAGGAAAAAGAAAAAAAAAGGAAAAAAAGAAACAGAGAAATGGTAATCAAAGAAACCCTAGAAAACATACCCTCTGAAAAATCTAAAAATTATAGAATAGAGTAGAAGGTGATTTATAAAATGATAAAGAGGAAGAAAGAAACAGGGACATTTTGGTAAACAGGAAATGAATAATGCAAAACTCTGGTGAAACAACTGAAGGTGACATAGATTAAAAGAACAGAAACATTAAGTTAAATTTCTAAACTAAAAGAAGAGGTCACTACTTTAACAAAATGTCATTTACTCATGAATCGAGTGAAATGATCAGCACGATCATCTGCTCAGAAACATGTTTTTAAAATTTCAGTGTACAGATACTATGTATTACCTACATCACAATTGTATCAAGATTCAATACACAGCAAGTGGGAGGTCATTTTTTTGTTATTGTTACATACAGGTAAGGCATCCCTTAAGGGCAAAGTTTATTCTTTTCTATTATTTATAAACCTACTCAAAGTTTGGTACAAATCTGCATTTGGATAATATATTCCTGAATAAAAATGATAGTAAGTGCCTGTAAAATTTACACATGAAGTCACATATAAAATCATATTGTAAAACTGCTTCTTTAGGATACAATTGCCATTATTTGGTTATTGTTTTTGTTTCTGAATGAGGTTGGTCAAGGGTGGAAGGTGAAAAGGCTGTTGGAGAAAGTCAACAAGATAGTTTGAAAATTAACAATTTAGATATATGGCAAAACCAGGAGAAATGGATTTAAAAGCTACCAGTAAGCTGTCCAGAAGATCTGAAAAAGCCCTCTTGTAGCTACATGAATGACAAGTATATGGCACCCTGACCCATCTAGGGAAACAGTAAAGACAGCACAGGCGACATGCATAACTTGTTTACAATATTTATTGAGGAAGTTTCCAAAAATAACCTCATAATAGCTAAATGGCATGTATTAAAAAGTACAATGACCAGCTTTTCTCATTCTCCACTAAGATCAAACACAAAGATGTAGGCTTACATAGCAGCAGGCAGGATTTATGAAAGGGTTTAACTAAGAATTTCACAATACAGGTAACTGCACATGGGGATGGATTAGCAAGAGAAATCGTGGCATAGCTTCTTTAAAAGTGATTTGAAGTTATAGATATTCTCACCTCATCCTGAAAATCACTTTTCAAGCACTTTTTTAGCTCTCTAAGATTTTACGATTATATATTAAGAACAAATTCAGAAATACAACTATAGAGAACTTAAAGGTTTTATTTAACTAGGACATGCTTCTGTTAATAAGCCAAGAATATCAATTCCCATTTAGTGAAAATGTCTAGCTTCCATTGCTTTCATTATTCAGTAAGAGATCCACAAAATTATTTTGCATAACTTGAAATGCTTTTTAAGCTGAAGGTACACCAGGGGATTTAATACCTTCAATAATAATTCTAAAGATATTCATATCAAGAATCCTATTAATTCCTAACAAATAACACCTTTTTAGAGAACATTGGTTTTAGATATTAGAAATGTTTTCTTCAATACATGCTACAGAGAGTCACATCAAATATCCACAATACACCAAAACAAAATAAATATCCTCAAATCTTTCTCATCCTTAAAACAGTAGCAGAAAAAGTTCCCATAGAAAACTTTTTTTAAAGTTATAAAATGTTTTTTTGAACATTCAAAACAATAAAATGATGGGTTGAAAAGTAATTCACTAAAAACTGTTTCTTGCATACCATCTTTGCGTAAGGCAGGACCCTTGTCCTCAGCAACACCTCATCTAGTAGGTGAGGTAAATTTCATGAACTGCTATGCTGTATGAAAGCCTGGAATATTCTTATATGAAAGCAGAGAAGGGAGGAACTAATCCTCAAATATCTGATTTTAAAAAACCAAGGGGATCTTGGGGGATAGGTCAGTGATAGAGTGTTTGCCTAGCATGCAAGTGAGGCCCTGGGTTCAATCCCCAGCCCTGGGGAAAATTTCAAGTCAGATTTCTTAGTTTAGGTCATAACACGTGATTATGAAAACAAATGTCAAACATCCAGTGCATAATCAACCTCCTTTAAAACACATTTTACCTTGGTAAAACTTTAGTGTCTGCCATTTCTGCTCAGTCACTTTAGTATTATATTGCTTTTGAATTCAGACCAATATCTGATGATCGCCAAATTTCCATGTCTCTTCTTAAAATTTTCAACTTCCTTTCAGCCTCATTTTTCTAGTTGCCTATGTCTGTGGTTGTTATTTAACATTTCATCAAAATCACCAAGGGAACTTGTTAAAAACAAAGAGAGATCTGCCTCAGATTCTGAATCTAAATCTTCCAGATTCACATCTAGGGATTTTAACTGTTAACGAGCCTCCTGCCAGCCCCTCAAATCCCAGGAGACCCTCAAACTTAGTTTATGAGATAGTATTCAAGCTAAGGCTAAGATAAATTTATGATCTTTGGATCTCAATATCCATCTATTATTAAAATTTATCATTACAAAAATTCTATGCAGTGAACATTATTGTTTCCATTTCATACATGAGGAACCTGAGACTCAAAGAAATTCTACACCAGGTAGCGCTATGACCACTCCTGGCATGCCGTTCAGACAGTTCTGTGGGATGAAACAGATGAAGTGTCCAGCAGTGGAACTTATATTTGAATTCTAGCAGTGTCACTAAAGCAGCCTGATTTTGTCACTCACCCTCTTTAAGACTCAGTTAATCACAGCAAAATGGTGATTATGGTGCTGATATTTGCAGGTTATAGCATATCATGGTCACTCTTGAAATATTAGTCCATTCTTTTTTTTTTTTTTTTTTTTTTTTTTTTTGTGGGTACCGGGGGTCGACCTCAGGACCTCGCGCGCCAGCAGGCGCCCGTGCCGCTGAGCGATATCACCGGCCCCTTTTTCGTATGTGGGTTCCGGGAGTCGAACTCGGGCCCTCGCGCTTGCCGCGCAGGCGCTTAAGCCGCTGAGCCATCTCACCGGCCCTATATTAGTCCATTCTTATCTGCAATTTTATGTTTACTATTTTTCCCCTAAACATGGATCCCATTTTAAAAATGATGTGTTAATTTCTGAGTAAGAAGGAATGCCCACTGTCAACAACCTTATTATCAAATGTTAATTAGTCACCTAAAATGACTATTTAGGACATAAAGCACCACACTAAGCCTCATCAAATAGGCTAAAAACAGAAACAATAGGGGAATTTCCAAAATTAGAATATTCAACAAAAGTGAAATGATAAAATAAAATTATGACATAGCTACATATTGTAATATTATTCATTTGTAAAAAATATAACTTTAAAGAATGTGATAAAATGATAAGTGCATGAAATTCTATACATAATATGATTTTGTATTATAAGATGCATGTCTACTAATGCATATATGTATATAAACACAAGTGCATGTCATTTTGTCAAAAGGAAAGAAAAACAGTTGTCACAGTGTTAACATGAGTTATATCTTCATTGAATATTGATGATTTCCCCTCTTCTTTGCAGTTCATCCATATTTTTCATGTTTTCTACAAAAGGCACTTTACAGTAAGAAAAAATGAATATTGTATAAAATAAATAAAATGCATACATAAAACAAAAGAATGCTGCAAACTTAAAATGGGCCATGCCATCATTTGCTTCTTTTTTATCATGAGATCCAAAACAAGAACAGATTTCTTACAAGCGTTTCTTCAATTTCTAAATGCCCAATATTGTAAAATGTTCTGTGAAATACAAAGATTCTCTCAGATTTCACACTTTAGAAGTTATTCCCTGACCATATTTGGCTTCCCTGGAAATTCTACAAATATTTGCAATAGAAGGTTCTGAAATCAGGGAACAAACTGTTCTTAACTGTGTGGTGGTAATTTCCAATTTATATGGGAAATTGTCTTCCCCAAATAAAACTATATTAACACCCATTCTTGTATCTTGCATAAGTCCGCTTTGTCCTGGGTACTGTTCTAGATTTTTCTTCCATTATTCTTTGGTCGATGACCTTGGACAAATAACTTATCCATGATTCTAATATGAAGCAGGTGATAATACCACCAACTTGATATGATTTGCCTTATTAACTCAGTAATATATGGAAATCCCATGAGCAAACCCTCATAATATCATAAGAATAATACTTAGATATATGGCACTAAGAATCAAATGCCACCAAACCTGTAAAGTTATAAAACCACCATACAACAGATGATATTCATAAATATTTACAAATCTACTGTGTGCAAGACACAAACATGAGCAATGCTGGGCAAGATTCAGCTCCTGCCTTTAGTCTGGTGAGAAGGGCCTGCAGGGCTTCAAGCACTAAGTAAGACAGCAAGGACAAGAATACGACACAGCAGTGGCGAGAAAGATGCTAAGTGCGTTCTAGAAAGATTGGGCAGAGCTACCTGGAGGAAGCCACACTTCAGCATAGATCTGAAGAAGGAGTAGGAGTTAGCCAGCAAGCTGATGAGGAACAACAATCAGTTGGCATTTGCTCCCCGGTGTTCTGCGCAGGAACTCAGGAGCTGCCAACACTAACTTCATGCCAGGTGACAAATGATCTGAGTGCCCACAGCTGCAGCTGCCGCTTTATCCACCCTCCCTCCTACTTCCATCATTAATGAGTCTGAGACCAGGAAAAATATATCTTAGTAACCAAATGCTCTTCCGTTAGCCTTTGGTCCAGAAGTGTTAGAGAAGCTTCTACACTCCTGTAAACAATTCGGCCACAGATCTTTTGCTATTTTCCTCTAGCTCTTGCTAAGATAGCTATTTGTTGCTACTAATGCATTTTTTTTTTACATCTTGTGGTATGCTTACAATATACTCATTATAAATAAAAGACATGATTTTTCCCTGGAAAATGCTTTAGAGCCTGTCCATGCTTCAAAGTTATTTTAAGATTAATTCCTACTGCTAGGAACTCTTCTCATTTGCCCTAACTTTTAGCAGTTCTGACTTTGGACTATCATAGTTACTGTTACCCAAAATTCTAAAGACACAGGTATGCTAGAAGATATTTAGTCTAGACGCAAATGGCTTTACTGAGTCAAGCACATGTTATGTCTTTATAGATATATCTACGTTTCAAATATTATTTTGAAGAAGTGCTTCATTTCGAACAGTTAATTCAAAGGATGAAAATTTATCATCGTGCTGTGGTACGTCAGGCGTAATATTCCAGATATGTAAACATACTAGAAAGACTTCCATTTTGTCCCTTAGAAGTTACCTCTAATGATAATATCTGCTTATTTTATTTTGCATGTGTGGAAAAATAAGAATACAATCCTTATTCAATTATCAAAAACAAACAAACTGTTGTGGCTAGCAATGTGTTTAATATAACAGGAAATTCAAAGGAAGTATGGAATTTGCTTCCTGACTCTAAGGAGTTTATGGTACGGTTGGAAAAGCTATGGAAAAACCAAGTTAAACGATTCACTGACACTGACCAGTGAATGTCATAGAAAATAATGACGTCATGAAAAATAGAGACAGAAGAAAGTCTTTTCTCTACATAAAGAAGAGTACAGTATGGGATCTACTAATGTAAACAATTTCACTCTTCGAGTATACTTTGTAAGTGTGTATTTTTGAATGTCCAGCCTCCCAAAGAATAAAGGAAACCTCTCAGTTTGCTTTGCAGGATATGGTATGTTTATTTTTAGATAATAATTTAGAGACACTCATTATTTCCAAAAGAATTTGGAAATAAGTTTTTAAAAAAGAAGAGAAACTTGACCAACTCAGTTTCATTATATAAAGAAAAGTTTCTATTATTTTCAGAAAGATAACAGTTTTAAATCAACCAGTAGGGGGAAAAACCTGCAGTATACACTGCAGTATATTTTTCCAAAACTAAATACTGTATCCAGGATTAGTTGAAAACATATGCTTCCCTCATCCATTAGTCTCCAGACCAAGCCATGCCCCAGGGCTTAGAATAAGGTTAATGTCTTAGGCTGACACTATGTCTTACTACCTCCTCTTATAGGGCAAAAAATAAAAGCATTAATATCAGGTCAAGCAGAATGGAGAGCCAGGCTGGTGTGGAAATCTGTCATATTGACAGTGATGGAAAAAAAAAAAAGCTTGACTCTGCAGTTTAGCTGAAAGTGAAACTGAGATTTTGCATCCTTAGTTTCACTGACACATATAAACCTTATCAACATTTACTTTTCAACTGAGAAATTCTATCCTTGTATATTTTTATATGAGTCATATGAACATAAATTAAGATATATAAATCATCATCACAGACGAAAGGTCTCTCTCCTTTGCCACAGGGGAACCTTGAGGTGTTTCTTTTTTAAAGTTGTTGGTTCAATGACATTGTTTATTTGGCTTTTCTATTTATAAGATTTTGTGTATTCATTTATAATTTACCTGAGGGAACCAAATTTATAAATTCACTTAGATGTCTGCTTCTTCTCATTTAAATCTTTTTTTTTTTTTTTTTTTTTTTTGGTGCTGGGAATTAAACTGAGGACCTTGAGCTCGCCAGACAGGCGCTTGTGCCACTGAGCTATATCCCTGGCCCCTCATTTAATTTTATTTCAAAGGGCAAAAATATTTTTCTTCACTAGTTTCTTCACATATACCTGTTATGTCTACAAAAGTTATAGATACTAGTACTCAAGAACAGAGAAATGAAGACAATTGTGGTTGGGATCTGTGACCCTAAGCAGCTATTTTGTTCTTCCCAAACACTGAGGATGTCTCAAATGATCACTTTACATCTCCAGAATTACAAAAATGTTCTAAAGAGTTTGACCTAAACTAAGTTGTGGACAACCAGACATTGCAAGTGTTCTTTTAAAGAGGTGTTGTGGAATGCCAAATCTTCCCCAAAATCTAAATTTATTTCTTTAACATGTGTTATGTACCTATTGTGACTTTTGTGGTTATATGGAAATGAAGTGGTGAATTCTGCTCAAGTAGTCACACAGTTTATAATTATCTTAATAACCATTTTTAAAATGTGAAGTCTAGACTATTCTTATAAGAAGTAAAAACAGACTAAGATTACACATTAGTATCAGTGATTCCTGGGAACTTGCTTGGTGTTACCTGAGTATAAATGGAATCTACTAGAACAATACTTTTAAATACTTGGTAAATTCTGAGGTTGTTTGTCATGCAGGAGTATCAGGAAAATAAAAAGTAAATGATACATAATCTACGTCTTATCCTCAATTTACCATTTATTCATTCAGTAGAGAGATATTTGTCAAGCAATTTCTAGAATATAATATTATAAAACAGAGCTGTGTCTTGGAACTTATATTCTGATATGGCAGATAGGAAATAAATAAATACTAGAATTATCCTAAAACTTCATGCTGATTCTCACTGTTACCCTTCATGTTTAGTGTTCCTAAGAGTACTGAATATCTACATTGTTGGAGGCACTGGGAATGAACTAATACTGAAATGCAAATTTTGAACCTGGTACTCAAAGCCATCTCCAATAGTTCTCTACCTACTTGTGAAATATTACCTCTTACTGCCCACCTCTGAGACTAATTAGGGTATCCAACACAATTTAAATGGCTGACTGGCGTATGTCTTTTAGACCTTACCACTTCTACCAAAATAATTCTTTCAACCTATCCCTTGAGAAGGGGTCTTCCAATCCAAAGCCTTTACTAATACCCCTAAGTTAGATATCTTCCTTCATTTACCTGTTATCCACCATGTGCATGTCTCTCTCTGATGGATTTTGGTTTGTATTTTACTGTGTACTGACATTCATGAACTCACTCAACTTAATCATTCGATTGGTAATTCTTTGAGCATAGAGACTCAAAAGTTTCTAATTTTTCATGTTTATTTAGCATACTGACTTACATAGTTAGCTCTCAATTCACATTTCTCTGTTGAGTTGTGTAATCTTTCGGTGAAGTGGCATAACATAAAATTCATGTTGTAACATAAAATTCATGTTATTTCATGTGCAACATCTGTTACAAAGGAAAAGGTATACTTCTAGAAGTGATTATCGTGTTAGCGTAATGATAATCATAATAATAAAACCTCAGACTCCGTTACTTCCCATTTAGTTCTGAACCCTGGAATCTCACCACTTTCTGGCTTGTTTCTAAAATAAACTCCCAGTCAGAAGTGTCAAGTTTTTGGAACTATTGAAGACTCCACATATAACCTTAAATGCAAAGAAATTATTTTTCTATGTATCCTATTCCCATATAAACACCTCAGCCAAAATTTCATGATCAAAATATAAAAACAAATCTTTCTCTAGAATTGAAAAGCATAGGAAACTAAGGGCATAGCTGAATGGAACTCAGTATATTTAAGATACAACAATGAAAAAAGTACGTTTGTTAAATTCATATTTAACTCTGTCAATAGATGAACTGCCTAAGTTATGTAGATGGAAATACTGTAGGTAAAGGTGCAAAAATTTATCCATATGCAGCACATTCATATTTGCAACTATGCAATATTAATTCTGCATCTAGGTCATGTTACTGTGCAAACATACATAACACATTCACATGGCATATTAGACAATACAGATTTTACATACACAGGATATGTATTTTTCATAATGAGCGTTTCCATAGCTACACAATGTTATTCGAAACAAAGATGTGAAAATATTTTTGTTTCACAGGTATGTGTAAGCCTATAAACACAGGTAAAAGTGTTTTTAATTGTCTTTTAAAAGATCTGGTAAAACCACATAGCAATAAAATTTAGGTTTCTTCTTTCTTTGTCTCTAACAAAGACACATTTAAGAAAAGTATTTTGGTATTATTATCATGTGTTTTTTAGAACAAAACTTGGGTCACATTTCCATCAACAAAGCTTTCATTATATCACGTTTGGGAAAAATGAAAGACTGTGACCCCCCCTCCCATAACCCATGAGCTTGGTGAAAATGAAATGGGTGCATACATAGAGGCACAGTCCAGGACATAGAACATCTGGTAACAAAGGGTGATCAGACGGGTCCCTACCCAGCACAGTTTCCACTGAGTAGTTTCCATTGCACATACCAGCTCAGCTGCCCACGATCCATGCTGCTTTTAAACACTACAAAGCAATTTACACTCCAAGTGCCGCCCGCTTAAGTTCTTCGGTTTGCTCTCAGAAAGAAAAATACTTGCACTCTGCAGTGAGTGGTGCCTTGTTACAGCTGTCTCCCCGAGTCCTCCAGAACCCCACCTCAGAACCGTGCCAGGTTAAGCCCTGCCGTTCCAAGCTCATTCAGCCCAGCAGCCGGCACCCGGCGGGTCTCTGAGCTGAGAACGGGCACTAGTTCGCCATCTGGAGGCGACTAGGGGCAGCTGCAGCGATTTTAGAGCAACTGTGGGTGGAACAAAAATGTCAGCAAATTCTTTAAGTAAGCATATCGGTTTTACTTACACATTCCTGTGCATGTTAAAAAAAAAAAAAAAAAGGAAGAAGAAGGAAATACACGTAAGAAAACCCCTTCTGTTGCCTATGAATTTTCTGTTCCTTTCATGTTTCATAATAAAGTAAAAAGTGTAATCTCATTTATGTTCTAACAAAACGAGATTGCAAATTAATTTTTTACTTCTTAGTAATTCATCTCAAAGGAAAATAATTAACACCAACTGCTATCAGAAGTTTCCTTTGAGTTTAACTCAAAGGCAGCTTTCCAAAAGAGAAATCTATACCTCTGAACCAACACAGGCAAACGTGTTAAGCATGCTCTGCTACTTTAAAAAATTGTAAATCTTACCCATGGATATTGTTAGTATGTTCCTTATCAATGCATTATACTGACTTTGGTATGATAACAAGGAAAAGCAGTTTCAGTTGCAGTTCATGCCACTAGGTGTTCATATGAGTTTAATATGGCAACAAAAGCCCTTTGAATTAATTTTCCTCTAAATAGCTACGCTTCCTCTTAAAGAGGCTAATTTGTATATATGGATGGAGGATAAGCTTAGTTGAGTGAACGATACATTTCAAAGCTTATCTATGTGATAATGCATTTGGAAATACGATATGATTAGTGGATATTTTTTATTCGCTACAAATCAGAGTGAACATGAATTTAATTGCCTTCCCCATCAACCCCATTTCCTTATGTATCAAAATATCCAGTTTTGCTATTCACTTAAAGTTAATATTTCATGTTGAAACTATTTAATCAGAGCCTCAATTAAAATCTTTGTGCATTCTTCAAGGAAATTTTGGGCCAGAGTTTGATTATATAACCTCTGCTGCCCCTTTGGAAAATAGAAATTCTTAATCATATCAATTTCAAATCATCATTTTGAGAATTTATAGTTGGATAAACATGGAAGAAATTTGCTTCATCAATATTTCCTCTGAATTGTGTATTTTCATGTGTGTGATAAATGAACATATTATTTTTTCAAACACATAATATTAAACATGTTCTAAAGAAAACTAATATTTTTCAAGTACAGAGAACATGTACCAAATATTTAAACCATAATTTTTGTGAGTTTTAAAGCTTCTGAAAAATATATGTTCTGGTGGCCTTAAAAAGAAGGTTAAGGGGCCAGTGAGATAGCTCAGCAGCATAAGCATCTGCCTGGCAAGCACGAGGTCCTGAGTTCTACTCCCGGAACCCTCATATGAAGAAAAGGGCCGGTGATATCGCTCAGCTGCACGGGTGCCTGCTGGCATGCGAGGTCCTGAGTTCGATCCCCGGTACCCACAAAAAAAAAAAAAAAAAAAAAGAAGGTTAACTGTTGATGTCTCTAAACTGTTAAGTCCCAGCACTGTGGAAAACGGAGACATATTTGCTAATTATCTGACCCCTAAGCTGCATGACTTATCTGATGCAGGGTTGTTAGTGTTGCACTGAACTTCATAGACATCAAGACCCTCAAATATGCAGTTTAGGATTGCAAGCAGAATAAGTAGCACTTGAAAATATAATAAAGAAATAAACAATAACCAAATACAGAACTGTCCAACATTTACAAAAAATATTTACATGACCATTTAGATATAACCTGCAAGTATGTTAAGGAATAGATTTTCACACATAAATGTTTCTTCAGCCCTACCTTAATTACTTTTTCTCATTGCTGAGACAAAATATCCGACACCCAAAGTTAAAGGAGAAGAAATTAATTTAGCTCACAGTTTGTAGAGGTTTCAGTTTATAGCTGGCTGGTTCCAAGGCAGGATGGCATGGCAGACAAACATGGCAGAGGAGAAATGATTTATGGAGTGCAGAAGACAGAAAGCAGAAGGCACCAAGCTACAAGCAACCAACTAGGAGTAACTAGTAGCAAGCTTCTTTCTGTCACTTATATTGTACCCAGGGTACCCACCCTTAGGGTGGATAGCACTTACACCCTTAACTGTAACACCATTAATCCTAGTATTGCAGCATGAATGAATCACACACTTCAGATCCAGCCGCCTCTAAAAAAAAGCCCCACCTATGACCACATGAGGCTTTGGGAGGACATCTAGACACAACTCATAATAGGCCTTAATTATTGCTTAAATAAGCACTCTTCCAAAATTAAAAGAAATTATTGAAAAAATAACGTAGATTAGATATTTACATCTATAAAGAGAAAAAAAAAGGATTCTAATGAGAGGAGTATGTATATGACTCTCACAGCTAAAGAAATGTGTCTATAACCAAAAACTGAAAATAATAGGAGTTGTTAGATACAGAAGAGAGGAGTATGTGGCTAAGGGAGGAAGAAAAGTATTAGGGTCTGGTACTGTTTCCTGAAGGAAGGCCTAAATTTAGTCTTAACACACTGAGAACAGAGAAAATACGGTGAAAGAGCAAATCCTCAAATAGCAAGATATTTAGGAGCAGAAAGAATTATTTCCACTTCCATAAATCGGCATGCAAAATGCAAAGAAAGGGTAAAGGAACAAGTCAAAAAAAAATGTGAGATGAAAAGAACCAAACTAATATGGGGACTCAAATGTCTGTTGTGGAATTAACTCTGATAAAGGTCTGTATTAGATTTCTACTGCTACATAACAAATTACCAGGAACTTAATGAGTTAAAACAAAGAACATCTATTTTCTCTCAGTTCCTCTAGGCCAGCAGTCCAGATAGGACTCAGCTGAACCCTCTGCTCAGGATCTCTCAAGGCCATAATCAAGGTGTCAGTTGGGCTGTTGTCTTATCTAGAGGCTTGATGGAGGAAGAATCTATTTCTAAACTCAATCAAGTTGTTACAAATTCATTTCCTTGGGGCTGTAAAACTCATGAAGTCTTGCTTCTTCAAGGCCACCAGGAAAACATGTTTTAATTTCCAGAAGAGGACTACTACAGTCTTTCTTTTAAGGACATTGACCTGATTAAGTCAGGCCCATACAGAACAATCTCCCTTTCTTTTAACTTAAAAATCAAAAGATTTGGGCTTTTAATTACATCTGCAAAAAATCTCTGCACCTTTGCCATATACGCTTGGGTATAAACAAATAATAGGTTTCACACACACAAAAGATGAAGTATTTATGAAAGTGTATGATTCATCGCCAGTCAGCTTTGGGTGTGTAAACAAGATCTATGTAAAGAGACAATGACATTTCCTGCAATTCAAAAGCTACATGAAATAGTCTGAGAGTAGTAGGAGTACTGGGGGCATATTGTTGTCATCATTTTAAGGCGTAGACATGGCTCTATTTATCAAAAAGAAAATTGTGAATGCATAGATAGATTGGTGATGAACAGAGGATAAAAGAGATTAAAGAAATCGTTTAGTCAGGAAGCGGCAAGCATGTGGTTGGTAAGCACACTGATTCGAGGGGTAATGTCAGGCTAATGAGCATGATTTGGAATGATGATGAGCACTGGTTCAGATACTAGCAGCAATGATTTTATGTACAAGATACGTTTGTGTTGCCTGGCTACATGGCTTATGTTCCTCACACCTATTCAGACATATTCTCAGGTGGCTCAACCTGATTGGACTAAGAACACAAAAGAATACACCCAGAGGTTATCCAGGATCTGTGATTTGTGTGACCTTACTGGAAAAGAAAAATAGGCTTGTCCAATTAGAGTTTTCAGGAATTTGAACTAACTTACAAAAGAGAAGTTGCCAGTTGCTGGAGAATTCTGCACCTGAAAGGCCATGTAGCAATTACCAGCTGTGTGCTGGCTGATGCAAAGAAAGCTGGTTAGCAGAGGGAAAATGGTGCAGATGCAAAAGGATGTCGAAATTAGAGATAACGTTCATTCATTTAATTCCTCCACTCATAAAGATGTCCTATTACTTACTGGCCACTCGTGGGAGAGCCAGGAATACCACAGTGAAACAAAGTCCCTGGTCTTATGAAATTTATTCTTGTAGTTGGAGATAGGCTGTACATAGGCATAGGCAAAGACATTATTTATTACTAGGTGTGAAAACTGTAGGAATAAAAGTAGAGCAAGTAATAAATTTCAAGATTAATGGTGGAACTGCTACTTGAGATAACATGATCTGGGATACCTATTTGATCACTTGCCTTTGGAACAGAAACTAGAACACAGCTAAGGGATCAGCCACTGTGATATCGCGGACAGCAAGGGCCCTCAGAGAAGTGTGTTCTGTGTGAGTCAGAGGATAAGCAGAGTTGAAAAATGTGGTTGGCATAATGAGAGTAAGAGCAAATGATAGGATATGCCATCAGATGTGCGGCAACCCACAAGATCACAAAGGCCTTGTGGACCTGCGTAAGGATGCTGACCTTTATTTACAGAGACAAGAAGCCATTAGACAGTTACTAGAAGATTGTTTCATACTTATATTTTTTAAGAATCACTGTTGCTGCTACAGACAACAGATGGGAAGTGAGGGAGGTGACAAGGAGGCCATGTGGACCCTGAGATGGACAAAATGGCCTAATTTTCAATTTCTCATAAAGTTGGGTTGTTCTTACTTCAGCCTTTGATTTTTCGTAAGATGACACTTTAAGTTCTTTTAAAAAATGCTCTTTTCTTAAACTAGATTGCACAGGTTTCAACTATTTGTAAAGTGAAAATTAAAAGTTCCATTGTAATAGAATGTATTCCAGCTTGATGAAAAATGGATACTACATTTCCTACATTTCTTTTGGCTCATCCTATCTTTCTGAGTTGTATATAATAGGTCTCTGCATTAATATTTACCAAAAACTCCAAGGAACATCGGAAGTGCTTACTACTAGGACATTCTGGATTCTTATACATTTTAGTTTAAAAGCTAGAAGAATAATTTTAAAAATGTGTTATCATTAGTAAATGATAGAAAGTACTTACACACAGGAAGCTGATTTTAGCAGCTTATTACATTGTTGAGTAGAGTTATTTTTGCAGGTTATTGATATAAGTCCATACAAAAAAAGATAAATTTAGGAAAGTTATCTGATCTTTTATGACATGAGTTTCTTTTCAGCTCAATGAAAATTATCATCCAATACCAAAAAGCGTATTTAAGATTTACAGTAGTTTTCACATTTTGCTGATAGTTATTGTTCATTTTAAGTTAGAGTCTTTGAAATTTAAGTATGATACCTCATTTTAGAGGCAAAATAATTCAAATAGTATGTACATAAGTCCATTAATTTTGAAATTTTTGTCCTTCCATCATACATACATACCTACAGAGATATATAAATGTATCATGTGTATATGTAGACATATTTGGACAATTTTAATGGCATTTCAAATTAAATATTACAATATCAACTATAAAGCTTTTTATTAATGAGAAGGGGGTTAGCAAACACTGTCACTTTCTTAATATCATCAAACATTTCACCACTACTCTGTGAGTGAAAATATCCAGCTGAAGAAAGAAGTAATAAAAATCCTTTTAGGTCAGATTATCCTTTGAAAATATTAAGAGTGCAACCTAAAAAAAATACTCAAATATACAAGTACTCTTTATCTTTTCCTTATTGTTTTGGTGAAGGCTTCTAGGAAGTATTTTGAGATTTGGGGTGACAGAAATTGGTAACATCATGAATTCCACATTATGTCAATAAAACTAGTGAATGGCGTCTTATTCAGGATACATATATTTATAAATGTATGCTTGTTAATATTATTTAAAATATTTATTAAATTATAACATTTTGTTATAAACCTTTTTCTCCATTCACTAGCTTAAAAATTTGCTACCATATTGGAGAAATAAAATTCATATCATTCATTTACTAAAGAAGAGTACTGTATCCAATATGACACAAAAAAATTGGTACCCATATAAAATCATATATTTACCATCAGATGCCCACATATAATAAAAATCAATTTCAATGATCAATAGACATACTTATGGATAAGGGAATAACTATATATTAGCTGTTAAACACATAGAAATGAGAAAGGTAATTAAGACAGACTATAAAAGCTGCAAGATACTATACAGTACTTAAGCTTGTATGTCTGATTTATTTCACTAAACAAGAGATGAAATTAATAATATTAATAATAATGAAACTGGGGAAAAGGGATTTAGAGGAGGAGGGAGGGAGGCAGACAGGAAGGGGATTTAAAAAATCAAGCTGTACTATGTGTAAGAACCCATTCCCCAAGATGAAACTGTATGTACTGCAAACATGTACTAATAAAAATATACACTGCAGGCCGAGTATGGTGGTGCACGCTTGGAATCCTAGCACTCAGGAGGCTGAGGCAGAAGGATCACCGCAAGTTCAAGGCCAGCCTGGACTACACGGTGAGACCCTGTCTCAAAAAACAAAACAACAATAACAACAACGACAACAACAAAAATATATATACACACTGGAAAAATAAATAAAGCTAAAAGAAGCTGTATGTGAAAACCTCAGGAGAGTAATGGGAAAGATAAGCAAAGAATACTTCAGGGTTTTTTTGGATTTAAGTGAGTCACTTTAGAATTGCTGACATTATGAAATATATTCAGTGTTTCATAATATTCTTGTATACTTAAAATGAAAGGCTGTACCTAAGATTTCCATTACTTGTGAATTCCAGTACATGTCATATTAAAACCCTTGTATTGGCCTTGTTGTATTGACAGAGAAGGAATTTTTCTTCAGAATTTTTAAATTGAAATAAATCTCATTTTAAGATAGTTATTTCATATTTATGTTTTCCAAAATTCAAAAACCATCTAAAAGTGGTGGCTGTAGGACTATGAGTTCCACGCCAGCCTGGGCTATATAACAAGACCCTGTCTCAAAAAATCAAAATCAAATACAATAATATAAAAAGAACTGGTGGTGTAGTTCATTGGCAAAGCACCCCTAGGTTTGATCCCTAGTAACACAAAAAAGAAAATCAAACATCAAAAAATTTTGATTTGGGCCGGTGAGATGGCTCAGCGGCGTAAGCGCCTGCCTGGCAAGAGCAAAGGCCCGAGTTTGACTCCCGGAACCCACATACGAAAAAAGGGCCGGTGATATCGCTCAGAGGCACGAGCACCTGCTGGCGCACGAGGTCCTGAGGTCGACCCCCGGTACCCACACACAAAAAAAGAAATTTATTTATATCAGTACTATTCCTTTATGATTTTGTAGTTGGTTTTAAAATTAGTAGATTAAAAGGATCCATATAGAATTTTAAATGCGGTCTCAAAGGAATTTCAGTGAAAATTAAAACATTTTGGAAATTTGGAAATAACTTTCAAATACTATAAGGCTCTGTAATATTTTGTCACTCTTAACACTTACCGAATTCCATAGTTTCATGGCTAAAGTTATCCTCAGTTGACTCACTCCTCTATTCCGATCCATGATGAGGAACTTTTTAAAGCTTTCAATGACACAAACAGCACATGGTGTGCTGTAATTTCGGCGCTACGATAAGTATTTCACCCTCCCAGGTATTTGTGTAAATACAGCCTATATATTCTATATACTCTCTGTATGAATATATATTTAACTTGAATAAATAGAAAATTCCTTAGCTTAGATTTTTAAACAAATCCCCAAAGGGTGAAACTAAGGCAAATTAATGAAAAGCAAAATTTTCTGGCAGTTAAATTTGTCAAAATAAAATGGGATGCCCTGAGGTGCAGTAAGCTGCACATCAGGGGTGATATTACTGTGCAGCCTTGATAAGTACTTGTCAGGGTAGAATGAAGAGATCCCCCTATCAAATAATTATTGGCCAGGCTAGGTAACTTTTCAAGGCCCTCTTAAACCAGAGATTCTGTGATACTATAAAATTGTTCCCATTCTTGTCTCTCACGATATCATAAAAATATATTTATTTGAAAATAAAAAAAAATCTTCTTTGATCACTACACCTTAAAACCTTCACCTCATTCCAATACATAAACCCCATTTTCCATATTACACCTATTCTTTAAATTTCCTAATGCATCATTCAACAATCAGTATGCTTCAACAAGTGCATTTGATTTAGTTCTCCTCATCTTGGCCTTTTAAGATTATTTTCTCTTCTTTGTAATTTCAATCTTAGCATATACAATTTATGAATACCAAATAATTTTGGTAAGTCACTTGAAAAAGACATAATAACCTTCTGTGCTTAAGCCAGCCTACAAATAAAAATTGAGAAATTTCGTAGTGAATAAACTCTATCTTAAGGTAGTTCAATTAACCTTTGAGATTAAAGCTCTTGTGTACCTCAAAAATAAGCCAAGCCTTCATTTAGTGGATGCCTATAAAGCGCTCTGAAATGTTTTAGTGAAACAGAATATAGAAGGTGAGTATCTAGTTGAGTATCTTGTAACTCCTTCCCCATATTTGCAGCATGTTAGTTAAAATGATATTACTATTATCACCCGATATTCTATGCTGATTCAATAAAGTTAGTAAGATGCTTTTGAGAAAAAATGTTATGAATTGCTCTATACTTTATCTGCATGACATAAAATATTTCAAAAGTATTTCATCTAAGCTAGTTGTGGTGGCAAACACTTTTAATCCCAGCATTCTGGGAGGAGGACACAGGAAGATCCTGATTTCTGACCCCAGTCTAGGCAATTTAGTGACTTAGTGAGGCCCTGTCTCAAAAATAAAAACAAAGGCTGCGGTTGTAGTTCAATTTGAAGGCCCTGGATTTAATCCCCACTACTGGAAAAAAAAAATTTCATAAATGGAGGTACAGGAAGACCTATACAAATAAATATTTCTGTAATTATGCAGCCTCAATCATTTGATTCTCTGAATTCTTTCACTAAATACTAACAGTCTCCAAACAGAAAATTGGAAACACGTTTTTCATATTTTTATTCACTTAATTGTACAGGTTGTATTTCCATGTTCTAAATTAC
Organism: Erethizon dorsatum; assembly: GCA_028451465.1. Lineage (NCBI taxonomy): Eukaryota > Metazoa > Chordata > Mammalia > Rodentia > Erethizontidae > Erethizon > Erethizon dorsatum. The sequence continues at coordinate 72,975,604 of CM051832.1, forward strand.
AATATTTTCACTTGTTTCAGTAATAGTATACAAAAGTTAATTAAATGAAGATGCAATTATCTTTTGCTGCTAATCAAATGTGTAAATTCTAGGCCTAAAAGATAATTTAGGTTGGAAAGAGAAAAAAATGACATAGACTTAATGAATGTATGTTAGCTACTTAAAAACAGATAAATACAGTATGTAGAATACCTAGGTATAAATGTTGTACATAATCATCGATGACCACATTTAGAGTTTGGAACTTCCTTGGGTGACTATTCAAATTTAAAACAAACAGTTCTCAAGTTTTATTTCATTTAGTGTAAAATATTTTCATAAATTTCTTTATTTTATTCAAAACATCAGAGTGGTATATATGTGGTAGACAAGGAAAATATGTAAATTGCATTCATTTTAATACCATGCCTCCCCTCTGGAAAATGACAGAACAGCTAAAAGGAAACTATTTGAAATATTATAATCTCTTTTTAACTTAAAAATAAATACCAATCAGTAATATAAACCTTTTCTTTGCTAAACAGAAAATTATATGTAATTTTATATTTTCTATCATATATTATATATCATATGTCATCAATAAGAACATTTGTTTAAATGAATGTTCTTTTTTGACATTGTGAGCAATATTTGATTAAATAAAACTATAGATACATAAATAAATGGCTTTGCAGAGACACTAAAAAGTCACAACATAGAATAAAGGATCCATCACAATCACTTACCCCACAATCTTTTTTTTTTTTTTTTTTTTTGGTACTTGAAGTGCCTACTTTCAACATTAAAAATGCATTCTAGTTACTCAGTCTTCCATAGCTTCCCAATACCTTCAAGTACCATACTAACATATACTGACTAGTAATTAATATATTCAGAGTCCTCTCATCAATAAATAACTTTGAAAATCAAATGCAGTGAAAATAGTTCCCAAAAGTTAAAAATATTCAACTATTTTGAGGTGATGTTGCTTGATTTCTTTCAGAGTTACTGTAATATCCCCCAGCCTTGAGGCTAAAGGGGCATGTGTGTGATTTCACACTTCCCCACACAGAATATGGTGTACCCACGAATGATTTGCCTAAAATTGAGCAACCACCTGAAAAGGCCAAAAACATGTCTGTGACTCATCAGCCTACTGGTGCTGATTGGTTTCTTCTAAATCTGACCAATTTGTTATGAGGATAAACACCTTTGGTAATCTTTACTGAACATAACTCTTTAAAACCCTATTTTGGAGATCTAGTGAGTGAAACACTATGGTAAATGTTCTTTCCACATCTATGTCTTCTCATATATAAAATTCACCTTGAAGATATTATTCTGAAGGAAAATACTGAAGAAAAGGTTGGAATTCATGCCAGTTGAACTGAAATACTATTTTTTAAAAGAACAGGTTTTGCTGCCATGGTGCCTATTGCTCTAGGTCCCCGTACATAATTTAGTAATCTTAATAATCTTAAAGAACACTGAGTATTTTGAAGAACAAACTGAAACATTGTAAGCATGCTGTTCTAAATCCATACTTCATGCATATAACCAACAAGTTGCTGTACTGAATTCCCCACATGAGTGTGTGTGTGTTTTTGTGTGTGTATTTCAAAAAAGTCCACAGGCCCTGCTTCTCTCCATGACCAACTCCACCTTCACCTCTTTTAATGAGGGTAATATGAAGAGTAGACTATGGCACATTACATGTCTATAGTATACACTAGTGGCATAAATTATACAGAAAACAGAAAAATAAAGGAAAAAAAATCTTATCTCCAGGCCTGTTTCTCAAAGGTTACATGTGAATTAAAAGAGAGAACAGTTTCTTTGCAAGAGGTGAGCTAGAGTTCCTTTGAAAGCTTTTAAAAATAGAGTCCAGCTCATTTTAGATTTGCAATTGTACATAGATACACAACTTCATTTGTCTTGGACAATTTACTGTATTCGCTTCAGGAAGGAACAAGAGATACAGAGCTGCTTTCCCCCAGATTACATCCTGTTCAGTTTGGGAGTTAGTGGAACATTGCCTTTTCTCCAACACAGTTTCCGAGGAAAGGGATCTGTTAGAAAGAACTGCGTTGGTTTACACTGCAGATTGAACAGAGCGTTAAACAACCGCATCAGTATGACTGCAGTGGGGGTAATGGTCACGTCTGTAATGCAATAGTACTTTCACATAGGTGCAGTAATTGTTCCCATGTCCTTCTCTAATTTGTCACGAAGTGGTAGTAGCATCTCTCCAGTATATGCCCCCACCTCCTCTTCTCCTATAGTTTACCCCCCTCCCAGCAAGTGTAAATAGATGAGGAAATGTGTGTACTTTCAAACTGTCACCCATGCTTCGTGAAGACTGGGATCACTGCAAATCACCTGGAATGGCTCCTCCGAGGCGTTTGCGATAACCCCCACCGATACAGCTCAGACCGTCCGAATTCGATCACATCCCTCACCCCCTCGCCACCCTTGCCAGTTTGGGGCTGTAATTTTCCAAACAACCACCTCTCATTTGCGAAAGTTAAAAATCAATCCACAGAAACAATGCTGACTTCCTGACAAGGCTTCTTTTTGTAGAGCAGCCAGATTGTGACCGATAAAGAGAAAAGAGAAGAGAAGAGAAGAGAAGAGAGAGAGAGAGAGAGAGAGAGAGAAGGAGAGAATCACTTGCTTCCTGCTCCCTAAGCAGGGATTTGCCTGCGATGCGCGGCGGCGAGGACTGCGGCTGCTGATTTACACAGTTGGCGCGGAGGAGGGGCCGGGGGTGCGGGGGGCCGAGCTGGCGGAGGCTCCGCGATGGGCTGATCTGGGGGCTCCCGAGCGCCGCTCCCTCGGTGCGCGATTTGGGGGCGGCAGATGGATTTGCATTCGGGTTCCAGCCTTGCGTTTTCCTATATTGCTTCCTAATACCCGACCTAATACCCGGTTGAGGAGCACACGTTGGTAAGTAACGTGTAATCCGATTTTAGTTATTTCCTAGGCCATTAAAGTGGCACTTTTAAAACGGGTCAGTCTTAAAAGATGCCGCCGCCGCCGCCGCCGCGAGCGTCTCCCTAGCCTGAGAGCCTCGGCGGTCCCCTCTTGTGCCCACCTCTCCTCCTGCTCCTGCTAGCAGCGAGGGTGCCGGCCGGATCGCTTCACCTTCGTGCTGTGTCCGACATTTCCCCAGCCAAGTGGAATCCGCTGTGCACAGCCATACTGTGTATTCGCGCCCCTCCCTCCCTGCCTGACCGTTGCTGGGATCGGAGATCCAGTCGCCCCCTTCCTGCCTCCTCTCCGCCTCTCCCCACCCGGTTCCCTCGCGTCTGCACTCCATCCACCCCCATTCCCACCCATGCAAAGGGCAAAGAGCAAAGACGCTCTGGAAGGGCAAGGGCCACTGCCATCTCCTCGGGCTGGAGGAGGCCTCGGGCGGGGGCTGCGCTGCAAGTGACAGTCTCCGGGGAAGAGCGCCGCGCGAGAGCGCAATCCCGAGAACGAGCCCGGGACAGCAAAGCTCGCCACCGAATCGAGAACATCGAGGATCTCAACCCAGCGATCCCAGTCCTGGGACGATCCCGGAGTCTGCCTGCCGTCGGGGGCGTCTGGAGCAGTGATCTGGAGCCTCGGTCCCTGACATCCCCACGCTAGGTGCGCGCCCGGCTCCAGCTTTGGTATGCGACGACCATCTCCCGGCAAAGTCCCCAGGGTGGAAATACTTAAAAGGATTACAAGCGTGATTCGGTAGCCTTTCTGAAAGTTGGTGACCGGAAGAGAAGAAGAAATAAGGCTGCTGGGATGAAGGATGCAACTGAACCTCCCAGAGAGTTTGCCCCTCCCGCTGGGCAGCGCCTGGAAGCAAACCTCGGCGGTGCTGAGCGCTCTGCACTGATAGGTACTCTCATTTCCCACTTTGGCTAATGGAAATCAGTATTTCTCGTGTGTAGGATGCGCACCGTAGAGCACACAGACTTTGCCCTGGGTGTCTTCTATACGTTCACAGGTGCTAGGGGTTGCTTGCATTTTTATTGGATCAGTTAGCCATAAGGAACATGGTGGAAGGAGGGGTACTGGAGACTAACATACTCTTGGACCCCTTCTCCGGGGAGGACGTGGTAACTCCCAGCAAATAGGCCAGGTGGCGGAGCGAAGGCCCCCTCCCCCAGTGGATCGCTCTGTTGTATTGGAAGAGACTGGAGGAAAACGACTCGAGCTTTAAACATTTTCTCATTGCTAAACGGACCCACTGCGTCCTTTTTTTGGCGACAGCAGATTAGAAAGGATCTTTAGGAGGCTCAAAGCTCTTCAGAAAATGAATGATGCAGCATTTTAATTATTTGTTTTAAGGGAGATCGTTTTGCTTCCATATTGGAATATTTAATCTTCGATCTGGAGAGATTAGTGCGCTTCAATACCAAGCGGAGTATTGGAGGAGGAGGTGGGAAGGGGGCATTCTGGGGAGAAAGGGCTTCTTGTCCTCTCTCTGGACAAACAAATGGTGCGAGCTCTCTCAGCCAGACAGAAGAAACCGGGGCCCGGGGCCCTTTATTCCCTAACTTTTGGAGCCCTTCCTATCCTCTGGATATGCTGTCTTGAGAAAAAGGAAAGGAAACCGGTGAAATAGCGTTTAAGACATGGGCGAAGTCCAGAGGGGGATGGTAGCGCAAGCAAGAACAGAGACTTTATTTCAGAGGGGACACTTTACTGACACCAGGATGCACAGGGCAGTCCCCGGGTTCCATCAAATCATGGATTCCCGTAAGATCTGTGAAACAGTCACTGTATCTGCACGTTGGGTGCCGAAGGTGCTGGGGTGGGGGTGGGGTGGTAGCTGTGTGTGGGGGTGTAGAATTGTTCTGGTTCTGAGCTCAGGCCTGAAGTGGACTTGCTTCTGAGCTGAGATCTATCCGTCAACAGGGTGGGTCCGGACTATTAAGGGTGGAGAACGTTAAGAGAATCCTGCCAGCCTGCATGCATAGTTCCTGATTACTGTTTTCACTCTTGGCTACCTTGGGACAGTGGACACACGTGTGGTCATTCTCTGTGCAAAGTAGCCTGTGAACCTCCTATGGATGACTTTAAAAAAATGTTTTGTTGAGTTAGGTGACTTCTATATTTTAGAGTGGTAAGAAATTTATACATAAGCCTTGCTTTTCGTTAATATTTGGTTTTGTAAGAAGCGCTCTAAGGGAAAGCCCTCTCTACCTACTAACTTTGAGCCCTTAGGCAATTGACGTTGAGTTTAGTTCTTCAGACCTGGAAGTCTCCCTTCCACTACCTATGTGTTAGTGACAGGATAGGTGTGCGTGTTGGGGAGTGGGAAGGGTGCCTTTCCTACACAGTTCCAGCTCACTTGGCTGCCACTTAGGTCTCCCCAGTTTGGCCACTAAGCTGCATTTCCTCCCAGCAGGTAGGACTACAGGACCGCCAGCTAAGCATTTAAAAACTCCTTTTAGAGGGTTCTTGGAACTATGGTCTGTCTGGTGGCCTCTCTGCACTGCAACACCTTCCTTCAATCACCCCTAACCCAAGGAACAAAGAAAAAAGGGAAAAATTAAGAAGAAAGGAAAAGAAGCCCTGAAATACTGCCCACTAGGAGGCTTTTCCGGGTGGAAGAATGTGAAATGTACTCGAGTTGGTGCTCAAGTGGTCTGCCCTTCTTTCCAGAGCATTGGCTGGTCCGTTTTTTTTTTTTTTTCTTTCTTTTCTTTTCTTTTTTTTAAGGGTGGAAGAAAATCATGATTGTTGAATTCAGGGGAAATCGAAGGCTCTGAGTTGCAGTCCAGCGAAAGGATTCCTGTTGCAAAGGGATCGAAGCAAAATGCAGGAGAAACTCGGTCCAAGTCGCTCAGGATGCCCGAGCTCTTATTTGGGACACCTAGGCAGATTCGGCTTTTCTCCTCTGGGGACCTGAATGTCTCTCTCATTCCAGTTTTTCAACGACTGTGTGCTGTGAAAGGGAAATTCCAAAGGATAGTTTTCACTTTCCAGAATGTCAGTACTAGAGAGAGAGAGAGCAGCTTTGGGAACCAGACAAACCCTCTCTAGGGGAAGAGAGAGACAGGAAAGACACACCACCTCCCTTTCCCCACCAAAGGGATGCCGGAAGGTTTCCCGCACTCCTCTCTTCCCCTTCTCTTTTTGTCCGCTATTTTTCCAATTTGTCATCTGCACTCTGCCACGTCTTCCCCTTCCTGCTCCTCCTCCTCTCTCACTCTCTCTTTCTGTCTCTGTCTCTGTCTCTGTCTCTCTCTCTCTCTCTCTCTCTCTCTCTCACACACACACACACACACACACACACACACACACACACACGCGTGCGCGCGCGCACAACTGTACGGTCAGGGCTTCCTAGTGCTCGCTCCCGACCCTATGCTAAGCGCGTTCCCCTGCTTGGAGCTCATTTTCGTGACGTGGGAAGCCGGATCCAGGATTACAGCACATATTAAAAAAAAAAAAAAAAAAAAAGCAGCGAGAGAGAAGTCCGAGATCCTGCACTGTGATCAAGCCTTCCTTCCTCCCAGCCTTCCTCCCGGTGCCCAATGGGGTGCTGCCGGGACCCCCGGAGAGCAGCCTCCGCGGCGGTGGCGGCGGCGGCGGCAGCAAAGGCAGCGGCCGCGGACCTGGAAGCCTGCTGCAGCCCCTTCTCCTCCCTCTGCAGTTGACCGTGCCAAGCGGCAGCTCTGCATCCTAAAGAAGCCCATTGAAGAGCCCATTGCATTCTCAGCACGTCTCAAGCTTGCTTTTTTCCCCCTTCAGACCCCCTTCCCCGCCCCCAACCCCTTTTGCTTCAGCTTCTGCAAGAGGAAGGGAGGGACAAGGAACAAGAGACAGTCCTTAAACTCCAGCTTCTTCCCCCCTCCCCAGTGTTCAGTGCTTAAAAATAAAAATCTGCAAAATAGGTAAGTCGAAGACATCTGGAGCCTATCTTGCCTAAACTGCAGGGATGTGGAAAACAGGAAAAATATTTAAGAAAAGAATGGTGAGGAAGAAAGAAAGAACTTAAATAGATTTTAATATTTTATAAGCCAGAGGGGAAGACTAACTGGTACTGCAATGTAGCCTCATCTGCCTTTTTTTTTCATTTAATTGTTTCTAAAAATTGAGTATTGCACGCCTAAGGCAGATTTCTCTTTGCTTTCTCACGATTTCTTTTTTCCTTACAGCTGTGTTCATTACATGCAAGTTCACTGCAAAGATAAATTTTTTTCACTTTCCCTATAAATTATATCACTGTATTTCAAGTTAAGAAATATATCCTTGATGTGTATATGTATGTATGGGAAGAAAGTACATGTTCAAAACTCTGATTTATTTTCGTTGATTGAAATCAGCCATTCAATTTTGATTGATACTTTAATGACTGAGGGAAGCCAATGTAATAAAGCTGTATTATAATTTATTTATAGACAGATTGTCATGTACTGATGCTATTAGACAAGGAAAGAGAGCCATAGAGGAAATCTCTGCGTGTATTTAGAATAGTGCACTGCATTCATGTTTTCTGATTGGAAAAGAATTTTTTTCTGAAATATATTTCATGTGATAAATCATTTATCAGCAGGTAAGAACTGAGGTTTCCATCCTCCCTGGCCTTTCACCACCACCTGTAATCAGCTACAAGCACTTCTAGCTTTTTAGGGTACCTCAGTTGATCTTGAAGGCAAAGAAATACATTCCAAACTAAGCTGTGCGAGTGTTTAAATTCAGACACTCCCAGGCTCAGCAACCTTCAGTTGTCACTATATTTAGCTATGAGGGCTGCATGGGTATGTTCTTCAGAAGGGCTAATCCTTCCTAAACACTTTAAAATAGCCAAAGGATAAAACACATAGAAGTTATTTATTTAATTAAAGAAGATGTCAATAATCAGTTCTTGTGCAAAAGGGGTTGGGGGCATGGGAGGTTACTGACTGCACACAGTAATGAAGCATGTTTGATACTTTCTTAGAAGAAATCTCAAGTTTTCCTGAGATGTCAGAATCTTACGCATCTCAGCACAGGATATTGGGCAATAGGTTCATACTTTAGCATTAATAACTGTTTAACAACTTTAGGGTATGTCATGTCTTCTTAAGAGCAGAAATAATGGGAAGAACAATATTTTCCTTCAGAGAATAAGATTCCCAATGGGCATCTTTCAGGCCAATATGAGTTTTAACAGCTAAACAAGTGCAGTGGCTAAATTATTGCCCTTGTTAGTGAATCTGTCTATGCTTAAAGGGCCGCACAGTGTTCCAGTTCTGTTGTTTTCTGTGAGAGCGATGCAAGCTGCTTTTGTTCATGTGATATGCCATTTACCAAGTATGGTTTGGTTCAGGAAACTGTCACTGCATGTTTCAATATTTCAGAGTCTCCTAAGATTAAAATATAGGGCACACTCTAAACATTAAGCATGTTGCTCGCTCATTTTGACTGTCAGTTTGATAATTGCTGAAGTCTTTATATCGCTCTTAAATAGCCCCATATGTAGGAGTCAATTAAAATAGTACATGACTAAAAGCTAAAAAATCTGCATCTTTATTTCTGTTGCAGTTTTGTAATCAGCCACGAATGATGAAACCTTCCATAGCTGAGATGCTTCACAGAGGGAGGATGTTGTGGATAATTCTTCTAAGCACAATTGCTCTAGGATGGACTACCCCAATTCCCCTGATAGAGGACTCAGAGGAAATAGATGAGCCCTGTTTTGATCCGTGCTACTGTGAAGTTAAAGAAAGCCTCTTTCATATACATTGTGACAGTAAAGGATTTACAAATATTAGTCAAATCACTGAATATTGGTCAAGACCTTTTAAACTGTACCTGCAGAGGAATTCAATGAGGAAATTATACACCAACAGTTTTCTTCATTTGAATAATGCCGTGTCCATTAACCTTGGGAACAATGCTTTGCAGGACATTCAAATGGGAGCTTTCAATGGTCTTAAGATCTTAAAGAGGCTATACCTACATGAGAATAAACTAGATGTCTTCAGAAATGACACCTTCCTTGGCTTGGAAAGTCTGGAATATCTGCAGGCAGATTACAATGTCATTAAACGCATTGAGAGTGGAGCATTTCGGAACCTAAGCAAATTGAGGGTCCTGATTTTAAATGATAATCTTATCCCTATGCTTCCCACCAATTTATTTAAGGCTGTCTCTTTAACCCATTTGGACTTACGTGGAAACAGGCTAAAGGTTCTTTTTTACCGAGGAATGCTAGATCACATTGGCAGAAGCCTAATGGAGCTCCAGCTAGAAGAAAATCCCTGGAACTGTACATGTGAAATTGTGCAACTGAAGAGCTGGCTGGAACGCATTCCTTACACTGCCCTGGTGGGTGACATCACCTGCGAAACGCCTTTCCATTTCCATGGAAAGGACCTGCGAGAAATCAGGAAGACAGAACTCTGCCCCTTGTTGTCTGACTCTGAGGTGGAGGCTAGTTTGGGGATACCTCACTTGTCATCAAGCAAGGAGAATGTATGGCCAACTAAACCTTCCTCCATGCTGTCCTCTGTCCATTTTACTGCTTCTTCTGTTGAATACAAGTCCTCAAATAAACAGCCCAAGCCCACCAAACAGCCCCGAACACCAAGACCACCCTCTACATCCCAAGCTTTATATCCTGGTCCAAATCAACCTCCTATTGCTCCTTACCAGACCAGACCACCAATTCCCATCATATGCCCTACTGGGTGTACCTGTAATTTGCACATCAATGACCTTGGCTTGACTGTCAACTGCAAAGAGCGAGGATTTAATAACATTTCTGAACTTCTTCCAAGGCCACTGAATGCCAAAAAACTGTACCTGAGTAGCAATCTGATTCAGAAAATATACCGCTCTGATTTTTGGAATTTTTCTTCTTTGGATCTCTTGCATCTGGGGAACAACCGTATTTCTTATGTCCAGGATGGGGCCTTCATCAACCTGCCTAACCTAAAAAGTCTGTTTCTCAATGGCAATGATATAGAAAAGCTGACACCTGGAATGTTCCGAGGGCTACAGAGTTTGCACTACTTGTACTTTGAGTTCAACGTTATCCGGGAAATTCAGCCTGCAGCCTTCAGCCTCATGCCCAACTTGAAGCTGCTGTTCCTCAACAATAACTTGCTGAGGACTCTGCCAACTGACGCCTTTGCAGGCACATCTCTGGCGCGGCTGAACTTAAGAAAGAACTATTTCCTCTATCTTCCCGTGGCTGGAGTGCTGGAACACTTGAATGCCATTGTGCAGATAGACCTCAACGAGAATCCCTGGGACTGCACTTGTGACCTGGTCCCCTTTAAGCAGTGGATCGAAACCATCAGCTCAGTCAGTGTGGTAGGAGATGTGCTTTGTAGGAGCCCTGAGAACCTCACACACCGTGATGTGCGCACCATCGAGCTGGAAGTTTTATGTCCAGAGATGCTGCATGTTGCACCAGCTGGAGCGTCCCCAGCCCACCCTGGAGACGCTCACCTTGTTGGAGGCCCAACGAGTGTGTCACCTTATGAGTTATCTCCGCCTGGGGGCCCTGTGCCACTGTCTGTGTTGATTCTCAGCCTGCTGGTTCTGTTCTTTTCAGCAGTCTTTGTTGCTGCAGGCCTCTTCGCCTATGTGCTCCGACGACGTCGGAAGAAGCTGCCCTTCAGAAGTAAGCGGCAAGAAGGTGTGGACCTTACCGGCATACAGATGCAGTGCCACAGGCTGTTTGAGGATGGTGGCGGAGGTGGTGGTGGAAGTGGGGGTGGAGGCCGACCGACTCTCTCCTCTCCTGAGAAGGCTCCGCCTGTGGGTCACGTGTACGAGTACATCCCGCACCCAGTTACCCAGATGTGCAACAACCCCATCTATAAGCCTCGCGAGGAGGAAGAAGGGGTTGCCCCCGCGGTGCAGGACACAGGGAGCGCAGAACGAGGGGGTTCTGGGGCACAACCGCCAGGAATGGGCGAGGTTCTCCTAGGAAGCGAGCAGTTTGCGGAGACAGCGAAGGAGACCCACAGCAACTACCGGACCTTGCTGGAAAAAGAGAAGGAGTGGGCCCTGGCGGTTTCCAGCTCCCAGCTGAACACCATAGTGACGGCGAATCACCACCACCCTCACCCTCACCGCTCTGCAGCCGCGGGGGCTCCGGGGGTGGTTGGGGGGGCTGGGGGAGACTTGGCTGGGTTCCGCCACCACGAGAAGAACGGTGGGGTGGTGCTGTTCCCTCCGGGGGGCGGCTGCGGTGGCGGCAGTGTGCTACTTGACCGTGAGAGGCCACAGCCAGCTCCCTGCACTGTAGGATTTGTGGACTGTCTCTATGGCACAGTGCCCAAGTTAAAGGAACTACACGTCCACCCCCCTGGCATGCAATACCCAGACTTACAGCAGGATGCCAGGCTCAAAGAAACCCTTCTCTTCTCAGCTGGAAAGGGCTTCACAGACCACCAAACCCAAAAAAGTGATTACCTCGAGTTAAGGGCCAAACTTCAAACAAAGCCGGACTACCTCGAAGTCCTGGAAAAAACATCATATAGATTCTAACAGAAAGAAGAAAATAAATTAGTGCTTTTTTTCTTTTTCCCAAAAGAAAAGGAAAATAAAAGAAATATATCCCTTGCTCCTTTTACACTTGTCCCAGTATCTCCATCTTCACAATCTTCCCTGCCCTGAACAGAATCGAAAACGCATGATAACTAGAGAATTCAGATGTATGCTCTCCCCTTTCAGATGTGATTTGGAGGAAGGGCCATACTCAGATCATTAATCAATGAAGTGCCTTCGCAGACTTTTGCCAGCAAATGTTATCATTATTTTTTATACTGAAACTTGAGACTTTGACTGTGCCATGTATAAGGTATATTGAGGATCGTTGTATTGATCCTAATTAAGTAAAATTCAATGTGTCTTTTTATTTTCAGTAACTTTTTTTTCTTTAAATGTAGTTTTATTTGAAGTGGGGGGGAATTGACGTTTGTGGCTCTCTTTCCTCTTCCCATCATGGCACAGTTTCTGTACATGTATTAACAATGCAGTTTGCTGCATGCCTGAAAACTGCAAGACGGGGAGGGAGGGGGCGGGTCTTGCTCGAATGTTCTCATTCAATCTCTTGTCTCTCTCATACACTCATGTGCAAACCACAAATCCCTGCATACAGTTAGTTTCCTAAACCTGCAGTTGTTGCAGGTGCGTGCACACACCCACGCACACGCACACAGACACACGCATACGCACACACACATGCCACTCCCTTGCAACCCAATCTGCTTAGTTCAGGTTTGATCCATTTCTCTCCTCTCCATATCTTCACCTGTCCTTCACTCCTAGTGTACAGCTTACAGCGTCTCTCCTAGGACCCTGGGAAAAGTCACATTCAAGGCTGAATCCTACTGAAGCGAAGGCCTGGTGGTTTAACAGGTGGAAACACACGTAGGGATAAGCACCCTCTTTGTGACCCTTCATCCTGACGCCAAGATTTTTTGGAGAACACTGCACTTTCATATATATATATATATATATATAAAATATTAAAAATAAAAAAGCAACTGGGTATATATCACTAACAGCTTTGTAGGAAGCACTTTTAATGTTTTCTCTCTCACACACAAAGATTCAAAAGAAATGTGCATATATTTATTCTGTAATTTCAGTGATTATAAATTGTAAAGGTAATGTTTAATCATTGTATAGTGATTATGCGTCTGGTATAGCTTTCCTAATAAAAAGATTTTGAAAATCATAATACATTATATATAGAGGATACAAAGCTTGAAACTTAAGCTTCAGCTATGCCATGCCTTTTGTGCTCCCATTTAAAAGTAATTAGTTCTTTTACTTGTTATACAGAAAGCTAATTTATTAACAAGTTTAATGCACTGTGATATTGATAAATCTTATAATCCATCACCCCTACTCCATACCAGGATGCAATTGGGACTTAACAGTGTTTGAGTTCATTTCTTTTTCTTAGACTGTGAATTTCAAACTTAGTACCCCAACAAGTCACTGTTTCTTAGGCACGATGCATTTGGAAGAAAATAAAGCAACTAGATTGATAAGAAGTATAGGATTATTCAGACGAAGACAATCAAGGATCCATGCATCTTAAGATAGTAAATGACATAAAGAAAATTTAAAATTGCTATCTTCAAAAAATATACACTAAAATTATATATACACCAACACTCCACCCCTACCCACACATATGTGACACAATCAGAATCAAAGGCCTTGAAGCCAATTTGACTGTCAGGATACTATTATATATGAAAGCTGTCACTAATATTTAGCCACTGTTTCTGCCAAACCCTGACTGCAAAGAACCCCAGTAATGTTTGAACTTAAAACATAGAATGCTGAATGAATGTTACTTTCTGTATGACATGGAAATGATCTGGAAAAATTAACTTGACAATAATCCAAGTTATGTTCCATTTACCTGTGCGTGAAACCAAAGAAAATTGGATTTTACGATGCCAGTATCTTGATGAAAAGAAACCTGTTTTGAGTCAGGCATGTATCTTGTTAGGCCAGTAGAGGGCAGCAGAGCTCCAGCGATCCATAGACTGGGTAGCTACAGAATTGCGCAGTGAGGTGGTGTTTTCTGCCAGTGTTTCCTCAAGCTGCTCTTAGTAGAAATTATCATTACGTGTTGAATGTAATTCACCATAAGTCACTGATGCCTTACATCACATTTTTCCCAAGGAAAGGAATAAGACCAGCGGTTTTTAAAACTGGGTGGTAGATAAAGCATTAAGGCACTGTATTAAAGAAAAAAAAAAAAGCCCTAAGAATATCTAGAAACCATATAACTCTTGATTAATCATATATAACTATCATCATAGGAATGCATTAAAATTGAGTATACAAATATAACAACACAAAGTGCAACTTTTCAGGGCTACCTTGCATTTGATATGCTGTACCTATAACTTTTACTCTCAATTATTTGAAGTACATTTTAGAATTATTTTTAGGAAAAAAACAACATAGACATAATTTACTATTACTTTATGGAAAATACTAAAATGAAGCTATCTTATTCAAGACAGTCAGGCCCACTACTAAATATATCATTTTTCTTCTCTCTCTTTCGCTCTTTTTTGTTTTTTGAGACAGGGTTTCACTATGTAGTTCAGGCTGGACTTGAACTCGCTGTGTAGCTCAGGCTGGCCTTGAACTCATCATGATCCTCCTGCCTCAGGGATAACAAGCATAAGCCACCATGCTCAGCTTATCTTCTTTTTATTTTTAATTTTCCCATAGGTCATCTATTTTCTAGTCATCTCACTATTTTCCTTCGTAATCATCTGTTTTCTTCACTGATTTTTTTAAGGCACAGAAAGCCTTGTGTTTTAAAATTCTCTAGAGATTTATCATATCTCCATTCCTCTTAATCAAATATTTCACTGAATAGTAGAAAGTACATGTAAATCTCAAATGCTAATCTAGGTATTTCTGATATTAACAATCACTTTTTTAATAACCATGCACACATTCAAAATATTGTATATTATACAAATCAGGTTGAAGTACAATCCCTTATGATGCTGGTGCTTTTGACATTTGAAAAATAAGTCTCCATAAATGATAACAAATTATAATATCCCTGGTAATTATAATGTTTATTCTTTATCAAATACAGAAAGTAAGACTATCTTGTCTTAAATACAGGTAGTAATTTCACTCTTTAATGAGGAATACATTTATTCCCCTTGTGGAAATAAATTCATATGGGAATGGAATTTTGTATTCAAGATGACAATTTTTTGCTTCTGTGTATTTGTCTACATCTTGGCTAAGCCACTTATTTTAAATTTGCATTAAAATACTTCAGTTAGCTTTAATTTGTAATACCAGAAATGTTTTCTGGTATCATGGATATTAACATAGCTACAGATTAGAATCTGTTTTATCTTTTTTGTGGGATTAAATACTTATTTTTTGAAAAATACATAATTCATTTCATAGCAATGGTCAGCTACTGAAGTAGACCAATATTTGACAAATATTTGCTATTACCCATTCTTATTTTTACTACTAATTACAGTAATAATATTTAGAAATAACCAACATTGTAATATCCCATGAGCTATGACTTTATTAGTAGAAAATAATTGCAAATGAACTACTAGTTTAATTTGGTAATAGTTTAAACATGTTATATATCATTCTATGGTATTATTTATGTGGGTGCTTTTATATTTTTATTTAAAAATATATATTATTCCATCTAATTACAAAATATTTTTAAAATAAGGGTGATGAATATCATATTTTAATAAAAATTCAGAGAGGGAAGCAGAAGGAAAGTTTAATGACTGAGTTTGAAAAATTTTTCTCCCTCCTTAACTGGGAATTTTAGGTCTAAGCTCTCACTATGTGAAAAGAACCCTATTGTGTCTCAGATTTTGAAAATTCATAATGTAGTCTTAGAACCAGAAGACTTTTTAAATAACATTATAGCACATTATTTAATTCTTTTATTGTAAATTCATTATTTGTGCAGGCCTGTGCTTTGGCAAATTATTATGTAAGCCAATACATGTTGCACTTTTGTCAAATGGCTAGGACAAAGGAAACAGTAATAAAATGTTTTACAAAATATGAGATGTATGACTATAAAAGTCAAGATTGTGACAGAAAATGGTAGAAGAATCCCATCTTCAGTGATCTGAGCTAATTTAATTTGAACTTAGACATTTATTATATGTATTTAGCTCAAAATTCTCACCTATGAAAATTCAGGTGAAGAGAACACACATACCATTCATTCACCCTATAAGTGTTCTATTTAACATATTATTGGTTTTTTAAAAGTAATAGCAGCAATAACACATGTGTAATTGGGCAATCATATGTGTGTACATATATATACATAGCACTACTATATATGTATATACCTTGTATATATATGTATATAGTTTATATATGCTGAATTATATGTAAATTATGCATTTTTCTTATGTGTATAACAATTTTAGTTTTATGCACTTATTTTTCTTGCATCTGTCTAGCCACCATCCAAGTGAAGCTGGATGTGATAAGTCGTCATTTTGGGAATATTCACATGTAAAAAGTAAAACTGTAATTAATATTTCTGAATTTAAAAGGTCTTTTAACTTCCATTTTGTTTCATTTTGTTATTTAAGTCCTAGGGGACAAATCTCAGTTGAGTTGTGATTTATCTTAAGTTAGATCTTTACAGTAAAGGAACTAATTTCTTACAAGTATGCAACGTAAGTCAAATGAAAAACAAATGCTTCTTTTTTTGATTTTTCTATTTCTAGAATAAATTTTACAGGTGGAAACATCTCTAGTACCTTTATTAATTAGACAATATCTTTGCAATTATCTAGGTATGTAGAAAAACTGATATCTGAAAGGGTGAATATAAAAGAAGTAAAGACTGAGTTTAAGACATTCATCATCACAGTTTACTTCTTTTAACATGAATCCTTAATAATAATAGTGATAGTAATAGAGAAAGATGACCATTTTTAGTATGCTTATATGGAATCTAAATTGAAGAAGATTTTTACTATTAGGAAATCAGGTGTACATCAGGGCTGTTAGCTGTGGAGAAGCAATGCTTTGGCCAGTTTAATTTTGATAACATCTCCTAAAAAAAAAAATATGTCGCTGGGGATATAGCTCAGTGGCACAAGCGCCTATCCGGCAAGTTCAAGGTCCTGAATTCGATTACCGGTACAAAAAAAAAAAAAAATATATATATATATGGAAATGTATTATTTCCTTTCTATTGCATTTATATGCATCATTTGCCAAGTGATTTTTAAAATTCTAATAGAAAATAATACTTGTGGTATTCTTTACAGATAAATAGAAAATAGTACTTGTGATATTCTTCACAGTACATTTATAATTTGATGCAACACCGTTGTATCCTTAAATATTAAAACATAATTAGCATTACAAAAAGGAAGGCTTCTTCATTACCACTTAGTAAGGCCCAGCATGCCTACCTACCTTAACAGAATACTTCGGCTACTTGCATAAGACCAATCAAAAACAATATGATAATGACCATATAAAAACAAGTTCTCATACTTTCTTCCAATAAAATCCTAATTTTTTTGATCTTGAAAGGCACATTACCTGCCTTACTACACTCTATTATAAAGATAGAAAAAGCTTGGCTCTTCTGACACATTTTGGTTTTGGGATTTATTTGTAGGAACACTATAATGATTCTTGGGAGCTTTAAAATCTGAACAAAACTTCCCTAACCTGCGTAGGGATGGCAAAATTATCTACTGAAACAAAGCTGCTGCCTGACCGACCACCTCTGTAGGGAAATGGACAGAAATGCTCTTCTCCTTTCAGGCCTGCTTCTCCTTTGGTTTGTGTCTCAGTGCCAGGTTGTCCCTGTGACTAACAGCGCATTCCCTGAGCTCCAAGTCAGTGCCAAGGCAAGACCAGGGATTGATAAGAGCCCTCACATTCAATGACGAAATATCCAATTCATTTACCTCTGTACTTAAGCTGAGAAAATAATTCCATGTATTTCCTTTAATGTTGAAATCATTTGTTAAGTAGGGGGAAAAATCAGAATTCAGTAATAAAACAAGAACCACATGTAGAAATCAAAAGAGAATCAGCAAATATCTTAAAAATACGGAACCTACCTTTAAAATCTCACCGCTTTGCATTTCCACCTCTGAAATGGCCTTTATATTTGTCATGGGATGTAAAATATTGTTTAACTAAAATTAAAATATCCATCTTCTTTTACTAGAATCTACACACTTTTCCTTTTTTTCTGACTATTCACGTGGTATATTACCACTTAGAATTCCGGTGAAATGATTTATTTTTAAAGGCCATTTTTTTGGTCTGTAGTAATTAATTTTATAATAAAAACCAGTTTGTCAAATATGTAAACTATTAACCATACTCTGTAATGGGCTGGAAAGCCATACAGTCTATCTGAATTGAATATTTTTATGGAGTAAACAGAGTTAGCACATTTTTTTCCCTACCCATGCTCTTCTTTATCAGCTTTGGATACAAAATTTAAAAGTTACTATATTTAAAATTGACAGTTCTTTGTTTTACTTCTCTAGGAGGCAATAAAAGGAAGGTGGAAATAGAAAGTGTTAATTACAGGTGTAATGTAATCAGTCCATGGAAAAACCAGCCCTATGAACCTCCCACTTTCTCTTCAAGAAACCTCAACAAGAAAGACAATGGAAGGAGAAGGGGAAAGAATGAAACTGTCCTCCCTTTTTGAAGATCATTTGTTAAAGGGTTAATGGAAAATGTTTGAACTAGCTTTCCGTATTAACTTTTTGATGTCCTGTATTTGGAAGAGCTTGAGTCCCACAGTAGTTTCACTGTATCTTTCAACATGGCTCTAAGCCATTTCACTTCCCATCTGTTTTGTACTCATTGGATAGGTCATGAAACACTAAAACTAAATCAACTGTAAAGAAAAAAGTTCTAGTGCAAAAACAAATCACTAGGGATAATCTGAGGTACCAATGTATGACATTTACCATGGCTTATGGTAACAGTCTGTAAAATGATTTGTCTATTTTTACTGTACAAACAATAAATCCTTAGTTAATTTTTGGGTCACTTTAACATAACTTTTTCATGAGTCCCATACCTGAATTCATTTAAGGAACACAACTCTATTATTAATGTTTACTTAAGAATAAAATATTTATTTCAAATGACTGTAATTTATCATGTAATATATTCTAAATATATCTAAAGTTATGATATTCCAGAGCCATATATATATTTTTTTTTATTTAAAGACTTTTATTAGCTGCAAAAATTATTGGCCCCAATTTGTGTCTATATTGAGAATTTTAACAGTATAAATTATATTGAAATTGGTTCTTATTTTGGAACACATACTCTTCTCTCTATAAATGTGGATAAGTGAGGCTGAACATTGCTCATATGTATTATATATAATTTATATATATGGATATCATTTACTAATCTCTTTATCAAAAAAGTATAATTTACATAACACATTATTGCATGGACACTTTTTAAAAAGCTTTAAATTTAAGGTACAAAGGTGATGAAGATCTATTGTGGACTCTCTTTTTTTTGTGGGTACCGGGGGTCGAACTCAGGACCTCACGTGCCAGTAGGCACCCGTGCCGCTGAGCGATATCACCGGCCCTTTATTCGTATGTGGGTACCGGGAGTCGAACTCAGGACCTCGCGCTTGCCAGGCAGGTGCTTATGCTGCTGAGCTATCTCACCGGCCCTATTGTGGAATCTTGAACTGGTATAGAATCTAGATGTTAAATAATCCAGATTTGAGTTGGAAGGTTATCTGTCATTAATTTAAAAACAAACAATTCTGAGATACTCCATTCATTATTTCCACTTCATTAAAAATTTAGTCTTTCTAGACATCATTGTGTTCCAGTTCAGGAAAGAGAGACTGGAGAAGAATTCCAAGGAACTTTTCAGCTACTTATATTCCATGTAACCTAATGCCCAGCTTCAGCCTTATTTCTACTGTAAATGTTCTTAGAGAATAGTGGAAAGAAGTGTTGCACACAGAAAGTGGAGAAAAAAAAAATCATGTGTAGTCAGCTGGGGAAAAGTGATTGAAGTAATTCTGATAATACATCAGCTGCCATTTTTGAGAACTACTATTTTTTAGTGTTTTTAGCCACAACTAAGCAAATAATTCATCTTTCAGAATATACAGTTTGTTCATGCCCTTAGTTTTATACAGTACTGTAGTATTATTTTATTTTCTGAAAAGACATCTGTCATAAGCATCAGAATTCAGTTTTAAATTCTCATCAGCCAGTGCACCTTTACTGACACTGTAACTAAAATCTGATTATTTTCACAAATACTAATACACACTATTTATACTGACTTTGTGTGTTGGCATATTTTACCATAAGTGTATCTTTCTTCATTTTCCATATCTGTGCCAAAAGACTGGCTTTTAAATTATGTTGTAAGTCCTTGAAAGCAGACTCTCTTCAAGGACTTTGTAGCTCAGTTTCTAGGGCTATATTTTACAGAGGTGAGGGCAAGGCATTTCTTATCAATCGTTTCAGTTTCATGGATTCTATCTTGATCCTAGAAGAGCCACATTATTAAGACATAGCCTTGGTAACAACAGAAATTAGATAAATACTTGTAGAATAAGTGAATGAATGGTTTTAAAATCTGTGTGCCCTACAGGTTCTAATAAAAGCTGAGATTCCTTTGGGATGTAATACAGAAAGAAGGTAATGAAAGATGAGGGTGTGCAGAAGAGATGGAAATGCTGTGACAGAATGGGAAGTGTGATAACTGATTTTCCCTTTCTTGAATTTCCTTATTAGTAATATACACAGTGGACTCAAGCAAATAAGACTGAGGAAATTGTGTACCATTAGCATCTCTCTGGAGAGAAAGTGGTGAAAAACAAAGAAAACCAAAAGAAAAGGAGGAGCTATAAACATGTACTTAGGACTTCTTCAGTAGTAAGCAAAGCATACAGAGAAACATAGCCAGTAGAATGCAGCTGTGGTATTGATAAAACTTTTGTTCCATTGTTTAAATGTTTACAAATAAGCACAATGGTAGGTTCTAATGATGTCTGCTTTGTCACAACTCCTTAACATCCTTAACAGAGTCTACTACTTCACTGAAAATTCTGCAATGTTAATGGAGACAACAGGAAATGAAATGAAGCATATATATGATGCCATAGAGAGATGAGCAATTCAGTAAATTTTTATCTGATCTATACCATCTCCAAACATGCAAGAATTCACATTTGGAGTGGCAAAATACAACCAGCTCTTTCTTTTATTTCAGTTTCTGACCCTGTTATGGGAAAAGATAAAGTATAATTAGATTATGATAAAAAGTTTATATGGCTAATCATACAAGTGAATAGATAAAATATATTTCTCACTTGCAAGAGCCAAATTTTAACATGTAGCTAATCACATTTTCACTAAGTAATGTGATTTCTTAAAAAAAGAAAAAGCACCTGTGTTTTTCACTAAAATTCAAATCTTGAAATGCTATTATCACCAAGCTTCCTGTATTTTATTAAAGAATACAATGAATGAGAATTTAACTGGTGATTTTTTTCCCATCAGAAACATTGAAGAAGATACAAAATCAAGGACAAACTTTTAAAAAAATAAACTGCAGCTACTTATTTTCAGTTAAGTTAGAGATGTTCATATGAAATTTCAGAAAGTCATTTGCATTTGTGGAAGCTTGGCATAGTGGCCTACACTTTACTTGTCTTGGAGGTTTGAATTTGTGTTAAAATTGTTGTTGGTATTATGCTGTCCTTCAGATATGCAAGTGTTTGAACCCTAATCCTATTGGGGAAAAATAATCCTAAACTGTACATTCATATCTTTTATTATAATTTAATTATTTTAGAACCTGTTGTGCAAAATGGATTGCAGAATTTCAAGCCATTGTCAAAGCAAATGAACGGCAGGTAGTCCAATCATACAAAAAATAACGTAAGGTATATCTCGTTAGTCAACAGAATTAGGAAAGTATAGACAATACACCCTTCATACATAACGTAAACTTCTATCGCATTGAAATCTAAAAGTGTAGTCTTTTAGGATGATTTAATATATCAAGATTTTAAAGTAAAGGATTTCAAAATAGTATATATAATATATATCCCCAAATATCCCATATTTTTGTTATTATTTCCATGAATAAAAATGTCAAGATTATATAAAAAGGTTAATATATAATTTACAAAGGTATGGAACATTAGACATGAGATGTTTCTTATCTTAACCCACTATAAAAATTAATAAACATTTTAATTTGAATTTTTTCCATCAAACTATGCACGATGATAGTACTGAAGGCAGATATGGCAATAAAGAATGGGTCCCACAAAAAGCTTTCCTATGCATTAAAAATGCTCACAAAATATGAGTTGTAGTTAAGCATGATAGGGTGCTGATGTCTAAGAAACATAAACAGCCACTTGTGTTGCATACTGAATTTTTTTTTTTTTTTTTTTTTTTTTTTTGGTACCTGGAATCAAACTCAGGACCTTGTGCTTGCCAGGCAGGTGCTTGTGCTGCTGAGCTATCCCCAGCTGAAATGTTTTTTGTTTGACTGTGTATACTTGTAAAATTGTATCGTGATCGAAACTGTTTAAAATAGTTGAGAATCTTTGGTCAATGCAGTATGCAGATTCTGCTGTACTCAAAGTCAATATTATGCCATATGGTTATGCTCTTGTCTTAACAAACCAAAGTGACAGAAAACCAATGTAGAATATTGAAAACAAAACTCAATAACTATGACTTTGTAAGTGATCATTCTAGGGATTTAGATTTCCTCTATCTACTGCTGTTACCAGATAAAGTGATGAATAGTTAGAAAAGAGATTAGTGTAGCCATTAATCTCATCCTTTGGTCTGTGTTTCTCCCCTAATGCTGCTATGGTTTAACAAAAAGAGAAGTCAAAACAATAACCACAGATAATAGGTTCTACAGATAATCACAGATAGTAGTTAATACTGCTTGCTAAATACCCATTCCCTATGAAAACAGGATTTAAAACATGGGAGAAGAGTGAGGGTTAGGTTTAAGGTTAAATTTAGATTTAGGGTTCCGTTTCAGGTTAGGATTAGTGTTCTGTTCCTGTGAGTCCTAGGGTTAGTGTTCAGGGCAAGGCTCACAAAAGATAGAAGCCAGGGCCTCACGCATGCTAGCAAATGCTCTACCACTGAGCTACATACTCAGCCCTGCATTGACGCCAAAATAGGTACAGCTAGGAAATAGGTACAGTTTGAAAAATCCTCAAAGATTTTTTTAAAAAATAGTTTCGGTACTTTCAATAGATTGTTGAATGGGACTAAATTTTAGAAGGATGTTTTCATGATCCAATTATTGCTTCCTAAGAAAGGAGACAAAGAAGCTCCATATTCAGAAAGTGGGGACTCCTCAAAAGACTGCTGATAATGTTTCATTTTGAATGTCCAGTTCTGTAAGGCATCACAGAGAAAGCAACTGTGACTATTACAGTTACTTTGCGAAAAGACTTTTTGTCTGACTGATAAAATCTCAGACACTACAATATCTTGAAAGATTTTGAGTAGATTGTGGCCAAAGGCATAAAAGTCCTACAGTAGATACTCCCAGTCTATTAGTTTAGTTGGTATTTAAAGAGATTTAGGAATTAAATAGATTCCTGAGTAAACCTAATTATAACAACTGAGCCAAGTGTGGTGGCACATGCCTATGTGACCAGCACTCGGGAGGCTGAGGCAGGAGGATCACTGTGAGTTCAAGGCCAGCCTTGGCTACACAGTGAGTTCAAGGCCAATCTGAACTACTACATAGTGAGACCCTCAAACACCCCCCAAGAAAAACCAAAACCAAAACCAAACCAAACCAAAATAAAACAAAAAACCTGAATACAATATGAAAAATAGCAAACATAGAAAATTATTGATTCCTCCATGCTTGTACTTTAGCTAGTGACAGTGGGATCTAGCTGTGTGGCATCTTATTTTTAAAAAGTGGGCAGTGGGGAAAAATTTATGGGAAAAGGTTGTTCAACAGTCTTGAATATGATCAGTCATGACATGCTTCTTTTCTCTCAAAATTTTTTGGGCCGGTGAGATGGCTCAGCGACGTAGGCGCCTGCCTTGCAAGCGCGAGGGCCCGAGTTCGACTCCCGGATCCCACATACGAAAAAGGGGCCTGTGATATTGCTCAGCGGCACGGGTGCCTGTTGGCGCGCGAGGTCCTGAGGTCGACCCCCCGGTAACCACAAAAAAAAAAAAAAATTTTTATCTCCCCCACACACCTGTATTTCTTCGAAATAAGACATCATGGGTTTTACTGCTTATTTTAAATATTTTTTTATTTTCAAATTAATTGTGCATGAAAATCATTTCAATATGATTGCGAATGATGATATTTCATATAGGTAGGCCTGCGGAGTGCCCTCCCCAACTCTACCTAATGTAGATATTTGAATGAAAAAAATGTAAAACTAAGTAAGTCACTCAAGTTTGCTGTATAAGATGTCAGAAAAATATTTGAATACTGAATACTAAATTTTCTTCAAGAATTTTACATTGTTCAAAATAGATACCCACACTGAAAAATTGAGTAACTAAATTAGATTATTGATTTTCCTCATGTATTC
Organism: Erethizon dorsatum; assembly: GCA_028451465.1. Lineage (NCBI taxonomy): Eukaryota > Metazoa > Chordata > Mammalia > Rodentia > Erethizontidae > Erethizon > Erethizon dorsatum. The sequence continues at coordinate 72,999,674 of CM051832.1, forward strand.
ACAAATGTACTAAAACAACTTTAAAGACAGTTCTAAGTACCAATACCAAAAATGATTTACATTATTTTTTCTTTTTTTTTTAAAGTGTCTTAGAAAGGGTTTCAACTGAATTGTAATTCAGATTGTCACAGCTGTGAGTATGTAAATGTAGGAAATCTCTGTGTATCCACATTTGCCAAACAGTTTTTATTAAAATGACTGCTTAACAAGCGCTTGCTGGCAAGAGCGAGGTCCTGAGGTCGACTCCCGGTACCCACATAAAAATAAATAAATAAATAAATAAATACATAAATAAATAAAATGACTGCTAAATATCTGGGCAAAAGTAATTACATGTTTCACATGTATCCAGGCTCACATTTAAGGTCATGAATTGCTTGGGATTTTGAGTCAGACCAAATAGAAACGTCAACACCAAATGCAAAGCATGGAGAAGAGACACTGGCCTATTTCTGATCAGTGTTGGATCCATCAAATAAGGACCTAGAAGTGTAATGCTTAAAATATTCTGAATCCCATCAGATCTGGGTAAGATTCTCCATTCAGTCATTAATATCTGCATTATCTCGTATAAGTTGTTTTAGTTTTTCTGATATATTAAACTGCATAAGTTACATGGTCAGATTTATTTCATTAAAAGATCATTCTGTAAACTGTGGAGTTTGGACTGAAGGGAACTAGAATAGTAGCTAAGAAAACAGGGCTGTTGTGTTACTTTTTGTTTGTAATAATTTAAATGTATAGCACGATGGCAAATATAGTGCAGAGTTGCCTATATATTCTTCAACCAGGCTTCCATAATATTAACAATTTATATAAAAGTGATACATTTATAACAATTGAGAAATTATCTTTGGTACAGTACTACTAGTGAAATCATGGGATTTATTTATATTATAACAATTTTCTTCTAACTAATGTTCTTTTTGTTTTAGGATCTAATTCAGTATATCATTTTTGGTTTAATACTGTTTGTTTATATTATATATATAGTTTTTCTGAATTCTAGCCTAAAGATACTGGTGGTCTGGGCTACAGTAGTAGCACTGAAGATGAGAGAAAGGACATATGAAACATATTTTGAAGCTAGAAGCAATGTCCTAGGTTACGGAATAGACAAGAGTCACAAAGCACAAGAAAAAATTTTGAATTTCTAGCTCAGAAAATTGAGTGGATTGTGATGGTTTTTGTTCACACAAGGAGACTTCAGAATGAGATGAAAGCATATTTTAAAGAATCTTGAATTTCATTTTATTTTTATTTATTTATTTATTTATTTTTGTGGGTACCGGGGGTCAACTTCAGGACCTCGCGCACCAGCAGGCACCCGTGCCACTGAGTGATATCACCAGCCCTTTTTTCATATGTGGGTTCCGGGAGTCGAATTTGGGCCCTCGCGCTTGCCAGGCAGGCGCATACACAGCTGAGCCATCTCACAGGCCCTTGAATTTCATTTTAGACTTAAAGAAGGGAATATATACAACAATATGTGTAAAACCACATGCTATGTGTTCAGTAAACAATAGATGTCTTGTGATGGTCACTGTCAATAGCATCACTGTCCTTATCAGAAAGGGACTTCAGTATTGCTTCTAATGAGGTGCCAGTGAGAGACGCATCCCTGTTTACTGTCACACTCTGTCTTCAAACTGTTTTCAGAGACCTCTACAACAAGAGGTAGGCAGGAGCTGCCGGTCTCGTTTCACATCACAGAAGGTATGCTTGTGAGGTTCTCGTTCTTCTGCATTCTGAATTTAGGTTCTAGTAGGGACACTATTGCAGAAGGGCCTTCTGAGTAAGAGGGAAAGCTGAGAGGTTTCCACACAACCTGGACAAATATAAATGGACTTGAAATGTTAAGAAAATGGAAGAAATTTATTCAGTTGAAAGGAATGGTTGAAAATGAGATTAATAAGGCAAACTGGGACCATCATGAGAACTCGAATGCTAAGTATTTTTTAATTTTCCATGTAGAGGGAAGATTATAAAACTTTATGACATCAAAATTCTTGTCAGTGGAAAATCTATTCCAACATAATAATAGAATTTTAATGTCAAGAATCTTTGGACAACAATAGTATCCAATGTTCAGTTAATTCCCAAAGATAGTGCTCTTCAGAACAATAATAGATATATTAAAGATGAAAATGTGAATTTAACAGTCACTTTTGATTGTGATAGAAACATTATTAATAGATACTCTGAAAAAATGCCTAGGAATGCTGTAAATTGTCATTTATAATATGCCTTACCTTCTGTGTACATCTAAAACCAATACTTTTCTATGAGAGAGAATGATAAGACTACAATGCTAAAAATTATTTCCTATGCAGGATGGGATAAAATTTTTTAGATCCTGGTATATGTTTTATTCAGAGGAAATTAACAGAAGTTAATTTTAGTTGAGCTAAAAAAAAGGGAGCATTTTTAAAGTAAGAGAGGGTGTGTCTATTCATAATGCCATGGAGAATTTTCTCAGTATTGTAAATAACCAAATGAAGTAAACTTTGTCAATTGCTTGATTACACAAGCATCAGCATGTACATAGCCTTTCTGTCAATAACAAGCTATATGAATAGAGTTGTATACTATGGCGGATTCATCCTATAGCTTCTGTAACTCTCAAAAAGGGATAATAAGGCAATATAAGTGTGATGTTGGGCCACTGGGTGTGGTAACCCACATCTGTAATCTCAGCAACTGGGAGGCTGAGGCAGGAGGATTACCATGAGTTCTAGTCCAGCCTGGGCTACATATTCAGTTCAAGGCCAATCTGAATTATACCAAGACCCTATTTCAAAAAACAAAACAAACAAATGAAAAAATGTGATGTTGGATGTGAAACCAGGAAGTGAACTGTATACATATTAACTTAATAAAAATTGAGCAGAGCATGATGGTGCATGCTCATTGTCCCCGCTACTTGGGAAGCTGAGGTGGGAAGATAGTTTAAACCCAGAAGTTTGAGACTAGCCTGGGCAACGCGGCAAGACACCCATCTGAAAAATGCACCCCCAGAGATATTAAAAATATTGTGTTATTTTACCATTTATGAGGTGGAAAATGAGTACATGTACAATGGTACAAGGAAATCAAACAAATGAGAAAAATTGCCTTTGAATTAGTAAAAAACTCTATTCATATTTTCCCAGTGTTGGCATTACTGGACATAATAAACATTACCTAGGATGATTTAACTCTGCAGTCACAGTCCTGAAACTCAGGATCTTTCAATACATTGTTAGTAAGTGGTACAGAAAATAGCGAGTCAATTTGACTTAGCCTTTTATGTATGGTTCTACATTAAATATGATCTTCTCTCTCTCTCTCTCTAGATATATATATATATCTAGATGTCCCTCCAAAGCCTCATGCAGTCATGGTGGAGCTTTTTCGGGTGGCTGGATCTAGGGTTTCCCACTAGGACTGATTTACAGTGTAATGCTAGGATTAAGGGTGGGAGTGCTACCTACCGTAAGGGCAGGTAGCCTGGGTAAGATATAAGGGACAGAAAGAGATGTAGTTGACTTGTCACTTGTTGCTTATTGCTACTGCTGCTTGTCTTCTGCTCTGTGATGCCCCTCTGTCTCATGCCACCCTGCCTTGGAGCCAGCTGATGATGAAATGAAACCTCCACAAACTGAGCTAAATAAACTTTTCCTTCTTTAACTTTGGGTGTCGGGTATTTTGTCACAGCAACAAGAAAAGTTACTAATAAATATATCTATATCTATCTATCTATCTATCTATATCTGTGTGTGTGTGTATGTGTATCTTCTTGATCTGTTTATATTTTATTCTTCTGAGAAAACTCACATGCTAAGCAGTGAAGAATAATAAAATTTAAGGCATTCACAAACAAAGGAACGTTAAGAAAATTAGTACTTTCATTTAAACCTAGAATGGTAGAATGCAAACATGAATCCAATTAATATATTTTGCCCTTTAACTGCAGCACCTGGGCAGAGATGAAAGGCCAACAAAGACTGACTTAACATAGTTAAATAGTCAAATGTTGAACGGGAATATAGCTACTCAAAAGTTCCTACTCCTTTCTCATCCACGGAGTTATTTAATTGTGCCGGTGTTATTCGAAATGATGGTCAGCTATGCGTTGGTTTTCTTCTGCAGACACAGATGTCACTGTGCTGAGTGGAGCATCTACTGTTTTCCCAATATAAATATTGCTAAAGTAGAAATAAGAACAAAACCCTTCAATAATATATATGGCTTTATTATATATCTTTAAAAATTCTCTGGATAAACTTCTGTCATCTTCTTCCATAAAAAGTAGTAATTTTGAAGGCTTGATTTTGAATGACTTTGAGATTACTATTTGTGATACTGATCCCTATTCTTCTCAGGTTTACTATTCTTATTTCTGCACCAGTGTTTTCCTGCAGTATTTATTTTTTATATCTAATGAGATATCCAAAGTCAGCCTTGTTCAAGGACTTCTGATATGCTGAAGAACGTGGACACCCTCAAGCTTCAGTTTCTTGTTCATGGTTCATTTTTTTTTTTTTTTGCCTTAACCTCAAATCAGCTATTAAATATATAGAATAGCAAAGTCTGGAAATTATTCAAAGGAAAAGATTAACCACAGTTTTTCATTTAGAAGTCTGTATCTGGAGAATCACTGAAAGATGCGATTATAATTATTCAGATGTTTGCAGCTTTTTAAAAGGAGTCTGAATTTAGAAAGATGCTTATGTGTTCAAACAACTATATGTGAAATTATTAAGCACTTCTTTTGCAAGAAAAAGCATCTCACATCATTATGGTTTGAAATAGTCACCATGGCTTATTTAATGTAAACAAATAGCATATTTAATGGAAACAAATTCCAGCTCCCTTGTACTTGGTTGTATTGCCATCTTTATCTATCTTTGGACTGGTTCATGATTACATCCATGCAATCCTTTTGTGGTTTTTAGGAAAGCTCCTGCTTTCACTTCTCTGAAAGAATGGCTGGAATTATGATGGTTATGCTGCTGGAGGTCAGATTCTTCCAGAATACTCTGCTTTCTCCTTCCTGTTATGTATTGTATTAATTCAATGAATAGCAAATCTATAGGAATTAGCAATATTCAGCACCTTAGAAGATGTTATGCTCTTCATGTAAAACTATTAGTATAAGGCAACCACTTCATAAAGCAAAATCTTAGCCATTTTCATAATAACCAAGGCAGCTACTTTTGTTGAGAAATTTCTTATATACTCACATTTTTTCACAACTGTTTAGGTATAATGTCAGAGATCTATTACAAGAATGAGATATTCTATTGATCATATCCTACTTAGATCTATTTCTGGATTTCTTTTCACTCCATTTCTAAGACATCAGAATTTCACCCTGAATTCTAGCAACACTAATTCTAACCACAGTTACTCTAACCTTCTCCCCAAAACATTTTTTTCCACAGCAACCAATATGAAAAATGAAAAATGCAAATTTGATCAGTTTCTTCACTGCTTAAAAACCCTTCAACAACTATTTGTATGCTGTTAGAAATTCCAAACCCTTCAATACAGACAGGAGTCTACCACGTGAGCTCTGCCCCCCAAACTGCCCCCCCTGCATCATTCATCACTCTTCCCTTCATTCACTAAGCTCCAGCAAAATCTGCCTTCTTTCTTTTTAAAATTATTATTGTTGTTGTTGAGAAAAAGTTACTCTGGGCTGAAGTGTCTCATTTTCCTAAGCATCTGAGACCACAGGAGTGCAGAATTGCACCTCACTTGCTTTATGTGAATTATTTAAAATCTCCAGTGATTTCTCAACTGAGGATCTTGTTCTATGTTCCTATGCCAGAAGGTATCTTCCTCTAGTATGAGTAGGGTCTATCTACTCATCCTTCAAATTCTAGCTTTAAAATAACTCCACAGGGAAACTGCCTCTAACTTCTCTTACAGAGTGGGGCCTTCTGTGCTGCAGTCACATAAAACACCATTAGACGTTTCTTCAGAGAAATGAAAAGAGCTGTAAGTAGGCATGGGTGTGATTATCTTTTCAATACATAACTCCACCATTAAATTGTAAGTTCACTGAGGACAGACATGATGTTTGCCTTGTTTATCTTGTGCCTTAAGTATTTTTCTCAGAGCTTAGCACATGATCTATGCTTAATAAATATTTTTGAATGAATTACTCAATGAAGAAATGAAAGCTAAAACCTAACCAAGTGTACTGTAACCACTTGCAGGAGCTGCATTAAAGCAATTGACTGGCTTAGGGAAATTTACGACCAGGAACTTCTCACTACATCACCAACACTGTCTCGGGGTGAGGGTGCCTCCTGAGGACACATCAAGGTCAAGTATCCCGCTATGAGCCAGAAAAAATACCCATTAAAATTATCTAATTCTTATCCTTGCTTTGGTTCTATGTTCACCGACTAATACTCTCTGCCCACTTTTTAGTTCCTTGTTATTTTTTCAGAGGAAAAAAGACTGAAGTTAATGTAATGATTCTGACCTCTGACACAGATTTCACTGTAAAATATTTATAATTTGGTTTACATATCTGTCCTTTATTATTTGAGTTAATATGAGTCAACCTCATAAGTCTAAATACTTCTTTTCTGGTGTAGAGAACAGAAAATAGTTCAGAAGATAGGATATTAAAGAATGCAATATATTCAAGGCTGCAGTAAATTTTAATCTGATATAAGTAGAAATCTCAGTTCTACTAAAATTTAAAAAAGATATATAGAAAGGACTTCAAATACACAGGACAGAAACTAGTATCAAGACAAGATATGGAGCTAAGAATTTAATAGCCAAAACCATGTAAATGAGAAGGAGGTTGAGTAGAACAGGACAGAGGTCTGTGAAAATCATCTGCCACCTGTGTTGTCATGCATGGTGGTGGACACCAGCAGGGATACACTTCGGCTGCTGAGTCTGCACATGGAACACAGCAAGCCTGAGAGATACTGAGGTCTGACCTAAATGAAGCATCAGAGCAAATCTGAAAGCAGTGCCACCTGTGCTGTGTAGCTTTCTGTCAGTGTAACAAAACAAAACAAAAAAAAAAAAACAAAACAAAAAACCCAACTCTGAGATAATCAGCTTATTAGAAAAAGAGTATTGTTTGGCTCACAGTTTTGCAGGCTCCAGTTCATGCATTTTTTTGGCTGTGGTGAGGCAACACCTAAAACCAGGAGCATGTGGTAAACAACTGCTCAGCACATCGCCAGCTATCAAAACAGAGACTGAGGAAGTAATCAGGGTCCCATAGGCCCTCAGAAGAAATATTTCTATGAGCTAAAAGGCTCGCATTAGGCATCATCTCCTACAGGTTCCATAACTTCCTTAAACCTTCAAAACAAGGGTCTTTTGAGGGGCATGCAGAAGCCAAATCATAGCACCGCCTATTGTTCTAGACAGGACATCCATTCAAAAACTGATGTTTCTAGAGAGGAAGGAAAATATGGAGCATGCAGTATAATGTGTTGATTAACAATGGAGTTCTGGAGTTAGTATGCATGGTAGTGAATCCCAGCACTCCACTCAACACCTGTGTGACTTTGTACAAGTAATTTAAAGTATTTAATCATTAGGTTCTTTTTCTGTAAAATGCTCATAATAATAGTACCAACTTGTAAGAGTAAAATGGGAATATATATATATAGTTATATATACAGTTTTATATATATAGTTATATATACAGTTTTATATATATATATAGTTAAATGGGAATGTATATATATATTCAGTTTGTGGCATGAAATACTCTCTGGTAACTATAATAACAATGATCTAAATACGGTGAGGACCACATAGTAAGTACTCACAAGTGGACATAAGGCAGGTATGAAGGGAGAAAAATTTTGAGATGAATGAGACTGAATTCTTTTCAAATAAGCATTTATGATTTAATAAGGTAGATTTCCTGATCTAAAAAGTGAAGATTTATATTATTATTATTTACATAAGATAAATTCTATTGGAAGATAAGATTAGTAATTCAAGATGGAAGAAAGGGGAACTATGGCAATTAACTTGTTAGAATCTGAGTAATTTATTTACTTTTTTCAAACTTATTTTGATAAAATTCAATGAATAAAACTTGCTAGAAGACAATTAGCAAAGTGATTCTGAAATGTGACAAGTAAAATTCTTCTCTAAATAGAGATATTATTTCATATTAAAATAAACTATGGGGGCCGGTGAGATGGCTCAGCGGCATAAGCTCCTGCCTTGCAAGTGCGAGGACCCGAGTTCGACTCCCGGATCCCACATACGAAAAAGGGGCCGGTGATATTGCTCAGTGGCATGGGTGCCTGTTGGTGCGCGAGGTCCTGAGGTCGACCCCCCGGTACCCACAAAAAAAATAAAAAAATAAAAAAAAAATAAAGTATGGATGCCAAAGACCCACCTTCTTTATGAAAAAAATTCAATTCCCTTGTTCAGAAGATTATATTTAGAATTTAGCCTCACAAAATTCTATTGCTATTACTTAAAATGTTTCAAAATTATTTGGAAAAGCAAGATAAGCCCCTTAACATATACTCACTAAAGTTCAATTTAAGTTAAAAAACAAACGAATAAATTTATTCTTTTTTTTTTTTTTTTTTTTTTTGTGGGTACCAGGGGGACGACCTCAGGACCTCACGCGCCAACAGGCACCCGTGCCGCTGAGCGATATCACTGGCCCCTTTTTCGTATGTGGGTTCCGGGAGTCGAACTCGGGCCTTCGCGCTTGCAAGGCAGGCGCTTAAGCCGCTGAGCCGTCTCACCGGCCCCTAAATTTATTCTGACAAAAATCTATATAAACAATCAATCTTCATATTGTAAAATCTACTAAACCTTCTCTTAGAGTACATTTCTGTGCTGATGATTGAAAACAAAGCCTTGCACATGCTAAGCAAGTGGTTTTACCAGTGAGCTACATCATCAGTTACTAAACTCAAGGATTTCAAAGTACCCACACTAATCACTTCAATGTTACGACTTCTAAAAATAGTTTGCTTTATTTTCCTAATAAACTACAGCTATTTATGAAATATCATATTGTGGGTTAGAGAGAGTGAAATGATATCATGAAATATATATATTATATATATAATTTTTTTCCTTAAGGGGAAGAAATGGTAGTAGGAAAACACTTTTAAAGTACACTCTACAAATTTTTAAGAATTGGGGTATCTGTGAAGGGGTGGATTTTGAAGATTAATATTTGATGGTGGTGCTATGTTAAGTTCATGAACATACCAGCTTGTTTTTTGTAATGACTGGATTGGCATAGAATATACACATCTCATATCATTTCATTAAGCAATCACTTAATGATGTGTGCTTGAACAGTTTCAGAAGTGAGAAGAGAGTCCAGGTGATGAGATAGAAAAGATTATTGGTCTATATAAGATTGTATGTTTCAGTCTCATCAGATGAGAGGCTTTGCTAGAAGACACTGTATACCTATCTATCCCTCTATTTTTGTTAGTGTGTACTAGGAACCTTCATATAGGTAGAAGTAATAAAAAATATTATAAACTTGAATAGTCCTAGAAATTTACACTCTGGTGGGATAATGTACCTCTACTGAATATAAAAATAATACATGGTTGCTTTGACCACAACAAAGAATATGAGACTATAAAATCAGGGTTTTTCTTTTTTTTCCTCAGGGTCACATCTCTCTGAATTTCATCATAAATTGTTCCCTTCGAAGTTATCTATTGAGAATGTAGAACTAAAAAAAATCTGTGTAAAGATTTTCCAGAAGTGTTAGTGTTGAAGTAAGCTCTAACTGGAAGTGCTATAAAAGGATATAATAACACTAGCCATGTGACTAGAAGTGAACGCCTTGTTTAGTGGTGTTCAAGAATGTACCAAGTGGGCCGGTGAGATGGCTCAGTGGCGTAAGCGCCTGCCTTGCAAGTGCGAGGGCCCGAGTTCGACTCCCGGATCCCACATATGAAAAAGGGGCCGGTGATAACGCTCAGCGGCACGGGTGCCTGTTGGAGCACGAGGTCCTGAGGTCAACCCCCTGGTACCCACAAAAAAAAAAAAAAAAGAATGTACCAAGTACCGAGACACAACTTACAGATATAGCTTACTGTCTTCAACATTTCCATCAGTTCACTTAGGCCATTCTTGTCTCCTGAGGTATAAGCAGGAGTTTGTCCTTTCCCTAGGAGAAGCTGTTGGCCTTCACTATTGCTTCTGTTGATGATGATACTGGAACAAGTGGATTTTCTTCCAGTAGGTAATTTTAGGATCCATTCACCTGCCAGGTGACTGCATCCTCAGAGAATGCAGTGCATGGAAAAGACTGAAAAATGGTTCTAGGCATGGAGAAAGAACAGAGGCTGAAGAGACTGAAATGACTTTTTTAATTTAACCGAGAAACTGCCATGTTTTGTTTTAATTAGGTAAGATTCCATAGATTTACACTGAACTAAGATTCAAGAGAATGAGGGAGTATGACAATGAGTTTTGCTACACCAGGTAAAAGAACAGTTTTCTCCAGTTTATTCAAGGGAAATTAGATTAAATTCAAACAGAAAATGGGTACTGGACAAAGAGTAAAAGAACACAAAAATCTTCAAGGTGCATGGAAGGATGATAAGAGCTGAAGTTCAGTGTGCTTTCTATTTTAAGCTATATATATTTTAACTCTGTACTCATGAAAGAGTAATCATATACAAACCTGTGTCCTACCACCCCACTGTAATCTGTGTTGGAAAGAGATAGGATAAATACCTTTCTTGAAAAATATGTTACTTAAATTTAATGCACTTGTTTTCATTTCAGAGAGCAGAAATTGACATGTCTTTTAGTCTTGAGCAGACATAAAAATGTTAATTCATTAAAATTAGCACTAAAATTAATTAAGAGTCATTTAATAGAGCCAATAAGACTGTAGTGGCTCTCTAACCTTCTAGTGGCATCTATTGAGATTTTAAAAACTAGGAAAATTAACTTCGATAGTGTAATAGATGTTTGTGTTGTTTGGTACCTAAAAACAGAAGTGAAAGTGCATTAAGTAAGAAGGAAACAGGAGTAATGTAAATACAGGCACTTAGTCACAAGGAAATCAGTTCTTTATTGCCCATGACCAATGAAACCACAAAGTACACTGTCACTAACTGTGTACGGCAGATAATTTTGCATGCCATAAAATACAGAAGAGGGACACATTCCCAAGGTTTTCTCTGAAAATTTGATGGATAATTGTAAAAAAGACTGAGCATAAAGATTGGAATTATTGGTTCAGTCTACTTCTTATGTACATACATATCACACAAAACACATACACAAATATATAGTTGTCACTAAGGTTTATTTTTTATTGTCAATTTAAAAAAATCCAACTGGCATAATTTTTAGTCATATGGCCTACAATGTCAGATGATCTGGGTTCAAAGTTGATTTCAAAAACTTCTCTGAGATATTTGGACAGGGAATAGTAACAGAGATCATAGTAAACACAAGCTCATAGTAATTGTTTAAATATTAAGCTAATCAATATATTTCAATAAAATATGCTTATATGTTTACAATAGTATTTATTAAGCACTGTAATCACTAAGTCATATACATTTCAAATATTGGTATTATGATTTTTAACTAGAGATAGATATCAAGGGTATAAACTATTATGATGATTTATGACTGCTGATACTGACCTTGACCATTTGGTTGAAATAGTGTTTGTCAGGTTACTTTTGTAAAGTAACCCCCCCCATATACTCTTTGGAAGGATGTAACTATATACAGCCCTTTACTGATCTTTATAAGGTCTCTATAGTTTTATGTGTGAAATGTTAAGATTTGAGTAACTCTAGATAATCATGAATAATGATGTAAGGACAAAGGAAGGGAGGGAGGAGGCAGGGGAAGACGGAGAAAGGAAGAAGAAAGTAAGAGAGAGAAGCATGTACCTTTCAACTATGACATTTAGATATTTTTTGAAAATCTTGAGAATAATTAAATTTCAGAAATATTGAATATAAAAAGAAATGTCAGGCTAAAGAAACTCCCATTAATTAGTTTAAGGCTTCATATGGAGAAAGGTAAAATAATAGATAAAATAGCAAAGATGTAAGTATAAATAGATACAAAATATAAAAATTATAAAAATTAGTAACTACTGAGGTCAAAACAGTAATCCTATCAAAACAATGATAAATTAATTGGATAATAGAATTTGTAAAAAATACAAACATATATCAGTACTTCTGCCTGCATCAGCAGCGGATGTATCATTAGATTTAAGTTTCTTTTTCTTTTTTTTTTTTTTTTTGTACCAGGAATCAAACTCATGACCTCATGCTTGCCAGGCATGTGCTGTGCCGCTGAGTTACATCTCCAGACCTAGATTTAAGTTTTTTAACAAGGTATATGATGTGAAAACCTAAAAGGATGCAATGTTCACGTGTAAGAACTTATTATCAAAAAATACTGTCCAAGTTTATTAATAACTTCTTTTAATACATTCATATAAAGGAGAATAAAGAATGCATTCTTTTAATGAGTAGAGATCACATTGCAAATGTGAATGTTAACTGAACATTCAATCCTTTGCTTTCTTTTTTCATAAATAATTTATTGTAACATGGGGAAAAATATTAAACTTTAGGTATCAACTGATTATTTTCTAGAGGTCAATATTGCTTCCAGTTGCTTCTAGTGAAAACTAACTAAGAAGAAAAAGTGAAATATATATTATTGGTTTAACAATTCCACATAACTCATAGGTTTTCACACACCATTGATTATTTTCTCAATGAGAATGAGTAGATTATCTTATCATCACATAGAGAATAATTTCTGAACTATAGCATGGAAGTTACTGTAGTACATAACTAATTGTATGAGTATGTATATGGAGGGAATGAGGGCATGTAACTATTTTCTTTAGCTACACAGTGAGATTTGGAGAAGTCAGGAACTATTTTATTTATCTTTGATTCCCAAATAGTTTTTATTTGGAACATGGCAGGTATTCAATAAGCACAAGTTTTTAAAACTATTTTGTTCTAATGCAGGATTGCTGAAAAACTTTGGAAATACAGAAGAATATACAGAGAATTATTTAAATAATTAGTAGGATTATAAATCAAATACTTAAGTTTTCTTATATTTTCTTCTGTTTTTATAATAAAGTATATACATACATATATGTCTTTATGTACCTATATATTTACATAGTTTGAATCATGCAATAAATTCTGTTTAGAGCATTGTTACATTGCTTAATATTTTACAAACTAATTTTACAATATAATTAAAATAATTTAGCTATACTTGTAATAGCTAATCAACACATACCCTATTTATTCAACTAGTCTTCCTTTGGCTAATTAATATTATAAATTAAAATTTTACTGTATATAATTTGAAGATAAAACAACATGGTCTCAGAGTCTATGCACACATAACATAATTATGGACTTAAAAGAAGTTTTCAATTGCTATGCTGCATTATCTTTTGTAAATTATTAAAGCATGTAAATTAATTTTGCAAATACTACAGCAAGCCTAATATCTGAGGCATAAAATTTAAGGTGGTACTCACTCTGTCCTCAAATCTGAACCTGGACTTGCAAGAATCTGAGAGTACTTCCTTAATATTCACACCAGGTTTCTTCTTTGCCTCACCCTACAGCTGAACCTAGCAAATGTCATTTTTTTTTTTTTTGGCAGTAACCTCAAAAATGTGCTGTGTGAGGAGTGTTACCATATTTAAGATACTTTACTCTTAAAGCCTATCCTCTAAATTCACATGTAAAAAGCATTCTTTGTAAAAAGTATTTCCCACTTAAAAATTACCTCTGAGTATCATTACTGTAACATCAGGGCTAGAAGATTTTCCTGCATACTACTTGCACCATGTATGCTCGTTTGTCCATGTTTTTCTGTTTTTCCCCTCAACCGCATGACCTTCAGACAAACACATTAAATAGAACAGCCAACATTCATTATCTTCACTTCTTAGTCTTTCATTTATTTCTAAATGTGACCGATAATGTAGCAGTTCTCAAAACCCGCATAAGAGGTACTATGTTTATTTTTTTGTTTCTGTAGCAGTGGCCATTTTGAGTACCTCCTGCAACTTCCTTGTCTTGCCTGGCCCCTTTAACACCAGCTCAGCATACCTGTCTTTGTTTTCTTTAAGGTTACATCCTCTTAAGGTTTTGCGTGCTGGCTTTTGTCTTTCTTTTTCTGTGTCTTTTGTTTTTCGGAATAGCAGCCGACAGCAAGATTTGAAATAATAAGATGTTATGTTCAAAGTGCTTTTGGAGGAACACTTCGTTATGAATAGTGAGAAAAGTAAAGAATAAGTGGATAACAACACCGAAAAAATGAAATTATAGGAAAAGATGCCTAGTTGAGAAGAGATCACGTTTTGTACATGTATTTGAAAGGCCTCTAGTACATTTGAGTGAAAGATAAAATAAGTTGAAATATAATAGTTCTGGAAAATATGATTAAAGAATTTGTCAGTCATTTGTATAAAGTCAGATATTCAAGTTTCTTATTTAATGACTTAACCCCACCCCCATCCCCTCACCCCCAGAAAGAAAGAAAGGTTGGAACTCTGGAATCTAAATTTAATGGCTATGTAAGAATTCTGAAATCGAGAAGCACCTGTTGGTTGATAATGGCTTGAGAGGTCAGAGAGACTGAATATTTAATTTGTCTTATATGAGACATTGAGTATCAGACTTTCGAGATTTCAATTTCAGGGAAGGGATAGCAGCGGAAATCCAGTGCAATGACTTACTGGCAAGATATAAGAGACTAAAGCACTGACGCATCTAATGGAAAGTTTCATTTTCTCAAGAAATTGGGTGGCATGGGAGTTTAAGTGGAACACAACTGGGAAGAAGGATTTTCTTTACTAATTTAAAAAAACGAGAAAACATGCATGGGTCTAGTGGTGGATGGACCTCTGGGTGTGGATAAATAAGAAAGTTGATTGGTACCATTGAGAGCTTTTCTGAGATTGTTGATTCAATCAGTAATTAGGTGACTTTTCTGTGGTTGATAGAATTATAAAAACAATATCATGGAGAAAAGAAATGTGATGTCAGAGGATTTGGGGAGAAGGAACAATGGGAACGTGAGAGTGTCAGGGAAATATTCTGAGTTTCATATCGCAGAAATATAGCAATTCCAAGTGATAATTAGGTCAGAGAAGTGACTGAGCATGTGATTTGCGGATGTTTAGAGTTCCAAGTGGAGGTGCTGTAAAGGGTTTCACGGTGAAGTAGCGTGCTGAATATAACTAGATATGACTGATAAATCAGAGTCACACATTCTTCTAGTGATAGATTTTGACCCTTGTTATTTTACCACAAAACAACAAAATCATACCACGCAGGCCAGAATCATAAAATCATAAAGTTTTAAAACCGGAACGAATATTCAAGATAAATTTATTGAACTGACATCATTTTGCAATTGAGAAAGTGAAAAAAATGTAGATTATCTGAGTTTCCACCAATAACAGAGTTAAAGTGTGTAAGTAACTTAGCACTTGGCTACATGCAATTTAAATGGATCATATCTTACTGATACTGAAGAATGTTTTCTATTACGTAAAAGTTATCTATGGAATTTGTTCTTTCAACAGAGCTGGAATTTTAATTCTTCGTTTTTCTGTATCCATTGAATTGGAAACATTTTACTAGTCGATAATAAAATGTTTATAAATAAAATATATAGTTATGTAGAACGGGCACATCTTGACTGATTTTAACAGATTGTGTCATTTTTCAGTAATTTGTATTTTATATTTAATCTATGTCAAATGAAAATATGTTCTAGAAATTTTTTATTGGCTAGTATTGAAGTTTTTTATAACATAATGTTTTTGCCCAACTAAATATTAATACATTTATTTTCATTTCACTGAGCTTATTGGGAGACTATTGTTAATTTATTTTTGTGTGTAGAATCACATGATAGAATTGTATAATTCCCTTGTTCTGTCATTGGGTTTAATCAAGGCTGTGTCACCTTTCCTTAGATAAACAAAATAAGGATTATTAAATCTTAAATGATTTGTACTGCAGTTAAATATCTTTATAAGTCATTTTCTTAGGTTTCTTCATTTCCTTGGCAGTTTTCTGCTCCCCTTGCCTCAGATTTGGTAATGAACTTATAGATTAATGGATTTTTAACTTTAAGGTCCATTACAATTCATTTTAGTGCACATCATCTCTATTCTCAATAAATTATCACTCAATTTAAATTTACATATTGATATTTAGTGCCTTCATATCCATGGCTACATGCAACTTACCTTTGGTTGACAGAAATAATCATTAACAGGGGGGAGTCTATCAAGACAAAACATTTTTAGAAAACAACCACTATACAATGTTCATGTATCACAGAAAAATATTGTGGTTTCAGGCCCACTCCATTGTGAAGTCACAAGTGTGCAATTGTTATTGGGATGGTGGTAGTACAGGCCACACAAAAAACCTGAACTTTAAATCCTACTGACTCTCTTTTTCCTCTGGCATGTTAAGGAAGGTTTAATGGAGTCAGGACTTTCACTATTACCCACCAGAAATGAACCCACCAGACCATAATGTAAGTGGCGACCATATGGGAAGGCAGAACTCTTACTCTCACCCAGTAAAATGAAAACTTTCTCTTTTATATGTCCATGGAGAAACCTGGAATTCTACTTCTGCCTGATAAGGATAAGATGGTGCCTGTTCTTCTTTGATGAGTCAAGAAGGCTCAGAAAAGTTAAAACAAAAATTTTAATTCAGATACAATGATATGATATATGATATAGTAAATATAATATAAAATTATTCAGATCTCAATTGAAGAAATTCTCAATAACAAAATCGTAGAAAGATTTCAAACAGAAAAAAAAGAAAAAAAAAATAACAATAGATGTCAATACTGAGATAGCAGAGATGGTATAATTATCTGACAAGGATTTTTAGTACCCCGATATAAATGCTTCAGCAAGCACTTACATTCTTGAAAAAAATGAAATAGAAAATTTGAGCATACTATCACATGGAAAACTATCACATGGAAATTTTAGAACCTAAAATGAAAATAATGAAAATAAAAGTCTTAATGGATGGGTTTAACTGTAGAATGAGGGAGACAAAACAAAATTGCCAAATTTGAATAACAGAAAAACTAGATTGAATAAAAACAAAACAGCCCAGAACCTTAGAGGTACTGGGCTTTTTTTTTTTTTTTTTGGTACTATAGTAAGATATCTAACATAGGTCATCAGAGTCCTTAGAGAAGAGTAGAAAGAGGGTGATGTTGAAAAGTATATTTAAAACAAAACTGGTGAACCTTTTACAAATATTACAAAAGACGTGAAATGAGAGAGACAAGAAAAGAATGAATAATCCTCAAGCAGAGAATATATCCAAACAAGTCCATATAAGGATGCAACCCTATTAAATAGAAAACTAAAGACAAAGAAGATATCTGAAAACAATCAGAGAAAAATGAGACTGTATTCTAAGGAAAAGGAAAATTAAAGGAAACCATATCAGAATCAATAGAGAACAAAGGGAATTGGCCCAATAGGAAGGAATCTTTTCTCAGAAAAAAATATCCTTACAAATCAAGTGGATATCACAACATTCTCAGATGAAGGAAAACTGAGAGAATTTTTTACCAGCAGACCTACCCTAAAAATCTAACTATAGGAACTTATCTAAAAAAGAAGTAAAATATTCAGAGAAGGAATTATTTAATTTCATGTAAAAAGAAAAAACATGTTCAAAATATGAGTAGATTTAATAAGCTTTCTTTTCCTGAGTTTTCTAAATTATATTTGGTGGTCAAAGCAAAAATTACTGTAATGTATGATGCAGTTCTAAATGGATGGAGAGAAAATATTCAAAAGAATTATAAATGAGACAGGACAGAATGATATAAAGGAAGGTAAGATTTCTGTGCTACAATGAAACTGATAAAATGACCTCAGTTTACTGTGTTAATATGTGTTTATAATGTAATACCTGGAGAAACCAAACAAAAACTACACAAAGAGTTACACTCAAAAACATTACAGGAAAATTAATGTTGAATTCTAAGAAAAATCCAAGTAGACCATAGAAATATGATGGGGGGGATAAAAATAGGAATAAAAGGCCAATTTAAACTCTAAAGTGTCAATCATTATTTTAAACATAAATGGTACAAGTGGTCTATGTACATTAATTAAAGGAAGGAAATTAACAGAGTGGATTAAAAATTATGACAACAATATGCTGTCTACAAGAAACTCACCATGTGTGTAACATATAGACAAATTGGAAGAAAAGAGTAACACAAATTGGAAGTAAATGGGAGAAGAAATGAAAAGTTTAATCAGGTGAAAGCAGGAGTGGCTATATGAAATGGTTATCAGATAAAGTAGATTTCAGAGCAAAAATATTTACCAGAGATGAGGGGTACACTGTATAATATTCAAAGAGTCAACCTTCCAAGAAGACAGCAATTCGAAATGACTGTTGGTTGGAAATGACAGTTTTCTTCTCCTCTACTCTCACACCACAAGTGTCAACACAGAAGGCATCTATGATCTCAAGAGATGTGGGGATTTCTTCCAATAAGCAATCAAGCAATTATTTTCTGCAGCAGCAGACCTTAGCTGAGTGTCCTCCAGTTCTATTTTATTCTGATAATACTTGGAGATAATCTCAAATCCTACAGGTTGAGGCCTCAGTCCAAGACTGTCCCCACCCCTACCCTGGAAGCCAGTCACAAACCCCAATTTTTTTTAACTATGCTTCAGCTGGCATAGTTCCCAACAGTTCCCAACAGTTCCCAACAGTTCCCTCTGGTTTAAAAAATATGCTCATGCAGTTGGCAGAACTCAGGAAACATGTTTACTGGTTTATTACAAAGACTATTACAAAGGATATAGATGAAGAGACACACAATGTGAAACGTCTGAAGAGGAACCAAGATTTCACAACCCTCCCAGGGCACAGAAACCTCTAGAACAGTGGTGGAGAATCTATGACACATGTCTTATTTGTTTTTCTTTTAGGATAAAATATGTTAATGTATGAGTCATTTTTTCTAAATTAAAACCTCAGTATTCAGGTTTAATTGCAGCGTTGGCACTTTGCGATAAATAAGTGGGTTTTGTGTTGCACTTTGGGCACTAGTCTCAAAAAGTTTTGCCATCACTGTGCCTCCTCATATTTAGTTATCTGTAAACTCTCCAAACATTGTTCTTTTAGTTTTCATAGAAACATCATTACATGGACATAAATAAAGCATAGGTAAAAGTGGATCTGTGATTGGACAAAAATAGACTGGATGGGGACACATTGGCCACTCTGTTTAGTATTCCTTCTTCAAGGATGGCGCAATACTGTTGAGATAAGAGAATGAGGAGAGACTTATGATGTACTCTCAGACAAGATAAATCAGAGAATTTCTTTATGACCAGCTAAAGCCATAGGAAGATAGGGAAGATTAGGATCTGCCTTAAGGAATGAGTTATAAGCTGAAGATTGTAGTAAAAAAAATAAACCAAATATACATATACCAGAAGGGTGCCTCACACAACAAAGTTGCAAAAGATTTGAGACCAAAACTGCTAGGAGAAGTGGATAAATCTAAAATTCTATTTAGAGAATTCAGGACTTCTCTCTCAATAATTGATGAATCAGAAAGAGTATAGAAGATTTCAACAACATCATCAACCAACAGGATCTAATTCAAATTTATAGGACACTCCAAACAGCAGCAAGATATGCATTCTTTTTTTTTTTTTTTTTTTTTTTGTGGGTACCGGGGGGTCGACCTCAGGACCTCGCGCGCCAACAGGCACCCGTGCCACTGAGCGATATCACCGGCCCCTTTTTCGTATGTGGGATCCGGGAGTCAAACTCGGGCCCTCGCGCTTGCAAGGCAGGCGCTTATGCCGCTGAGCCATCTCACCGGCCCAGATATGCATTCTTTTCATGCCCTATAGAATACATAGCAAGAGACATCATACTTTTGGTAACAAAACAAATATGGCAAGTTTAAAAGAATTGAAATCACACAGTACATTCTTGGGTCGCAGGGGAGTAAAACTAGAAACTGTTAACAGAAGGATAATAGGAAAATCTCAAAATACTCAAGAAATAACTACATATACATTCAATAACCCCCTCCCCACCCCCACCAACAGATGTGAAACTAGAGGGTAAGGGTGAAATAAGGGAGGTAATGGGTGAGGAGGTGGGGGTGACTAAAGTGTGTTATGTGTGTGTCCATGTCTGTTTAAATGAAACACACTAAGCTATATAATCAATATGAGCTAATATAAAATGTGGAAAAAGTCTAAATCATCCGTGGAAGACTCAAGCGACATTTTAGAAAATATGGTGAATTGAATGAAAATGAAACTGTAACTATCAAATTTATGGACCTTGCTAAAGCAGTGCTTAGCAGGAAGCCTCTAGTACTAAATGCTGTCAGAAAAGAGGAAAAGCCTCAAATAGACAATCCAAGCTGTCATTTCAAGAACCTAGAAAAATAGTATCAATATAAAATCAAAGCATGCAGGAGAACAGACTGGTAAACAATGCAATTAAATTAAGTTGAAGCTAGAAAAACAATATAGAAAATTCAATGAAACATTTACCTGATTTTTTGAAAAAAATCAATAAAATGACGGGCATGTAGCAAAACTAACAAAACAATAAGAAAAGACATAAATTACCAATATCCCCATAGACACTAAAGACATAATAACAATAATAATAATGATAGTAATAATAATAATAGAATACTATGAACAACTTTTCATTTTACACTCATAAATTGGAATACACAATTATTCAAAAAGAAGACACAAACTATCATAAAACATATGACACGAAATAGGCAATTTTATTAGCCATATAATGTTTCAGAAAATTGAGTTTATATTTGCACACCCTCCCAAAGAAATATGCAGGCTTAGATGGTTTTACTGGAGAATACCAAACATTTAGAAGACAGACAACTAGTTCTTTTCCAAAAAATATCCTCCAGAAAATAGAACAGTAATGAATATTTCACAATTAATTTTATGAAAGTAGCATCACCCAAATGTTGAAATTGAAAACATCACAGTCATAAAAAAAATCTACGCATCTAATGAAGATACAAAAATCCTTATAAATGTGATCTACCATAACAGCAGGAAAAAGGAGAAAAGGCCAAGAATCATATCAATCAATGCAGAAAAATCTTTTAACAAAATTCAATACTTGTAATGATAAAATAGGAATAGACTTGATAATCTACAAAAGACTGACAGCTAACTTTGTTAGCCCTCTGTACGTGTTATACATTCCTGCATTTAACTGACCAGTGATAGAGCATGTTTGAAGTAATTTGCCTCTGTACCTAGTATAGACAGTTTTTGTCATTATTTCCAAAATAGTACAATACAGTATACCAACGTATACATAGAATTTCCACTATAGGTATTACAAGTAATCTAGAAATGATTTAAAGTTTATGGGAGGATGTGCATATGCACATACTATGCATATGCAAATACTATGCAATTTTAAGCAACAGAACTGAGCGTCTGTTGATTTTGCTTTCCATAGATCTTGTAATCAATTTCCCTGAGTACTGAATAATATCTGTTGCTTTACTGGTGAAAGACTGAAAGATTTTCCCACAGACTAAGGACAAGACATCCCCAAATTCACTTATGCTCCTATCCCTAGTAACTACTATTTCTGAGTTTAACATTTTTAGGTGTCCTCCACATAGAAGTGATATTTTGAAGTATTAGTCTTTTCACGTCTAGTTTATTTCACTTGGCATAATGTCCTCCAGGTTCATTCATGATGTTGCACATGGCAGGATTTCCTTCTTTTTCAAAACTGGATAAAATTCCACTATGTGTGCTTGTGTGTGTCTGTATCGCACTTTCTTTACCCATTCATCAATCAATGGATAGGTAGGTGATTTTTTTTATATTATGGCTACTGTTTATAGTGTACAATGAGCAAGTAGTTCACATATTTCTTTTGTATATTTGTTCTTCTAGATATATGCTTAGAAGTGGGATCTTTGAATGATATGGTCGTCCTATTTTTAATTTTTTGAGGACTCCCCAAATTATTTTCCGTAATGGCTCTACCAATTTACAGTTCTAACAACATCATACTGAGTTCCCTTTTCTCCACATCACATGTGTTATATTTTTACTCTTCAATAATAGCCACATTAAGAGATGTGAGATGATATCTCATCATGATTTTGATTTGCATTTTCTTGACAATTAATGATGTTAAAAAACTTTTCACATTCTGTTGGCCATTTTTATGTAAGTGGGATAATATCTAGTCATGTCCTTTATTCATTTTTCCACATCTTCTTTTATTAGTGCATATTAGTTTTAAAGATTAATGGGCAGATTCATCCATACACATATATAGTTTACTCATTTTCACATTCACTTCATCCCCTTCCCCTCCCCCATTTCATATTTTTGTTTCAACACATGTATTTTGATCATATCTATCTCCCTATTGCCTACCATTGTAACCCCCTTATACTCTCCCTCTTCTCTAATCATAGTCTCTTGTCTACTTATCTTTTTTTAAAATTATGTTGTCTTTATGTATTTATGAGATGTATGCCCTCCTTACATATTGTGGATATCAACCTGTTACTGAACATAACAGTTTGCAAATATTTTCGAATATTCTATATGTTGTCTCTTCATTTTGTCATTATATTTGCTGTGAAAATTTTTTTGTTAGATGTATGCCACTTGTTTACTTTTGTTTTTTGTTGCCTGTATTTTTAGGCATCATACCCAAAAAATTATAGTCAAGCCCAATGTCAAGGAACTTTTCCTCTGTGTTTTCTTCTAATAGTTTTAGTCTCAGGACCTGTGTGTTTGTGTTTCATCCATTTTGCCTTGATTGTTGGGTATGATTTAAGGTCAGTATTCAATTTGATTCTTCTCTCTCTCTCCCTCCTTTGCCTTCCTTTCTTCCTCCCTCCTTCCCTCCATCTCTTCCTTCCCTCCATCTCTTCCTTCCTTCCTTCCTGTTCTTCCTTCTCTCTTTCTTTGTGAAGTTACAGTTTTCCCATTACTATTTATTAAACATGCTATTGTTTCTCTACTGAGTATTCTTGGCACCTTTGTCAGAGATTAATTAGTTGCATGTTTATTTCTGGGCTTTTTCTTCTGTACAGTTTATGTTATGCTTTTATGTCAGTACTATATGTTTTAATTACTGAAGCTTTGTAATATAAAATCAAGAAATATGATGCCTCCAGCTCTGTTCCTCTTGCTCAAGACAGTTTTAGCTATTAGGGGCATTCTGTGATTCTATATAAATTTTAGACCTTGTTTTATCTTTCCACAAAATATATAATTGGAATTGCAACAGAGATTACAATGAATTTGTAGATTATTTGGGGGAGTATAGATATTGTGACAATATCAATTCTTCTGAACCATGAACATGAGTTTATATTTATTTGTATCTTTAATTTCTTTCTTTTTTCAATAATGAGGTTTTTACTAATGTCAATGTCAGTTTACTATAGTTTTCTTTGAGTAGTTTTTTAAGGTATTAACATCAAGTCAGTGTAAATAGTTTAATGAAAAAAAAAAATAATCCCTAGCTCACTCCGTCCCTTCACTAACATTCCACAACCATAGGACAAGAGATGTTCTCATTATTTTAAAAAATGGGGGCAAGGAGGATAAAAAAGTGATAAAAAAGAATTAAGGTTTATTATGTACATGTACTAACTCCCCATGAGGAGTTTGATCATTATATGCTCCAAACATGTACTAATGAAAAATAATAAAAGTAGCACAGTATTTTTTTTTTCCTGTGGGTACCAGGGGGTCGACCTCAGGACCTCACGCGCCAGCAGGCGCCCATGCCACTGTGCAATATCACCGGCCCCTTTTCTGTATGTGGGTTCTGGGAGTCAAACTCGGGCCCTCGCGCTTGCCGGGCAGGCGCTTAAGCCACTGAGCCATCTCACCGGCCCAGTAGCACAGTATTGATCATAAATGAGTTAGTTTTTACATGTAATAGAAGAGGGTAAAGAATTAGATAAGACCAAATAATATATAATCTTGGGATGCAGTGTCTCTGAGTCTTTCATGAAGTATAGTCAGTTTTGATAACTATAATAACCACACATTTTCAATTTAATATTATTGGACATTTTGAAATAAATAGAAATCCTGAAAACATTCAATATTAATGTCTTTTAACTATGCTTTTTCAACTTTCTTTCCATGGACTGATAGCATTGTAATCAACACTGATGTAGATGGAACACATCTTTAAAGTGAGTCAGATAGGTCCTGCTATGTTTAATCGCACCCCATCCAAATTTTGGATGGACTTGGACTTAGACTGAGAATTCTTGATGTGGAGACTGAGATGACCAAAAGAAAGTGAAAACATTTCACTCTCTTCAAAGTTGAGAATTGACTGTATTCGGTTTAGACAACTTCATCAAAGACAACAGTAGAACCACAGGAAAAAATAATGTTCTTATCAAACATGAATGTGACTTGAGAATTGGTGCCAAGTAGATGTGAGGGAAAAGGAGAAGAGATTAAGCAAGTAACATATATTGTCATTTCTTTTCCTGTTGCATCTTAAAAATTACTCAAAAATAACCCAGAATCCATTCCTCACAACTTCATCACTACTATCCTGAGCTGAACTACAAGGATGTCCTCAGTCTTGTGATAACTGACTCTGACTCAATAAGCACTACGCTACCAGTTATTTTCACACAGCTCCCAGAAAATCCTTAAAACAAAAGTATGAACATATGACTCACCTGCTTAAAACATTATAATGGTTCCCAGTGAACTGAAGGAAAAGCCTAAACCCTACAAATGATCCAAAAGGTGCTGCAAGCTCATCACCCTCTTCCCTCAGTGTCTGATTTTTCCTCTAGAATTTACCTGACTTGTTTTGCTTGTGTAGTACCAGCTTCCTCAGGAGGAAACATCTTGTCCTGAGGAGCTGGAACTGTGCCACTTCTGAAGAGCTGAGTTCTATTTCAACTCTAGGGCTTTGCAAGACTGATCCAAAGCTCAGACTTGCAGGGACCCTGGGCTAAACTCAAACCCCAGCCCCACCCCTCCATGCCCTCCTCTGTGTGCTTACCCCATGATCATTTGGAGGGCAAAGAATGAGGCCTTGCAAGCTTGGGAAGCAACTCAGGCCCTGGAGCAGAAACTCAAAGTTCTGATACCAAGGTGTAGGTTAATGGCCTGGGTTGGCCTTTGTCAGAGTTTTCAGCTCTTTTGGGTCAGGGAGCCAGGGACAGTCAGGACCAGTAGGACCAGGCACAGAGCCCAGGACCCAGCTTCTATATTTCCTGTGATCTGAACCACTCCCCTGCTTCTGCTTAACATCGGTCATCTAATCCCACGTAAGGACCCGCTTAGACTCTCTGTTGTCTGTAGACTTTTTACCTGGGGTATTTCTTTCAGGTATGCATGTGGCTCCTCCCTGACTGCCTTCAAAATGTTGCCAAAGACATTCTCTGAGTCTTCATCTAACCTTGATATTTAATTGTGCAACTCCTATCCCCACCCATGTCCCACCTTTATTTTTGTTGAAACTTCTGTTCACTCTCTTAGATATTTTGCTTTTTATTCATTTATTTTTTATGGTCCATAGCCCTTTGCTAGAATGTAAACTTCTTAACATTAAAAAAAAAAAGGGCACCTCACTTTATTAGCTTCAGCTTTTAGTGGGTACCAGGGGACTTTATGTCTTACTTAGTCTGGTTCCTTTTTTCCGGCTTACTATCAATATCCAAATTCAAGTAAATGTTATTCTTTACATGAATTACCACAATAACCTTTAGTCTTTGTATATCCCTCTTCATGCATGTAGAGTTTTTGAAAATGCAAAAATGTGATTATACTGTTATCCTGACTGAAACTATTTAATGTTTTCCTATAGCTCTTAGTATTAAATAAAGATTAGGTAAGAAAGTACATTTAAGAAAAAGAAGGATGGAGTGGCAGCCATATAAACACAGATAAGCTCAGAAATTGTCTGAGTCCAATCTGTTTTGATAGATTACCATTGTCCGAGATACTTGAATACAAACTTATTTCTCACATTTCTGAAGGCTGAGAAATCCATAGATGAAGGTGTTGGCAGCTCCTGGTGTCTGATGAGAGAGCTCTTTCTGGTGTGCAGATGATCTTTTCTTGTACTGTCACATGACAAAGATCCAAAGAAGGGGACAAAACCTCCTGTCTCTTAGACAGGCACTAACCCAATTCATGAGAAATCTCCCTTGATGACCTTACTTCCTCCGAAAATCCTAACCCTCTAGTGACATCACCTATGAGTTAAAATCTCAATATATGAAATTCAAAGGTACACAAACATTCAGTCTATAAAAGAGATCATGGGATTATTCCCATTCTAGCCAGAACTTTACCTATAATCATTGAGAGAAGGGGGAGCTATGCTTATGTGTGTTCTGGAATTTGTGTAGCAGGCATGTCAGTCCTGATCTAATCTGAACAAGTAAACTTCTCCACCAGGCCAATATATATAAAATCACTTAGACTCATACACATACTTTTCATCTTTTAATTTTTATTTTTATTAGTACATGTTTACAGTACATAATGATTACATTCATTGTGGGGAGTTGCTAGATCTTAATTCTTTTTATGCCCCCTTCCGCTCTTCTGAAACTAATGGGAAACAATTAACATATGGAAACTAAAACTGGAGGTTGAGTCTTTTGTAAATAGAAAAGTAATCTTATAATTTTAGTAAAATGACTATGCATGGAGCTAAAAGTCATTATCTAAGATTTAAAACTAATAAAATAATTAATAATCTTTATAATAAAAACAATGTGCAAAATAGCAAACAATGTTGTCTAACCAATGGCATCTTTAATATGTAAATTTCTCCAGGATTGTACCCTAGATATGAGCCAGAAGCATTTGTATTGGAACATGTGCTCAATTTTTAATTAGTAGTTTTGTCATAATTTTAATTGCATCGCTTGAAAGTTCTTTTCTGTTATCTCTGAAGGATTCAACTAAAATGATTACTTATTTTTTTTTTTTTTTTTTTTTTTTGTGGGTACCGGGGGGACGACCTCAGGACCTCGCGCGCCAACTGGCACCCGTGCCGCTGAGTGATATCACCGGCCCCTTTTTCGTATGTGGGATCTGGGAGTCGAACTCGGGCCTTCGCGCTTGCAAGGCAGGCGCTTAAGCCGCTGAGCCGTCTCACCGGCCCCAGATTACTTATTTTTAAAAGCATTTTGTTTTCAAAATGTTGTAAAAGAAAAGGGGCCGTGTTAAATTATTTAGCCCATTTTGAGATGGAATATAAATATTCTGCTAGACTCTTTCAGTGTTTCTTGGAAACCTCTCCATTCTAGATGCATTGACTCTTTCAGCCCATCAAGGTTCTCTTTAGTAAATGATATTGTTAGGGAATCAATTTTTATGCAAAGCAATAATGATTGTTTTTCTTTGCTGTTTTTCAAAGGTCATGAAAATGAATAAATAAACGAGCTATTGTCTTCGTAAATTTGATACTTAGATATAGTATATTTCAGATATATTTTGTATTCTGAGTCTTTAATTCATGCATGTGCTTTGTAAAAGCAAATTTTCCCCGACGTGGGGAAAACCTGACCCATAATTCTATGTGCTATCTGCTTTTTTATGGCACTGGTTATCATAGGACTTTTGCAATGAACAAAGATCAATTTAAAAGAAATCTGAGAAAATGTTTTAACAGTGAAGATTATTATTAAGTGGAACAAGTTTTATGTCAAATTTTATCCTCCAAAATATTTAAAGCACATACTGTAAAACTTGACAAGCTGTTCACTTAAAGAAAGGTGGTCATATTACATACAGATTAAGAAGTAACCATGCATTATCTCTTTTCTCTTTATCTTAGTTATCTCCATCTCCTTTATCAGCTTCCTTGATATTTGTGACAATGATGTTGTAATTTTAAAAGTCATTATTCTCATGTATGTAGTTCTCCAGTATTAAATAATTATATTGTAAAACACCATTTATTGATCATTCACTTTTCTAAAACACCCTACCATGAGGACAGAACACTTCTAAGACTCACTAGCCCTTGCAGGACAGAAAGATGCCCTGGACAGAAAGCCTAAAAGAAGTTTTCTTTATAGCTAATGTCTGAGCTTCCTCATCACTCTACAGCTGCATGTTTTGTCACCTCTGACCAGGGAAAGGAAACTGGCTAGAAGATTCATGTACAGGAAGTCACAACAAATTTAAATCTATTGATATTAACCACTTGTACATTCTAGTTTGTAACTCTGAGATACAGTATCAAGTAAGCACCTACTCCCAGTTAACTGTACTGTCCTTATTCTTTTAAGTTACCTTTGGGATTGACTATGTTCTTTCATTACATCTTCTGTTTATCCCAGAATGCACCCATGTGCAGTCTCCATGTTCAAGTATAAAGGTTTGTTTCAGGACCACATTAGGTTGCCATAGTGTTTATAATTCTGTACTTTCTAAGGGGTGTTACACCCTTGGAAAGGCTGCTCAATAGTGGCACAAAGCAGGGGCACATGAACCACTTTCTCACTGCCAGACTTGCTCCTTGTTCAATCTGGACGCTGTGCCATGGTCAAAGCAGAGATCTCAAAGTCAGTGGTGACCCTGGCCAGCTGAAGTGGTGCTGTTAAGTAACAGGAATACATTTCATCACCATTAATTAAACTGAGCTTTCAAGAAGTGTCAGACCTATTCTTAGGAAGGGTCTTGAGACAGAGCTGGCGAGTCCTGGCTTTCAGGCTCTGGAGAGGGCTACCGTGGAGCTTCTTTTTTCTGGGCTGCCAGGAACTCTTGAATTGGCTTTTCTATCTGTGACCTTGAAGATGTGATTTAGTTTTGGATCCACCACCTGGGATGCAATCCTGTACACTCCTGCTTCCCACATCCCTGATTGATCCACACTGCCACAGACCATTTTGCAATTGATTCTTGTTCATTGTAGGATTCCATTCTTGCTTGTCCAGATGCGTCCACACAAAACTATCCATTTTCTTCCGCCTCGGGTTTCGGTAAGCTGGCTTGGTGTCCTGTAGGCCAGGCAGTCCTAGCGGAAGCTGCCAAACAGGCCTAACTCTTGAGCTGATCTTGATGAGAGTGATGAGCTGGGGGCCTCCAGGAGGACACAAGGCCGGGTTAATAGGGTCGCCTCCCCGCTTGTCGCTGTCCCCACCAAGGAACTCAGCTTAGCTTTTTCTCCGAGGCAGCAGAGCAGGTGTTTGTGGGGAGGGTGGCAGAGAGGCGGTCGTGGTTTATACGTAGTTTTTTTGTTCCCTTAACAGCAACTCTTTTCTTGATCAGGGAATACATTTGAAACCTGCTTTCGTGAACAGATGGAATATATGTATATATGTATATTTAAATTGGTATATATCTCTAAATATATGTATATATATTCATTTTCAATATCTTACAAGTGACTATTTAGCAATTGTGGCACTCAAGGAAAAAAAATATTGCTTCTTCCCATTTTGGCTGTAGAAAATCTCTAAAGAGTAGCCAAAAATCCACGCCAGATGGTTCTGAGAAGAGTTGACTTGATGATTGTGCTGTTTACTCTGAGAGAAATGCTTTTGTGGACAGCAAACAAAACACAGTCATACAGATCCATTTGTAGTATAGTGACATAAGTGATACTGACAGACCTTATCTTCATAGCTTCAGATTTCTTAAAATACAGAGAGTTTTACCAAGCTGTCCTAGTGTATGAATTGCTAAGAATCTGGTTAAAATACAGTTTCTTGGGCCACTGCTTTTCTGATGCTGATCCCTTATTTCT
This sequence comes from Erethizon dorsatum, assembly GCA_028451465.1. Taxonomy (NCBI): domain Eukaryota; kingdom Metazoa; phylum Chordata; class Mammalia; order Rodentia; family Erethizontidae; genus Erethizon; species Erethizon dorsatum. The sequence goes on from CM051832.1 coordinate 73,029,511, forward strand.
GGGGCTAGGTGCAGCAGTTTGTTGTTGACAAGAATTCCAGGTGATTCGGTTGTGGTTTCTTCAGTCTACTTAAGGAAAACACAAATAAGCTTGCTTCTAACAAACTAGGTGTCTCCTGTAATGCCTCCTTGGGTCCCAGAAATTTCAGGCATTTGTTCGTATTTGTGATCAGTTAAAAAATTTCACTAACCATAATTAAAGTGGTTCAATAATTTAGAATTTATAAAGATGAAAAAAATCAGTTTCAGCAAGCAAAGCCACATTATTCATGAGAGCTACATTAACTGTACATTTAACTTTAATGATTGTTTATTAACAAGCAGATGAGTTTATAATTATAAACGATTATAATGCATTCCTTTGAACTAAAAAATAAGTAACTGCCTGTCATCATAAAAATTTTTCAGATTTGTAAATTTACTTTCCCAATGACAAGTAAAGTAGGACAGCATTGTTTATTTGCTCATGTTGTTTTTTTCTTATTTTGCCTCAAAGATATTAAATCATTTTCAAGCTCCTTGAAGCTTTTTTATTTTTTATTTTTTAGCAAAGTACATTATGAATAGGAAAGTAGGAATATTAGTATTATTGCTATGTTAAGTTTAGGAAGGTAACATTGGAAGCAGTATTTTTCTTTTCTTTCACCTCATTACCTGAAGTAATGAACCAAAGTAGATTTTTAGTCTTTCTTTGTATTTCTTCTTTGTTTTTAAAAATCCTGATTAGCATGTCTTCTATTCATGTTGCTATATCTAGAATTGTACAAAATAGAGGTCAGTAAAACTTTGAACAATTCAAAAGGCAGTAGAAATTTGAATCTTTTAGAAAGTTAAAAAATGATTACTAAGAGGGTATTGGGGAAGGCTGGGTATTGCCTAGTTATATATGAAATACTCCTGCACTTCACAATTATTTAGAAATCAAGACATTTTTATTTATTTATTTATTTATTTTAAAGAGAAGAAAAAACAAAAAACAAATCTAAAAAGAATAAATTTTCAAAACAAGATAATAAGAGGGTAACAATGGTTAATGCATTACGTATTGTTATCTTTAAGTTAGTTATTCAGGCTACCAGATATTAGCACTCAATTGTCCAAACATTATTGACACAAACCTTACTCTTCAATGAACTAAGTAAAATTAGTAGTGTATCTATCTTAACCATCTTATAGATAAATACAATTTTTTTGCTTTTCCTTCTTTCTTTTCTCTTTTCCTCATCCCAGTCTCTCTTTCCTTTTGACCAGTTTCTTTTTGATTCACCATGTCTATTGTACATTTTGGATTTTATTTACTCTTTCAGTTTCTCATACTAGAGAGACAATATGATACTTACACGTGTGTCTGGTTTATTTCACTTATGAGTATTTTCTCGAGTTGCATCCATTCACCTATAAAAGTCTCCACTTTATCCTTCTTTATGGCTGAGTAGTACTCCATTGTATAAAAGTACCACATATTGGGCCAGTGAGATGGCTCAGTGGCTTAAGCGCCTGCCCAGCAAGTGCGAGGGCCCGAGTTCGACTCCTGGAACCCACATACGAAAAAAGGGCCGGTGATATCGCTCAGCGGCATGGGCGCCTGCTGGCACGCGAGGTCCTGAGGTCGACCCCCTGGTACCCACAAAAAAAAAACAACACATCTTTTTTATCCATTCCTCTGTTGATGGGCATTTGGGTTATTTCCAAGATCTGGCTATTACACATTGTGCTGCTATAAACATGGGTGCACATATATCGTGGTACGATGTTTTTAATTCTTCTGGGAAGATACCCAGAAGGGGAAAAGCTGGGTCAAATGGGACCTCCAATCCTAGTTTTTTGAGGAATCTCCACACTGATTTCCACAGTGGCTGTACCATTTGACACTCCCACCAACAGTGAAGAAGGGTTCCTTTTTCCCCACAGCCCCTCCAGCACTTGTTATTAGTTGATTTCTTGATAATAGCCATTCTTTCTGGGGTGAGATGGTATCTCAGTGTTGTTTTAATTTGCATCTCAAGAATGACTAGTGATGTTGCACATTTTTTTGTATATTTATTTGCCATTAGTATTTCTTCATCTGAGAAATGTGTATTCATCTCAGATGCCCATTTTTGGAGTGGGTCTTTAAATTTGGAAGGTCTGATTTTTTTGAGTTCTTTATATGTTCTCGATAGTATTCCTTTGTCTGAGGAACAGCTGGAAAACATTTTTTCCCATGTTGTGGGTTGTCTCTTCACTCTGTTGGTGGTTTCTCTTGCTGTGCAAAAGCTTTTTAATAAGATGAGATCCCAGTTGTTGATTCTTTGTGATAGTTCCTGTGCAGTTGAGGTTTTATTCATAAAGTCTTTGCCTACACCAATGTCTTCAAGGGTTTTACCTATCCTACCTTCCAGCAGATTTAATGTTTCTGTTTTAATATTTAGATCTCTGATCCATTTTGAATTTAGTTTAGTGCATGGTGAAAGATATGGGTCTAGTTTTAATCTTAGGCATGTGCAGAGGCAGTTTTTCCAGCATTATTTATTAAAGAGGCTATCTTTGTTCCAGTGAATGTGTTTGGCACCTTTGTCAAAGATAAGGTGGCTTAGTATGTCTGGAGTTGTTTCAGCATCTTCTAATCTGTTCCATTGATCTTCAGGTCTGTTTTTTTTGCCAGTACCACACTGTTTTTATCACAGTAGCTTTATAGTTTAATTTCAAGTCAGGGATTATGATGCCCCCTGCCTTGTGTTTGTTGCCCAGAATTGCCTTTGCTATTCTAGGTCTCTTCTGATTCCAAATGAATTTTAGGATTGTTTTCTATAATTCTGTGAGATATGCTGTTGGAATTTTGATTTGAATTGTATTAAATCTGTATAACAATTTTGGAAGTATGGCCATTTTCACTATATTGGTTCTTCCTATCCAGGAGCAAGGGATATCTTTCCATTTTCTGATATCCTCTTCAATCTCCTTTTTCAGAGTATTGTAGTTTTCAGTGTATAAGTCTTTTACATCCTTTGTGAGGTTGATTCCTAGGTATTTCATTTTTTTGGATGTTATTGTGAAAGGTATTGCTTCCCTAATCTCTCTTTCAGTGTTTGTTATTTGTGTACAGAAAGGCTATTGATTTTTGAGCATTGACTTTGTATCCAGCTACACTACTTAATTTGCTTATTAAATCTAGCAGTTTTTTAGTGGAGTTTTTGGGGTCTTCTGTGTAGAGTATCATGTCATCTGCAAATAATGATAATTTAACTTCTTCCTTTCTAATCATAATTCCTTTTATTTCTTTCTCTTGTCTAATTGCTCTGGCTAAAGTTTCCAAGACTATGTTGAATAAGAGTGGGGACAGTGGACATCCTTGTCTTGTTCCTGATTTTAGAGGGAAGGCTTTCAGTTTTTGGCCATTTAGTATAATATTGGCTGTTGGTTTGTCATAGATAGCTTTTATCAGATTAAGATAAAGACCATCTATTCCAATTTTCTGTAGGGTTTTTATCATGAAAAGGTGCTGGACTTTGTCAAAAGCTTTTTCTGCATCTATTGAGATGATCATGTGATTTTTGTCTTTGATTCTGTTAATATGGTGTATTACATTTATTGATTTACGTATGTTGAACCATCCCTGCATCACTGGGATGAATGCAACTTGGTCATGGTGTATAATCTTCTTGATTATTTGCCGCATTCTGTTTGCCAGTATCTTATTGAGGATTTTTGCATCTATGCTCATTAGGGAGATTGGCCTGTAGTTCTCTTCCTTAGTTGGGTCCTTCTCTGGTTTTTGTATCAGGGTAATGCTTGCTTCCAGGAATGAATTTGGGAGTATTGCTCCCCTTTCAATTTCATTAAAAAGTTTGAGAAGTAGTAGTGTTAGGTCTTCTCTAAATTTCTTGTAGAATTCAGCAGTGAATCCATCAGGGCCTGGGCTTTTCTTTGTTGGGAGGTTTTTAATTACATCTGTGACTTCATTGGTTGATATTGGTTTATTTAGGATGTTTAAATCTTCTTGATTCAGCTTTGGTAATTCATACATATTTAGGAATCTGTCCATTTCTTCGGCATTTTCCATCTTAGTAAAATATAAATTTTCAAAATAGGTATAGATGATCTTCTGGATTTCTGCAAGGTCTGTCGTGATATCACCCTTTTCATTTTCAATTGCATGGATTTGAGTCTTTTCTTTTTTTAATAAGATTGGATAAGGGTTTGTCAATCTTATTTATTCTTTCAAAGAACCAACTCTTTGCTTCAATGATTCTTTGTATTGTTTTTTTATTCTCCAATATGTTAATTTCTGCTCTGATCTTTATAATTTCCTCCCTTATACCGGCTTTTGGCTTAGCCTGCTCTTCTTTTTCTAGAAGTTCAAGGTTCACCATTAAGTTGTTTATTTGTGCTTGCTCTATTTTCCTGATATAGGTATTTAATGCTATAAATTTCCCTCTTAGGACTGCTTTCATTGTATCCCATAAGTACCGGTATGTTGTACTGTCATTATCATTCAGTTGTAGAAAGTGTCTAATTTCTTCTTTAATTTCATTTGTGACCCATTGGTTGTTCAGGAGGGTGCTGTTTAATTTCCATGTGTTTAGGGAGTTTTTGTGATTTCTTTTGCCATTGATTTCCAATTTCATTGCACTATGGTCTGATAATATGCATGGAATAATTTCAGTTCCTTTGAATTTACTTAAGCAGGTTTTATGAGCTAGTATGTGGTCTATTTTGGAGAACGTCCTATGTGCAGCTGAGAAGAATGTGTATTCTGATGTTGTGGGGTGGAACACTCTGTAGACATCTACTAAGTCCATTTGTTCAAAAGTTTGGTTCAGTTCTACTATTTCATTATTGATTTTTTGTCTAGTTGATCTGTCTTTTTGTGACAGTGGAGTATTGAGATCCCCCAATATAATTGTATTAGTGTTTATTTGCTTTTTTATGTTCTTTCATACTTGTTCTATATAGCTAGGTGCACTGATATTTGATGCATATATACTTATGATCGTTATCTCTTCGTCTTGGATTGTTCCCTTTACAAGGATGTAATGACCGTCTTTATCTCTCTGAATCATTCTTGGCTTGAAATTTACTTTGTCTGCAAAAAGAATAGCTACCCCTTCTTTTTTCTGGGTTCCTGTTGCATGGAGTATTGTTTTCCATCCTTTGACTTTCAGTCTATGAATTTCTTTCTGAATTAAAGGTGTTTCTTGTATACAGCATATTGTTGGATCTTGCTTCTTGATCCATTTTGCCAGTCTGTGCCTTTTGATTGGTGAATTGAGACCATTAACATTGATGGTTAAAACTGATATGTATTGACTTATACTTGTCATGTTATTTTCCTGTTGTTGGTTCCCACTCTTTTTTTCCCCCTCTTCCTCTATTTAATTATCAGCCCTACCTGGTGGATTCCTTCTGTTGGGGTTCCTGGAGTTGTAGTCCTTATTATCTCTTTCTAAAATGTCCTTCAGAACATTTTGGAGTGCTGGTTTGGTGGTCATAAATTTTCTCAGATGTTCTTTGTCATGAAAGTATTTTGTTTTTCCATCAATTTTGAAAGATAGTTTTGCAGGGTACATCAATCTGGGTTGAAAGTTATTTTCCTTTAGAGCTTGAAATACATCATTCCAAGCTCTTCTTGACTTGAGGGTTTGTGCTGAAAAGTCAGCTGTGATTCTGATGGGTTTTCCTTTATAGGGGATTTGTCTCTTGTCCCTAACAGCTTTTAAGATTCTGCCCTTCTGCTGAATTTCTGGGGTCTTGACTATGATATGTCTGGTGAAGGTTTTTTTTTGATCATGTCTAGTTGGAGTTCTATAAGGCTCATTTACATGAAGATCAAATTCTTTTTCTCTTCCAGGGAAATTCTCCATGATAATGTCTGTGAACAAAGTCCTAATGTCATTTATGCTATCTCCTGCTTTTTCATTTATTCCAATTATTCTTAAGTTATTTATCTTTGAGTCATCTAGCAGCTACTGGATTGATTTTTCATGGTCCCTTGCTATTTTTAAGAATTCTTTCTTTTCATGATCACTAATTGCAAGCCTGTCTTCTATATCTGAGATCCTGTCCTCACTTTGGCTTAATCTGCTACAAACGCTTTGAATGGAATTTTTGTTCTCCTGGATATCTGCTTGAATCTGCCTTATGGATTCCATTTCTTTCCTATGCTGAGCATTCACGGTTTCTATAATTTTCTTAAGCTCATCTATTTTTTGTCTGTATCAGCTATAGTGTCCTTAAGCATGGTCTTCTTTGTGAACATTATCTCTGCAGTTATCTGTGAAATTATTTCTGATTTAATTTTTTTTCCAGAGCCTCATTCAGTTGTTTTGTTTTTACCACTTCAGATAGGCCAGGTGGGTGGCTTTCAGATTGTCCCACCTCATTGCCCCCTAGGTTTGCCTTTGTTTAATTAGATATGTGGGGTTGCATCTTGTTTAGGTGTCATCTCATTTTCTTTTCTTTCTTTAGTTTAATTCCTGGGGTGATGTTTGTAAATTACCTATGGTAGGTTACTTTATTGCTAGTGTTCAAGATCCTTAGGAGATGACTACTTCTCTGCAGTATCTTCCAAGTGAAGCTTGTTTTTGGGTTTTGAGCTTGCTGCCAGATCCTACCTCTTCAATTTGTTGGATATGAGAAGTTGCTACCTGTTTTTCCCAGTCCTTGGTTCTTTGGTACTGTGCCACTGTATTTTCTGTGACCCTTAGTCAATCTCAATCATGAAATATCAGGAAGGAAAGCTGTTTAGAACAGTTATTTCATTTTTGGCTATAATGGTACCTAAAGCATCAAACACAGCCTAGAAAATGGCAGACTGAGCTAACCAGTTATTTGCCAATTTTAACCATATAAAGTAGAGTTGCAGTTATATAACAAAATCTAAAACACACCAGAAAAATTATGTGCAGTATACAAGTCCTTAATATGTCAATTTTGCCCTCAGGAGTTTAAATTTAAAATGAGTTAAGGAGGAAATAGAGTATTGGGAGAAGAGGAAGGAATTAGATGTAAGGTTGGAGGACCAAGAGGGATCCCACTAACATTGGGACACTGGTGCAGAGGACTGGTGGGAAAAAGAGAAGGAAGGGATAAAAGGAAGAACAGATCACAACCAGAATCACAAAGAGGTTAGGGGCTCTGTTTACACTCATAAAAACCAGAGAGAATAATGAAGGAAATAGCAAATAGACAAACAGAAACAAAAACAAAGACAAAGACAACAAACAAACAAAACAAAAATAAAACCCCACAAAAAAAAAAAAAACCTTTCACCAGAACAAAAAAAAAAAATGAGAGAATAAATAAATAAATAAATAAAAGTGAAAAAAATGAAAAGAATCAGTTCCAAGTGTTGACTCTGCTGTAGGCGGTCATCGTGTGGTGACAGAGTCCTGATCCGTGCAGGTCTGTCCCAGTAAGCCAGGAGCCGCCCTTTGGCGGGGCAGTGAGCAGAAGCCTGTACTCTCAGGTAGAGACCAGTCTCATTCACCTGCCACCATCAGCGCTTTTTCTGTGGGCCTGAGAGCCACAGCGCCATGCTGAGTCTTGAGCGCAAGTCCCGAGCACTGTGTCTTGGTGCCGCGCTGTTTCACCGCACCCCCCACAATGGCGCCCGGCCAATTACTCTCTGGCGTGGGACAGCCATGCCTGAGAGATACTCACCGCTGGCCAGCTCAGTCCTCCGCTGTTGCCCTGCACCTCCGCTGTCTTGTGATCCTCCGCAGGGTCTTCCTGGTGCGCCGGCTGTCACCGTGTGTCCTCAGATTTGAGCTTCTGTCATGCCACGGTTCCTGGGACAGGGAGAAGGTGCCGCATCTCCTCCTTCTTCTTTGTTGAAAGTACCCTTCACTGGCACCCTGAGTCCCGAACTGCACTTCAGAACTTTCCTGGATCCAGGGGAGGCACCTCCCTCCCTCCTGCGCTCTCCTGGTCACTGTATTCCAGTGGTCCAACGGCAACTTTTAGAGAGTTTTGCTGCCTGCTTCTTACACCTCTGCCATCTTTTTCCTTCCAAGACATTTTTAAATGTATACTATAAACCAAATAGGTAGTGAAGGGTAGATATTTCTGTATACATAACCGAATTAAGATCTTTATGTGCCAAGCCTTGGCAAAATCAGAACACATTGCTGATAGCCCTGTAATGTATGGTTTAATTTCATTTGCATTTACTTAAAAAAATCAGGCATGAAATTGCTTTGGTCCAATAGATAGATATTCTTCACTTGCATTATTTTATTGGTTCACTAGTTAAGAACATGTTGTAATTTAATGGTCAAAAATGCTCAGCAGACTTTGAACTTTTCTACAAATGTAAGTAAAGGTTTGGGTAAAACTTGGAAATAAGGAATATTGTTGAGTAGAATATTTTGTCCTCAAATCAATGTCTACTGACCACTATGGAGGTTTGCATGTTTAACTTCATAGTCTTTTTACTTTAATCAACTTTTACCTAAAGGGAAATAATTCCATTTACAGTTCAGTACATGTTCATTCTAAGTTTTTTTCCTATTCTACTCTTTATTTATGCTATTGAACTATATTTTTGTGTATCAATGAAGCTATCAAAATTTTAAAAATCACATATATATCTCTTCACTCACATACCTTTTCTTAACCCAACACTGATATCTGGTTGATTCTGGCATATGTACAAATGTGGCTGATCTTTTGGATAGTTAGAACCAGACAAAAGTTCACCACAATAAAATAAACCTACTAGCTCATCATGATGATTATAGAAACAAATGTCATAATTAAAAAGAACAATTGAAAGAACAAAATTATTTGGTCAACTTGAGTTTGGACTTAGCAATGGACATGTTGTACATTGATCTTCTAAGTTCTTAAAACTGTATATAAAATTAGAACAGAGTTTCCTTATCAAAATGACTGATTTACCAGTATTTTCTAACTAACCATTTTGAATGATTATATTTATTATATGGCATTAGTAATACTGTTTATTCAGGAGAAAAGAAAATTTTTTTTGTGGCAGCATCTTGCTATGCAGTTCAGAGGCTGGACTTGAACTCACTGTGTAGCCCAGGCTGGCCTCAAACTCACAGCCATTCTCCTGCCTCAGCCTCCCAAGTGCTGGGATTATAGGCATATGTCACCATGCCCAGCGGGAGAAAATATTTACAAAAATTACTTAAAATATTCCAAAAACAAGTTGGAATTAAAGAATACATAGAAACAAACATATCCTGTTGATCAAAACTAATAGGTATTTTCATTATTAAATTTTCAATCCATATTTTGTCATTTATTTGTACTTATCCTAAGGCTTAACTCCAACTTTACTCCTCAACTCATGAATCAAGGACAAAATGAAATTGTATTTATTTTTGTCTTCCAATTATTTTTCTAAATATTTTTAATAAGAAAGACAGGGGAAATGGACTATAAAAATGAGCAATGAGATGTTTCAGCTATCACTGCTTTGAAACAATCCAAGGTTAATAAGAAACCCTAAAATCAACATACTAAAAATCCCCACACCCACAGTATTTAAACTGTGTTAAATTATATGATGATTACAAAGTTCATATTAAGAACAATATAAGAACATGTATATCAGTGCTTATCTCTTTATATTGCCATCAAGAAAATTCTGTTTGAAAATATGTTCTATGAAATTGTGAATAAATTATTCCAATTATTCTGACAAGAGATCTTATGCTAGCTGTCCAGGACAATCTGTATGTTTCTGACCAAACCATGCACCATCCCAGCCTTAGTGTTTACATCGATACTGAGAGACAAGTACTGCTGTTATCCTAATGTTAGAGATGGTAAAAATGTGGCATAGCTGGGTTAAGTGAATTTCCAGGAACACGGAGTCAAAAATTAACAGAGTAGGAACTTTCTCTGTAGTCCCAAAGTCTATGATCTTACTTACCATGACAAACAGTAAACTGTAATAAACAGAGATTAGAATACCCATCAAGAATATATGGTTGTGAGATGGCTCAGCTGCGTAAGGTCCTGCCTGGCAAGCACAAGGGCCCGAGTTCGAATCCTGGAACCCACATATGAAAAAAGGGCCAGTGATATCATTCAGCGGCACAGGTGCCTGCTGGTGAGTGAGGTCCTGAGGTCGACCCCCAGTACCCACACACACACAAAAAGACTATATGGTTGCTGGGTGTGGTGGCACATACCCGTAATCCTAGCACTCTGGAGGCTGAGGTAGGAGGATCACTGCAAGTTTGAGGACAGCCTGGGGAACATAGTGAATTCAACACCAGCTTGGTGTAAATGAGACCCTGTCTCAAAAAAAAAATGTGGTTAATAAATGACAAACCTGATTGTTATAGGAAACATAATTTTGATACTAGTTTTTCTTTTGTACCCAACAATCTAGCAAAGTTAATGCCTCATAAAGTTCAGCAGTAGTAAGAAACAGAGGACCCCAGAGACAATGACAGTGGCTGTGTGTGTATCTGTCTAGTGCGCATGCATATGCACAGAGCAAATACAATTGTCCTTGAGGGATTGGTTCAGGACAGCCCCCTCCCACACCATGCAAAGTTTGCAGATGCACAAGTACCTTAGTTGTAATGATTTAGTCTTTGCATAGAAGTTGTGTTCACCCTCCAATGTACTTTTAAATCACTTCAACATCACTTACAAAACCTATTACAGTGCAAATGCTATGTAAATATTTGTTATATTGTTGAGGAAATAGGATAGGGATAAGCAAATCTGTATATGTTTAGTGCACATGCAGCTTTCCTTTTCCAAATACTTTTGATTCACAGGGATTTGAACTCATTGACTAGAACTCATGAATATTGAGGACCACTGTATCTGGCTGTGTGTGTGCATGTATGTGTGTGAATGTGTGTAAAATAGGCTATCAAATTTGGCAATACATGTATATGATAAAAAATTCAAAGATTACATATATCTTGTACTTCCTAGGAGAAAATTAGTATTATCAGTAGCTTTCAGAGAACTCTACACATTTACAAGTAAGTACACATTTATACACATATATTTTATAGTAAATGGTATATGTAAACACATCATTTGCTCCTAATTTCTTAGCTTTTGGTTTTTTTTTTACCTTGGGAGTCCTGCCCTAATAGTCACTACATATCCATCTTTCTTTTAAATTGTTATATTATACTGTGTCTTATACATGCTCTCTAACTTGTTACCCAATAATGAAGTTATAGATTCTTTCCAGTTTTTGCTGTTTTATACAAAACTGCAGTGAATATACAGAATTTTAATGTATGCAATTATATTCATAAAACCAAAACATATGGATGTAATTCTAGGTAAACAAACACATTTTTAATTTCAGTAGATATTGCAAAATTGTCATTCAGCAAACTGACATCAATTTCCTATTCAGCTGCACATATGAGAGGGCACGTTACCCATAGGTGCCCCAATTCAGTGTTATGCAATAATTTTATTGCTCATGATCTGGCAGGTTTAAGTGTCATAGATTTTATTATGAGTGTGTTTATTTTCTAAGAACCATTTTTTGGGGGAGTGTCAGTTCATATATTTTGCCATTAATTAGACCACCATTCTGTTACTGATTTGTAAGAACTTCTATTCATTCCAGAAAATAAAATTGGTGTTTGATATATCTTTCCAGTTTTTTCACTTAATCTTCTCATTTGTTAGGGTGTTTTGAACCATGAAAATAATTATATTTCTATGTATTGTATTTATGAATCTTTTTTCTTTATAGCCTCTGAGTTTTGAAATATATTTCAGTACATTCCTGATTGAACATGTGTTTTAATGAAGAATAGTATGAATGAGACATCTCTTTGGTGCTGCCTTGTAATACTTTCACTGTTACATATGTAGGTTAAATATTTTAGCTTACTTGGGGTTTATTTTGATTACATAATGATCCAACATTATTTGTTTTTCTAATAGTTTTTACTGAGTTATTTTACATGTTCACATAGATTTGAAATGCTAACTTTAAGGCCCAGAAAAAAACATTAACAGTATTTTTAAGTTATTTAAAAAGTCATGTGACCTGTGTTAGCTATATTGATCACACATAAGTAAGGAAGGCATTGTATTACTTTGTAAGCCTCGAAAGCAGTGGTATATTAGCCCAATCATATTTCAATGTGCAGGTGTCTATTTTAGTACACTCTCTATTAGAATATTCAAGTAATGAAGTAGTAATTAGGGGTAGCAGAAGGTCAAATAATCCTAATTAGCAAGAGGGAAGGAATACCTGACAATGAAAAATCTTAAAAGACACCATAGTAATACACCCATTGTTATCTCTTCAGAAAGAATTAATACCTAAAATAAACGCTACAGCTAGTTTTTTTTTGAATTTTCACAGATATAACTAAATATAACTATATTAAAATTACCAAAGATGAGTGGGAGTCATCAATATAATTAAACCATACAAAGACCCCTGTATAGGAAGTGATATTTATCTTTTGTGTGCATTCCTAACCATCTCTGCTTAACTCAAAAACTGTAACACCCTTCTTACAGCTCTAGTCCCTATGAAAAATGAGAAAGAAAATAAGTCATACTTGACAAATGGCCTTAATGGAAACTAGTCTCTATTATAGCATGTACTTCCTGCGTGTGCATTATCACAATCAAGATAACTTATTCTTATAAGTGAAAATGACTTAATGAACTTTGGGACTTTACCCAGGTAATTCAGATAGTCCTAAAAAGTTCATTAATACCCACATTGTACGTGAACTTACTATTCATTATTTAGGATATATGGTAGGGTAAACTCCAAAGTTGTTCACAGCAGCTGCAAAGTACATGAACTTTGGAGATAGAAACCTACATCTCTCCATTGACATTGGACTTTGAATTTTGTTTTCCCCATCTGTCACTATGGCACAACTGCTAAGTGCAGTTAGGTTTTACTTTGCCTGCCTGTCTGCCTTCCTTCCTTTGTGCTCATCCTCCTCTACCTCTCCCTCCTTTTGTCTCTCTCTCTCTCTCTCAAATTAAACAAGAAAACAATATAACACAGTGTGTAATAGAAAAACATAGACATGTGAAATCACTTTCCTTTTGTCCTCTGGAAATCATTTTAAGTAAATCATACCAAATATTCTCCTTTACTTCAAAATTTTGCTATAATGACTCTCTAAGTATACACCATTATTCTGAAGTATTTTTATTATTATTTTTTTTGTGGGTACCGGGGGTCAACCTCAGGACCTCATGCACCAGCAGGCGCCCCATGCCGCTGAGTGATATCACCGGCCCCATTTTCATATGTGGGTTCCAGGAGTCGAACTCGGGCCCTCGCGCTTGCCAGGCAGGTGCTTATGCTGCTGAGCCATCTCACTGGCCAGTATTTTTATTCTTGAAATAATTTTTGGTGCAATAGTTTTTACATGTAGACTTTGTAAAAGATGAAGGTTAATTTATGAAGTGACCTGAAATAGCCAAAATATTTCAAGTAATAGATTTCATTTCAGTCAATATGTGAATTTTTAAAATAAAAAGTTAACATAAACTAGAGTCACATAACATTATATATTTTCAATTTTTTTTTAATGTGGGTATCAGGAACTGAACTCAGGACCTTGCCCTTGCCAGGCAGGTGCCTGTGCCACTGAGCTGTATCACCGGCCCCTATTTTTCCTTTCCTTTTTTTTTTTGTGGGTACCAGGAATTGAACTCAGGACCTTGCGCTTGCCAGGCAAGCTCTTATGCTGCTGAGCTATATCACCGGCCCTCAACTGTTCAATTATTTTAAAATTCTGGATAATTTTTCTTTATGGTTTTAATGTTCTTATCTCGGCATGCTTATGGTATGTAGTTCTAGTTGTCTTCTCAGATCTCTCTACTTTTGGCTAGTTTTCTTAAAATTATTTTTTCCATTATTGGTTTTGAAAGAATAAACATGGGCTCATTACATCTCTAAAATAATTTACTTGGGTTTATAGATATTAATTTAATTGCTGACATTGTTAGAGCAAATTGTGAATAAATAGTATGTAACTTTCCCCTTTTTTATAGCTCATCATGATCAACAAAATACTAAAACCGATCTGCTTTTATTGTAAATTTTTATTTCTTAATATAAAAAGTTAAATGCTACTTAACAAAACAAATGAGGGATGAGATATAACTTAAATTTATGCATCTCCACATCCACTGAGGAGTAATGGGAAAATTATTACCATAGGGACTAGGCAGGGTATTGTGGGAGGGGAGATAAGGTAAGAGAAGAGTGCTTGATCATGATGAATGCATGATGTGTGTGAATCATAGTAATTCCCCTTAATTTGTGTACTAACATGTTATTTTAATTTTGAAAGAAAGCTATAATTCTGAGAGAATTACAAAAAGGAAATGAAAAGAATGAGAGATTGATGTATACCTGTGTCTTGGCACATGATACAGCATCTGATTTTTTTTTTTGTCTTTTTGAGTCAGTGTCTCACTGTGTAGCCCAGGCTGGCCTTGAACTTACAGTGATCCTCCTGCCTCAGCCCCCCAAATGCTGGGATTACAGGTGTGTAATTTTATCTATTCTTTTTTTTTTCTCTTAAGTTTTTTATGTTTGATAAGTGAAAGCAAAATTATAACATTATCTTATTAGGTTTTCAATATGTATGGAAATAGTATTTGAAGCAAATACAACAGAAAGCATGAAGGAGTTAAAGAGCCCTCTTGGAGATAAGATTTCCACAATTTACCTGTTAGTGAAATATTTATTCAGAGCAGACAACAAGATTTTAGTGCGGCTTGCTCTCTGAATATATGAGCTCCATGTCTGTGGCTTTAAGCAACTGCAGGATGAAAATATTCAGAAAAAGAGTGTTTCTACTGAACATTTATATTTTTCTTGGCATTATTTCCTAAATAATATAACACAGTACACAATTCTTTACATAGAATTTTCATCAACTTCTTTATTCCTTCCTACTTTTGTCTTTCATTCATTTCCTGCTTTCTGTGGTTTTAATTCAGCATTTTATGCAATTTCATTTTTTCCCAAGCATTTCAGAAAGGAGATATGATTTATACTTCTTCTTTTTTAAAACTTTCTTTTAGTAATTGCCCTAAAGTTTTTATATACATTTACAATTAATCCAAATCCCCTTAGAAATACCTCTATAATTCATCAGAATTTCTAGCACCTTATAATGACAAAATAATATTATACCCTCCCTCTTATATATTGCATTGATGCTCATTGCTGTCATTCTTCTCACTTATGCATAAGTATTTCATTATATGTGATGTATTATGTACTCTTAATTGCACACAAGGTTGCTATAATTCTTTTTGAAGAGACTTACTTGTTAGATCAATTAATAATGAAATTTAAAAAAATTTCTTTTTAAAATTCTAGAATGTTTTTCCTGTCTTTTTTTTTTTTTTTTTGTGGGTACCGGGGGGTCGACCTCGGGACCTCGCGCGCCAGCAGGCGCCCGTGCCGCTGAGCGATATCACCGGCCCCTTTTTCGTATGTGGGATCCGGGAGTCGAACTCGGGCCCTTGCGCTTGCCGGGCAGGCGCTTAAGCCGCTGAGCCATCTCACCGGCCCTCCTGTCTTTTATTTAGATTTTTCTTATGTAGAATTTGTGTCACAGCATTTTTTTTTCTATCTGAATAACTTCTTTAACATTTCTTACATAACAGGCCTACTGGCAACAAATAAATTTTTAGTT
The DNA here is from genome assembly GCA_028451465.1 of Erethizon dorsatum. Lineage (NCBI taxonomy): Eukaryota > Metazoa > Chordata > Mammalia > Rodentia > Erethizontidae > Erethizon > Erethizon dorsatum. The sequence goes on from CM051832.1 coordinate 73,045,151, forward strand.
TTGAAGATAATATCTCTTAGTATGATACTCTAGGTTGGTGTAAGTTTTTTCTCTCAACACATTAAATATTTTACTTCATTAATTTCTCTTAGTTCACTGAAAAGAAAGGTTTGTGCTAATATTGTTTGGACAATTGAATGCCGATATCTTTTACTCTGAGTAACTAATTTAAAGATAACAATATGCAATGTATTAACCATTGTTACCCTCTTATTGTGTTTTGAAATTTTGTTCTATTTTTTTCTCTTTGAAATAAAAATTTAAAAAAATGAAGAAAAACTTTACTCTGCTCTCTTTTTGGTCAAATGACTTTTGAGGAATATCCTGAAGTAATTCTTATATTTGCTCCTTTGTATGTAACTAGTCTTCTCCTTTTGCATCCTTTCAATATTTTTAAGTGTGTTATTTACTGCAGTTTGAATTTGATTCTTTATGTTTTCTCGGGGAACCTCATTTATCTTCCTTGGTGTTCTCTGATATTCCTGGATCTGTGACTTTATGTGTGACATTAGCAAGAAATTCTCCATTATTATTTCTTCAAACCTTTCATTATTCCTCTATGTCCTCTCATTGTAGCATTTCCCTTGACCAGTCCTATGGTACTAAAAAGCCCATCAAAGCCATTTTTCATTTGTGTTATTAAGTTTTTGTTCTGTGGCACATTGTTACTGTTTCTTAGAATTTCTCTCATCTTACCTTATGTATGAATTATTTCATGCTGTCACTTTATTCATTAGTAAATGTTCTGGGTGAAACATTTGTGTTTTCCCTGCCCTTCTCCTAATGTTATATCTTCAAGTTCTAACCTCTCAATATGAGCATTTGGATATAAGGTTTTGGAAGATAATTTGAGAACAAAGAGAAAATAATATGCCTAAAACAAACCCTATGGATAATTATATTAACTGTGTACAGTGGTATCTTGGTTAATGAACTTAATTCTTTCCACAATTCTGGTCACAGACTGAATTGGATGAGAATCTAATGAAATTTCCCCATAAGGTCAACACTAAACCTAACCATTGAATTTAATTCAGTTCTTGTCCAACTGGGTGTGTGTCCAGTATCATGGAAAGAATCAAGTTCGTGAAGCCATAAACAGAAAAAAAATACAATAAGGAAAGGCAACAATGTCAAACTGAACCTGTAGAGTTTAACATGCAGATAAATTTCCAAATGTGTGTGTGTGTGTGTGTAGAGAGAGAGAGAGAGAGGGAAGAACTGAGGCCACAAATAACTAATATCAAGAATAAGAGTTAATATTACTAGAAGTCACACAGAATTTAAAAATACAAGGGACTGTTATGGACAAATATATGCACACAAGTTAGACAACTTAAATGAAATGCACCAAAACAAACAAACAAACTATGAAAATTCACCCAGATGAAATCCAAAACTTGACTTTAGAACTACCATATTTAAGACACTAGAATTATAATTAAATAATCTTTCAAAAGGAAAACTATGGTCCCAGACATTAAAACTGATAGATTCAACCAATTATTTAAAGAAGAAATAACATCAATTCTACACAATACATTTCTGAAAAATCACTTCCCAAATCTTTTTTTTTTTTTTTTTATGAGGCCAGTATGATATTAACAGCACAACCAGAAAAATAAGAACCCAGGAACAGACATCATAGATTATTACTGGTCATTAGCAGGGAAAAGAAATCCTCAATGAAATTTCTCAATTTGAATCTAATAATACATAGACAAACAAAATGTAAAGCTCAAAAATTCTGTATGTGTTTATCTATTCTGTATGGTTTTTATTTCAGGATTTCAAAGCTTATCCAATATTCAAACATCAATAATTCATGACATGGTTATATAAATAATGTATTTGATAAAATTCAAGATCAATTCATGATGAAAGCTGTCAACAAAGTTGGAATAAAAGAAAACTTCCTTAATCTAGTTAAGGGCACATAGAAAAATCGGACAACAAACACTACACTTAATGTTGAAAGATTGAATTATTTTCATCTAATATCAGGAACAAACCAAGGATACGTATTCCCACCATTCTTACTTAACGTACTTCTGGAAGGTTTCATTGCTGTTGTTGTTTTTGTTTTTTGTGTTTTGAAACAGTGTCACTATGTAGCTCAGGCTGGCCTCAATCTCTCCCTGATCCTCCTGCTTCAGCCTCAGAAGTGGTGGGATTACAGTCTTTTGCCACTATGCCTGGCTTAGTTTTACTCTTTACAGACTAAAATGAATATTATTTATCTGTGTACTTTATAAAATTTAAACTCTTTGAAATCTTGCATTCTTTTCATTATTTCATGTTCTTCCTTAATATTATTTGATTTCTCTGTAAATATATATGTATAAAATATTCTCAAAAATGTTAAATTATCTTCCATAAAGTATTCTGAAAGGAATCAACATGTTAATGGTGTAAATTCTATTTATTACTCTTAGTTTTCCAATAAGAGATATAAAAAATAATTACATCTGGTCAAAAACAGTTACTTGCTTTTCATGCAAAGTAAGAATATTTTTAAAAGTATGTTATATAGCTATTTTAATATAATTTTAACTAACTGAGTAGTGGACAACATAGAGCTATACTTCAAATACATATATGTATTTTTTTCTTTATATATTTTGGATGGAGTTAGAGTTACCATTTTAAAATTTCATTGGTTTAAATAGTTTGGTGGAAGCATAATTTAGACAGAAAAGACCTTCTAAATGTAATACGGGACTCTCTCCCTTCTACTTTTTCTCTTCTTTTCCTTTTTTGTGGGTACCAGGGGTCGACATCAGGACCACGCGCATCAGCTGGTGCCCGTGCCGCTGAGCAATATCACCGGCCCTTTTTTCGTATGTGGGTTCTGGGTGTCGACCTCAGGACCTCGCGCTTGCCAGGCAGGCGCTTATGCCACTGAGCCGTCTCACCAGCCCTATTTTTTCTCTCCTTTACTTTCATTTTCTTTCTTTTCCTTTGGCTTTTTTCAGACTGCTTATGTTTTGTTCTGCAAGATTGAAACAAGTTTGTTTTAATTTGGAAAGCAAAACTATTGAAAAAGAATTCAAAAGTAATGAGATACAGAAAACAGTTTTTTCTACTATATACCTGCATTTCAAATTCCTCACAATATTATTTTCATACTAATTAATAAAACTGAGGATAGTATTTTCATAGTGTCTACAAATTGAATATAAAATATTTAAACATATCAATTTTACATTTAACACTTACATTTAATGGAAAAAGTTCAATTACAATTTCCTATTTTTACATATCAAAATTTATAGTTTGATAGAGGGTTGATTGCTCTTTTGAATAGGAATACTTGTATTAATTTCATAATATTCTAATGTGCCTGGTTAGTGAGGAATACCACAATGACTCACGTAGGTATAAAGGCCTAGAGCCCCATATAGATTTTAGTTGATCAGAAATCAGTAAATAGGCTACTAGCTTGTCACTGATGGCACAACCAAATAAACTCATCATTCTATTGCCCTGTCATAGGTGTTAGAGTATCATTTGACCTTTTAATTCTATGTTTTAAACTTAAATTAAGGTTGCAATTTTAAGAAGGAAATTCTTATGAATAGAATTAATTTTAAAGCCATACAATTTCAGCACATTCCTGGAGTGCTTATGATTTACAAGGCACTTAGGAAATACAGAGTTGGGGAGGGAGGTATAACTCTGTGAGACAGCACTTGCCTAGCTCTTCTCAAATTGCAGTCCAACTTGAGCAGCAAACTTGTAAATTGGTCTCCATATTCCAAAGCTAACTGAAAAATGTCCTATATTAGAGACTTATAAACCTGAACGTTTGGGGTGACAATTATATGTGAAAAGAATGAAGCAAAGTAGAGGATAGAGAGATAGAAGGAACATGGCAATGATGCGAAAGACAACTTTTGTGAAACTTGTGATTCCCCTACTTTACTAAATCACTGATACTTAATTCTAATGCCTGTTATTCCTTAGCCTTTCCTCAGTGGATGGATATGATCCACCTCTGTGCTTCTGATGATGTAGGAGAATAAAAGCTACAGCCTTTTAAAGGCCCTCATCTCACTGCAGCTTAATTGTCTCCAAATGAGTTTTCAGTGATTACAGTTGCTGTGGTAACTGGAGGCAGTCATTGGAAATGGCTTAACAACAAACTGTTGTATTTAATTAAATATTGGGTAAAGGACTTGTTCCCTATGTGGCTTATCAACTTAAAATATTATGAATCTAAATTAATACTTGATAAGTACTGATCCTCATGTAAAATTTCCTCCTAGTTCTAAAGACATTTTGAGAACTTGGAGCCCATCTTGGACAGAATCACATGAACTGAATAATTTTTCATTGTCCCATATTTTGAAGAAATATTCTACTAATAGTTTAATTTCCCTATTCTTATTTTGGAAGTATGAGTGCATGCTAAGATCGTAATTTTAATTTTTGCATAACTCTTTTACCAGGCACCAGCTTTTCATTCTTACTATTAACAGAAAGTTCAGAAAGCAAAGAATGCTATTCATAGTCATCCTAAAGGGCTAAAGAATGAGCTACGTAAAGTCTATTAGCAGTGCTTGATAGACAACTCTTGCTGCTTCCCAGTGAACTCTCTGCAACAGTTAATGTAGCCATCGAGTGCAAGGAAAAAAGCCTGTCTACGTCTTTCATCATGGGGGCAGTCCTTATATTTTACGTCTTGGTATCTTTCTTTCGATAGGAAATGTTTGAGGTGATATAATTGATTTTCTTTTAACCTATTTCTTTTTTTAATTAGTACATGTTTGTGGTACATGCAGTTTACAATCATCTTGGAGAGTGGGTACATGTGCATAATACAAATTGCTTCTTTTTAAGAATCTCTCTCTCCCCCAACCCCCTTTCCCCATTTTCACTCTTATTGATATTAATCTTAGCTCACGTTTAAGGCATATAATATTTAAATTCATTGAAGTTATTAGGTTCCTGTACATGGCATGTCTTTATTCTGCTTATTTCTCCTTCTCCTCCCCGTCACCTCTCACCCTTAGTCTCTTGGACCTCTTTCCATTCACAGAAGACCCATCCCTCTGTCTGCTTCTATCCGTCCTTTATCCGTCTTTCTTTGTAGTTTGCCTTACTCAAATGAGAGATACCATACAATATTTAAGCTTGTGTGTCTGGTTTATTTCACTCAACATTATATTTTCCACATGTATCCATTTTCCTACAAATGCCTCCTTTCCTTCAAATTTGCCATTTATACTTGAGTAGTATTCCATTATGTGTAGATAATACATTTTCTTTATCTGATCATCTGTTGATGGGCATACGGGCTGCTTCCAGGATTTAGCACAAATTGTGCTGCTGTGAACACTGGTATACATGTATCACTATAATATTATGTCTTAAGCTCTTTGGGGAAGATACCTAAAAGGGAGATAGCTGAGTTTTAGAGGATTTGGCTGAGGAGTGAATGATTAAACTGTGGGGCCAAAGCACACAAGGCTCTGTGAGGAGTGAATGATTAAACAACAAGAAATTTAGATTCGTGAAGCATGTTGTGTCTGGCCATTGTACTTCCCCTTTCCCCAAGAAAAACTGCCCAGCCTTGGCACAGCTCCTTGGCCAAACTGTTTTTCTTCTGCTTTTTTTCTCTTACACTGATATTTAAACAAAACCTAGAGAGTTCTCATATTTGGGGCTTCTCCTGAGAGTCTCCCTAATGCTGGGCACTCTTTGTTGAGATAACCCCTGGGGCCTCTCCATGATTGAACTGAGTCTTGTCTCTGAATAATCATTGATCCTCTATGTTGCCATGGTTGCACTCTGAAACACTGGGTCACATGGAATTTCTAATTTTAGTTCTTTGAAAAATCTCCATACTGATCACCAACAATGTAGGAATGTCCTTTTTTCACCACAGCCTCATCAAAATTTATTTATTTTTTTTAATGTGGGTACCAGGAGTTGAACTCAGGACATTGTGCTTGCCAGGCAGGCGCTTATGCCACTGAGCCATATCACCGGCCCCTTTATTTCTTAATGATTGTCATTCTTTCTGAAGTAAAATGGAAACTTAGCATTGCTTTAATTTGCATTTTTCTGGTGGCCAGAGATGTTCTACATTTTTTCATATATCTGTAGTCCATTTAAACTTCTCCCTCCGGGAAATGTCTGTTCATTTCACTTGTCCATTTCTTGACTGGGTCTTTTATTTTAAGCGATCTATTTTTTTTTTTTTTTTTTTTAGCTCTTTGTATATTCTAGATATTAGCCCTCTAGGAATAGCTGGCAAAATTTTTTTCCTACTCTGTAGGTTGTGTCTTCACTCTACTAATTGATTTATTTGCTGTGCAAGCTTTTTAATTTGTTGTAATACCATTTGTTGATTCTTGCTGTTATTTCTTGAGAAATTATGGCTCTGTTTAGAAAGTCCTTTTCTATATCTATGGCGTTAAGTGTTTTACCTATTTTATCTTCCAGTAGATTCATGTTTCTGTTTTAATGTTTGGATCTTTGATCAATTTTGACTTTAATCTAGTACATAGTGAGAGATACAGCTCCAGTTTCAATCTTCTGCAAACTGTTATCTAGTTTTCCCAGCACCACTTGTTGAATATGTTTTATTTAAGGTGCAAAAGAGTGTACTGAAAGACTTTCAGGGCTCCCTATGGTTGAGGTTTTACTACAATGATCACATTAAATAATGTTATTATGCAAGGGGCACTGTACACAATTTAAAACTAATCAATGATGTCTTTTAGCGCACTCTCCATTGTTGTATTTTATGTATTTTCACATGTTGACATTTGGAAACCCATCATTTGATTCAGATTGTAGGGACAGTCAGGACCCTTAGATAGGATTCGATTAGGGAGCCAGGCCCTTGTAAGAAGTAGAAAGGAAATAGTTTCTACATCGCAGCCATCAGCTGAACTGACAGCCTGCTGTTTGACACCCCCTACTTCTGTGTAGCTGGCACGGACTTGCCTGAACTCCCCTTTCAGTAGGTTACTTCTCCCCTCAGAATTCCCTTATTCACCCACAAAACCTAGCCCCCTAGCAAGAAGTCCAACAACCAATCAAGTAGTGACCCCAAGAGTGGGTGGAGAGAGGGTCCCACACCATAAAACAGGAACACAGCCCCAGATTCGGCAGTGTTCTGGCTCTGGTTCTCCCACTCGGCAGAGTGGCTTTTGTACTGCTTCCTCTTGGAATTCTGTAGCAAAGTTGCTTTGCTCTGGTCTTCTCATCCATCTCCTCTTCCTCTTTCTATGTCAGAGCAGGAGACAAGGGTGGCTAGGGTGAGTCCGGGGACTCCAAATCCACAAGATGCAACAAAATTTTATTACTTTTTTATATTATATATAATTCAGTATGTTTTAATTGGGACTATAAATAAGCAGGAATATATATATGCAAAAATAGTATTATTATCCCTGCCAGCCAATGTTTCCTTACTTGTTATCAAATAAAGTAGTTTCCTTTTACAAGATTCACATTCATTGATTTACCAGTCAAACAACATTTATTAAGCACTCATTCTGTTTTCAGAGCGGGGTAGAGTTTTAAAAAAGTAATTTATTTTCTGACAAATTATCAGAAACCATATTATGTAGGAGGTTCTTCAAATTATAAGTTAGAGTAGGATTGAATTCAAATTATACTTTTTGTTTTGGGGAGAGACATTATTCTCAGTTTTAATGAACTATGTGTAAAATGGGAATTATACATTCTACTTCAAGGGATTTGGTAAGGATTAGTGATTACCTAGGTAAGACAATTTATGAATAATATTCATAGTTAAATTCTACATAGTTGAAAACATTTGGGAACAAAATAAGTTGTAGTTAATGTTACATGCATTTTAAAAATTAAATTTATTTTTAGCTAATACACAAAAATATCAAAATTATACACATTGATATATATTACATTCTGTGGAAATTCTGAGATAGGGAAGCCTTCTGAGATCATCAAATCTTCATGGACAAATTTACACATGAAATATGATACATACATCACAAGAATGATTTCTATAGAAATGGTGTTATTAAAAGATATTGACATATTTGAGGAGAAAACTGCAAGGATGCTGAATTTGATTTCAGAATAGCTGACTTTGAGAAATGAAAGTCCATTCAAGTAAAAATGTACAACAGAGTGTTAGGTATATTGTATTTAGGTGAAAAGATGAAAGTAGAAAAAATGTACAGTAGAAAGTTAGGAACACATTAGGTGAGAAAAAAATAGAAAAACAAATTTAGTAGTTTTTACCACAGTGATGACAACTGAAGGATGAGTTCTCAGAGGTATAGAATTTTGAGAAAGAACCAAGAATCAAAGTAATTTTAAAAGTCAATAAAACATTTCTCTTTTTTTGGCTGATCTATCTTTGAGATCTAGCTCAGTATCCCCTTGACAATCATGAAAAATATGAAGCATTTACTTTCAGAAAGCAAATGTTGCCTCTTAAAATTCTTATCAAAAAACAAAGACACAAATCTAACTCTATTTTAACCTATACTGGTACGAAGGAATACTCCATTTATATATTAGCTAGCTACATATTATTTTATGAAAAAATTTCCCAAAATATTTATCTTTTTGGTATAGGAAATCTTGGGGAAATAGAAGAGTACTGTATCTTTATTTTCTAGTAATGTACTTTGTAAAAGACTCTAAAGTATAGATAAACTTTAGACAAAAGAGAATGCATTCCCTTCCAAGACTCTTTTTTTTTTTTTTTTTTTTTTTTATGTAGGTACCAGGAGTCAACCTCAGGACCCTGCGCTTGCCAGGCAGGCGCTTATGCCGCTGAGCTATCTCGCCGGCCCCCAAGACTCTTAATTGTAACAGAAATGAAACATTAAAATTTGTACAGCCAATTTCTGATAAAAATTATATCTGATGCAGATAATTCTATTTTCTTACAGATTGCTTGCAATCACCTATGATTAGGGATACTTATATTTATATCTAGTGGTTGACTTTGAGGACATGTTGTGTTTCTGAGTAGTGGATATCATGAAGATAAATATAACAAACTGATTCATTTATGTTGCTTTTAAAATGCTTTTCATCGTGGTACTTGATTCTTATTCAAAATGATTAAAAAAAGTTAAGGCAGAAATCAACTATTGTTCCTACTTTTTATTCTAAAAGAAAAATTAATAGTTCACTTAAAATAGTTTCAAATACATATAATTCTACCTTATTTTAGAAATTTCAGTGTGACAACATTTAAAATGAATTTCATACCTGGGCAATTCCGTCACGTATCCCAGATATATTAGACACCTCAGTTCTTGTCTGTAATTGAATGAGGGGGATATTTTGCCCTGAGCAACTGTCACAGTGTTGCCACACAGGGTGGACTCAATATGTATTCTGTTATCATCTGAAGACCTTGAAACATTGTGTATTTTCTTACAGTAATAAAATAGAAGTTGATGAAAATAAAGACTTAAAAATACCGAAGAAAAAACTGCATATGTTGATGTCATTAAAAGGCCACTAAGGAAACTTAATCTTCATTTACAATGAATTGTATTTGTGGCTTATTCAATCAGCTATTCAGATAAAGATGAAATTTAAGTACACATATGATAATTATTTACATTGATTTACTTTTAATATTTACATGGGGATAAGAAATATATTGGTATTGAACAAATTCTTTTTCACATATTTACTGTTCTAACCAAAACTAACGAAGTAAAGCAGAGAGAGAGAGAGGTGGAGAAAAGTTGAATTTGATGTTTATCTGCTAAATATTCAAGGTGTTTGAATTACATATTACTCTATTTTCATTACTATATATGTATCTTTCTACATATAAGTTGTATAAAGCAAAGTATTGACATTTTAGTATTTTATTCTCTATGCCTACTTACAACAGTACCTGATACTGGGAAATTGTTAAATAATCACTGAATAAATTTTAGAAAATAGAATAAAAATGTATTTCTTAACTATTTTTCAGAAATAAAGGCCTCTCAGAAAACTTTTGAGAATTGAAATTATATATTGTTATATTTGTGATAAAAATACTCGTACAATGTTAAATATATAAAATATGGGAATTTAATATTTTTTATTTCCCAATCACTCATTGAATAGAATATTTAATTTAAATATCCCAATTTAGAGGAAGAAAGGCGACAGTTTATGAAGAAATTTATGTTGTCATTAATATGACAATTTTTAACAAGTTGTCTGATAAGTTCAAGAAAAGTTGTATATTGACAGTGTATCCAAATTGTTTTTTGTGGTAGCATTATGATCTTCCCAGCTTTTTGCATTGTGTACAGAAACCAAAATCTACACATTTTGAAGTATTAGGCCAGATTCCTTTCTATAAAGAAATCATGTTGCCAAAATTGAGGTATCAAAAAGTAGGAATTCTTTTTTTTTTTTTTTTTTTTTTGTGGTACCGGCGGGTCAACCTCAGGACCTCGCACACCAGCAGGTGCCCGTGCCGCTGAGCGATATCACCGGCCCCTTTTTCGTATGTGGGTTCCGGGAGTCGAACTCGGGCCCTCGCGCTTGCCGGGCAGGCGCTTAAGCTGCTGAGCCATCTCACCGGCCCAAGGAATTCTTAATAACTGTTTATGGAGTTGATGGATTATTCATTATTCCTGCCAAAACATTTCTTCATGAAATGAGGTTTTAGCTTCATGCTAGCAGCCTAGTGATTATCTAAAATACTGGACTTGGTATTTTCTGTTAGCCGGGTAAGAGGGAAACAAATAAATTAGACATGTACATTAAGGTGACATGTAACACATGACCTTTTCCTAGACTGCATTTTATTTTAATATAATTTAGTAATATAGTTTAAACTTAAAGTTAAGCACAAATATTAGTATGATTTTATATTGTGCCTATAGACTCTCATATATACTGGGGAAAAATTAAAATGTTAGTATTGCAATATTTATTTTGTACACTTCTTGTGGAAACAGAAAAATTCACTAATGAAATAAATTGTTTTCACTAGCCTATATTCTCATCTACATTAGTCAGTTTTCCTATCTTTTGTATAGAATTCAGTAACTTGAAATCACATCTGGTTTTGATCATGTCTTTATGTGTAAGTCACAGAGTAGGTCAGACAATCACATATAAATATATTTTTAATCTATTAATTTAAAATTGTGGCAATTTGAGATTTCAAATTCTGCTATAATGAAAATAGTTTGGTCTCATCAAAAATAATTACTGAAGGCCGGTGAGGTAGCTCAGCAGCATAAGCGCCTGCCTGGCAAGCACGAGGTCTGGAGTTGGACTTCCGGAACCGACATAAAGGAAAATAAAGGGCCGGTGATACTGCTCAGTGGCTCGGGCGCCTGCTGGCAAGAGTGAGGTCCTAAGTTTGACTACCGGTACCCACATAAAGGAAAAAAAGGGCCGGTGATATCACTCAGCGGCGCAAGCACTTGCTGGCAATCGCGAGGTCCTGAGGTCGACTCCTGGTACCCACATAAAATAATAATAATAAAAAAATAATAATAATTACTGAAATACAGTAATACTTTTAAATGCCAAAAAGAGAATTCTCTAATTTTGGACTATTTCACCAAGTTCAAGATCTTATATACTTCATGGCAGAGATAGGAGTATCATACATTAGTTTATCCTCCCTAATGTAGAGTTGACATTTCATAGCATATCAATATGTTAATATAGTCATAGAAATCCCAAAATGTGAATGTGAGTAATAGAGCTGGATAAAATTTTCTAGCTTCACTATTTGTACATTGGCTTGGAAAACTTATGAATTAAAGGAGCCTTTGAGTCTGTATTTTTCTCCTACAATCATGTTTGTTGAAACTATTGATGATATGGATGGATACTAAGCTCTATCTTGGAAGACATTTAATGAAACTTTGAGTGAAGGTCACATCATGAATATGCTGCCTTACAGAGACTTCTTTGTTACTTTCAAAAAATTTATATTTAAGTTGATTTAGAATTTATTTTAATAATGTCCAGTTAATTAGTAAGCATCTGATTAATTACATGACATGTGTGAGAAGAAAAAACTGTTTTATCTATATTTCATTGAAAACTTACTATCACTGCTAAATCTTTGGCAGAATTAGAAATGGAAATTAATTTTGTCCAGTCCTATAAGCAGAATCCAGTGTATTTTTTTACCAAGTTCACCGAAGAGTATGAAATCACATAACAAGAATTTAGAAAGTTAATTTCTAAGATGACTTCAGGGTTCTCCAAATATATTCCAAAGAAATATGGCTTTAAGTTTCTAGCAAATATTTAGTTAAAAGCAGGTACATTTCACAGTGTTAGGGAGATCAATTTCCAAGCAGCTTCTAGTTATTTATTTATATTTATTTCTACTGTTATTTGTGAAACTTCTTTAAGACATCAAATAACACTGTCAATAAGACATCAAATAGCCAACTCAGAGTATTGATGTTTACTTTGAATTCCTTACTTAGACATTTTTATTGGCTGTTTCCAATGTGCAATGAATATTTCATATTCCAAAAGTGGTTTTCCTGCAGTAAATTTCTTATAATGAAAATATGGACAGTGACTAAAGAAAAATTTTAACCAGTTGGAAATTTTAGGACTATTTTTATTAATGAGATGCATTTTCAATCATATTTATAAAATTTATGATAACAAAACATTTTTTCAGACATTAATTTTTATTCATTGTTCCACTTTATGTGAGTTTCACAGCACTGTTAATAATGCACAGACAAAATAATTCTTTTTACATATCATATAATGGAAATTTACTAGGTTGCAATTTATTTTTCTTCCATTTGCTCCAGTGAGGATTGAAGGACAGGTCGTGAATGTTAAGTTATTAGGAGTTCTCTAAGGACTTGAGTTTAAAAGCCAGTAAATCCCATGTATTTCACTCTGTTGGGGTTACTCTAACAAAATGTGAAACTCAGTGATTTAAAAACAACCAAAACTTATTTGTCATAATTCTGGAAGAGCAATTATCAAGGTGCCAACAGATTTGGTATCCGGTGAGGAAATATTTTCTGGTGTATTCACAAAGCCAAAGGGGTAAAGTCTCTTTCTGTCATAAAGTGGCCTAGTGCTGTTCCTGAGGGGTCCATTTTCATGCTCTAATCCCAAAAGGACTCAGAGTAGGTCATCATTCAAGTCCGTAGTTCGCATTTGAAGAATACAAACATGAGAAAAACAAGTTAAAAAACAAGTAAAACCTTTCTCATCAAATAACAATAGAATGATACTTCATTCTCTATTTTATTTTATAACTAATTATATTAGTCATTTTAAGATTTGTATTATTTCTTCTTAGTTCTATATGCTTATGCCTGATACATGTACATGTAATTTTCAGATCTGTGAAAAGACTTGGCAAGCTACATAATGGAAGGCAAAAAGAGGGAATAGATAATGCGCATAATCCAACAAGCAACCTTGTGATCCATACTAAACATATTTGACATGTCATCATCAGAATTCATAGTTCAATAACCAAAATCTATTCTGGAACAAAATACTGTATGTAGTTAAGAGACGCAAATGTTCACTGATGAGAAAAGATAGATGGTTTCTCATTTAATAGTGGGGATGTATTGTCTAGATGTATAGGTAGCTATGGTATAAAAGAATATTCCAGAATCTAAGACTTTTCTAATTTGTTACTTCTGTGTTTCCAAGTGGGTACCTGAGCAAAGCTCTCTCACAGAAACACATGTGCATTTATTTCATAGAAAGATTTAAATAGAGGATATAGGGGGCAAGAAGTTTCTTCACGAAGTGCAATGAAAAAAGAATTAAGATGTTTTATGTACTGTACCAATTCCACATAAGGAATGCAAACATAATGTACTTTAAATATGTACCAAAAAAAATGAAGAGGATAGAGGGGTGGGTGGAGGGGGAGGGAGAGAAGGGAAAGGGGATTAAAAAAGGAACTAAGATGAATTATATACATGGACCAACTCCCCACAAGGAATGTAAATATTATATACTACAAACATGTACTAACAAATAAAAAAGTAAAACCAAAAATTGTAATTTGGAAGTTGTATGCCTGAAGTGTGGTTGTATTACATTGGCTAGGATTTTGCTACACTGTCATAAAGAGGATCTTGAGAGCTAGAAAAGGTACTATGTAGGTGGGTGGCCACATAGTCCCTTAAATATAGGTAATTCTATCATTAAAAGTAAGAAAAGAGAGAAAATGAAAATTTAGTTCTATTGGTATTCAGACTGCGGTAAAGGTTTTACCATCATATTGTTGAAGTAAAAATTGACTTTTGACTGTGTTACTGCCTTATTAACAATTATATCCCTACATAGACTTTGTTCTTCCCCATTCCTGAACAAGGATTATGATACTTGGCAACTGGATTACTGATTGCCCTTGCTAATGGACACTATCCACTTCAGAGTTAATCTCCCATTCTATAACCTCTAATCATAGTCACACAGCACAAAATCAAGTCCTATGACAACCCTACCAGTCTTTTGCTAGTGTGACTTGACGAAGAAGTATTTTTATAAATGTATAGCTGCTAGTTGATGCTGTACATACCAAACATTGTATGAAGCATTGTAAATTAAATACTGTAAAGGCAAGAAAAGTGTTGCTCATGCTCTCTTAAGTGTTCTCAGTTTTACTTGGTTAACAGAAGCCAATATGTACAGATTTTTTTTTTCTATGTGGGTACAGGGAGCTGATCTCGGGACCTCATGCTTGCCGGGCAGGCGCTTATGCCACTGAGCCATCTCTCTGGCCCTGTACAGATTTAATATGAGGTAAATAGAAAATACATTCTTATGGGGAAAGAAAGGGGAGAAATAAATACTCTTGAGGGCAAGGAGATAGAATTGAGTGCTGTCTTTGAAACATGAGTGATATCAATTGGGTATTAAAAATGTGGGTATAATTTGCATGAAGAAAGGGCAAATCAGCCTGGCATGGTGGTACCTGCAATCCTAGCTCTCAGATAGAGGATTGCAAGTTCAACCCCAGTATAAGGAACTTAGAAAGACTTTGTCTCAAAAAATAAAAAAAGAAGAGAGAGAGAGAGATAGAGAGAGAGAGAGAGAGAGAGAGAGACAGTGCTAGGGCTAAGGAATGTAGCTCATTGTAAAGACCCTGAGTTTAATTCCCAACACCAGAAAAAAATGTAATGACAGATCAGTTTTGGGACCAAATAATCATAGATATGACCTTAAGAAAGTAGAAATTTAGTAGAAAGTATGGCAGGAGAAAAGATTGATTATGAGAGTTAAGGTGAAATGGCAAACACAAAAGTATGAAAGTTTAGCTAAGAGATTAAGATTAAGAAGTTTGGCTTCATACCTTTAGGCCATGTCATTGTTACACAACATTGGGAATATAACTAGTTGAATTACTTCCTTGGGAAAGGACATGTGGCTCTACTTGATGGCGTGGGTGTCCATATTTTTGGCTTATCAGAGCCACACTGAGTAAAGGTTAATTATCTTGGGCTGCATATAAATATATAATGCAGTTTATCTATATATATCAAAACTCTTTTAAAATAATTTTTATTATGATATTAACAAAATGTATTTAGGGCAACCTAAATGTAAAACTAGCAGGATATATGACCTTATTTTTGTGAAACAAAAGTGTCAATATTTGGTTCATTGGATAAGACTGCTATTATTATTACTTTTTTTGTGTGTGGGTACCGGGGGGTCGACCTCAGGACCTCACGCGCCAGCAGGCGCCCGTGCCACTGAGTGATATCACCGGCCCCTTTTTCGTATGTGGGTTCCGGGAGTCGAACTCGGGCCCTCGCGCTTGCCGGGCAGGCGCTTAAGCCGCTGAGCCATCTCACCGGCCCAAGACTGCTATTCTTGTAGTTCTCATAGTACTTGTCAGAAATTTTACTTTTTGAAAACTCTTGAAAATAGTTGTTCAGAAAATACTACCCTGTGCTGCAAGCACAGTTGGTGGTAGCACTGCACTTCAGCCTCTTCTATGCAGCATTCCACTGTCACCTTTGCACAAGTCATGAAAAAATTGCTGAAAATCACATAATAATGTTAAAAGTTTATGACCCGCCAGAGCCCTGTTACTAGATATCCAGGGCCATTTGTGTGCTTTGGACACCTGGTTTAAGGCAAAGGGTAATAATTCAAGTTGTCAAAGTTTCTAAGACCAGTAGCAACAAGCACAAAAATACGCCTGCAAGTTACAAATTATAGCAGAAGCAGTAAAGCAAATACAAAGGATTATGTATAAGGCATTGAGGGAAAACATGTGGGACACACTATGTCTACATATAATACAAAGCAAAAAAATTGAAACTTCTGAGCCTACATGACTTGGAGAAAAGTAGAGATAACAATTATGACACAGCTGGATAATGAATGGTCTTGGTAGAAATGGCAAATTTCTCTTTTGAGCTGCTAAAAATGAGTTATGTGGAGAGTTGGATCTGAAGCTTAAGAGAACATTAAGATCTACAGGTAAAAACTGGGGATCACCTCTTCCATGCAGCAGTAAAAGGTAGGACCTGTATACATAAAATGACTTGTAAGTATCCTATTTTTCTGGCAGCTTCTCCCAAAGCTTCACATCTCTTTGTCTTGCATATGTACAGGCCAGTAGGCCCTATTTTGTCATCGTCTACTTCTAAATTGTTTTTGCTTTCACTTTTGAGCTTTTTTTTTTCTTTCTTTGTTTTTTTTTTTTTTAATATTTGCATCTACATCTTTTCTACCTTCTAGAAAAAAACAGCTCAAATTCAGCAGTTCCCAGGGCTTCCTTCCAGCACTCATCCACCTTTCATGTAGTCATTTTTTTCTATATATATTTTTTTCACAATTCGCTGGAAGAAATAGGAGCACTTTGGATGACATTTTGTTTTGAAGTATCTCTGCATAGTCACCATGAAAATCAGACTTTTGTCTTCTGCTCAAGTTTGGTGGCCAGCAACATTAGAAGCCAGAACATAACTTTCAAAACCATGTAACTTGTAGCCTAAAGTACATGTTTGATATACATGATTTAACCACCACATGTTAATTCTGAAATGCAAATTTGAAAATCAAAGTGCATCACGATTTATAAAAGAGAATAGTTCAGCACTAATCTGTTTTGAGTACACTAGGTGTCAAATCACCCGGTATCATTCAATTCCAATCTCGGCCTTTATGGTTCTGCCTATCTAATAACCTACTCAATTTTGGGCTTATTTTGTGTCATTTAAAATTTTAAAAAATTTAAAATTTTTTATAGCACTTGAATATTAGTACAGTGGTACCTCGGTTCACAATTTTGGGGAAGATGGTCGCATTTGTGTTTGTCACCCAATGTGGAGTTTATTAACTAAAGCAAAATTTCATCGAATACTTTTGTTTGAGAATCAATTTGTTTGTGAACAGACAAGTTCATGGACTGAAGTATTACTGTAATTGACATTTTAAAAAATTATGTTTGTTTATAAACAATATATTTTGAGTTAAAATGCCTTCTTTCATTATTGTTTATCATTTGATATGTTTATAACTGAATGCCTTTACGGATTTGTCAAATTTACCTGCTAAGCAATTCATGAATACGACTATCCTCTATTGGCTGCGATTCATTGATAGAAGCAGAAATAGCAAGGGAGAAAGTGAGAAATAAGGTGGACAAAAGAGACTGCTCAAGGGAAAGGT
This sequence comes from Erethizon dorsatum, assembly GCA_028451465.1. NCBI lineage: Eukaryota > Metazoa > Chordata > Mammalia > Rodentia > Erethizontidae > Erethizon > Erethizon dorsatum. The sequence goes on from CM051832.1 coordinate 73,062,782, forward strand.
AAATTTATATCACCAGACAGTGAGATCAAGATAAAAAATAAAGATATAAAAAATTTAAAAACCAGAAAGTCTTTAATTGAAAGGACAAAAGCTATTACTTATACACATATTTATATAAGCTAATATTTATACACATAAAAGATAATGTAAAAGAGAGCTAATTAAAACTTGACAAAGTTTCAATTTAAAGATGTAGAAAGCTGGAAAAAATGCTTGATTTTACTTTTTTTTGTTCATTTGTTTTTGTTTTTTTGAGACAGGGTCTCACTTTGTAGTGCAGGCTGGCCTTGAGCTCACTCACTATGTAGCCCGGGTTGGCCTCCAACTTGCAGTGATCCTCCTGCCTCAGCCTCCTAAGTGCTGGGATTACAGGTGTGCATCACCATGCCCAGTTGCTTTTACTCCTAAAAGAAGAAAATAAAAGATGGACACAATGCTAATTAATTATTATTTTTTTTTAATCTTGTCACAGAACTAAAATTGCAGGGAAACAATTAACGTCAAATTTAGGAATCATGCTGTTCCATGAATTGGTGTTTCATTACTATTCATTTCTGAGCAGTTTGGCATTGTGTGGATATATCAGGTTTTGATTCACAATTCAATTTTTTTTCCAGTTTTGGGAAATTATGAATAAAGTTGTTATAAAAACTGCTATACAAAATTTACAATCAGCTTCTCTATATCTAGCTGCTGTGATTTTGATTTAAATTATAATGAGTATTTAGATTTTATTGTGAAGAATCTATAGCTTACCAATATTGAGTTTTCTAATCCATGAGAATGATATATCTTCATTTATTTGGAGCTTGGTTGACATATTTGATTCATATTTTTAAATTTTCAGAATAGATATTCTGCATGTGTTTTGTAAGATTTATACCCAAGTCTCATTTTGGTGCTATTTTAAATGATTATGCATTAACCATTTATGTCTGTCTCTACGTTTGAGTTTTATTTTCCCACAGCTCATCGCTTTGTGTAAGAACTTGATTGACTTCCATGTATTGGCCTCATAGCCTGTGACCTTGCTACACTCATATTTTGTTTCTAGGAGATTTGGGAAGATTTAATGGAATTCTCTGCATATATAATTATATCATCCATGAGTAGAGAACAAATTACTCATAAGTTATATTACATCGAACTTAGTTTTCTGCCTATTGAGGCCATTCTTGCATTATTCTCATCTATTTTCATGTAACAAGAAGTTCTTTATACTTCCCTTGAGACTCATAGTAATTCAGGCATATAGTGCTTTTATATTTTCTCTTATACTCACGTTCAGGTGGCCTCCAATGTGAGTTCCTCTATTTTGCATGACCACAGTATTTTACTATATATTTTTTTTGAAAAGGCAGTGACAGATGAGTATAGAACTGAACCACTGACTATTTCAGGAACCAACTGGACTCTCTTTATGATTACAAATCTGCAAAAATAATACTAGACTATAGTAGCGCATGTAATTCTCTCAATAGCCCTATTGCAGGTAACTTTCTTAATACTTTGTAAACAAAGAGATGTAGGCTTAAATAAACAAATAAATTTACGCATCATTTCTCAGGTACACATAGTCCGGCTAGCATTTGTACCCAGATCTCTTACATCAAATCTTTTGCTCTCAAGCACTACACAAGCTGAAACTACTAGTGTAGTCCATTCTAAAAGTTTTGGTTTATGAACTCAGAAGTGGTTATGAAATGATTTTTGATAAATTAGTGATAAATGTAATAAATAGGTAAATAAAATTTGTTTCTATTTTTGAATTACCAATCAATTTATCTCTTTTTTCATGTTTTCGTCTTCTACATTTGATCAGTTCTTCAGCCTTAGGGTTAATAACAAACCACATACTTAACTTTTATTTAATCATTAATTTTTACTGAAATATCATCTAATCATTAGTTTCTACAAATGTTTTACAAATCCTATCTTTCAAATGTGTTTACAAAAATGAACTAGAAGTTATTAAAACAATGTTCAATTGATGAAAAGAAATGTAATTTTGAATAGAGGAAAAATCATTGAAATACCTCCTTCTATGCTCTTAAGATAGTCACTTGTTTCTAGAAATCAAAGAGTAAGAGGAGTTATTAATTAACTTATATTCGGACAAGAGTATTTATACAAACTACTTTCAAGGTTAACACTCTTAACACGTACATGTTGAGCACAAGAATATTGAATATTGATAGGTTAGCGAGAGTGCAATAAAACTTTACAAGTAGGCCCATATATACCTGAGCAACTTTTCCTGGTCTTTAGCAGCCTCACCTGACCCTGCTGCAACATAACAAATAGGACAGGCTATGAAGAAAGGTAAGAGCATGAATCATATTTGTTTTTCATGTTCTAAATGAATGTGTTTTTCCTGTATTCACATTAGCAATATTTATCTGTTTGCACGTTTTTAAAATTGTCCGATAATGTTTTTAAACTACCAATTTATATATGTAACCTTTTTACTAAAATCACAGAAAATAATCGCAATTTCTCAGAGATATGAAAATATTTTCTTTTCCAGGTCTTTGTTATAACTTTTGTCAAACATAGGTGGGATCCTAGTAAGTTTTAATAGTTTTTATAGAAGAAAATAGGATTGAAAATAGTTTTGAAAAAGTAGAGGGACGCTCTAGCTAAGGATGATAAAATGTATTTTGTTTAACAATATTTAGGCAGAATAAAATGTCAGATTTACAAAATTTTTGATGTTTTGGCACAACTTTTAAATATCACTTATCCATCTATCATCTAATAAAATATTATTCATTTTGAAAAAAGTGTCACTATGCAGTTTCTTCAATAATTTTTGCTTTAAATTACTGTAAGATATGATCATTGAAATTATCACCCATAGAATACAAATAATTTCAATACTTCATGTTCAAGGTATTTATATGAGTAATTTAATTTTGGTACATTAATTTTGGTCTCTTATTTTCTGGATGAAGAGGGATCTGTGTCATAATAATGTGCATTTTGTTATCTCCTTCTGCAAAATAAAATGTGTAATCATGCTATTATCTCCATCACCAAAATGTAGGATATTGCTTTAAGTGAGCCTTATATTCATTTAAAGTTGCACATTAAATATGACTGTTTTATTTCTGGCATAATATTGAGCAATTTGCTTTATTATTTTAGAAATTTCTTATATCATCTCTTCTTTTAAATTTAGCATCCTAAGTTTAGTCTCTTTGAATAATACTGGTGCGATAAACACTTAAACTTACATATCTAACACAGGAAATGATATGCTCAAATTTAAAACTTATTTTCAAATATTCATTCATATGGTATATTTAAAAATTAAGGGCTGGTGATATAGCTCAGTGGTTTAAGCACCTGCCTGACAAGTGCAAGGTCCTGGGTTCGATTCCCGGTACCAAAAAAAAAAAAAACGCTTGTGTTTATTCAGTATCAGTTTCTGAACTACTTTCATAATTTTCACTATTAAAAATAAAATAATAAAAGAAATTGCAATAGCATAAATAATTTCAATATATATGCTGTGTGCTACTGCAAAACATAGAAAGGTTAAATTAATTCTGCCTGCAGGAGCACCAGTGTGTTCACAGAAACCAGGATATTTGAACAAGCCATTAATTAGAACTAACGCAGAAAAGTAGGGATTGGGCAGGGACTGAAGAAGGATTCAACAGTGCATAAGAAGGAGACATGTTACCCAAAAAATGTGTTGCAGTTTTAGGGTTAGGATGAGGGTATTTCTTAAAATATTACAAAGACAAAGTTAATAGGACTTCTTAAATGATTGAATGCGGTAGGAAAATGCGGTAGGAGAGAGAAAAGTTGTTTCAGGTTCAGATAATTAGATATGAGAACCAACAGTTATAAGTGGAAGGACCACCATGAGCCAAAACAAAACAAAGAAAAAGGGTTTTGTTTTTTGTCTGTGTTTGTGATTTTGAGATAGGATCTCACTATAAGATTCAAGCTGGCTTTGAACTCATTATATATCCCAGCCTGGCCTCGAACTCATGGTGATCCTCCTGTCTCAACCTCATGAATGTTGTGCTGGTACTACAGATGTGGGCCAACACATCCAGCTTAAAAAAAGGATTTTAAAATCAGAAATTTATTAAATAATTTACCGTGGAAATTCTAATTTTGACCCAGATATATCATGGAAAATCTATGGAAATTTGAACACTAGAAAAAGCATAAGAATACATGGTCAAAATTAAACAAGATTTCAAATAATGATTAGAGAAGGATTCTTTGCTAACCCACACTTAGATATTTTCTGTATGTTATTTCAAACACATAGTGTTATAAAAAAAAAAACAATATATGAGCAGGGCATGGTGACAAACTGTAATCCCATTACTCAAAGGAGGCTGAGGCAGGAAGATCTCAATTTGAGGTCAGTCTGGGCAACCTAACTCTTCTTAAAATTAAAAATAAAATAGTGCTAGGGATGTAGCCCAATGTGAAGTCTCTGGGTTTAATTCCAAGTACCACAAAAGAAAATCTTACTAATATAAGTGTTTGGTATATTTTGTTATTTAAAGGAAGAACTGGTTAACCATATAGTTTGAAACATTTTAAATATAACAACTCTCACATATGTGTGTTGTTATATTTTAACTCACATTTGTGTCATCTAACACTGTTTAATATGACAATATTTTGGAAAAGAATGTATATATAACAGCTATCACATAATTTAATATATATATTCTTTTGTGTTGGATGACACAAATGTGAGTTGGAGTAAAAAGAAGTGGATTATTTTACTTTGAAATTTAACTTATTCTCTTTCAGTTTGAAGTTCTTAATTGGTGAAGTGTAATAAATAAAAACATCTCCTTCATAGTATTAAAAATTTTGAAAATTAAATGACATAGTGCAAGTGGAAGCTTTCTTTGACCTGAAAAATGATTTACAATAAGAGGGCAAGACATATCGGCTTGGAAATATTTTTCTTCTGTGTTTCTATCTGAGTGTACTATGTAATGTGCATCATTAATTTGCTCCTTTGATTTCAGCTGCATGTATTATTACATCTTCAATGTATATCAGTTTAGATTTTAAACTGATAAAGCTGCAACTCTGGATCAAGCTTAGCAAAACAAAATAATACCTATAATTTTATGACAATGGTGTACTGTAGCTGTTTATTGTACATTTTAAACACAAATTCCTTTCTTTCTTTAGATGGCAAAGAAGTTTAGTGGACTAGAGATCTTTCTGATTGTCCTCTTTGTCATAGTTACAATAATAGCTATTGCCCTCGTTGCTGTTTTAGCAACTAATACACCTGCTGTTGATGGTAAGTAACAGTAAGAAATTTTATATATTATAATGAAGTTAGGAAAAAGTTATTCCATTGTATTCATGGGTTTAAAAATAATCTTTGAAATGAAGCAAGTGAAGAAAGATCTACACCAAATGACATAATTGGTCCAACTTTTTGTATCCTTTATGTTCTGGTTCAGACAATGAAAAGGCATTGTAATTAATTCATGTTTTGCCATTAATGGACTTCTGTACTTAAGTTACTGGAAAAAGAGAAAGTGGCTTAAAGATGAAGGTGTTAATGCAAGGTGAAAGATTCGCCCACTATTACCATGATATTCTCATTCGTGAGGAAATCTAGGTTTTGCTCTGGTTCTTAGAAATTTGCATTGTGGGTGTGTTAATGAAACAAATACTCTCTTCATCTTGATTCAGAAAAACTTTTTAAAGAGACAGAGGTTGTATGACTTGGGAATTAGAGGGAGGCTGAATCAAGACTTGAAGTGTTTAATGACATTTTTCTGAATATTTCTATCCTAAATTAGAGATGCTGTTTACTATTGTTGACCAAATCTGTTCTCTTTCTTAATCATTCTGTCCCTACCAAATCAGAACTGAGAAAGATATTTCACATTATTTTTATGTCTAAATGTAGTTAGCAATCCCTACGGCTGCCTTTGTCTTACTTTCCTTCAGTAACTGACCATTAACTATTCTGTGAAACTCTCAATTATTATGACACACATATGATTGCTAAAATATCCTTCCTTATATAGAGTTTTTTTTCTTGTTCCCAGCTTTCTGATCTTTACTTATCACGTTATTACCTTCAAAGCAACTTCTTTCTCTAGTTTCCCTCTTCCCTATTTTATTGTCCTCTTCTGCACCCTTTCTGATTCCAAATTTCTCCATCTTCTTTTTCCATCTGTAAAACACAGATTGTAAATATTCCTTGAATGTACATTATGTTTCTTTTTTAATCTATGATAGGACCTCCTATGAATGTATTGTTTTCTTGAAGAAAGAGTCAAAGATGTTCTCAACTGTTATGAAATACTATGTTCTAATTGTTAGTGCCTGCAAATGTTTTTACAGGTTTTAATTTTTAACTATGATTTACTTTTCAGTGAAAATTTCAATTTCACATAGCTATTAAAGTAATATCCAAATTATGAAAGAAATACAGTTTGAAAAATAAAGAACCAATTAAATAACTGCTTTTACATTCTTAAGGTGGTTCTTAATTTCTAGAATTTGAAGACTATAATATTTCAAAATGCTACTTGCATCTTTCCCTTGTAAGTGATTGAATTTGTGGATTTTTAAAAATGCAAGTGTACTTTTATTTACATTAAATTATAAATTCAGGTATTCTTTCAATATAAACTACATGATGCTTTTCCAAACTATAAAAATACTTAATATCATGTTTTATTTAATGGACTATGTTCCTCCCCTACTTCAGTTTCAGGATCCACTCCCTCTGGTTCACCAAACTGTCCAGCTGACATAAACGATGCCATCAATGAGAGAATAAACTGCATTCCAGAACAATTTCCAACACAGGTCTGCAAAAGCATTCTTACAACTCTTACGGATATATAAATAATGATATTAAGATAATTGCTTATTATTGGATAATTCTATATGGTTAAAGATCTAACATAAATTAGGCTGAAGGGCCGTTGATATAGCTCAGTGGCACAAGCGCCTGCCTGGCAAGCGCGAGGTCCTGAGTTTGGTTCCCAGTATCCACATAAAAAAAAAAAAAAAACAAAATTAGGCTGAATATAATTCTTTATTGTAGTTTGGTATAAACAGATAATAGATAACTGAAGTTACTGACCTTGATTTTTTTTGTACCTTTTCTCAATTCAGATTAATAAGTTAATATTTATCCACGCTTAACAAGCTATTGTTAATGTTATAAAACTTCACGCAATTCTGACCTTTCATATCTGATTCTTAAGAAAAGCATAAGGGCTGGTGATATAGCTCAGCCGCATAAGCGCCTGCGTGGCAAGTGTGAGGTCCTGAGTTCGGTTCCCAGTACCCACATAAAGGAAAAAAAAAAAAAAGCATGATCTTTGGAAATACAGAGCATTTAAATGAGAATATCTTTATCCCTTTAGCATGTTTATAATGACGTCATTAAAAAGAGTCCGTGGAAATTAACACTCACTTTAATTTTTTTTTTTGACAATTACGAGAGAAGCACAATGGAGAAAATTAAGGGTGGATGATTGGATTGATGTAACCCTAAACTGACTTTTTATTCATAAAACTGTGTGGGAATAAAGGTCAATGGATGAGTGTGTGTATGTATGTGTGTATGTATGTATATGTATACAATAAATATGTGACATATGAGTATATCTTGTATATCTATATTTTGCAAAATCTATAATATGCATGTCTAAATCCTGCCTCTTCCAATGTCCTCCACCTCACACAGAATAACAAAAGGTACTATAAAATTTCTATTAGTCCTAGCATAAATTTATCACATCATAGTTAAGACATAATTTTCAAGTTAATTCACCAAGGAAATTCCAAATAGATGCAATGTTCCTTTGGGAAACTTTAGAAATAACAATTCTTATAGCCTACCCAATGATTAAAAAAATGTGGATAATAATATTTACTGACACACTAAGGGAAATTACCAGGTATTCTTTCTGGTTAATACTCTCCTCAAGAAATGATTGAAGGGCCGGTGAGATGGCTCAGCGGCTTAAGCGCCTGCCCGGCAAGCACGAGGGCCCGAGTTCGACTCCTGGAGCCCACATATGAAAAAGGGGCCGGTGATATCGCTCAGCGGCACGGGCGCCTGCTGGCGCGTGAGGTCCTGAGGTCGACCCCCCGGTACCCACCAAAAAAAAAAAAAAAAAAAAAGAAATGATTGAAGGATAATTCCATTGCAAATAATACGAGCTCCAAAGGACTCACAGGGAAACAATACTTAAAAGACAATTGTTTAGAGTACTCATGCTTACTATTGGTCTTTAACGTCAATCTAATCTGGTAGGTTGCTAAAGAATGTTTTCAATGTGAAACAAACATAAATAAAATAAGTTAAGCTTTAGCAAATGTATTTACTTTTGTCATTTTAGCAAACAAAATGAACTTATTTTAAAATTTAGCTTAGCACATCCAAATGCATCACTTTTATTCAGTGCTGTGTATCACACCTAGAGCCTTGGGCATATTAAGCAAGTGTTATACCACTGAGCTCCATTCTCTGCTCTCAAATGAATTTAAATGTTGTCTTGATATTTTAACTAGGAAAACTGAAATTTAATAAAATATTTTTGATGAGCTTCTGGTATTCAACAAACTCTCATTCATTAAATTTTAGACTTATATAGAAACTTAGAGAATTTTTCAAGGCTAAATGAACATGTCAAGGTCATTCTCCTACTAGATGAGAAGGAAAGCTAGAATTAAAAGTGGGATTTGCAAAGTTCCATGTTAGCTCATGTTCTGTAAACACAAGTCTCTATCAATGAACCAGCATCTTCTAATTTTCTCTAATTCATTTTATGGGGGTAATTTTTTTTTTTTTTTTGGTGGGTACCAGGAGTCGACCTCAGGACCTCGCATGCCAGCAGGCGCCTGTGCCGCTGAGCGATATCACCGGCCCTTTTTTCGTATGTGGGTTCCGGGAGTTGAACTCGGGTCCTTGCTCTTGCCAGGCAGGAGCTTATGCCACTGAGCTAGCTCACTGGCCCCAATATTTCCTCTACTATAGAAAGTTGATTAAAAAGAATGATGAAAATATGAAAAAATAAAATATGCCTGAAATTCAGAAAAGTACCAGAGTAATATTTTCTCTTTTACTCCTTTAGGAGATGTTGCAAATTTCAAATGAGAATTTTATTTAAACTTTCAGTCAGGTTTTTAAAAATTTGCTGCATAGTTATATAACATAACAAATACTTTTTCACTAATATCTTGAAAGTTTCTTTAAAATAGTTCAAGTGTTGGGCCGGTGAGATGGCTCAGCAGCGTAAGCGCCTGCCTGGCAAGCGCGAGGGCCCGAGTTCGACTCCCGGATCCCACATACGAAAAAAGGGGCCGGTGATATCGCTCAGCGGCACGGGCGCCTGCTGGCGCGCGAGGTCCTGAGGTCGACCCCCCGGTACCCACCAAAAAAAAAAAATAGTTCAAGTGTTAATTCAGTCATCTCAAGTAATCAGCTAAAAGTGATTTATCATCTTAATACATACACACTTAAAATTCTAAGCATGACAATCATAGCATTCAAATAAATATTATGTGGTCCAAAAGAGCTGGTCGATATTTATTTTTTTGTGTGTGGGTACCGGGGGTCGACCTCAGGACCTCACGTGGTAGTGGGCGCCCGTGCCGCTGAGCGATATCACTGGCCTTTTTTTTGTATGTGGGTTCCGGGAGTCGAACTCGGGCCCTTGCTCTTGCCAGGCAGGCACTTACGCTGCTGAGCCATCTCACCGGCCCGATATTTAATTTTTTAAAAAAGATTATTTTCTGATAATTTTCCTTAAGCTTTAAGTATAACAAAATATATATATATATAAATATTTATACATATATGTATATATAGAAAAAATGGAAAAGAATTGGTTGTACTATTGTATATACAGCCTATTTTTTAATGAGAAAAAGCATGCACACATATTGAATTATAGTAAGAAAATATAGAATACATAATTAGAATGGTAATTTTAAAAACAGTCACTATTCTACCCCAAGTGCATTATTTAGCTTAGGTCATTATAAAAACATACAAGAGACTGGGTAGCTTCATTACTCACACTTATTCTCTCACTGTTCTGGAGGTTAGAAGCCAAAATAAAGATGCCATTAGAATTGGCCTTTACTCCTAGCTTGTAAAGTGCTGCTTCTTATTGTGTTATCACATAGTATTTTCTTTGCACACTGAGAGAGAGAGAGAAATCTCTGGTTTCTGTTTCTCTTTATAAAGACACTGCATCTATTGGACTATGGTCCCATATTTATGACCCTATTTAACTTTAAATATTGTCTTAAGAGTCCTACCTTCAAATGTAGTCACCCTGGTATGGAGTTTCAATATATGAATTTGAGAGGGATATAATTCACTTTATAACAGCCAACTCAAGATGTACTGTTCTATGTATTAACCTGTAATTTTATTTTATTTTATTTTATTATTATTTTTTTTATGTGTGTACTGGGAGTCGACCTCAGGACCTCCCACTTGGCAGCAAGAGCTTGTGCCACTGAGCGATATCACCAGCCCATTTTTTTTTTCCTTTTTTATGTAGGTTCCGGGAGTTGAACTCAGGACCTCACACTTGCCGGGCAGGTGCTTATGCCACTGAGCTATCTCACTGGCCCTAACCTGTAATTTTAATACTATATATATACACGATCATACACAACTATAATGAAGAATATAACATATTGGTTGCATTTTTACTTTCTAGAGTTTATACCTATTAATGTGTAATTTATGTGTTTTAATTTTGTGGCTTTTCAAAGGAAGCAGAAAGAAGCATGAAGTTAGATGAGGAATGAAAAATATTGTTAAAAATTCCTAAAATCCTGAATAATAATAATAATAACTATGCTAGTTAATCTTAATTGTCAACTTGACTAGATTAAGAGAGTCCTGGAGAGGTGATTGAATCATGTTAATACAATGTTGATTGGTGACATTGAGATGCATATCTAAATGTGCTGTGAAGGGGGCCCATTTGGAGGTGGGTAACTGGGGGTATTCCTTTGGAGGATATAATTATGGCTGGTGCTCTTTGCCTGTGTCTTGCTTACTGGACATGAAGAGAGCAGTTTGCCTCACCATATGCCCACCATGATGTTTTTTCCTTTGAGACTCCCAACAATGGATTGAACCCGTGAAACTGTATGCTAAATTAAACCTCTCCTTCTTTAAATTGTCGGATATTTTGTGCAGCAATGGGAAAGACCCATGCACACAATTGATACAGAGAAGTGGGGTCGTGGCTATGACTGCACCTGACCATGTGTTTCAGAAGCCATTGGAACTGGTTTCCAGGAAGAGTTTGGAATAGTTTATAGGTGCAGTCTAGGCTGTTGTAAACAGAGCTTCATAGGTCATTCTGGTCAGAGCTCAGAAGACTAGAATGCTGATAGAAATGCAAACAGTTAAGGCCAGGCTCATGAGGTCCCAGATAGGAACAGGAGCTCTATTAGGAATTGGACTAGGGGCCGTATATGTTACACTCTGGCAAAAAAAAAAAAAAAAAAAAAAAAGTTCATATTTTGCCAATGTCCTGCGAATTTATGGAGAGCTGAGTTTAAAGGCAGTGGACTAATTGATCTGATGGAGGAAGTTTCAAACTGTTGCATATGTACTACTTACAATCTTTTAACCAGATTTACAGCAAGAATTGGGAATATAAAATAAAGTCAAATGATTTGAAAAACTTTTGGTTCAAATAGAATTGTGTACAAACTTGGGGCCAAAGAGTGTGTTGTTTGTTGAAGAGATTAATGTCATTAAAAAGACACTAAGTACTTTCAACCTGGACAGAAGAATGCCTTAAGGGGATTTCAGAAATCAGTTAGACTCCACCTATTACAGGCTCAAAGTGCGGCTGCAAAAGTGTAAACTTTCCTTTGAGAAGACAGCTACTGGGCCCCATGCCAGAGAAGGACTACTTCAGGAATTAATTCCTCAGGACCGATTTTCATGTGCTCCGCCATTTGGTCACTCAGAGGACACTGTAGTTACATTGAAGGAGGACTGGCTAATAATCAAACTGGTGGCACATCTTGGTATCATCCTTGAGATGCGGGTTTTATAGACATGTAGAACATAAAAACTATGGGGTTATAGAGGCTTCCACACAGATTTCAAAAGAAAGCCTTGGAGGCCAGGCAATGTGCCCATGACAAGGGATATCTGAAGCTGTGGGAATGAATCTGAAGGTGCAATGGAGACCCCAGGAAGTCAGAGAGTCCAGAAACCTAGAACATCTGCCAAAATCATCAGGAAGCAAAGGGAGCCAGCCCAAGAAAGAATCCACATGGGCTGCAACTTCCATGGCATAGGTATGGGGTTGCCCAAGCTGTCTGGAACTTACATATTACAACCCTGTATCTCAGATTCCAGTCCCAGTGTTATTTCTTTGCCTTCCTAGATTTTAGTCTTGCTTTTGTCCAATTCTTTTCTACTCTTATATTTTTCCATTTTGGAATGCAAATGTTAACCCTGTGCCATTTAATCTTGAGAATATGTAACTTTATTTTTATTTTTACAGGGGGTTTTTAGTATAAAGTTTGCCTTGAGTCTCAGAGAGTGTGTGAGCTGGATTTTTGTTCAAAGCTAGAACTTTTGAGACTTTGTGAGAGGGATTAATTCATGTTCAGTCTTATGCACAATAGCTGCATCATGTTAATTGGAATTATTAACTTGTTATTGTATTTATTTGAAATTTAGGGATGGTTTAAGGAAACACAATTAAGTGTTAATTCAAAGGGTAGACTTGTGCTAGTTAATCTTAATTGTCAGTTTGACTAGAGTAAGAGACTCCTGGAGATTGACTGGATCATGGGGATGCTATACTCTTTATAGTTGAATGTGTTATTAGAAACTGGGGCTCAACTGGAGATAGACCATCAGTGGTATGCCTTAGGAAGTTATGTCTCTTGCTAGCACTGTTTCACTGTGCTCTACTTTGTGACCATCATGAAATTAGCATGTTCACTCCACCACAACCTTCTGCCATCGTGCTTCTGTCTTGTGTCCAGCCGACCACGAACTGAACCCCTGAAATCTTTAGTCAAATTAAAACCCCTGACATCTTTAGTCAAATTAAACCTGCCTGCTTTAGATTGCATGTGTAAGCTATTTTGTCTCAGCAACAGGAAAACTGACCAAGACAACAACTAAACTTACATAAATACCAAAATCTCCATAAAATAAACTAAAACTAATATCATTTAAAAAGTAGTAAGGGAATATATAGTTTAAAACTACTTTGGTTTGCATATACAGTGAATTAAATTATGTTTTCCAAAAATAATCAATATCCACCTGAATTCTCAGAATGTGACTTTATTTGGAAATAGGGTTTTTGCAGATGTAATAAGTTAAGGTGAAGTCATACTGGATTATGAAGTGGCATAAACATAATCACTGGTGCTCTTATAAGAGAAGAGGGCTATATGTAGATAGTTAGAGAAGAAAGTCACATGACAGAAGAAGAGATTGGAGTAGTGCACCTATAAACCAAAGAATGCCAAGGTTTGCCAGGAGCCACTAGAATCTATGCATACCTTCAGAAGCAACATGACTTTCCTAACTCCTTCAGTTAGGATTTCTAGCTTCCAGAGCCATTGCTTTAATTTACCTCTTTTCATGGCTGTTATGGCAGCCCTAGAAAACTAATAATGTGTATTTTGAGAAATTTAAGTGTATTTTACTGTTTTATTTATGTATTTTATTTTTTGTCTTTTTGAGGCAGGGTTTCACTATACAGTTCAGGCTAGCCTTGAACTCACTTTGTAGCCCAGGCTGGCCTCAAATTCACAATGATCCTCCTGCCTCAGCCTCCTGCCCAGCTACTGTGCTTTATTTTGTCAAAATGCAACTATACTGTGCTCATTTCTTTTCTCTTGTGTTTTGAAACCATTTTTTATACCCTTCCAAATTATTACATCTATATCTAATTCTACCATTTTACTTGGCACTAATATATTTTTTTAAAAATCCAGTTCAAAAAGCTGCCGTAAATGATTAATTTTTGTGTAGCAATGTCTTTGCATTAGTGGGAACGTTTTTATAGGTTAGCTAGTGGTAAAATTATCTTCATAAAAGTGACCCATACACTAGATTCTAATAGGTATCCACTCTCCAGAATTGTTGGATCCAATTCCCCTGTTCTTTGCAGTGTATATGTATGTATGCATGTATATATGTATGTGTGGGTGCTGTGTGTATACCTAAAGCCATTTTTATTCAAAGTGAAAATGAGAGAGGTTAAAATGAAAGGATTAAGATGTATTATGCACATGAACTAATGCAACAATTACATACTGCACACATACTAATAAATATTTTAAAGTTATTTTATTTGGCTTAATATGGTACTTTCAACATAGATATAGCAAAAAATATATATAACCCTACAAGAAATAAAATTATGAACATGTGACACAATCTTAAATTTTAGTATTAGGTAGATTTTCAGTAATATGTTATTTTATTTTATTATTTCAGTTTAGTTTTTGGAGACAAGGTCTCACTATATAGTTCAGGCTGGCCTTGAACTCACAGCTATCCTCCTGCCTCAGCCTCCAAAGTGCTGGGATTATTGGCGTGCATCACCATGCCTGGCTCAATAATACATTTTAATGCAGAATATCACCATGTTGCTCAACTTTTACATAGACATTTATGGTTTTTCCACCATATATAATCTTTCCATACAGAAAATAAAATTTCTGAATTTGGTATTTTGTTTCGTTTATTGAATGCATTTGCAGTAACTAGTTGTGACATTTGGCATATAAACTAGTTAGAAGGGATAAAATAGTTAACTGTTAAACTAATAAACCTCTGAAATATGTATCTTAAAACTTTTATGTGGAATTTAATACAGGTATATATTTTTGTCTTCATAACTTCACCATATTCTTGATCTATAGTAAGTAGAAAATAAGAATTTCAAGTCTCCTTGTCAAGATAGTAAATTATAATTACCCAGGGGACAGGAACTCTAAAAATATGTGCTTACAATATTATGTATAGAATCACTCATTCGATAAATCAAAACTCAGAGCATAAATATCTGATTTCCTGTAATAATTCAATTCATCCTCTTTTTATGTCTTCCAGTGAAAGGAATAAAAAAATGGCATTTTTCCATAATATAAGAAATAAAACATTCAATTATTGGAAAAATAGCACCTAGCACATTTGACAATAACACTAATCAAACTCTTCGTTTAAAATATTTCGTCAGGCCATGTGTGCGCAGCGAGGCTGCTGCTGGAAGCCGTGGAATGACTCTGTCGTGCCTTGGTGCTTCTTTGTAGATAATCACGGATACGACGTGGCTGAAAGGAGGACAACAGATACCGGTGAGAAGAGCTTTCTCGTGATTCAGTGTAATACAGTCTAAGTGAAAAATACGGCTGAACGTTGTCTTTGAAAAAATATCTTAAATAGAATCCAGTAAGAAGTATGTACAAGAAAATGTTTAAATTGGATATACAGTATCGAGTATTTAATTTTTTATGATTGTATTTTCCAAGTTAAAAAAAGCACTCATTATTTGTGATAAATACATTATTATATGTATAAATATATTTAACAATTGCATCTTTATAAAAAAGTGAACTCATGCCTGCTTTTTTTTTTTCCGGGTCGAAGGACTTGAAGTCAAATTGAATAGGATATCTTCTCCTACTCTATTTGGAAGCGACGTTGACAGCGTACTCCTCACAACTGAAAATCAGACACCCAATCGTTTCCGGTTCAAGGTTTGGTCTTTGATATTTCTAAAGAAGATTTCATAATAAAACATATCTTATGGACATACTCTTTGGCCTATCAATATATTTTCCTTCTTCAGAAATATTTATTTTAAAGCAAAAGACTAGTTGCTGTAGTAGTTAGACTTCTTAAGCCCGTATACTCAAATATAGCATGGGAATATTAATTGCTTCTCCATGCTTAGTTTTGAAATATTTAACTAATAAAGCCCACGTAAAATAATTAGTATACTATTTTAAGAAGGGTAAACATTGAATAAATGTTAGCATTTTTTATTTCAACTATAGGCTATGATAGAGCACTTGTTTAAAATTTAATATGAGACACAATGTTAATAGTGCCATAAGAGTGTAATTTATATTCACTATATATTTTATTTTTTGTCATTTCATTGTTTTATTTTATTTGTTTTTTTATTTTGTGGTACTGGGTATTGAACCCAATACCTTCACACTGAACTACATCTGCAGCCCTGTTGTTATTTTTTACATTGAGAGAGGGTCTTGTAAGTTGCTGAGTTGCCCAGGCTGGGCTTGAATTTGGGATTCTCCTGCCTCAGCCACCCAGAATACTGGGACTATCAGTGTGTACCACCACACCTGGCTTTTTGCTTGAATTTGAAAAATAAAAACTCTACTGTTTTTAGCAAGTAGTTTGGTAGCGTGTAAATCATTTGTATATTTTCATTTTACTAACAATTTCATGGGAATTAAGTGATTTTAAAATTTTATGTATTTATTCATTTTTGTAATGTTGGGGCACTGTTAAGCAGGTGGTCAACCCAGAGTTATACCTCCAAGCCTGAAATATTTAAAATAAAATTTAAAATCCTTGTAACACTATCTAACGGGATGAAAATTAAAAAGCACTAAGAATAATTAAGTTTATAAACATCTGCTATTCAATAATCTATGTTACTCATTGCTATCATTGAGTTTTAATCAGTCCATAAAACTCTTTACTTGATTTTATATACAAAATTTTAAAAACTAATTAAATATTTTCATTTTTAAAAAATTTATGTACACCACCACTCATTAATGTTAAAATTTACGTTGTGACAATATGAACAGCTCTTGATACTAAATGCATTATTTACTTGAATTTTCATTTCATAATTCAAAATTTTTAAGTGAAACAATTGTTTTGAACTATACAAAGATAATTTATTTAAATCTTTGCAGATTACTGATCCAAATAATATAAGATATGAAGTTCCTCATCAGTTTGTAACGCCACATACTGGACCCGCAGCTTCTGAAACATTGTATGATGTGCAGGTTACAGAAAAGCCTTTCAGCATCAAAGTTATCAGGAAAAGCAATGGCCAAACTTTGTAAGCAGGAATTTTATTTTACAATTATACAAATTTAAATAACTGGTTCATTTTATTCTATTTTTATAGAATAAGAATATCTCAATATATAACTACATTGTCATAAAGAACAACTTTTTTCTGATGAGAAAGTTGATGTAAAACTTTGTAAGGATTTTGATGATAAAAGGATCCTATTTCCTGCTCATGAAAGGCACTGAAATGTGAATAATGTGAAAATACTAATTGAGGTGAACTAACTGAGAAGGTGGAGAGAATCACTGACATAATTATAGCCTTGGCTATATTTTTGTAAACGTGGAATTGCTACTCTATGTTGTCCTCATTATTTATCATGTTGTGCTACCAATCTGTAGTATTAAATGCTTGATATTCAATGATGTGTTAATTTGTATGGTAACATTAAAATATTTTTATACATATTAAATTAAATCTAGGCTGAACATCTTCATTTAGAATCTATCAGCTGGATGGTGGAACAATAGTTTCAATGAGTTTAGAAATTCCTTGGAAATTTTCCAAAAAAAATGCTCTTGCATTCCCAAGAATATTAATTAAGCAATAGTCAAAATCAAATCTCAAATTATATTCTTTGAAAGTAATTTAATACTTTTGCAATTGGCTCTGTGCTATATGATAAACATACAACTTCACAGGTGGGACCTAGAAGAATCAAAATCAGAGGGTAGAATGATGGCTAGGGTTAGGGTTAACACCTGTGGGGGAACTAGTACTGGGTGCATCATAGGGAGATTTTGGTCAAACTAGACAGGAGAATAAATTTTCAAAATATGTTGCACATGAGTTTAGGAAATAATAATTTCATGTATATTTCAAAATTGCTAAGAGAATAGAATCTAATGTTTACAACATTCAAAGTTATATATGGAGTGATCATTATGTTAATTAGATTGATTAAGTCACTCAATAACATATATCAAAACATCACATTATATTTCATAAATAAATGAAATTCTAATTTGCCAACAAAAGTAAAAAAATATTAAATGCAAGAAATGGCATTTAAAACTTCATGTAGTAGAGACTTGGTCTGCATAATATGTACAACCATTTTCCTTTTAGGAAAAAATATGGAAGTCAATTGTAGTATACATGTTAGAGCTGTGAGAGCCACTATAATGCTAGATTAGAAAACTGAGTCCCTGGAACGAGGCAGATATCTGAAACCTTGCTCTTTTGTTTGTTAGTTGTGACCTTTGAAAACCTGATTTTACTCTTTCAGTATGTGTTATCTATGAGACATGTAAATAATTGTAGCTTTGTGTTAGGGTTATGATGATGAATAAAGGCGAGAATGCATGTGGAAACATTATATTCATGATCTTGAAGAAAATTGTATTAATAAACAAATTTTGATTATGGCAAAATTTGTATTTTCCTAAAATGTGACCACATGTAAACATTGACATCTTTGAAATTAAATATTCTGTATGATGTTAACCTAAACACGTATTTTATGGAATACTTTATATGTTTCTACACCATTTATTTCTTTATTTCTTGGTTCAGATTTGATACCAGCATTGGTCCTTTGGTGTACTCTGATCAATATTTACAGATTTCAACCAGACTTCCCAGTGAATATATTTATGGCTTGGGGGAACATATTCATAAGAGGTTTCGCCATGATTTATATTGGAAAACGTGGCCCATCTTCACGCGAGATGAGCTCCCTGGTGATGTAAGAAATTCTTATCAATGAAACCATTATATTGAATTAAATTTCCTATTTCAAATCATCATTCAGTTGTTACTAATTAAGTTTCTTGGCCATCAGTGACAACTGATGCAGAAACTTGTTTACTTGAGGGGTGAGGATTCATAGCTAAATCCTAAACTTAGTTACTAACAGATTTCATGAATGTTTGAATAGGTACTTCCAGTTTATGAATGTTTTCTTTTCTTTTTTTGACTTTCATAGTTTATTATTCCTTTTACAATCACCTTTATATTTAAACTCTTTAAGCTAGAATAATTCCAAATGCCATGTTCTTTATGATACAGTGTATTCCTATGTTTTGGCCATCATTTCATCCATCTTTGTGCTCTTCTTTCCAAACTATATGGTCATCTTCTGTAGCTTCAAATTTTTGCAGACTCCTTTGCAAACTTGCAAACTTGATTTTCTCTCTGAAACTTGAAATAGTTTATCATTCATAAAAATATATCATTGAAGGCATATCTGTATTTTCACCTCATAAGAACTTCTAAACTCTCCTATGCAGGGATCATCTTTGCTTTCTTAGACATTCCTTACATTTTAGTATGAAAATAACCATATATATATATATATATATATATATATATATATATATATGCCATTGTTTACTATTTCATTCTGAAAAATGAATGTGAGTCATTGTTTTAAGAAGATTCCCTCTGTTCAGAACTACTAATAAATTCTTCCCAACTCTGTTTTGACAGCATTGCTCTGCGTATTAAATAACAGGCTGGGAACCTCATACTTCTTTTCCATACATTCTTTCTTATAAAATCCTTTATCAAATTAATTAAGAAGTCTTTTTCCTTTCACTCTCGTCAGTGTCTTTACAAGTGGCCTCCACTAATTCAGCTCCTCATCAACTCTCAACAAACCGTTTGAGGATAGTCATCTATGTGTACTGTGGGCATACATAATGTCCAATGGGTGAACACGACATTAGTTAGGTTAAATAGCTTATCATGGCAACTTAACTATAATAAAGCAAGAAGAATGATAAATACTTTATTACTATCATATAAATTATGTTATATAACTTATAGTCAGATAAAATTATTAATTAAAAAGCTTTGTGCTGCAATTTTTGATATATATAGTGATGAAATTAGTATAAAAATAGGAGTATAGTTTTAACATAGTCAATCTTATTCCAAATATACATGAAATTTTAATTTGTATGTTTTTGCCTTATAGAATAATCATAATTTATATGGTCATCAGACATTCTTCATGAGCATTGAAGACACTTCTGGAAAGTCATTTGGTGTGTTTTTAATGAACAGCAATGCAATGGGTAAGAATAATTTACCAAACCATGTGATGAAGTGAGATTCCACTTGACATGTTTAAGTGTTCTCTTTATTCCAGTCATAAATATTAGGTACCATAAGATTTGAAATTAATGGACAATGAAATTTTGCCCATACACATTTCTATTTTGGGAAAAGTATTCTAAGTTATAACACACAGTTGCTTTCTTTGCCCTTAGGAGCAATGTAGAAACATATCTATACAAATCAGTAATCCCCATTCTCACAGCCAGTTTTGTCGAGATGAGTTAATAGGCTACTACCATTAGAAAAGAGAAAGATTTCTATGTGATAAAAATAAGTGCAATTTGTAGTTCACTATAATTCAAAGAAATGTAAGATCTTTTGGTCTTTAAAATGTGAGTAGAGGGGCCGGTGAGATGGCTCAGTGGCGTAAGCGCCTGCCTGGCAAGCGCGAGGGTCCGAGTTCGACTCCTGGAACCCACATACGAAAAAAGGGCCGGTGATATTCCTCAGTGGCACGGGCGCCTGCTGGCACGCGAGGTCCTGAGGTCAACCCCTGGTACCCACAAAAAAAAAAAAGTGAATAGAATATCTATTTAATAAGTGAAATACTGATAAGAAAAATTACAAAGATTAATGTTCTAGAAGGAGCAGCTATCCAGTCAATTGTGTATAAAAGGGTTAAACTAAAACTTTTAATTTTTTTCATAGAAATTAATTTGTAGCAATTCAGTCTTTCAGAGAATCTTGAAATAATTAATGGAGATTTTAGAAAAAAAATTTTAGGACCAGGGATTTAGCTCAGTGGCACAGCACCTGCCTGGCAATCTTGAGATCCTGAGTTCAATTCCCAGTACCCCCAAAAAAATAAAAATAAAAAAAAAATAGAAATTTTAGAAAGAATTCTGTTTGTTCTAAGTTGTCTAGTCTTTACCCACTGCTATGCAATTTCCAGGGGAGACCTTGCCAACTCTGTCCAAGGAAATTCTAGGTCATCTTACCATGAGTTTTATACCTGGATGCATGCTACTTTTCTCATAATGTGATTCATACACTCAATGTCTTATTTCTCTTAATTATTTAAAATGTGAAATAATGTGGTTATAAAAAGCATTTTATATACATACTGCAATTATTTTATTGCTAACTATCTTTTTATTATTTATATGTACTTTCCCTATTTTTGTTTTGCAGAGGTTTTTATTCAGCCGACTCCAATAGTAACTTACAGAGTTACTGGTGGCATTTTGGACTTTTACATCTTTCTAGGAGATTCACCAGAACAAGTAGTTCAACAGTATCAAGAGGTGTGTTTCAGGCCTATTTTATATAAAACTATTTTATATTATATTTTCTTCATCTAACAAGTAAATATATTTAAATATAACTTTATTTTATGTATCTGGGGAATCTTAGCTAATTATATTTCAAATCTTACATTTTGCAATACTAAATATTAAAGTAAGAGCCTTTGCGGTAAGCTACATCCCCATCCCTTTTTATTTTTATTTTGACACAGGGTCTTGCTACATTGCCCAAGCAGGACACACAAGTGTAATCCTCCTGCCTCAGCCTCCCAAGTGCTGGGATTACAGTTGTGCATCAAAATGCCCAGATAAATCTTATCATTTTTAAGATATGAGTAAATGATATATTTTTCCATATGTACTGCATATAATGTTATATACATTCAAATGTCTGCCTTTTTAAAATCTTTTTTTTTTTTTTTTTTTTTTGTGAGTACCGGGGGTCGACCTCAGGACCTCACGTGCCAGCAGGCGCCCGTGCTGCTGAGCGATATCACCGGCCCTTTTTTCGTGTGTGGGTTCCGGGAGTCGAACTCGGGCCCTCGCGCTTGCCAGGCAGGTGCTTACGCCACTGAGCCATCTCTCCGGCCCCTTAAAATCATTTTTTAATTCAAGACAGCTGAATTCAGAAGTTAGATTTCTTTGTATTAATGCATATTAAACCATTGCTTATTGATGACTTACTTTGGGGAAATAAAGCAAAAGGAAGAATCTAATTTTCAACACTGAGAATAGGAAATAACAGTCTAGATTATACGTAGTTTTGATTAAAATAGTGAGGGTGTGACAGTACAGTTTCCCTCTTATTTTATTTTTTTTTTTGTTATTCTTTTATTCTCTCACTTAACTTTCCATGATAGATAAAATATCACCTGGCAATTGTTATTTTCTTTTTTTTTTTTTTTTTTTTTTTTTTTTTGTGGGTACCGGGGGGACGACCTCAGGACCTCACGCGCCAGCAGGCGCCCGTGCCGCTGAGCGATATCACCGGCCCCTTTTTCGTATGTGGGTTCCGGGAGTCGAACTCGGGCCTTCGCGCTTGCAAGGCAGGCGCTTAAGCCGCTGAGCCGTCTCACCGGCCCAATTGTTATTTTCTTGAGTGCTGCATTTTCTAACTTTTTAAAAAACAAAATAATAAATAAGGACAACATAAATTTCTAATTGTTTCTTAACAAAATATACAGGAAAAATTTTAGAATGAAGATAATACTAAATCTTTGTTTATAATTTTTAATTAAATAATACTAGAGACATAGCAGCATAAAAAGCCCATTAATATTATATATTAATGTCAGATATATTTCTCTTTATTGAAACTAATTAAATATCCATTGACCTCAAGCTCATTGGACTACCAGCAATGCCGGCATATTGGAGTCTTGGATTCCAACTGAGTCGCTGGAATTACAAGTCACTGGATGTAGTGAGAGAGGTGGTAAGAAGAAACAGGGAAGCTGGCATACCATATGTAAGTAAAATAAAGGGTTCATTGGAATAGATACCTCAAGTTGAACACTGTCATGTAATAATAGATGTAGTTGTCAGGTATATTTAGTGTGTGTATGTATGATTAAAATGCTACTTTTAATGGTGAAGTGTATTTTATCAATGCCCACACTTATTGAAAGTTATATATGTGTACTTTTTCTTTTTTTCCTTTATGTGGGTATCGGGAACTGAACTCAGGACCTCATGCTTGCCAGGCAGGCACTTATGCCGCTGAGCTATATCACTGGCCCTATATGTGTATTTTTGAAAAACTAATCAATGGTTATTTTTCCTAGAACAGAGTATGTTTAGCAATGAACAAAATCACATTCGATATTTTAAATAGACCTTATTTTACTGTTCAAATATTTAGTTTATTTTCTATGCAGTAATTCTCTATATATGTATGGGTATTTAGAATTCTCTATATATGTATGGGTATATATGTTTGGTATTTCATCACCAAAAAACATGAATAGTCATTTAATGCTTGTATATTTAAGAATTAGAAAAGCTACTTTTACAAGTAATTCCATTGTTTCTTTCATGGCCTAAAAGGAAAATGAGTTAATTTACCTTTAAGTCATTATTTTTATAATACAAGTTCATTTGAGTTAAAAATTAGAACTATTACAGAATTGTACAAGTACTATCTATTGAAACATACTATGCTAATTTTCAGGATACACAAGTGACCGATATTGACTATATGGAAGATAAAAAAGATTTTACTTATGATAAAGTTGCATTTAATGGGCTCCCTGACTTTGTTAAAGATTTGCATGATCATGGACAGAAATATGTTATCATCTTGGTAATGAAATTTTGTACATTAAAACATTTTTTATATTGACACAGTTGTAAATTTGTTGGTTTTCTATAGTCTCTCCTTTCTATTGTCAGGATCCTGCAATTGCTATGAGTAAACTTGCCAGCGGAGCAGCATATGAAGCTTATGACAGGGGAAGTGCACAACACGTGTGGATAAATGAGTCAGATGGAACTACGCCACTGATTGGAGAGGTGAACTGTGATATGTATTAAACTTGTACACTTCTGATTTCCTATTCTGCTACATCAAAACTTCTCAAAATGTGTGTCATGTGTGTGTATTTGCTTTCATCTTTGTTTTTCTATTCTTTTAAAGAGAAAAATATTAAAAATAATAAAACAGAGTTTCTCAAAACAGGCTAGTAGGAGAGTAACAATAATTGATACATTTGTATTGTTATGTACATAATAGTTGTTCACAGTACAAGATATAGGCATGAAATATTGCCCAGACAATATTAGCACAAACCTTTCTTTTCAATGAGCTAAAAGATACTAGCTGTATAATTATCTTAACTATATTGTGTATATATATATATTTTTTTCTTTCCTTTCCCTTTCCTTCCTTTCCCCATTCTCCCATCTGTTTTTCTTTTCTTTTGGACAGTTTCTTCCCCATTCCCAATATCTATTGCACATTTTGGATCTTATTTACTCGTTTGGTTTCTCACACTAGGGAGATAAAACAATGTTTACACATGTGGGTCTGATTTATTTCACTTATGAGTATGCTCTCGAGTTGTAATCATTCACCTATAAATGTCTTGAATTTATCCTTCGTTATGGCTGAATAGTATTCCATTATATTTTAAAAAAACACATCTTTTTCATCCATTCCTCTGTTGATGGGCATTTGGGTCGTTTCCAAGATTTAACTATTACAAATGGTGCTGCTATAAACATGGGTGCACATATATTGCTGTTATATGATGTTTTTAATTCTTCTGGAACGATACCCAAAAGGGGAATAGCTGGGTTGAATGAGATCTCTAATCCTAGTTTTTTGATGAATCTCCTCACTGATTTCCACAGTGGTTACACCAGTCTACACTCATCCCACCAACAGTGGAGAAGGGTTCCTCTTTCCCCACATGCCCCTCCAGCATTTTTTGCTGGTTGATTTCTTTTTTTTTTTTTTTTTTGTGGGTACCGGGGGGTCGACCTCAGGACCTCGCGCGCCAGCAGGCGCCCGTGATACTGAGCGATATCACCGGCCCCTTTTTTGTATGTGGGTTCCGGGAGTCGAACTCGGGCCCTCGCGCTTGCAAGGCAGGCGCTTAAACTGCTGAGCCATCTCACCGGCCCCTGCTGGTTGATTTCTTAATGACAGAAATTTTTCTGGAGTGAGATATAATCTCAGTGCTGTTTTAACTTGCATCTCTCGAATTACCAGTGATGTTGAACATTTTTCATATATTTATTTTCCATTTGTATTTCTTCATCTGAGAAGTGTGTATTTATCTCCGATGCCCATTTTTGGATTGGGTCTTTGAATTTGGGAGGCCTGATTTTTTTCAGTTCTTTATATGTTCTACATAGAAGACCTTTGTCTGAGGGACAACTGGCTATAATTTTTTCCCACTCTATGGGTTGTCTTTTCACTCTGTTGGTGATTTCATTTGATGTGCAAAAGCTTTTTAATAAGGTGAGATACCATTTGTTGATACTTTGTAGTATTTCCAGTGTGATCTGGGTTTTGTTCGGGAAGTCTCTGCCTACACCTATGTCTTCAAGATTTCTACCTATTTTTTATTCCAGTAAATTTAGTGTTTCTGTTTTAATATTTAGATCTTTGATCCATTTTGACTTTAGTGCATGGTGATAGACATCAGTCTAGTTTTAGTCTTCAGCATCTGGAAAGCCAATTTTTCCAGCACCATTTATTAAAGAGACTATCTTTCTTCCAGTGAACATGTCTGGGCCCTTTGTCAAAGATAAAGTGATTGAGTGTTTTTGGAATTGAGTCTGCATCTTCTATTCTGTTCCACTGATCCTCACGTCTGTTTTTTTGCCAATACCACGCAGATTTTATCACAGTAGCTTTGTAGTATAAGTTCAGTTCAGGGATTGTGATGCCCCCTGATTTGCCTTTGTTGCCCAGAATTGCTTTTGCTATTCTAGATTTCTTCTGGCTCCATATGAATTTTAGGAATGTTTTCTCTAGTTCTCCAAAAACAAGGGAGATCTTTCTATTTTCTGATGTCTTTTTTGATCTCCTTTTTCAGAGTACTATAGTTTTCAATGTATAGATTTTACTTCTTTTGTTAGATTGATTCCTAAGTATTTCATTTTTTGTATGCTATTGTAAAGGGTGTGGTTTCCCTAATTTCTTTCTATGTGAGTTTGTTGCTTGTGTACAGGAATGCTATTGATTTTGGAGTGTTGACTTTGTATCCAGCTATGCTACTAAATTGGATTATTAAATCTACAAGTCTTTTTTGGTGGAGCTTTTGGGGTCATCTGTGTAGAGTATCATGTCATCTGCAATAATAATAATTTAGTTTCTTCCTTTCCTATCCTTATTCCTTTTATTTCTTTCTCTTGTCTAATTGCTCTGGCTAATGTTTCCAGAACTATATGGAATAGGAGTGGTGACAGTGGACATCCTTGTCTTGTTCCTGATTTTATTTCATTTTTTTATTTTTATTTTTTTTATGTGGGTACTGGGAGTCGACCTCAGGATCTTGTGCTTGCCAGCAGGTGCTTGTGCTGCTGAGTGATATCACTGGCCCTTTTCTTCCTTTATGTGGATACTGGGAGTCAATCTCAGGACCTCGCACTGGCCGGGCAAGCACTTATGCACCTGAGCTATCTCACCGGCCCATTGTTCCTGATTTTAGAGTGAAAACTTTCAGTTTTTGACTATTTACTATGATGTTAGCTGTTGGTTTATCACAGATGGCTTTTATCAGATTAAGATAAAGACTCTCTATTCCAATTTTCTGCATGATTTTTATCATGAATCAGTGTTGGATTTTGTCAAATCCTTTTTCTGCATCTATTGAGATGATCATGTGATTTTTGTTTTTGGTTCTGTTAATATGATGTATTACATTTATTGACTTGCATATGTTGAACCATTTCTGCATCCCTGGGATGAAACCTACTTGGTCATGGTGTATAAACTTCTTGATGATTTGCTGCATTCTGTTTGCCAGGATCTTACTGAGGATTTTTGCATCTATGTTTATTAAGGAGATTGGCCTATAGTTTTCTTTTCTGGTTGGGTTCTTCTCTGGTTTTGGAATCAGGGTAATACTTGCTTCCAGAAAAGATTTCGGAAGTATTGCTTCACTTTCAATATCCTTAAAGAGTTTCAACATTAGTGTAATTAGTTCTCTAAATTTCTTGTAGAATTCAACAGTTAATCCATCAGGGCCTGGGTTTTCTTTGTTGGAAATTTTTAATTACATTTTCAATTTCACTGGCTGATATCGAGTTATCAAAATTTTTATATCTTGATTTAGGTTTCACAATTTTATTGTGTCTAGGAATCTGACCATTTCTACTATGTTTTCTATCTTCTTAGAATATAGGTTTTTATAGTAGGTATTGATGATTTTCTGAATTTCTGTAGGATCTGTTGTATTTCCCTCTTTTCATTCCTAATTGTTTGAATTTGTGTTTTTTTTTTTTTTCCTTTCCTCTTTTTGATGAGCTTGGCTAATGGTTTATCAATTTTATTTATTCTTTCAAAGAACCAACTTTATAATTCATTGATTCTTTGTACTGTTTTCTAAGTCTCTACTGCATTAATTGCTGCTCGTATCTTTATAATTTCCTTCCTCATATGAGCTTTGGATTCGATTTGTTCTTCTTTTTTAGAAGTTTGAGGTTCAACTTTAGGTTGTTTATTTGATTTCGTTCTGTTTTTCTTATGTGGGAGTTCATCATTTTAAATTTCCCTTCTAGGATGTCTTTCATTGCATCCCATAAGTTTTGGTATGTTTTGTTGGCATTATCGTTTAATTGTGTATACTGTTTAATTTCATGTTTAATTTCCTCTGTAACCCATTGGTTGTTCAGAAGGATGATGTTTAATTTCCATGTGTTAATGTAGTTTTTGTGATTTGCTTTGTCATTGATTTCTAGTTTCATTGTGCTATGGTCAGAGAGTATGCATGGTCAGATAGTATGCAAATTCCTCTACATTTACTTAAACATGTTTTGTCAGCTAATATATGGTTTATTTTGGAGAATACTCCATTTGCAGCTGAGAAGAATGTGTATTCTGATGTTTTGGGGTGGAACACTCTGTAGACATTTACCAAATCCATTTGTTCACCGGCTCGGTTTAATTCTAATATTTCTTTTTTGATTTTTTGTCTAGTTGATCTATATATTTGTGCGAGTAGGGTATTAAGGTCCCCCACTACAATTGTGTTAGTGCTTATGTGGTTTTTCCTGTCTGTTAATATTTGTTTTATGCAGTTGTGTGAACCTGTGTTTGGTGCATAAATATTTATGATTGTTATCTCTTCTTCTTGGAGTTTTCCCTTAACAAGTGTGTAGTGGAATTCTTTGTCTCTTTTGATCCATTTGGGCTTAATGTTTGCATTGTCTGCAAATAGAATAGCTATCTCCGCTTTTTTTCTGGGTTCCTGTGGAATGGAGAATTGTTTTCCATCCTTTGACTTTTAGTCTATGGATTTCTTTTTGGGTTAAATGTATTTCTTGAATGCGGCATATTGTTGGATCTTGCTTCTTGATCCTTTCTGCCAGTCTGTTTCTTTTGATTTGTGAATTGAGACCATTTACATTGTTGGTTATAAGTGACATGTATTGGCTTATCTTTTACTTGTTATTTTTCTGTTGTTGGTTCCCTTTCTTTCTCCTCTGTTTAATTGCTTGCCCTGCTTGGCAGTTTCTTTCTATTGGTATTCATGTGTTTGTAGTCTTTGTTATCTCTTTCTAATATATCCTTCAAAGCATTCTTAAGAGCTGCTTATGTGATCATGAATTTCTTCTGTTGTTCTTTGTCATGGAAATATCTTATTTCTCTGTTGATTTTGAAAGATAGTTTTATGGGGTACATTGATCTGTTTCAAAGATTGTTTGCTTTTAGGACTTCAAATACCTCACTCCAGGTTCTCCTTGATTTGAAGGTTTCTGTTGAGAAGTCTGCTTTGATTCTGAGTGGCTTTCCTTTATAAGCGATTTTTTTTTTCTCTAGATGCTTTTAATATTTTGTTCTTGTGCTGAATTTCTGGAATCTTGATTATTATATACCTTAGTGTAGATTTATTTTGGTCATGGGTATCTGTGGTTCTATATGCTTCATTAATTTGTATGTCAAATTCTTTATCCATGTTTGGTAAGTTTTCTGTCATTTTTCCTGTGAAGAGTGTTTTAATGGCTTTTGCTCCATCTCCAGCTTTCTCACTGAGTCCAGTCAATCTTATGTTATTTGTCTTTGTTTCTTCTTGTAGCTGTTGGATTGATTTTTCATGGTCTCTTGCCATTTTTAAGAAATCTTTCTTTTCCTGGTCGCTGGTCACATTCCTGTCTTCTAGGTCTGATAGTCTATCCTCACCTTCATTCAATCTGTTGCATATACTTTCAATGGAGTTTTTCATATCCTGGATTTCTGTTTGGATCTGTTTCATTGATTCCGTTTCTTGTTTTTGTTGAGCATTCATGGTTTCCATTGTTTTTTATCTGTATCGGCTTTGATGTCTTTCATTATGATTGTCATTTCTTTTTGCACCTTAGATATTATTTTTTCTGTGGCCTGTTTCATTTGTTTTCTTACTTCTGCGGCTATCATTTCAGAGAGTTGTGGTTGGCTTCTGATTTCCTCTATCTCTCTGTGTTCTGGTCTTGTCTTGGGTGGGCTGGCTGTTTGGGGTTGCATTTTGCTTCTTCCTCTTGTCATTTTCTGTTGTCTATTTTTTGTTTTATTTTGTTTTCTGTGTTGATGATTGTAGATTTTTTGTGTTAGATAGCTTTATGCCTGGAGTCGAGCCTTCCCAGGAGATGTCTGTTCCCCAGGATGTCTTCTAGATGTAGGTGGTTCTTGGTCTCTATGTCTATCACAAGAACCCAGTTTCCCAATATATTAATAATGTGGAGTTGCTATCAGTTTGACTCAAGACCCTTTGGTACTGGATTATGGTGATGGTTATGGCCCCCACAATCACAATGTTGCTGTACAGTGGAGAAAAACTGATTATAACAGATATGACATCCTGGCCAAAGTAGTACATTTAGCAGTAACAATAGACTCAAGCACAGCCTGACTATTGACAAAGGGTGGTAACTTT
This sequence comes from Erethizon dorsatum, assembly GCA_028451465.1. Taxonomy (NCBI): domain Eukaryota; kingdom Metazoa; phylum Chordata; class Mammalia; order Rodentia; family Erethizontidae; genus Erethizon; species Erethizon dorsatum. Next base: position 73,092,791 of record CM051832.1, read on the forward strand.
TAGCCTGATATCTTTAACCGTAAGTGCAAGTTCTGCAGTTATATAATATAACCCAATTTATACCGGGAGTTTGTATCCAACATTTTTCCCTTTAGTAGAGAGATTTTACCGTTGTGGGGGTTTAAAAGGGATAGGTGGATAAGGTTAAATGTAGTAGGAGCAAATTTGGAGGGCATAGGATGATCATCCAAATTTTGGGTAATTGTAGGACACAAAGGGGAAGGATTGTAAGAGAAAGCCTAGGAGTATTGAAGTGAACCAGATAGAGAAGAGACAGTGTTTACTCCCACGAAAGTATCATAAAAAGAAGTGAGATAGTTGACGAAAGAGAGGAAGAGGATAAGTAGAATAAAACAAGCAGAAAGTTTAGAGATCTAAATCATGAATGAGAGAAAAAAGAAGGTAAAAAAGAGAAAGAAATGAAAAAAGTGAAAAAAAAGAGGAAAAAAGAAAAGAAGAAGAAAAAAAACCAGGAAATAAAAATAACCACACACGGGGAAAAAACAACAAATGTAGAAAAGGAAAACAAAATGGGACAAAACAGAACAGAAAGAAGGAGAAAAAAGAAGAGGGAGAAAAACAAACAAAAACAACAGCCACAAAACAAAACAAAAAACCTAAAAACTCCTAGAAAAACAAATAACAAAAACAAACAAACAAACAACTAAAACCAGTAATCCAGCCAACTGCCAAGAGGAAAACCCATGAGACAGAGAAAAATAAAAGTAGTGAAGTTCCTGTAGTGTCTACAGTTCTGTGGTATGTCCGGTTCTGATCCCAGAATGTATACTGTAGCCAGGATTGCAGATGGATTTATGCTGGGTTTGGGTCTGATCTTTATTTCTGGATTTGGGAGATGGGATTCATTTTCTGTGGCTGGAGTTCTCCACAGCCATTTAAAAAGGAAGAAAAAAAAAGATCAAAAATAAAAAATATTGAAAGAAAAGAGAAAAGGTGGAGGTCCTGCCTGCCCACCTCTATTCTGCGTGTCTTTGTCCCCAAGCACAAGGCTGGTTCACCTAACTTACCACCTGCTGGCTTGTAATGTTACTATTGCTTCAGACTTTACCGTACCACTGGTCCCGCCTGTACATTCTGTGCACTCTAGCTGGGGTCCTTCTGTGTCCTTGGCTTTCCCTCCAGTCTCCGGTCCCTGAATCCGGTCAATGGAGTGAGCAGGAGTAGGTATTGGCCTCCCTTCCTGCCAGTCGCTGCAGCTCCGTTGCTTTTATCTTAACATTGGACATTTTATTTGTTTAGAGAATTTTTGATGGAGAAAATACTCCAATAATCTTTAAATTGTACAAAAAGTAAATTGACACCATATCACTTTAAAAGCTACAAAGTTAAAGCTATTAAATTATGATATATAATTTAGTTTCTTACAACTAAGAACTTTATGGAGGCATTTGATATGTAATAATGGCAAATACAAAATGAGTAACCATAAACTGCATTCTGAGCTTTAAGATTTACATTTAACCTTCACAATAAAATAATAACTATTGCTGAACTTGTTTGCAGGATAAAAAAAGATTGGTTGTTGAGAAGTGAAACAAAGATCACAGAACTAATGAGGAACAGAGTGCAGAGAATGCCTAATACCTAAATGTATATTTTTAGTCAGAATAAATATTCTTTTGGAAGCAACTTTCTGAGACATATCAAACACCTAAAAAGATCTAGAAGCAATGATTTGGTAATTCTATTTTTGTGATTTAATCAAAATAAATAAATCAAGAGATGACATAAGTCTAAAATTCATATTTATTGTATCATTATTTATAATAATGAGAATTATTCTCTCTTTTTATCATGTTCATTAAACTTAAGATTCTGGTGAAATACTTTCTTCAATATTAGGAGCTGTATTAGAGACACACATTGTTTCCCATAATACCTAATAAGAGTCATGGAATATATTTTATTAAGAACTATAATGTTGGATATAGACAGATCAGACACTAATATAAATTAGTTGAATATAAAACAGCATAGTTAATCCAACTTATTTAAAATTGAATTATTCTTGTCTAATGTTACTGGAAGTAGCAAGTAAAGTAGTATAAAATAATCTGAGGAACCATAAATTACAGTTAAAGCATAATATATCTTTTGCTGTGCAGTGGGCTCAGGTGTAAGATTACCTTGGTTTGAATTCCTGCTGTACCAGTTATTAGCGCTGTGACTTTGAACAAGTTATTTAACTCTTCCGTGCATTATTTTTCTCAATTGCAAGGTGGATTTAATATAATACCTACCTGACCTGTAAGGTGATGATAAAACTAGTATGTACCTCCTAAATTTCCAATAATTATATGTCAATAATTATAAAATAGTTGGAACAGTGCCAGGGATGTATTAAATGTCATACACAAGATTACTGATAAGAAATCAACATAAAAATGTTTTTCCCTTCAATTTATTTAAAACAAATATCTTTGGAAATGAAGTATTATACATTGTCAGATTGGAATACATAGTTATTAAAAGTCTTGTTCAAATATGTTGATAAAAAATCAATAAGGAAAGTTTTTTTCCCCTTGAATGTATTGGAAACAAATGCCCTTAGAAATAAAATAATATGTATTTTTTTATCAGACTGGAATACAGTTATTTTTGTTTGTTTAGTAACTTAAACAAAGAGGTTGCTCAGAAATAAACTTAGTTGCAATAAAAAATAGTATCCTCCTTCTTTGTGCTTGTATTTTTTTGCCTCTTACATGCTTTACAATCATGTTTTCATTTCTTTTATTTTAACTGGTCTCCCTTCAATGCATCTGTTAGTAAGCCTGAGATTATTTTAAATGTAGATGGTGGATAAGTCTTATATATCCAAAATGTACAATATTATAATCCTAATAATTTTAGTATGCTTCTCAATTAGTTTGAAATTCCATTTTTAAATTTTTATTTATGTGCACATATATGTTACTATCTATTCATCTAGGTATGGCCAGGAATAACAGTATTCCCTGATTTCACTAATCCAAGCTGCATAGAGTGGTGGGCAAATGAATGTAGTATTTTCCATCAAGAAGTGAACTATGATGGAATTTGGATTGTAAGTATCAATTTTAAACCAGTGATTTTGTTCAAGGATCATAGAATTATTTATTCATAAAATATATTTAACATAAAATTAAAAGCTCATATTTTTCTAGAATAAATATCATACTTGCCATGTTCATAAGTTAGAAAGTAAAAAAAATTAATATATAAAGTGAAATTTTACTTTTCTAGCAATGAACTTGATAGGAAAATAATCTTCAATTTTGTAACTAAGGTTTTATATCTTTACAACTAAGAACTTGTCTGAAAAACAGATAATGAGGTATGGGGCTGAGCCTATAGCAGTCACATTTCAAAATCATTTATGAAAGTTGGTAATAGTAAAACAGTTATAGCAATGTGAATGTGGATAAGCTCCCACTATTTAGAAACTTTTGTTTTAGTAAGCTATGAACCAGAACAAATAAAAACTGGCAGTAGGTTTTATTTTATTGCAAGAAATAACAATGGGAACTGTAATTTGGGAAAGTATTTGAAAATACAGTGTATTAATTTACTGTTTTCTTACTATTTTGTCATAAAATTTTGTTTCATTTTTTCATAAAATAAAAAAGTAAAAATATAACAACAGATTCCTAGATAGCTTTTAGAATTGTTTAATGAAAACACTTGGAGCTTTTCGCAGTTTCTTTGGATGATTATTTGTTTTTATCTCTAGCTAGTCATAGCTTGCTGATAGTCAAGGACTTAGGTCTTTCGATTATGGTAACTCTAATTCCACGTGAGGAATGAAACCACCTAATGACCCAGAAGATATGTATTTTATAAAAACATCTAATACACCTGAACACAAAATAAACAACAAGGATTTTGTTCGAAAGTATTATAACTATATAATCCTGACAGGAGACATAATAGGTGTGCTAACTATCTCTTTTGACTGCTTAAATCCATGCTATTTCTACTTTCATTAAGTGCTTATTATTCATCTAGTCATTATTTTAATTATTAGTTATTTAATCAATAATTTAAATATATTTACTTTTAACACCTATATATTGGGTATGTTAAGAAGATGCAAATATGAGAAAATAATGTTTTCTACTTACAAAATGGCATTTAATGAAAAGCATGATTTTCAGGATTCCTATGATGGTATCAACAGAAAAAAGACAAAAATATTTTTAGTATCTTTTCAAACATTAAGTCAATGAGAGCACATTGTTTGTATATAGCTGTAGTAAGAAATAATTTAAAAATCATCCTCTTGGGCCGGTGAGATGGCTCAGTGGCATAAGCGCCTGCCTTGCAAGCGCGAGGGCCCGAGTTCGACTCCCGGATCCCACATATGAAAAAGGGCCCGGTGATATCACTCAGCGGCACGGGTGCCTGTTGGCGCACGAGGTCCTGAGGTCGACCCCCCGGTACCCACAAAAAAAAAAAAAATCATCCTCTGATCTTGAGCTTTATTTTCATCTTAATGTTTATTTTATTAATTTTAATTTTCTGCAGTCTTATTTTTCCTGGTTGTAAAAACTTTTATTTATTAGAACAGAGTTTGTGAGAGACTCTGTTTGTAGTACAGAGAGAATACTCCATTTCCTACATCACTGTAGACGGCAAATCATCTCCAAAGAGGAAAAAGGATGAGGAGGTTAACAGCAACAAGAGAGGCACGGTTTTTCTATTACTAGTCTTAATACAGAAACATATTAATTTGTCTCTAAAAAATTAAATACACAATAAGAAGATCAGTATGATTTAAATGCTCAGTAAATATCAGTAAATTAATACATACTCTAAATAAACTGTGTTTATTTTTGCTTCCAGCTATTGAATAATTGCCAGTTCCTGCTTCTCAGTTGGTTCTGTATTCCTTCACTTCCTCTTGATTATCTTTCCTGATAGAATAACTATTAAATGAAAGACCCTTTGTTCTCTAACTGATAAAGTTTTATTTTTATGTCAAATTTAAAAGTATTTATTAACTTATTAGATTTATAGTTTCCATATCACTGGTTTTGAATTTTAAGCTTAAACATTAAAATCACTTGGACAAATTATGTGAGCTTAATTTTAATTGAAAATAGATATTTGCAAAGTACGCAATACACTTCAATTCTTTGTTCTTCATTTTTTCAGATGCTTTGTTACTTTAGAAATCAGTCTACTGTTCTTGGTATAATTAAGACTGAACTTGTAATTTCAAAATAAAATTGTTAGTAAATATTTTTAAAATTGAAGGCAATTTCCATTGTCTTGATCACATAGACATATGTTGTGATCATGTTCTTGTTATTACTATTGTTATTAGCCATTTATTTACTTTTGGCAGGTTCTGGGGATCCAGCACCTTGTACATGCAAGGCAAACCACTTTATTCTTGAGCTACCTGGACTTATGTATTTATTTATTTATTGGTAGCAGGAATCAAACTCACGACCTCATGCTTGCAGGCAGGTGCTGTGCCACTGGGCTATATCCCTGGCCGAGCTACCTGGATTTAGTCTTAAAAATCTAACAAGCAGAAGTTTTCAATGAAGAAATATAATATTCAATATCTGGAAACAATTCACTGAAAGTTCTATCAAATATGTTTATATGTACAAATAAGTAGGGACTTATTTGGTCATATTACCTGTATATTTCATGTAATTTTTATAAAAATTGAATTATTTTATGAATTTTTAAAATGAAACTATATTTACTTAAATTTATTAATTTTTATACATATCTTAAATTATAAACTCATGAAGACAAATAATTAGGTTATATCCACGTATTCTCTGTATGACAGTACTACAGTTTATTCATTTTAATGGATATAGTGAAACAAAATTGACTATAATATTGTAGATAATTTTAAATAATACCACAAAATAGGTTTAGATATTTTTATATTTCAGAACTACATTATTTTCCCTCATCCATAGCTAATTAGTACACATTTGAAGAAGGAGACATTCACCTTTTGTGTGTGTGTGTGGGTACTGGGGGTCGACCTCAGGACCTGGCACGCCAGCAGTCGCCCCTGCTGCTGAGCGATATCACCGACCCTTTTTGCGTATGTGGGTTCCGGGAGTCGAACTCGGGCCCTCGCGCTTGCGGGGCAGGCACTTACGCTGCTCAGCCATCTCACCGGCCCATAGACATTTTCAGGTGATAGGAAATACTCGAAGTTTGATGGAAATTGGTTGGGGTCTTAATTGTGTTTCCCGGGACACTCACCAGCGGCACTTTGTGTCTCCTGTGTTCACTACAAAGCAGCTCTCAGATTTCAGTCCTAATCTCACCCTCTAAATTTGCCAACAAATATCAGAGATTCTATTATTTTTGCATTGCTCTACTGTATCCATTGTCTTTGGAAAAGAAAGACATCTTCTACTTCTAACATTCTATTTTTATTAGTGGTATTGACATTTACAAAATACAGTAATTCTCTATCTCCGACAATGAAATGAACAATGGCAGGTAGCTGCACTTCTTTTTTCCCTAACAAAGAGTAAACTGGTTAAAATATGGTCATGATTTCGACGGGAGAAGAAAAGAGTAATAGAAATATTCTTTTGAGGGAAGAAATTAATGGAGAGGCAAGGATGTAATTTAAGTGGTTGCTACTTCTTTGAGAGCAGAGAAAGCTTATTACAGAGATGTGAGGAATAAGTCTCAAAATGTGTAAAAGTCTTTCAGTGTAATTAGCAGAGAAGGAAAAAGAAATACATATTTCTTCAGCATGTGTATTGTAATATAAAATTCTATATACAATCTCCTTTTTAGAATCTTACTTAATTAGTTCTCATTATATTACAAATAAGTGATGCAACAAAATTGGGGCCTATGTGTAAATGACTACTAAATCAATGAATACAGTATTCTACCACCTCTATCTCCAAAAGGATATTTCGGGTGCCAGTTTTCACAGTGTGATTGAGGAGCTGACCTAGAGTTCCTTGAACATCTTTCAGGAATTTCGTGAGGTCACATTATTTTACCTAGAATATTAAAGGCTCTTCGATTTTTTCTCTTTCTCCTCACTTTCATTCTCTCATGAGAGTTTAGAAGCTGTGTGCTAGGCAAGTATTGCTGCTGGCAATATGCCTACTACATCTTAGAAACTAGATAAATACCAGCCAAAACAAAATACTTTGAATGATGGAATGTGCTAGTAACGTGTACAGTGATAGACTTATAATGAGACAACTATTTAGAAAGACATTTATTTAAAACTGAAATTAATGTGTTTTATCTATTATTAAAACAAGGTGAATGAAATACATTTTGAGTGTTTAAAATCTCTTAGTTCCATCTCAGAAGCCTATGTTAGCTGGTATATAAACCATGATTGTTTTAAGGTTACAGCTTACATGTCTTTCAGTAGTAAAGGAACCTCTTTTTAAATAGGTAGAGAACTTCTGCTTGTACAACTTATAATTACTTAAAATCTGCTGGTTTTCATTTTGCATTCCTTCAGGACATGAATGAAGTTTCCAGCTTTGTTAAAGGTTCAAGCACAGGGTGTAATGACAACAATTTGAATTATCCACCTTTTATGCCAGGTAAATTTTTTGTTATTTAATTATGATTAATTGAGAATAGTTGTCTTGTTAACTAGTAAATTCTAGCATGTATTTCTAAACTATAATTTTTAAATATTGAAATCAGTATTTTTTCCTTTCAAACAAATTATTTCATTCCTATATAAATAAACCACTAGAAAGCTTTAAAATGAATCTATGGATGTATGAGGCATACTACAGAAGGATATATTTTTATATACATATTAAATGCTGTTTTTAAAGAATTTATTTCTTATTAAAGTTAGAATATATTAGTGCCTACTAATGTAAGTATAAAGCTAATAATTTTTCCAAACTTAACACAATTGGCATGTAGGGACCTAATTGGAACTCAAGTAAATGTACTCCTTCATTATTTTTTTGAAATATGGTACTATACACCACATCATGAAAAGGGATATACATATTAAAAGGACAAGATACCTGTTAAGAAATGTTTCCTATGTATTTTCTTCAAGACATTTTGGACAAACTTATGTACTCCAAAACAATTTGCATGGATGCAGTGCAGTACTGGGGGAAACAGTATGATGTTCATAGCCTGTATGGATACAGCATGGCTATAGCTACAGAGAGGTAAGTTCAGTTTTTTTCAGAAATTGCTTTTGTATTTAGATTGAAAATAGCAAATATCAAAAAGATAAGAAAGATAAGAGTGTCATGCTAAAATTTTATGTCATTTTTAAGAAATTGTTTGTTACTAATATTCATAACAATTGAAGCAGTTATCAAAAATTACATGGTATATGTATTTAACAAGAAGTGTATTTACTCATACATTTAAATTATTCTTCACACTTTTAATTCAATTTGCCATAACTGAATACAACTGTGTTCTGATCATGAAATTCACAGCTGTACTAAGAAAATGATGCTCCTAGAATAGGTCTTTGACTATTTTTCAAAAACAGGTGTTGTAATTAAATTGTAGAGTCTAATTAGTAGACTGGCAAGTAATGTTTTAACGAGTATGTTACTAGTGTATAAAAAGGAACGTGATGCAAAATAAAAGTAGGGGCTTGTCATATGTTGATTAGCTGTTATTTTCTAGGAACTATGTAAGATTCTATAACATAATTGTTAATGAAACTCCGAACATGTTCTCATTAAAATTTGTAATTTTCTCCTAATTATGCAACTATGATCAAGTTTTAATACAAATCCGTGCTTCTCTGGCCCCAAATTACACATGACAGCAAAAGTTTTGTTCACTTCAGACTGCTATGTTGTTTTTAAACTAGTGCAGTAATCATATTACATTAAGTCAATAATTTAGGAAAGAAAAAACACAATACTTTTTGGTTCATTATGATAGAGACTGTAACACAAAAAAGACACTGAGAATATATTTTTAAGAAGATAGTTTGGATGACATCATATACTAAATTACATTTTTGTAATTTTTACTCATTATTTTCCATTAATGGAAAATTACCAATACTAGGTACCAAGAGAGGTCAGCTGAATAATGCTAGTAGTTATGGGTGGTGGTTGAACTTCCAGAAACTAATACTATATAAAAAATAAAAAGTAAATTTTCTAGATATGCAAATTTTTCCATCATTGCTTTCTAGTGTTTGAAAATATAGGTTAAAGAATAATTAGTCATTGCATGAAAAGATATATATTGAGTTTAAGTTCAGATTATAAATATTATACTTATGAAAGTATTTCAATGGGTTTAAGCCATATATTTCCAATGCAAATGTTGAGCAGATATCATGTACTTTTAACTTGGTAAAAGATGAACAAAATGATTGAAAAATTTCAGTAATATCTAAAGGATTTCCTTTCTCTATGATCAATCAGAATATATTTAAATAAGTGATTACTAGCAGTTAAATATAAAATTGATATAAAATTTTGATAAAGTAATTCTACATATGACTTAGTCCTGGGAATAGTTAAATATATATTTGAAATTAAGATTTCTAATTAATAAATATCAATTTACTTTTAAAGTAAATCTTATTTGTATATTTGGTTTTATTTCAGAGCCATACAAAAAGTATTTACCGATAAGAGAAGCTTTATTCTTACTCGGTCAACTTTTGCTGGAAGTGGCAGGCATGCTGCACATTGGTTAGGAGACAATACTGCTTCCTGGGAACAAATGGAATGGTCCATCACTGGAATGCTGGAGTTTGGTTTGTTCGGAATGCCTTTGGTAAGGCAATTTAATACACATAAACAACAAATACATGTTTTCTTTCTTTCTTTCTTTCTTTTTTTTTTTTTTTTTTGAATGCTGAATTTCTAAGTCAAGGCCTCAGGCATGCTAGGACGCATTGTGCCACTGAGCTACAGGCTCAGGTCTAACACATAATGTTTAGTGTCCCATTGTGTTGTTATGGTCTGTGTAGTTTTGAGTGGGCCCAGAGCAAGAGAAGGCTTTGCAACAGGTCCAGGTAGTTGTGGTCCATATGATCCAGGAAATCCAACAGTACTTGAAGGGTCTGTGGCAGATAGGGAGGCTAAGAAATGTGCAAAATGACAAGAGAAGTAAAATAATGTGGTTAGAGGCAGTGATGGAGTAATAGTGGAAAAAAGAGAAATTGAATTACAAAGTATAAAAGTAAAATAAAGAGATTACAAATAATGGTGAGTAGTTGGGGGATGAAATGTAGTGCTCCATATAAATTTGAGAATGCTAACATAGATAATAGAATATATATTAGAATATTATCTATTATTATATTATAGATACTAATATACTAATACTCATATCTAATATTATAATAGTATAGATAATAGAATGTTTTTTATTTAGGTTGGAGCAGATATCTGTGGATTTGTGGCTGAAACTACAGAAGAGCTTTGCAGAAGATGGATGCAACTTGGGGCATTTTATCCATTTTCTAGAAATCATAATGCTGATGGATATGAGGTAAGTGACCCTTGTTCTCCATGTTTATAAAACACAACCATATTTTAATAATGCAAATGAATTTACATATACAAAATATATTATCTGGAACATTACAGCTAATTTATAAATAATAGTTGAAAGTCCCCTTCTTTTTTTTTTGTGGGTACCGGGGGTTCGACCTCAGGACCTCGCGCGCCAGTAGGCGCCCATGCCGCTGAGCGATATCACCGGCCCCTTTTTTGTATGTGGGTTCCGGGAGTCGAACTCGGGCCCTCGTGCTTGCCAGGCAGGCGCTTAAGCCGCTGAGCCATCTCACTGGCCCGAAAGTCCCCTTCTTAATGCCTAAATGTATTTTTGAATATAAAAAGGGACAATATTATATTTAAATCTAAACCATATACAAGTTTGTCAAATTATTACTATTTTAAGTTAGAGCCAAAGCCTTTTGTGTATGGATTCCTGGATTCTAACAATGTGAATTCCCATTAACTCTTCTTTAATAAAAATATAATATACTATCAAATATTTCCAGTTTTTGTTTCTTTTAAGAAAAAAAATGAAAACACTTGTAAAACAATTTGAATCCATAATCTTTCTATAATATACAAAATTAAAATAAACAGGACAGTATAAAACAAAACTAATACTTTCAAAACATGTATCTGAACTGGTAGGAGCTGAAGTACAAGGAAATTGCAGAGCTATTCAACCAGCCTTGAACTCAGCATATTGTGGGCTCTCATAGGCTTTTATCAGCAGTTTTGGGGATAACCTAGGGAGCTCTACCACTGACCTACATTTCCAGACATCATCGTCGTCATCAACATCATCATCATCATCATTTTGAGGGAGATCTCATAAAGGCAGGACTTGAACTTGTAATCCTCTGCCTCAGCCTCTCTAACCATGTTTTTTTAGAGGTAAAGGTACAGTTTAATAAAACCAGTAAGTCAGTGAAGTACATCACTGGTTAAGCAATTATTCAGTGCTCACTAGTTGCTGCAAAGCCTTAATTCTATTTGAGATGAAGACAACGTCTCAGCTCAGATTGTAAGGGGACACAGTAGAACAAGATTAAAAGAAGCAAAACAATTGGATGTTAGTCACTTCCTAATCCATCCAAATGACACTTTTGAGCAGGATCCTCACAAAGATCCTGATACAAATTATATTATATATTTTCTGTTTATTTCAGTTCTTCAAAAAGCATCGTCACAACAGATCTAGTCTGTTAGGAATTTACTGGTGAAATCCTTGGAAAGGGTAAAGAGGAAGGAACATTGGAAAGCAGTGACAGACTTCAAACCAAAATTCAGGTCTCTACCTTGTAAAGCTGAGAAAGGAATGCAATTTGGTAGGGAGAATCACACACACATTGCATTATAGACTGGTTTAACAATGTGTCAGTCAGGTAAATAGAGGAGGTTTTTCAAGGCAGAGTTAACCACGAGAGAGTCCTGCATCTTTTGGAAAAGGCTCTGTATTGTATACCCACCATTCTCATTTAATGGCTGGTAGCCAAAGAGAAATGTGATTTCAGTGTAAGAATAAGGTTGGATCCAGGGAGGCAGTGGCTGATGCCCTCAGTAAGTTATATGATCCATCCCATCACAGATGATCTACATAGGGTTTCTCATTGCAGTGCATGTTGTCCGAGGAAATCAATTTTTCTAGCTACTTAGCTGAGCTACTGGGCTTAGAACGAATACTGTACTCAGGGTTAAATCTGGGGACTTACCAGCCAGCTCTACTCCCTGTGGTCTGGGGCCAGTCAACTAACTGGTTCTAATGGCAATGGAGAACCACGAGCCAGCAAATTCTCAAGCAAGCACATTTTAAGCCTTCCCTTGAGTGTGTCCCATGTACTAACCTCCCACTAGCCAAAGATTGGCACATGGCTGAGCAGAGTCAAACAGTGGGCAGGTATGTGCCACTTTTAGCTGTAGAAATCAAAATGTTACATAGCAAATGTTTAAGTACAGGGAACATGAAAAAGTGGAGCCAATAATTCATACTATCACAATTAACAGGTGAAATCCTCTATTTTGTTAATTTGTTAATCTTTTCTAATTGTGTACTAAAATGAGAAGTGTTTCTTAAGCAAAGTTTTATAAGAATATATGACTAAATGGGAACACAAAAGCTGGAAATATTCAAACATTCATGAAGATATAGGGGTAATTTTAACTTTATAGGCAAGCACACATTTATACAATTGGCTTTTAAATTAACTTAAAATGCATCTATTTTAATTTTCATTCATATTTTAGCTTTTTATTTTAATATCTCTTTTTATCCCATAGCATCAAGATCCTGCATTTTTTGGACAAGATTCACTTTTGGTTAAGTCATCAAGGCACTACTTAACTATTCGCTATACCTTACTACCTTTCCTCTATACCTTGTTTTATAAAGCTCATGTGTCTGGAGAAACAGTAGCAAGGCCATTTCTTCTTGAGTGAGTACTTTATATAAGAATTATATTTTAAAGTATACTCGGACATGTATTTAAAAAGAATAATGGAGATAGATCAAAATATAAAGGATATCTATGCTACATATTTTTTACATTTGAATAAATAATTTAATGAATTATATAATGAATGTACTATACATAATTTGGTAGATAGACAAAATTAATATAGAAATGTGAAAACTGAATAGAATTTGCAAGAAAAATGAATATAACGTGTCAGGGAAATTAAATTAAAAAGATTACATCTAAAATTATTGAAAGTATATCAAGTATATGTTGTAAAATTATCTATTTATACATTGAGTGCAGCGTAGTTTTAAAAAATTGAATTGTGCCTTATCCTTGTCCATCATGACCAGAAAGTACTGAACTTCTTTCCAGAAATTACTTAATGACTCAAATCTATGTCAAAACTAGGGTTGTATACTGAAAAATTTAAAAGGAAGAAATAAAATATGAACAATTTCTCTGCTTTATGAACATATCTTACAGGAGAAAAATAAATAGAATAATTGTTACACATTTCTTCTGGGGAAGCTAACAAATAGCTTCTCTCTTATGTGGGTTATAAGAAGAGCCACTTTATTTACAAAGATGTTAGACAAGACCCCACGAGAAATTTCCCTGTGGAATTACAGAACAAGAGAATAGAGAAAAAGTGGGACAGGGCCGGTGAGATAGCTCAGAGGCATAGGCGCCTGCTGGCGCACGAGGTCCTGAGTTTGACGCCTGATACCCACAAAAAAAAAAAAAAGAAAAGAAAAAAACAGACAGAAAGAAAAAGTGGGACAAAGAGGGGCAGAAGTCGGCTTCATGAGAGTTACCTGCCCGGTTTATTTTAGGTGTTGTGGGTGACATCAAAACTGAAATGTTTATATCACTGTTCCCCATCATTTTTTCTATGCCAGACATACAAAGTGAATTTAGTTGTAATGTTTAAAATTAAATAAAATTTTTTTATCTTAAAAAATAAAAATAATCATATTACCTGTGGTAGAACTACAGAAGAACTAAAGTCCTCATTTCTTTCTTCCCCTTCCTCCCTGCATCACTTCCTCCTTCCCACTTTTCTTCAGGCTCAAATGAGCCACAAAAATGTAAGAAGCATTCATTCAAAATGACATATTAAAGAAGTAAAATTAAAATTAATAACGATTCTTAGGGAAAACTTGAAAAGGTAAATCAAACAAAGAATTTGGATATATTAATTTTGTATTGTTATGTCTCATTGTTATTATTCTTAGGTTTTATGAGGATACAAACAGCTGGATTGAGGACACTCAGTTTTTATGGGGCCCTGCACTACTTATTACTCCTGTTTTGAAACAGGTAGATTTTACAAATTTAAAACATTTATTTTATTTATTTATTTACTTTTATTTTTATTTTTTTGGTGGGTACCAGGGGTCGAACTCAGGACCTCTCGTACCAGCAGGCGCCTGTGCAGCTGAGTGATATCACCGGCCCTGTTTTTGTATGTGGGTTCCGGGAGTCGAACTCAGGACCTCACGCTTGCCAGGCAGGCGCCTATGCTGCTGAGCCATCTCACCGGCCCAATACATTTATTTTTTAAAGGAAACTTATTGTAATTAAATCCATGCTTTGATTATAAAGCACTAAGGTAATAGATGCTGCTCTATGGACTGTTTCAAGCTGATAAATAGATAATTTTGAATTGTAAAATGGAGAGGATATTTTAAGAATTACAAGAATATTACATATATATCAATCTACCAAATATATTATATGTAATGTAAGTTAAAGGAATTGAAAACATTAGTATTCCCCTGAAAAAACTTTAAATATTTAATCAAAATTAAATGTTGTGGGCTGGTGAGATAGCTCAGTGGCATAAGCACCTGCTAGCAAGCGGGAGGTCCTGAGTTCGACCCCCGGTACCCACAAAAAAAATATATATATATATTAAATGTTGTAGTAATACCAAGGAGCTCTCAGTTAGGTAGACATAAATATTCAGATTTTGCTAAGTTTTAAGTAAAAGGGAATTTAAAATCCATTGATTGTAAGAAAATGTTGAAAAAATAATAGAGTAATTATATAGTTCCTATTCTTAAAATGTCCATGTGTCATGGAATTACATAGAAACCAACATGTTTACAATCACAATGACCATGTGGTTTGTAACAGTGCAAATGCATGGGAGCCTTATTTGCTTTTGAGACACATAAACACATATATATATGTATATATATTTGCTTATTATCAGTTGGAAATACTGGACTGTAGTAATACAGAGAAAGGATTTTTCTCCCTCTTGACAAGTATATAGATTGATAAAATAATTGAGAATAATTTTTTTGTTAACAACTGAAATTTTTTGAAGAATATATATTTTCTTGCTTTAATTTAGGGAGCAGAATCAGTGAGCGCGTACATCCCTGATGCTACTTGGTATGATTATGAAACTGTAAGTAACCTTAATATATTTATGGGCTTACAAAAAATATTGTATTTTCAAATATCTGTACATGGAAATTGAACTAGAAACACATAGTGTATCTATCTTTAGGATTCCTGTACGTATTATACAAAAGAATATTTCCCAGTGGAAGAACTTTAAAAGTTGGTGTAAATATACTGTTTGTTGCACATGAGCTTGACTTTAATATAAAATTATATTCTTTAGTATAAAGAGATATTATTGACTTTATTTGTTTATTTTATTTATTTTTTTATGTGGGTACTCGAAGTCGACCTCAGGATCTCGCACTTGCTAGTGCTGCTGAGTGATATCACTGGCCCGTTTTTTCCTTTATGTGGGTACCGGGAGTAGAACTCAGGACCTTGTGCTTGCCAGGCAGGCGCTCATGCTGCTGAGCTATCTCACTGGCCCTATTGACTTTAAAATGGAGCAAAAGTAGTATTTTAAGAAGTGACAACTTATTTTAATATTTTGCCTATTTTACATATTTGTCTTATTGTCAGAGAAATTGAGTTAGACATTTGGTGTTATATTTTATATTGAAATATTTGTGAAAACCTTTTGATTTTAACTTAGAAGACAAAATAAGAACATTTGTACACACAATCCATTTTTTCTCAGTTAAACAGTACCTCAAGAAATATTTAAACATTATTTCATATATTGCTTATGTTTGGTATGCAGATCCTTTATTTTTATACATATAATAGACTTTTTTTTTTTGTGGGTACCAGGGGTCGAACTCAGGACCTCGCGCACCAGCAGGTGCCCATGCCATTGAGCGATATCACAGGCCCGTTTTTCATATGTGGGTACTGGGAGTTGAACTCAAGACCTCACGCTTGCCAGGCAGGTGCTTATGCCCCTGAGCTATCTAACCGGCCCATATAATAGACTTTTACAAAAATGTCTAAAGATATTGTAGCTCTGTTTTGTTTGTGTGGACTGTCTTTCTTATCTTATATTATTTTATTTCTGTGTATTTATGGGATTGGTAATGTAATACTTATTCCATGTTGTATACCATGTGTATTGACCAAATCCAAGTAATATTTCATCTCTTTATCATTATTTTCAGCTTGCAGCCTTTGTGTTACTTTTAGTCATTCATAAAATATATAATGAGTTATGGTTAACTACAGTCACACAACTGTATTATAGAAGACCTAAAACTTTAATTTTATGTAATTGTATTTTGGTACTTATTATCCAACCTCCGTCTTTTCTTCCTCCTACTGGAGAACAGTATGGATGTTCCTTATAAAACTGAAAACAGTGCTATAATATAATCCGAGTGCACGCTTTCTGGGAATAATCTGAAGGAAATTATGCAAACATATCACAAGAGATACTTACACTCCTGTTTATTGCTGCACTAGTCACAATAACTATTAACGTTGCACCAAAATAATGAAATTGGGGGACATATGCCAAGTGAAAAAAGCCCGACAAAAATAGCACGTTTCCTTCCAAATGCAGAAGCTGAACATGTAGATAATAATGTAGATGAATATTAACTTTAAAACAAAAGCTAAAAATAGTGCTAATTAAGAAACTGTTAATTATCCTAGAAAGGAAATTAATTCCTTGTTTTTATTTACATTTTAAAGAAAGCAAATTTACTTTTCCTCTGCTCTGTATATTATACTGAAAGAATGATTTACATGAAATCATTTATTTCATTTCTTAGAAATAGCATTTTATTCATTTTGGAATGAATTACTCATAATAAAACACATTTCAATGTACAAATTAAAATTGTTGTGAATAGTATTTAAAGACATCAGCTATAACAACAAAAATAATCTTCCAAATATTAGGGTGCAAAAAGACCATGGAGAAAACAACGGGTTGACATGTATCTTCCAGCAGATAAGATAGGATTACATCTTAGAGGAGGTTATGTCATCCCCATTCAACAACCTGATGTAACAACAACAGCAAGGTAAAAGGAAAAATTATTAAATTATATTCTAGATTTGCATTAATAGTTCATGTTTTTGTTAAGAATCAGAAATTAAAGTTTATTTTTTTATCCAAAGGTATACAGTATACAAAGATAATTCTTAACATCATGGATATTAAGTAATTCAAATTGTATATTTATTTATTAATCTCTTGATTTAAAATGAATATTATTAAATTAGGGATTTATTTTCTATGTCAGATTTTACTCATATTCCCTGAAGAGTCTAAAACACTGGAAATGATCTCTAATTTTTCAAAAAATATGAAATAGCAGTACTTGTTTTATAATTGGAAGATAAATATGTTGGTTTTTAAATATTTGAATTTTTTTTTTTTTTGCGGGTACCGGGGGTCGCCCTCAGGACCTCTCGTGCCAGCAGGTGCCTGTGCCACTGAGCGATATCACTGGCCCTTTTTTCGTATGTGGGTTCCAGGAGTCTAACTCGGGCCCTCGCACTTGCCAGGCAGGCACTTAACGCTGCTGAGCCATCTCACCGGCCCCTGAATTTTCAAAACATAACTCTCACATTTTTTTTCTCTTAAAGTATTTTACTTTTAAATTGGCAAGTGAGATGGATATTTCAGTTTAGATAGGAGAAAGTGAGAAACTAACTTGTTTAGTAAAAATAACTCAGCAATATTTAGAAAAAAAGAATGAACATTATGATGCTCTGTTTTACAGTACTCATTGTGAATATAAAATCATAAAAACTTCTTTTATTTCACCTACTTTCACATATTTTGCAAATGCCCATGAAATGGTAACTCTATTCCTTGTCTTGCTGTTCTTTCTTTATAACCTTAAAATATCTGAATTATTTACTTTTTCTTATATTACATGCTTTTTCTTTTGTGTTCAATGAAACCATATACTCCATGAAAACAGGGAACAGAATTTTCAGATTTATTTTCCAAATTTGTAAAAAGCCTTACCCATAACAGGCTATCTCTTTTCAGTAAATGTTTATTTAGGGATAAAATAATGAGTAAATGAACATATGTCACTAGTATAATTGCTCTTTTCATTAACTGTTTCTTGACTACATTCTCAAAAATTTGGTTATATTCTACAATTATATTTTGCAAGAGAAAAACATTTTGGTAAATATGTTTTGGAAGAAATGTGTTTTGTATAGAACAATGTCTTAGACCTTAGGTCTTCCAGGTTAGTATTGTATGGTTATGTACAACTAAGGAAAATATTTCTATCAATCACATATCTTATTTCTTCTGTTATAATTAGTTTCATTTATAAAATTGCCAGGCATTCCTTTAACCATTTTAAAAATTTTTATGTATTTTCATTATTTTGTATATAAGATGTAGACCTAATACATTGCAATTTAGAGTGAAACAGTTTGAAATGCACATCCATAAATTTTTGTTTGAATCAAAATGTTGAACACTTTCAATTTTACAGATGTTATAGCCTTCAAAAATTTAATTCTTATGTATTACATATATTTTATATACTGTATATTCTAGTGTATAAATTATCTCAGCATTACCATGAAAATAATACGATAGATTATTAATATACATATGAATTCACAAATGTGAGTTTACACAGAACTACCAATCTGTGAGATTGAAATGAGCTCATTTACTATTACAAATTTATTTTTAGTTGTACATGAACCTAATTTTATTTTACAGTCGTAAGAATCCCTTGGGACTTATAATTGCATTAGATGAAAACAGCACAGCAAAAGGAGACTTGTTTTGGGATGATGGGGAAACTACAGGTAAGTCTCTAAATGATCTGCTTTGAAATGTTCATTCTGATGATGTCATTTAGGATATAAATTGCATCAATAATATTGTTCTAGCTTTCTGATTACTTTATGAAATTTAACATTGTTATTTCACTTATATATTTAATTTTATATCTTGTTCTGTATTTTTTATATGAAAGTATTTGGTAAGAGTTTATATCTTTTATGATGCGTTAATATATGTGAATTAAAGTAGTTAATAAGTTTCCAGATTACATAGTGTTTTCAGCTATTTCAAATGATTTTACTTAAAAATAAAACTGGGGCCGGTGAGATAGCTCAGCGGCACAAGCACTTGCTGGTAAGCACGAGGTCCTGAGGTCAACTCCCGGTACCCACATAAAAATAGATAAATAAAAAATAAATAATACTATATCATTGTAAACATATAAAGCTGAAGCATATAAAGCTTCAGTTAATTAGTATAAAAATATTTGAGGTAAGAATATTTCACAATTTACTTCCATTATTCAGAGGTTTTTATCTTCAGCACCAGACTGGAGAATTCATTACATTAAAAATGCAAAACTAAAAACTGAGCCAATTTTGCCAGTATGTTTCTAATTAAGCCATATGAATTTACATAATTTAATCAATAATTTATAGTTTTCCCATAAATTTAGATTCTCTATTCTATTTCTTTAAAATAAGACCCTTAGGTTAGTGTTTTATATGTGTGTACGAAGATTCATTTTTAGCTTGTATTTTAACTCACTATTTCTTGGAAGAACATCTTATATTCCTTTAAATGTGCATGAAACATTAAATATCAATAACATAACACCAAAGAATAAGAAGACTGTATATTATTGTGCTTCCTATAATCAGAAAATAGAACCTCGGAAAAAATTTTTGAATTTTTAGTCTTATTTATGAAAATGTAGATTTTTTTAAACCTAAAAGTGGGCATCAATAATTCTTTTGTAAGAGTTGTGATTTTCACACATAAAGATAATTTGTGTAAATAACATTTATAGTATTTTATCAACATATTTAAAATCAAAATTATTGTGTAGAACAGTTCACTAGAAAAAATTTTTTTAATTATTTCTTTTTTTGTGATGCTCTAAATGAACTGAGAGCCATGAATCGGGTAGACAAACACTCTACCACCCTGTTACACCTCCAGCCCATAGAAGTTGTATCTCGATGCAATCTGTGATGTAGATAGCATTCAGTCATTTATCATAAATGAACTCTGTTCTCTTCTGTTCCTCATTTATATTTCCCTTAATGAATACAGTCTTTTTTTTTTTTTTTTTTACCATTTTCCTGACGCCCAAATTCCTACCTGCAGAACAGATCTCTATTGTTTTACCTCTTTATTTGTATGGCTAACAAAAAGTGAAAACATAACCTGCCAAAGTAGAACTGAGACCTTTTATCCTCTATTTGCTTCACCTGCAGTCCTCCTTTTGTCTCTGTGAGCTGTACTTTTCTAAACACACACACACACACACACGCACGTGCACACACCAACCTCTCCTACTATTCATTTTTCATTTCTTTTCCCGCATGTGAACCTTTTCGTTCTTTCTTAATCACTATGAGTCCTAAGCAGTGAGCTGTCAATGAGAGTATGTTCCAAGCACTTCATTACATAGAAGTTTGGTAAATGTGGCTTCAGCTGAATACAAATTATTTGTAGTCATCAATCAGTGTTGGTGAAATCAAATCGTAATAGGAAGTATGTAGGGCAAGAGTTTAAGATTGCTCTTATTTCTCAAATAATATAAATATACTGAAATAAAACCCTTTCTGCTGTAAATATTTATATTGGTAATTTATTTATGTAATTTGCTAACATTATGAAAAATATAATTTAATCTCATTACATAATCTCATTTAATATCTATGTTGCTGTTAGTACTAAAAATTACTGAAAATACAGAATTTTCTGATTAACAGATTTGTAAGGGAAGATGCAAACAGTTAAGTAATCTTTAATTCAGGTTCTCATTCTCATATTTTTTCCTAGATTAAAGGTTTAAATAAATTAATACTAATAAAGCCATTGTATATACATCCTCTTTTTCTTCAAATTATTTATTGCTAATATTTAATTTCTTTGATAAAGGCATATTGTAAAAGATTTATTACATATATGATACAGAAAATATTTTTCTTTTTTTATTTTCTTCATTAAAGTTTACCTTAATTACAAATTAAAATTTGTATTGATCCCAAACAAACTTTACATCTTTGTTTTCCTCAAATAATTAAAAAAGGTAAAGAAAAAAAATGAAATAAAATTGTAGCATGCCATTCTTCCTAGGAAAAACTTACTATTATGTGATTTACTATGTAGAGATTAAGGTATAAATGTAGTTCAAAGTAATAAACTTTATTTATATGTATATTTTTATTGTGAGTTTTGCTTTCTCTGAATTTCCAAAATATCTTAGCATTCTGAAGTATTATACCGGGCAAGTAGGTATTCACTATTTCATTTTTTTTTTTTTTTTTGTGGGTACCGGGGTGTCGACCTCAGGACCTCGCGCACCAGCAGGCGCCCGTGTCGCTGAGCGATATCACCGGCCCCTTTTTCGTATGTGGGTTCCGGGAGTCGAACTCGGGCCCTTGCGCTTGCCGGGCAGGCGCTTACGCCGCTGAGCCATCTCACCAGCCCGGTATTCACTATTTCTATTTACAAAGAAATTAAAATACGATTATTTTGTTTATATACAGTTAGAAAGCAGCATAAAATCATTAGGATTCTTCATTGATAAACAATATATATTTTGAAACAATTGTAGGTTTTATAACTAAAAAAAATCAGATAATTTAATTACATATTGTTTTGATAATTTTTTTCCATTTCAGATACCGTAAAAAGTGGAAACTATATATTATATACATTTTCAGTTTCTAATGTAAGTATTTTCTTTAGATGCATTAATGTATATTTTAATGGATATTAACAAAAGTTTATTCAGTTATGTTGATTATTTTAGGAAGATGTTTACATTTACTTCTAGATTTCAATGAATTTTGATGAAAGATATTGTCAAATTGCCTAATTTTGATTTTTAAATTATGAAAATTTGTCATGTTAAAATTTTATATTTAAGTGTAATAGATGATTTTTAACATAAAATTGATGTTAAAATTGCTCTGAAGATTTTGTACTTCTTAAAGTACAATGTCTGGTTTTAAACAAAATACTCTAAAAAATAACTTTGGGGCTGGTGATATAGCTCAGTGGCATAAGCGCCTGCCGGGCAAGCATGAGGTCCTGAGTTCGACTTCTGGTACCTGCATATAAAAAATACTACTAATAATAACTTCAACATATTTCAAAATGTTTCAATATGTTAGAGTTAGAATTGTGGATTTTGATGAGAAAACAAAATTGTACACAAATGTCTTAGTTATTTTCTTGTTGCTGGGACACAATACCCGACACCTGCAAGTTAAAGGAAGAAAGATTTATTTTAGCTCATATTTTGTAATGGTTTCAGTCCTTACTTGACTGGACCCAAGGCAGGGTGGCATAACAGAGGAGCCTGGCAGAGGAGAAACAGTTCATGTCATGACAGGCAGGAAGCAACATGGGGATATATCCAGACCATGCTCCTCCTAGCAGTAGAAGAAATGATCCTCCTTCTACCAGGCTTCACCTCCCAGCATCACACATAAACCCATCAGTGGACTGATCCAGTATCACATGCCCATAATCCAGTATTTCACACCCCTGACTCAGTCACCTTCCAAAAGCCCCGCTTATAAGTGCATGAGACTTTGGGGGAGATCTAGATATAAACCACAAGTTAAACTTTAAATAATTAATAGAGATGATCTTCACAGACACTGGATTTCTTTACATATTCTTTTTTGCCAAAATGAGGTTATTCATCATCATCTGTTGGGCTAAAATAAGGAGAGTTATATAGGATTATACATTTTTGAGTTACATCATAAATAATTTAGGTTATTTCTGAAAACAAGGATCTATGTTATATATACAACAAGAATAGGAATTTGCATGCAGAGAGCTGGTGGGAATGGAGAGGTAGATAACGATCTTTTCTTTTTAAATTTTCTGTTACTATTTTAGGTCACTATTTAACTTAATATGTAATGTTACATACTCTCTATTTCACCAGAATAATTTAGATATTACATGCACACATTCATCATATCTGGAAGGAACTACGTTAGCATTTGAAACTATAAAAGTCCTTGGTTTGACAGACACTGTTACCGAAGTTACAGTAGCAGAATCTAATCAGCAAATGAATGCTCACAATAGTTTCACTTATGATCCTTCCAGCCAGGTAAATATAATCTTTTAATATATTTTACTGTCATTGCTCATATTTAATATTATATAACTACTTATATATAATATTCTAAATATTATATATTAACTATTAATATATAACTATTTAAGTTCTTTTTCTTCATGATGTGTTGTTCCTTCTTTCCTTCTGCCTCTTTGTCTCTTCTCTTTCTTTTCCCCCATCTCAGTTTTTTTTCCCTTTCTACATAATGATTTATTATCTGTCAATTTGTTTTTCACACACTGAAACAGCTGAGACAATTAGAGACAGGAATAATTAAATGAATATTTCCTTCCTCTAACAGTAGTAGCTTCTATGTCAAACAAACATTTATTTTACACCTTGTATGTTTTAGGTATTGTTTTAGGGCTTTAAATCTCACGTTTCATTAATTCTGTATGGCAACTGCTTTTAATAGGAATACTGTCCTCTTTTTACAAAGGAGGAATCTGAGGTTGACACAAAATATACAATTTCTTTAAAATTCATGAGCATTAAATAGCAGAACTGAGAAATTAACTCATTGTTCATTGTACTGATAATGATTTTCATCCAACTTTTACAATCTGAAAAAGCTTTGGCATCTTTGGTTCTAGATAGTTCAGTGGTATGACATTTTTCTCTTTTCTATTCTGTTCTTCAAGTATTATGTAAAAACAATGATTGATTTCAAACAACTGCTCCAGTTGCCACATTTGATAAAATGTTAGTTTTAAATTGTCCATGGTCAAATTTAAGCAACAGTGTTTATTTTTTTTCTTTTTTTGTCTTCAAAGAGTCTCTTAATTACGGGTCTCAACTTTAACCTTGGAAGAAATTTTGTTGTTCGATGGAATCAAGTTTTCTCTGAAAATGAGAAGTTTAATTGTTATCCAGATGCAGACACTGTAACTGAAGAAATATGTGAACAACGTGGTTGTTTGTGGAATACGGTAATTAAGACTCATGATATAGTTTCCATACAAGCATTTCGATGTGAACTTTACATGTTATAACTTTAATTCTGTAGCATATAAATTCATATTAAGAAACTTTTGGAATTTGAAATTAGCAACTCTGTTAAGTAATACATATTTATATTAATTAATTCTTTAAAGACAACGTTTAGTAAGTGCCAGACTAAATGGATGTGAAAATTGCTTTCCAGGCACTTTGTATATCTACTGCATTTTTTATATTTTATTAGATAATATCTGTGGTTGACTAGCTCAAGTGGGTAAGTTATTTTGCTGGTAGAGGGAAATTTTTAAAAAGAACTACCTAACAACTTGATTTCTTCAATTGTGAAATTGTGTGGAGTTGAGTAATGAATTATTTTTGTTCCACTGAGTGATAACTCCTAGCTAGTTAGTATGACTGTTCTATTAACAGAAGAATGATGTCTGTGGATGCCATATATTTTTTAAACGGAAGAACCATGTTTGTGGATGATGTAATTTTTTAGGCAGTATGGGAAATATCCACTCTTGCTCTGTTTGTGTTTCAAATCCCAGGCATTTGATTACATCATTAGGTTTTGGTAAGAACAAAAAATTCATTTCATGTAACCAAGGAACTAAATTCATGTGTTATACCACTGAAGTGAAATATATCTGCCAGCAATTTCCCAGGAATGTCTTCATTTTTAAGAGGCGATACATAGAATCTCTGATTCCAGAAATATTTTTTGTTTTTCTTCTCCATTGCTTGATAAAGTAGCACAATCTTTACTGTTAGGAAAACTTATGAAAAAACTGACTAAAACAAGAAGGAAAAAAGATGCTAAGATCATAGCCAAAAAGTATTTTCATTTCTCTCGGTAACTTTTCTTTCTTTCTTTCTTTCTTTCTTTCTTTCTTTCTTTCTTTCTTTCTTTCTTTCTTTCTTTCTTTCTTTCTTTCTTTTTTTGGTACTGAGGGTCGACCTCAGGACCTCACATGCCAGCAGGCGCCCGCCACTGAGCGGTGGCACCGGCCCTTTTTTCGTATGTGGGTTCTGGGAGTCAAACTCAGGCCCTCGTGCTTGCCAGGCAGGCGCTTACACCGCTGAGCCATCTCGCCCTCATTATATTCATAACATGCTCACTTATTTCATTATCAAAATCTGAAGGTTAGGTGAGAACATTATTTTTACTAAACAGAAGTGACTTCTAAACATGAAAATGTGAAAATTTTACTTTTCCCATAACTATTAATAATTTATGAACTCGGAGATTTTTATATCAAGTAAATGAAGCTTTACTGTTATGATATCAGACAGAAGAAGAACATCATAT
Organism: Erethizon dorsatum; assembly: GCA_028451465.1. NCBI lineage: Eukaryota > Metazoa > Chordata > Mammalia > Rodentia > Erethizontidae > Erethizon > Erethizon dorsatum. The sequence goes on from CM051832.1 coordinate 73,118,448, forward strand.
CTGATTGTTTAGGGTGCTGACATGATTACTCGTGTTTCTTTAGACAACACAATTTAGTTATTTGAAAAGTAGTTGTAAGACCTACTGTGTTTCGGTCACTGCTCCAAATAAACAAAATAAAATCCTGCTACTCTTTTAGAATTCATGCTGCAGTGTGGGAATACAAATAATAAGAAAAGTATGCATTGTGTTAGATACAAGGAGTGGTCAAAATATATGATGAATGTTTAAAGTAAAAAGATTATTACACTAAGACACATTGTGATGAATCTCCTTCAAACTACTTCCCCTCACTTTGAACACATTTATTTTATTGTTTTTCACAACTATTTTTGTTTGTCTTTGTTTTTTGACACACACTTTTGCTATCTAGTTCAGGCTGGCCTTCAACTCACCATGTAACTGAGGTGTCTTGTAGTAATACTTGTCTCAGCCTCTGCGGGGATTACCGGCATGTACCACCAAGTCTTATAGTGTTTTTGTTTTTACTTTCTGAAGGAGTTCTAGAAGTCCACTTTCCATAGTATCTTTATAACGCATGATTAAAAGTGCAGTGAATGTTTCCAGCAAGTGCCATATAATGGAAAATAAGACTTCCGAAAACATTACCTTGTGTTCTCATCCATCTTATTCACTTGATTTAGTACCATGTATCTTGTCCCCCAAAGTCTAAATGACTGTGAAAGGTAAAATGTTTGAATCCACTCAGGACATTGAGGCAGCCAGAACAACTCAACTAAAGACACTCATGAAAGAAATTCCAGAATTGCTTCAGAAAATGGAAAGAACAATGACATAAATGAAGGGGAGTATTTTGAGAGGGATTAATAGCAATGTGTTTTTTACTATATTTTTTATATTTAGACATTCACCATATTTTTTAATCACACATATGATGGAAAAGAATAAAGGAGAAAAGGGGAAGGGAGGAAGAATACCACTAATATAGTATTACCTATTGAACGGAAGAGGTTTCTTTGGGAAGATGTCATTTAATTTACAAAAAAGGGGAAAAAAAGGTATAGAATAATATCCCAGAAGGAAGAATCATCACAGTGAAATGCATCTGAAGTCAGAATGTACTTAGCATAGTTCACAAATATCAAGAAGACCGGTGTCTCTGAAATAATTAGTAAGGGGAGGAAGAACAAGAAATGACATTGTATATATATGAAGAGAGATAATATATATCAATCAGATTATTTTTTGATTCTGAGCTTTACTCTGAGGTAAGATTGTCCTAGAACACAATGAAAATTTGAGTTTCCATTTCATCTGTTTCTGTGTATATTTTCATAACGGCAACTGTGTTGAAAGTAGAGGGCCAAGGTAAGGAGACCAAGAAATAAATTGTGGGAAAAATCAAAATAAAATAAAACTGGTAAATCAAATCAGATTAGTAAGAAATAATACACTTTGTACATATGTTTAAGGTAAATCCAAAAGTTTTGTTCTTTGTTTGGATGTAGAATAGGAGAGGCAGAGATGAGTAAATAATGACTAATAATGAGTAAATAAAGTTTCAGACTTAAACAACTGAAACAAAAAGGAGTTGTTATTAATAGAGACTGAGAAAAGTATGAGTCCAGAACAGGTTGGGAAAAGAATTTGTGTTTTGGAAAAATTAAGGTTGAGTTGCCCAAAAGAAATTCAAGTGAATCTTTTCAGTTGTGAAATATTTTCAATCCAATACAATTGAGAAATTTGCCATAGTTTAAATATAAAATTTAGAGACAGTTTATTCAGTATGGAAAGCCATGTAACAGAACAGCATCCTCAAGGGAATGACCTGGAATAGCTAAGTTCAAAGACTAAACTCTGGGTCATTATAACATTTCATCAGCAAAATGAAGAGGAAGGAGAAAGGAAAAAAAAAAATAACATGCAGTGTGTAAAGTTGAAAGTAGAACATGTAGGGAGAGGGAAGCCAAGTGAGGAGTACATTTTAAGGTGGAGAAAATGATCAGCTGTTAATATTTTCCTTGTAAGTCATTAAGGTCTGGACTGAAAACTGACATACATATTTAGCAGCATGGAAGTTTTTGATAATATTGACAAGAAAATTATCAATAGAATGTTGGGGGTAAAATCCTGGTTACAGTGAATTCAAGTAAAAGTTAAGGGACACATCCAAGATAGTAAGACAATGAGTACGGTAAAATCTTCTATGTTTTATGTGAAGAAAGCAGGAAAAATGAAACACTAGATGAAGACCTTAGTAGGCGACAATTTCTTTTTCAAGATATGAGAAATAAAATCAAGAAGTACTGTTAAGGATAAACTATAGGAGCTGGGGATATAGCTCAGCAGCACAGCGCCTGCCTGGCAAGTGTGAGGTCTTGAGTTCGATTCCCGGTACAAAAAAAATAAAAGGGGGATAACCTATAGGAGCACAACATTAGTGATATAGAAGAGAGGGTAAACGAGGGAGAAAAGTCTTTATAGAAGATAGCAGATAGTATATATCACAAAACAGAAGTTGAAGAGGTGGGAAGATAAGATTATTTAGTCCTACTTTTAGTTCTGATTGCTTTCCTTTTCATATTTAAATAACAAGGGATGAGAATAAGGAAGGATTTGTTAGTAGTCAGAGAACAAAGAAAGATGCCGTGCAGGGCAGCATAATGGTGAATTGACTAAGAAAATAGTCACTGCTGCATCAGCGAGACCCACTAAATGTTTTCTACTCACACAAAGAAAGAACGCTCAATACGGTTACTTGCAATTCTCAAGCCACATTCATCTGCATAGTACCAGCATCTAGAAGGTAAAAAATAGAATATTTCAAGATTTGTGGTATTATAACTTAGTATGAGAATGCTAGTGAGTAGCATAGGGACCGAGGCTGTATGAAAAAGAATGATTTTAGTTATGGAGAAACCTCGTTAAACTGTCAACAAAAGACATCAAGTGTTGAGGGACTAACAGAAGATGGATATGTTATTCTGGTGCTCTCTCTATACTAAACACTTAATTTTTTTGTTTGTTTGTTTTTTGAGACAAGGTCTCACTGTGTAGTTCAGGCTGGCCTTGAACTCACTATGTAGCCTTGGCTGGCCTTGAACTCATGGCAGTCCTCCTGCCTCAGCCCCCCCGAGTGCTGGGATTACAGGTGTGCACCACCATGCCTGGCTAAACACTCAATTTGTTTACTCTGATAGGCAAAGCAAACATAAGAGACAAAGATTAAGTTTAATATAGCAAGAAATTATTAACATTTCTTAAATTGCTGATAACTTCAGAAAAAAAAGATCTTCATTAAAACTACTTAGTCTCTTGGAGATTCTTCCAAACCATGCTTGTATTCATTTAATTTAATTCACTTATGCTTAAACCTGGCATCAGGTCATATGAACTCTTAGAGTCCTAACTAAATTCATGTTTGAAAACTTCAGCTCCCAAATTCTCAGAAATATGTCCCATATGGTAACTTCCCTAATTTTAAAATACATAGATATGTGTAGATAAAGGCATGTTTGCATGTTTAAAATAACTACTCAATGATGTTTTAAATTTAATAAATTAGATAGTACTGGGATAATCCAAATATTTAAATTTTTTTATGTTGAATATTTAGGTTTTAATATTTTATCCTGTTTTCTTAAATTAGTTAACCAGTTTATTTTCGTGCTAAATACAATGCCAATGTGATCTATTAGTAAGAAAGATAAATGAGATGATGTATGGAATAATCAAAAGTGGTCCTGGGCAGAAGTATAGCTATGAGGGAGTCACAAACAAACTGGATATTTTGACAGTTAATAATATTCCTGGTTCTTTTGGCACTCATTACATGCAGTGCAATTGGAATGAGTACTGCAGTATTTCTATCAGTAAAACTGCTTTATAGTGAATCTGTCTGACACCTAAAATCTGTGCAGATTAAATAAAAGAGTTTATTTGTCTCTTACAAAAAAAAATCCTAGTCCTAATATGCTGCCATTTCAACTTCATTAATGCCTGAGGCTCTTCTGTATTTACTGCTTGATTTTTGCCTTTAGGGTTGTCACATGCCTTCTATCATATTTACATTCCACAGAGAACAAGGAAGATGAAAGGACAAAACCCATCCCAATTTAATTGGCTTATACTTGTAGCTTTGAGTGTCTTAGACAACTTCTATAAAACAGAATGAAAAATGTAGATGAACAATTGTTTTTTCCTAAGAATATAATAAGATAATAAACAAGGAATGTAGCACGAATGGATTGTGGTAAAGCAATTAGCCTTCAGTACCACGGTTTGTCATTTTCCTCCCTCAGGACCTATCTCTTGCCTCTCTATGTAAACCAATGAACTCTGATTGTTGACCCCAGATCATATTTTTGTTCCTGGCCCCAGTGTAATTGACCAGTATAGCTAGTCATAAAAGAAGGATTCAAATAATGGCACCATAAATGAAGGAAAGAACCAAAGCACATGTTTTTGAGGATTGTAATGGAGATTTTTTTTACCAACAAAAAGCAATAGTCATTATGAAGAGTAAGAACAAATACATTATCAAAATTTATACATAATGTAATTTTTGCAAAGACAACAAAATCTGCTTGCATTCTTTGAGTTGAAACCCTGTAACATTCACTCTTTCTCCTCTACTGTTCTGTCTTTATGCTCAAAATATAAATGCTTTATATAACATTTTAGAATATGATGACTCACATTGCAGAATAGGTACATTTTGCTGTAAATCATACAACAAATACTATAATGTTTTCATTATCTGACAATGAAAATATATTGTGTTTTAGGTTCCTCTTGACTCCAGTGCACCTGTGTGCTACTTACCTAGACAATCTGATCCTTATTTAGTTATGTCAACTCAGTACTTCACAACGGGCATAACAGCTGACCTCCAGTTGAATCCAGCCAGTGCTAGAATAACACTACCTTCTGAACCAGTCTCAACTCTTCGCGTGGAGGTGAAATATCATAAAAATGATATGCTACAGTTTAAGGTATGTTTAATGTAAGCCACCTCAAAGCTTGACTCATTTCTTGAGAAAATTGAGATTTTTCATAGATTAGCTGTTCGTATTTTGAGTGTAATACTAAGGATATATAATTGGTTTAAACATTTTCATTCTATAAAAGTGGCTTTGCTTTTACACAGTTCACAGCTAGGTGCTCAATAAACAAATTTTTTCATTTTTGCTAACTTTGAGAGTTATTAAATGTGCAGTGGTAATTTAATAGAATAAATTTTTGTTGAATAGATAAGTCACTTTTTATACAGATAAGTGACTTAGAATTGAACAATGTTAATATTTCCATGAAAATAAACACAACAGATTGATTATCATTTCCACTGTTTTTAAAAGGCAATCTTAGTTTTGTAGGGAGTGCAATAAAAATATAAAAAATGATTTCTTTGAATATTTACAGTTAGTAATTTTATATTTAAAAAAGTTCAGGGAATCCATTTAAAAAACTAGTGGAAGTAATAAAGATCAGCAAAATGTATGAAATAAAATAGTATCTTCACAAGATATTTTATTGTATGCTATGTTTCACTATTTGGAAGTAGAAATAGCAGCAAATCTGATTAGTAAATTCAAATGAAAAAATAATCAAATGAAAATCAAAACATCAAACATCATAGGAATAAGTGGATTGTCTTTAAGGTAAAACAATAAAAAATGTTGATAGATATTAAAAAAATGTTAAAAATTACAAAGACTAAATGTTGTTTGTAATGTTAACTAGCTTTAGATTATATGATACTTTAAAATTATTTTCATTAAAAAAATACAGTGAAAGATTTATGGAGACTTCATACAATAACTTAAGTTCATCTAGAAAAGTAAATATATAGCAATATTTAAAATTTATAAAGGGGAATAACAACACCAACTTATAAAGTTAAAATAATAGGCAAAGGGAACTAGATTTGCCTGACAGATTATTGAAGGAAAATGGCTTAAAAGCTTCAAAAATATGAATATAGGTACACATACATAATATATATATGGATATGTATGTAAAGTATAAAATTTTAATGAAAACAATGCAAACTTCAGCAATTAATAATGAAGAGATAGATTAATAATTCACATAGAAATTTGCTTGCCTCAAATCATATGTTAAAATAAAATTTAGATTGAGTTGCATCTGAAAATTAAATCAACCATAAGCCTAAAACAAAGTTTAACTGTGAATTAATCTTGTATGTTGCTAGTTAAAGCTTACAGATTAAATGGCATAGATCATTTTATAGATAAATATCTATAGATTTTGTTATGTAAAATTAAATGTGTCTCCACAACAAAAAATAAAAAATTAGAAGACACAAATATCTGGCACAGATAATACATGGAGAACCATGAAAATATGAGTGCCTCATAAGCAGGTATTTAAGACAGGAAAAACAAAAACTGAAAATAAAATTAGGAAAATATCTATACTCATCAAACTTCAAATGAAAAAATGACAAATTCAAAGAAAAAGGAACATAAATCTTAACTATCATGTAGTAAAAGTCACATTTTCATCAACAAAGAAATACAGTGTCACTTAACAATTTGAACACATTCTAAGAAATGGGCTGTTGGGCAATTTTGTCCTTGTGTGAACATCGCTGACAATTACAATGTGAATAAGGGCCTTGATTTCAAACCACATCAAATATGTGGTCCATCTTTTTTTTTTTTTTGTGGGTACCGGGGGGTCGACCTCAGGACCTCGTGCGCCAACAGGCACCCGTGCCGCTGAGCGAAATCACCGGCCCCTTTTTCGTATGTGGGTTCCGGGAGTCAAACTCGGGCCCTCGCGCTTGCCAGGCAGGCGCTTATGCCGCTGAGCCATCTCACCGGCCCCATGTGGTCCATCATTGATCAAAAGTTCTGCATGGAGCATAGAACTGTAATTAACATCTTCAGTTGCATATAATTTAGTATAGATTGGTATTCAAGTACGCATTTTGGTGAAAAAAGTAATTAGGACAATAATTCCGGAGAGCAGCTTGCCAGTAGTATCGAAGATCCTAAAATGCTAATATGCTATGAGTGTTCTATCACCTGAGAAAATGTACGGAGGAAATAATGACATAAATAAATAAAAATTAGCACTAATATTTATTGTAGGAGTATATGTTTGGTAAAAAAATATTGAAACAACTTTAGGGGCCAACTATGAAATGACAAATAATTTTGGTATTTACGTAGAATGGAATATCTAGTTCTAAAAGTTTTGATTTGATTTCTTCTTTATGGAAGATAAATTACAACATTTTTAAGAGGATCAATTCAGAAATACTGATTTTGGTCCCATTGTGTTTCTGCATATAGAACGCTATATGGTTTTATGGGCCAATTAGATATTATATAAACAAAGATTCTAACTATCTGTGTTTTGACAATGATGTAATATATTTAATTATATTTATACATTATATCAATAAAAAATAACAAAATGTCTATTTTTACTATTTCTCTGCTGTAGATTTATGATCCCCAAAATAAGAGATATGAAGTTCCAGTTCCGTTAAACATTCCAACCACCCCAACAAGTACTTACGAAAACAGACTTTACGATGTTGAAATCCAGGAAAAACCTTTTGGTATCCAGATTCGAAGGAGAAGCAGTGGAAGAGTTATGTAAGTGAGTAAACTATCTGATCTGAAGGATATTTTAAATTCAACTGAAGAAGGGAAAAATAAAATGATTCTCACAGCTTTCACTGTGCTAGAATAGTATCATATTAAAAGTTCTAGTTGTGTTAAATTAGTTAAAAGTTTTAACATTTTATAATTAAACTATTAACATATCCAAGCAACTATCAGAAAGGATTGGTAGATTTCATTTACACTATCCATGTGATTAACTTTATTCATGAATATCAGACTCATTCTTCCAATCAAATTGAGAACCCAAACCAAAATTCCTGAAAAGCATGATGTGTACAACTAAAAAGGAGTAATGTCATGTGAGTTATGTAATTATTTTATTAGAAGCATTTAAATTGTTTATGAGCACTCAAATGTGATAGAGGCAATAGTTTCTCTTTCTGGTATTGATGAAAAAAGTTGAGACAAAATCTATATTTATTTTTATAAAATAGCAAATACATTTAATTTAAAAATAATTGTCTTTATTTTAGCCCAGCTACAGTATATTAAAATATAGTGAAAAAATTTTAATCCTTCTTTTCTAAAGAGTTAACCCTTAGCCCTCTTGGGTAAGTAAGGTTCTTTTATTTCCTCATTTTTTGTATTACAGAATATTGGTTATATAGATTAATGGCAGATTCTTACATGCACATACATACTTTATTCTCTCTCATCATTGACCCTCAATTTCACATAGTTCTGAGGGTGCTGTTTCAATATGTATATTGTATTTTAATTATATTTATGCCCCCTATTACCTGCCCTTATACCCTTTCTTCCTTCCTTTTGTCCCTTTTTTGTTGTATTTTAAACTCACTATGCTAGAATTTAGATGATATGAGAGTGTTTTCAGGCACTGTCAGAGTGAATAACTATGTCTGTTCTGGCTTAATTTTTTTAGTAAGACAAACTATTCGAAAGGATGAGATGCTAAGTGAATTTTTAAAAACAATCATGATGAAGGGAGAGGTTTTTTTTTTGGAGAGGAGAGGTATTATTTTCTACTAAATTATTTTTCAAAGTAATTAATAGAAAACTTTGAATGTGTCTCAAATTATTTGTGATATTTATGTTTCCTCTTCATGCCTATTATACTTTTTTTCATCCTTTATAGTCTTCCTGCAAATAACTTGGAAAACAATGCACCTTTCTTAGCACATTTCATCATAAATATCAATTTTTATAAATATAAAATAAAAGAAAAATATTCCAGTAGTCATTGGGAAGAATTAAAATATCATTATGCTGCTAGTTCATTGCAATATTAAATTACTTTTGTTCCACATGTAGAAATATTTACAGTGATTATCTTGAGGGAGAGAGTAAGTGAATGATGTACAATTATCAGGACATATACTACTGAGTCACATGTAATTACACATTAATTTTGTTTTTGAAGGAACACATATCTAAATATGTACAAGCATGTTATTCATATTGTTTCACATGAGTACGTGGAATATATTTTACACTTTATTTGAATTTAAAAATGTATTGATTCATTATCTATATCCATTTCAGACCTGGCTATAAGTAGATAAATAGAGAAAAACTATTTGTGTTCAGATGTCAAAGAAAGAATTATCAATTTTTGTGTTACTCCTTCATACTTTTATAAGAAAAGACTTTTCTTTTTTTAAAGCTGGGATTCTCGTCTGCCTGGATTTACTTTTAATAACCAGTTCATCCAGATATCTACGCGTCTGCCTTCAGAATACATATACGGCTTTGGGGAAGTGGAACACACGGCATTCAGGCGGGACCTGAACTGGCACACGTGGGGAATGTTCACCAGAGATCAGCCTCCCGGGGTAGGTGCCATCGTGTGACCACCCCGGAAGCAGCTCAGACCTCCATGAGCTTGCAAGCTACTCCTCTCAAATTTGAGGGTTGAAGGAGGAGCTAAAGATGTCCACAGTTTCTATAATGATTTTCTGAAAAAAATAAACAAGTAAAACTACCATAATTTTCAGGTGAAAGTAGAAGATAACTCCTTGCTTAAGTTGAGCAGTCAGGTTGTGATACAATTTCTTAACTCTTTCAACTTCATAAAAAGAAGACATGTATTTACTATCCCTGAAAACAACTATCTAGGCTTCTCCTTAATTATTATACTTCTAAAAATTTTTTACTTCTCAGATAATGATTTGATGCAAACTTTCCCCTTTGTAATTCCAAGCTGCAGTTGTGTATTTTTAAGATCATTTATCTTTCTTTTTTGGCACTGCTAGGGATTGAAACCAAGGATTTCAGGCCCGGTTTCTCTCTCTCTCTCCCCCCCCCCGTTCGTTCTCTCTCTCTCTCTTTTTTTCTTTTTGATAGAGTCTCATTAAGCTGCTAACTTGCCAGGCTGGAATGGAATTTATAATCTTCCTGCCTCAGCCACCTTGAATGCTGGGATTACAGGCATATTCCAACACACCTGGCTTAGCTACATATTTAAAAATGTTTTATGTACTTAAGAGACTTTCCTAGAGTTCTATCTTATTAATTGAATACATTTTATGAATATCTAATGAACAGCTCAACCAACAATATTAATTAAAATTGTTCATGTATATCACAAAAATATATTTTAATAAGAAAACTATCTTTCATTTTGCTCATATAATATGTACTTAAAATATTCAGTACAAAGCTACAAATGTGTACATCATTGGAACCATTTTTATTGCGAATTGCTAGGATAGCAAAATAAGCCAAATATCTTTTATTTTTATTGTAGTATTTCAAAAGAGAATTTGGTTGTCATTGGCAGTGACTTGCAAGAATATTTTATCAAAATTAACTTGAGTTCTATAATATTAGTGTATATATTATTTGATTAATATAATTTTCATCTTCAATATATAAATTTACATTCACATGCTAAAAGTTACTGAAATTCAAATGTGGGAAAATGAATTTAATGTTTTATGAATCTAAAAGTTCATAAGTTTTACAAACTTGTTTTCTGGACTCTTTGATTACTTGTATCACTTTAAAAATTTCTAGCATGTTTTATTATGGAAAAGAATTGCTCTTTCTGCCTCTTTCTTTCTTTCTTTCTTTCTTTCTTTCTTTCTTTCTTTCTTTCTTTTTCTTTGTCTTTCTTTCTTTTTTTCTTTCATTTCTTTGTTTCTTTGTTCCTTCCCTTTCTCTTTCTTTCTTTCTTTCTTTCTTTCTTTCTTTCTTTCTTTCTTTCTTTCTTTCTTTCTTTACTGGGGATTCAACCCAGGGCCTTTCCACTGAACTACATTCCCAGGTTCTTTTTGTTATTTTTTATTTCTGAGACAGAGTCTTGCTAAGACATTAAGTGGCCCAGGTAGGGCTTGAACTTGTGTTCTTTGTCTCAGACTCTAAGAGTTGCTAATTTATAAATCAAGTAAGACAGAGCCATAAAACTTGTGGAAAGAAACCCAACTACTCCAATTTCAATCAAATTCTATGTCAGTTAATGTGGCAGGTTTTTGAAATATTTTTTATTAGTACCTGTTTGCAGTACATAATGCTTACGTTCCTTGTGTGGAGTTGGTACATGTACACAGCACATCTTAATTGCTTTGGTTGCATATATTTTCTGCTCTAAAGCACTAATGTTCAAATACATTTATGTTAATTTAAGTATAGTTTGTGTATACAAAAAACAACATTCAAATTCTGAGGCTTAATCGTATAACGAATTTTAAAATATTGTTAACTGAATTCACGTATTATTAAATGTGTATCATGCTTTTTTTATTTTAGTATAAAATGAATTCCTATGGATTCCATCCCTATTATATGGCTCTGGAAGAAGAAGGCAATGCTCATGGAGTTCTCTTACTCAACAGCAATGCAATGGGTAATGGAATTGTTTGTTGAATTTCCCATATAAAATATAAATGTGACATTTTAATAAATTAATATCTCATATATAGATAAAAATAGAATCTTATTTTGTATTGTAGATGTCACTTTCCAGCCAACTCCCGCTCTAACTTATCGTACAATTGGAGGAATATTAGATTTTTACATGTTTTTGGGCCCAACTCCCGAAGTTGCAACAATGCAGTACCATGAAGTATGATTAAATATTTGTTTTTTAAGATATAAAGTTTTCTTTATATTCCAAAGTAATTTTCTTATTTGAAATGTAATAAATTTTTTTAAAGGTAATTGGCCATCCAGTCATGCCACCTTATTGGTCTTTAGGATTCCAATTATGTCGTTATGGATACAGAAATACTTCAGAAATCGAGCAACTCTACAATGACATGGTGGCTGCTGGGATCCCTTATGTATGTATATTAATTTTTAAGACAGTAGGAAATATGGACCATATAAAAGCAAAATGGAATGCTTAAACATGTATATACTTCAGAATTATTTTAAGCATTTAATAATGCTTAGCTTTTATTAGCACTTTATAAACTGGATATGAGATTTTTGTATATCTTCATCAGATTGTTAAAGAAGAAAAGATAGTATTATTTGTTTTCCATCCTTCTCTTCAGTTCTACAATCCTGAGTTGTACTATGCAAATCTTCATGCACATGTTTTGCTTTCATAAATTTTGGGTTGCATATATAAGGACATTCTGCATATTCTCCTTATGTTAGAGCAAGTGTACAGTAATCTATATCATCAATTGATTGCACAAATTACAGAGAAGGAATTGAGGTAACCTGGTGATTTCAACCCTGGAATAAATATTATTTGTAATGTATAACACAGAATGAGAGGCTTTGCAACATATTTTTTGCACTTAAGACTGGAAAGTTACATATTCCTGAGTACCACAAATAATCAGCCCTTGTAATTTTACTTTTTAACAGGATTGGGGAATCCCAGCGATCCTGCTTGGAACAAACATTGAAATATACAAGTCTATATATGAGAGCTCCTTCTAAGAAAAATCAAAATAATTGCATTATAAGACATTAGTAATTACAGTAGAATCCAATATTGAAGAATATGTTACTATGGGAAAGTTATTTGTCAAAAAGATATATAGAAACATGTAGTGAACTTCAGTATGAAAAGGAGGCATTTTGGTTTTATCCTACTATATTAGCCTTACTTTTAACAGCTAGAAGAATAAATTGAACAGAAAATAATTAAAAACTCATTTATTTCAGTCCAGATTAAAGATTTTATGATAAAATCCAAAATTTGTTTGTTGAAATATATTTCCAAGGGTTTATCTGTAAACAATATTTTGGTTATTTAAGCTAGACTGTCATTCCGAAAATGATGTTAATGGATAATAAATCTTACACTATTTGGCGGATTTGCTAATATTCCTCTCTTCTTTTTTTCCTAGTATTAGAATGATTTGAAATTAAACCAGATTTACTGTATAGGTTTTAGAAATACAGAAACATTTATTTCTGTATGTACCATATGAAACTCCAGTTTTTCAATTTAATTGCATGGCATCATACATTGTTTTACCTTCTTATTTTCCTATTTCCCTTAACAATTACTTAACAAAATATACTGATACAGAATACTTAGTTATACAATTAAATTACTAAGTGAATTCTTGACAAAACAGAATGATGTATGGTTATTCTTGGTGTACATCTGTGGATTCCACTTTTATTCCTTGAACACAGCAGTAATTAATTAATACTCTTTACGACGAAGGGAAGAGGAACTGAAGCTTGCATCTTGCTGTTACTTTCATAAGTGGGATAGAATATGATACACTTACTCTTGTGTGTTTCTTACCCATTGTCACATATGTATTTCAGGATGTCCAATACACAGACATTGATTACATGGAAAGGCAACTAGACTTCACAATTGGTGAAAGATTTCTTGACCTTCCTAAATTTGTTGACAAAATAAGAGGAGAAGGGATGAGATACATTATTATCCTGGTCAGTATTTATTTTTGTCTGGTCATACTTGTTTTAATTCACCTAAAATGAGGGAAGGGAAAGTGTTTCAAAGTAGAAAGTACATAACTTTGGATTCTACTCCCAAATATAAAACATTCTTCCTATGAAACTTCATTTTATTTGCATAGGTTTGCACTCAGGTTTATTTTTGGAGATGTAAGTCTATAGCTGGGCGCAAATGTCAAGATGCTTTCTAGTAACCTTCATGTTAGTAATTCAGAATATTCAGTGTCTTACAGGGAGCAAGCTGGATCACCAGAAGTCTCATCAGAGAAATAAAGAACTAAACAAAGAAACTCTAATAACCTTGTTTAAAATTATAGATAACACATTTTTAGAAGTTGTTAGAATTTTCTGTGGAATGTAGGAACAATTTAGATATAACAATAATGTTTGTCCAAATGAGAGCACAAACTTATAATGTAATAATGCAAAATTATAGTGACTTAAAATGGCTGCCCGAGGAGTTATACTTTTATTCCATATGCATTTTGTTCATCTCTTGTTTTAATTTTAGGATCCAGCTATTTCAGGAAATGAAACAAAACCTTACCCTGCATTTGAAAGAGGGATGCAGAAAGATGTCTTTGTCAAATGGCCTAACACCAGTGATATTTGTTGGGCAAAGGTATTAAATTAATATCTTAAAGTAGAATAATTGTGAAAATGGTAGTTCATTGACTGTTTCCACTAAATTAAAAGATTAAAAATATATTCAGAGGGAAAGATAGATAAATGCACAATGATTTAATAAATAAACAATGTGTACTTTTCCAGTTCAATATTAATTACTAGGCACAGATAAGGAGCTTCTACAAATCATAAAATCACATGCAATTTATTTTATATTGAAGCTGTATTTTAATGCTTGGTACCTTTTCGGTTTTATTATAAAAACTACTATTATTTGATGCTGCAAGAGTCATTCAAGGGCCGGTGAGATGGCTCAGCGGCATAAGCGCCTGCCTTGCAAGCGCGAGGGCCCGAGTTCGACTCCCGGATCCCACATACGAAAAAGGGGCCGGTGATATCGCTCAGCGGCACGGGTGCCTGTTGGCGCGCGAGGTCCTGAGGTCGTCCCCCCGGTACCCACAAAAAAAAAAAAAAAAAAAAAAGAGTCATTCAAATCTTTGTGTATCTCTTAATAAAAGCAATAATATTTTTAAAAGTTATATGTCTAACATGGATAAGGAATATCATTCACTAAATGTTATATAAGTAATAATATACAGACCTGAATATATGAATACGTTGTAGAACATAGTTTGATTTTCCTTTAAAACCATGAATAATAAAACAACTGACAGTATTGTCTAGAATTAAAAGAAAATCTCAGAAACTCCTATTATGGGAGATTGAAATTGCATGATTTTTTTGGATCTTAAGATTAAGTCATTAGTGATAAAAGAGGTAATATTAAAACAGAATCTATACATTATATAATTGTATTGCATCCAGGTTAATTGATCATTGTACTATGCAATATGTTACACATTATGTTAATATTAGAAGACACTGAGTGAAAGGAATAGACAATCTCTAGATACAATGTTTGCAGCCTTTGTGTAATTCTAAAATACTGCAAAATGAAATGATAAAAATGAGTGACAAAGGTATTGAGACATAATAACATTTTAAGAATCATGCTTTTGCAAGATGTGGCATATTAACCATAGGAGATTTTTCTTTTCCTACTTTCTCTTCATTCTGTATATTCACCTATTTCCTCAGATTTTT
Organism: Erethizon dorsatum; assembly: GCA_028451465.1. Classification (NCBI taxonomy): domain Eukaryota; kingdom Metazoa; phylum Chordata; class Mammalia; order Rodentia; family Erethizontidae; genus Erethizon; species Erethizon dorsatum. The sequence continues at coordinate 73,133,657 of CM051832.1, forward strand.
ATCCTCTCTTTCATTTCTTTAAGCATTATTCCTTGCTAATATTTAATCTCTCTTCAACCCTAATCAGTTTGCATTATCTAGGTTTTTCAAAATAGATTCAAATTTCTAGAACTTTCAGTATGATCAAATTTGGGCTCTGTTTTATGTATTTCTGAGTGGAGTCAAGAAAAACATTTCTAGAAAGTAAAGCAGCAGAGAGGTGGGGAGAAGGTGGAAGATTTAACACTGTAAAAATGAATGGGTTTATATCCTTTAGCATGATGTTACTCCATCAAAGCTTCAGATCTTTTCATTTAAAATTTTTTATTATTCTTAGCTTTTAATCCAGGAGTAATTCTAGAAATATTTCTCATACATTGCATTAAATTGAATTTAGTATATACTTTTCGTATTATTTACATGTATTGTTTCCAAAATCATTGACCACTACAAAAGGTGAGAATGCTTTTTCATGTTTGATATGTTAAAGAATAGACTAATATGGGAAACAGGGATAGTGTGCAAGTTATACATATACAAGAAAGCAAACTTAAAAAAAAATTGAAATGATTACAAATCTTGGGATCTTGACAGTATAATATCTCTCTACATATATTTCTACTAATTTCATCACAATAATATTGTACTAAATTTATTTTGAATTTTTTATTCATTTTATACTGTAGGTTTGGCCAGACTTGCCCAATGTAACAATAGATGAGACTATCACTGAAGATGAAGCTGTTAATGTAAGCTTTTTATTGATTAACTCTTTAACATAAATTAAGAACTTGGACTTAGATCACTTGACTAATAATTCAACTTGAATATTTTTCTTTAAAATATGTATGTTTTAAAATTCTCTTTAAGCATATTAGATGATAATTTTTCCTATTACAAAAAATGTCAGTCACTTGATTAAATATTCATGTTTTACTTAATTCAGTAAATTGTTCATAAGTATTACATATCTACCCCTAATTAATTTTTATGTGAAGAATGAAGTATTACAAATTCTACATACAAAGTTATATAGCTGATCTCGAGAACTTCTTCATCTTATGTAATTGAAATTTTATGTCTGTTGATTAGCAATTCTCTACTTTCCTGTACAAATAACCTTGGGCCACCACCATTCCACTTTCTGCTTCTAAGAATTTGAGAATTTTAGATACTTAATGTAAGTAGAATCATACTAGGATTCATGCAGTATTTGTCTGACACTGGCTTATTTCACTCAGAATAGTATCTTCAAAGTTCATTCGTGAAAGTGAAATAAATTAAGAAAATATTTCATGTAAGCTATAACAAGAAGGAAAGAAATATGATAATACCTCCGTGAAGATAGTTTGTAAGTCAAAAACTGTTACAAGAAGAAGATGTTACTGTATAATGATAAGAAGATCAATTTATAAGGGAGATAGAACAATTATAGGTATTTGTAGGTATATGCAACATTAGAGCATGTAAATATAGAAAGCAAACAGACAGAATTAAAGAGAGAAATAGCAATGCAATAAGAGTGAAAGTATTGTCTGCAGTATTTTTGAGTAATAGAAAAAAAGAGATAAATTTAACAAAGGAATAGTAGACTTACATAGTACTAAACAAAATGGAATTAACAAACATGTAGAACATTCTACCTAAGAGCAGCAGAATATATATTTTTCTCATGTGACATTCTCTAGAAGATATCACACATTATGTAACAAACAAGTCTTTATAAGTTTATGATGACTGGAATCATAACACATATCTTTTCCAGCCACAGTGAGATGAATCTTGGAATCAATGGCAGAAGGAAAACTAAAACATTAACAAATATGTGGAAATTCACACATTTTTTGAAAAAGGGTGTCAAAGAAGAAGTAAAAAAATTAGAAAATATCTTCTGACAAAAAATAAAAATACAAGCTATCAAAATTTACAGGATGCAGTAAAAGAAATTCTGAGGGAAATTTATGACAATAAACACCTACATTGAAAAATAAGGAAGATCTCAAACTAATTGTATACTTCAAGGAATTAAAAAAATAAAAAATAAAGCCCCAAATTATAAGGAAGGAAGTAAAGACTTAAGCAGAAAAGAATAAAATAAAAAAAATATGAAATCAATAGAAAAAAAATCAACAAGACTAAGACTGGCAATCCTTGTAAGTCAATCAAATTATAATTATTAAATCATACACATTCATGTAAATGCAAAAAAAATTACGGAAGCTTAAAACATATCAAAATGATTTCTAAATCAGAGACAAAAGACTAAATACATTTAACTATATTGTTGCAGAAAAATTTCAGAGTTTTGTTTTAATTTGAGATCGAGTGACTTTTCTTGCATAGTAGTAGTAACACCAGAGAAGCAAGTCCTAGGTTCTTATGTAGATGTTGGGGAAAAGCTTCAATTTCACCAGAATGGTTTCAATTACAGCGTGTATAAAGAGGTATTTCAGTACCTGACAAGTTTTCTGGGTACAATGATTTGTATGAAAGATACGAGAGCAGTCATCTAAAGGAAAGTGATAAACTAACAAATGAATGAATTATATAAAGCAGAAAAATGGAATTTAGAAAAGATCTGGTGCTGGACAGGGGATATAGCTCAGTGGCACAGCACCTGCCTGGCAAGCGTGAGGTCATGAGTTCAATTCCCGGTGCAAAAAAAAAAAAAAAAAAAAAAAAAGATCTGGTGCTATCTTGCTTATCAATTATGTGATCTGGGGAAAATGCTAGCACAAAAATATTCATCAAATATAGCACTATTAAGCTTCCTGAGAAGTAAAATTTAATTATTGGGCAAAGTGATAAAATTAAGGCACTTTAAAATATCCAGTATTTTGTTAATCTCTATATTCCTTACTCTTTGCATTTTTTCTATGCACATTTACTTCTCACAGCCTCTTCATGAGGACTCTAGCAATTACTAGTTTCAAGATGTTCCAAGGAAGAATTCCTGTTATGACATGTGTTTCAGGCATTTCTATTTGATATAGCTGGACAAGGTCAATCTTGCTAACACAGTTACCTTGGCCTTGGAACTTATACATGTGAAATGGCAAGTAGGGGGTTTTATTGGTATTAAATGGAATAAAATATCTCTTTTATTTTGAAATTGGAGTGGTTATATGTAGCAAAGAAAGAGAAACAGTTGATTGGCATAATTGGACAATATGTTGCTTGTGGTGGTCAGAAAGTTGGGTAAACATAATTTTTAATTAGAGAAAATGTCTAAAGTAAATGTCCTTTCATCCTGCCCCATTCTTCAGAAAGGTAAACATGCATTATAGGGCACTACAAATATAAGAGAGGTACTGAAAACATATTTCTGAATGTTCTGAACTGTTTCTTTATTTTCTACATTGTACCACAAGGCTATTCCCCTCTTTGCATGTGTGTCCCTCTTTCCTTTTAACCCCCAGAGCTCGCTGTGGTGATGGTAGGAAAATCCATTTATACATTTATGTAATTAATGCTGAGGTTAAGTTGCCTTTATTTTCACTCATGCATGACTGGTGAATCTGACATAATTTCTGATACAGATATATACAGTCTCTTTTAGAGCTTTCTATATGTGAATCTGAATTTTGAATTTACAGGCTTCAAGAGCTCATGTAGCTTTTCCAGATTTCTTCAGGAATTCCACAGCAGAGTGGTGGGCAAGGGAAATTATAGATTTCTACAATGATCAAATGAAATTTGATGGCTTGTGGATTGTAAGTAAGCTTTGAATATTTTATCTTTTAAGTTATTTATGTAGTGATAATGCAGAATTTTTCCTTCATTCTAATTAAGTTCACACAACATTTTTTGTTGAAAATTAACTGCTCATTATTCTCCTATAGAACTTTCTTATGCAAATGTGTGTTAAAATATAGTTTTAGCAATTTAGTAAATGCATATGGATACTATTTTCTGGACATTTTCAACTTTATCAAGGGACCAAAATAGCTTCTTTTTCTTGCTAGAAATAAATACTTGTACATATTTATTTTTATTCAATATAGGAATAAATCTCACACAGGTAATGGTCAGTCATTTGTGTAAGAAATAAACTCTTATAAATGCAATGACATTGTTTTTTGATTTCTTTATTTGGGATAAAAATTTAAAACATTGTTGCAAATATTTTTAGAATGCGGTTTTGGGATAATATAATAGTATTTAAGAGGAGATAGTTAAAACATACACTACCGTAATTTAGTGGTATGATCACAACATATGATGAATATTTAAATTTAAATAATCTTAATAAAGGAAAAGACACATTGCCATTAATTCCTCTCAAAGTACTCCCCCTCACTTTGAATACTCTTATTCCATCATCCTTGTCACTTTTTGAAGCAGTTCTTGAAGTCCTCTTTTTTGTCTTTAGTTGCACTGCCTGAGTTGATTCAAAATATTTACCTGACATGGTCTTTTTGACTTTGGGGAAGAGCCAGAAGTTGAAAGGTGCCAGATCCAATGAAGAAGATGGATGTAGATGTACTGTAATGTTTTCGTGTGACAGAAATTGCGGTACCAGAAGCCACGGGTGATATGGATCATTGTCATGATGGAGGATGATGCCATTTGTCCATTTTTTTAGTCTGTTTTCTACATTGTTTCTTAAATAATAAGGCCTTATAATAATCAGAATGCACTGTAGTGTTCCTAGATACAAACTCAGCTCACACAATTCTATCAAGATCAAAACAAAAATCAACATAACCCTAATGTTGGGTCATTACTGATGCACTTTTTAAAATGGGAACTGGGTGATTTCCATCAAGAGCTCTGAATCCTGGTCTCAGGATCATAACTGTAAACCCAAACTTCTTAAAAACTGGAATCTGAAGAGTCATGATTGCACATTTACAATAAAATGGGTTGTTTGTGATCTAAGATTTATAGGACATTTTAAAGCACACTTTCAGCCATAGCTCACAAATGACCAACTGCGTGAAACAGGTTGAAACTTGTCACACCCCTTTACTAAAGTTGGGTGCACACTTCTCATATTAAAGATCCCTGCTTTTCTGTTGGATGACCACAGTAGTAGCTGTTATGGCTAGTGTCTAGATGTTCCCCCACAGTGGCATGTGGTCATAGGTAGGGCTTTTTAGAGGTTACTGTATCTAGAGTGTGTGATGCTGGGATTAAGGATGTGTGATTACTAAATTAGTCCACTGATTGGTTTGACACCTGCGCTAAGATGGGTAGCCTAGATAGAATATAAAATGGACATAAAGAAGCTGCAATTGTTGCTTGTGGCTTGTCATTTCCTTGCTCTGCTATCTTTGGCCCACCATGAACTGTTCTCCTCCACCATGCCACTCTGCCTTGGAGCCAGCCAGTTATGGACTTAAACCTCTATAAACTGTGAGCTAAATAAGCCTTTGCTCTAACTTTGGGCGTCAGGTATTTTGTCTCAGCAATGAGAAAATTAACTAAGATAAAATCTGATACCAGAGAAGTGGGGTCATTGCTGTGACTGTACCTGCCCATGTGGTTCAGGAGCCTTTGGAACTGGCTTGTGGGAAAAGTTTGGAAGGTTTTGGAGATGCTGGGAGAGAAAGCAGCCCTGAAATACCTGAGGCTGTACTTGATGGGAGATTCTGGTCAGAGTTCAGAAGACCAGAATGCTGATAGAAATGCTACTGGTAAAGACCAGGTTCAGGAGGTTGAGACTGGGAAAAAGAGCTGTGTTGGCTGTTGGGCTCCATTATGATTTGGCAGAAAATTTGTTTGCATTTTGCTCATGTCCAGAAACTTTGCCTGAGACTAAGAGTGGTGGACAAATTAATATTGAAGAATAAATTTCAAGGCAGTCTAATGTTGAGGCTGTGGCATGGCTACTGTTGGGGGCTTTTTGCCAGATCTATGTTAAGAATTGAGAGCAAAGAGCCCAGGACAGTGATTTAAAATGCTGTGAGAAAGGAGGCTCTAGTAAAGTTGTGGACTACAAAGATAGTGCAAAGGAGAATTTAATTGCTGAGAAAGAACAGAAAAATAGAAAAAAATGGCCCAAGGACATTCATAAGAACCATCAGGACTCCACCTTTTGCAGCCTCAAAATTGCAAAAGTGAAAGACTTTGCTTTGAGAACAGAGCCCCAGCACACCATGTTCCAGAATGGCAGTGTCCTAGGGAAGTTGTTCCTTGGGATTGAGTTCAGAAGGCTCAGTGATCCAGGCACTCCACCCTTACAGAAAAGACAGAAGAAAGCTTGGCTTCTGCTCCAGCTGGCAGCAGACCTTGGTGTCATCTACATGGTGCTGGTTTTAGGTGCATGCAGAATGCAAAGTTGTGGGGTCAGGAAGGCTTCCACCCAGATTTTAGAAGAAGGCCTGGTAGGCCCAGCAGTGTGCCACTGAGAGGGCAGTGTGTGAATCTGTGAGGGTGAAGCCAAAGGTGCAGTGGAGACCACAGAATGTTGGAGAAGCCAGAAACATGGATTGTCAGAGGAAAGCTGTAAGGAGAGAGCGTCTGGCCTAGGAGAGAAACCCTGGATGCTGCAACCACCAGAAGTGTCATTGGGGCAGAGCCACCTAAGCCCTTTGGAGTTCACATCTTGCTACAGATTGCCTCAGATGCTGAACATGGACCTACAGGACTTAATGTTTGTCCTGTTGGATTTGAGACTTGCTTTGGTCCCACTCCTTTGTGTCCCCCATTTGTAAGTTTTGGAATGGAATGTTTATTTTGTACCACTGAATGTTGGAAGTATTAAACTTTCTTGTCATTTGTACAGGGGATTAGAGCTAAGTGTTTGCCTTAAATCTCAGAGAAGACTTTGGATTAGACTTTTCAGGCATGCTGAAACTCTAAGGACTTTGGCAACTCTTAGAGATGGACTAAATGCATTTTGCATAAAGGGATGTGCATGAGTTTGGGGGCCCAGGGTTGGAATGTTATGGCTTATGTCTAGATGTCCTTCCAAAGCCTCATGTAGTCATAGGTGGTACTTTTTCATAGATGGCTGGATCAAGGGTGTGTAATGCTCAGAATAAGGGTTTGCGATTACTAAAGTAGTCCACTGATTGTTTTGGCATTTTTCTGAAGTGTTACCCACCCAAAGGATGAGTACCCTAAATAGAATATAAATGGACAGAAAGAACCTGCTATTGTCACTTGTCAGTTGTTGCTTGCTTGCTTTGCTACCTGCTGCTTGCCATGGACTATTTCTTCTCTGGGATGCCCCTCTGCCATGCCACCGTACTTTGGAGCCAGCCAACTATGAACTAAAACCTCTACAAAGTGTGAGCTCCAGAAACCCTTTCCTCCTTTAACTTTGGGGGCCTGGAATTTTGCCTCACCAACCAGAAGAGTGACTAAGACAGTAGCATTCACTGTATTTTTCTATCATACCTCATATGCCTTGGAAATATGAAAATTAATCCATTTTGTTGGGTACAACACTGTTAAAAATGCCATTAAAAAAATGACATTGTGCTTCTCAAAAAGAGGAATAAGTTGTAAAAATTAAGAAGCAATGAGCTAAATTAAATCCCTTAATGTCATTATGATGTTTTATATTTTTAATTTTATAAAGCACTAAGTAAATATAATATTTGAAAGCCATTTTAATTTATTTGCTCTCTGAATTATTTCTTTGCAGAATATATGTTCTAAATTTTCTAAAATCTTTTTTTTCTAAGGATATGAATGAACCATCAAGTTTTGTAAATGGAACAACTACTAACAAGTGCAGAAATACAGAGCTAAATTATCCACCTTATTTTCCAGGTATTATTATCTTATTATTATTATTATGTATTAATCAGTGTATATACACTTTCGTATGCAGAGAATGGGGTTCACAGTCTTCATTTTTACTACACACCTTTATACTGGGCCACACTTTGACCCATCACCAATACTATTTAACATTATTTAGAGGGAAAAATATCAAGAAATATTTCCTATTCATGTGAACACAATTCTAACTTATTTTGAAAATTTACTTTGGTTTTCCCAAAAGTCTTTCAAGATTTAAAAAATAATTTTTAATTAAAAAATAGTTTTAGGGACCAGTGAGATAAATCAGTGGCATAAGTACCTGCCTGGCAAACTCGAGGTCCTGAGTTCGACTCCTGATACCCACATATGAAAAAAGGGCTGGTGATATCGCTCAGTGGCACGGCACCTGTTGGCACACGAGGTCCTGAGTTCAACCCCCGGTACCCACAAAAAAAGTTTTAAAAAAGATTCTTGATATGTTTATTTATGTATTTAAACTTTATTTTTATTACTACATTTTTGTCATACTTATTGATCACATTCATCATAAGAAATTTGTACCTGTACATAATATATCTTAATTCTTTTTTTCCCCATTCCCCTCCCACCCTTTAACCTCTCCTCTTCTACCCATTCACAAAAGCTTTGTTTTCATTTTTTTCCTTCCATACTCTTTTGCATTTAGTTTTCCCTTCCTTTCCTTCCCCTACCCCCTCATTTCCCTTCCCATTTGAACATTTTCTTCCTACTTCCTGATATCTATCATCTGTTCTTGTCTTTATTTATGCTTTTGCTTTCTCACAAAAGAGAAACAGTAATATTTAAACATGTGTCTGATTTATTTCACTTAAAATTATGGTCTCAGGGTGCATCCATTTCCCTACAAATGTCAACCACATTTTCTTTATCCATTAAGCAGTCGATGGGTGTACGGGCTGTTTCCAAGATTAACTCTTATAAATTGCGCTGCTATAAACATGGGTGTGCATATATCCCTTTGGTATGATGCTTTTTTAACTCTTTTGGGAAAATACCAAGAAAATCCTAGTTCTAATGAAACCTCTAGTTTTAGTTTTCTGAGGACTCTCCATACCGATTTCCACAGTGTTTGCACCAATTTACACTTCCACCGACAATGGAGAATAGTTCCTTTTTCCCCACAGCCTCAACAGCATTTGTTATTGGTTGATTTTTTTGAAGATAGCCATTCTTTCTGGAGGGAGATGGAATCTCAGCGCTATTTTAATTTGTATTTCTTGAATGACCAATGATGTTGAGCAATTTTTCATATATTTATTTGCTCTTTGTACTTTTTTATCTGAGAAGTGTTTTCATTTTAGATGCCCAATTCTGGATTAGGACTAAATTTGGGGTGTCTGATTTTTTTGAGTTCTGTAACTGGTAAAAATTATTCCCCCAAAAATTATTTCCCATTCTGTGGGTTGTCTCTTCACTCTATTAGTGGTTTCTTTTGCTGGGCAAAAGCTTTTTAACATGATGAGATCCTAGTTGTTGATACTTTGTAGTATGTCCTGTGTGATTGGCATATTGTTCACACAGTTTTTGCCTACACCTATGTCTTCAAGAGTTTTACCTATTTTATCCTCTAGCACATTAAGTGTTTCTGTTTTAATATTTAGATCTTTGATCCATTTTGATTTTAGTTTAGTGCATGATGAGAGATATGAGTCTAGCTTTACTCTTCAGCACATGGAAAACCAGTTTTCCCAGGACCATTTACTAAAAAGGCAGAAAAAAAGCAAACAAAGGTAAAAATAGCAAATGAAAAAACACAGAAGCAAGATGCAATCTAAAACACCCAATTTGCCTAAAGCAAGCCCAAAGGGCATTAAGATGGAAGAAACCAAAAGTCTCCCACCTGAATTTTATGAAAGGGTACCAGCAGAAGTAATAAAAAAGATGAATAAAGGCCTAGATGAAAACAAATCAGACATAATCATACACTCAACTAAAGAGATGATGACCACATTGAAGGAAGTGAACAATGAATCTAAAGTAGATATAGATGAAAAAAATAGAGGCGCTTAGGAAAACCATGAATGCCCAACATAGGAAAGAATTGGATGCCATAAAGGACATACAAACAGATATCCAGGAGATTAAATATTCTCCTGAGACCATACACAGCACAATGAACCAATGTGAAGACAGAATATCGCATTTGGAAGACAAGGCTGTGTTTGGTGATCATCAAATGAAAGACTCCTTAAAAATAGCAAGGGACCATGAAAAATCAATTCAACACCTGGGAGATGATACAAAGAAGAATATAAAGTTAATTGAAATCAATGAAAAATCAGAAAACAGCACAAAGGACATGAAAAACTCACAGAAATAATAGCAGAAAACTTCCCAATTATGGGAAAATAATTTGATTAGCCATGATCAGGAAAAAAAAAAACACACCAAAACACATAATTGTCAAGATTCAAGAAATTCAACACAAGAACATAATATTAAAAGCTGTTAGAGAAAAGAAAAAAATCACCTATAAAGCAAAACCCATCAGACTTATCAACACAAATCAGTAAGTCAAGGAGAGCTTAGAGTGAAGTGTTTCAATCCCTAAAAGAAAGCAACCTGCAACCCAGATTGTTGCACCCTGAAAAATTATCTTTTAAAATTGATGGAGAAATAAGATATGTCCCTAATTAAGAACACCTGAAGAAATTCATGACAACCATACCAGCACTACAAAAAATTCTTAAGGATGTTCTAGAAGGAGACAATGAAGACACCAATTCCAATCACCCCAATAGAATGAATCCATCAGCAAGGCAAACAATAAGCGTAAGGGAAAGAAAGGGAACCAACAACAGGAAAATAATATGACAAGGATAAATCAATATATATTAATTATAGTCACCAATGTGACTGGTCTCAATTCTCCAATCAAAAGAAATAGATTTGCAGAATGTTTCAAGACACATGATCCAAAAATATGCTCCATACAAGAAACACATTTAACTCAAGAAGGAATTCATAGACTGAAAGTTAAAGGATGGAAAACATTATTACATGTGACAGGGACCAAGAAAAAGGCAGGAGTATCTATTCTATTTGCAGACAAAGTGGATTTCATACCAAGACTGTTCAGAAGAGACAAAGAAGGCCACCATATACTTGTTAAAGGAACAGTCCAAGGGAAGAGATAACAACAATGAATATATGTGCACCAAATACCTGTGCACCCAACTATGTAAAACAAACAAGAATGGATATGAAGAACCAGATAAACACTAATATAGTGGGGGACCTCAATACTACACTGTCACAAATAGATCAACTACACAAAAATCAACAGAGAAATATCAGAGCTGAATCAAACCTTTGAACAAATGGACTTAGTAGATATCTAAAGAGTGTTTCACCCAACAATGACAGAATATATATTCTTCTCAGCAGCACATGGGACTTTCTCCAAAATAAACCAGGTACTAGCTCATAGAATATGCTTAAGTAAATGCAAAAGAATTGAAATTATCCCATGCATATTATCAGATCAGAGTGCAATGAAATTGGAAACCAATGGCAAAGGAAACCACAAGAACTTCGTAAACACATGGAAATTAAATAACAACCTCTTGAACAACCAATGGGTCACAGATGAAATTAAAGAAAGAAATTAACCAATTTCCACAATTGAATGATAATGCCAGTACAACATATTGGGGCTTTGGGATACAATGAAAGCAGTCCTATGAGGGAAATTTATAGTGGTGAATTCCTACCTCAAGAAAACAAAGTAAGCTCAAATAAATAACCTAATGTTCAACATCAACCTTCTAGAAAAAGAAGAGCAAGGCAAACACAAAGTACATACAAGGAAGGAAATTTTAAAGACCAGATCAGAAGTTAATGCAATTGAGACTAAGAAAACAATACAAAAAATCAATGAAACAAAGAGGCGATTCTTTGTAAAATTAAATAAAATAGAGAAACCCTTAGCCAACCTCATCTAAAAAGGAAAGAAAAAGACCTAAATCTATGCAGTTAGGAAGGAAAAGGGTGAAATCACAGTGGATCTTGCAGAAATCCAGAAGATCAATAATACCTGCTTCAAAAACCTGTGCTCTAAAGAGATGGAAAACTCAAAAATGGGTAGATTCCTAGATATATATGAATTACCAAATCTAAATAAAGAAGATATAAAAAATCTAAATAACCCAATATTAGTCAATAAAATTGAAGAATTAAAAAACTACCAACAGGGGGCCGGTGAGATGGCTCAGCGGCTTAAGCGCTTGCCCGGCAAGCGCGAGGGCCCGAGTTCGACTCCTGGAACCCACATACGAAAAAGGGGCCGGTGATATTGCTCAGCGGCATGGGCGCCTGCTGGCGCGCAAGGTCCTGAGGTCGGCCCCCCAGTACCCACAAAAAAAAAAAAAAAAAAAAACTACCAACAAAGAAAAGCCCAGGTCTTGATGGATTCACTGTTGAATTCTGCAAGAACCTTAGAGAACATCTAATACCATTACTCCTGAAACTCTTTTGTTTTTTTTTTTTTTTTTTTTTTTTTTTTGTGGGTACCGGGGGTCGACCTCAGGACCTCGCGTGCCAGTAGGCGCCCGTGCCACTGAACGATATCACCGGCCCCTTTTTCGTATGTGGGATCCGGGAGTCGAACTCGGGCCCTCGCGCTTGCCGGGCAGGCGCTTAAGCTGCTGAGCCATCTCACCGGCCCACTCCTGAAACTCTTGAATGAAATTGAAAGAGAAGCAATACCCCCAAACTTTTCCCTGCAAGTATTACCTTGATACCAAAATGAAAGAAGGACTCAACCAAAAAAGAGAGCTACAGGGCAATCTCCTTAATGACCATAGATGCAAAAACCCTCAGTAAGATGCTGGCAAAGAGCAAATCATCAAGAAGATTTTACATCATGACCAAGTCGGATTCATCTCAGGGATGCAGGGATGGTTCAACATACGCAAATCAATATATGTAATACACCATATTAACAGAGCTAAGAACAAAAACCACATGATCATCTCAATAGATGTTTATTCATTTTAACTAGGGATATGTGCAAGATTTTATCACTTCTTTGCTTATCTCTGAACTAGGTTACTAACATACAAAGTGACAGCAAAAAGCTGAGAAAAGCAACTTACATGAAGAAAAAGTAGATTTATGTGTTGACATTTATGTAGATCTTTATTTCACTTAGAATTGCAGATTAGTTTCCGTATTTATAATTAGAGAAGGGTACAAATGGCTAAAAATTAATGTTTTAAGATGTGATTAATTTTAATAGTGATTAATTTTTTTGTCAAAAGAATGTATCAGTGGGTATAATGGTCTTCTTTGATTGAAATAATTTCTGATATTCTTTTGCACAGCAGGGTGAATATAATTATTATTAATGAATTATATATCTTAAAATACTTAGAAGAAATAAAAAAAATCTTAAGATAATGGATATGCTAATTACCTGAGCTGATTAGTACTTAGTACATACATGAATGAAACAAAGCATCACATTGTACCTTATAAACATATGTAAATGTGTGTCAAAAAGATACACTAAGGTAAAAATTAAAAAGGATGTATAGTTATGAGCTACAGATTTCAAAGCAGGATACTTATATTATTTATTTTTTTATTTTCTCCAGAACTTACAAAAAGATATGAAGGATTACATTTCAGAACTATGTGCATGGAAACTGAGCAGATTCTTAGTGATGGAACTTCAACTTTACATTATGATGTTCATAATCTGTATGGGTGGTCACAAGTAAAACCTACTTATGAGTAAGGAATGTTTGTAATTATTCTCTCACTTGTTTTTGTCTTTCAAATCTTAACATTAATACTACCTATTTAAGTGTCCTGGTAGCCCTTTTATTCCCACTTATACTATATAATTTATCTTTTCCTGAACTTCCATTAGACAAAATGTGTCTCTATTTATCTACCTATCATATGGGTTTTTATTGTTTTTAATTTTCATCTTATTTCAAAAAGAATTCAAGACCATTTTTACTTTGTTCCCCACCACATTCCTAGTACAGTGCCTGGCAAATAGTAGGTTCTCAAGAAATAGAGTCAAATAAAATGTGTAAATAACATCACTTGATGTCACTAATCAAGATATAAAAACATGGCTAAATCTGTTATTTAAATCTATTACTGGCAAACCAGAGTATCTCTGACTGCTCTTGAACCTCTCAAATTTTAAGTTCACACTAATTTTCACTTTAAACAGACTCCTTTGTAAGACCAATAGTAATGGACAGACTGTTCTCTAAGTATCAAGTATTTATTAGCTCTGTTCAATAAAATCTCCTGCAGTGATACAAATGCCCTATAATTCTGGACCTCTGTTGTGATACCCATGAATCATACATGGCTGTTGAGAAATGTGGCTAGTGTGAGTTGGAATTTTAAAGCTGATTTACTTTTAAGTGATAATTGAATATGAAATAAGAGGTGGTTATGGCCACTTTATTAGAGAGTATAGCTCTCTAGATTACTAGATTTTGAAAGTACAAATAAAATTGTTCAATAATATATGCTCAGTTTAGTTCTAGCATCTAAATTGTTCAACTTCAAACAAAAGAATTAAATGAAAAATTATTACTTCACTGATGACCATAGACTTATTCACTAGGCCCCAAAATAGAGACCCTAAGTCTTTTTAAGAGTGAGCAATTTGATTTTCAACAGTGTTTTTTATTTGAACAAACATTAATTTCATTTTTTTATTGTTGGTATGTATTTGTGACTCACATAAATATATATATAAATATATAATATATAATAATAATTTATATATAATATATAAATATATATGTAATCTTGAAAATTTTTCTGTCCCCTGCCTTTCCTTAGAATCCCTTCCCATCCCCCCAAAACCTATTTCAGTTTCTTACTATTCTCTTTCATATAAGAGAAACCATGAAATACTTATCCTTCTATGTCTGATACATTTCACTTAGCATTATGGGTTCAGGATCCATCAATTTCACTATAAAGGACTCAAATTCACCCTTTATTAGCTTTATTAGAATATAATATTGGGAAACAACAACCCTCAACCAACATCACTTTCCTAAAACAATAGATATTTTAAAAAACAAAAATATTAATAATTTATTGATTATTCCCTTGGAAAAAATTATGTACTTGAAGAAAATGCCTCATGTAAAAACTGAAAATACTACTTCATCTGTATTAGCGCACTACGAAAGACAACTGGCAAAAGAGGCATTGTTATTTCTCGTTCCACATATCCTACTGCTGGACGCTGGTCAGGACACTGGCTTGGAGACAACTATGCAAATTGGGAAAATTTGGACAAATCAATCATTGGTATGTGAGAATCATCATCTATCTTTTTTGTGTTTTCTATTAAGTTTTCACATTTTCTGATGCTAATTCATAAACTTTATGAATCCTCATTTTGCCTTTGACATATTTTATAACACAGAGCCTCATGAAAAGTAAGTAGCACTGGCAGCCAGATCAAAGATAATGTGTAGAATCTAACAACTGATTATTTTAACAGAACAAATTCATCCTCTTTGCCCTGAGTTTTCTGATTGAAAAGGGCACGAGCTGGGAAAGACAACAAAAGTGAATAAAGAAAATAGGTAGAAATTCTAGCTTGTAGGGAATAAGAATCACTGATTAGGGGCCGGTGAGATGACTCAGCGGCTTAAGCGCCTGCCTGGCAAGCGCGAGGGCCCGAGTTCGACTCCCGGAACCCACATACGAAAAAGGGGCCGGTGATATCGCTCAGCGGCATGGGCGCCTGCTGGCGCGCGAGGTCCTGAGGTCGACCCCCCCGGTACCCACAAAAAAAAAAAAAGAATCACCGATTAGAAGCTAAAGAATGAAACATTTCCAAATACATTTTTAATTATCTAATAATATAAATGGTAAACAAGATATTATTTTAAAGTGGAAAACGATATTTTTCTATTTGATATCTAGTCTTTGAAATTCCTTACAAATGATAGAATCAAAGAAAGCAACATTTAGAAATATCTTTTATAAAAGAGCTGGGCAATCTCATTCATTTTATTTGATTGAAATGACTATTTCCTAGAGGATTTTATTTAAGAAGCATAATTCAATTTGTTTAAATAGTAGTAGCTACAGTTAAATAATTATTGAAATGGCCTCTGTTTTCAAAAAAGAAGCTAGTATAACTGCTATTATTTTATTCTCTCAATATAATGTGTTCAAAATAGATGTGTGCTCTAAATATTTCATATTTTGAGTGAATAGAATCTGTTGGATTTTTTTAATAGCATATATACTATGAAATAAAAAGTATAAGAAGTGATACCTGAATATACTATATTAATAATCAGCTGTTTTATTGAACTATAGTTGATATTAGAATATTTTCACTAATTAAGTAAAAAATATTAAAATTTATGAAGAAATAGTTTTGTAATATTTTTCCCCAATTATTTTAGGTATGATGGAATTTAGTCTCTTTGGAATATCATATGTAAGTAGATCTATTTCTTTTATCTTCACAAGTTATAAATATTAAGAAACACACTATGCAAATTTAATTAAATATAATAATATCTTTTAGACTGGAGCAGACATCTGTGGTTTCTTCAATAATTCAGAGTATCATCTCTGTGCTCGCTGGACACAACTTGGTGCATTTTATCCATATTCAAGAAATCACAACATTGCCTTTACTAGGGTATGTAATTACTGAATTTACTTCTAATCCTTTCCCCCAATAACCTTAGAAGTTTTTGTATATAATGCATCCTACCTGGCTGATTTCCAGATGAATGTTTTAAATCTCTTCATATTTATGAAGGGTATCTTAGTCATCATTTCAAGAATTTTTCTAACTTAAAAATATATTACATTACATTTTGAGGCACATGGTTTGGTCAGATGGCATACTTAATGTAGTCATTTTATGTAATATTGGAGCAGTCAGGAAAGAATTTATCTGCCTTTGAAACTTCTTTCAAAGTGGAACAGAACAATAAAGAAATTAGCTTCAAACTAAATAATTGGAAGCAAAAGTCATTTATAACAATGAATAAAATTGGTAGAGTTAGAAGGCAAATATGAGAAAAATGACTTGAGAAACTGAGAAACAATAAAAATTAAAGGATTTAAGAGAACCAGTTTTTGTTTGTGGCACAAAGAATTTGGCAGAAATTTTTGAGTGATATGGGAAATTATAATAAAATTTGTAGAAAATTATGAACAATTAGAAGAAATACCTTACTAGGTGCTAAGTTTTTTATATTGGCCTTGAGTGAAAGAATGCAGAGTAAAGATATAGTAACAAAATTCATGTGATGAGAGGGTTGAAGACAGCGAATATTTGAAGGACAGAATCTAGCCATAGTTACTGAATAATAGAGCTCATGAAGTACTTTCAAAACTTTCACCACCCATCGCAAATTTAGTTGAAATAAAAGAAAGGATTGAATGTGGAAAGTGCCAAAGTACAAAGACACAAAGCAGGATGAGACCACATACAGGAAGAATTTGAAAGTTGGGCAGTAGAGAAATGAGTTGGTGAAATAAGAATATTTTAGTAGGAAATTGATGTCAATACAATTTTAAAAATATAATATTGAGAGAGTAAGGTATGAATCAATGCAAGCCTGAAAAGAGATTAATTCACATTACTTGAAATTCTATTATCAAATATTTATGAATTCTTTCTGATAACGATTCATGTATTGTAGGGAGACTTAGGGATAAAAGACAATTATACATATGTATACACATACATATATACACATGTATATTCACACACACACATATATTCATCTGAAACTATTAAATGTGTTTGAGAGAAAGTAGAGTAGTAAAGTTATGGAGTCTTGTGGAGGGTTGGTTTTTCAAAGGGTGTTCAAAGAGATCTTGGATGAGAGACATTTAAAGAGAGATTTGAGTGGGAGAGAACCATCAATACACATATGTGGAGGTGGAGTTTTTTCAGATAGTAGGAATATTTGAAATTCCCTAAGGTGGTTATCTGGTTGGAGCTTTTGAAGATAGACAAAATGGAGGATGGAAAGACAAAAATATTTCTAAATAAAAATCTACACGGAAGAGAGAAAATTTTGTTTAAATATGAGATAATGTAATTGAACACAGGAATGTATTGTTTGGAATTAAATGCTTTTATATTAACACAACAGAAATGTAAAATAATTTTAATAATATTGATAAATAGCACATATGATCTTTGCTTCTGTTTTTTACTTGATTTTTGAAAATAATAAGAATAGAATTATACATAGCTTGACAGTTGGACTGTTTCTTCAAGATTTTTAAAAAGTTTTCTGTATCCTACCATTACATATACCAGTGATGGCACTCAGCCATCATTCGAACTTTCTTACTCCCAAAATCTAGAATAGTTTTGATCTTCATAAATACACACAGCTACACAATGATCTCTTAGTATAAATAAAAAATACTGAAAATGTTTCTTCTTGGAGTTATGAGGTAGTCTGTGTCCATGGTATAAATTAAAATATAAAATACTACTCACTTTCCCTGCTATTATTAACTAATATACTTACTGTCATTTTCATAACCTTTAATCCTCTAATATCAATGGTAGTCTTTCGCCTGGAGTGTGCATCCCAGAGCAGACTACAATGTATCTTTTCTTTCATTTAACATGGTGTACTATTGTGTAACCTTGGGTACTACTGAACCTTTAGTACTATAATCTCTTCAATACTCAAGAGGGCACAAAACGTGTGGAGTTAACATGATGAGGTCTGTATGTGCCTCATTATTTTAATCCGTCTTTGTGTAGCATATCATATCATTTCTCCCATCAACCTCTTAACCCAACACTGAGTGTCACCTTATTTGACAATGGATTTCTTACTTATTAAGATATGAACTACTCTTTGTATATGTTCACTAAGCTAACTCAAACCATGTGCCTCATTTGTAGTTTTCTTATTTAAATATTAATACAGTGTTGTGCCTTCTCACTTTATCATATAAGATCTAAACATTAGATTCTTTTCTAAAGAAATATATAACACAAGACAGTGGATTAATATTTTCTATTTTTTTATTCTCTGGATAAATATTTGAATATTTTGATTTAAAATGAGACAATTTATTTCATTTTGCTTTGTTTAGAGACAAGATCCTGTTTCCTGGAATGAAACTTTTGCTGAAATGGCAAAGAAAATTCTAGAGATTAGATACACATTATTACCCTATTTCTACACACAAATGCATGAAATTCATGCTCATGGTGGTACTGTTATCCGACCCCTTCTGCATGAGTAAGTTGCAATATGTATTTTTCTTACCACAAATAAATAACTTTCATTGAATTTAATAATTAATTTCCTATATTACAATATGTTCATTGGTATTTTAATATACATTTTGGGTGAAAAAAGTGCTTACATAAATGTATCTACTAATAAATAGACTAATATCAGCCATTAACAAATGAAACCCATTATTTAGTTATTTTAAAGTAATAACTTTTTAAGATAAATATTGTATACCAAGCTTTAATCTGAACACTTTATATACATAGTTACATTGAAAGTTTAAAAAAATCTTGCAGAAAATTTATACTTTTTTTTGTATTTCGTTGAGATTTTAGTGCCTTTAAATAAAAAAATGTAGATAGATGCCTCACTGAAGGAGACAAGCTTGCCTTTCCTGGAGATATGTTAATAGGACACTGAACAGTTTAAACATTCTCTTTAGAAATTTCTTTTAAAGATACCAACCACTTAAATCTCAAAGTGATGAAAAACTCTTGAAAATTCTATTCCATGGAGCATCATTGCAAATATTTTTGCTTTTTCTATTTTTTAAGGCTGATACAGATTCTTAGTCAAATTTAATAACAATAAACATCACAATGATAACAATAAAAATCTTCTAAATAATCAAAAAATGCTTTGATTCTTATGTACCCTATATTACGAGAGTAATTAAATGAGGTAATTTCTCAAATTTCATTATTGATAAGCCAATAAAATCAGCAACTATTTACTTAAATTAAAGCAATAGTATGCAAATAAATTAACCAAAATATTAAACTGATCATGTGTTTCCTATTTTAATAATGTAATAAAATATCTAGTTAAAAATCTCTTATTTGATTTAAAACATATTTCAGTTTCATAATCCATTCTGTAGTTCTGATAACATTTTTGCTGATTTCCTTCCTTTTTCATGTACAGATTAATCTTAATTTTTCTTATCCCTTTTAACGTCCCAGAATTGTTGGACTATCAACTCTGGACTTGGGGCCGGTGAGATGGCTCAGCGGCGTAAGCGCCTGCCTTGCAAGCGCGAGGGCCCGAGTTCGACTCCCGGAACCCACATACGAAAAAGGGGCCGGTGATATCGCTCAGAGGCACCGGTGCCTGTTGGCACGCGAGGTCCTGAGGTCGACCCCCCGGTACCCACAAAAAAAAAAAAAAAAAAACTCTGGACCGAGTCACCAAGCAGAAACATTATTATTAACTATGCAGACTCCTGTCTTATGAGAATGTCTGAGCCTTTGGTTTCATGACAAATTCATGGAAGAGTAAATCTAGCATTCCATTTTAGCACTGGTCTCAGATATAAATATAAAATAAAGCAAACCATACAGCATACTATTTTTTTTAAAAATTCACTCATTTTAAAGGAAAAGAAATATGAGCACTTAATATTGGTTATTCTCAAACTACATGGATGTTTTGCTTTTTTATGGCCATTTCTATCTCAAATTCAGAAATCTGTTAATATATGTCAGAACATTTAACTACAGACTTATAAAGCAGTACCAGAGAGCTCTAACTTAAGTAGGATAAGTGAATTCTTTGTTAAAGTTTTTAAAGTGACATCCTTTATAGCTCAAGTTTTAGAGTTCTCTTCTGCAGGGTTTACGAATTTTGCTTCTTAGTTTTTTTTATTACATTCTAGGCCAAGCTCATGTGTGTACCTACCTCTGTGAGTTTGCCAGGTGATTCAGTTGGTCTTACATTTCACCACTATCTTCTACATTGTGTTAGTGTGTTTAGTCTTAGCTTAGATTTACTCATATTGTACTAGATCACATTTAATTCTAAGTGATAAAATTGTTTTTAATATTTGGTTGTTATTTGAATCCACAAAAGTCCATACCTCAAAATGTGATTTGAATAAAATTTTGTACTGTTCAGGAGGGAGAAAGTTCTTTGATTTAATTTATTATTTGTGTTTATCTTGTCAAGGTTTTTCAATGAAAAGCCAACTTGGGATATATACAAACAGTTCTTGTGGGGTCCAGCCTTTATGGTTACTCCTGTACTAGAACCTGTAAGTCCTGCCACCTATTTTGTTCATAAAATAACATTTGGGTTTATGTGTTTTTAATGATTATGTCTTTAAATTCCAGTACATGGAAACTGTACGTGGCTATGTCCCTAATGCTCGGTGGTTTGACTATTATACAGTAAGTATTTAAAGAATTCTGGGAAATTGACTAAAGAGAAATAGGTATGAGTTTCGTTCCTCATTGCTGTAATCAAAGATGCCTCTGTTTATTATCCATTTAAAAGGAGTAAATATTTCTTGCTCATTATACCAAAATCAAATGAACACACAATGAAAGAAAGTTAATTTATTTTCCTATAGTTTGCTATATCATCATTGATTTGTTTTTAGTAAATAAACATAGAAAGTGTACATTATATTTAAGAAGGTCATTGCCCTTCGAAATGATCATTAAAAGTAATTCAGTGCTTCCAAGGATGATGCACAAGAACTGCTTTTGTGACCTTTCAAAATCCACACAATATCTGCAGGCGAGCTCCATGAAAACAAATAGTTGTAAATTACTTTCAGAGCTATTATAAGGACCTTTATTTCACTAGGATTTGAACAAGATGAATTCTTCAATAAATACTTGTGTTTGTGTTGTCTCTTAAATGAAAAGTGTAGCATTTGATTTCAAAATATGTCCCTTTAAGTAGCTATATTGCCATGGATCCCAACTCTTGCTCCTCTTGTTCTGTCCATCCCTCTCATGTCTAGGGCCAAGATATAGGTATCAGAGGAAATTTTCATGATTTTCCAGCTCCATTCGATACAATAAACCTGCATATCCGTGGGGGTTATATCCTGCCATGTCAAGAGCCCAATCAAACCACATTTTACAGGTGAGTTAATTGTTTTCAGGACTCTGATTAAGTTTTGCAATAAGTCCTACTAGAAATGTCAGTAATTAGAAAGGACCTGAAATTTTTACCTGGCTTGCAAGCTCATAAACTAGCCTGCCACGGTGTCATGGATACTGAGTCAGAGATAAAGGACGGTGTTATTGATGCTTGTAGCATAAGAAGAAACAGAAACTTACACGAACTTCAGTTTTCTTTGTTTCTCAAATCCCATGGTGTGATGCGAAGTGGGCCAGGCAGATGCTGCCTATGTAGCAGGTTTATGTCTCAGTTGAGCAACCCTTAGTTTAGAGGAATTAGATATTTTTTAATGGGCTGAAATCAAACCTACCTGTCATTTGCTTGGAAGAGATACACTGTCTTTGTTAGAAGGGGTGATAAATAATACAGTAGAAAAAATCTTACCCTTTCTTTTTTTTTTTTTTTTTTTTTTTGTGGGTACCGGGGGGTCGACCTCAGGACCTCGCGCGCCAACAGGCACCCGTGCCGCTGAGCGATATCACCGGCCCCTTTTCCGTATGTGGGATCTGGGAGTTGAACTCGGGCCCTTGCGCTTGCAAGGCAGGCGCTTATGCCACTGAGCCATCTCACCAGCCCGAAATCTTACCCTTTCTAATGCTGTTTACTTTTTAAAAACCTTAGAAAGGTTTTTAAACCTTAGAAAGATAATTCAGAGAAAATGCTGCCACTGACTTTCTGTGTATGTGAAATATGCAGATGCGAAAGACACATGAAAAATTGCCCCCCAATGAGAATTCCTTTTTTAATGTAAGAAAACTACTCAGTCCAAAATAAAAACTAAAACGTAATACCCTTTGTACATAATATACAAAAGTATTGACAAAGTCTTTTGATGGATGCCTTATCTAGGTCTTTCTTTCACCTTTAATATGTGGAAAGAAGTATTACCTACTTCTTGAACCATGAATTTTTAATAAAACTTTTTAAAGAACAGTTTTAGGTTTCAACAAAACTGTAAGGAAGTCCTGGAGATTTTCCAAGAAGCCCCCATTTTCATAGCTTCCTCTATTATCAACATCTTCAGCCAGAGTGGCACATTTGTAATAACTGGTGATCCTACATAGACACAGCATTATTACCCAATGTCTATACTTTACACTAAGGGTAAATCTTTGTGCTTTACATTCTGTTAGTTTAGCCAAATGTATAATGACCCGGATAAATCATTATAGTATCACACATTGCTACTTCTATCACTTCTGACAGCTTTTGTGTTCTACCTATTTATCCCTCTCTAACCCAATGCAGATACTAATATTTTAACTGTCTCCATAGTTTTGGGCTTTCCATAATGTCATATTGTTGGAATCACACAGTGTATGTTATTTGGATTGGATTCTTTTACCTAGTAATATATATTTAAGTTTCCTCCATGTCATTTCTTAGTGCTAGATCTCATTTCTTTTTAGTACTGAAGTATATTCCATTTTATGCACTTCTTTATAAACTTTAAGTCAATATTATTTGGCAATATCATTCATAAAATTTCTTTCCTCTTCCTCTCTTTTCTGTCTCCCTCTCTTTTCCTTTCTCTCAGCTCTGTGGTGTATTTCCAGGCTCATTATAGTGCATGAAAATGTAGATATTCATTCACAATTACTCTACTATTCCTTCTCACTAAGTTTCCTGCTGCCCACAAAAGAAACAGACCTGTCTTTTCATGGCCTTTAGCACAAATTTTTTTAATCTATCACCATTTATCACTGATCGTCTGACCAGGACTCTTTTATTTCCCTGAGTACTACCTGGTATTCTCTCCCTCTCCTACACTAATGTGTCCATTCTTCCAGCCCCATTCTTTATCATGTGGCTGATGTAATAGTGAATGTCTTACACTGGTAACAGAATCTCTATTTCCATTGCTTACATTCCTGTTTTAGACAATCACATTCTAGAGGGCTCAGTCCTTGTTGCTCTTTGCTCTTTTATGCTTCAACTATTTTCTTGGTTACCAACATCTGGCAGCCTGTTTGGTGTGAGTAGAGTTTTCTCATCTCCTGAAATTATCCAGCTTTATTTCTATCAATATTTTATGCTGTTATCAATTAAAAAGGAGAAAAAATGATCACACCTGATAGATGAGGCCCCAAAAGACATCATAATTTATGCCCTGAAGAATCCTTACTTTGTCATAAAGGAGATTTTTTGGTCACTTTCATTTTACCTATATATATGTGTGTATATGTGTGGGATGCAACATATGGGGCATGTAGCATAGGTGTACATAAAGGGTGGAATGCAGGTTGTAAGAATCTTCTTAATCTCAAAATTTAACATATGTTGGGAAATTGTAGGCAAATCAAAATTTTTATATATTTAAGATGTTGCTTTTTATCCCTGTGACTATTAACTGATATATATTAACTGATATATAATATGATATATATATCAGAGAAGATAGAACTTTAAGATTCTGGATATCTAGAGATTTCCTTGGTAGTACATCCTTCAATATTTGTGACTGTAAAAGGTAGAGAGCTAAAAATAATTTGTCTGAGAAACCCTTCCTTAACAGTGAAGTTGTCAAACCAAGTTGCTTCTTACAAGTTACTATAGAATGAGTGGAGGGCAAGAATTTAGTTCACAAAAAGGACTACACAGGCATCAGCTTGGAGATATTGTCCATTACATAAATAAGGCACAGAATTTGCTGGCTGCACATTGTTTTTTAGTAATTTCAAATGATAATTTAGAGTTAAATTGTTATTCCAATTATAATTTGTATATAGAATTATAATGAAGACTTGAGTCACAAGTGATTAAAATGTTATTAAAGTAGTAATGCTTAATGATCAAGGACTAGCTCCCCAGGAAGAATATCAATTAAATTAATATGGTTTTAATTACTATGAGGCCACTTTTGTCAGTTACAGTAGGTAAACTCATAAGATAAAAAAATGAATATTTTTGTACTAAATATGAATTACATGATATAAGTAGTATCATTAATAATTTATATCATTCCTTATTTTACAAAAGAAAGAATTCTTAATTTTCCTTTTCTAAATCAAATTACATTCCATTTAAATGCTATTTTTATTTGTTTTCATTTGGATACTTGTATGAATGTATCACGTAAAGTATCATATTCTACATACAGATAAAATATGTATTTCTTGTAGTCGAAAAAATTATATGAAGCTCATTGTTGCTGCAGATGATAATCAAATGGCACAAGGATCTCTGTTTTGGGATGATGGAGACAGTATAGGTAAGTGTTCCATTTAGTAAATAAACATAATTGATGGTATACATATTTTTGCAAATTACTTTTATGTTACATATTATTGTATTTAAGAAGTTGAGTACAAAGCTATCAATATTATTTAAAGCTTCTAATAGAGTTTAATATTTAAATGAAACAACTTAGATAAACAGTGTCCCAAATATTTAAAGATTACCCTCATATCTTACTTACATTAAATCCCTGATATAAATGTCTGAATAGCTAAGAGATTTGCATGAGGAAGGATTACCTATAGTACAAGCTAACACATATTCATATGAACAGACACTTGGTTCCTATGAGATCAACTAGCCAGACAGCCGCACTCTTTGTGCCTAAACTGATGCATGAGCATGCCTCCAAAGGAGCGAGGCCAGAAAACAAATTCAAACATGTTTGGGCTCTGCCCTTTGTGGTTCTTGCTTGCTTGAATGTTTGCTTATGTTTTAAATAATCAGCATTTTTTAAAAATGTGAAGACATCTTTAAATTTAGATCTACATTTATGCCATCCATGACTGTTTCATAAGACTACACTGAACAGCTAACCTTCTAGCTGTAAGTGCTCTGCTCTCTGTTGGCACCAGAAACACCCCGGAAAGTTTGTGTAGATGTGTACTCTGGGGCCCACATGAATTCCACTGGTTTCAGAAGAAAACCAGAATTCTGCCTTTGAGCAAAGTGTCATTAGGAGTATAAAAAAAGGAGAAAGAAAAGACCACCATTAAGAGTGTCCGCTGCACCCCATGGGAAATCTAAACATTTTCTTGAGACAAACCTTAGTAATAAGAATTAACTGAACTTCTCATGTGGTAGTTTTCTGCACTGTAAATAAACTATTCAGAGATGATGAAATTTCACTATAGCAAAGACATGCATGTATCTTCATTCGAGTTAGTAATTTGCAACCATAAGAAATAAGACAAATTAATAAATACATTAGAAAGTTGATATGTTAGGATCATATGCTAGTGAGCAAACATAAGATTGAGGGGAAAATTCTTCCTAACACTTTATGATTTTGAGGGTGGAGAACTCACTGCTGTTATTTAAAATGATCTGTCTTTAGAAATCTGACCTTTATTAACATATTAAATGAAGTTCTACAAAGTCGCGGCCTTTTTTTTTTATCACATCCTGTAGTACTGTACGAACTTCTAATTTGTGCACAATTTCCCCATGAAGCTGTGTTATGCATAATTTACATCCTTGTTTGGATTCTTTGAATCTTCTAATTTAACAAATTGAATTCATTCATTCTAACAGATAGAGAGATGAACTTTCTTTTGAAATTATTTCTTGGTGTTTTCTGTAAAAAATATGCAGATGAAATAACTTGGCATGGCCTTCACACTATTCAAGTTTCACAGCTGACTTTTCTTTAATTACTTGAGATTAATAGCATAATTCAGATATTGATCCCTTCATACAAGAATAAAATTTGTTCTGAACAATTATAACTGCTTATTTTGTCATATTCACAATCTCAGTATATTTAATATAGTTGGAGACAAAGATTTCAAATAAATCCATAAAATTTCTTGACTAAATACCACCAATAACATCGAACAAATACTTAGGCTCTGAACTTAGTAGATAAGAATTTCCAAACTTTTCTCTCACAGGAAACACACCAATCTAATT
This sequence comes from Erethizon dorsatum, assembly GCA_028451465.1. Classification (NCBI taxonomy): domain Eukaryota; kingdom Metazoa; phylum Chordata; class Mammalia; order Rodentia; family Erethizontidae; genus Erethizon; species Erethizon dorsatum. The sequence continues at coordinate 73,160,413 of CM051832.1, forward strand.
GATAAGTGCCCATCTTATTCCTTCCTTCCTTTCCTCCTTCTCTCCCTCCCACCCTTCCTCCTTCCCTCCTTCCTTGTTTCCTTCTTTCCTTCCTTCTTTCCTTCCTTCCTATCTTTCTTTTCTCTTTTTTCATCTTTCCCTGCCTCCCTCCCTGCCTTCCTTCCTCTCTCCCACCCTTCCTTCCTTCTTTCTTGGTATTGAGAATGGAACACAGGGGCTTTGTTCTGAGCTACATCTCTAGCCACTTTCTTATTTTCCTTTTTTTGTTTGTTTATTTGTGTTTTGAATCAGGGTATTGCTAAGTCACTCAATTGTCTAGGTTGGGCTCAAGACTTGCAATCCTTCCAACTCAACCTCTCAAAGTTTTGGGATTAGAGATGTGCATCACAACACCTGGCTAGTATTCTTTTAAACAAAGATACTCATATTTTGTGGTATATCATAATTTTGCAGATGAATTCTTTCTCACAAAGAAAATCAATGGGTAGATTAAAAAATAAACTTGTAAAAGATGTATATAACTTAAGCAAATTTTGGCCTTTCTAGCTACATAAATTTATAGTTTAGTAAAATCTTAATTCTCCTATTTATCCTAATGAAACAGACACATACGTGCCCTTGACTAAGATGAGATTTTTATCTTCCTCTCATTTAACAAAACTTATGATATCCTCCTAGCCTATTGACATTATATTTTACAGCTAATTCTATGCTTAAAAATTGTTCTTAATAACTTCAGCTAAAGTTGTTTAGTTAAATGTTAAAATTAAAATACTTAAGGCATATTAACTCTAATGTACCTTATAGTACATATTAAATTAACTATGCATACATTAGTATATATAGAGAGGAGTATGGTAGAATATCAATATTAGTATAGGAAAACATAAGGTGCAAATTATTTTTAGTGAATTAAAGAATAAAATGTTAACATGTGTATGTGAAGGGGGGCATTAAAATACATTGCTTTTTTCATGTTGTTCCAATATTCATTTCAATCATGCTTTTGACTTTCATTTTTCCATCTTCTCAATGCTTTTTTTTTAAATGTAAATACCATCTTAGAACTGAAGAAAAATTGGTCTTGATTGCAGACTTTCAGAATAATTAGTTGCTTCACTTTTGAAAATTTGTTGAATTATCTTGGGACTGACTTTCTTTTTCTGGACAACTGAATAATAGTAACATATCCTAGAATAGTTGTCGCGAAGTATTTAGAATTTGACAAATAAGTGTTTAATAAGTATTTATTAAATAAGTATTAATAAGTAGTAAATAAGTATTTAATAAGTTAGCAGTAAGATTTTTATGGTAATAATAGCCTTTAGATAAAGACATAGACATAAACTATATTTTATCAGATTGATGTTGATTAGAAATTCATGAATAAAATTTGGTAACATTTTACCTAGAAAGAAAATTAAATATACTACTCTTTACTATTCTTTGAAAAATAAAAATATATCGCTTTTCTTTCCTCTACAGACACCTACGAAAGAGACCTATATTTGTTGGTACAATTTAATTTAAACAAGGTATTTAAGATCACTTATTGCCATTGTGTTAAAAATCTGTAATTTTATTACATGTTTATTATATGAAATACTCCATTAAAATACATAAATACATTATTTTACATTTTTTACTATTCTATGAAATACATTTTGGTTAATGGATATATATTATATATATATATATATATATATATATATAATACATATATATGGTTTTAAACAATTAGTTGCTTTTGTTGATGAAGAGTTTAAATTATTTATTTTCACTTTCTTTTGTAGATGACTTTGACAAGCACTATATTGAAAAATGGCTACATAAATAAAGCAGAAACCAGGCTTGGATATATTGATGTATGGGGGATAGGAAATACTACTGTCACTGTAGTTAGTTTGACATACAATGACAATGAAGTGACACCTAAGTTCAACTATACTGCAGCCAAAGATGTAAGTGAAATACGTAAATACTTTTTAAAAATGTAGCTATTCAAAATACCTATGAGAACTTTTTATACTTCTCAGGCCTAAATAGGCCTAATTATGATTTAACTATAATTTTTTCTCATACTATATATACATTGTCACTTAATAACCATAGTTATTTCCATATTATTTTACTTAGTAATTTGTAAATCAATCTTTTAAAAATTGTCTTGACATAAGAAAAGCAATATTAATTACATTAAACTTCTGAAGTGCTATTACCCATATGTGATGAAGTGCCTCAAATTCCTTCTACAAGAAAGTGTATATTTGAACACTGCATGTCTTAGCTAAAATATATTTAAACATTTTTTTCAAAATTAATTCAACTACCTATAAGCACCAATGAATGCAAGTATATTAAGAAATGATACACATACTAAAGAGTTACAATTCTTGTATTAGAGTAGTGCTTTTTATTAGCTATTATTATTTGCTATAAATAATGATTTCATTTTTATTTTTATTAATTCCCAGTAATTCACTTATTTGAACAAGTAATTTTAAACCTTCTTTTTCTTTCCGATTGAATAAAACGATGCAAGTAAACAATGTCTTAATGTTATGCCAGTCCTAAATTCTGTGAATATAGGTTTTGTGAAGATGGATTTCAAACATATATTTTAGAAAACAGCTGCCATAAATGTTTTTGCCAAGTTTGAGGCCTTTTTTGCACTTCTAAACTGCATGAATGTGTGAGGATGCACTCTTTTGTATTTAAACTTGAATAAAACAAACTTGCTATTTATGGAGGAACTTAACTTACAGCATAGCAAGTTGTTTGACTGACTTCTACTTTTAAAATAAAGCTGTATCTTGGAGTCTTAGGTCCTTGTGGATTTCCAAGCATGTTAAAGAGCACCTGAGAGTTGGTTTCCTCTTGAAATTTAACGCTTGTCCTGCTGCTATTGCTGCTTTGTAGAGTAGTTGAATTTCTCTTTAATATGGAATTAAGACTTTCTTATGACTCTGACATTAAGATAACCCTTGCTTCTTTAAATTATGTCACGGTTGGGAAAATGCAGTTTAATATACTTAGTGTCCTTTCTTACTAAAATGAAAGTTGAGAACTTGGGATCTTACATCCATTTTTCTTCTTTTCAATGTTTGTGGTTTATAAAATTCCAAGGTAAGAGAATCACTGATTTATCCTCATGATCTTCCGTGGTGGATAAGAAACTGAGATCCTGAAAAGGAAAATTAGTTCTCCAAAATTAAAGAGTACATGGTTGTTAGTCACTTTCAAAGTAAATTTTTCCATGCTATTCATTTTCCAATGAGATAAAAAAAAGTTTGGCTTGCTTTAAACATTTTCTTGATTTTTATTATTGTAATGGTAAAGCTCATTACTTTTACCATAAAATTATTAATATAAACTGAATAATGTCACAATATATTTTAATATGTCAGTGTTATTTTAGGCTCAATATAAATGGCAAAAAACGACCATGTAAAAATGTATCCCACTTCTTCAAAACATATCCACACAAAATTTTAAATATTAAGAATAATAATTTTTTGAAATTGTATCATTACCCTAATGATTTTAAAAAGTATTCATTTTAACCAACAAGTATAGGTAGTTTCTTATAAGTACATTTAAATAAAACAGATACTTATAAACACCTAGTCTTTTCTAAGCCTTTGTAGATCTACTGTTTAAGAAAAAGAAAGGATGGTTAATTTGGTGCTCTTTCTGGGTTACCCTTTTGCGTAGGTGTGGGAACTTTATGTAAAGGATAGTTGAACTGCTATATCAAGACAACTTTTAAAATAAAAAAGGTTCAAGAGCTGTAGAGAAGGGGAGGGAGGGAAATAGAAGGATATAAAAATGAATGAAGCTGTGTTATGTACATGTGCCAACTCCCCGCAAGAATGTAATCATTATATACTACAAACATGTATCAATAAAAATTGTTGATGGCCAGGAAGTGCCACATAGTGAGACTCTTTCTCAGAGATGAAAATATCCATAATGTTCATAAAAAATTTTCTCAGAAAAAGCTCTGCCTAGTTAAAAAGAAAAACCCTACTTAAAGTGATATGTGTATCTCTTGCTTAAAGAACTAGCTTAGGTTTTAGTGTTCAATAGATCAATTTTAAACTTGGCTAAGGGATATTAAGAAAATTAACTTATCTTTTAAATTTTACTATAAAGTGTGATAATGTGACCCAAATTTGCTGTGCCTTGTAAAGAATAAACTTAAGTCTTTAGAAAAGTGTCCTATGTATGAGAAGCTGTGGAGAATGTTGATAGTTGTTTTCTTGTCTTGTATATTTGGTGATTGAATCCAAACTTTCTGAGCTAAGGCACAGATAATCATATAAGTGTAATGAAGAAAAAAAAAAAAACAACAATAGTAAGGTCTCATTAAATCCCTATATTATATAAATCACTATATTATATAAATAGGTAATTGTTAGATTACAGCTGCTTATTTCACTAAATTTATTATTATCTTATATGTGGTCCCACTGAGATTATCTCCAGTAAAGGAATGCAACACATACAAAATTGAAATCACTATCAATACAGTACGCCTACTAATGGCTTTTCTTTTTAAGATAAAGGAAAACATACTTGTAAATCAAAGCCTTGGGTGTGGATGACTGCATATCATTTAAGGGAAGGAAGTATAGAGATTCTGGTAGTGAAGTTATAAATAGCTCCAAGTTTAGAAATGGAAACCCTAACATAATATATATCAAGTTATATAATTATGGTCTTGGATTTTCATGTATTTGACAATCACTTTTTCTTTCTGTAATTTATTCTCCTCATCAGTAAAATAGATTAGGTGGAATTATTGCTAAAATTGTAAATTGCTCTGGAATTAAATAATAATAAATAATAAAAATTCATCAAAATAAAAAAGAGAAATCAGATCTATCTGTTTACTTAGAGAAAAGCTAAACAGAAATCTTCGATATTAAAACAACAAAAAGTGGTTATGATTAAATGATTAATTATAATTTTACTTTCTTTTAGATGTTAGAAATTGATCTGAGAGATAACGATGTGACTCTAGATGAACCAATACAAATCAGCTGGTCTTGAAGATAACATGCAGTTCGAATTCTCAAAGGGAAATTAATACTGCATTTAAGTTTCTCAGCACTTGTTGGTTTCCCTCTTCACTGATTTCCTATATTCTATAAAATATAATTTTCAAAGCACTTGTGTAACGATTATAGCACAATGTACATCAGTAGTAATGCTAATTTTATTATATTAATGTAAGCTGGATTCAATTTTCCTAAACATATGTAATGGTATTTGAGTGGTTTTATTTACTATTGTTTTAAAAAGCATCTAAGTCTGCAAACTTGGTACTAAATATTTATATGTATCACTATGATATAAAATAATAGGCAATTTTTAGATTAAGTGAAGTGTGCAATTATAAATTATTTGCAATATTTTCTTTAATATTTTAGAGATTTAATTTATGTAACATCTCACAAGATTTAATCATTTTGTATTATGTATATTTAATTAGAAAATGGAAAATAAAATGTTAAAGTGTTCATATTTAAATGTTCTTTAAATGTTCATATCTTTTCGCTTTCCTAAAATAAATCTTTCTTAGTTTGGGTTTCTATAACAAATTGCCATAATCTGGTGGTTTAAATTTATTTTTCACAATCCTTGTAGCTAAGAAGTCCAAAATCTTGCTGGTATTCAGATTGTGTCTTCTTTGTCCTCATATGGCACAGAGAGCTGGAGGTAGTTAAGGGGAGAGGGAGGGAGCAGGAAGGGGGAGAAAGGTGGGAGGGGAAGGGAGGCGGAGGGAGGGGCGGGGGGCAGAGAATGGGGAGAGATTGAGATTGAGACCAAAAAAGAGAGCATGTTAACTCATAGTCTTTTAAGGGCATTAATTTTACATGAAAACTCTACCTCATGATATAATTACCTCACAAAGGCTCCATCTACAAACACTCATATTTGCAACTGAGGTTTTAACAGATGCATTTTCGGAGGACACAAACACCAGTCAATAGCAGAGATACAATTTTTTCTGGTTTTACTTCAGATATAGGAGAAAAAAAACTAGTATTCATTGTTAGTTGAATAAATAATCCTAGTTCATTTCCACAATGTTTGACACTAAGTCATGGCCTCGAATACATTTCATTAGTTTTTTTTTTTTTTGTGGGTACCGGGGGTCGACCTCAGGACCGCGCACGCCAGCAGGCACCCGTGCCGCTGAGCGATATCACTGGCCCTTTTTCGTATGTGGGTTCTGGGAGTCGAACTCAGGCCCTCGCACTTGCCAGGCAGGTGCTTATGCCGCTGAGCCATTAGTATTTTTTAACATTTAGGTTACTTCAAATTTCTTTAGTCAACTTTTTTGGAGTCGGAGTGCACTGCTGAGCAGGGCCACCAACACTGGCTTTGGAGCCAAATCTGGTAAATTTGCTCCATAAAGGCTGCTGATGCAAAAAAAAAAAAAAATTATTCAGTCAACTAGTTATGGCTTGATGCCATTTTTTTCTGATTAGAATTATGAATATCTTAGTGTATTATAACAAATTGTTATAATACACTAAGATATTCATAATTCATAACACAAGGATATGAATGATAATAAAAACAATAATAATAAATTCACTTAATTCCAAGAAATTCTGGAGGTACTTATGGGTACTGTCAAATATTATAAATTATAAAACCTAGTGCTAGCAAGAACACCATAAGTCACTGCATATGGGGATTCTAAAAGAGCTGAGCCATTTTTAGCAGATAACCATTAAGCATTTAGTAAAATTAGGTTTGTGTATTCTCTTTTACCCTCCATTCCAGATGCTCTCACAAAAGGCTAGAAAAAGCATTATGCATACTCACTTGTTATCAAGAAAGAAAATAATTCATCTTTGACTGCTATCAGCTTGCAGTTGGCTACGCTCTAACAGTTAAGCCATAATATTTTTCAGTTTAACGTAACAGCTGTCACAAGACACCAATATCAGACATGGTCACCTTATATCCACAAGGGAACAGGATGAAACAAGACCATTCCATGACCAAATGGTAATGATACCAAACACATGCTCTCTTGCTGATACAATTTTCTGACATTTGTGGGATAACAGATTTCAGCGTTAGCCTAATTCATTCCTTCCACCTCCTTGAAGAAAGTCCTATAACAACTTATAAACTTGGCCTGAATCATGAAAGCATACAATCTACAGCCAACTATGCTTCCTTAGACCTTCCTTGAATTCACACAGCACAGCCTCAGTTTCTACAACTCCTTAGGACTTTCACTTAGGTTTCCCATGGTCTGCGTGAAATTATTTCTCCTGATGGTAGCTAAAGTCATTTGTTTCATTTGTGTCTTTATGTTAAAGGCCTCAACACTATGGTAACAGAGAAGTGGACGTAACCAAAATGTCTATCTTTTAAAGATAATACTCTTTATGAGGCCTAAGGCACTTTGTAATAATTTTGTTTCTCATAATTAAATTAGTTAAAGCATGTCAATTTCAAATACAGGACTAGTACAATATGAGCATCGATACTGCAATTTTGTTTAATTTTACATTTCCTATTTCATACATACCAGTGTAAAGGATTTCAGTTATTCACTTTAAGAGCTAAGGGAAAATTACATACACCTGAGTAGCTGCCTATATGAAAGTGAGTTTCCTGTATTTATATCTCCTTTACAACATGAGGAGATCTATTTCTCCTTTCCATGCAACTACTATTTTACTTTATTATATTTCTAGTTGACATTCTAACTTTTGTTTAGGAAAGGCAGGATGGACTTAACCTTGAGGACGTACCTTGAAACTTCCTTCTATATTAGTTCCTCTATTGCTATATAATACATTGTCTTAAATTTAGCACTTTAAAATCATTTCATAGATTCCCATGGTCAGGAGACTGAGCATGGTGTAGTTGAATCTTCCACCAAGGCTGTCATGGGCTGCAAGAAGCAGTCGGTTAGGCTATGTTGTCATCTGAACAACGGAATGCACTTCTAAGCTAACCTAGGTTGTTGGCAGAATTCATTTTCTTGCAGCTGTATTACAGAGGACTTTATTCTTTGTTGTTTGTTAGTTGGAGGCTGCTTTGCACTCCTAGATAATGCTCTGATCTCCTAGAGCCCTGCTACGCTCCCTTGCCATATGTGCTTCCTTACCACAGCCACTCGCTTACTCAAGGCAGCAAGGAGAATCTCTGGAGTGAGAGTGGAGGGAGGGTAAAGTCACTATAGTGTAACATAACTGGGAGCTGTATCCCTTCAGCAATATCATATTTATGAGAACAAATCTGAAACACTGTCCACACTCAGGAAATTACATGAAGGCATGAGTGCCAGCAGGTGAAGATCCTGGGAACCACTTTAAGTTTGCTGCACCATAAACTTACCTATGTGCCAAATCATGGTTGAAGTCCCAAGCAAATTCTTGCCTTTGGTAACAGACTCTCTCCCTCATTTTCCCTCTTGTATCTTTGGATGTTGAAGACATGAAAAGATTTCTGCAATCTGAGGAGAATACATGATATAGTGAGTGGGTGTGAAATCAGATTTCTTGTTATGGAATCCATATTGCACCAATTACTAGATGTTTGTTCACAAGTTATACATTTTCTTTGTGTTAGTTATTTTATATTAATTTTTCTTTAATTTTTACTAGGTATGTAATATCTGCTTTGTATAAATGAGAATAAGAAATAGTTATTTATTTATTAAATATTTGAGATTAAAATCTACCTGATACACTCTACAAATACACTGTGATATGTCACCTAAGCTCACTGGTCTCCAGTTTCCTCACCTCTAAAACATGGGTTAGGATGGGGCCTACATATTCTGTTTGTTGAGAGCATGAAAATCACTTTTACTGTACCCAATATATGGTAGCCGTTTCCTGAAAGGTATAACAATATATCTGAATCAGCTCATTGTCATTTCAGCTTTATTTTCAGAATAACTTAATCATATGTTCCAGCCCTTTCTTATATCTTTTTAATCAATTTACAACATATTTTAAATCTTTTTCTAATAATCATCTAATTTTTCATTTGATAATCATTCATATAATGGCAAAGTCAGTGAATTAATTCATCTAATTAGTTAATATTTATATCTTACATTTAAAAACAATTATTAAAATATGCTCTTATCTAACACAAGATTAAAAACTCCTTCTGACAAAATTTTCTTAATACTTCTTAGATGTTCTCACAAAGATGTCCTGCTTTAAATTGTATGATAGATATAGGGTTTAAGCTGATTTATTTTGTCATATTGTATGGTTTATAACTGATTTACCAGTGTTTAGAATTTCTGTATATTTCTCTATTCTACTTCACAGAAGTGCCTATCATTTATTAAGAATTTTGTAGTACCTTTAGTTAAAAGTATCTAAATGTATACCTTGACTTAGTACAATTGTCTTATATGTTTTATATGTTCTTTGGCCTATTAGTCTGGTTTTCAATCTGTATTATGATAATTAACTTTATAAGACCTTATAAAATAAATTAATTCATATGATGCTGGGGAAATAAAAGAGGGTGGAGGAAGAGGAGAAGGAAAAGGGAATCAAAATGTGTTAAGTGCTTTTACAGTACCATACAATGAATGTAAACAACCAGTACTGCAAATGTGTACTAATAAAAGTCAATAAATAAATAAAGGAATGCAAAAAGTTTTAATTTATTTGTGGGTAAAATGTAATTACATTAAAATTTTAAAAACTCCACACTTGGACATATGAAAAATATAAGAACCTGTTCAGATGACAATAAAGGGATAAGTAAATAAATACTTTTATTGTACTTGTATTATTCAATAGAATTTCTTATAAAATGGCAACAGGAGTAAAAATGTTAAAATACAACTTAAATTTCATTTTTACTTTAGTATTCCTTTTGTTTGGCACTGAAAAGTTTAAGTTTATTAAGTTGTTTGCCACAATGTGCTTGCTTTGGCTGCACATATACTAAAGTTTCTTGCCACTATATTGTATTCGGATGGCTAGAAATCAATTTGAAACATTCTGTGGTGGATTGACAACTAGTGGTCAACTTGTAACACCCAGCTGAACTGAATCAGTGTGGCACTAGGTGTGGAAGGCCCACCTGTGGACTGTTGCCAACAACATAAAAATGAGAACTGGAGAGGAAGAGTTGATGCTGTTGCTTCTCCTCAAGGAGCTTGTGGCTTTCCTGATTGGAACTTGGCCGTTCTCATTGTCTGAGGAGCTCGGGACCTTGTTGCTGCTGAGGATGGCTGTGGTACTTTTTGGGGGAGCTTTGGTCCTTACTCTGAGTGTCATTTCCTGGCTCCAGTGCAGATCCCTCAGCCTGCTGGCATAAATCCTTCATCCCACTGGCACAGACTTTCTAGCTTCCACCACTGACCTTTGGGCCTTCAGTGCAGATCTGTCGAACAGATTTGCATGAGACATTGTTGTGGGCCCTAGGTCTCCAGTTGGACTCATGAGGGCATTGCCATGGGCTCTAGGTCTTCAGCTGGACTCATGAGGGACATTGCCACAGGATCTAGGTCCTCAGCTGTGGGATTCTTTGGGTCTTTAATGTGTGGACAAATTTCCTGCACTCTTGTATTTGACTCTTGGGTGACTACTATAAAATAATCCTATAAATTATGTGTCCTGTATTGTTTCCCTTGCAAACCCTGAGTAAAACACATCCTAACTCCCCCTGCTGTGCTTTATTCATTACACGTTTTGTACATTATTCTTTGCGCCATAGCTATTCCCAAAAGCTGAAAATACACATAAACACATGAGTAGTGACTTTCTTACTATAGTACAGTAAAACCCTAATCTAGGTTTCCTTATTTATACTGCAGTTTTAATAGTTATAAATATAAATTTCTTTGTACTTCATTCACTTCTAAAAATTAAACCTGCTGTGTGCTTTAAACATAAACTTCCAACATGACAATATAATGGTGAATTTGGCCATATAGGGAAATATTAAAGTTATTACTCATTTTCTTAATTGAACTCTGATAAATCTTTGGGTTACCATGGAACTGGGATGTTGCCTTCTGTGAATTGTAGGTATAAGGAATACAATTTAGATATGTTTCCAAGTCTTTTAGACACTTGATTATTGGGTATTTCCAAGAGATATTTGTAGATTATTTGTTGTTTTTCATCTAGGTTTTTGGGTTTTTTCCACATTGCAAGTCTGACTCAGACAATGGGCTCTATGTATGTAAAGGTAAGTGTGATGCAAAAATAAATAAATAAGCAAAGGAAAAGAAGGGTAAAGAACAAGTGGGCTCTTTAGTGAATTATCAGCTTTGAGTCTGCCATTACCCCTCCCTTTTTATTAGTACTTTCTATAGATACTACCAGCAGTCTTTCTCTTCCTCAAACTTTGCCTCTGTTTACCCACACTTCTTTGTTGTATCTTTTCTTCTCTGTGCACTTCTTTGTTTCAATCCAGAGGAAAAATACTCTTACTTATTGTTTTGGCCATCTCTTCTTATGTAAAAATACTCATTCCCAGATTTGCATGGTTTAAAGCAATGACATTTGAAGTTTCTATGAGACTGCATTAGGATGTGTTATCTGATGTCAGTCAGGTGTAAGTTATCTATGGAATTGGAAGACTGGATTGGCTGGAAATCCAAGTTGTCATCTTCACTGAAACTTAGTGTCTCAGATTTCATTTTCGTGATCTTTCTCCACATTTGTGTTGTTTGGATTTCTTATGTGTAAGCTCAGAGCTTCAAGAAGCAGGTATTGATACAATTAAAAACACAAATATACACAAACTCAATTCATGGAACCTGTGTTGAAGGAACAAATTCTCCATGGAGGATTGCATGTTTAAGGAGGAGAAAGTTGATGGCAGCCATTTTTGTTGTTGTTGTTGTTGAGGAGCTGTCAGACCAGAAAGATTCTTATTCTTTGACTTTTCTCTTCTGCCTTTTGCCTCAATTTTGGCACTGAAAATCAGTGCTTTCTCTGTATTAATTTCACTAGAAATTACATTTTGAGCAATAGTCTTGTAATATATAACAAAGAAACATTTTGCAAATTTATTTGTATACTATATATTTATCAATCTTCTATCTAAACAGTTTGAGGCTGAAGAAATTAGAACACCAAAATATAAAAATAGAAGAAGTAATTATATGGAAGCTAAGAATGAACTATGTAAATATTTTGCATATTTCAGTTTTTTTCTCAATGTGTCCCTGTGTAAAATATAAACTTAAATTTGATGTAGTTTTCTCTATTAGGTTATTCAAATGGCATATTTCTACTCACACGAATAGAAATAATGGATAGTTTGGAAAACAGATTGGGAAAAATGGTATATTTAATAAATCAAAAACATAAAATGTCCTTGTTTTGCACTGACTTCAAAAAGTCATACTAGGAAACAAGAAATGCAAGAATAAAGCAGGGGCAAGCTAATCAGAATCAACCATGTTTTTTTGCTAGGATAAATATCTTTAACTCAGTCTGTTTGAAATTAGTATATTTTTGCTTAGCTCAAAGTTGTGATAGCAGATGCACATTGCATTGGAGACTCTCTCCCAGGGAGAAGTTTTGGTTCAACCAAGTAGGAAGTACTGAAACTCCTATTTGGAGCAGTTGGAAAGATGACAAAGAGATGGAAGTACTTTTGTCTTTCATTCATTACAATTTCTCAGGGATGTTTCAACATTAGCATAGGTTTCAAACATTAGGAAAAATAAAATACTATTTCCTTAGTTCATAATATGTTTATTTCCTTATTGGATTCAATTCTTAGATCCTAGAAATCTCAGAGATTGAGTGAGGTGAGAAGCTAATCAATAAACAAATTCTCACATTCTCTAAGAGTATAGAAACTACGCTATGTTTATGAGGTACTACAGTTTGCAATTACTTGTTCACATGTATTTGTAAACCATTTGCATCCTCCAAAAATATGTTTCATTTTCTTCAAAATTTATATATTTCTTACCTTATATTTTCTTTAATGCAATTGTTTTACTTTACACCTCAGATACTATTAAAATTTGGAGAGACTGTTCAACATGTTTTTCTTTTGTAACACTCTATTTCTTCTGTTCTTTGTTGGTTTTTATATCTTCTCATATATTCTTAATTATTTAATAATCCTGGAAATTTTCTAGGTGACTCTATGGTGAGTATTGGTTGTTATTTTTTAACTTGACATATCACACAGGACTTGGAATTATTGGCCTTTTAATCAAGTAATTATTCCTTTATTACTGACTACATTTACACGTTTTTTCTCATTTATCTGATATCTAGTTAAATTTTTCTTTCTTTGATATATTTTGTTATATATGTTTTTCATATCAGTTTCATAAGTATTTTAAGACCCTTTTGAGGTAACTTTCTATTTAGCACAAATACAAATATTGTTCCACTTTGGTATGAAAATTAACAGTTTGTAGCAATGACTTAGTAACATCATTTTGATTTACAAAAGAGACTGCAGTAAAATAGGTGGACTAAAAAGAAAATGGAAACTCCTGTATTTTAGTCCTATTATCATTATGGACCCTGTACTTATTAACAATGTGTATCTTGTTTCTCAATAGTAACTTTGGGAATATGTAATAGTCCACCTATGTGAAATTTATACTTATAATTCATGAGTACACTATACAAGGATAATGATTTCAGAAAATAATTATCTAGAAGATAAGACAATAGCATTTATTATATGATTATTCTAATTTTTTTTTTTTTTTTTTTTTTGTGGGTACCGGGGGGACGACCTCAGGACCTCGCGCACCAACAGGCACCCGTGCCGCTGAGCGATATCACCGGCCCCTTTTTCGTATGTGGGTTCCGGGAGTCGAACTCGGGCCTTCGCGCTTGCAAGGCAGGCGCTTAAGCCGCTGAGCCGTCTCACCGGCCCTATTCTAATATTTTATCTAATATAGTTAGCTAAAGTATGAAACTTATTACTCACACACATAAATTATAGTAGTAAGGCAATTTCTAAAAGTTTGGAAATAAGTTTATCTCACAAATCAATATGCAATAACTAGGATTAGAAATTAAACTTACAGTCTACATCCTTCAAAGCTTACTATATCCTTTTACCTGTCACAGATCTATCTTCACTTCTGTTTTTAACCATTATCTAAGACTTAAGGGATTCAAGTTCTGTCATCAGTAAATTCTTGAAACTTCAATTTTTCCTTCAAATTTTCCCTTGACACATTTTGTTGTCCTTCACTGCATGCTAGTTGATTCTCATTGGCACTCCTTTTCTGGCTGTATGTTAATTGAAATGTCAACAACCTTTAGGCAAGATCCCTGCTATGGGCTTCACACCTACACATCCACATTGAACATCTCACAATCACTTCATATGTGAACCTTTCAAAATTGAACTTACAATTTTGTTCACATCCTCAACTCTTTACAAAATAATCTTCTCATTCATTCTTTCTTATTTTGGAATATAAACCTATCATTCACTCCACAGTTTATGACAAAGCTTGGAGGTTATTCTGGGAAATAGTTTCTCCTTTGTCTCTCACACCAAACATACCATCACATCCTGTTAATTTTAGGTACTAATCTCTGTAACTTCAACTCTTATTCTTATGTCTCTTGCCACTATCATCTTACAAATTATTTATGATGTATTTCAGCCTGAAACATTGATCATTTATTATGCTATTTTCTATGATTTCCTTAATTCTTATTCCCTCCTCAACTATTTTTGAAGAAATCAAATGCTTATTTATAAAAAGGCAAATATAATATTACCACTATGTTCATTGATGGCTTCCCTCTACCCTTAGAACAAAAAAGAGAGACTTAATAAAAGCCCAGGCGTCTCAACGATCTGATGTTGACCTTATCTGACATGATGTAGACCTTATTCTACATGCTTATGTCTACCACTGTCCATTCGACTATGCTTCAATTAAACTTAGGTCCTTTGTGCTCCTAGAAATGCCATGCATCTTCACATGAGACAATTGTATATTAGCTTCTTTTTGAACACTTTAGGTATACAGGCAAAAACATATCTAGCTCACTCACCTCCTTCAGGTACTTGCCAAGTGTCACTTTCTCAAGGAGATTATTGCCAAAAACTCTTCGTCACCTTCCCATGGCCCTTCTCTAGCACTTACTATTAGAAGACACACTACACATTTTAATAACATGTTGATGTATTGCTTGTTCTCCATCCCTGTGAGTTCTTTGAAAGTACAAGTTTCTTAAATTCTTTCACTGATATGTCCCTAACACATGGAAAGGTGGCTATGAATGAATAGACAATACATAGTTTTGGGATGAATTAATTGACCTTATTTGATTTTGACCACACTTTAGGTTCATATTTCATCTCTATTTTACAAATGAGAATGTTGACTATATTTCACTTCTATTTTACAAGGGAGAAGATTGACTGGAAAGTGGCAGAGTGGAGATGAGAATCCCAAGTGCTTGACTACACAATATTTTGTTTTGGTGTTCTTACAGATAATTGCATAAATTTCAGTGGCAGAACAGGAAGTGTATCCTTTAATAGAATGGTTAATACTATATGGAAATATTCCTGGAGTACTCCATTTCCCAGTTTTATTTACTTTAAATGATATGTATGAAATAATATACAGAAATCCATACTATTGTGCATTTAAAAATGATAGATTTCATTTACCTAATTGGAGGAACATTCTCAAACTTAAATTTTCAAAATACAGGAAACATTTATACTTCACCCATTTAAAACCAGGTTCTTGACATTTTGTTCAACATATCATAGTAGGTGTAAAAAATGGGATCAGAATGTGTTTTATTTTCTGTGAGGAGTGGTTGAACTGCAGCTGAGCCTGAGGTTGGCAAATTCCTTGAGATTAGAGCAAAAGGACATGGAATGCCAGAGGCAGACTATGTAAAAAAGCTGACCTCTAACTCAATTGTATATCAACAGGTGTCTGGCCTTGGTGTTCTTCCTTGTTAACTGTAGTACAGATAGCTTTAAAAATGTTTTGCTTTCAGTGTTCTCAGCAAACACTGAGACCTTGCACTCTGGATCCCATCATTCACTTTTTCCTTTTTTTTACTTTGTATAAATAAAGGCACTGGGACAGGGACATTGTTGCTTCCTCTCCATCAGAGAAGTCAAGTCCCACCCAGCCCCAGCTTTTTTTGTGTGTTGTTTCTTATTAATCTCTCATTTCCTCCTCTGAGGACACTGCTGGCCATGTAGGTAGTGGCAGTTGGTGCCCAAGCATGGGGACTGAGCACAGGGGAACTCAGCAAGCAAAGATGAAGAGACACTCCAGAGGTGCACATACTTAAGATTAAGGTACAGAGTGTATTGAGTAATGGCTGGGTGTAAAACTATGGAGAATTTAGGATCTAAGGATTGTTCTTTGAATATTAAAATACTTAAAGCTTTGCTTAAGGTTAGAGGGATGTCTATTAAGACTGCAAGGCTTGCTAAATGTTTTAGTTCGTTAAAGAGTCTTGTCCATGGTTCCAAGAAGGAACTATAAATTTATATACTTGGGAGAAAGTGGGAAAACAGCTAAGAGCAAGGTACACTGACTAAGGGCCATTGATAAGATCCCTGTCCTTACTTTTTCTATAGGGACTCTTGTGAGTGTTTGGATCCAGGCCCAGACAATGAAGAAAATGGCTGCTATGGCAGGTCCAGAAATCATGCAGCTTTTACGCCACACAGTGCAGGGGTGTGAGTCACTAAAATCACCTGAGCCCTCTACACCTCCACCTGAAGCTCAGGATGAACCTGATTCTTGGCTCCCTGAGTACACTCAGGAGGAACATGAAACTTCTGGCTCAGACTTTGAAGAAGCAGAGGAGGGAGAAGAGTCCATTGTCCCACAAATGGCTGTGCTTACATTAGCTGAAGCAGCTGCAGTGAAAGCAAAAGTGAAAGTAGGTTGCAGTCTCTCATGAGTTCAGCAGGCATTACAAGATGCTAAAAGGGCCAATGAGGATCTGTCTGGTTTTCATACGAGAACTTACCTGGTTCTAGAAAGACCTGATCCACAGAATCTGGGACAATTTGAGGGGATAGCTAACCAATTAACTTTTACCGTACAGTGTTATGAACAGATTAGTATCACCAGAATACTAGCATGGAGGGAGCTGCCCACCAAGGGCAAAAAAAATCTCTTTATCTTTCTAGTATTAGATGGGGGCCTGAAGAACATTTGGAGGATTTTGTAACCCAGCTGTTATAGGCTGTGGGGAGAACAATAAATGATTCAATTGCAGGGCAAATTCTTGTGAAGAATCTGGCATTTAAAAATGCTAATAAATATTGCAAGGAGGCGTTAAGTCCTCATAGGAATAAAGCCTCTGTACAAGAGATGATCAAGATTTCTGCAAAAGTTGGCCCTGCTTATGTACAGGGTGTCAACTTAGTGGCTACTATAAAATGGGTTTTTAAAGGAAATGGTAATAAATCAAAAGGTACATGTTTTGCATGTGGGAAAGATGGGTGTTTTGCAAGAGATTGCCATTTTCAGCAGGGTAATAACCAAAACAGACAGTAGAGGCTCAAAAAACCCCTGACCTTTGCCTTCATTGTTATCGGGGTGCCACTGGGCTAATGAGTGCCAATCTAAAACTGACAGTGATGGCAATCCTTTGTCGGGAAAAGCCTCATGGGGCAAGCCCTGGCCCTGACAAACAGTGGGGTCACTTTCCATGGTGAGTCCCCAGCCCTTTTTGCTAACACAGAAAGGCGCTTGGTCTGTGACCTCTACAGGGCAACACCAGGCAGTGCAGGATTAGACCTCTGTCTCCCTGCCCATTTCATATTAACTCCAGAGATGGGACCTCAGGTGATTCCTATAGGAGTCTATGGTCCCCTGGGACTGTGGGATTGCTCTTGGGATGCAGAAGTGCTAGTTTGAAAGGGCTCCGTGTTATTCCATGTTTATAGATTCAGATTATACTGGAGAATTATAAGTTATGGCCTATACCTCTAATATGATTATTCAAGTATTACCAAAAAATGGAATTGCTCAGTTAGTGTTAGTCCCATCTGTAAAGGTGAGATGGACTCTACAAAATAAGCCTTGAGGTGATGCAGGTTTTGGGTCTTAAAAAGCATTTTAGGTTAAATCTAAGAAACAGGAGAGTCCTGAGCTTATGCAAAAGATAGATGGAAAAAAATTTTAAGGGCATTTTGGACACCAAAGCTGATGTCTCAATCATTTCTAAGAATTACTGGCCTTCTGCTTAGCCTATTGTTATTGCCACTAAGCCTGGAGCCTGGCCAGGACAAGGGATGTGGGAGGAACCCAAATGTCTGCTTTGTGTTGTGTCAGCTGCAACAGGGAACATAGGCTGTGCCCTGGCTCAGGTCACCCAGTGGCAACTGCACCTTTGTCCCCAAGCTGATGGACAGCCACCGTTTGCCTTTTTTGAGCCTCAATTAGCATGGAACATTGGCACCCACCCTTTCTTGGGCATGCACCCACTTTTACATCACAAATACCTGCAGCATTTGCAGTTGGCAGGGACCTTTTGGGATATAGTCATAGCAACCCAGGAGCAAGAGGGAAGGATGCTGTCCCAACAAAAGGTAAATCAAGAGCACCAGCAAAGGAAGTGTATATAAATGATAATGTTAACCTAAATTATATTAAGTCTTACAGAAAACATTGTTAAAAGAGAAAAAAAGGTCTAAGTATGTGGCAGAGTGTGTGGAGATAACTGAGCTAGAAGCTATATGAAAGAACAAAACAAAAGTTGCCAGTATTCTTGTAAAGGAATTTATTTTTTGTTTCTTCCAAATTCTTCTTAAAAGACATCTTTGTTAATTGGCCTACAAATAATTCTGAGTAGTCTATTCATAATTACAAACTTCTAAAATTATAAAAGTTATTATAATTCAATTTGTCAAAAAATATATTTGAGTGCACTCTGATTTTATAAACAGATTTGCTTATGTGTATTTGTTTGTTTGTCTATGTGTCCAATGTGTAAACAACTTTTTATTTGAGCTCAACAAATTTTTCTTTTTACATTTTTGAATTTTTGAAGCATTTTTCTGATATGCTACCACCAAAGATGCCAGCTGGTCAAAATGATGTCAAAATTGGTTTTTATAAATGTAGTGTATATTGTTGTTCATATATTATAACTTGAGAGTTTCTCATTGTTGAAAACAATATGTTAATTGTTATATTTTTGTTCTCATAAGTTATCAAAAATTTCATTAAGATAATTAAACCAGGGCCGGTGAGATGGCTCAGCGGCGTAAGCGCCTGCCTTGCAAGCGCGAGGGCCTGAGTTCGACTCCCGGATCCCACATACAAAGAAGGGGCTGGTGATATCGCTCAGCGGCACGGGTGCCTGTTGGCGCGTGAGGTCCTGAGGTCGACCCCCCGGTACCCACAAAAAAAAAAAAAATAAAGTTTGTGGAATAAAAAAATTAAAAAAAAAAAAAAAAAAAAAAAAAAGATAATTAAACCAAAATCCTTTAGGGTGAAGAGAAACTATTGGACAGGACTCCAATTGATGAATAAGAATGCAGCTGTCTGGAGATAATTGTCTGGATTTTGTTCACTAAAGGAAGCCCCAATGATCTCCATAGCCTTATGGGAGACACACAAGAAATATTGCTCAAAATATATTATTGTGATATGTTTACATTAGTCATCATCAAAAGGTTACTTTTTCTAAAAATAAAACAATAAGATCTTTTCATTAAAGATACTCTTGGTACAAAACTAAATTAAAAAACAAAAGTTTTCATACAGCTATGACAACTGATTGTCGCTAATCTCATGGTGTATTAAATGCATTCAAGCCTTCCAGATATACCAGTCTTTCAAAATGTAAAACTGGGATTGTTTATGGTAATAGACATTTTCTTTCAGATTCAGACATCTGCCTTTCCCTTGTGTTCCAGATACTTTTGATAAGAGGTTCGTGCCAAGCCAACATGAAATCACCAGTCAATAATTATATTTTTAACAAAACTTATGTGATGTATATGCTATGTATGCCATTACTCTTAGAGATGTTTAGACGTTAAGCAGCCCGAAAAATGTCACACTCTTCAGTGACATCCCATAAAGGACAACAAATTAGGTGATAGCTTATGTACTAGATAAAGATGATTGATTATAAAGGCTATTCTATGTTAAAATGGAAATTTAAGTGTGTTACAAAAATGTCATCATGTTTGTCATGCTAAAATATTATGTATGATTTTTTATCTCAATTTTTCTCTGTAGAACTGTATAACTGTCTGTTAGCATTCTACAGGGATTCAACTGCTAAAGCATCCATGGTTGGTAAAAAATAACAGTTCTCTGGTTATACTTTGTATTTCAAGGTGCTTGATATTCACATAAAATTATAATACTTAAGCTCACTGCTCCCACTACAATGTAATATTATTAACCTTCTCTTCTGGGTGTTCAACGACTAAGGTTTGGAGACTAAAAACTAAAAAGATAGATAGGCTAAAAGGATAGCCAATATTTTGGGCCTGGCCCTCTGAGGTCAATGAGGAGCCAGGACATGAGGAAACCTTTTCAGTGACATTCTACCACTCTGGCGAGTTACACAACATCCTGACCAGGAAGATGGGTGGACCGCAGAGGTAGGAGATCAATGATGTATAGTGTGTCTAAGGAAAGTCACTAGGAAAAAAAGTCTCTCAAGCTTTCACAGAAAGAAACTTAGTCAAGCAATGGCTGTGACTCATCCAGATGTCTGACACTGACAGAAGAATTGAGAGGCACTGTATTTGGTTCAAATGTAATTCCTGAGGAGACTTAACTGATTTTGACAGTTAGCAAGAGATTAATTTTAATTAACACACGTCTCACTTTAACTCGGTCTTAAACATCCAGCAAAAAAAGTATAACTACTATATATATAAAGCAACACATAGTAATAAGGTAGCTATGAAAAGAAACTCAAATCACTGATACCTCCTGACAATTTCCAGCTACACTAATAGCTGACTACTCTTATGGGTTAATGGGCTTCATAGGCTTAAATTGCTAAACAAAGGGACTTACAATCCTTGGACTGGAAATTTTTTTAGCCTAAATGTATAAGCTCTCTGAGTGGAAAGTGTTCAAAATGAAAGGACTTTCAAAAAAGAAACTTCACCACAGATAACTGTGAAAGATAGGAACAGAGAAGGCTTGCACAAAAAAGAAGGTCTTCTCCAGAGTCCTCCAAACACAGCTCCTCCAACTGACCTCACAACACTTGTGACTAAGAAATAAAAAAGGGGGAGATGTGGGTAGTGGTTGAACCATGGCTGAGCCTGAGGTCAACAAAGTCCTTGAGACTAGAGCAAAGACAGTCCCAAGGACACAGAATGCCAGAAGCCAACTACATAAACAAATTGACCTCTAGCTTAGTTGCATATCAACAGGTGTCTGGCTTTGGTGTTCTTCCTTGTTAACTATAGTACAGATAGCTTTGAGAATGTTTTGCTTTCAGTGGTCTCAGCAAACACTGAGACCTTGCACTTGGGATCCATTTGTGCACTTTTTCATTTTTTTACTTTGTGTAAATAAAGACACTGGGGCTGGGATGTTGTCACTGCCTCTCCACCAGAGAGGTCATGTCCTACCCAGTCCCAGCTTTTCTTTATGCATCTTGTTTCTTATTAATCTCTCATCAACTCCTCTCAGGACACTATAGGCAATGCAGCTTGTGGCAATTTTCAAAAACTGTAAATGTTTAAAATAGAATTTTCCTAAAGAACTTAAATTTGCTAATTAGGCACAATGTTAAAAATGAAAATTTTGGAAACAAAAGTCAGAGTCTGGTGGAATATCTCAGCAGTAGATCATACACTTAGTATACAGAAGGTCCCAGAGAGTCAGAAAAATTGAAAAATCTTAATATATCTTAGTTATTCTTGTTCTAGTTTTAGATTACATTTTAAAAATAATATATGCTAGAATCAGGTGGATATGTATTTAAATATTGATCAGTATATCACTTAATATTGATGCACATTTGCCACATTATTACTCTATACTTACTTTCTTGAAGTGTAAAGTATGTACATGGCTCACATATTATGTAATCAATAATGTGTAGTCACTGGTATTTTACTGTGTAAATATTAATATCAAAAATGATAAATATAAATTTGATGGACATTTATGATTATATTGTTATAGCTTTTATCTGGATGATTCCCCAAAACCTCATGCATTCATAAGTGGGGCTTTTGGGAGGTGAATGGATTGTGGGCTGTGACACTGGATTTGTCCACTGTTGGGTTTGTAGCTGGCTGTTATGTTAGGAGGTAAAGCCTAGCAGATCACTATGGGCATGCCCTGGAAGGATGTATAAATATATGTCCCTCCTTGCCCCTTGATGACTCTGCTTCCTCCCTGCCTTGCCTTGAGCTATTTCTTCTCTGCCATGCTGCCCTCCTTGGAGCCAGCTGACTATGGACTGAAACTTTCATAAACCATGAGCTAAAATAAACCTTTCCTCCTTTAACTTGTAGTTGTTGGGTATTTTGTCCCAGCAATGAGAAAGTATCTAAGACATACATAAATTAACTTGTCTATTTTTTTTATATGGGTACCAGAAGTTGCACTCAGGACCTTGCACTTGCCAGGCAGGCACTTATGCCACTGAGCTATATCACTGGCCCTGTCTTGTCTATTAATAGGCAAGAGATAAATATTAAATATATGATATATAAAGCAAGTCTTCTGATTTTAATGTATGTGTAGCTGCATTTTGAGAAGAGATATTAACATAGATCCCTTTTCCTTGCACACCCCATCCAAGTTAAACATGAAATCTGACTCTATGTTTTGAGTTTGATAAATGTACCTAGTAAAAATAATCTTAAAATGGCTAGTATATTTTAAAAACATTAAAAAGGTTTATTTTTATCTTAAATTATCTTTATGAATTACATAATATTTGGTTAGTGCAACTTCTAAATCAAAGAAAATTACAACAAAAAATAATTTTGATCACTCCAAAATAAACCACTCAGAGATGACCACCATTCTAGCGATCCCATTATTTGTATATACAGAGAGAAATCAAGTAATGTTTTTGATAAAATATTTACATTTTAGTGCTAGTGCAAGGCATAAACATTCTAATAACATTTATATCCGTATTCATATCTATTTTTAAATATTTTAAAATATTATCTTAGCTATGTATACACTTGCAACTAAAAGTTTTAAACAGTACAGATTCACTTGATATGATCATTTTATAATGATTTGCTTATACTGTCTCTAGGAATTTTTTAGAGAAGAGCAATATTTCATTCTCTTTTATGGCAAAACAAAGTCAATTTCTCTTTGAATTTGACCTTATGTTTGAATACCATAAAAGTACAATTTTACCACCATTATAGTTTTGTTCTATTTTTTTTTTGTGGGTACCAAGAGTCGAACTCAGGACTTCGCACTTGCCAGCAGGCAGTTATGACACTGAGTGATATCACCGGGCCTTTTTTTCCTTTATGTGGGTACCGGGAGTCAAACTCAGGACCTCACACTTGCCAGGCAGGCACTTATGCTGCTGAGCTATCTCACAAGCCTACTTCTATTTTTTCAGATAAGTTTCCTTCTTATCTTTAATGGAAAATGAAAATTTATAAACTATGATTCAAAATTTGAAATATTTTATTTAAAAAATATAAATGAAAGAGTAGGTAAGATGACTCAGACCATTAAGTTATTGAAGGAGGAAACATAAATGGAACTTTTCTTACTTTTTAACAAAGTAGGTTCCCTTCCCAAATGATTGCCTCCCTTGCACATGCATGACTTTTAGGATGGACAATGTTGAAATTTGGACCACTGCAAAGTCACAAATGGTTGCTGTAGAGCTTCTCAGTCATTATTGAATTGCCCAAACCAAAAATGTATATGAAAGTTCTTGTGGCATTTCATTTCAGAAATTTATACATTCTGTTCTGGTCTGTACTTCGAGGAGTTTCTTTGAATTATTTAAAGAATACTATAATTCTTCCTTTTCAGACAGTTTGAGGAAGATAAATCCATTCTTAGTGACTTGATAAAAATTATTATTCTGAGTTTGCCAGAGTGCTGGGCAAGTTGTGGTACTTTGCTAGTTCAATAAAGGAGCACTAACTTGTGGCTGTACATACTAATTTCTATAAATCACCATAGCCATTTCAAGTTACTCAATACATAAAAAATGTGCATTTAAATTTTAGCACTCAGGGCCGGTAAGATGGCTCAGCAGCATAAGTGCCTGCCTGGCAAGCGCAAGGGCCCTAGTTTGACTCCCGGAACCCACACACGAAAAAGGGGCTGTAGATATAGCTCAGTGGCACAGGTGCCTGCTGGCACACGAGGTCCTGAGGTTGATCCCCGGTACCCACAAAAAAAATTTAGCACTCAAAACTATCAGATAAATTTATTATTGTACTTGAGAATAGAGACTACTAGTTCTGAGATTATAAGATCTGTGTGTCTTGAATTTTTAGAAACCATTTTGACATGGTTGCTCTGTATTTTATTTTACAGAAATGAGAGTTTCAGTGATGCAAAGTATTGTAGAGCCAAGATGATCAATTACTAGGAGAAGAGGATCAAAAGAATCAGCAGTAGTAAAGTGCATTTCAGTCCAGAGGGAACCAGCTGAGAGGATGTTCATATGATTTCATATTGTGGCCTGTATATCTAAGAAAGTGGTAATACCATCAACTAAGATTTTGAAATATGAAGGGAATCAATAGGCATCTTCTATAATTAACATTTTTTAACGTGCAAGGGAGGGGTTCAGGTAAAAAGTTATCAAGGGTCTTACATAGTCCTACACCTGGAAGAAATGAAGTGAAACGCTGTATTCAATTCCAGATATTCCTGGCTCAAAAGCCCAGTATACTAACTAAAATTATGCATGTAAGGAAATTAAACCCAGAATAGTATATAACATAAGGAAACCATTGGGATAAAGATAGATGTCAGGAAAAAGGCATGTTTGGTACTTGGAAAAATAAGTAAGACTTTTGGAAATCTGTCAGAATTGTTTCCAATTATATTAAAGGGCACAGGGAGTGATCAATCCCCATAAGTCAGAAAGAATGAAATGACACAAGTCGAAATGAAAAAACACTAGAGAGGAAATATAATAAAACATTATACCCAACTTCAAAAATGAAATGGAGTTGAGAGGAAAAGTGCACTGACAGTCAAAGTATTAAGTCCAGTCTGAGTGCACCAATTTCTTTACCCTCTATATTTTCAAATCCAAAGTGACAGTTTACAGGTAACTGCACTCTGATCAGCAATAACACATTCATAATCATCTCAAAAGAATTCAAAACATGTTTTAAAGAAATTTAGAAGTGTATATTCAATTTGATTAAGGGGTAAAATGCATAACTATATAACCAGTGTAACTTCAAATGAGACATATTACATAAGCAGCCCCAGATTGCTAACATCTTTTCTCTTTACATTCTGTTTATTGTATTTCAATATAAATAAATAATTTGCATCATGCCCATGTGGATTAGCTAAAAATGGAGGGAATTTAAAGAAACTATTATAAAAAAAAGAAAATTAACTGGATTTTTCCAAATAGTACTCCTTTTTCTTTTTCTTTTAGATGACTTATTTCCTCTATCTTGTATATGAACAATGTTTAACCCTATGAGATTTGGTTGTACACATAATACATAGCAGATGCTTTTTATAAAGAGTTACAGTATATTTAAAAAAATGTAAATATCATTGAGTAAACATTCATATTAATGAACTGTAATAACAATTAGATTGTGCATTAATATTGAAAAAGGATTGAGAATCAAATAAATCATCAGTTCAGGAATGGGATTTTAATATCTACTCTATCTCAGTGAGGTGGGTTATAAAGTAAGCACTAATCACTGCTTGTATCATTTTGTTCTTATCTGCAATTTATTTTTATGATAGTTCCTTTTGTATTATGCTGCTATAGCCAAAATTTTAGTGACTGTTTCAAATTTAAAGAACAGATATTTACTTGGCTGTCACTTCTGCAGGACAATAAATACAAGTTTGAAGGATTACATTTGATGAGAGTCTTCTTCTTTCATGATAACATGGCAAAAGGTATTGAGTAGGGATGGAACATAAGAGGAGAAAGGAAAAGGAGGCCACACCTTCTCTTTTATAACAATCCACCCTAGGGACAATTAACCTACTCCTGTGATAAAGGCATCAATTATGAGAGTGATGCTTGTAAAACCTAAATATCTTTTAAAAGTCTCACTTCTTAATATTAAAATGGTAACTGAATTTCAAGTGGACATTTGATCCAAACAAGTGTCGAATTATTATAGAGGGTCTATTTCTTTAAATGTTTAAGGCAAAAATGACTCAATTTTTTCATTCCATAATAAAAAGTGATTGTTTCTAATTTTTTTTATTTTAAAGCATAGGAATACTTGTCTAATCCAGCTACACAATTGATAAATCTGAATCAGAAAAAGATTCAGGAGATCATCCCAGGAAATATCTGAGAAGTTTTGTATCTAAATTTTATTATGGAGATCTAAAATTTCATTATAAAATATAATGTTAAATCTAGGAATATGTAAACCTACATAAATTTATTTACACAGTGATTTCAAAACTTTTATTTTTATGAAATATATTTTCCATAATAATGTGTTTAAACATCCAATGGAACTATTGAAAAATATAATTTGTAGAGTATTGCTATAGTCTTATTCTTAACATATACTTGTTATCTCTAGATTTCAGATGTATACATCTCTATGGAAGAAATCATTTTTTAAAAATTCCTCATTCTGTTTTCCACATTACACAAGTATTTTCATAGTCAAATGTAGTCAACGTTATAATTACGATTCTAAGAGCTACATTAATATCAACATTCCTAGTATTACTTTCCAATTTATCATGTTTATATTGTATTAGATACATTGCTTTCCATTTTCACAGATATGAAGCAGTCTTCCCATCTAAGAATAACAGGGTAAATGAATAGAACACCTGATTTAAAATCTATTATTCTTAATTGCTAAAATATATTCCACCTGTTAGACACAAATGATTCATTCTGATTTTTTTTTTTTTGTGGGTACTGGGGGTTGACCTCAGGACCGCGTGCGCCAGCAGGCACCCATGCCGCTGAGCGATATCACTGGCCCTTTTTTCATATGTGGGTTCCAGGAGTTGAACTCAGGCACTCGTGCTTGCCAGGCATATTTTGATTTTTTTAAATTTTTTTTTTTTGTGGGTACCAGGGGGTCGACCTCAGGACCTCGTGCACCAACAGGTACCCGTGCCGCTGAACGATATCACTGGCCCCTTTTTTGTATGTGGGTTCCGGGAGTCGAACTCGGGCCCTCGCGCTTGCAAGGCAGGCGCTTACGCCGCTGAGCCATCTCACCGGCCCCTAAATTTTTATTTTAAAGAGAAAAAAATAGAAGAAAATTTCAAAACAACATAATAGGAGGGTAACAATGGTTAATACATTGCATATTTTTATCTTTTAATTAATTGCTCAGAGTACAAGATATCAGCATTCAATTGTCCAAACAACATTAGCACAAAATTTTATTTTCAATGAACTAAGATAAATTATTAGTGTATCTGTCTTAACTATTTTTTGTGTATATATATGTATATATTTTTTTTTTCTTTTCCCATCCTTCTTTTATCCACTCCCCCATTCCAGTTTCTCTTTCCTTTTGAAAAGTTTCTTCCCATTTTATAATATCTATTGTATATGTTGGATCTTACTCTTTCAGCTTCTCACATGTTTACACATGTGCATATAGTTTATTTCACTTACGAGTATGGTGTTGAGTTGCATCCATTTACCTATAAAGGTCTCCAGGTTATCCTTTATGGCTGAGTAGTACTCCATTGTAGAAAAGTACCACAACTTTTTTATCTATTCCTCAGTTGATGGGCATTTGGGTTGCTTCCAAGATCTAGCTATTACAAAATGTGCTGCTGCAAACATGGGTGCACATATATCACTGTGGTATGATGTTTTTAATTCTTCTGGGAAGACACCCAGAAGAGGAATAGCTGGGTAAAATGGGACCTCCATTCCTAGTTTTTTGAGGAATCTCCACAATGATTTCCACAGTGGTTTTATCAATCTACACTCCCACCAATAGTGGAGAAATGTTCCTTTTTCCTTACAGCCACTCCAGCATTTATTATTGGTTGATTTCTTGATGACCACCATTCTTTCTGAGGTGAGATGGAATCTAAGTGTTGTTTTTATTTGCATCTCTCGAATGACCAGTGATGTTGAACATACCTTCATATATTTATTTGCTGTCTATATTTCTTTATCTAAGAAGTGTATATTCATCTTGGATGCCCATTTTTGGATTGGGTCTTTGAATTTGGGAGGTCTGATTTTTTTCAATTCTTTATGTTTTCTAGATATAATTCCTTTGTCTGAGGGGCAACTGGCTATAAATTTTTCCCACTCTGTGGGTAGTCTTTTCACTCTTTCAGTTATTTCTTTTGATGTGCAAAAGCTTTTTAATAAGATGAGATCCCAGTTGTTGATTCTTTGGAGTATTTCCCATGTAGTTTGTGTTTTGTTCATGAAGTCTCTGGCTACACCTATGCCCTAAAGATTTCTATCTACTTTCTCTTCCAGTAAATTTAATGTTTCTGTTTTAATATTTAGATCTTTGATCCATTTTGACTTTAGTTTAGTGCATGGTGATAGAAATGAATATAGGTTTAGTCTTCAGCATGTAGACAGCCAGTTTTTGGAGCACCATTTGATAAAGAGGCTATATTTCTTCAGTGAACATGTTTGGCCCCTTTATCAAAGATAAGGTGGCTAAGTGTGTTTGTAGTTGTGCCCACATCTTATAAACAGTTCCACTGATCCTCAGATCTGTATTTTTTTTTTGCAAGTACCATGCTGATTTTATCACAGTAGCTTTGCAGTATAATATCAAGTCAGGAATTGTGTTGCCTTCTGCCTTGCCTTTGTTGCCCAGAATTGCTTTTGCCATTCTAGGTCTCTTCTATTTCCAAATGAATTTTAGGAATGTTTTCTCTAGTTCTGTGAGGTATACTAATGTTATTTTGATGAGGATTACATTAAATCTGTACAACAATTTGGAGAGTATAGCCATTTTCACTATGTTCATTCTTCCTATCCATGAGCAAGGGATAATTCTCCATTTTCTGATATCTTTTTTATTCTCCTTTTTCAGAGTACTTTAATTTTAATGTATAGATCTTTTACTTCCTTTGTTAGATTGAGTCCTAAATATTTCTTTATTTTGGATGCTATTGTGAAGGGCGTGGTTTTCTAATTTCTCTCTCAGCAAGTTTGTTGTTTGTGTACAGGAATGATATTGATGTTTGAGTGTTGACTATGTATCCAACTATGCTACTGAATTTGGCTACTAAATCTAGAAGTCTTTTGGTGGAGTTTTTGGGGCCTTCTGTGTAGAATATTGTATCATCTGCAAATAATGATAATTTAACATCTTCTTTTCCTATAATTATTCCTTATATTACTCCCTATTGTCTAATTGTTCTGGTTAATATCTCCAGAACTATAATGAATAAGAGTTGTGATAGTGGAATCCTTGTCTTATTCTTGATTTTAGAGTGAAAGCTTTCAGGTTTTGCCCATTTAGTATGGTGCTTATGTTGGTTTGTCATAGACGGATTTTATCAGGATGAGGTAAAGACCATCTATTCCAATTTGCTGTATGGTTTTTCTCATGAATGAGTGTCAGATTTTGTCAAAAGCTTTTTCAGCATCTATTGAGATGATCCTGTGATTTCTGTCTTTGGCTCTGTTGATATGGTGTATTACATTTATTGATTTGCATATGCTGAACCATTCATGCATTCCTTAGATGAATCCCTCTTGGTCATGGTGTATAATCTTCTTGATGCTTTTAACAGGCGCCATAAATCATACAAGATAATTTCAAAAGTAAGACACAACTTAATTATTGAACTTTTTCACAATCATTGTTTGGAGGACTTTTTCCTGCAGGATTCTTGTGGAATATTTATTGTGGGACTACTGTGCTTATCATGATGAGACTAAACCATGAAAAGGATGAAGTATTATTTCCAGTAACTAATGAGAATATGCCAGGGAATCACCTAAGTAAAGTAAATGACATCCATTCAACCTAAGTTTTTTTTTAATCTGGTAAGCAGTAATTAGATTACATTTATTTTAATTTTGTACAAAGCAGATTGGTAATATGCATTTGGGGAATTGGATTATAGTTATATAATTTTATACTATAAATTTATTTTCATCTTACTCCTTTTGTTTTACATGCATGCTGATAATGAAAAGCAGAAAAAAATCAAGTATTCTTCATTATGTGATCCTAGATTGCAGTGAGCATACTTAGAGTGAATACAAAGATGTAAATGAGCAAGTGTAGTGATTAGGACAGTTTAGTTGTTTCCAAGTGACAAGGATGTCCACGGACAGAAATTACCAGATGTTCACCATAGTTTACTGATGTGAGGGGTATAGAAATTGACCTTGAAATAGAGGAATGCATATTGGACAATGGAGGGCTAATTATTCAAATAAAATTGGAAAGAATTAAGAATGACCTTGAAATCCAACCAGATAAGTTTAGATCATTAGCAGGAAATACTAACATCTGCAAGAAGAAAAAATCAGAATTTCTATATTGATGTTCTGCAAAAAAGTCTATAAATTTTATTCTTTCTGTGACAAGGGTAACTGTGCTATTGTACTTGTTAAACTTTGGTTTTGTGATTCAGGTTGGCCTAGATTTGCTTAAGAATTAAAATAAAGCAATAGTAGAATAAACAGCAATATAAATAGTCCTTGTTCCTCTCTGTCTTACTCTGTTTTATGCTGCTGCAACAGGATATTTATGATGGTAATTTATAAAGAACAGTCATATATTGGCTCATACTTCAAGAGTCATGTGAATATACTGGTGCTGGCAGGTTTGATTTCAGGGAAGTTGGTACTGTACTCTCCAAGATTGTGCTTTGCATGCTTCATCTTTCAGATGAGAGGAGGGCTGCATTCTGATATGTTAAGGACAGAAAGGCAAGAGATCAAGAGAGGGCCAAGGTCACACTCATGGCACTGATTCCATTAGTAAGCATGGCATTTTCATGACCTCAGGTTCTCTTAAAATTCACACAACTTAATACTTTTACAGTTAATTTCAATATGGGCATTAGAGAGGACATTCAAGCAACACTGTCCTTCATTTTTACATGTACTTTTACATCTATAAATGAATTATAATTGTATGTAGTTATTGGTAACAATAAAATTAATATATCTATTTCCTTAAATATTTTTATTCTTCCTGAATAAGAGCAATATATCTATATATTGCTAAGTTTTCAGATTTAATACTGAAAAAATAAGGGAATGACTGCATATTTCAGTCAGTATAAAATGCAGTAGAAACCTTTGAATGCATAGTATTATGATTTATATCTGGAAGCTCCCCCAAAATCTCATGCACTTAGAGGGGACCTTGTGGAAGGTGAGGTGACTATGGGGGCAATATAGCTGGCTTAGTGCTAGGAGATGGAGTATGGCCAGAAGTCGTCACTGGTGGCATGACCTAGAAGCATATTTCTCTGTCTCTGGCTCTGCCCTTCCTTCTCTGCTTTCTGGATGCTATGAAGTGATCAGTTTTCCTGTATCATGTTCCTTGGCCATGCACTTTCTTCTTTGGAACCCAGTGAACATAGACAGAAACCTCTGATAATTTTCAGCCAAAATAAACCTCTCTTTATTTAACTTATAAGTATTGGGTATGGTGTCTCAGTGATAGGAAAAGTGACTAAGACAGATTTTGGTGCCAGAGAAGTGGGGTCATTGCTGTAAATACCCATGTGGTTCAGAAGCCTTTGGAACTGGTTTATGGGAGGATTTTGGAAAGGTTTGGACATGCTAGTTAGGAAAGCAAACCTAGAATGCTCTCAGCTGAATTTTTTTTTTGTGGGTACTGGGGGGTCGACCTCAGGACCTCACGCGCCAGCAGGCGCCCATGCCACTGAGCGATATCACCAGCCCCTTTTTCTTATGTGGGTTCCGGGAGTTGAACTTGGGCCCTCACGCTTGCCAGGCAGGCTCTTAAGCCACTGAGCCATCTCACCGGCCCTCTCAGCTGAATTTGATGGGAGTTTCTGTCCCAAGCCCAGAAGACCAAAATATCTGCTGATAAAAAGGTAGATGGTAAATATCAAGCTAAGGAAATTACAGATGCAAACAGGAATTTCATTGGCAGCTGGGCTTCAGGTCATGTGTAGCAGAAAATTTGCTTTCATTTTGCTCTTGTCCTAAAACTTTAATAGACTGAGATTAACCATGATGGACTAATTAATCTGACAGAGGATATTTCAAGGCACCCTAATATTCATGTGGTAGCATCATTACTGCTTGCTGCTATTAGCATGATTCACTGTGAGAAAATGCCACAGAAAGCCCATTGATAAGTTTTCATTTTTGCCAAAGAGTGCCTGCAAAGATTGAGCAGAGGAGAACAAGGTGCTTGAAAAGTTAGCATTAAAAAGAAGTCAAGGACTTTGATCAGGACAATAAGAAAAATTGCTTGAGCGCATGTCAGGAATCAGATAGATCCCTTCTCTTTGCTCAAGGATGCAGGGGTGTAAAATTTTGCTTCGAGAAGAGAATCAGGAATGTAAATCACAGATTTAAACTTGGTTCATTAATTCTCTAGGAGATGTGGGTCAAATAATTTTACATCTTAATTTAACTGTTTGACAAGATAAGGTGAAAAATGGACTAATAAGAGTGCTTTAGGAAACAAAAATTTAAATCATTTTGTGAATAAATGTAGAGAGTACAAAAAGAAGAACATGTCATATTGAAAGTTGATGATTAGAATTAACATAAATGGCACTAAAGCATGACATATCAGAGATGGAATTATTCCCTTCCAGATTTGATAAATATTTCTGGGGAATCTAAAAAAAACATCATTTGAGTTTTTTTAAATTATATGAATTAATATTTACTTCTTAAAATAGTGTATTCCTGACTATACAGAGTATATTTTGTAGAAAAGGAAACAGACTGTATTAGGAAGTAGAAATTTTCCAATCAGTCACCTAAATGACTCACAATGAGTAGTACAAAATTTCAAAGGAATTTGTTCTTAAGAAAGCTATTATCCCTTTAATGCAAGCTAGCGTTATCTTATTTTCTGTATGTTCATGATTAATTAAATATTTTTCATATAGTCATAAGCAACTCTAGACTTTTTTTATGTAAATTATTTATGACTTACTTCTGCTACCAATTAGCCTATTTTACATCTAATGACTGCCTGCATGTGAAAGATAAATACTTTTACATTGTAAATCATTAAATTATTGCTCTCAGAGCATGCAACAAAAATAGTTATTCCAGGAAGAGCACCATACATTACACTTCTCTTTTTTCTTTTTAAAATGTTTTCATATTTTTTACTACATGTTTGCAGTATATAATAATTACATTCATTGTAGGGACTTAGTATATATCTTGACTTGTTTAATATTTTTAAGTAGAGAAGCTAGAGCATTATTCATTATTTAATGTGGATAATTGAGATGAACTATCTGGAAAAAGCACTTAAAACTTACAAAATTTAAAAAAAAATATTGTTGAATTATTTCCTACCAAATAAGCAACAGTATAATCTCTTTCTGTTGACATCTCCACATATTAAATCATGTATTATGCTAATATTCAGAAGGTAGTTATTGTGTTATGATGGTAATTAAAATATGAAGAGGAATATATTGTCCTTAGAGTATGCCTTCTTATACACCTTCATTGTGCTTGGTGGAAAAGGAAGATATATGCAAAATAAAAAAGAAAATCAGAGAGGGAAATAAAGTAAATCTAAACTAGCTTGATTAACAAAGAAGTTAAACACATTTACTTCACTATCTGAAGAAGAGACAACATGATTTGAAAGCCATAAAGACGGTTTTGGAAGATGTGAAATGAATATACAGCTTGTTACAGAGAGCAGAACTGAGAAAACATATAGTTATTAATAAATATTAGAATATAATTTCAATAATTGCTGATAAAATATTTGAGTAATGAATTCAAAATTTTTAATTTTTATAGAATATACTCTCAAAGTAAATCTTTTCCTTTATTGGGTGGACCTGGTAATTGAACTCAAGACCTCGTGCTTGTCAGGCAGGTGCTGTGCCACTGAGCTGTATCCCTGATCATGCTCTCAAAGTAAAATTAAAATTTATGGCACAAAAATATTTATACACCAACGAAGACTAAAAAGTTTACTTGACTTATTTTCTAGGCTATGTAACATATTATGAAAAATTTAGCAGCTTATAAGAACATATATTTTTAAAGAACTTCAATAGAGTTTCACAGCTCTTTCATTAAAATTTTGTAACATGGTTGATTTAATCATCATACATTCATTCTTTCTCTCCTCTGTCTGTCTGTCTGTTTCTTGCTCTCTCATATCTATTTAGATATTCTCTATATTCATTTTTTAAGGATTACTCAGTATAGTGGAGTACACAATCAAGGACAGGAATTATTGCAATACAGTATTGTAGGTCTCCAAAGAATTTCTGTTGAACAGAGTGTTATGGGAACCAGATTAGTAAGGGAAGGGCATTGCTATATCTCTCAAAATATCTCCCATAAAATGTGTCTTGGTGAATAATATGAGCCTACATGGATTCCAATTATAAAAGAAAAAACCCACATTAAGTTAGCTGTGTCTATTTCTGAGATGTGAGGATACTTTTACACTACATCACATAATGCCTTTTATATGGATCACTGGAAAATTTGTTTCTCTGTTCCTATGCATGTAATTCTGCATACTTAATGAATATTTAATCTCAGTGAAAAATGGACCTTGTATTTCAGCAAGATTATTCTTTTATGAGTTGTTAAAAGGAAAGTTATCGAATGATATGTAATGAAAGAGGAACTGAACACTGTAGAATAAATTTTAAATTTATTTGTAACTTGTATACAGTTTATATTTCTTAATTTCAAATTAGTGCATTTCTGTTTATTATATATATTCTATTTATTTTTATTTTACATATGTACATTAAAACAATGTATAAAACAATGGTATAATATGATAAAGAATTAATTAACAAAATAAAGAGCATGTTAGTGTGCATACTGGAATGAAGTAATATAGGTGAACAGTTGAAGATAGGGCTAGAAAATTAGATTGTTAATGGTCTTGTGCATTTAACTATAAGCTTTGTGCTCTACCTTGAAAAATCACAGAAAGTTTACAAATAATTTAAATCAAAAAGATAATAAAACGTTTGTTTTAGAAAGCAGCCCCTGTATAAATATGATGTTTTTAAATGACTGGTTCTTAAAAAATATGTGTGTCTTACATTTCTGGGCTGAGAAATGAATTTTATGATCAGAAATCTGTAATGATTTAGTGTTGAGCACATGTTGGAAAATATTTCACATTAATTGACTTAACTGATCAATTTTTTTAAGGCAGAAAACTCAAGTATGCAATCATGTTTAGTGTCAATATTGTAGTTATTCGAGCTGAATGAGGTTTTATTAGGTTTGTTACAATGCAGAAGGCTAAAAGCTGTATATAAATAGCTGACAGAACAGACACTATCACTTTCTGAGGTATAATTATGAAAGCACTTACGTAATCTGTGTACCCCTTGAAAAATATATTTTAACATTGGAAATAATTTAATTTCTCTGTCGACAAACACTAAATTCCATTCTATGGAAGAATGTCAGGTCTAGGTAGCATAAGACAATATTTAAAACTCACTTGTTTATGTATTTAAATTCATTAGTTGTGATTCCAAATAATGCTTACTGTATTTTCTCTCAGCACACTCTAGAATGATTTTTGAATTCATGCTTAGATTTATAAGATTTTCTCAAGTAAAATGCTTTTCTCTTCTTACTCATAGAGCATAACACATTTTTTTGTCATTTTTGTCATAAAGGATCATAAATGAGTGTGCCACATCCATGTTTATTCTTTAGAATATTCCTATTAATGGATTATTAATTTTAATTTTATGTTTTCTTATGTTAAACAATTAGTGATTAACAGCAAAAATATCACAAAAATAAAGTATTGCATTTTTAATATTTATTGAGTGTTTATAAAGGGGCATCAAAATTTTCAACACCAACTGGTTTTTGGTTTACAAATTCTAACAAAGAACAATATATAAACATACAAATCCCTATATGAACTACAATGAAAATACCAAGGGGCCAGTGAGATGGCTCAGTGGCATAAGCCCCTGCCTAGCAAGTTTGGCTCCTGGTACCCACATAAGAAAAAAGGGCCAGTGATATCACTTAGTGTCACAGGCGCCTACTGGCGAGTGAAGTCCTGAGGTCGACCCCTGGTACCCACACACAAAAAAGAAAATACCAATAGCACTGTACAAAAAAATAAACTTTACCTCAATTATCACACCTAAGGCAATCTTCACACTTGAAAATATATCATGTTCCATACTCATGTATCACCTACACTGACAGCACATGTGTTTTGCTTTCCTGGTCTTTTTGTAGGAGATCCTTGACATCTTACTGGTCTTACTGTTTGTCAGGAGTTTTTTATTTTATTATGCAATGTATAGTTAACAGTAACATAAAATATTAACAAAATAAAGTATTGAATTCTTAATATGTATTTTACACTTAGAATAAACGTCAACATTTTCACATCAGCTGTGTACCTGTTTACAAAATCTAAGAGATAACACTAGAAATAAAACCTATATGAACTACAGTGTAAACACAAACAAAAACCTACCATAGAAATAATCTTAGCTTCAATTATCACACCAAAGGCAGTCTTCACACTTGACAAATGCATGTTCCATGCACACATCCCACTTTCCCTGATAGCACGTGTTTAGCTTTCCTTTCATGAGTGGCAAGCTACTCTTGTCACCTCTCTTCTCTTCCTGTTTTGTCAAGAACTTCCTACTATGTTGTAAAATGTGCACTTAGCAGGGAAATAAGTTATTAATAAAATAAAATATCAAAAGTGCAATGAGTACTTAGAATAGACATCAACATTTTCACATTGCTGTTTACTTACAAAACCGAAGAGATAACATCAGAAATAAAAACCTATGTGAATACCAATAGAACTCTATCTAAAACAAAAATAACCTTTGCTTCAATTGTCACACCCAAGGCAGTCTTCACACATGACAACAGCACATTCTGTAC
The DNA here is from genome assembly GCA_028451465.1 of Erethizon dorsatum. Classification (NCBI taxonomy): domain Eukaryota; kingdom Metazoa; phylum Chordata; class Mammalia; order Rodentia; family Erethizontidae; genus Erethizon; species Erethizon dorsatum. The sequence continues at coordinate 73,197,618 of CM051832.1, forward strand.
ACAAGTATCACACTAATAGCACATATGTTTTGTTCTCCTGTCCTTTCATGGGTGGTACAGTTAACATCTTTTTAGCTTTCCTGTTTTTGTAGTAGATCTTTGGGATGCTACATCTGCCTGTTCACCTGTCAGCTTACCACTGTAGCTCACAATTATTTTGTGTAGTTCTCTGAGCAGAAACATTTTGTTTTTCCTCAGCTGTAAATGATCTCTTATGAGTTCCAGTCCAAATCCTCTAACAAAATTTCTCCATGATATTTTGCACTTATTATTTTCTTTGTAAACTATTAAAACTATATATGCAACACATGCTTAGGATCAAATAAAACACAACCACTGGCCAATGTTCTGTGTTTCAGGTGACATCATAGTTACTGTGTAACTCATCAGCAACACCTACTCCACCTTTTGTTTCATTTTAGAAAGTTTCCATCACAGGCTTTCATTTTGTTAAGGTTTCCCTATCAATATCTACATCATGGTGAAGTGTTGACAGCAGTACCACTTTATTTTTCTTTGTCATATATGATGCCAATCTTATATCTTTCTGAAATCCAAATATTGTACTGTAAAATTCTTTGTTTTGAAATTGTAACATTTCATTTGGAATTTCTGCATTGTTCCTGAATACAGTTCCTGTGCTGGTCAACTTTTGCTCCATCGGCAAATGTAACATCAGTTGGAAACTGGTAAACCAATTGTCAAATGTCACATTCCAATTAGTTTAGGCTATAGGAGCAACAAGTCTTTTTGTAACATCATTCGGTTTATTATTACACAAAAAAGGACGTGATGGCTAAGTTTCAGGATAAATTTCTAAATTAAAAGCATAAGTTTTTGCATCTACAAGGGCATAAATTTGCATGCCATATGACTTTTCCCTAAGTCTTTTACATCCCTGCAATTACAGTAAGAAATCTCTGCTAACTACAGCAGACTTATGAATGCTTTCAGTTCAGCTAGTGAGGTCTCATAAAACATACATTTTTGAGTATGGCTATTGGTGCACACAGAATGTTTTACTTGTATTTCAGCCTTTTAAATTACAGAATCTTGTAGCATTTTTTCTGTTACAATTTTGGACATTGTATAGCAGTGTTGGCATTCTGTCCAATATGTTTCACATCTGTCAAGACACTCACTATATTTTCAGTCCTAGTTCTAACATTGGATAGTTTCATTTGGTTTCATGACCATCTAACAGCATTGCAACTAGTCAAATATATACTCACATTGCTGCTTTCTTCATCATCTGAGTCAAAGAGTTCTGTATTCCCTGTGTCTGTGTCAGTTGTTTCTTGCTCCATTTCACTGTCAAAGGAATTTGGCTCACACGGATGATGTCAAAGTTATCACCACCACCACCACCATCATCATCATCATACAATCACAGAACTCTTCTGTTATGAAAGTATGTATTTTACCATAATGGATCATCTTCATCATCCATGGATGAGTAATCTGATAATTCACTTTTGACCTCCTCCAAAATTTGAAAATCTGGTTTTTCACATGCCTTTGTACTGAATTGCACTAACTCTACCAGAAAAATCCAAAGAAAATACTTTAAAAACAAATCTCAGAGAGGTGTAGGTGTATTACACACTCTGTGATGCTCAGGGAAGCATACACCAAACCTGTTAGATGGAGCATAATCTCCATGAAAATCTTGGTTTTACTCTTTTGCACATGTGCATATACCTTGCCTTTCATCTTAGGAAGTGGGTAAACAAAGAGTGCTTCTTGTATCCCTCAGGCCAAGGTACTGAACACAGCTGGCTACTATTATGCTAAAGTAAAAATTCACAGTAGAAAAGCAAGGGATGTGTTTGTGGAACCCAGTGTTATGTGCTGTGTGTTTAAAGACAGAATGACAAAATATTGAACATCCTGACAAAATATTGAAAATCTATGAGGTAAGCATGTCTCTTGTATTTGTTCTTTTGAACTTCTAAGAATATTATTTTCTGAAGTCTTCAATTCACATTAATGAACTAATATAAGTTTGGATCTTTGCAACAAACAAAGGACATATCTTACTTATAAATTTCTATTAGTGAGCCAACTATATATATTATTGTGAATAATCTATCCTTTTCAGTATGTAACAACAGTATCAAAAATATATTGAGTAATATATATTACTCATTTTTGTTAAATCATTATAAATTGAGTGCCTATATTAAGATTAATAAGTGTGTAAAATGAATAGAGAAAAAACAAAATTGTTGTTAAATAATTAAAATTATGCTTAAATATAAAATTTTACTGCAAAGATATTTTAAACTTTGATCATTTTCAATTGGTGTCAATTTGTCTCCCAGGAGAAATTTTAGTGCTGAAGCTGAGAAACCACGTAAGGCAATTAAACTTGTCATCCTTATAGTATTAACAGATTCATGGGAAGTTGAGTGGAACATGGAGGTGCTGTACTCATCGGTGGATTCATATGATTCCAAATAAAAGTTTACTGTTTTCTATAAGCTCACTCTAAAGTGATGTTCATAGCAGAATGTGCTCTTGGGTCCAGTGCTACGTGGATCACTAAGGACGTGATTTTGGAGGACATGTATCTAACTCATGCTCTTCCCCTGCTCTGGTTCTAGCCACCATGAAAAAAGTTTTGATTTGCATTTCCCTGATGAGTTGTAACGCTGAAATCGATTTTACATTCTTAATGGCTGTTTGTATATCTTTGAGTGATACCTATTTAGGTCTTTACATAGTTTTTAAATTGGGTGCCTTTTGTGTTTCAAGCATTCTTTATATCTTCTGAACTGAAGATGCTTGGGAGATATATTATTCTTAAATAATTCTTTCTGTGTATAGTATTATCATTTTCTTGAATTGGACTATTATTTATTTATTTATTTATTTATTTATTTTTAATTAATTTTTTTGTGGGCACCAGGGGTCAAACTTAGGACCTCGTGCACCAGCAGGCGCCCGTGCCACTGAGTGACATCACCGACCCTTTTCTCATATGTGGGTACCAGGAGTCAAACTCTGGACCTCACACTTGCCAGGCAGGTGCTTATGCCACTAAGCTATCTCACCAGCACTAGAATGGGACTTTTAAAATAAAAAAAATCATTTCATTTTGATGATGTGTAATTTATCTACTTTTTCTTTCACCACATGTTTTTGTGTCATAGCTAAAAATCATTTGTGGAATCCAAGGTCACAAAAATTTCCTATCTTGTTTGCTCTCAAGAATTTCATGGTAGGGCTGGTGAGATGGCTCAGTGGCTTAAGCGCCTGCCCGGCAAGCGCGAGGGCCCAAGTTTGACTCCCGGAACCCACATACGAAAAAGGGGCCGGTGATATCGCTCAGTGGCACGGGCGCCTGCTGGCGCACGAGGTCCTGAGGTCGACCCCCCGGTACCCACACACACAAAAAAAGAATTTCATGGTAATAGTTTCTACATTTACTTTTTGATTAGTTTTGGTTTTTAATTTCTGTATGTGGTATGAGATAAGGGTCCAAGTTACATTTTTTATCTGACACTCAAGTTGCCTAAGCAGTTTTTCTTGAAAAGACTATTGCTGTTGAATGCACTCAGCACTATTGCAAACCATCAATGATAAAAATACATGAGCTTATTACTGGATAATCAATTGTGTTCCAATTGAGCTACGTATTTAACCTTGTGATAGTACCACACTATCTTACTTTTTGTCTTGTAGTGCTTTTGGAATTCAGGAAGTGTGCAATCAATAAGTATTTTGTTCTTCTTTTCAAAATTGTTTTGAGTATTTCAGTTCTCTCATAATTTTGCATGAAGTTTAGAATCAGATTGTGAGTTGCTATAAAAAATTTGCTGAGATTCTGATGGGGATTGCACTGGGTGCACAGATTAGTTGAGCAATATTACCATTTTAACACTAAGCCTTCTGACACATTAAGATACAAAGCTTTTCTAATTATTTAGGTGTTTAATTTCTTTCAATTGTTTTCAAATTATGAAATTTGTAATTCTTTATTTGAACTTACAAGTATCATACACTTGTTGCTAGTGAGCAGAATTGTTTTCATTACTTAACTTTTGTATTGTTACTATAAGTTTACAGAAATATAACTGATTTTTACATACTGATCTTGAGTCTTGCAACCTTGCTGATGTTACTAGAGATAATAGGCTTTTAACTGATAATTCAGAATTTCCAAAATATAAGATCATGCTATATGCAAATGAACAGATTTACTTAGTCTTTTTTAATATGAATGACATTACTTTTTCTTGCTTTATTGCCTTGAAAGGAACCTCTAACAGTGTGATTTGAAGCGAGTGCAGCCATTCTTGCCTTATTCCTCATCTTGGAATTTCAACTAGTGTTTCAGCAGTAAATATGTTAGGTGTGAATTTTCCAGGGATACTATTCATTAAGCTCAGGAAACTTTTTCTGCTTTTAGTTTGGTGATTATTTTTCATTGCAAAACTTGGTGGATTTTGTCAAAAGGTTTTTCTTTGTATATTGGGATTTTCATGTGATTGTCTTTTATTCTATAGATACGTTGTATTTTTTTTTTTTTTTGGTGGGTACCGGGGGGTCGACCTCAGGACCTCGCGCGCCAACAGGCACCCGTGCTGCTGAGCGATATCACCGGCCCCTTTTTCGTATGTGGGATCCGGGAGTCGAACTCGGTCCCTCGCGCTTGCAAGGCAGGCGCTTATGCCTCTGAGCCATCTCACCGGCCCCTGATACGCTGTATTTTTAAAAGTGTTTTATTTTTATGATCTTAGTGCATACTAGTTATATAATGGATTTCATTTTGGATTATTTGTATATACATATAATTACCTCTTTTCTCTACCCCAACTCTCCTCACTGATCACTTTCCTCTTCTCTGATATTTTCCCTTCTGCTTTCTTGTTATGTCTCTTTTTTACTCTTAATATTTTCAGATTCCTCATATGAGAAATAACATGGGATATTTGACTCTCAGAGTCTGGCTTATTTCATTTAATATAATGATCTCCTGTTCCATCAATTTTCCTGTAAATTAAATGTCTTTGTTTATGTATACTCATGTCCATAGCAGCATAACTCATAATAGATTAGTCTTGAAGCAACCTATTTGCCCATCAGTAGGTAAATGGACAAATGCAATGTGGTATTTATACACAATATATTACTCTCTACAAAGAAGGATAAATGAGTCATTTTGTAGGAAAACAGATGCACCTTGAAACCATAATTTTAAATGAAATAAATCAGACACACTAATTTAAATATCACATGATTTCTCTTTTATGAGAACCCAAAACAATAAAGAGCAAAAGAAAAACAGATAACAGGAAAGAGGGAACTATATCTTTTGCAAAAGGGAAGGTGAGCAAGAAATGAAGGGAGGGGGAAGGAAAAGAAGGAAAATGGTATAAAAAAACAAGAAATAACATAAAAGAAATAAGATGTGTTATGTACATGGACCAACTCACCTTCATAAGAGCAATCATTGTGTACCACAAATGTACTAGTAAAATAAAACTTTTATAAATAAATATGAATAATTTAAAAAATGTTTCATAGAGTCCTTATACCAGATTTTCTTTAACCATTTATCTGTGGACCTGTACCTAGGTTTTTTCCATAGCTTAGCTATTGTGAATTGCACTGCAATAAAAGTAGTGGTGCAGATCTCATTATAAGTTTAATTCTTTTGGCTATATAACAAGAAGCTGTATGAAATGGTAGCTCTAACTTTAGTTTTTTGAGTAGCCTGTACATTTATTGAATTCTATATATTGGATCACTTCATTTCTAGAATGAAAAAATAAATTCTACTTAACCTGGATTCAGATTGATATCTTTTTGTTAGGAATGTCTGTGTTCATATTCGTATGAATTATTTGTCTATAGTTTTCTCTTCTTGTAGTTTTAGTACCTGCTTTTGGTATGCAGGCCTCATAGAATGAACTGAGAAGTCTTCCCTCTTCAATTTTTTGGAATTCTTAGACATTTGTAGCAAAATGTCTTCAATAGTATTCTAACTGCACGCATATGTCTTTAATCAACTATTATCTAACATCTTGGATTTCCAGATGTTAATAACATTTTAGATAATATGTAGTTTGGCACAAACATTCTACTAAGAAACTCACATGGATAGTCACTTGTTTTATCCTAACACCCCAAAATTTATTTCATTATCTATTTTAGTTTTAATTCCTAAAAGCCAAGAATAGTATTTGTACAGGTTTAGCAATCTGGATACATAATATAGTTATTGAGTGCTTTGATTTTTGTATTGTATTTTGTTGTGTATGTGTTCTTTCTTATCATTTTATTTTACTGTACTGAGATGTTGATAGAAATTACTGATTTATGTTGTCTTTGTAATTCCTTGGATATTTTAAAAACTGATATGCATGAAAAATGATGATGCCCTCTGAATAATAAAAAATAAACTTTTGCTAGAAACTGTAATTTAAAAACATGAATTTTCTTTTCCTAAATATTACAAACTTGAAAACAAGCTAATTAGAAATTATCTTAAATATCATTTTTATGATTGTGTCTATACCAACTACTGCTCTAAGTGCTGGTTTAAAAATGCAGAAACTTGAAATTGTCCCAGGTAAGAACACATAAAGAAGAGAGATATGCCCTCTTTGCTTCACTGTTGCACTATTGGAACTAGTACATACATATCTGACAACATAAAAATAATCAGTGAACCCTATTTAGTTCTTTAAAATAATGAGTTTACATATGAAAAACCTTATTATCCACATTGTTAACTACTGGGCACCTGTGAGTATCATATGCAATAACTTAAGCTTTTATGTATAGTTTCTGCTACCTACTTTGCAAATAAGACTAAAATTGAGAAAAGCATTAAAGTGTGTCTGTCTCAGAGCAAAGCGGGACAGCTTAAAATTTGCTTCCTGGCCTCTATTCCCAGGAGAAATAATTCATGTTTGAGTGTCAGGCACTTGAATTTTATTTTTAAAAAACATTGAAGTGATATATTGTAGTATGTTGTAGGTGATACATGAAGCATATTATGAGAAACATCACCTATTTTGTTACTCTTTTGTGTTGCCTTTGTGTTCTAAAAGACTCCTTTCATCTTCAGTGCAAGTGAGCACTAGTTAGTATTCCCAAAATTTTTTAAGAGTTTCAATGTTCATAATTTTTCTTAATAAATAATTTCAAAAATATCTCCTTTGATTCTTGTAAAATGTTCAAATGGTTTCAAATATGAATAGAAATGGAAGAATCAATTGTATCTTGCAACAAAAATCAGACATACAGACTAAAACAATGTATGTAAAATAATTTTTATGAATGTGCTTTTAATTATTTTGTTTGGAGGCAATAAAATGAGAATAAAATGGGAATAAAACTCATCAAATTTAAACAAAAATTCATCCTCAGCAGACTCTTGGATTTGTGATGACAAGACACCTGGGAAACTCAGAAATCCTAAGGTCTTTCAGGTACTTTTCAGGACTCAAAAATAGCATAAAAATTATTCCTTTAAAAATATACTTTGTGTTCAATGTTAAATCTTAATATATATATATAAATAATTTTATTACATACACATACTTTTGTGTACATATACACAAAGGTGTTTGTTTATCTGTGTGTGGGATGATGTAGTGTTATTTTGAATTTAAGGCATTTCAAATCAGATACATGTAAGAAAACTAGTTTAGTTCTGTGTCAAGAAAATTTTTTTAAGGCACTGATGTTTAAAAAGTAATTAAGATGCAAAATATCAGAACTACAGAGATCCAGTCCTATGTATTGATAGTAAAGTGATGCTGAATTGGATTCAATGAGAAAAATTAGAATTTATGAGTCAACTCATGCTAACAGAGGGGTTTTTCTAAGTTATAGCTTCTCTAAGTAAACAATGGAATTGGCAATCATTTTTATATATCAATTTTCCTTTGAGGGACTCAGGGCAGAGAGAAGTGTAGTTGTTTGTCCTGGTTCAAATCAACACTGAGTAGCACTGTAACATCATAGTAAAAGCTGCCTTAATGGAAAAATGTATATCCTCTTTCATTTAATACCTATAGTGATTTTTAAATTTAAGTATGTTATTGAAGAATGTAAGAAATTTCATTTCTAGAGATTTTTTAGGTATTAGGTTGTTAATATGCAGCTTTATATTTCATATTTAGTGCAGTAAAATCACAGTATTTATATTCAAAATTTCTCCTTTAAATATGAAATGAAATCCTTGATTCCCTAATTTTCCATACTGGTAGGTAATTAATCTTAGATCATCCTTGGGTCTTCCCTTGCTTTCTAGGGTTGTACTGAGTATTGTGGGATACTGTCTTTGAGTTGTTCCCCTGCTTATATGGCTAATTAGGGGTACTGAAGAAAGTCTGCTAGTTTTACAGTCCTGCCACAGTGCTGATGATCTGTATGGCTTAAATGAATGAGATAATGCTAGCTTCTCAGATTTCTCCATCTCCCTGGTGCAGGAGAACAAATTCATGATGAACTTGTCAGACAGAACTACTAACTTTTATTTTTTCACTTACCAGGGTGGGGATCAAGTTTCTTTTCTCCATTCCCCTCAGCCCTGACTCCCCAGATTTTTAGAGTTCTGGAACAGGAAACTGCATTCTAAGAAATTCTAGAAGTTTTGTTTGTAGAATTATGAAGAACTCACTTTTAAAAAAATATTGAAAATAAGTAAAGCAAATTCATAACAAAATAATAGGAGAATACCAATAATTAATACATTGTATATTGTCACCTTGAAAGTAGTTACTCAGAGCACAAGACATAGGCATAAAAAATTCTCCAATAGATATGAGCATGAACCTTCTTTTTCAATGAAATAAGAGACACAAATAGTATAGTTAACTTGCATTTTTCTCCCATTTCCCTTCCTTTCCCATTTCTCCCATCCTAATTCCTTTTTCTTTTTAACAAAATTTCTTCCCATTTCACAATATCTATGTATATTTTAGACCTTATTTACTCTTTTAATTTCTCATACCAGGTAGAGAACACGATGTTTACACATGAGAGTCTGATTTATTTCACTTATGAGTATCATCTCAAGTTGCATCCATTCACCTACAAAAGTCTCAAGTTTATCCTTCTTTATGGCTGAGTACTATTCTATTGTATAAAAATACCATATCTTTTTTATCCATTCTTTGGTTGATGGGCATGTGGATTTTTTCCAAGATTTAGCTATTACAAATTGTGTGGCTTTAAACATAGGTGCACATATATTGCTGTGCTATGATGTTTTTAATTCTTCTGGGAAGATACACAGAAGGGGCATAGCTAGGTCAAATGGTACCTCTCATCCTAGCTTTTTGGGGAATCTCCATACTAACTTCCACAGTGGTTGTACCAGTCTGCATTCCCACCAAAAATGGAGAAGGCTTCCTTTGTCCCCACAGCCCCACCAGCATTTGTTATTGATTTCTTTTTTTTTTGTGGGTACCGGGGGGTCGACCTCAGGACCTCACACGCCAGCAGGCGCCCGTGCCGCTGAGCGATATCACCGGCCCCTTTTTTGTATGTGGGTTCCGGGAGTCGAACTCGGGCCCTCGTGCTTGCCGGGCAGGCACTTAAGCCCCTGAGCCATCTCACCAGCCCTGTTATTGATTTCTTGATGATAGTCATTCTTTCTGTAATGAGATGGAATCTCAGTGATATTTTAATTTGCATCTCTCCAATGACCAATGATGTTGAACATTATTTCATATATTTATTTGCTATTTGTATTTCTTCATCTGAGAAGGGTGTAATCATCTCAGATGCTCATTGAGAATTTGGGGGATCTGAAATTGTTCAAATCCTTATATGTTCTAGATAGAAGTCCTTTTGTCAGAGGGACAATTTTTTTCCCACTCTGTGTGTTGTTTTTTCACTCTATTGGTGATTTATTTTGATGTACAAAAGCTTTTTAATATTATGAGATACCAGGTTTTGATTCTTTAAAGTATTTTCCATGTGGTTTGGGTTTTGTTCATTAACTCTCTGTCTATACATGAACAAAATCCTGACTTTGTTTCTGAGAAAGGACTAAAAGAATTTTGAGCAAATAACCAAATAATTACTTATATTAATATTTTACATTTCTTAAAACCAAACAAAAATAATTTTCCTTTAACAAAAAAACTCTTGATGAAACCCATTTACACAAATACTGTTATTTATCAGACCAGTCTGCTTATGTCTGCCCTAATAAAGAATAAATTCTACGCATTTCTTCTCTTTTGAGATCTACAAAATTATATCATAGCTCAAATAGCAATTTTAATGATTGCCACTTATGAAAATATTATTACATCTACATTACTATAGCTAGAAATTTTTTTCATGATGACATACATCAGCTATTAAAAATTAACGAGCCTTTTCTGTAGAAAATATCTCAGCTGTAAACCCTGTTGTGTACTCTTTTCTTTTTTATTTAAAAGCAAATAAATAAAATCACTTCAATTTCAAGAATAGTGAAGATATATCTGAGATAATATGAGTAAAATTTGATAGTGATCAAGCAAGGAGCACATTTTAGTTACCTTACCTTATAATATATACTTAGGCAGTATTAAAATATTGAAAGATTGTTATCTTCAATAAAATCCCATTGGAATATTATTTTTGATACTTTGATTATCTTGTGATGTGATTTAGGTGTATTTCCATGAAAAGTTGGGAAGTTTAATTTAGTTAATATTATTTATAGAAATACATTTCCCTTACAAAATCTAACTGGTAAACAAACTCATAGTGAAATATATTTATGTATTCATTTCTTTATATTTTAATTTTTTTTAATTTTTTGACTTTTATTAGTAAATGTTTACTGTATATAATGATCATATTCACTGTAGATAATTGGTTTATTTACATAACACATTTCAGTTCCCTTCTTTTAACCCCCTCGCTCCATCCCATTTTTATTTTTCCAGCACTATATTCATTTATTAATCTTACAATCTTTATAATGTTAACTATCATATGTATAGATTGAAAAACCAGACTAATATATCAAAGAACAATTAAAACATGTAAAACAATAATACTAAGTCAAGGTGCACTTTTAGGTATATTGTCTGCACTGGATTGCAATGTCTTTTTTTTCTTTCTCTTTTTCCCTCTTACCTGTCTTTCATTTCGTATGAATTTTTCATATAAGAGAAACCATACAATGTTTAAGCTTGCACATCTGTTTTACTTTACTTAGAAAAATGATCATGATATAGTTAATCTATAATCTATATACAAAATTTTAAAATGATTTCAAATCTAATTTATTTCTATAATTTTAAGCCTACCACAGTGCCTTTTATTCTCTTCAGTTTAGAACAGGAAATGTCTAGGTGACTTTTTTCCTTCCACTTTTGGTATATTTGTAAGGAGGATAAATGTTAAATTGCTTTCTGAAACAACTAATCTTTTGTTTTTGATAAAGAGCTTTCTCATAAAATAACATTTCTTGGAATCATTCTAGTGGCCGACACAATTGGATATTTTTGTGCCTTTATGTATTACTTCCAAGTCCTTGTTTACAGTCCTTAGATTAGTACTGAATAATAGGTCTGAATATACAATTCTTCATCTAAGTGTTTCCTAGGAATCTCAAAACAGAAAGTGGCCCCTGAGGCACTTATCCCCAGGCGCGAATTGAAATGAATAATAATAAATGTATTCTTAATTTATTAGTATAAAGACTATACTTTTTCTTTTAGTGAAGTTTTGGAAATTTGTAATCTTGGTAGAACCACAGTTGTAAATATTTGTTTTATTGACATTAAATTTCCGCTGCTTAAAAAAATAAATGTTTCTCAAGACAGCAATTTTAAGGTCACATATAATATCTCCTCTCTGCATGATGAAGCCACCAAATTGTAACAAGATTAGTGAGACAGGAGTTTGGATTCTGTTAAGTGGTAAGGATAGTGGCTCGACAATAAAGTTGGGAAGCACAGAACAGAGTCTATTGAGTTATGACCTTCCACAAGTCTTACAAAAACATCTGGCAAGTATCCTTCAGCTGTCTGGGACCTCCCCAGACTAAGATCAGGAAGGCCATTGGCACAAGGGTGCATGGACCTTGCATGGTTACTGCACAAAAACTGCATACATTGAATCCTAAAAATCTATATGGTCTCCTACAAGGTAGAGATTATATTGCTTACACAACTGCCTGAAGTGCCTTCTAAATCTCCTAAAAACCCCTAGAAAAAGAACTTCCTTGGACATCCTACTAAGTACCCCCTCCTGGCTAGTGGGAACTTTACTTCCTAGCCTTCATATCTTTTACTTTATTTCCTTTATAGCTTTCATATTCTTGCCTTAATTTGTCTTCAATAAATTTTCTTGAACCCTATATCCTCTATCCCTGGTTTCACTTTTGTGGAACACAACCACTGTATTTTGGCAACAAAATCATGATCTTTTTTGCTGTTTTGCTCCTGCATTTTAGAAATTCCTTTCCTATCTGCTTTGACAAAATTTTGTCTTACAGTTTTGCAAATCTACATAACACAAAAGTCAAATGTACAAAATGGTGTATCTTTAGAGAAATCTAGCTCATATCTGTTCCCTAATACTCATTCTGACCTCCTTATATACATTTACTTAGTGTATTATACTTGCATTAAAAATAAAAGAAATTGTGGGTAATTTAAAATTTATTAATGAAAATAAATGTAGTCATAAATGCATTTTAATCATTTGGATAAATTTATTTTATTAGAGACTCCATTAGAATCCCTTTGAGGTCATAATTGTTCCAGATGCCAATATATTTGTAAAAAGAAGCTTTATCTGGCATAAAGAAAAGTCTAAAGGTAGACATGTTGTATGTAACATATCCCACACATAAAGAGATAACTTCAGAAATGCTAAAATAATCTAAAATAAATATGGTATCTGAGAATTACCTTGTTTTGAGCTAAAAATAAGGTGACTAGTGTGAGCAAAATTGATTTTTATGAGTCTGTTATGCAAGTCAAAATGAAATATCATTACCGGAAAATATTACTGAGCTATATGCCATATTTCACACAAATATATGCAAATAAATATGTCTAAAATTAAGTGAGAATAAATAGCAATAGAATCTAGAAAAATTCACCTGGTGTGCACATAGATCCACCCTTAAAAAAAAACAGCAAAGGAAAACAGCAAAACAAAATGATTTGTTTTAGGTAACTATATATCACAAGTTCTTGGGCTGTTTATTGAATTCAGAGTGATTGATGTTAATAATCTCAGCACCCAAAGTTAAGATAAATGCAGGATTATGTGAATTATTCAGAGCCACTGTCTTCAAAACAGTTCATAAGGAGCAAAACTTTTGTTGGCATTGAGAAGCTGCATTCTTAGAAAATATATCTGCATCACTGCAACAATAAATATCACATGGGTGGTATGTGGAGTATCCTGGAGAATACAGGTTGTGGTGATATTATTCAATATAGTTCATGTTTTATTGTATCATTTTGTTCTGTTTCTTTGTTGTTTTTTGCAGTGGTGAAGATTCAGCTCAGTGCCTGCAGCAAGCTAGGGAAGCACTGTACCATTGAGCTATATCCCCACCCTGAAATTCATGTTTTATGCTGTAAAAACAGCTACTTAATAATTTACAACCATATATATATATATAATTTATTTAATATTAACCTGCTCATTAATATGCCTTAGCAGAATGGAGAAACTATAGAACTTTCGCAGTATCCCATTCTTTCTTTCTTTTTTTTTTGTGGGTACCTGGGTTCGAACTCAGGACCTCGCACGCCAACAGGCACCTGTGCTGCTGAGCGACATCACCAGTCCCTTTTTCGTATGTGGGATCCGGGAGTCGAACTCGGGCCCTCACGCTTGCAAGGCAGGCGCTTACACCGCTGAGCCATCTCACCAACCCTCGCAGTATCCCATTCTTATTTGAAAAACAAAAACTCTAAATTTCAGAGTGAGGGTGCTAATCAAGATAAAACACTGATGGCAAAATAAGATGAAAGCTTAGAGTTTCTGGCTTTATATTACATTTTACCATGCCATCTATGGTATATATGTAATTAGGAAACTCTTACTCAAGATAGTAATTTCTCAAATGACATCTCGAGTTATTTATATGTATTAATGAAATAAATAAGAACTTCAAACCTATAATCACAATTTCAAAGTTAGAAAATACTTTTCCATGCATTGTTTCATTTGATGTGCAGAGCAACCTTGAAATGTAGTCTTGGTGATCCATGTGCTAGATTTTCATCAGAGAATAAAAGATCTTATGTGATTTCTCTAACTCCCTAAACTCATAAGTGAGAGGGAAGGAATTCATGTTCAAAGATTTTGACTCCAAACAATGCATCATTTTTACTAACCTAGATTTTTCAAAACTTTAACGAGTAAATCTGTTGTTGAGTCACATATTCAGTAAACTTACATCAAACAAAAGTTTGTACAAATTATGATATAAGTAGAAAAGCCACAATTATAATAAGATGCAATGTTTGCTCATCAAGGAGTCTGAAAATGAAGTATCAGTAATTATTTCATTAGCCAAAGTTAGTTCACCAAGTATTCTAGTAATTAGTTAATTTTTGTCATTTTTTTTTGTGGGTACCAGGGGTCGACCTCAGAACCTCGCACGCCAGCAGGTGCCCATGCCGCTGAGTGATATCACCAGCCCTTTTTTCATATGTGGGTTCTGGGAGTCAAACTTGGGCCTTCGTGCTTGCCAGGCAGGCACTTACACTGCTGAGCCATCTCACCGGCCCTTTTGTCATGTTTTGTATTGTCAATGCTATCAAATATTAACTAATCAACATTTGCCTGAAGTAGCACTGCTCTAGAGTAATTCTTGCACCATTTATTTCACTTAAAATATACAAGTCTATGTTTATCTCCAAGCACAGTTCTTCACAATATGAGAACAACTAGTGGTTATAATAGCAGAGTTTGTAAAAGGTTTTATAATAACAAAACTAGTTATTATGCATGTGCAGTACAATGAAAAATCACTGTGGTTAAGCAATGTATGCTGAATGAAAATTTTGAAAAAGAATTTACCAGTCAGTGAGATGGCTCAGTGGTGTAAGTGCTTGCCTGGCAAACATGAGTGCCTGAATTCAACTCCTGGAACTCACATATGAAAAAATGGCCGGTGATATCACTCAGCAGCACGGGCATCTGCTGGCACGTGAGGTCCTGAGGTTGACCCCTGGTACCCACAAAAAAAAATAAATAAAAATAAGTAAAAAAAAAAAAGAATTTACTTTCTCTTGACAACATAAGTGGTCAATTAAGAACCACTGAGAAGTGCACTGGAAGGATTATTTGCATGTCATCATTTCCATATTGTATTACTATAGTACAAGACTTTCTTGAATTTCAATGAACAACACACTTGTCTTTGAAATTCACCAGTGATTTCTCAGTTCTGATGTATGCAGACCTTCATTCAGAATTCCTTTTTCAGTAAAATGCACATTACATTTACATGAAGTTTAGGAAGAGTGGTTGCCTGTATAAGGTATGCAAGCTTACATTTTTTAACTGCTTTTCTCCAACTTAATTTAGTCCCTCATTTTCTCAGCTAGAGCACCCTTTCCATTGTTTTTCCCATAACAGAATACTTCATCAGCACAATAGTTGATTTTAGGTACTCACTTAGGATAAAATTCGCTCAATTCCAATTTGAGATCTTATTCAAACTAGTTGTGTAATTATGAATGAACTATGTAAAATTTTTCAAACTCTCTTGTCAAATTGTGCTTTAAAGACTTCATAGAGTTATTTTAAAAACTCAGCATATGTAGTAAATATACTTCAAGTTATAACCATATTTACCATCTCTTTATTGTGAGAATTAAATTAACGGACAAAAAGTTATTTTGAGAAGATTAGAAAGCAGGGCTGGTGAGATGGCTCAGCGGCTTAAGCGCCTGCCCGGCAAGCGCAAGGGCCCGAGTTTGACTCCCGAAACCCACATACGAAAAAGGGGCCAGTGATATCGCTCAGCAGCATGGGCGCCTGCTGGCGCGCGAGGTCCTGAGGTCGACCCCCCGGTACCCACAAAAAAAAAAAGAAAGCAATAAATGTATACTATATATTTAAATACTTAGTTACTACTATTGTATGTGAAAGAAAAGGGCCCTCTCCTCATAGACAACAGCATTTTCTCTTGAGAAAAGGAAAAATAAAATAAAAAATCTTGAGTTTATTTAGATTATGGATAAGAATGAAAATTTGATTTGGGATGAATAAATCCACTTTGTAAACTTTTCCTAGTTTCTTTTTAATACATCTTTATCTCTTAAATAAAAAGGAAAAATATTCTTGTAGAAATTTTTAAAACTTAATCTGAAATAACTTTTATTTATTATTTCTTATTTCAGATAGTATAGAAAACAACACAAGTACATTATTTATGAATTTTCAGTGTATAAGAATATGTTCCACAATAGTGTTTTGTGTAACTCAATGAAAATTTTATGTATCATGGTATAAGTTTATAGCTTCTAATGAAGTGTTGTCAGTTTCAAATTTCAAAATGTATAGATGAGTTTTCCATATTTATAAAATCAAAATCAGTAAATTAATTTCTTGAAAAGATGCCATTTATTCCCTTAAACTAATGTGTATTTTAGCATTTTACATAGAAAATATGAGGTCTTAGAAAGTTCATCTAACATAGGCAAAGACCATTAAAGGGAGAAAAAAGTCAAGACTTATGATAAATTATTGCTGAAATAAATTACAAAACTTCATTGGAGACACATACTTGAGGAAATTGGTAAAGAGCAGAGATGTAGCTTAACTGAAATACTTAGGACAGCCCTGTTGATTTCTGTTGTGATGATCAGATTTTCCATCAACTGGAATCATTGACTTATTCATTGCTTGTGTAACTGATTTTATCTTAGTAAAAAAGTGAAATTTTTATGGCATCATCCTACAAATATACATATGGTAATATAGCTTATTATGTCTTTAAAGAAATTCATGTACTTTTGACTACTGTGCTGTTTCTCATGAAGCAAGTCCCCATGGAGATTTGAAAAAGGAGGCAATATATTCAGTTCCCCTCTTTTGAAAGTATGATTTGGCTAGCATGGTAGCATTACCTCCTCCAAGATGGTTAAGCCTTTATTTTAAGTTCTTAATAGACCATGTGAAAACTAAAGTTTTATGTTTTTTTCTTACACAATCATTTAGTTTTAACTTGTTCTCATTCATAATACGTTAATGGAACACATCCGAGCTTTTCTAAAATTAAAATATTCATGGAAAACAGACCAGAGCTATTCCAACTACAGAGAAAAAGAACAATCAAGAAAGTAGACCTGCTCCTTCTTTTAATTTTGATATGGAAAAGAAAGTAAGTAAACACAAGTAAATATTTTATATAAAAATATAACTTTAGCCTATCCAGATTTACTGCTAAACTGATACAGAAAGCATATATTAACTATTTTTTCTGCAGTTCAAATTTAACTATTTCCCATATTGAATATTTATATTCAATTCAGTTACTATATTCATCTTTTTCATTGAATTACTTGTTGGTTATATTTTATTTTAATGTTTTCATTGACAAAAACAAATTTTATTCATTTGAGTTAAAATGTGATATATGTATACATTTTTAAAAGAATAAGTCAAACTAATTGATATATTACTCACTTATATATTACATTGTTGTGGGAACACTTAAAATTCATCTTACAAAATTTTAAGCATGATATATTAGTAATTCTTGCTGCCATGCTGTACCATAGATTTCCAAAACTTATTTGCCTTGTCTACTTGAAATGTCATGACCTTTAGCCAGAATCTTTTTTCTTTCTCTAGCCTCAACCACTGGCAACCACTGTTGTTTCCATGAGTTTGATTTGCTTTAGTGAAATCAAGCA
Source organism: Erethizon dorsatum (assembly GCA_028451465.1). Taxonomy (NCBI): domain Eukaryota; kingdom Metazoa; phylum Chordata; class Mammalia; order Rodentia; family Erethizontidae; genus Erethizon; species Erethizon dorsatum. The sequence goes on from CM051832.1 coordinate 73,215,485, forward strand.
GTATTAGATTTTTTAATGCCAAGCTTACATCTCTAAACAATGTCCTCCATGATCATCCATATTATTGATGATAACAACATAACCTTGTTTTTATGTCTGATTATTATTTCATTGTGTATGTATGTGCCACAATTTCCTTATTTATTCACCAACTGATGGACATTTAGATTGATTCCATATGTTAAGTATGGTGTCTACCTGAATAAGATATACCTACCAGATTTGTGAAACACTATTCTGGGTTTGCCTGAATGATTGACTTACTGAAGATGGAAGACCCACCTTCGATATGGGTGGCACCACACAGTAGATTGAGCAGAATAAAAAGAGAAAGGAAGAAGGAAGTCTGCTCTCCGGTTTCTTTGGTGGATGTGGTGGATTAACAACTGGTGTTCAACTTGTAACACCCAACTGAATTGAATCAGCGTCATGCTGGGTGTGGAGGGCCCACCTGAGGACTGTTGTCAACAACATAAAAAGGAGAACTGGAGAGGAAGAGTTGGTGCTGAAGAGGAAGGAGCTTGTTACGCTGGCTTTCCTGAGAGGAACTTGGCTGTTCTCATCATCGGAGGAGCTCAGGACCTCATTGTCACTGAGGATGGCTGTGTTACTTTTCGGGGGAACTCTGGTCCTTATTTTGAGCATTGCTTCCTGGCTCCAGTGCAGATCCCTCAGCCTGCTGGCACAGATCCTTCATCCCGCTGGTGCAGACTTTCTAGCTTCCACCACTGACCCTTGGGCCTCCTGGCACAGATCTGTGAAATCTGTAACTTGTGTGAAACATTGTTGTGGGCTCTGGGCCTCCAGTTGGACTCATGGGGGCATTGTCATGGGCTCTAGGTCTTCAGTTGGACTCCTGCAGGACATTGCTGTGGAATCCAGGACCTCAGCTGGATTCTTTGGGTCATTATTATGTGGACAGATTTCTTGGACTCTTTTTGTATTTGACTCTTTGGGTGACTACTATAAAATAATTCTATAAATTATGTGCCCTGTATTGTTTCCCTTGCGAATCCTAACTACAACAGAGGAGTTCTAGTCTTCACCATTACATTTGCATATTCCTTCAGGCTTCTGGCGCAGATTCTGCAGCCTTCCAATGCACTCCCTTTGGCTTTCTAATATGGGCCCACACTGGACTCTGTAGTGAACTCCAGGCCTTTGACTTTTGACTAATTCCTCTGGCTCTCCAGTGCACACTGATGGAACTTTTGAATTCTTCCTCCCCTGACTCTGCATTGTAAGCCTCCTTTGTAAATATATATGTATATTCTATATGTGTGTGTGTTTTATATATATATATATATATATATATATATATGTTTTATCTATATCTCTATATCTATACCTATCTGTTTTTGTAGTGAACACTACATTCTGGTGCTGAGTGGGGTCATTGCTGTGACACTTCCTAGCTACATGATTCAGAAGCCTCTAGAACGTGTTTGCAGAAGGAGTTTAGAAAGGGTTAGATATGCCAACTGGAGAAGCAGCCTGAGAATACTGTAGCCTGAGCTTGATGGGAGATTTTGGTTGGAGATCATAAGACTAGATTGTTGTCAGCAATGAAGCCAGTAAACACCAGGCTCAAGAGATTTTAGTTGGGAAGAAGTAGTTTATTGGCAGCTGAACTCCAGGCCATGTGTGTAATGCTCTGGCAGAAAATTTGTCTACATTTTGCTCATGTCCAGAGATTTTGTGGGAGACTAAGATTAAGAGTTGTTTATTAATTAACCTGGTAGAGGAAATTTATTGGCAGCCCAACATTCAGGTGGTTAGCATGGGTACTGTTGTCATTGGTAGGGGGCTGCCCAAATCATTTGGAGTTTACACATCACAATTTGCCCAAGCGACTGGACATGGAATTACAGGATTTAATGTTTGCCCTGCTAGGTTTCGGTTTTGCTTTGGTGTCATTCCTTTGTATCCACCTATTTCTCCCTTTGTCCCTTGGAATAGGAATGTTTATCCTGCGCCTTTGTGTACTGGAAGTGTTAAACTTTCTTTATGAATTTTATAGGGGCATGCAGGAAAGACTTTGGCTTAAATCTCAGAGGGATCTTTGGACATGGATTTTCAGCAATGCCAATTAGTTTACATCAGGATAATAGGAGAAATTCCTTCAGGGAATGTAAGGAATCTTCAAGGCCTGACTGTGCATTCTCTAAATTACAAAGGTAAAAGACTTTGCTTTAAGAAGAGAGGCCCAGGGCATTCTGTTAGAGAAGGGTCACCTGCAGAAGTAATTCCCTTGGATTCATTTACTATGTTCAGCCATGGCTGTGATACTCATTAGTGTACTAATCCACTGACGAATTTATAGTGAAATGTAATGTTGTGAGGCAAAACCTGGTCTGAGGAGATGGGTCACTGGGGATGTGGCCTGGATGAGTATATTTTCCCTCCTCCTTTCTTGATCTCTCTGTTCTCCTCTGCCATGACATGAGCTGTTTTCTCCTCTGTCATACCACTCTGCCATGTTGCCCTGCCTTGGAGACAGCTGACCATGGACTGAAACCCCTACAAACTGTAAGCCAAAATCAACCTTTCTTCCTTATGGTTGTGTGTTTTGGATGTTGCATCTCAGCAAGGAGAAAGTAGCTAAGATAACTACCCTGAATACCATGGCGATGAGCTTTGGAATGCAGATATCTTCAGCATGGTGATTTCATTGCCTTTAGATTTATAACTGAAAGTGGCATTGTTGGATGATGAAGTTGTTTTATTTTTTTGAGGAACCTCCATATTTTTTCCATTGTTTGGCTAATTATTATGTCATTTCAAGACTGTACCATTGACTTCCTAATCGGTCTCTTTGAATTTATACTCAATATAATTTAGTAACATTAGAAACAATTTCCTAAAATATAAAATTAATATAATTATTTGCTTTGTAAAAATCTAATGTGAATCCTAAATGTTTATAAAATATTAATTAATTAATTTTTGAGACAGGGTCTCAGACTTTTGCCCAAGTTGTTCTCAACCTCATGATTCTCCTGCTTCATCCTCTCAAATGCCTGGCACTCCAAATATGTACCACTATGCCTGGCTAAATGGCCACAATATAAGAATCTAGATACTGGCACATTACTTGTGCCTGAGCAACATTTCTAAATAGGGTTCAAGAGATATTCTTATTTCATGACATCGATTTGTTCATTCAGCTATTTAGTAAAATATAGGCAATTAGTAAATTAAATAGGTATTTAGTATATTATAATAGAGATAAAAATATAATAGTCACTATTGTAGTTTTAATACATAATATTTATACCAGACACTCAACAGTATCTATCTCATTCAATCTTTGCAAAAATATTTTAAAAGAGGCATTATACTTATATATGGCAAAACCAACGTTGAGTAGAGATATTAGTATACTATCTCTGACACACAAGAAGTGACAAGTGGCAGAAACAATTTGGGGTCTTGAATTATGTTCTTTTTTAATGTTTATATCAGAGTTATCTTAAACTCACTGAAATACTTCTTTAATCCAATTTAATCACTTTCTAGTTAGTATATGTTTAAATCCCTGATAGCTAACTTGTATAATATAAAAATTCCTAACTTAAATCAATGTGCAATTTGTTTCTAGAACTATTTCATTTTTAAAAGATTAAAATTCCTTTGAATATTTAATTATATTTTCTGATATAGCTAGCTATTGCATTATTAATTGTAAGTCAATGACCCTCTTAAATATATTTTTTTCTGAGAGATATTTTCCCAGGCCCCAATGTTATTTTAAACAGTTTTAAGAAACAGCTACAAAAATAACCATATCTTTATTAACAACTTTTCTCACATTAGTTTTGATTTACTCACCTTTCAAGTGAGGGGTTTGAATTAAGTGGTTCCAAAGTTATCTTCTATAAGCAGTATCATTTATTGTCCATTATTGGGAGAAGTTGAATACAACATTGACTCCCAAATTACTTCTATGTGTTAATTCTTATTACTGTTAGTACAGATAGAGATGGTGCAGAGACAAATGAATGTATGTAATAATATAAATGGTAAACAGTTATGAAATCAAAGTTCTCTACAAACAGTAATTTTAAAGATATGATATATACATATAAAAAATAAGACCATTTTTTCTGAGGCTTTAAAATATGTAGACTTTATATAGAAAGACAAACTAATAAAAAGTCAGACACACAAGCTTAAATATTGCATAATTTCTTTATTTAGAAACCCAAAATATAAATAAAGTGTGAAAAAAAAGCTTGATGGTAAGAAATAGGGAGATACATTTTTTTTTTTGGCATAAAGAAGGGAAAAAAGAGATGGAGGGGGAAGGGTAGGGAAGGGGATGAAAAAATAAGATGTGTTATATATATCTACCAAATCCCCACTAAGAATGTAATCATTACAAACTCAAACATATACCAATAAAAATAAAAATTTAAAAGAAACAGTTTGGATTAACCTGTGTTAGTTGTAGATATTAATAGAGTTCAGTGTGATGTTTCTATATATTCATACAGTGCGCACCTATCACACCCAGTTGCATTTTATCCACCATGCTCCACTTCCCAACCTCTACTAAAAAACAAAACAAAACAGAATAAGGGAAAATATTCAAGCAAAATATTAGTCATTAAAGGATCCTATAATTTAAAGATTGTTTAGGCAAGTTAAGGCACGAAAGTGAACATATACTGTCCTGTTTATTTTACTTTTGAATTTTAAAATACTAAGCAAGTTATGTTATTTGAAGTTTAGAAACAGCATATAGGACAAAATAATATAAGATGAAATTCAAAAAAGTATCTATACATCATGTTGTAATTATCCACAGTAATTTAGCAACTTTAAATTTCCTTGTGCATTTCAAATTTTTTGTCTTTTGATAATGGGAAATTTCAAACATATAGTAGACAGATATGTTTAAATTGTTAGTTTCCCTTAGTCCCCCTAAATTATCAACTCATGGTAAATCTACACACAGCACATATATACACATTCCTGTCTCCATGGTCACTGGGTTGTTTCATAGACCAATTTTAACATAAATTTACTTTATTATGTGTCTATAAAATAAATGACTAAAATATACCCATTATACCACTGTCATACCTAAAAAAATCACTAATAATTCCTTATTATCCAATAATTCCTACTAATAATTCCTTATTATCCAATTCCACTAATAATTCCTAATAGTGCACTAATAGTTCCACTAATAATTTGTTCCACTAATAATTTGTTCCACTAATAATTCCTAATAGTGCACTAATTCCACTAATAATTCCTTACTATCCAATTTTTAGGTAATGCAATTACATTTTGTCTATTTGATCTTTTTATTTCTTCCTTTTTTTCTTTCACTCAAGATGTATTTAATATAGAAGTAGACAAGTAACTTTGTAAAATGTGTGTACTTTTAACAAAAGTAAGATGCAATCAAGATATATATATATATATATATATATATATATATATATATATATATCTGTCTTTAGAGCTGATATAGTTCCTGAGAAAACGCATACTGTTTGATCATTTCTACTATCTATATCACCTAGACTTTACTCACCCTCAAAGATGTAGATTTAATATCGCTGCCTGTAAAGTTTTTGATCCTCCTTATGGACCCCAAGAATATACTCCTTATATTCTGCCCCTTAACATCTTATGGTTAAAATAAAATTTATGATACAAGAATTACTTCATAACTTTCTTTTATCTCTCAGGACCATGTGGTAAATGTTTAGTAAGTTTTATTAGGGAATGAACGTGAACTATGTGAGTTGTTCTGCACTAAAAAATGGTTACAATCTTTTCTATTTAAACTCAATCTTCATCTGTGAAATTCTTATACTAAAGAATGGAGCTAGACACCAATGAATATTAAATGGTAGACACTATAATATAGTAAAAAAAGTGGAGTCATATTGTACGATTCTAAACATGGAAAATTCTAATCTTACCTTTCAACTTTATTGTATGTCTATTGTATTCTCCATACTTTATGACATTCTCTTCATTTGACTCTCCTAATTTTCTTTCATGCTTTCACATTAGTGTTACATTTCATGGAGATTTGTTGTTTCCACCTTCTATCTGTTGAACTTATTTCCACACATCAAAGCCCATCATTTAAAAATGTTCCAGTAGAATGTAGTATCTCCCTTTTTGAAATAAAGACAACCATGCTTTTGAATTTCTGTTATTATAATTTGTTTCTTTATTTTCTAACCTATAGTTCATGCTTTCAAATATAAAATATATTTTCCTTATATATTTTTCTGTATTTCTTGCAGCATCAACTCCAGCGCCTTACAAAACTATATTGATTGACATGTTTGTATCGAATTTTAAAAAATGTGTACACAAATCTTTTCTTTGTGTACCTACGACATAGGACTATAAGAATTAAATGGTATATTTTTTAAAAGGATTAAACTTGTTGATTGTACATAATAATTATTCAATAAATATTAACTGTTATTGTTTTTATTGTAATTATTCTTATATTTTTCCTTTAGTTCCAGATGAGGATTTAATAGTGAATATCACTAGATATTTTGCCAACATTTGCTCCTCTGAAGTTCCTCTTTGCCTTAAGAAACATATCGCTTTTATGATTTTGGGTAACACAAACTGTAATATGGTGAGGCAGACAGATAATTTCCATAGTATCAGTGATATCACATCCTAATCCTTAAAGACTATGAGTATCTTAAAAGGGACTTAAAGGACTTTGCTGATGTGGTTGAATTATGGATTTGAGGTGTGAAGATTATCCTGTCTTTGCCCAGTGTAATCACAAAGGTATCCATAAGATAAAAAAGGAGCTAAGAAAGTCAAAGGACCAAAGATGAGAATAGATACAGAGACCACTGAAAGCGAGATTTGGAAGTGCAAACTTGTTGGCTTTGAAGATGGAGAAAGGGATCATGGGACAAGGGAGAGAAGTGGCTTTTCAAACTTCAAAGGCAAGGAACTGGGTTCTTCCCTAAAGCTTTCAGAAGGAAAGTGTCTTTATCAAGTCTTTGGTATTTGCCCCCCGTGAGCCTCAGGAATCCTACAAAAGTTTGGAACAATTTATTACAGCAGAAATAGGAAATATTACTGTCACAAGACAGGATCTGTAGAGCTCACCTCCAAAGAGAGGATGAGGACCTCAACTCATCCACCAGTAGAAAAAGTTTGCGATTTATGACAGAAAAGCATATCAGGACGCATCAGTAAGAGGCATAGGTAGTTTTATCAAGCAGAATTAAAGAAGTACACAATCAGAAGGGAGTGTATCCCTTCAAAGGGTGAGACACACTATGGTCTTGGACTGGGTAAATTTGTGTTCTTTGTGGGGTGGTAGAAATATGTTGAATCTGTAAATCTATGAAAAGCAAAGTTTCATTTTTTTGGGTAAAGTTCAATGCTTATTTAAGGGAAAAAGCAGAAATCCACCAATTGTATTTCTTTTAAGATATAAGAATTTAGGGATGAGTACCCTGGAATAGGAAAAATTCTAACCTTGCATAAATTTGATTGTGTCTTGAGGCTACACCTTTCTTAAAAGTCCTATTTTAAAAGTATGATTTATTTTGTCTCCATTCTATCTGTATTTTTTTCTATACTACAGGGTATTAGAAAACCAATACAAAGGATAGATTGGCCAGAGAATGAAAACAAGAAAAGGGAAATTTATGTGAAAAACAGGGAGAGGTGATTTTATAAAATTGTGAGGCAGATGAATTTATTGGAAACATATGCTTTCTCTATGCACTTCCTATATTCTTGCTTGAGACCATGCTCCTTTTCCTTGATTCATTATGTACTCACATTAAAATATAAACCAGAGTCATAGCTTAAAATATGTTGAGATCAATGTTTGCATCTTAAGAACAAGGAACTCTTTAAGTGCAACTAACAAATCTTTAATTGTGTAAAATCATGAAAAATCTGACCATTTGAAGATAATTATTGAAATACATTATTTCCTAGTGTTTCTGAAATTATATTTTTAATTGGTCACCAGGTTCACATGATATAAAGTCTGCTTTCAAAGGTAAATGATAACAGCTTTTATTTTTTGTATTTACAAATTAGTTTGGAAAACAAACTTACTTCCTCAGGTGAAACTATTGTTTCATTTAAAATACAGTCTTATAGTTTCACTTATATCTAGCCTTGCTCGAATTATTTCAGTGCTTTTAAGAAAATGAGCCATTTTCTACTGGAAAGCCTTGACTTCTTTGTGGGGTTCTCAAGTAGAATGTCATTTTCTGGCTTTCAGTGCATATTCCTCAGCCTTCTGGCACAGATCCTTCAGACTTTTAACAAAGATACTTCAGCTTCCAGTACTGGCCCTTGGGCCTTTTCAGCCAGATCCTTTGGCCTCCCGACATGGACTTGCACAGGACATCGCTGCACAGGCTCCAAGACCTCAGCTGGATCCTTTGGGTCTCTAGCACACAGACAGACATTTTACTTTCTTCTATATCTGATTCTAGTAAGCACTGACTAATATGCCAACCAACGGCTATTATCATATTAAATTGGAAAATACTGAAACTATTTTCTCTGTGAGCTGGAGCAAGTCAGCAATGTACACTTTCAACAATCTTTTTTTTTTTTTTTTATGGGTACCGGGAGTCAAACTCAGGCCCTCGCGCTTGCCTGGCAGGCGCTTAGGCCGTTGAGCCAACTCACCAGCCCTCAACAATCTTTGTATCTTTACTAAGTTAAATTTTAACAAATACAATGAAATAATATTTAACCTCTTTGTGGATTCTATGTAGTGCCTTGACATATGTATATATCACATAATTTTAAAATCAGATTAAACATGACTATCTTGTCAAACTGTTTTTCGTGTGTGCTGACAGTGGAGCCCAGGGTCTCATGCATGCTAAGCAGGTTATCCCTGAGCTTTCCTGGCTCCTCCAGCCTGATGTATCACTATTGTATGATGAAAACATTCAAAATCCTTTTCTACAACTTTTCAAAAGTTTTCAATACATCCTAAATTTTTAGAGTTATCCTACTATACAATAACATACTAGTGTTACTCAACATAGTTTTGGAAGATTTAATGAGAGATATTAGGCAAAGGAAAAAAATAAAGAAAATCTAATTTGGCTATAAGGATATCAATTACATATGCATGTTTGTACATGGACATAATTTTAAACATACATAAACCTGAGAACTCCTCCAATAGGCTGTTAGAACTGATAAACAAATTCAATAAAGTTTTGAGATACAAAATCAAGATATAATCAATAATCAATGAATTTTTTACATACCATTAACTAATTTCCTAAAAAGAAATTAAGAAAGCAATCCCATTCAAAATAGCTACAAAATAGTACTTATCTAATAGTACATGTAACCACAGAACTGAAAGATCTCTATAATTAAAGTTATAAGTTGCTGAAAAAAGAAATTCATTGAAATACATCCACAAAAAGGAAGCCCCTGCAATTAGGGATTTTAAGAATTAATATCGTTTAAATTATCGTATTTTGAAAAACAATCTATAGATGGATTACAGTCCTCACAAAGACATCTATTATGATACAACCCAAAATAAAAAAATCCAAATTGAACTACAAAGAAATGAAAGATTAACAAAGTCAATTTTAAGAAAACTACCAAAATATCAAGCTGTAAGCATCATGATACTTTGTTTCAATACATAGTAGAAAGCTATAGCAAACAATACAACATAATACTAGCAAAAAAAACCCTAACATTTAGACCATATTCGGAACTGAGACCCAGAAATTAATACATTACATGGAGCCAACTGATTTTTGAGAAAAAAATTACACTGAAGAAAGGAGAGTTTGTAGTGTTTTGAACATGAATATAGACATAAAGAATTAAACTAGAGCTATGCATTTCACCATGTGGAAAAACTTGGTATAGGCAAAGATATTTTGATTCCTCAAAGCCCAGGCAACAAAAGCAAAAATTGATAAAATAGGGTCAATCAAATTAAGAAGCTTCTTCACAGCAAAAGAAATAATCAACAGAGAGTGAACAGAGAACCTGCAGAATGGGAGAAAATATTTAAAAACTACCAATCCAACAAGGAAATAATATCCAGAATATATAAGAAAGAACTCCACAGCAAATATTCTGATGAAAATGTTAAGTAAATGATCTTATTGATAATTCTTAAAAGAAGATACACAAATCTACTTTATACAAGAGAGCCAGTATATGAAGAAATTCTTAATATCACTAACCATCTGAGATATTCAAATCAAAACCGTAATAAAATATCATTCTACCCTAATTTGAATGGCTGTGATAAGTAAAAGACTGAAGTTGATACATGTTGGCAAGGATTCAGAGAAAGAAAAATTCCCACACACTGTTGATGGGAATGTGAATTTGAACCTCCAGTGTGGAAGCAGTATAGAGATTGTTTTAAACCAATAATAGAACTACTGTGTGATCCAGCAATTCCACTTCGGTGTATATAGTCAAAGGAAATAAAATCAGCATATCCAAGCAATACCTACAGTCCAATGTTTACTCCAGTGCTTTTCACAATAGCCCAAGTATGAAATAAACCAAGGTATTTATCAGTGGATAAATAGATGAAGGAAATGGTATGTATACTGAATAGACTATTATTCAGCCACTAAAAATGAAATCCTGTCTTTGAAACAACATGGATGGAACTGGGAGACATGTTAATGTGAAATAAGGTAAGTACCAGAAGATACTGCAGGATTTTAATTTGTAGAAACAAACAAACAAATAAAAAAAAAAAAGAATGAAAATTAATCTCATAAAAGAAGAGAACGCAATATAGGTCCAGAGAGCCTTCAAAGACTTGAATGACAAAGAGGTGAAAACTGGTTAGGTAAGGATACCAAAATAAATTAGATAGGAAAAATTTATTCTAGTATTCTATAGGCTCATAAGGTAAATATAATCTATACAAATCTATGTTAAAAAATACTAGAAAAGTCCTAGTGTTCCCAACATATAGAAATAGTATTTGAAGAGATAGCAATATTGCATACCCTTATTTGGTTATTACACATTGCATGTACATGAGGAATTATCATCCTGTATCTCATATGCATACACAAATACTATGCTATATGTGCCAATAAAAACGATATGGAATAAGGATAGCCAAAAAAAGAAGGAAGATTCAGTAGAATTACTGAATAATGCATCCAACCTTAGTATACTTTCCTTAAATTACAATTTTTACGGTAAAACTATTGTCCTAAGTGCTTCATTATATGGAAAAGTATTACATTAGCAATTGACATTTTATAAACAATAATAGAGGAAAGTTCATCGGTAATTTTACTAACTATAGACAACAATTGAAATTGTTGATCATCATACATTTCATATCACCTGAATTATAGATACTAGAAGAAACATTAAAATAAATTTTATATACAGATTTACCAAATAATGATAAAAGTAAATAAATATTTATCAATAAAATATATTTCATAAGAGAATATATAATAACCCTAGTAGATTTATGAATTTCACATTGATGTAGGTTTTCTTCTTTCTTTTGTTTTGCTATTGAATGTTTCATTATATGTTCTGTTATATAGGATGGTGGTTCAAAACTGTAACAAAACACTTTATTAATATTAACTACTTTTTTTTAATTATAGTAATTTGATTTGATAGTGAAAAACTGGCTTCTGTCTAATAAAGATTATACCTTTAATAGCAGGTGAAGTGTATTGAAAATAAAAAAGTTGGGATATTATAAAAATATCTGATGCTGCAAATGTTCAAATCAAGACTTATTAATAATTTCAAATTAAAATGATGAAAAAACAAAATGTGGAGGCTTCAATTTTCATTAGAAAGTATGTATATTTGATGAGTTAATAATGTTAAATACAATACCAAAATCTACAAATATAAAAGTAAGACTTTTTAGCAAGCTGTGTCAATGGATTAATGCAGACTTTCTCAACCCTGACGGCATATTATCACTCTCTGGGAGTAATTAAAGTTACTGTTGCTGAGGACTTACTGGGAGAAATTCTGGTTTCACGGACCTGCTGGCACCTTAAAATGTCAGCTTTTGAAAGCTCCCTAGGAGATTCTAATGCTCAGTCAAGAATGAGGACCACTGGTTTGAATTAACAGTATAGATTATTAGTCACTATTAGCACATGTGTAAGTATAGAAATGTATTTTTCCTCTATACAAGTGCAGAAGCAAGGTATTGGAAAGGTCTTTGCATATTCCCTATCGTGTCCCTGCTTCTGCTTGGGTTTCCACCAGTGAGAAGGAATTTGGTGTCTGGCGTCTAGCAGTCAAACTTATAGGTCTACGTAACTGTGAATTGAGCTATGTGCTGAGTTTAATGTGTCATCCCTTTGTAATATTCTTCCTCGATGTCTTTAAATGTAAAAGTCTTTTTCCCACTGCATCATCAGTGTAATCATTATCTGTATTTTATAGATTTGTGTGGTTTTATTAAAAACCTAATTCATTTTCACATTTATATACTAGTTCATTCTCTTGGGATTCTCATTGTTTGGAGTGTTGCTTCTTTGCCTATATACTCATTTTTATGATGTATATTCATCTCTCACTTCAAAACCTCATCACAATTCAGAAAATTTTAGTCTAGAGAAAGAGGGAAAACAATCCATGCTATTCTAGTGGAAAAAGCAAAGATACTTTTGATGAAATAAAATCAAATCCATGGAAATTAGAATAATCAATAGAAAAATATTATTATTATTTAAAATTCTGTATATCTTAAACTGCAGACATTTTAGGGAAAGGTAGGTCATAGGCCAGGTTAAAAAGCTCCTTTTTGCCATGTCCACCAATTTGTGCTTCTTCTTTCAGCAGATGATGACAACCCACAAGAAATAATTTATGTTGCATATCAAAGAACCAACACAGTAGATAGGATGAGATTGTCTATAAAGGTACCAAGCTATAAAATCATGAATGGACTTGCATTAGGTTTTTGTCCCTACAGTAAAAATTATAATCTTACTACTTTCTAATGGCACACTTTCATTATCTCCAATTTCCCATTGGTTGTGTGTCAAGCACAGTTTGACTGTTTCCTCCACTTGCAGTCTCTTAAGGAAAACATCGTGGGGTTGGCAAGACTACATTCACGGTTCTAAACTAGAGTAGAGAAATATCTATTTCCAAGTTCATTCAGGTTGTTGGTAACATTTTTTACTTGCAGTTCTATGACTGAAGATCGAATCTTCTACCAAGATGTTAGTTGGAAGCTGCCTTTTAGTTGTAGTGGCAGCCCGCAATTTATTCCCTTGGCTTCAACTTGGCTACTTATTTCAAGCTTTCAAGAAGAGACTAGCTCAAGTTGTGGCCTCTTATAGCAGATAACGTAATATTAAAGGAATGATATCTTAACCTATTTGTCAAATGCTATGGATAAAATTAGTACCAATTCTAACTCCATTCAACAGGAGGATATTTCACAAAGATATGAAGAACTGAGAAATAGGAATCATCTCTGTTACCTTGGAATCTCTTTTCCAGAAGACCTTGAACACTTGTGCTTGATTATTTACATAGGCAGAGATGGTCATCCCAGCATAAACGGACTACCTGGAATACTAAAGGAGACACAATCAGTAATACTTTGTCAATCCTCCTCTGTCAAACTTAGTAAAGGGTTGTCTCTTGTGTAGTCTAGCAAAGAGTGTGAGTAGCCTCTGAGATAATTTCTGTCCTCTATCCACTGACTCTATATATCCTTGAATTCTGATCCTATCTGTGTAAAACTGTTCAACTCTGCTCAATATTCAGTATTTACTTTAAGGAAATGTGGGTGAGCCAGTATACATAACATGAAACAAAGTTGACTATATTAAACTGTGGTTACAGATAGCTTCATCTTAAGTTTCAGTGGATGAAATAGCAAAGGTTTAGCTTTCCTCATGCTATATGTCCACCATAAGTCATCCAAGCAGTCTCCTCCATGTCTTCCTTACTCCAGATCAGAGGCTGCAAGAGCAGGTATCTTGAAAATTGCTGGTTTCTTGATGGGGGAAGGAATATGTGGTGAATACACTAACTTTTAAATTTTCTAGAGGAAAGCTTACATCACATCTCATATTGACTTAAATAAGTCACCTAGCCCATATAAGTTCAAATAAGTGAGAGAAAACTGGAAATAAATGATGAACTGGTTCTAGAGATAGGTAGTCAAATTACCCTCAAGGATGGGCACATGCAAACATATATTGTTGTATTAAACTAGTCGAGGAAGACTTAATAAGGTCTAATTTTTTTTTTACTTAACTTTATCCTGCTCAGATTTTAATACACATTTTAAGGACGCTCAAGAAAGGATGTCCTTGTTTCCAACGGGCTGCTTCTACACTCAGGCAAAATTATCTTAATTTAGTAAACTTGAAAGAGAACTTGGTATGGTTTATTTAAGTACAAATGCTGCTATCAAATTTTCATATTTCTATATAGAACTCAAGAATCTCTCTTCTTCAGTACATTGTATTCTCTTGATAAACAGAGAAATAATACAGAGAAGAAAATATTTTTGTTTCCAGAATCTTTTTCTCCACAATTTTAACTTAGAGAAAAATTGTGTACAGACCATTTGAAAATAACCACAAGAAATTAAATAGGTATGTACATGCATTCAAACATACATATACACATACATACATAAAGAGAATAAAAAGTAGGCTACAGGCTAATAGTATATACTGTTCTTTTTAAAATTCAAGGTAGCAAAAAGTTAATTAAATAAAAAACAATTCAATGTACAATAGATCTAAGAAGATATTTCAAAAGAAATTTGACAAAGTATATCAAAAGCTGTTCCATGTTAGTAATCATCCAGGAAGCACAAATCAAAATCACAGCAGCTATTATCAAAAAGACAAAAGATAACAAGTGCTGATAAGGGTATGGAGATAAGAGAACTGTGGCATCCCATGAATTTAAATTACTGTAGCTATTGTGAAACACCATGGTACATCCTCTTAAAATTAAAAGCAGAACTACTATAAGATCCCCCAAATCCCACTAGTGGATATACATCCAAAAGAAATGAAACAAATATGTTGAAGAAACATTTGTACCCCCATGGTCATTGGAGCACTAGTCACAAAAGCCGAGAAACAAAAACAAATGAGTTTCCTTCAGTTGATGAGGAGATGAAGAGAAGGCAGTGCGTACACACAATGAGCACAGCTCAGCCACCAAGAAGAGTGAAATCTTGTCACTTCTTACAGTGTTGATGGAACAGCTAGCATTATGTTAAGTGAATTAAGCCAGGAAGAGAAAGAAAAGCACTGCATGACCTAACTCACAGGTGGAATCTAAAAACGAGGAAGAGCTCCTTGCTTCAAAGAGGTTGGTAGTAGAATGGTGGTTACAGAGGCTGAAGAGTGCAGGGAGGAGATAGAGGAAGAACGGCTGATCAACACGGTAGGTACAATTATAGGTAGACAGAAGCAATGAGTTTCAGTGGGCTACTGAAGAGCAGGACAGCAATCGCTAATACTAATTTACTGTACATTTAATTAAAGCTAAAAGAAGTAATTTGAAAATTTTCACCATAAATGATAAATGTGTAAGGAGGTAAAAATGCTTAACCTAATTTAAATATTGCACCAATTTAAATATTAACTATAATATAGACATATGAATACAATGTTATAGGGTACATATTAGTATATACAATATTTATAACATATATCAGTCAAAAAGTAAATTTAAATGAACTGTATATTTTAAAAGTCTAGCAGAAAGGAATTTGAATGCTTTCACCAAAAATAAATGATAAGCTTTTGAGGGGACAATTATGTTACACTGATTTGAACATTACTTTTCAATACATGTATTGAAAGATCTTGTTACCCCAATAACATGCATAATTTTGTTTTTACTTATAAATTAAAATGAATTTTATTTAAAACTTTAAAAAGAAGGGCTGGGGAGATAGCACAGCAGCACAGTGCCTGCCTGGCAAGCACAAGGTCCTGAGTTCGATTCCCGGTACCAAAAAAATAAAATAAAATAAAATAAAAAATAAAAAGATGAAGCATATTTTATAATTCAACATTGGTAAGTATATTAAGTATGATGGTAAGTAGTGAAATGAATTAAAATATTCATAAACATACATTATTTTGATGAACATGGTATAATTAAAAGTTTTTAAAATTTAAATTTTTTTTAAAAATAAGGTTTGTTGTTATATGAAATTGTTATTCAGTCTAAAATATCATTGCTCATTTTAAAAATCAGACAACACAAAATGTAACTAATTCTCATTATCTGTAACGCACTTCATATGCCATTCTAACTGTGGTGATAGGAAAAATAAGATGTAATCACTAATCTTAGTTCAAAAATATATTTCTAAGTTTCATTTTTTCCTTTATTTGATACAAATTTCAATTTATTAAAGAAAAATATTCACATAGTTCATACTTAGTAAGTTGAAAAAAAATTATTCAATTTTCTATGAGTGACCAATTCTCTATCATTTATACGCAATCCTGAGACTATGGTTGTGATGAGAAAACTGTTGTTTCTTTTTAATAGTAGATTTTACTCCTTTTGGAATGTCACTCTAGATCATTGCACTCAGTGACTGATCTACAGGGGTGTATAAAACCTGGCTGTTTTATCTAAGACAAGATGATCACTTAAGGTTATCCTGGCTTTTGAACTCAGGATTTGCTGATATATTTGTTGTGATTGCCTAGCCCTTCATATTTTTCTCCTTCTTTAATCCTATTTTTGTTTTCCATAGCTATTAATCCCCAAGGCATTGTTTAATAAAGCTATTACATAAAAATTTAAGAATTTCAGAGTCTGTCCCTCAGATATCGCCTTGTTAAATAGATGAATAAATAGGTCACAAACACAAATTCATGCCAGTTCATACTGTGTATTAAAAAAAAAGCCATTTCCGTGAACAGCCTCACAGCATCTCTTGATGCTTCAAAGAAAGACACTTGGTGGTGTTTGTGTACATTCTAAGAATTTCTTTTTGATCTTCCCAACAATTAGTGACATAAATTTTGCGAATATTAGTTGTAGAAAATAATCTGCTATGAAATTTAATGGCTTCTTCCACAATCAGGCAAATGGAAGATAATTTTACACAAATAGCTCCTCAGCTCCCAAGCTCTAGTGATGGACCTAAAGGCAAGAATCCTAGGTAGTAATAATGAACTCCTACTTCCACAGGAAAATTTTGAAACCTTGAGGGATAGAATTGCACTGGTGTCCCTTTAGCTATCTTTGTGTCGTCAAGTGCATACCCAGGCTTTACAGGCAGGTTTTATAGCTTGCATTTCCCTTGTATGCTTATTTCAGAGACTAGGATGAGGATAAAATACAATAAATGATTTTCATTTCATCCTGCTTGTACTGTTTCCTTTAGCTTTGCGCGGTGAACCAGTGATTTGGTGTTCAGAGGACATTTCACTGCCTGGAGATAATTTCTGACTCTCTCAACTTGTGGTTAAGAGGAATGGTGTTTTTAGCCATTTTGTGTTGAAATACAAGGGGTTGGAGATACAGCATGGGGTGGAGTGTTTGCTTAGCATGTGCAGGGCCCTCAGTTTGATCCCTAGTACTGGAAAAAAAAAGAAAGACAGAAAAACGAATACAACAGAAAGTAAACAAATACCTGAGGCTGAAGCTGAGATACTTTATAAACAACTTTGTTTGGCTTATAGTTCTAGAGGCTGGATTGGGCACTTTCATCTAGTGAGGTCCTCTGCTGGGTCACAACATGACAGGTGGCATCCCATAGGGGAAGTATGTGCAGGAGATTCCACGGGCAAGAGAGAGCAGAAAGAGCCAGGCTCACTCTCTCAGAACAACACACTCCACAGAAACCTGCGAGAATTACTTTAATCTTTTCCTAGGATGGTACCCCTGTGGCCAAATTATCTCCTCTGAAGGCCTCACCACCTTAACACCTTTACTTTGGAGAATTAAGGTTTAAGAAGAGTTTTTGTGGAGACAAATCTCATTGAAACCATAGCAGATGCCATTGGCATTTAGTAAGATCAGGCCAGTGATACTGCTAATCATCCTCTAAAATAAAGATTTATCTATTCCAAAATACCAGTAGGTTGAGAAAACATGCTAGAAAGTACTCAGATACTAAGGAAGGGGCAGACATTTTTATGGACTACTACTTTTTTAAACAATTTCCGTAAATATGCCCATGACTAATTTTGATTTTTTTTTTCCTGTTTCTTATGCTACATCTTTCTCAAGGTCATGGAACGTTTTGTATTTTGAAATATCAACAGCTATGGGCCGGTGAGACGGCTCAGCGGCTTAAGCGCCTGCCTTGCAAGCACGAAGAGTTCGACTCCCAGAACCCACATACGAAAAAGGGGCCGGTGATATCGCTCAGCGGCACGGGTGCCTGTTGGCGCGTGAGGTCCTGAGGTCGTCCCCCTGGTACCCAAAAAAAAAAAAAAAAAAAAAGAAATATCAACAGCTAAAGGAAAATTATTAGAATTGCAAAAAATGTACAATACTATGCTGATATCTGATGGTTTGTGAGGGATATATATATACATATATATATATATATGTATGTGTGTGTGTGTGTGTTTAGTTTAAAATGTATTTCCTTTTTGTAAGCTACTTTTTGTAAGATGCTAGAGAAATGTTTAATATGCTAAAAAATGCCAATAGTTTATTCTATTTATACAATAGGTCAGATTGAAAGAAGAGTTGTGACTTTATATTAGAGAAACAAAAGAGAAAAGCCCATCTCAAATTTAATGAGATTGATTGATTACCTCCTGGGAACTGCAACCATCACTACCATTCTACAGCAAGTCACGATACTCTATCTCAAATAGCAATTCTCCCTGTAGTCATCAGAGTTGGATATTCTTCTCTCTAAAATTTGTACTGCCCTCACTTGAAGATAAAGTGTTACTTAAAAATAAAAGTTTTGCCAGGCATGTTGGCACATGCCCATAATCCTAGTATTTGGGAGGCTAAGGCAGGAGGATTGCTATGAGTTCGAGCCCAGCTTGGACTACATAGTGAGTACAAGGCCAGCCTGAACTATATAGGAAGACCCAGTCTGAAAAAAACAACAAAAAAAATTCTTTCATCTATGATGTCAAAGATAATTTAGGTGTCACCTGAGCAATGATTATGCCTTCCGTTTTTTTGGTTAACAGTCTCTAAATTCTTGATTAAGGTTTTTGTTTGAGTTGTTTGTAAGCTTTGAAAATATAAATCATACGAAGCTACAAAGAACCTTCAGATTAAGGAAAAGTACCTTGGGCAAGTGCTAACATTTATTGAGAGGAAAAGTTGTCAGCTCAGAGAATGGTGATGGAAGAAAGCTCAAGTTTTCAGAAATTTAGAGGAGATTTATGGGTGTTGCAAGTGGAGAAGACTTGCCATGTTGTAGTTGGTGCCCAGCAGTAAATAGATGACTATTACAAATACCAGCGCTCAAGCACCTGGAGGTCATCCTAGGCAGTAGGCTGTGTAGACTACCTCTGTTCAAGTAGCAGCTCCATCATTTGCTAGCTATGCAGAGGAATAAAATACCCCACACTTCTTTGTCTCAGTTTCCTTTCTTTAAAATCAGAAAATAACAATATATCTATGGTTGTTGAGAGGACAAAAAGTGTTAGTGTATGCCGCTATAGCATTCCACATGTCTGCTATTAGAATGTGGACACTTTAAGCCTCAGATGGCCCCTAAAATTGGAGAAATGATACATGTTTCATTTTTATAAATATTTTCAAATTTTATGTAACCATAGGCAATAAAGGGATTGTATTTAGGGCCTTTACTTAAGCAAAATTTTATTAAGAGTTATTAATCTTCATAGCTGTTTTTTGGCACTTAAAATGAATTAGTTCAGGCTTTTGTCATGCCTCAAAAAAATGACTGGCCTAAATTAAGTAGAGCTGTATGTATTTAATTTAAAAAAAATAAATAAATCTTAAGAGTAGATTTACATTGAATATGAAAGTAAACTCCAAATCTTAGAATTCTAATAAGATGCTGGCCTTGAGGTGAAATATAGAAAATAAAGGATATTAGCAGTCAGTCTGTTCATAAATATCATTCAGAGGAAGTTCAGGATGAAATGTTAAATCAACTCAAGAATAATTTACATAAATCATATGTAATGCACAGAAGGATTTATAGCTATTTGGGTTACATAATTATATTCTAGGTTTTTCTTAAAGATAATTATTTGAAAGAAAATGATAATTCCCTTCCCAAAGAAGTCTTACTCCTCCTGTTAGAAACAAAATATTAACATATTTGTATTATTTTATATGAGCAGCATGATGATGATGCATGTGAAAATTATTGGTGAATGAACAGTGTAATAGAAAAATGGTGGGATTGACCGAGAGTTTGGATGCATGTCTGGGTTTGGCTTCCTTATAACTACATAGCTATTGGCAAAATATATATGAAATTTAAAGATATTGTTCTGAATGTGCTCATACAATTCAGGTTTTAAATTGATTTCATTTAAATGAAAAAAATCTGAAAATTTAAAATAATAAATATTTCAATTTTTATTTCAAGTTTCTTAAAACCTGAACACATGAAATTAAATGTTTAGATATTTTAGTATCACATCAACTGTTTGATGAATAAAATATTGGAAAGAATATTAAGGTGATCCACACTAGTGTTTATACCATGTCTTAAAAATTTGAATAAACTTTGGAAAAGACAATCTCATTTCACTGAGTTTAGTATTACTAGATATAACTTTCAAACTTTCCTAAAAATTTTCCAATGATTTTCATAAGGTTAAATTTACTTTCTACATATAATCATTTTACAGGAAGGTAAAGTCAAATAAGAATCAAAGAAGAAAATTTTGTATATAGAAATTTAGAAGTAGAAATAATTCATTAATGATTACTAAATCAGATGGATGGGGTTATATATAGGGAGTATTTTAAAATTAATTCTGAGAGAGGCAATTTAGATAATAAAAATGGTGTTTTTTTCTCTAAAGATATTATATTTCAAAACTATATATATATATATATATATATATATATATATATATATATGCAAGGATAGTTTTAGAACACCTTTTTTTTTTCTTTTTCTGGTACCGGGAATCAAACTCACAACCTTACACTTGCCAGGCAGGTGCTGTGCTGCTGAGCTCTATCCCCAGCCCCTTAAAACAAATATTTTTATTAGTAGTTAAAAAGTTGCTTTTCTTCTACGAGATTTCATAATAGTCTCCTGGTCAGTGATTTACACCTGTTGTTCAAACTCCTTGTTCTCTTCTCTCTTTCTTTTTGTCTTTCTCAGTGTAGTTATCTGTGTCCCCACTGAGTGACAGTGAATATATGACAAACTTACATGGCATCAGTTATTTCAGAAGGGAAAGATATTGACCACGCTTGTCCAATATTTTTTTTTTCAATGTGCAGCTTAAATTTACATTGAGGACACCTCAATTCTACTTGCTCTCTTTAGGTACTAGAATGGGAAAAAATGGCTAAAAAGCAGAGAAAATGGGCAGATAGGGGGAAAAAGTCTGCAACAATGTTCAGAACACAACTGAACAAAGAAACCAAGTAGCTCTGGAAAAAAAGATTATTTCTAGTAGATTTTAATTTTCATGTATGTTCTGATTGTACATCTGCTCTTGGTTTAATTAAGGTCTACCATTTTCTGTTACATTAAATTCCTTTGTCTGTTTAAGCCAGAAGGGACAAATGCCAATTGCCTTCAACAAAATACTTTGCCTCAGGAAAAAAAGGGGTGATCTTGCAAGGTTCATACATTTGCTATTGAAGAAGTGGGTGTACAGAATCCAAGAGGCAGATTCACAGCTGGCAATGTTTGTCAATAACAAAGCAGTATTAGAACTCTGTTATTCCATGGGTGCTTCCACATTCAATATTTTATACAATTCACTCTGCTTACATTGATTGATTTATTGATTGATTGATTGGAGGAAAAGGCAACATGCCTGTCATTGTTCAGAACCAAACAAAGGATGAGAGATTACTTGGAATCAAAGTCCAGTTTACTCCAAGAAGGCCCAGAGAGACTGCCTTAACCAATTTCTCTCAGCATGAGAAAGTCTCAGGAAAAAATAGACCTGATCTGAAGTTTTGTGGATTTTTATTGACAGAACCAGGAAGCAAGGATCAAGGACAAAAGATGGACGTCAGTGTGGGAATTCAAGTAGGAGACAGAGGAAGGACAGGGTAAGGACAGGGTGGTCTACTCTATGAGTGACCTTAGGGCCAATCTAACTAATAAATCTGAGTGTGGAGAGGACAAGAGCCAGTGTACATTCCTTAAGGCAATGCGTTTTGTTTCTACTTAGACTGTGACTCTGGAGACTATCTTTTCATCTTTAACTGTGCGCTCTGGGAGGATTTGGGCTTTTGGCTCCAAAGGTCCCTTTGTCTCTAGCCAACGCCCTTACACGAGCCCCTCCTGCTCCAGGGGTAGGGACACAACTGTGCTTCTTCAGGAGACTGAGGGAACATAAAAGTACACCTCCATTCCAGGGGCTGCTGTCTTGCATTATCCACCAGGATCAAAGAAACCAGCTTACTTGCTGGGTTAGATTCTCTGACTGGCATTGTCTTCCTTCCCCCTTGATCACATGTGGCCCCATGTCTAGCACTGTACACCTTATCAAGAATGAAATTTTGAAATTTGATAAGGAAAAAAATTAACCTAAAATTAAACACTAAAAATGTTTCCGGGCCGGTGAGACGGCTCAGCGGCTTAAGCGCCTGCCTTGCAAGCGCGAAGGCCCGAGTTCGACTCCCGGAACCCACATACGAAAAAGGGGCCGGTGATATCGCTCAGCGGCACGGGTGCCTGTTGGCGCATGAGGTCCTGAGGTCGTCCCCCCGGTACCCACAAAAAAAAAAAATAAATAAAAAATAAAAATAAAAATGTTTCCCAAAATTTTCGATGAGTGGAATAGAGCTTTTAGAATATTTATTTTTTAAGTGTAAGGATTATACTTGACTGTAAGCTGTATAACCTTCCTGGCAGATATAATATTGCATTAGTATTGTTACTTTGGGGCAGGAAGAACTCTTTGAATAGTAAGAAACTCTAAACAGTATGTATTATCAAGCTCTAGCAGAAAGAAGAGAGCAAAGTGATAAGGATGCCTCATTCACTCATGAAGTATTCTTACTAATTTTCTTACATGGCAAAGTATAAGGAATAAAATCCAACCAACAAGCATTTTTTGTACTTTACAATCAAGTTCAAAGCCTTCTTAACATCCAGCTGTGTATTTATTTTAATTAGCTCACTGCTCAATCTAACACACATTGCAAGTATTCCTCTTTGAATAACTCCCTTGAATAATGCAGCTGGGAGTATAGTCAGTTGAGCATTGATGCAGCTGAGTAGCTGAAATGATGAAAATCAAATGTGAATTCTGATGAAGTAATTTCATCTTGAACCTTTCATATTTCTTCCCCTTTAAATTAAAAAGAAATGAAACCTCTAGTTCAGCTGTTTCACTGCCTACTCCACACCAATTCACATTTTCGGATAATAAAAGTATTTTGCCTAAAATGAATACTAAACACAAAATTCTATTTTCTCATTTAGGAGTGAGAATGTTTTAATGTATGGAGCTCATAGTAATTTGTACTGATAATATAACTGACCTGCTTTGGAAAGTGAAGTGAACATTTTATTAACATTAATATAGTTAAATGTTGCTGAAATTATTCATTATGAAATGTTATCTTGTCTAAAATCTTCATTTATTGTATGTCCAGTTTCAGAAAAGAATCCTATTGTAAAGTAAATGCAATGATTAATGTGGAATAATCTTGTCATTGTGAAATAATACTGGCACCTTCTCAATGACCTTTTTTCCACCACATTCTTAATAATGCAATGAATGTCCTCAGAAATTTAATCAGTTGATGACATTATAATTTGAAACAGAAAACTCATGAAGTCTAATACAATGGAAATCTCTTCTTTTACACATATATATAAAACAACACATTTTAATTAAAATATGTATTTTATTTTAGCTCTGCTTTTTATGTAAATATTTAACATATCAAACTTTTAAATTTTAGACCATAAAACTATTTTTATTCATTTATTTACCACCTTATTCACCTAACAATTATTTGTTGAGTGTCCCTTATGTGCATATTATATGTAAGGCCCTTGAAATACAAAAACAAAAGATGCAAGTCTTGTCTGTAAGTAACAAAGCTCTTTTTAGAAAGAGAGAATATTCACAAACAAATTAATGCCTACATACCTATAAGAATGACTTTAAAAAACAGCAACAATCCCAAATGCTGACAAGGATGTGAAAAAAATGGATTGATACATTGACACAGTGGATGATACATTGTTGGTGGGAATGAAAAATGGTACAGCCACTATAGAAATCAATTTGGCAGTTT
This sequence comes from Erethizon dorsatum, assembly GCA_028451465.1. Taxonomy (NCBI): domain Eukaryota; kingdom Metazoa; phylum Chordata; class Mammalia; order Rodentia; family Erethizontidae; genus Erethizon; species Erethizon dorsatum. Next base: position 73,239,893 of record CM051832.1, read on the forward strand.
CTTATAAAACTCCCGTATGATCTAGCATTTAAACTCTTGGAAATTTATCCCAGAGACCTGAAAATTTATGTTCATATAAACATTTGTATGCAAATATTCATGGCAGCTTTATTGTGTAATGTCCCCAACCTGACAATATTTCAAATGTTTGTAAAAAATGAGAGTAAACATATCATGATGCACACATGCCATACAATACTACTCAAATACTCAAAAAGACAGGGTGTGTATGTACTCCCAAATATGTGGAATCTAAAAGAGATGACAACAAAGTAGAAGGCACATTATTAGACGAGGGGAAGGAAAAATGGGGGAGGGGGTGTACAAGGGTGGGTAATAGGGAGCATACATGTAATCAAACTACATTATACACATTGAACCCCTCATGCAAAAAAATAAACACTTGTGAAACTAGAAGGGAGGATGGGACAAAGGGGTGATGGGGATAATGATTAAAATATGTTATGTGCTGTGCAAATCTGCCAAAATGAATTCATTAATCTGTATAACCAATATACACTAATAAAAAATATGGGGGAAAAGAAAGATTCCAGATTGGGGCTGGTCATCAGAAAGGTTAAGCCAGGATTTGGAGGTCAAAACTTTCCAGCTTTCACCCCCACACCAAAAAAAAAAAAAAAAACTTCTAGGAAGAGAGGCTCAATGTCAAGTCGGTCCCTAATAGCGGATGGTTTAATCAATCATGGCTGTGTAATGATGCCTCCATAAAAACTCAAAAGTGCAGTGTCCAGAAATCTTCTGGATAGTTGAGCACAGGAAATTCCTGGAGTGTGTCATGCCTGTGGGTCAGGAAAATTCCAGGTTTTTCTCATGCCTCACCCCATGGCATGTCTTTAACTGTATCCTTTGCAAGATGCTTTATAATAAGCCAGTGCATGTGTTAAAAAAAAAATTATTGATGCATGCACTGGCTTGGAAGACAATCCAGGGATTTATGTTGACCAAAAAAACAAAATTCTGAAGGTTAAATACTACATTATTCTGTTAATGTATTATTTTATAAATTGCAAGATTGTAGAAATAAAGTTCAGATTAATGGCTGCCAACAGTTAGAGATACGGTCACTGTGTATCAAGGAAGCATGTCAGGTCATAAACAAGCAAACTGAAGCTGGGCATATTGGTGCACATCTGTAATCCTAGAATCCTAGGAGGCTGAGGCGGAAGGATCACATGTTTGAGCCTAGTTTAGGTAGTTTAGTGAGACCCTGTCTCAAAATTAAAAAATAAGTTAGAGCTAAATCCATCATATTACAGTACTGCATGCATACCTATGTTTACAACAGTGCATCATAGCTAATTATGAAAGCAGCCTATATGCCCATCAACAAATAAATAAAAAAGTATGATGGGTCTACTAGCATCTATCTATCTATCTATCTATCTATCTATCTATCTATCTATCTATCTATCTATCATCTATCGGAGTGCTACTCAGCCATACAAATGGATAAATCTGAGTCATTTGTAGAAAATGGGTGGATCTCATGACCATAATGCTAAGTGAAATAAATCAGACACAGAAGGTTAAATATCACACGGTTTCTGTTATATGAAAAATCCAAAATATAAATAACTTGAGGAACAAAACATAAATAATTTAATAATCAGTGAGAAACAAGTTGGTAGGCCCTAGGTTCAATCACCAGCACAGGAAAAAGAAAAAGAAAAACACCCCCCCACCAAAATAAGGAATCCTTGTGATGAGACAACTGTTCAGTATCTTGACTGTAGTGGTGGATACATGAACATACATACAGAAAAGGTAAAATTGAATAAAACCACATACGTATCCACTCTGAAATGAGGATGTGTAAAGATGGTGAAATGGTTAACACCAGTGTGTTGTATCAGTTTTAATACCTTGGTTGAGATATTCTAATAGACTTTTATAAAATTGATAAAATGTACATTGGTTCTTTCTGTGTTTTTTATACCTACATGTAAATATATGATTATCTTAATGAAATTTTAAATAAAAACAGCATGAGTTGTGATTGAAATATATGTTTAATGAATAAATTAATAACATCTTTTTAAAGACACAGTGTCATTAAAGCCCCTCAAAATACTCCCTTTCCTTTGGACACACCTTCGGGACCACTTCTGGAAATTCTCTTTTGTAGATTTCTTTACGATGTGTGAACAAAAATACATTAATGCTGCCACTGAGTGCCATCCAATGGAAATGAAAGCTTGGAAAAACATTATTTTTTGTGTTCTTTTCTACCTTTTTCATCAGACCTCGCACTGAATGATTTCTGCTTCTTCCCCAAAGTCTAAATGATAGTGAAAGGTAAACATTTTGAAAAATTCATAATATCAAGACAGCCAAGACAGTGTAACTCAAGATATTCACAAAAGAGGACTTCAAGAACTACTTCAGAAAGTTTCAAGAATAATAGTATAATTGTGCTCAATGTGAAGAAGAGTACTTTTAGAGAAACTATTGGCAATGTGTCTTTTTTTTGTGTGTGTGGGTACCAGGGGGATCAACCTCAGGACCTCGCGCGCCAGCAGGCGCCCGTGCCGCTGAGCGATATCACCGGCCCCTTTTTCACATGTGGGTTCCGGGAGTCAAACTCGGGCCCTCGCGCTTGCCGGGCAGGCGCTTACGCCGCTGAGCCATCTCACCGGCCCCCGGCAATGTGTCTTTTACTGTAATAATTTTATGGTTTAAACATTCATCATATTTTTCAATCAAATCTCATAAAATAAGCTATGAAGTTGCTTGTACTAAAATTTGTAGCAAATATAGCAATAGTATAAGGACAATGTAGACACTTTGCATATTTTTCCATTGATGATTGATTGATAAATTCAGTTATCCATTTATTTATTCAATATATAAATATTTATAAAGATCTATGAGTTCTATTATTTGAAAATTATATTTAGGTGTTCTAAACTCCTTACTTCTCAATTTTCTTGGTAATTACCAATTTTCTTGGTAATTTCAATATCTCATTAATTTTATTTAGTCAGTTTACTTTTTTTTTTTTTTTGTGGGTACCGGGGGGTCGACCTCAGGACCTCCCGCGCCAACAGGCACCCATGCCGCTGAGCGATATCACTGGCCCCTTTTACGTATGTGGGATCCGGGAGTTGAACTCGGGCCCTCGCACTTGCAAGGCAGGTGCTTATGCCGCTGAGCCATCTCACCAGCCTTCAGTTTACTTTTTAACAAGTACCAATTTAATAATATGACTTATTCTAAATGTTTTTATGATTGAAAGATTTTAAATATTCCTTATTGTAGATTGATTAAATGTGACCAAAGTTTGTGTAAAGTTATACACTGCTTTCCTAAATTATAAGAAACTTCACAGTTCTAGAAAAACCTGTAGGATTTCAAATAAAATATAACATTTTTTATTTTAAGTTTCATGACTTATTATTTACTTCTCTTTATTAGGTTTGGTTCCATAAAAAAATTTATGTTCACTTACAAAATTTGATAAAATTTTTTATTCTTTTAAAGTCATCCTTTTAAAAGTCATTTAATTTCCATTAATGTGATAGTCTTTATTTTTGCTTTTTTATTCATCAGGTAATATAATGTCACCACTTTTTTTTTCCAGGGCAAAATAATAGCAAAATTGCTGTATTTTACTTCTTATTACATTTTATTTAATACTTTCTCCTTTCTGATCCAACTCTAACACAATATTTTCTGTTCATTTTTTTTTTAACTGAATAGAGGAATGTAAATAATAGCCCACAATGTTTATTGCATTTAATCCTGTAAAGATATTTTGTAATTAACATTAAATATGGAAGTTGCAATATTTTTTAGAATTTGAGTTTACTGCTCGTTTAAAATCACAGACACACCTATAATCCCTGTACTCTGGAATGCTGATGCAAGAAAATTGAAAATTCAAGCCAAGCCTGGTCAATTTAGCAACTTAGAGAAACAATGTCTCAAAATAAAAAATAAGCTGCACATGTCAGGGTCAAGGTCTTGTGTTCAAACCCCAGTGCTGAAAAAAACCTCAAAAATCACATACAATGTTAAATTTTCAAATACGGATTGCATAGTGAATTATTTTCATGCAGTAAAGCTTCACGGGTTAGACTTGGTTTATTTTTCTGTATAAAATAGAGAAGGCATACTTGATGGTGCTTATTATGTTTTGGAAAAATACCAGTTAAAATAAGGATTCTTGGGCTGGTGAGATGGCTCAGTGGCATAAGCGCCTGCCTGGAAAGCGCGAGTTCCTGAGTTCGACTCCCAGTACCCGCATTAAAAAAATAAAATAAAATAAGGATTCTTAATGGAAAGTCACTTGGTTCTGAACTTTCTGCAAACAATTATCAAGTTATTACCATGTGTGGATGGTGGATAAATAATTTGATAATGAATACATTTTTCCATGCAGAAGTGAATATCCTAGTGATAATTGAGCTTTCACTGTGTTATTTTATAGCCTTTGAAATAAGCCAACCTTCTTAAAATTTCATCATTTACATGAAATCAAATTAAACCAAATACCTTATGTCACTCTACCTTCCCATAATTATTGATGACACAGAGATTAGGAATGCCATTTCAAATACATTCATAATTTCTTTATGCATTTAATTAAATTCCTGACAATTATGTGCATAAGGCAAAAGAAAATGAACAGCTTATCTCCTGTTTAAAACAGTAATCATTTTATTTCCAACAGTTGTATCATTTTAGGACTTTTAAATTCTTTTTTTTAACTTTTATTTTTACTTGCAGAACATAATGATTACATTCATTGTAGAGAGTTATTCTTGATGATCTTATTTAGACTCTCAGAGAAGAAAAAATTTAAAATTTGATTCCATCAATTTCACTAAAGTAATTTTCTTCGACAAGTGCCCTTGATAAAGAAGTATTTAAATAGTTTCAAAGAAAGGTAACCTCAAAATTTAGGCCTATGCTTAATAGTGACAGGAGTGCTTTATAATTTAGAAGTATAACTTTTAAAACATTCAAAAATTTTGAATTCATCAAGTTAGCATAAGAGGATTATATGTCAAGAGAGCCTGCTCTACTTTCAAAAGATAAATTTGATCAAGACATAAATGACATAAAGCAATGAGAATATTTTTATCGAGCATTACAGTTATAGTCTAGCAAGGAAGGTGTTGTCTAACTACATAATTCCCTTGAAATAGCTTTAGAATTGTAATCACATTTGAAATCTTGTTCTATTGGAAAATTCTGAAGCTAAATAAAGAAATGACAATCAGAAGAAGTTTATGTTTATGCCGTGTGTTTGTGTTATAACTTCATTATCTAAATTAACCATTATATATCCACTGTAACACAGGAATATCCTCCAAACCAAAGGCAGCAAATATATAATCTAGATTCTATACAGCAATCTATAAGGTAGTCAATAGGCAGATGGAAAGATTCTACTTCACATGGCTTCTTTAGGAGCTGCAAGCTCAAGTGCCAACTATGACCAAATAATACTTGTTATAATATTTGCAATTTTTTGAAAAGTACTTCATCATGGATGTTTTGATATCACGTGTATGCATGTACTTTAAGTTACACCCGGGTGAATGTATTTGCTTAGAACTGTTAGCATTAAACCAGATAAACATCAATTGAAATAGGTACTTTAATTGCTTCAAACCATTTATCCACACATAGAAGTTGCTTTTCACATGCACACACACACAGTGATTTTCTTGTGAAAATGTTTTGTAGATTGGTTAAAACACTTTGGGGGACATGCATAGTAAGTGATGTGAGATGCAAAGTATAGTAAGACGTTATAGCCATCCATATATATGGAAGACTCATACTCTGTGAAATGTGAGTTTCTGTCAAATGTTACTCTTCCTTTTTCTATGCTCAAATATGTTGAGAAAAGATAAATTAATCCCAGGTTAAGTGAGTTAATTTATTAAGGATAACACTAAAACTTTTAATGTGTAAAAGAACACTGTGACATGAAAAAAAAAAGGTTCTGCAAAATTTTATATTTACATTATAACCCCCAAACCACACACAGACAGAAAACTATGGCTACATATTAACAATACTAACAAATGGTATAAGAGAGGGGAAACAAATTCCTCCATAATTTTCTATGTTCCTCCTTTGGGCTACAGAGTAAGTTGACACAAGACAGATAAAAAGAGGAAAAGTCATTGTAATTATGTGGGTATACACTACAGGCCCCCAAAATATGAGAGTCTAAAAAGGGCTAAATGGTGGAAGCTTATCCAGTGCAGTGCTTGGGGTTTCTGGAGGTAGTGGAGACAAGTAATGGGGTAGCAAAGGGAGGAAACATAGACAAATAAAGATTGTCTTGTGGGGATAAAAAAAAGTCTCTAAGTTAATACCAGTTGTCTTTTTGATATGAAAGAAAACAATAAAGAAAATACATGGAAACTGGCTTAATTCCAGGTAGTTTCAGTTTCAGTATTGCTATTGAACCAAACTGATGGTCCACCTAACCTAGTTTCATGTCTTAGAAATGAGAAAATATTCACTTATTTAATGAGTTCATGAAAGAAGTCAAACAAATGTGTGTACTGAAATTCCTTAAGATATTAAACATACATTAGCGCATCGATATTCTTGAATAGATTAAAATTCTTTGAGCAGATAAATTAGCACATTCATTGGTATTGTTTTCTTTCATTTTACTAAAATAGATCTTAAAAATACATGTAATTTTCTTTCACAAAAGGAAACTTTTCAGGGCTACCTCCATGTCTGTGGTTTCTCAGAATAACCAGTTCAAAATACACCAGGCGGTATATTCCGAAGTGACCTCTCTGGTCTTTGATGTGGCCCAAGACTGACCAATGACAATATATGGTGCATTAGTCAGATTTTCCGTCTGTGGAAAAAATTCCTAACAATCACAATTTAAAGTAAGGGAGATTTAATTTGGCTGATGATTTCAAGAGACTCAGTCCCTGATTGGCTGGTGTCAAGCGAGAAACATCATGGGGAAGGGTGTGGCAAAGCAAAGATCTTCACTTCTTGGCCTGGGAAGCAGAGCAAGGGAACAGTGGCAGAGAGAAAGGGGTGAGGAGCCATATATAATACTCAAGGTGGCATCTCCATCTGTGATTAAGACAATTAAGTCAATACAATTATTTTTAACTACTACATGTGCTACATTTGGTTTCTAGGTAATAAATTCCTGACATGGACTATACTATATTTACAATAAAAGAAATACAGAGTGTTATACATTTTAACCTGCCCATATTCATAGTTTTACCCTTTTGAACTTTATGCTCAGGAAAACAACACGATTCACATAGGGGAAATTGACTTTAACAGTTGCATAAAGATTTTATTAAGCACCCCGGGAAATAAAGTAGAGACTCTTTCCCAGAATAGCTTTTTTGGACAACTGAAAATGATTTTCTGAGTATAAGTATTTCTCCCTGGCAAGGCACACGGGTCTCACTGGAAGTGGGGTCCATCTGAAGCCCACATTAAGGCACTCAGAGAGGAGTTTGCCTATATTTTAAAGCAGCAAGAGTGGAGGAGTCCAGGCAAAACTTAAGGTCAGCGTCACACCTACTGATTCTTACCAGCCGGTGCAGGGGCCAAGAAATCAGTGAATCACATAAGTTTTCTTCAGTTTGAAGATGACATTAAATTTTGCCACATCTCATATTTTTCTCCTTATTGACACTTTCCCATGTGGTACAATTCTCCTTTCATTTCCTAGTGAAAGTTTTAAGTTCCTAGTGAAATGTAAATAACTAAATTATATTTGTCCTCTAAACTAATTAATGTTTACGTCACAGAATATGATTTCTCAATTATAACGACTTTACTAAAATAAAGATCTTAATTCTAGGAGAGGAATACACATATGGCTATCACATTTAGCCATCTTCAGTAATGTGGTTTAAAAAATGTAGAGAGTTGACAATTTTGTCTGTTTTCCTTCTATGTTTTGTCTTTCTCTTCCCACAATTCCCCATTTCCTTTAAGGTCTAGTTGATTTGAACAATTTCTCCTGAATGTGCTAATTTATCTGCTCAAAGAATTTTAATCTATTCAAGAATATCGATGTGCTAATGTATGTTTAATATCTTAAGGAATTTCAGTACACACATTTGTTTGACTTCTTTCATGAACTCATTAAATAAATGAATATTTTCTCATTTCTAAGACATGAAACTAGGTTAGGTGGACCGTCAGTTTGGTTCAATAGCAATACTGAAACTGAAACTACCTGGAATTAAGCCAGTTTCCATGTATTTTCTTTATTGTTTTCTTTCATTGAGTTGCTTATATTTTAACAGTCAAGTATATTTTGACAATCCTAACAAAATTTTGTTTAATATAACAAATGATTCTCTTTGCAAAAAAAATTATAAACATAGCATTATATCACTTATTGTTTTAGCACAAAATTGAGACAGATATTATAGAAACATGTTCCCTATTTAAGTATGAAATGTATAATTCCTATGGGCCTTCTCAAAAAAATGTTAAAAATGGCAATGTATTATCTCAAAGTAATTTTGTGTTATGCTTGCCTTTCAAATTACTCTAATACTTTCTAAAATGAAGTTTCAAAATGTTCTAATTTAAAAAAGATCAGACCAAGAGCACTTAATTTAAATTTTATTTGAACCAAATATTTGCTTGTCTTTCACCCTAATAGACAAATTGACTGCTTACTACACCCACAGAGAGTTCTATATGGATAAATGATACTTTTGATCTTATAGTGCCTAAATCTGGCAACTTAGGTAGTGTAGCTGTAGCCAGGTTCAAACATCCTCTCAGATAACTGCAGGCTACTGCCTGCAGGGGTGAACTCTTATTAAAAAATATCACTATGGCTGCAACAGATGTCTGCTGATTGTCAGAATTAACAGTTCATCAACTGGTAGTGACATGAACTGTTTGTGCAAGAGAAAGGATAAAGTAAATGACCAGATATAATAATTATTCAATTCCTAGACTTTCAAATAGCAAGTGGAATTGCTGAGAATCCATAGTTATAAAAATTAACATTTAATCTTGTATTTCCTTATGTGTCTGCTGAAAAAGACCTGCTGAGTTTATTATTATGTCAATAGAGAATGGGTTCCTTAGGAAATTTCTTCCTTCTCTGGTGCCTTACGATAACTTTTCAATGTAGATTATTTGGCTTTTTGATCTTATTGTCTTTAATGTGTCTTCAGCCAACTATAAACCCTTCAAATGTCATCCAAGTCATACTATTTTTATAAGAAATTATTTTCCTAATGTTGTCATAATGAATGTGCCTAACTGGACAAAATGTTTCTAAAGCTCTCATTGTGAAGAAAATAAAATTGAAATTAGCATGAAATATCATTTCCACTATAAAATCAATTTCACTCACCTAAGAATTAAAAAGAAAAAAATTAAATGGATTATCATGAATATTGTAGACTGGGAATCACATTTATTTTGACAATCCTTTGAAGTAACTATGATACCTTGACATATATTTGTAAGAAATTAATTCAATATATTTGTTAGCATAATTTGCAAATAAAATCTACTTTAGAAATATATTTATAGTTTTCCTGACATCTCGTCTACTACCAGCTGATTCACTTCTCTCATATACAGACATTCTTACATTTCAACTATATTTTCATGTTCTTTTTTTTTTTTTTTTTCAGTACTAGAAACTGAATGTAGGTAGGGGTGCTTTATCACTGAGTTAAAACCCAAACCCTTTGTATTTTTTATTTTATGACAGGACCTTACTAAGTTGCTCAGACTGGCCTCGAACTTGCATTCTTGCTATTTCTTTCTCCTAATTAGCTGAGATTACAGGTATGTGTCTCAATTCAATATCAAATATATTTTCAAATACCACTTCTTCCATGAAAATTTTTAAAATTCACCTTGAGGTGATAATGTCTCCCTTGAAAATCTATAATATTTTTTCTGCCTTCTGACCCTTGTCTTGATCTTGCTTTTATAGATTTCTTTTTATACTTGCTTTGCCCATTTCTCTAAAGCAAAACAAAACTGTTCTTTTCAGTGCAGTTTTTCTTATCTATTTTCTATTCTGCAGTTTTGAATACAGTGTCCTGTATAAGCAAATAAGAAATCACAATCAAAATATGTGTTTATAATTTTTTATACTTGTTCACTATATACATTCTGTTCATTTCAAACAAATTGTTACAAGGGGTAAACAAATAGATTTTTATAAAAAATAATTATTCAGATAAAAATACCTTATATTTTTTTATAGGATAAACATACACATACACAGGCCTAGAGCCCAAAATGACTTTCAGAAAACATTTTCTATTCACACTATAGACATCAGTTTTAAAGCAATGATCTGAGTTAGTGGCAGAAGTTGCTGTGATTGGACTAGAGATGTAACTCAGTGGTGGAGTGCATGGCTAGTATGCATGAGATCCTGAGTTCAATTTCTAGCATCACACATACTGCACACACAAATCAGAGAGATAGAAATAGGAAAACAAAACTTGTTCTGTAGGTGTCACATCTCATCTCTGTCAAAATTCCATAATCTCTGTTTCTCAATTTTCTCATCTGTGAAATGTAATCAATTTTATCTTAACAACCCTTTAAAATTGATGGAATAATATACTTTTCTATTTTACTGGTACTGTCACATGATGAGTCATTAACATTTAAATATTTTCTTTGGTACTGCTAATCTTCATCAGCTAAATACTTGGATAATAGTATAGCACCATTATTACTTTTCAGTTATAAAACTGTTTTCAAAAGTTTTAAAATTGATGTTACTAGCATTTAGAAATAAGGAACTTCTGATTTATGGTTGGGAATTAAGAAATACTACATTGTAATCAATGTGTATAAATTTGCAATTATGAAAAGAGCTTTAAACTTTAAGGGCACCAAGGTTGATTTAGTCATGTCTAGATTAAATTTGTTCATTTTAATTAAGCATTGGTTTTCCTCTCTCTGAAAGAGCTATTTATGGCTATCCCCATTTTTAGGACTGTCTATACTTTCAATATGAATTACAAAAACTTCCAACTATTCATCTCATTCAGGTAAATCTAGCAGCATTCATTCACCTATATCAACAATACTTAAAATAGTAACATAGATGAACAAGCTAAGCACTAATGAACACTATAATGTATTTTAAGTGTAACATTTTGTGTCACCTCATTTGACATCAGATTCTGAGGTGTTATCTTCAGTCTCTGATCTTAATCATTTTATTCTCATGTATCTGATTTAAATCCTTGGACACTTACCTCTACTTGCATGTTCAAATTACTCTCTTTCCTCCCTGTGTTTATGAGTGGTTCTTAAACTATATTACATATACCTTTGATAATATAAGCAATACTATGGGCCTGTTGCACTCTATATCACATAAATATTTACATGTTTATACATATAGAGTTGTGCACACAATTTATAAATCCCAGGGATTCTGAACCCACCCATGCTGTGGAGAACTGTGGAGTCCAGGCAAAGAAGTGGACAGAATCTAAAAACTCTTGTCTGAGACAGTAATTTACATCAGTTTCCTCTTTGTGGTTCTTATAGTAATTTCCAAACACAGGTTCAAAGTTTGCATTTTATGTTGTCATCCTCCATTAAATAAATTGCTTGTCCTGGTATATTGCATCTTTCTAAACTCTTCCCTTGCTGTCCATTACTAGCATTAACATTACTTGATATGCCAGCAAGAAAATTTTCCTTAGGTTTATCATAAATGCATTCACAGTTCAGAATTACTAAAGTGAGTAAGTGGGTATACACTGGAGAAGGTGAAACCAGGAAAAATGTATAAAACATCATCTTCTGTTCACTTTGTTTCCCCTATACATTTGACAACCTGTTGAGCGTAGGTATCTACATGTACTCCATGTGTTTTTGGTTTGCTTGCTTCTTTGTTTTTATCTCTTATTTAAATACTGAGTTTCTGCCCTCAGCGTCACTTGATATTTGACAGGTATGGATTTGGAGTCCTTTTTTTTTTTTTTTTTTTAATGTGGGTACCGGGAGTTGAACTCAGGAACTCACTCTTGCCAGGCAGGAGCTTATACCGCTGAGCCATCTCACCGGCCCCTGGAGTCCTATTATCAGTCAAAAGAAAGCAATATATATTATTCTAAAATTTTATCTCATGCAAATATTGACTTCAACACTACCTAGCACAATATACCAATAAAAGTAGAGAAATTGTATTTAAAATTTAAAATATTTGTCATAAATGGTACGTGATTAGTAATAAAAGGTCTCAGTACTGATATACAGTACTGTTGTATAATTCTTCAGTGATATATTTTTATTAAGCTATTTATGCCACTTATTATTTGTATACCCAAAGAAAAGCATTCATTTTAAAGTAAAAAATGAATTTTAAAGTATAAAGGAGAATTTCTAGTAGTGATAGTAAATGCGTGTTTTTTAAAGTCTATTACTTAGGAGAAAATTATGAAAATCTTTTTAATATACATGATAATTATACATATTTATAGAATATGATGTGATAGTTTGATATATGTATGTAATGTGCAGTAGTTAAATTAGTGTAATTAGTATTTCTATTTCCTTAAATATTTATCATTTTTTTATGGTGAGAATCTATTTTGAAAGTTACTTTCAGATGAATGGTTTCACTTCTGGTCAAGGTTTACTATTATTTTGCCTTGCACATAAATCATGCACTGTAGAACTATTGGCCTTTATAAACGCACATTTAATGAATGTGAGAATGTATCAGTCTTTAAAAATAGCTGGAGCTGGGCATGGTGGTGCATTCCTGTAATCCCAGCACTCAGGAGGCTGAGGCAGGAGGATTGCTGCCAGTTCGAGGCCATCGTGGGCTACAAAGTGAGTTGAAGGCCAGCCTGAACTACATAGCGAGACCCTTTATTAAAAAAATAAACAAATAAATAAATAAAAATAGCTGGACATTTTTACAAAGCAGGATATAGATTTACTATTACCACCTTATGAGAAATTGAAGAGAAAGTACAAATGAAAAAATGGATTTTTACTGCACACAATGCTTTAGAACTATATGTGTTTCTGCATTTGTCAATTTGGAATTAGAACTTGTCAATGAATTCTAATTGTCATAAATAAGTTTAAGTGATCATGTAATAATTTATTACTTTACACAGAGATGAATTAGTGCCATGGTGTGGGCATAGGTTTTATACCAGATATTTAGGCTAGCACTGAGTTCAACATCTACTTCTCAAAACAATTCTTCTTGCTATATACCTATTAAGATTTTGGCTTCTTTTTAAATAAAAGTATTTGCTAGCTAGAATTTACATATTTGAAGAAATGAGACTGTCTTAAATGCCCCAGCTTGTCATAGTCTGTTATAGTACTAGCATTATGTTCTCTAAATTCATTCTGGAAGGAAAACCTAATCAAACCAAGTTAACAAAAACTCATTGAAGAGAATATACATAGATGCCCAGAATCATTTATCAATTCCATATTTCAAAGAGTAATGAGGAACAAAGCATTAGGCTAATGGAAAATTCTGTTTCCTTCATACCTGTTTCTTACAATGAAGGAGATGCTCTTCACTGAAACAAGGATGAAATGAGAGAGTGATGAAATTAAGAAATGATTTTTTGAGTGATCATGAGTGTTACGGAAGCACTTTGAGATGACCTTCATAATGCCACTAAAGTGTTAAAAAGGAAATAACCACATTGTATAACTGAATTGTAATGTAAATTTATGTCAACTATTTGAAATAATTGAAGATAATTTACTGAATTGAATATATGCTGTACGCTAGGCAGGTGTAATCTATTGAGATAGGTAGATCAGCAAAAGAGCTGTTAAATGGTTTTTCACACAACAAAACAGTAAAAATTATTAGGATTAATAAATGAATTCTTCAAAGCTACAAGATTATAAAATTAACATATAAATATCAGTAATATGATATATGCCAATATCCGATTATCTAAAAGAGAAATCAAGCAAAAATCCCATTTATAATAGCAACAAAAAATAAATGTCAATAATGTGTTTAATAAAAGAATAAAATTATTTCTGCAATGAAAACTATGCAACACTGATGAAATAAGTTTAGGAGAAAATGAAAAAGAAGAGAAAATTATTCCATGTTAATGGACTGGTAGAATTTGTGTAGCTAAATTGTATGTACTTCCCACAGTGATCTAAATGTTCATTGTAATCCCCATCAAAATACCAATACCATCCTTCACAGTAATAGAAACAAATCTTAAAATTTATATGGAACATTAAAACAATCTTAGTAGATATTTTTCTCACTTTCCTGTGTCCAGGAAGCAGAGAGATCCAGAGAAGAGCTGGGGAGGGAGATAAACTCTCCCAGGCCAGGTCCCCAGTGACCCACCTCTTCCAAAGAGACACCACCTCCTAATACCAAGTCAGCTGTAAACCCTTACAATCCAATCACCTTTTAAGTACTGCCCTTCAGCTTATGAGGCACTTGGGGGACATCTATAAACCACAGTAATAGCCAAATATATTTTGAGCAAAAAGGGTAAAACAGAGGCCTTACATTATTTGACATCAAAATTTACTATGGAATCAACACAACATGATATTAACCTAAAAGCAGACACAAAAATGCATGGAACAGAATAGCAAGCCTGGAAGTATCCTGTACATCTACAACCAAGTGATTTTTAATGACAGTTTAAAAAACATGTATTGTAGAAATAACCAATTTTCTATAAATAGTACTGGGAAAATTGGATATCTGTATGTAGGAGAATGAAACTAGACCCTTACTGTCACTACCTTAACAAAATCCAGTCAAAAGTGGATCAGACTTACTTGTAAGGATTAATTTCTAGACCATGTAACAAAAGTAATCCAATTTAAAAGTGAGCAAATGATGGAAATACACACATCAAAAGAACAAATAAAAATGCCCAACAAATATATGAAAATGTTCAATATTACTATCTCAGAAAAATACAAATCAAAACTGTAATGAGTTATCATATCAGTGCATTTAGAATGACTATTATCAGAAAATCATAAAGTAACGCAGGCTTGTGAGGATATGGAGAGAGTCCTCATACATAGTTGGTGACAACATAAGCTAGTCATTGTGGCAAATAGAGTGGAGTTTGCTTGAAAACCTAAATTAAATATACCTTATGATCCAGCTTTCCCACTTTTGAGTATATATCTTAAAGAAATAAAAATCAGCATACCAAAGAAATGTCTTCAAGCACAAGTTTATTACAGCACTATTCATAATATCTATCTTATAGAATCAGCCTCTGTGATCATCAATGGATGAATGGACAAAGAAAACTAAGTGTGTGTGTGTGTGTATGTGCATGCATGAATGTATGTATTTCTTTCTTTTTTTCTGTGGGTACCGGGGGTTGAACTCAGGGCCTCACGCACCAGCAGGTGCCTGTGCCGCTGAGCGATATCACCGGCCCTTTTTTCGTACGTGGGTACCGGGAGTCGAACTCAGGACCTCGCACTTGCCAGGCAGGCTTTTATGTCACTGAGCTATCTCACTGGCCTTAGTGTGTGTATTTCTTTAAGTACTTGCATACATAGTGCAATTTTATTCATAAAAAGAATGAAGTTTGTCATTCTTATCAAATGAATGCAATTGGAAGGCTTTATGTTAAGAGAAATAAACCAGATACAGAAAGACAAGTACATTATATCCTCGCTCATATATGGATCCAAAGTGCAGTTGAACAGATTGTTGAAAAGTATTACTAGGAGTTGTGAGAAACATGGAAAGGTAAAGAGAGGATGGTTTAATGAGTCCAAGCTCAATGTATATGTTGATATATCACACTAACCCCATTAACATGCACTGTTAATATGTGATAATCAAAATTTGAATAAAATAATTGAAGAATAAAAATATGAAAGTGAAAAATAATTTATAAATATAAAAATAATCTGATTAAAGCAAGCAAATGATCTGAATAGACATTTCTAAAAAGAAGGCATAAAAATAGTCAAATATTTAAAAATGTTCATCACTGCTAGTCATTAGGGAAATGTAAACTGAAACCAAAATGAGGTAATGCCTTACTACAGTAAGATTGGCTACTATCAAAAAAAAAAAAGAAATAATAACAATTTTTGATCAGGATGTGTAGGAAATATACAGGATCTGTA
Source organism: Erethizon dorsatum (assembly GCA_028451465.1). NCBI lineage: Eukaryota > Metazoa > Chordata > Mammalia > Rodentia > Erethizontidae > Erethizon > Erethizon dorsatum. The sequence continues at coordinate 73,256,021 of CM051832.1, forward strand.
TATTTTTGGTGGACTATATATCAGTAAAGCAATTATGAAAAGCAGTTTTAAGAATCCAAAAATGATTAAATATAGAAATACCAGATGATCCAGCAATCCTACTCCTTGGGATATATAGAAAGGAAACAAAATCAGTATGTGAAAGAAACATCTGTCTTCCTAAATTTATTTCAGCATCATTCACAATTGCCAAAAAAATGGAAACAAATGAAATGTTCATCAAGTGATAAATGGATAAAGAAAATATGGTATATATTCTCAAAGGAATACTATTCAGCCATAGAAATAATGAAATCTTATATGTGGCAACCTGCATGGAATTGAAGATCACTATATTAAGCAAAATAAGTCAGGCATAGACAGACAAATACTGTGTAATCTCATGTCTATGTGGAATTAAAAAAAAATGGATCACAAAGAAATTGAGAGTAGAATCACAGTTACCAGAAATTGAGAAAAGTAGGGAACAGGAATTGGAAACAGTTGATTTTAAGTTACTTTATATAGTAAATAATAATAAAATTGGGTGAAAATTTAAGAAGTCGAATTCTTCATTGAGATATCTGTTTCCCTTTTTGTTTTCAACAAAATACAGGCAATGGTCTGCCTTAGCATGTGCTAAATGATAGGGATAAAAATAAGCAAAAGATAATGTTTAAATTCTAGTTAATTAAAAAGAACAAAGCCTCAAAAATAAGTGACATTGATAATTGCTGCAATGCAGAATGCTTTTTATGCTTGATGGGTAGGGGTTAGAAAATCTAACAAGGTTTTCTGGAGACTTCTAAAGGAATAATTGTCTACAGAAACTGAAGAAAAATTTGAAGTACCATTTCCACTCTACAAGTGGGACACAAAGAACATACCTAGCACTTTCAAAACTACATAACTAATTGCTTGCTATAAAATATTTCTATTCAACTATAGCATTTGGCTGTCATTCTCTGAAAATCATTACCTTAAAATTATGTCATTTTCCTCAGTGTACATATACAATAGAGTATATTAATATATTGTTCACTGATAAATTGTACTACATCAGACCATTCTAGAATATAGATGAAAACAAATTCTTCCTCTTTAGTAACACTTCTTTTTCCAGTAAACATCTTCAAAAGCACTTTGAGTAAGGCAACGCTTTTGGGGAAAAATGACCATAATTCACTTCTAGAATATGCATGTGCTCACAGGATTCATTGCCCTTGCGCTGGGTGAAGTTTGGTTCCATGCATTTGAGTAGACTGGTCCCGCCAGATGAGTAAGCATTAGTCAGCAGCTACGGGAAGTGCTATGTGGCATTAGCTCCACACAGTATCTTGCCTTCCACTTTCAGATCACAGAATCATCTGTGAATTTCCCAGGAGTGCTTAAAGGCTGACTTTTGGAAAGTTTCTCAACTAGAGATTTAGAAAGACCTAATATAGAATTAAGATTAGAGGGCTCTTTAAAAAAATTTTCTAAAATAGAGAAAATATATTAAAGAGCCTCACCAAGCTCAAGAAGGAGTAAAACAAATATATCAACCTGATAATCCATTAAATAGAGTAGCTTTTTAAGAAATAATAAGACAATACACTAGTGAAACATGTATCTTTTATACATTAATTGATTTAACATATATATATATATATATATATATATATATATATATATATATATTTTGTGCGTGTGTGGGTACCGGGGGTCGACCTCAGGACCTCGCGTGCCAGCAGGCACCCGTGCTGCTGAGCGATATCACCGGCCCTTTTTTTCGTATGTGGGTACCGGGAGTCGAACTCAGGACCTCACGCTTGCCAAACAGGCGCTTACGCCACTGAACCATCTCACCAGCCTAACCTATATATTTAAGTGTTACATTGTGTTAGCAATACTATGTGCTGGGCATTGAGTGAGGAGATCAGTTCAGCTGGGGTCCAGCTGAGGATGGAGAGGAAAGTAGACAGTTGTCATAAAATGATATGAGGTTTAAATGGACAACATGGTGCTGAGGGAGATATATTATTATTTGTGTTTATTTATTTATTTATTTTCATTCACCATTCATTTATACTTGTTGTACTCTCCAATCACACATCCCTTAATGAAAATTGATATCTCGATTGATACTTGAGTGTAAGCAGGTTATATCATTTGGAAAATGCAGATGACTGAGTCTTATGGAGGATCACATGTAAAACCTCCGGAGTGAAATATGCAAATAAATCAATAAACTGAAAAATGTTCATTATATATGTTAAAACTACAACACATAAGGTGTAAAGAAAACAATAATTAAATCAATTTATTTGGTTTGTTCTTTAGTTTTCAAATATTTTACACCTAATGATTACCTTCAGCTCAGTTCAATATGTTTGATTCTCATTTTAATCATTTCTGAATATTGTGGTGTGGATGGGTCTGTCATAAAATACATTATCCAAAGGATAGTGAAGAGCCCTGAGGGGTATTATGAGGATGTGTCTCACTCAGATTTTCCTTTTGGAGCACTGTGGTTACAGGGCAGCTAATACTTACAAGCACAATAATATTACAGGGAGAAAACTCCATTGGGAAATTCAGTGTAAGAAATAAAACTGGGAGCATGAAATATATGTAGCTGAATGACACAACAAAATTGATAGAATTTTTAAAATTAAGAAATAAACTTGACATGAGTTATTAATAGGGATGATGACCTATGATTGATATCTCCCTTGTTTAGGAAGTGGGGTAGATAACAGTAAAGAATATAAATAAGGGCCGGTGAGATGGCTCAGCGGCGTACGCGCCTGCCTGGCAAGTGCGAGGGCCCGAGTTCGACTCCCGGAACCTACATACGAAAAAAGGGCCGGTGATATGGCTCAGCGGCACGGGTGCCTGCTGGCGCGCAAGGTCCTGAGGTCGACCCCCGGTACCCACAAAAAAAAAAAAGAATATAAATAAGTAGTAGATTTCTAAGTAAATACTTGTTCAGTTCAATTTTGTAAATGATAATTTTAGTGATCTGCAGATAAAGCAATCAATATATTCTCAAGAACGCTTTGGGCTAAAGGTCCAAAAGTTTATGTAAAAAATTCTCATCATGAAAATTCTGTTACACTATGTAATAGTTTAATTAAATAATGGATCTGACCATTAGAGGATTCAGAAAAAGATTTTAAAATGTGGAGAGCTCCCAACCTATCTTGTCTCCTATATAAACCTACAAGTCAGTTTACTATATCTTTTTTTAGAAACAAAAACTTGCTTAGCAAATTCTACAAAATGATAATTGAAAAACCCAGAACCATGCTCAGATATGTTTGAATCTGAACTTTATACTAAGATAGTTTCTCTCCTAACAAATGACAAATGAACTGAAACCATCAGGTATCGTTAAACTTGAACACGTTGAGGTCAGAAAGAGTCTTTCAGTTATATCGTCTGCTGAAAATTCTCAAAATTCTACCGAATTCAGAACTATTTTCTTTCACTTTTTTTTTTTTTTGTGTGTGTGTGGGTACCGGGGGTCGACCTCAGGACCTCGCGCGCCAGCAGGAGCCCGTGCCGCTGAGCGATATCACCGGCCCCTTTTTTCGTATGTGGGTTCCGGGGGTCAAACTCGGGCCCTCGCGCTTGCCAGGCAGGTGCTTATGCCACTGAGCCATCTCACCGGCCCCTTTGACTTTTTAAAAGGTATTTATTACTTTGATTTTTGTCACAGAATTTCACTGAAGTTGTTTATATTAAGTTCACTGCCAATCTCAATCAAAGCTGTGGGGGCATTGGCTAGAAGTGTGTATGAGACGGATATGCCGAGATAAGGAAATTTGGAACCACGAGCCCAAAACTTCCTGGGATTCATGGTAAGAAATTAAAAGATAGCCTACAGGGCCACAAGTCCAAGTAGAATCAAAACACATTACCTTAAGGAATGGATGTTCGGGCCCTCTCCTCTCCATGCTCTGATTTATCACTTAGATTGGCCCTCAAGTCACTCATGTAACAAACCACCTTGACCTCTCCCTGTCTTTTCCCTTTTCCCTATATGAATTCCTGCACAGAAGTCCTCCTTTTGTCCTCGATCCTTGCTTCCTGGTTCTATCAACAAAAAGCCACAGAAGCTACAATAGGTTCTCTCTTTGCGAGACTCTCTCAGAAAAGAGGTCTCAGTTAAGGGCAGTCCCTCTGGGCCCTCCTGGAGTTTGAGTTGGACACTGACTCAAAGTAATCTCTCATCCTTTGTACCGTGCCACAGTGGTGTAGTGTGACACAAAGCTACTGTTATTTTATCATTATTTTCTTCACCACCTTGGAGTGAATTACAAAGTCAGTCACTCTACAATATTTAGAATTCCCCCCATTCTCCAAACTCACTGGTTGTTACTTCTCAGATTCTTCTACATTTCTTCTTCTTCTGATCAAACTATTAATAATGGAGTGCCGTAGAAAACTATATTTTCATTTCCTTGTCTCTGGGAGTTTGTTCAATCCATCGCTGTAAATAAATTTTATCTAATGACAAAATCTTCCTTTATATTGCTGATATCCATAGGTATAACTAATAGGTATTTCTAACTTTCAGTCTTCACATAATCAACACAGAAATCTTGATTGTGCTTCTCCAGATCTTTAGTCTTCTAAAGTCCTCACATAGTCAGAGCAAAAGTCATCACTTCCCATTCAGTTTCTTGAGCAAACACCCTTAAGGCTTTACTGATAGAGCAAAAGAAATTCTTATTCTGTAAAGTTCTCTTTTTTATCAGTGTGAATTTTTTATGTTGGATGGCTTATCAAAATTACTTGAGGGTAACCTGGCTTTAATGTTTTAGCTAATAAAATAGTAATTCTGGAAAATATTCTAAAGGTTCAGAAACCTTACCTTTTCTGGCTGACACTTGGACTGATGCTATACCAGAAAAACTTTGGTCATAGAAATAAAGATGTACACAATGACAGGTTCTACTCAGCTAATTGACAACTAAGGACATAAATATATCAAAGGAAATACATTATAATATTATTCAAGAGAACAGTCTGTTAAGAATTGCGTAATATTTATTAGCTGAAATTGAGAATGCATTTTTTGAATTGCAACACTGGATATTTTGTTAATTCCTATAATAAAATAAACACTAACTGCAAAAGTAATGATTATCCAATTGTGAAGCTAATAGGGACCAATGATGACGTAAAGAGATTCTTTTTGAAATCAAAGATTTCTTTTTCAAGCAATTTAACTGAATTTTATATTTACAGTCATGAAGATATTAAAATCATAGTAAAATTCCATTGCTTTTGTTTTTTGTTTGTTTGCTTGAGACAGAGTCTAGGTCTCGCTATGCAGTTCAGGCTGGCCTTGAACTCACTACGTAGCTCAGGCTGTCCTTGAACTCATGGAAATCCTTCTGCCTCAGCCTCCCAAGTGCTAGGATTTCAGGCATGCACCACCATGCCTAGCTAAAATTTCATTCTTGTAGTTAATATTTTCACTGAAGTATAATTACAATGAAATTTCAAATTTCCATGGAAATCCTTTGACTGTCATGATATCCACCAATCATTTTTCCTCGTAATAAATACTACAGTCAAAAATAAATTGTATTTTCTCAAATATAAATAATCTGAGGAGTTTCTGAACATTAATAAGGGATGCAACTTTGTGTCTCATGCGACAGAGAAAGTACAATAAAAATAATGACTAATGTTTACATCTGCATTGTCTAAGAAGAGAGCAGGGAAATTTAAATTTTTTACAAAGCAAAGTAATATTTGCTGAAATTTTATAACTAATTGTACTGCTAGGAAGGAAGAAAACTTATCAGCTTTGAACACTTGCTCTATGGCTTTTATATTGCTGCTTTATTCATGGGAAAATACTCAAAAGTCCAAAGTAAAATGAGAAAATTAGTATGTAAATTAGGGGTTTTAAAAAATGCAAACACATTTTAAGTTTATGAAGTTCTATTTTTATTCTCAGTTTATATCATCACCTGGGGTTAAAATTCTCTCTCTCTCTCTCTCTCTCAGCTGAGTATGGTGGCATACAGCTATAATCCTAGGAGGATTCTGAGGTAGGAGGATTGTAAATTAAAGCCCATTCCTGGACAATTTAACCATTCATGGTGTCAAAAATAAATAAAATGAAAAGATCTGGGGATGTAGCTCAGTACCACACACAAAAGAAGTTTGCTTTCTTTTTACAACTCAATAGTAAAAATATTTGTGCAATTTGCTTTTGTTTTTTCTTGGAAAAATGGAGAAATCTTACACAAGTCCCTGAAAGTTTTGAAAACTGCTATGGAATGAAGAATTATAGCAACTATAATTGGCATTCACAAGATCCTTTTATAACGTTTACTATTGTTCCAGTAAAACAAGTGATGAACAGAAGCTGTGAGAAGTACTGACCTTTTCTAAGACCACAAAAACATAAATGAGGAGGTGATGGCAAATTCAGAGAACATAAATTAAAATCTGTTGGTATTTTATTAATTAAACTATCACCACCAATGATTGAACTATATGTGGGTATAGATCCCTCTGGGAAAACAAAATCATCACAGAGAGTAATTCTTTTTATCATATTTCTTGTAGTCAGTTCATCATGTTGAAATGCTGTTCCTCACCTCCTGCTGTCTATAGAAATACCATTTTGAAAAAGTAGCCAAAAACATACATTGGAGAAAGGTTAAAAAATCATGCTCTAAAAACTGGATATCCATATGCATAAAAATGAAACTGGAGCTATATCTCTCATCATGTACAAAAATAAACTCAAACTGTATCAAATGTAAGACCTGAAATTACTAAAAGAGAGCATGGGGGAGACACTTCAGCGCATTAGTATAGATGATATTTTTTTGGGTAACACTGCAGAAGCACAGGCAGTAAAATAAAAATAGACAAACAGATATATCAAACTAAGAAACTTGTGCCCAGTAAAAGAAAAAAATCAATAGAGTGAAAAGACACCATAAATATGGGAGAAAACATTTTCAAGCTAGTCATCTCACAAGATAACAATATCCAGATTATGTAAGAAATTTAAACAATTTAAATACATAAAACAAAATGTAATCCAATTAAAAATGGGCAAGTGGCCTAAATATATTTTTGTTTGCTGGTTGGTTTCACAGCACTGAAGATTGAACTCAGGCCTCAAGTATGCTAGGCAAGCACTGTACCATTGAGCTACATTATTATTTCTAATTGAACATTTTTTTTTAAAAAGAAGATATACAAATGGCCAACAAATACATGAAAGAAAGACAAACTTAATTAGCCTTTAAGAAATTGCAAATCAAAACTACAAGAAATATCATCTCACCCCAGTTAGAGGGGTTGGTCTCAAAAAGCACAAGAAAACAAAGAAGGAAAGAAAGCATGCTGTTTAGGAGGTAGAAGTAAAAAGGAACTCTATGTGTTGGTGGTATTAAAAATTAGTAGAACCATTGCAGAGAACAGCATGGAGGTACCTCAAAAACTAAAAACCAATTTATCTTAAGATTTAGCTATCACATTTCTTGTGATATGTCCAGAGAAAATGAAATCATCATACCAGATGTACACGTACACTAATGTTTATTAGGTCAACATCCACAATAACTAGGATATGGTATGAGCTGAGATGTCCTTCAGCAGATAAATGCTGTATATATACACAATGGCTATCACTCAACCATAAAGAAAAATGAAATCTTGTCATTTGAACCAAAATGAATGAAAATGGAGGTCATTTAAATAATTGAAATAAACCAATAAGTAAGACACAATAATAGGAGTACCACATGTTTTCTGTCATGTACAGAAGCTAAATAAATCAACCTGAATATAAATAGTAAATACTAGCAATTGAAAAGGGTAGGGCAGGAGCTGGATTTAACCAGTGCACACTGAATATATAAAACTCCCTCATATATACCACCAATATGTGTTAATAAATGCTTTCTAAAAAATGCTGGATGTCACTATTTATGAGGGAAATACAAATCAAAACCACAGTCAAATATTCCACCCCTGTATAAATAGCTATATCAAAAATGCAGAAAAGCAAAAAAAAAACAAAAACAAAAACAAAAAAACCCACAAACACTGATGAGAATGCAGATGCAAGGCAAATCATTATACACTGCTGGTATAAATTTAAATTAGTATGACCATATGGAAAAGAATATGGAAGTTTATAAAAGAAAACTAAAAGTGGAACTGCAATATGATCCTGCTATCTCACTACAAAGTACATATTCATAGCAAATAGAACCAGCCTATCAAATAGATAACTATACTTCCATTCCCATGTTTAATGTAACACTATTCATAATATCTAAGGCATGGAATCAACCTAAGTGTCCATCAACTGATGAATGAAAGTAGAAAATGTTGTATATATACATGATGGAGTAATATTCAGCCATAAAATAATAAAATCCTGTCATTCACAGCAGTGTGTGGATGAAACTCAGGACTATTAATCTAATATTAAAAAGGAACTGTTATCAAACATTGAATACAAGTACTTTATGTTGACTCATTTATGCTAAAAAATAACATGAGGAATATAGACTTTCCTAAGAACTTTCCATGTTCCCACCATTCTGGATTAAAGCCTGAAGCAGACATGTCAGTAACTCCCCCAGGTGGTGCAGGTGATATGGGCACAGCTGCATTTCGATACAGCAGTCTGACTTCGAGCGCATGCCTGGTCACTGCACCTTAGTGTTTCTCCTGAGCTTCACTTGTGCAAATTCACCAACAATTTATCTCTGCTGCTACTGAGCATCTTCTTATATATAAATGAAATCCAATGGATTGAATACATATCACTAATATGTAGATGAGATTTATGAAAATCGAGCTAAATCTTCAAATTCCTTTAAAAAACAGCTTCCATATCTTTATGGCAATATCAAGAAAATACACAACTCGGAGATATTTTGTGCCTTTTGTAGAATCCCACTAAGAAAATCTATTTCCTGTTCTCCATCTTTATTAATAATGTATGATCTCATTTTATTACATTTTTATGGTATATCCACTCATTTTTTTGAGAGTAAATGGAATATAAGTATATAAATACAGGGCCGGTGAGATAGCTCAGCGGCATAAGCACCTGCCTGGCAAGCGTGAGGTCCTGAGTTCGACTCCCAGTACCCACATAAGGGAAAAAAGGGCCGGTGATATCGCTCAGCGGCACAAGCGCTTGCTGGCAAGCATGAGGTCCTGAGGTTGACTCCCAGTACCCACATTAAAAAAAAAAGTATATAAATACATTATTTTAAGTTACTTTGACATAAAAATTAACTCAGTGTTATGGAAGCATTTCGTACATTATGACAAATACTCAAAAGTTGAGCAAATTTTCAATTATTTTCAAGTGGTTTGTTATTAATTTACCATGGATTGATTTAGTTCCTCTGATTCAATCAGGCTTTTTATAGTTGCAAATAACAGAGCTATATTTATGTTGACACATAAATGTGGCAGATTATTTGGAATAATGTATTATTTATCCTATTTTTACCAGAGAAGGAACTAAAAGTCAGGAGTTCAAATGATGTCAGTTCCTAGCATGTCTACATAATAATATCATTTGGTTTAGACAACATATTTGATCCTCAAACAGTGTATTTTTCATCGTATGTATGGATAAACGACTCAACAATTCTATCCTGTAATATTTACCTGCCTAAAACTGGTAGAGCCCAGGAGAAATGCAACACAGAGAACCCAGATAGGTCAAAGAGATAAATATTGGGTTAGAATCTACCTATTCCGAACACAAAACATGCAGTGGTAGAATGGTAAGCTGGTGATTATATGATGTGGATTCAGGGAAATATATATATGAATTAAAGGAATCCAGTCACCATTGCTGAGTGAGTGACCAATGTTATAAATAAATAATCATGAAAATGCATGCAGGTAATAACAGTTCATTTCAAGGAAACAAACATGCACCATCTCTTTTTACCTCCCAAACACACTATTTGAGGTTTCTCAGAATTTATAATTACCAATCTGTGTCTACTGACAGCTGTATGTAGAGTCACACAAAAACAACTATATTTTTAATGTCAAGATTGATGATCTCACCCCCAAAAGTGTTATTCTTCTTTGTCTGTACGGAATATTATAAATGTAATGTAGAAGTCTTACACATGTAAAGTGGTTAGGATATTGTGTCTGTCTTCAATCTGGTCCAAGTTGCCTTCTTATACCTTTCCATATGCTGTGATGATGTCAGTGTCTCACATTGTCTTGATATTCGTATGTACCTTTACAGTTCATATTCATCTCTCTAAAATCAGGACTGACACAATAATCAAAATCAAGTGAATTTGTCACTCAAGTCATGTTGGTCAGTCTATTCCTGAGAGTTTAGGAATATTTGCCTGAACTGCTATTTGCCTATTTTATTTGATAAAGTAAGGGTGATAGTGATATTTTTCCTATAATAGATGAAATAATATTCTCATGGTGAAGTTCTCATTGACTGTGTTTTATTTTGGTAAAGATATATTCATATTGGTAATCTCACAATCAGAACAAAGTAAATTAAGGTTGCAATTTTATCAGGTAAAAATTACCTGCCATATCAGATTTCATAGTCAAAATCATTTCAATGGAACTGGGATTCACTTATTTGGCTAAATATCCTTTTTTCTAATAATGCTGGGTTAACTATATTTATGTCAATTTCCGAGTCGTATTTATGGTAAACTACTACTCTATCTTTTCATAAACTTATTCTTCCTAGATATCAATAAAAATTCAGTGACATTGTAAATACCTTGGGAGAAATTTTTACTACTTTAGGAGACTATGTATTTCTTTGCTCCAATTCGGTATGCATAATTTATCATGATTTATACCAAATACTTGTATTTTCTTTTAGTTTTTCCTTTCCTTTTTCTTTAAATTGATAGAAAGAGAAAAGATGCACAGTATCTTTCAAATTCTGAAGAAACATATAAACAGCAAAATCATTTTTTTAACTGGATCATTTTTTGATATTCAGAGAGTCCTCCTAGAGAAATTGTTAATAGGCCCATTAAACTCAGATCCTTGAAAGGGAAGGCCTTGTCTGTAATGATCTGTGCATCCCAGCATGGCATGTTTTATATGATAGATGACCAAAACTTCACTGAATAAAAACCTAAATTATTTATATAGTTCCCAAAATATTATTCGCATTGTTTTTCTCTCTTTATAGTATTTGTGCATGTATAATCACAATTTCTCAGAATTAGTTTTGTGTGTGTGTGTGTGTGTGTCCCGGGGGCCTCATGCACCAGTAGGCGCCCGTGCCGCTGAACTATATCACCGGCCCTTTTTTGGTATGTGGGTTCCGGGTGTCGAACTTGGGTCCTTGTGCTTGCCAGGCAGGCGTTTACACCACTGAGCCATCTCACCGGCCCCTCAGAATTAGTTTTAATGTGTTTATCACGTATGAGATGAACAAAAGTAGAGTGAGATCACGACAAAACTTACTAAAAATGAAATACCTTTTCAAATAAGGACAGCTGGCATCACTTAGTATACTTCCATGTATTTATATAGCAGCCAGCTCATAAAATTTGCAGGAAAGTAACACTTATTTATAAATAAGAAAGTGGTGCTAAACCATGGGACCTCCTGTAATTACTATGTAGATTAGGAACTGAAAATAAAATACCAATTTAGAAAAATAAAATACTAAATTATGTTCTGTAGATTTGGGCAAATAATTCTGAACTTTGGGACAATATCTGTGACCTAATATCATTTATTAATAATTGTACTTATTTCTCCAATTCAGTTCTCTCAAATGTGTACTTACCCAACACCATGAACACATCATATTATGGGCCAAGTCTAAAAACATTTAATGTCATGGGATAGTTTATGCAGCATATTTTATTAAGTTAGATTTTAGTTAGTGATGAGGATTTTGTTAGTGATAATTAACTTATACTCATGTCTATAACCACTAAGAAATTCCTTATTTATTCATACTATCAAATATTATAATATGATGCTAATATATTTTGAAGAGATTAGTATTATTTAATATATGGTGAGACATCCAATAATGCCACAGGGACTCAGATGGATCAACTATTCCTGAGGGTATATAATAATCAGGTAAAGGAGGAAATATAATTACAAATTTTAATTATATTTTACTTGAGTTTCTCAAGGAAATGAATAAAACATAATTGCATTTTAAGTATATGCTTGTAGATAATGAAAGCTGTTTCATGAGTAGAAATAATATGAAGGGATATTTTATAATAAGCACCAAAGTCAAGAAACCATGAATTAAAATAAGGAAAAGAATTTTTGGAAAAAGTAAGATTTTAGATTAAAACCACTCATAGGAATGCCAGTGATGATGCAAACAATGGTTTACTTTTTGACTCTGAATAAGATTCAAGATATGTAAGAAGTTGCATAAATGGAATGAAATGTTTGGTTATATTTGTTGCTAAGGAGTAGATGGATTTCACAAATATTTAGGAACATCTGCTATCATACAAATGGATCATAGTATCATAGAATCTTAATTTTCCCATAAGCAAAGTGAAATGTCCACAGGATGTGATGTAACCCTCAAATCATGAAGCTTATGCATATTCCGATTTCTCTCATCACAGAAATACAAACTTTTTTACATAAAAGCAAATGATAGTATAAATTATCTGTTATAAAAATTGTGGTTAGGAAGAATACTGATAGTTTTTCTCCTGCTAATGGCCTGCAGAGAAAGAGTAGCAGCTTCTAGATCTATCTCTTTCATTTCTATTATTGACAAAAATAGCTATAATATTCAAGGGAAAGATGAGAAAACTCCTGCCTTTATGTCATTAACTAAAACTAATTGCAGTTGAGGAAAGAGAAAACATAAAAAACAAAAAACTAAATACCGACATACATAAATAAATACATGCAAACCTCCTCCAGCTACGGGGGAAGAAATACATATCAAACCTACCATTACAGGGCCGGGGATTTAGCTCAACGGCACAGTGCCTGCCTGGCAAGTGCGAGGTCCTGAGTTTGATTCCTGGTACCAAAAAAAAAAGCCCAGCAACAACACAAAACCTATCATTACAGCTGGAGAAGAGTAAGATAGTAGAGACAAGCCCTGATCTCAAAGGCACAACACTGTTCTAAAACCCAAATTTAATCCAGATATCAGATAATACTACTCTCATCAGCTGCCTATGAGATGTTGGGTAAAATAACCATCAAATACAGTCAGGGAAGATGTGACAGATATTCTCCCTGAGGCCCACTGCAAAAAGACTAAAAGCCAAGAGCAGGGCAAACATTGAGGGTTAACAGTGGAAGCTAAGATCCATTCCAAACACAACACGACACCAAGGGCAATTGAGTGTTACACAGCATTGTGAGTAACCATGGCAACAATAAGTCTCCAATCCAATATAGCGCCTTACTAAATTAATGAAAACCTTATGTAAAGTCCACAATTATTTGTCTCATTTTATATTATCCTATAAAAATTTCTAGCAGTATAAAAGACAAGAACAAAAACAATAACTGCACCAACAAAAAAGTTAAAGTTAGCTAAAAAAAGAAAAATATAAATATAGAAAAACAAACAAGATAATTATAGTATATTTTTCTTCAGATACTGGATAAGGTTGAAAAAAAATCTTCAAAGTACTAAAATAAAATGATGGAGACTGGGTATGGTGGCACACACACCTGTAATCCCAGCATTCCAGAGGCTGAGGCAGGAGGATCGCCGTGAGTTAGAGGCCAGGCTGGGCTCCATAGTGAGTTCAGCCTGGTCTACACAGTGAGACCCTGTATCAAAAAACAACAAAAAATCTGAATCTCATAACTCTGAACCTACGAAAATATCTTTCAATAGCTATCACCTCAGAAAATTCATCTCCCATCACCACAATCTGATTGTAAAGGTGGTAGAAATGTAGATGACGCTAAGGACATAGCCTCAATAGGTCATTGATATCAATGTCATAACTGTAACGGGAAAATAATACATCCTGAGATGAGAGTCCAGAATAGTTGGGTGGAAAATTCCAAGAAACTCAATCTATCACATTTGCTTTTATCTTGAAGTATAGCAAAGATAACTACCCTTCCAACTTAGTGGTCTTAACTTCTACTTTCATAGTGACCATAAAATGACACCACTTGAAGGTTCTATTTTTCTTACATATTTACTCCATCGTATTGTTATTATAGACTTTGAATCTGTGTCAGGTCTTAACTTAAACCAGGAGGGAAGCACTGCTTTTCACCTGAAGGAAGTTACTTATACACCAAATTAAATATCAACTAGGAGGCTCAGCTCACATATACCAGGAACACTCAGTGTAAGATCTCTGGGTTAGAATGGAAAGGGACTTATCTAAGGGTGGGTAGAGCAGAATTTACTGATATAGAGATGTGTACCCATGAGTTGGAACTGAGTATTCCAGCATAACTACTGAGAATCAGATTTAGGAATATATTGAGTCGACTGATTGAGTCCTGGACATAAGGGAGGGTTATAATAAATAAGGTAGACTTTGTGGAAATTCTTTAGTATAGTATTGAGAAAGAGGTCACTAATATCATGGAGGGAAATCTTAGGAAACAGTTATTCTCTAAGATGAAAGAACTCACTACTGTAACTGATTTTATTTCTTCAAAGGTCTCAGAGGACACAGAGATAAAGGAAACAGGGAATTCACCAGAGAGAGAAAATTTATGTACTTTAGAATCTCCATAAAACTACCCCTTATAGAATGTGGTTTGTAGTGAAAGGCATTTCCTTGTAACTGGAATTCCAGTAGCTATGTGGATTATTGTCTTCTGAAGTGGTGAAGGTTGAGTAGCAGCTGTACTTATCAAAGCAAGATGTTTGCAACCACTGTCATGGTTGTAAGGTGAGAGTGGTAATCAATAGGGATAATCAGCAAATGGCTAATAAGTCACAGTGTTCTTACAGGTGTGAGAGATGGATAGCTGACTAGAGTTTTATTTCACTTAAATAATATATATTTTTTTCCAAAAATCAAGGGCTGGTGAGATAGCTCAGCGGCATAAGTGCCTGCCTGGCAAGCGCGAGGTCCTGAGTTCGACTCCCGGTACCTGCATATTAAAAAAATTAAAAAATTAAAAAAAATAAAAATCACTAACAAACACCATCTATCATCATAGAAAATTTGGGGGCTTTAATCCAATTTTCATATCTAATCAAATATATAAAACCATTGAACATGAAAGGACAATCTAGGTGCTTATGAAAAAAGATTCTAAGATTCTGTGACAATTATATATAATATATAACTCTCAAGCCTTTTTTCCAAAGTCACATAATCATTCTCTAAGGTATTTATGCACTCATGAAAGGAAAACACCCAGAATTTCCAAGAACAATTTGATTGGGAGCCAAAAATGACACTGATATTTAAAAATTACATTCTATACCACAGTGCTATAGTTAAGGTGGTAGAATATGCTAATCATTTGCTAGAGACTTACTCTAACACTATTTCACAGTAGGCATTTTTTTCTCGTGTTGTGAATAAATAATTAGGGCAGATTCACTAAGTAGCTGGAAGAACCTTTACCTCAGCAAAGATATCTATCTCGTGTTTTGTATTATACCTATCAACCCACAGGGACATTTGGACAAAAAGATTTTATTTGCAAAAATAAAATGTCACTTAGATTTGGGTGTAGGTCTTCCTCTTAAGGAGGAAATAACTTTCTGTCTCATTTGGAATGGGTATATCACAATCTAGTCTTATTGGCTAATGATAGTTATTTTTGATTTATATAAATTAATGTATTTATTGAGATGATTAGTTCTCATCCCAAGAAAATGAAGTACTGATATTGATGAAATGAATATCAGTTCAAGCAAAAGGTTGGGAAGTCTTTGAATTGGAGAAAAAGTTGAGAAAAACAGAAGAAGAAATGTAAGAATTAAAGGCATTTCCCTTTCATAGGGCCCTCCTCTTCTCTTTTTGTTTTGCCTATATGCCTCTCCCTTGCACTTTAAAATGACTGTGGGAAAAGTGGAAATGAAAATCTTTTCATGGTGGTGGTGGCCTTTTCTTTCACTAGTGAATC
The DNA here is from genome assembly GCA_028451465.1 of Erethizon dorsatum. Taxonomy (NCBI): domain Eukaryota; kingdom Metazoa; phylum Chordata; class Mammalia; order Rodentia; family Erethizontidae; genus Erethizon; species Erethizon dorsatum. The sequence continues at coordinate 73,272,077 of CM051832.1, forward strand.
TCCCTGCAACTCAAGATGAGAGCAGAATTTCTTTAGCTGATGATGAATTTTCTGCTCTGTTTAAGGACACAGGTTATGTGCCTGGTGATCTAATCTTTAGTGCACTTTATGTCTTAGGCCAGACCCCACTTCTAATTGTCCCTCTAAGTCATACACCAGGTAGTTGAGAAGCAGACATGCTACAGAAAACTAATCAGAGGGCAATGGAGAACCTGAATAGAAGACTGTGTCTCAAACGAAGGCAAAAGGATGCAGAAGAGGTGCTCTAGTCACCTGGGAAAAGGTTAATGAACGAACGGTTAAACTGCTGAGTGTCAACATGGGACAAGAACCAAAGCACCATATAATTACAATTTTTATAGTCCCAATGCACAGAGAACCAGCCTTTCCAATTTGAATTGCCAGCAAAATTATGACATTGAGACACGACTTAGGACTCTCAAGGTGTCCATATGACTTCCTCATAGCTGATGTTACTCATTTAAAAGCCTCTTCCCCTTGTGCTCCAAAAGTTTACAGAGGTTTTGCAAAACATGCTTACGTTTTATAGCTGCAAGCACGGAAATGTGCATTGGCTTCTGCAGGGATTCCTGCCCCTTAGAGACTTTAGTCATTTGCTTATGTGAGCTCCTTAGGACAAGAAGGTCCTCACATGAAGAGTTCCGGAGGCCAAGGGAAACTGACACCTCAGCATCTCTCATAACTACGGAAGAGTTGGTGATGTTAGAGGGCAAACAAAAGGGGCTTCTAATGTCAGTAACTGATGCCTTTCTGGTTCAAATGAACAGCATGAATTTGCAGCGCTGTAGAAGATTGGTGAGTCCCCTTTTAATTTCTATTTGTGGTTTGTTAAGTTTTTTTGAAAATTTATTGACAGATCAAAATTGCACTTGGATCATAGCAATGGTTTTATCAGTTCAGCTCAACCTATGTTTAATAATCACCTCATAATACTCATATAGGAACTGCACTGAACTATTCTGACTGTTAACTTTGGTAATATTCTCTCTCTCTCTCTCTCTCTCTCTCTCTCTCTCCTTCTTGTATGTCTCTCTGCTTCCCTGGCTCCCTTTCTCCTTACCTTCTTTCCTCTTTTTTCCTCTAGTGGATTATTCAAGTTCTTTTTTGCTTATGAATCAGTCTGGTATTACAGCAAAGGAAACCCCAATGGTTTTAAGACTCTCACACTATTTTCTTTAGTTACATACAAAAAGAGATAATTTCACAGATTACTACATTACTAGAGAGACTGAACTATGCTTTTGTATACAGACAATATACATGATGGGACAATTGTATAATCATCCACTTCCTTTAATTTGTGCCCTAGATTATGAAAAAAGACTTTAAAAACTAAAATTGCCATAGCTTCTTCTCCAGCCTCGGGGACAGACATTTTTAAAAACCCAAGCTGATTTATTTGACATTCTGCTATATTGTCTATTTGATAATGTTTCCTGATGAGTCATGTACTTAGGATAAAAGTGTCTCAATTAAGTCTTCCTATTTCTTGGTGACTATAAAACCTTGAAAGCTCATCTTTCATCTGGAATTAAATCTGTGCATACAGATGAATTAATAGCAGTTACTAGAGCTGAAGTATTGGATTCAAGATTTAGTGAATACAAACTAATAATAAATGTCTTTGGTGTCTGTCATGAAACATAATTTTTTAAATAAAGAGTTTTGTACTTAAAATGAGAGTTGAAATATCTCACAGAAGAAAGAACTTGCTTTATCAGAGGCTTTACAGATGCCTGCTCAGGTATCAGAAATTTACTGTAGAGCTCACACAGAGCAGAAGGAAGGAGTATCTGCTACAGACAATAATTTTGGTAAGGGAGCTGTAAAAACTGTCCTTAAAACAGAGCTGACATTAAGCATCAGAACTCCATTTTTGACACATTGGGAAACTATTGTTCATTTTCAAATATAACACTCCACAAAACAAAATGGACAAATGGTTTTTAAAAGAAATTTATAGGACAATGAGAATTACTAAAAAAATTTGTATATCATAGTTCCTTTTACTCTGGCGACTGTTGTAAAATCAACAAAATCTTATGAATAAAAGAAGGATTTTGTCAGACTCTTACTATGCCTGGCAAAAAGATAAAATTCAAAAATTAGAAGGATTTCTACTTGTTGACAATTATAGGCCATGACCATGGTAATATGGCAAATTCTCTCTGGTTTTACCAAGAACATGTAGCATGTGGATTTCCTAGAAGGAATTATAATGAAAAAAAGAAATGTTCTCTAGTCATGATATGTAAATACCTTGGATATCTGGAAGTCTTTCCTTCTTCCAAAGCTGTTACTCAGAATAAAATCCCTTTTAATGCACATAATTTCCACTCTGGGACAGCATAGCACTTGAGTCAGATAGAAAATAGTGCTTTTATTTCTAGTACCATCAGGGAATTATGCAACAGTTTACATATTTCTATGTCTTTCCACGAGGCAACACCCATCTGCAATTCTAAATTTCAACACAAATGTCATGAATGTCTTGTATTTAAGACAACATTTCTTTTAAATTTATGTCAATATATAGATGAAATATAGAAAATTATATATATAAATGGGATATCGTAAAACATTTTTGTGTTTATATAGGAAAAGATGTATTTTCTTCATCCCTTACAATTGAATTCTCATAGGTTTATGTTTGTATGCGTGCATACATGTGAAGGTTTATGCATATTTATATATATATGATATGTCATTGAAATATAAAATACAATTAAAACATGTAACTATTTTAAGTAGATGCTTAATAACTATTCAGTGAATAAATGGGTTTATGTACAATTTTTAAAATGCAGTACCTCCTCTTTTAGCCACTAAATTTGCTTATTTATTAATAGAACTATGACTACAGACAAAACTCAGTTTCAAAATTAGCAATGACGCATCTGTAATACCAGCACTCAGGAGGCTGAGGCAGGAGGATGGCCCCGAGTTAAAGGCTAGCCTGAAACACATAGTGAGACCCTGTCTCAGACAAACCACAAAATGAAAATTAGCAACATATGTCTGCAGGGAGAATTCTGTGGCAAATTTGCACTGAGTTATCAATTCAAAACAGTATAAGCAGTACCTGCTCAAGTAATAAAATGTAGAGTTAGTGGTGATTTTGTTGCTTAATTTTTAACATATTGTAATATGATAAAAGAATACTTTTCCATGTTTTGTGGTTACACAAAACACAATCACTGACGTAATCAAATGGGAAGAATACTTCCAACTCAAGATAAATTTTCGAATATTTTGAAAGATTTGTGGTAAAGTTTGTGGTTATACTGCCATAAATTATTTCACCATTGTTCACATTTTTTTTTCTATATTAGTACTAGGCATTTTAGTTCCCTACTATCTTTCTGTGCCCATATTGTGGTAATTGTTCATCCTTGTTGTCCTGCTTCATGGCTTTATCCATCAAGTATATTTGGTCTTGTTCTGTCAAATGAATATTTGAAAAGAAAAAAAGTCTCAGAAATGCTGCCTGACTTGTTTCCTCAAATTTAAGTACACAGAAACTGACTTTTTAAACTCACATTAAATAGTGAAAACAGAGTCCTTCTGTCAAGTTAGAGTTTGAGGAGACTAAAGAAGTTTTGAACCTTATAAATTCTGGACCTCTTATTTTTTCTGATGAGAAATCAACTTCTATTGTCAGAAAAAGCATACAACATGAGGTTTGAAATCTTGGACACAAGGAGACAGAAGTACCATAAAAGCAGGACAGAAAAAGAAAGGAAAGTGATTGTCTGTGGCCTCACATAACACCCTGATTCAGAGCTCATCCTGTGATAAGTTTCAGCGCTGGCTCAAAGTCTGACTTTTTGAGTCTGTAGAGGATTTAAAGGACCATTATTACTCAGTTGGGGGAGCAGGGGTTGCAGGTGGCTGTTGCCCATCTGACCTCTGAGTGCATCAGACTTGGGATACTTGTCAATAAATATACATATATATATTTTTTTTTGGTGGGTACAGGGGGTCGACCTCAGGACCTCGTGCGCCATTTGGCACCCGTGCCGCTGAGCAATATCACCGGCCCTTTTTTCGTATGTGGGTTCCGGGAGTCGAACTCGGGCCCTCGCGCTTGCCAGGCAGGCGCTTACGCCGCTGAGCCATCTCACCGGCCCGCCAATAAATATTTCACTTTGAGTTTACCATAGTGGGTTATAAAGTCTATTTTTGAGAAATTCATTCCAAGATCTAGACTTTGCAGATTTTATCCACCATTATGACTATAGGAGTAAAAAGAGTCAGTGGGTATATTTTTAACCAAGAAATAGTTTTAAAAATAAAATAAAATAGATCAAAGAGACTAATATATATATTTTAAGCACCTAGCTATTGCTCAGGTTCTTAAAAAATTAAGATGGAAGGAAGAAAATAATCAAGTTAAGGCACACCATCATATAATATCAAAATACCTGAAGTAAAGAAAATATCCTAAACTAGGAAAGACACACAGTAACAAAACAAATTGAACAAAAATAATCAGATCATATCAAAAGAATTCACAACAGTATTTTCAGGCTCAGTATTTGAAAGATGATGAAGTAATGCCTACTATGTCTAAAGAGAAATAATTTTCATACTAATGTTCTATGCTAAAATAATATTTAAAAGTAAGATCATCATAAATATATACAGATATATGAGGACTAAATATATTTGTATCATAGGGATTCTTTAAGAAAATTACTAGAGGCTGTAGAATATATTATTAAATGCTTACCAAAACATTTCAAATTACATTTCATTGAAATAATTTGTAGTGGGATTATTTACTGCCAATGTAAATAAATTACTTGATGTTTTGGTTTATATATATTGATATGATCACTAATTCTAGATGCATGTAACTTTGGGAGAATGGTACTCACTGTTTAAACTAATTATAATGCAAACAGCGTTTTTCTTATTTTGAAAAGAAACTATGTTGTTTATTTTATAGTGGCATAGTGGAATGGCTCAAATGCCTTTTACTTCTTTTTTTCCAAGTAAATTAAGTAATTTATTTCTGATTATTAAAAATAATACATGCTATAACTTTAACAATTATAGTACACACATGCAAAAATATGTTATAATTTTACAAATTAAAAATGTAATTTATTTTTTGATGCATTCCTGGATTTTTTAGAACCCTTTCCTAGTGAAATACATTATACTAAGAATATCACCTTGCTATTGGCTTTGTGCTGTAGTTACTATTCTATGGTTAATTTTTACCTACAAAGTTTATTTTAAGGTACTTAAAAATCTGTGGCTTTAACTACTAAAGAGTTATTCATTGAAAACATAACCATTCTGGTAAATTTTCTATTGATAAGAATTTGCTACCTTCAAACATTATTGCTATTACCAGCAATATTGAAATGAAAATCTTATAATGATTGCAAGTACTTCCTTCCATATGACAATTTTTAAAAGTAGCAATCTTCAGACTATAAATATTTTATATTTTAAAATATTTTACAAATTTATTCCAATTACTAATTATTACAAATGGTTATAGAAGATTTTGTAGGTTGCTATATTTTCTGCAAATGAGATCTTTTTTTATCATCAAATTGCCATAATCAAGTGTTGTTACTTTTAGTTAATGTCCACAGGTGGAGTTGATCTGTTGAAATATATTTTAATTGTTTTGAATCCATGAGTTTACTTATTTAAATTTGTATCTATATTGTCTACCATTGTGTTTTTTGTCATAAAAATTTATTTTTCATTTTGATAATTTTTCTTGATTTGTGAAGAAATCATGCTTTTATTGAAATTAGAATTTTAAAAATATTTTTTCTCAGTATATTAACTCTTGGATTTACACATATTGTCTTTGGAAATATAAGAAATTTAAAATACATTGTTTTCCCTTATATTTTTATTTTATAGTCAGGCAAAGAAAGGTTTTCACACATTCTTATTATAGCAATATTCTTCCACATTCTTCCACATTTTAATGGAAGTCTGTTTTGCAGTAGATTTTTGTTAGTTGTTTTGTATATGATTGGAGCTCTTTATTTAAATCATCATTTAATCTTCATTTTACAAATAGAGTAAATAGAAATAATGATACAGTGACAGAAGGAATGTATCTAATTTTATATTTCACACAAAAACAATTGTCTTGTATCGTTTAAAGGTACCGTGATTGATCTGGCCTCAGTCCAACTTTTACTCAGGGTTAAAATGAACTTTATCTCAGTTTTCAAACAATTCCATCAGAACCTTTTTGTGTGTGTGTTTCTTTATCTCTTAGTTTTGCCTTTGATTCATTTTCACATTCATGTGAAAGTGGATGTAGAAGTTTAAGGCTACAGCTCCCACGGCTCAAAGCCCATAGGAAAGAGGTGATTCTTTCACTTGATCAAAAGTTCTGGTATTAATTCTTATTGATTTGAAATGGGTCTAGGGCTCCTTCCCAAAGCAGACATTGTCTGGATCATGAGATGCTGCTGGTTCTGCTCTGTTCCCCGACTCAAGCTTCATGCACTACCTCTTAAACGGCATGATAGTAAATGGCGGACTAAATCTGAGTGACTTTAAAAGAGAAAGAAAAATAACAAGAAAATAATTATTTAATATTATGAACTAATTATTCTATAACCTTTTTAAAATTCAAGGAATTCTAATACTGGCTTGAAATGCTACTTCAGCACTAAAACTAAATATCTATGTGTTAGACTTCAATTCCTGATCTCAGAGAAGTTGTTCTCTTTAGTGGAAATACTTTTTGTTCTGTTAGACTCTGCAGTAATGAGTGCATATGATTGCACTGTTTGAATTCTTTATATCAACAAATCAGGCTTAAATGGCAAGGTAATGTATATCAACATCCAATTCACATCTTTAGCAGTCACTGATCCTTCATATGGTGCACTTCACATGTCACATCAAATCATGTTCCTTACATTTCAATGGCTTCTACTGAAAAGACCCACCTCTCTCTGTCAAAGACTTTCTGTTGCTCACAGATTCATCTGCAGCCCTTGTATTCATATAAAGTAAGCTACAGATCCCAGGGGTTAACAGCCCTGGGAATATCCTTAAAAACGTCACAGAAAGAGGTTACTAAATAAATACAGAAGAGTTACCCTAAGTTCCAAAACCTTAAAGTCAGATTGTATTCACTTTCCTATGAATTCTCAGTGGATTGAGTCACAGCAGAAGCTTCTCATTCACTGCCTGCATTGGCTTTCTTCTGTCTTCCATATCACCTATGTTTCCAGGAGTTACTTCCTAAACCAATCACATGTACTCAAATACTTTGCAGGTTCTATAGGAATCCAATTTAAGGCAGTAAAACTTTACTTGCTCTGTTCAAGTGTGAGCTACACAGTTTGTTGCCCAAACCTTGAAGTGTTGCCTAAATCCAAGGCAACATGACACCTAAATCCAAGAGTCAATATTCAAGTTTAATATTGTCCACGTCACTTGCCCACACGTGTGTTTCATGCTTTTCATGCATTTGTTTCTTGATCTTAATTGACAAACGTGTCATATTTGCTCTTATTTTCCCTTTAGGGAAAATATGTATCACATATTGATTCATATGTATGAAATCACATACATAATTTGGAGTTCTGCATAGAGGTTGCATAGACTAAAGCTTTATAATTTCATATGTTTGAAATATAAATGTCAAATGTTGTATACATATGAGAGGAGTCCTATTTGAACCCCATGCTTTTGCAATACTCAATCTCTTTTGTTATGTATTTTTTACATTGTCCCTCTAAAATCAGCTGTTTTAACTACTGAAATTATAAAGTTACCTTTAACACAAGGGTGTATGTATTCTTTATCAAGATTTATCTATTCTCAAACACGTATTATTCTACATTAATTTGGTTACAAGTTAATTATTACCAAATTTTTATTAAAAATAAAATCAAAACTAAAAATATTGTAATTGGGACTATACTAATCTCACAAAATATGGAAGGGTGAAATGAATTAAAAACTGAAATGTAAGACCTGAAACTATGTGACTACTAGAAGAAAACGTAAAGGAAATGCTTCAGGACATCGTAATGGGCAAAGATATTTGGATAAGACACGAAAAGCATGATAAACAAAAGGAAAACATAGACAAATGGGTTCACATCAAACTGAAAAGCTTCTGTAAACAAACAAAATTTACAAAGGAAACAAAAAAGTATAGAGACACTAAAGAATAAGAGCTAATATTTGGAAACTATACAACTGAGAAAGGAGTGATGTTAAGAATATATTCAAATATCAAAAACCAAGTTTTCTTGCCAGAATAGCCTTACCAATTAAGTTCTGGCAATCAAAATAGAAGTACCTTCCTAAAAAACTAAATTGGACAATAAATTTGACCATGTGTTTTTTGCTTTTGTATTATACACGGTTCAGTCAGTGGCTGAATGAATTTACAGCCCACTCTTTTATTTTGTTTGTCATCTATTATTTCATTTTCATTGCCACTAATTTTATAAAAGATTACATTATGGTTTACATTCATAGTTTTTTACAAAGTTAAAAATTCCACTTATTCACTTATTTTTGTTTAAATTTAAGAATTAAATACTACCATCAAGAAAACAAATGAATATGCAAAGAAGCGTAGAATAAAAGTAGATTGAAGAAAGCAATAATTTGCTCCATTGAATTACCAAAGAATACAAGATTCTGACATTAGCTTTTATAATATCTGTTCTTTCCCTTTCTTCTTTCTTTCCTTCTTTTCTTCCCTTTCTTCTCTAACTTTTCTTGTCCTTCCTTTCCTTCTTCCTTTTTTTCTTTCTCTTCTTTCCTTTATACATTCTTTTTCCTCTCTTTCTCCCTTTTCTTCTCCCTTCTCACCTTTCATCTTTCCTTCATCTTCTTTTTTCAAATTTAATCAGTGTGTTTATTTAAAATATCAGTATTTGTATTAATCATAGATTGGACATACACTAGAAAAGAAAACAACCCTAAAAATAAGTGTTTCATTACAATGAGTCTTGAGTTTCAACTGGTATGCACCATAATGCCAGCAATCTGGGAAGCTGAGGCAAGATGATTGAAAGCTTGAGCCCAACCTTGGCAATTTAGCAACTTAGAGAGACCCTGTCTCAAACTCATAAAAATTTTTATAAAGGGCTAGGGATGTAGATCAGTGTGAAGGCTCTGGGTTCACACCTCAGTACTGAATAAATAAGTGTACAACATCCTGGGTTTTTACAAGTTATGGATGATAATATTTGTACTGTGAAGCCTACCTGACACAATAATTTTGAAGTCAGACAAAGTGACATATATGAAAACAGTTTGAGGAATGTATCCCAATGTAAAAAGTGCTTTAACTATTATTCTAGGGTATGAAAGGGAAAGGCCAACTTGAAAAATCTTACATAAACTGAATTTGAAAGACCTATAGATCAGACCACATTAAGTGCAAATTAAATGACTTCTAAACATTGACGTATTATTTATTATAGGTGTAAAAGGCAGATGAGAAAATGAAAGGACAGTGAATTTTAGACTTATAAACAATTAGTCTTTGCTAATATATAACAGAGACTGTTACAGTTTAGATCAAGAATGTCCCCAAAAGGCCTCATGAGCTCATAGGCTGGAATTTTGGAAGGTGGTTGAATCAAGGGGTGCACAAAAAATGTGCAATTATGATGTAAGGTCTGGTCTGAAGAGCTTTTCCTCTGCCATGCTTTATTCTGCCTTGAAGTCAGTCAACTTCAAGTAAACTTGAGGCAAAAAAAAAACCCCTCTTTTCCATCAATAATTTGTGGGTGTCAGGTATTGTGTCTCAGCAATGAGAAAGTGACTAAGACCGAGATGAAATTGGAACCCAGGGGACACTTCTATAAACTATCAAAATGTTTGCTCTAATAAATCATGAATGATTTATCACAGAAATAAAATTTAACATATTTTTATTTTGGAAAGAAGAAAAAAACCCAGAATTTCAAAACAAGATAATAGGAGAGTAACAATAATTAATGCATTGTGTATTGCTATCTTCAGAGTAGTTACTCAGGGTACATGACATAGGCATGAGATATTGTCCAAACAATATTAGCGCAAATGTTTCTTTCCAATGAACTAAGAGAAACTAGCTGTATAACTGTCTCAACTATCTTGTTTATATATATATATATTTTTTTTTTTTCCTTTCCCTTCCTTCCTTTCCCCTTTCTCCCATCACAATTTCTATTTCCTTTTTGGAAAGTTTCTTCCCAATTTACAGTATCTATTGTACATTTGGGATCCTATTTACTCATTCAGCTTCTCACACTAGTGATACCATATGATGTTTACACATGTGGGTCTGATTTATTTCAGTTATGAGTATGGTCTCAAGCTACATGGATTTACCTATAAAAGTCTCAAGTTTATTCTTCTTTATGGCTGAGTAGTACTGCAATATACAAAAAAACCCACATCTTCTTTATCCATTCCTCAGTTGATGGGCATTTGGGTTATCAGACAAAGGACTTATATCTAGAACATATAAAGAATTGAAAAAAATCAGGCCCTCCAAATTCAAAGATCTAATCCAAAAATGGGCATCTGAGATGAATATGCACTTCTCAGATGAAGAAATATTAATGGAAAACAAATATATGAAAAAATGTTCATTATTGGTCATCCAAGAGATGCAAATTAAAATAATGCTGAGATTTCACCTCACTCCAGAAAGAATGGCTATTATCAAGAAATCAACCAAAAACAAATGCTGGAGGGGCTATGGGGAAAAAGGAACACTTCTCCACTGTTGATGAGAGTGTAGACTGGTGCAGACATTGTGGAAATCAGCGTGGGGATTCCTCGATAAACTAGGATTAGAGGTCCCATTCGACCCAGCTATTCTCCTGGGTATCTTCTCAGAAGAATTATGAACGTCATACCATAGCAACATACGTATACCTGTGTTTATAGCAACACAATGTGTAATAGCTAAATCTTGGAAAATTCAACATTTTAAGTATCCCTCTTGAAACACTTTTTAAAAAATTTTCTATCAAGAAAGTGGTTATATGAAACAATCTCACTTATCACTCCTGGGATCACTTGTTTTTCCTTTTAAACATCAAGCTATTAATTTATAATGTGAAGAAAGAAAGGCTGAAATTACTTTTCCATATATATATAATTCATTTTATATGGAAAAGTGGAAAATTCTGAGGTTTGAAGGTGCATATGGGCCTTCTTTTGGTTCATTCATTCCAGCTCAGAATTCTTCCTTATAAGTATTGTAGCAGCAAGCAAGCATAATAAATAAGCATGTTTTCCACAATATCCTTATTGGCAAGTCAGCCTAAGAAAGAAACGTGGGAAATACTTGTGGAACATCTGGAGTCTGAGTTTTATTGTAAGCTGGATTCTCCCTATAGGAAAACAGATGGTAGCTCTTGAAATCTCAGGATGTTTTGATTTTATAATAATCAACAACAGAGGACCATGATTAAAATGGTCAGTACCCGAGAGTTTACCAAGGTGAAAGCAGACCACCTCAGCATAATGCTACCCTGTTGGGAGGGGTTTGCTGATGTAGAAAGTGGCTTTCCAGAGACAAATATGTGATTGCTGCACTTCAGAGAATTGTCTTTGATTTGAGAACTTTTGTAACTTAACATTCTGTGATAAACAACTGAATATTTGTCTAAATATCCTCAAATGAATTAGTGGTCTAGTAACTAGGTAGAAATGGCATGAATCCAGCAATTCACTGTGGCTGCTCTTAGGATTGTTTAGGATATGTGTTATAGTAATATTCTACCATCTTCTTTAAAAGTTTTATTAATTCATTTCATTTTTTGCATGGATAAAATTATCACCAAATTTAAAACATGTAAATTTTTGTAAGATAGTTTACCACAAGAAAACGTACATATCTAAATGAAATCAAAGAACCCAAGCATCTTTTAGGTGGGTTAAAACTCAAAGCTCATAGTTTTAAGAACTTCCTTCCTTTCCCTTAATACCTAGAACCTTGTGCTGAACCTACACACCATTTTACACATATAAAGTATTGTAGCAGCAGCTTCTGTGTGGGCTTTGACCATCTCCATGTAGTTTCAGCCAAAGAACAGTGAAATTCAAGTGTGGACCTTGTGCCTGTTTGTCTCACCCTTGGGCTTCTCAGTTCACATCTATTCTGGATATAGACTTGGCTCCCTTGATCAACCACTTCTTGATCAATCACTGTTATTTTCTCCTGGGGAGGCTTACTGAGGTCTAGTCTATTCACATAGCATCACTTTTGACATTGACTCAAACTAGAAAATAAGTTTTATGGTAAAAGAAGTGATGTAACAGATTCATGGCATTTTCATGTAACCCAACATCCAAGCAGAGCTGTTCTAATAAAACATGGAAGGGCCTATGGAAGATTCAGCTCATGTAGCAGTTTAAGAACGTCCTAAACATAGGATGTTATCCTCTAGGATCCTGAATATGTGGTGAAACAATACCTACTGTATACCACACTCTTTCTACACCTAAAGTTCATGGGTCTTAGAACCAAAAAGTAATATTAGCCCTTCTCACCATTACTTTCAATTTTCTGACTGAATGTATTCTAATATCCACAATTTTTGTAGGCCCAGTGGATTTTGTCCTCTAGATTTTAGAATTAACATATTTTCTTTAAAGGAGTGGAATAATGCATTCACTTAACTTGAAACTGTGACTAGCTCTGGTCTCATGAGAATTCTTAATGCTGACCATTTAGGAGAGATAAAGGAGAGTTACTATATTGGCAGTCCATACAATAACTGGATCTTGTTTTCCATTAAGAACTAAGATTGCCGATAAACAATAGAACCATGAAAAAATGCCCAAACACAAAAGATTTAGTGGTAAATGCATAATTAAAACATGTAAACATCTTGTGATCACTTTTGGCAATGAGGTGAGCGATGGAGGTGAGTGAGAATGCTGGCTGAGGGTGTAGGGAAATGGTAGTGAGAGATAGAAAAGACAGATGAATATCCTCCCAAACAAATGCAGAAATAGAGCCTGATTTCCATATTCTTTCATTTTTAAATCTTGCCAAAAACAAACTGGATCTTTGCCTTTCCCTTTGTGGGAATTCTGTAATGAAGTCACTCTAATAACAGTTTGTGTATATCTGAGTTCTAAGAGAGTACTTGAGGTGGAAACTGTCGTGGGCATTAAAGATAATCTTGCCCTCAGTTTTGTTTCAGCGATTGCTGCTGTAACCCTTTAGCCCATGTTGAAAGCTTCTCTTGCTTCCTACCCTGAGGCTTTTCTGATGAGATCACAGTAGAAACTCTGAGAATAGCTCTTATATTTCCTAGGTTGGTTAGGTTTATGATCATGGGGGCAGCCATTAACCAATACTGTGTAATTCTGTCTTTTTCCCCCTGAGAGTCAGTCTTGAGATGTATTTTGTATGCCTCTTCAGGAGTTTCTGTTAGACTGAACAGACCTCTGTTATGCAACTGCATTATGCATCTTCGTATTTCTTTCCTCCTCTACCCCAACACTGGCCTCTTTTTCTTTTTCAACACACATATTCCTCACTCCTACCCCCTGGATCACACTATGCAATGAAATATTTTAATTTAAGCCTTTTTTCAGATTCTGCTTTCTAGGAATCCTGGTTACCCCAGAAGTCATTGCATAGTCAGTATGACTATTTTTTAACTAAGTGATTCATTTGTTATTCCATGAAAAAAAACATGGCTGAGCAGTTCATTGTACAGGTCTATTTGGCCTATTAACATTCAAGGGGTTCTACTGCTCTAGTGTACCCATCACCTCCCACATGGCAATCTTGGAACTAGAATCTTCACTATAATTTTTAAGGCGTTAATCAGTCTCCAGTAATAGCAGACTCTTTCTCAACTTTCTGACCAGTTTCCTTTGTGGCAGTAAAATAGTCACTCATTGCATTTGCATTCTACTGTATAACAATCTGACTGTATCTGAGATCTGACCACTTGTTCAACTCTTGGCAGCACTCAAGGAAGACAGTAAAATTGCTGAGAGCATAAGCTTTAAAATTTAAGCACTCTACAATCTTTATTGGAATAATAAATGGAAAAATTTCCAAAACTTAACATTATGGTGACAGTTTTTCCCAAAAACCTTAAGCTGACAAAAAATAAAACAGGGGCCGGTGAGATGGCTCAGCGGTGTAAGCGCCTGCCTTGCAAGCGCGAGGGCCCGAGTTCGACTCCCGGAACCCACATACGAAAAAGGGGCCGGTGATATCGCTCAGTGGCACGGGCGCCTGCTGGCACGCGAGGTCCTGAGGTCGACCCCCCGGTACCCACAAAAAAAAAAAAATAAAACAGCTTATTTCTCATCTTCTTGTTCCATGAAGACATTGGGGGAAAAATCTTCATTAACTTTGGGGAGGTGAAAAATATATGGCCTTGGAAACTTGTCGTGTAAGACATAATTTCATATCTATTTCTAAGTATATGTCTGAGCAGGTCAAGAATCTAAATTTTCTCATCTATAGTATGGTAATAATAATCTGTAGTACATGACTGATGTAAGGATAATGACCAACAATATTTGTAATGGTGATTTTTTAAAATTTTTTAGGTGGATGAGATGATTTCATTATTATGGTTATTCATGTTGACAATGTTCTTGTCATACTAAAACAATTATTTTTCATTAAATAGCTGCAATATATTGAATTCAGATGCATTTAAATGTAAGATAACTACCCAGAAACTATCTCTGGCTCACTTAAAATGACTATAAACATGCATCTTCATCTCACTGAGCAAGAGTCAAACTACATGCATAGAAAAGAAATAGGTACAAGTTATAAGTTAGAACTTATTCTCTCACCATGCCATGTGAAGATCATTTACATCTTAGTATGCATTATATTATGCAATGGTATTATAAAGTTCATATTGTTAAGATAAAAATATATGCATAGGGCCGGTGAGATGGCTCAGCTGCATAAGCGCCTGCCTGGCAAGCACAAGGGCCCGAGTTTGACGCCCGGAACCCACATACGAGAAAAGGGCCGGTGATATCGCTCAGCGGCACAGGTGCCTGCTGGCGCACGAGGTCCTGAGGTTGACCCCCGGTACCCACACACACACACACAAAAAAAAAAAAATATATATATATATATATATATATATATATGCAAAAAAACAAAGAAATATTGTCCTCTATATTGAAAAAATCATATTTTCATGTTTGGTTATACTTTATGTCTACCTTAACTTTACTTATCTATAAAATCAGAATAAAGACACATACTGAAGAAAGACTCTTGATTTCTTCTAAATAATTCTTCATGCAGTGTACATAATAAATGCCTTAAAGAATGTTTACCGAGGGCCGGTGACATACCTCAGCATCATAAGCATCTGCCTGGCAAGCGCAAAGTCCTGAAGTTTACTCCTGGTATCCACGTTAAAAAAAAAAAAAGAAAGAAAAAAGAATGTTTACTGAAAGACGCTGGGGTATAGCTCAGTTTGGTTGAGGGCTTACATCATATATGCTAGGCCCTAAGTTCAATCTCAGCACCATACAAAACAAATGATGTTTACTAAAGCAATTTCTAATGAGATGTCTTGAAGACTCTAAATGTTAAGTATTACCTTAATTCCTTGTTCATGATTAAAGAGATTTAAATAGGGTCATTAATTGAACCTTAACAATTAAATTTAAATATTGTACTTTGTACTTTCACATTTATTTCTCTGATATAACGTGTTTTCATTTTACATGATCAGAAAATAGTACACAAAAACATCAATAAAATTGATTCCTCTCATTTCATTGCTATCCACTGGTGAAGAACTTTCCTACTTCAAGGTAAATTTTTATTTTCATTTTTGCTAATGGCTTTAAGGGTAATCCAGATTTTCATGGTTGAAAAATGAAATTGACTACTGTAAGGAAAGTGCCTAGAATTTCAAATGATCTGTACATTGCAGGCAGCTAAGTGTGAAAGGGAACATGCATCCATTAGCAATTAAGGATATTAATAACAATATGCCTTTTTACTATCTGCACAATTAAATGTGGTTTTTATTTACCATATTCAATCACTGTAAAGAAAAAAAGCAATGTTATTTTAAAGTATATGGTACCATTATTTGAATGCTATTATTCTACATAGACTAGATTATATTTTATTGTTTATGGATGATTTTTTTTAAAAGACAAAGGTTTTCCATAACTCCAGAGAAATGCACATTATAAAGGTTCTATGACAATAAGGAGAGACATCTTTATTTAAAATTTTAAATATTGCATCTGGGTAATCTGGAAAAAAACTGTCAAAAATAATTTCTTTCAAAGTAAGGGGGCATTGTTTCAAACAACAATGCATTTACTTCTTTCTGCTCTTATGTTCCAACTTTTAAGTGTTTACTTTGAAATCTTATTGAACTTAGAGAAAAGATGCAAAACAACAAAGGTAACTCTTACAGACTCCAAATTCACAAATTTTTCTTATTGTGCCTCGCATTCTCATTGTCTAAACCTACACAATGATTATTATTTTTATGAACCATCTGATAATTTATTGCCATGAACAAGTGTTTAGTAAAAACTTTTCTTCATGCATAAGAGTTTGATTTCAGTTAATTCTTTAGCATTGTTTCTCTGATTGAGCTGATGAATGCTCAAATGTAAACTGTGTTAATTTGTTTCTCTTAGTTCATTTCGTATAGCGCCCGCAGAATACCTGAGATTAAGTAATGTGAAACAAACAGCATTTTTAGACAGATGCTGAGAAGCTCAAGCCCTCTTTCAGGAGCAACCTATAGTGAAAGGCAAAGCAGGAGGGTGCCGTATGTGCCCTTTTGTAACAGCATTAATGCCTCAGTGAGGGCAGATTCTTACTGGCTCATCTTTCCTCAAAGTTCCTTCTTCTAATATTGCCACTGGGCTACCAATCCTCAACATGACTTTTTGAGAAAACAAACACTCAAATCATAATGTTGTTTGAAATAAAAATAGCCTGTAGCCCATAAATCACATACATACTTTATGAGAAACCTTATTGGGAACTACTCCCAAGGTATTCTTTCCTATAACTGGCATGTCCTTTGTGGCAGCTCTAAAAACACTACCTATAGAGTTATAGTACAAAACCGTGGGCCTGTGGGGCCCAGAGTTTCAAGCCAATCAGCTCTTGCATCATCCTGAATGGGCCATGCCTTTGAGATTTGGGCTGCTACAAGGACTCCTTGAGAAGAACAGTGCTTGGCGTACTTGTTCCAGCAAGCCGTGGTTCCAGCTTGTGGTTTCTGATTAGGGTGATGCAAAGGAGACCTGTAAGTGTCTCATCAGTCTGCTCACTTAACTCTAAGAGCCTCAGATAAATTGCATATATTCTTTACTTTCATACTTAGATTTTTTTTAATGTTTAGTTGCAAGGAAAAAAAGCATATTCTCTTACCTTGTTTATGAACATTTAAATTTTGAAAATATAAAATTAACGCAATAGTTTTATCTCAGCTAAAATCCATATTCCAATTTGTTTCTATGGGTCAAATAATGCATTTTACTTTTTTTTTTAATGTGGGTACCGGGAGTCGACCTCAGGACCTCGCGCTTGCCAGCAAGCACTTGTGCCACTAAGCGATATCACTGGCCCTTTTTTTTCTTTTATGTGGGTACTGGGAGTCAAACTCAGGACCTTGTGCTTGCCAGGCAGGAGCTTATGCTGCTGAGCTATCTCATCAGCCCCTGCACTTTACTTTTTAATGTAGTTACATTTGATTATCTTTTCCTTGTTTGTTTTTCTTTTATCAGGAACAGTAATTCAGCTTTTGTCTGCCATGTCATTGATATTTTTTTTAAATATGTATGACTTACATTATCAAATATCCCTCAGAATGGGTTTGTCCAATCTTTTCCAGCGTTAGATTCACTATGTAGCCACAACCAGCACAGTGTAAAGGTAACATTGTGTTCTCAGCACTTCACTTCTGGAAGCTCCCAATGTTCTTCTGTGTTGCACCTGTGATAATAATTTTGATCATCTGCTCAAGTTGGTGTCTAATTTCCCCACTGTGTAGTTACTAATTTTCACCTTGCAACTAATGAGCACTTGCTAAGAATATATTTGAGATTACATATACTGTTACTAATGAAAATCTCAGCCCTTATGACGATGCCTTATTATTTTATTCAAGGGTTATACATTTCTACTGTCTTTATTCAATTTGAATCTAAGATTGTTCAGTACCTAACATTTGGTTATGAACCAAAAGGAAAAAAAAATAAACAGAGGGGCCGGTGAGATGGCTCAGCGGCTTAAGCGCCTGCCCAGCAAGCGCGAGGGCCCGAGTTCAACTCCCGGAACCCACATACGAAAAAGGGGCCGGTGATATCGCTCAGCGGCACGGGTGCCTGTTGGTGCGCAAGGTCCTGAGGTCGACCCCCCGGTACCCACAAAAAAAAAAAAAATAAATAAATAAAATAAACAGAACATTAGATATGACTTAGTAAATATGATGAATACTAAAGACAAATAGTAAATAAAGCATTGAAAGAGAATAGATATCAAACAGTATATTATATCTTAAAATAAAATTTAAAAAAAGAACCTGAAATAAAGATAAGTGCAGAGACTCAGTGCCTTCTCCCTTCTACTTACTCTGGTCTCATCTTTGCTATAAATCAGGTATGGATTTCTTTTTCCACACTCTACCCTGTTTCTCTGGCCTAGTTTTCTGCTCTCACCTATATATAATGTGGTAACAACTATAGTTTTATCATAAAGATTTACATCTGTTAGTGTAGTCCCCTTTTTCATTCTTTTTCTGGATTCTTGTCAAGGGCCCTTCTATATAAATTTTGGGGAAAAATCATTTTATAATTAAATTGTGATTAGGGCTCATCTGAGGCCTAGTACTTACCATGTGAGCTGGCTATGGTATGTGGAAACATAACTCCATGTCACAGTTGAGGCATCAGTGGTCCCATAATGCTGTGACACCCCAGGGCAAGATTACATCAGCTGAAGACATCCTGTTTCCTTGAGAACTGAGTAGTAATAAAAATAGGGTTTCACCTTAGGGAAAGGACAAATTCCGTATAAACCTGCCATCTCTCCCCATGTCCTCATCAACATAAAAATCCGCATTAGCATAAGATTGCCACTGCCTTCTAAGTCATCCAAAGTGATCCTCATCAACATAATACTTTCTCAGCATAAGATCACCATGGCCCTCTGAGTCACCTGATAATCCCTCTGATTATTGTGTACACCCAATAAATGGTGGCTAGCCTGGAATGCCATTGTCTGCCCATCCCGGGGCATTGACCGCCCCCTCACCCCATGTGCCTTGAAAATATATCTTTCTTTCTTTCTCCTTTGCCCTATGCCTCTCTAGGAAGATTGGGGGACTGATCAGCCCCCAATACATTCTCTTTTTGCTGGGTTGAAAATATCCACAAATTCAGTTTCAACCTTGAGTGGACTCCTTGAGTTGCTGTTATAAAACAAATGTGGAAGATATCCTTACTGTGGAGCGGAATAAGGGTTTCATTACTGCTTCGCTGCTGACTTCAGACTTCCAGATAAGGAAATCTTGGTTAACCTTTTGGAAGATGAGACATTAGAGAGAGAGAGAGAGAGAGACCTACACCACCACACGAACTGCCAACACAAGACTGACACCCTAAAGACCATACAGCCTCTGCTAAGCCCAGCTCATTAAAAGCAGGAGTGAATTAAGGTTGGACCCACTAAGAATTGCCCAGCTAATCTCAGGCAAATGATTATTCTGAAAAAGTGGTGAGTTAATAAATCGATATTTTAAACATCTCAGCTTTGGGGTAGTTTTTAATGTAGCAGTGGATAACTATTACAGGACTGCTATTCTGACCCCTTTATATGTCAACATAAATTTTAGGCTCTGTTTGTCAATGTCCACAATACAAAAACTCCTTGTGATTATTACATTGACTCTTCACAGAAATATTATGATAACTAAAATATTTACAAATTTAGTTAACTCAATATTCACATATACAAGATTTTCATTGAATATTACTCCTAAGAAATGCTATATAGTGCTGAAGGGGAAACTAACAAGCAATAAGGATGTATATGGTTAAATATATTAAAAAATAAAATGTCATAGCTATATTAAGTTATATGAAGACATTTCAGGTTTTCAAAGTTCTCATAGGAATAAAAAAAATTGTTTTAAGTAGCTTAATGGAACACTTCTGAAGTGAGGGAGTAAATTATATATATATATCATATATATAAGTATGTATATATATATACGTATCTATATAAGTATATATATGAAGAATGTAGAAACTTAAAATAGAATTTGAGAAATATTAATATATTAACTCATGTTTTCAAGATGAATGGTCAAGGTTGTTGTGTGTATATATATATATATATATATATATATATTTTTTTTTTTTTTTTTTTTTTTTTTGTGGGGACCGGGAGATCGACCTCAGGACCTCGCGCACCAGGAGGCGCCCGTGCCGCTGAGCGATATCACCAGCCCCTTTTACGTATGTGGGTTCCAGGAGTAGAACTCGGGCCCTCGCGCTTGCCAGGCAGGCGCTTAAGCCACTGAGCCATCTCACCGGCCCTGTTGTGTACATATTTTAGAAGGATATAAAAGTGTGAGAGACAGGACATTTACTGTAGAAAACCTAAAATTTGAAGTTTGAAGTTAAAGAAAACTAGAAAGGGGATAGAAAATAAGTTCTAGGAATTCGGAGGCATAAATTTGTAAAGACACAGGGAGAACCATGGCAACTTGCTGCCTACCGCACTGTCATATGTGTTCTGCTGCTTATCAAAATGTTCTTCTATAAATTTGGGTAACATTTTTCACATGCTTAGCTGGAAAGATGTAACTTTCTAACACAAATCATTAATGGTGCTGATAACAGAGCACAACTTTCTAAAGCAGCATTTCCTAAACATTTTTTTTATGGAAAAAAGGTAAAACAAAATTTCATAACAAAATAATAAGAGAATAACAATAGTTAATAAGTTGTGTTGTTATCTTTAAAGTAGTTGCTCAGAGTACAAGATATGGGCATAAAAATTTCTCCAATCGATATTAACACAAATCTTCCTTTTCGATAAACTAAGAGACACTAATAGTACATTTTGAGTGTTGTGCGTACAATAAATGATAATATTTGCATTAGCAAACTGTGGCAAGGAGATGGGGTTAATCCAGGATGTTAGGGTTAGAACTAGGGACTTTGGCTACCTTAAACCTTTGACTCTCTCTGATAGAATCAGTCTCTCAAGGCATATCAGTTTTTAAACTGCTCTCTCCTTTTCTTTAGAAAATAATATCATCCACTTTCCATAGCTTGGAATTAGGTAATTTACACTTGAATGCCTACTTTTTATAAGTTTTGCACTATTTTCTAATAATGTCTTCTCAAGAAGTGGCTGTTTGGAAGGTTGCTGGGGGTAAGAAATCATTCGGTATCATCTTAGTAGATAAATCCTCCAAGTTGCCATGAACTTACTAACTCAGAGAGTTTATGTTGAATGAATGAATCCCTCTAAATAATGGATGGACCCTGAGACCACACTCTTAAGTGAAATAAATTGAACACACATTTGTAAATATCTCACTGTTTCTCTGGTGTGAGAAACCAGAAGTGTAAATAAGGACCAGAATGTATATTAGATATTATGAAATAGGAAGAAAATACTCAATTAGGAAGGGGAACTAGGGAAGGGGATGGGTAAGGGGAAGGAAGGAAAGGAAAAGAAAAAAATGAGAAAAGAAGGAGAAATGGAAACAAAGCTTTCGTAAATGAGGAGGGGAAGAGGGATAGAAGGGAATATAAGGGAGTGGGCAAAAAAAGAGGAATTGAGATAAATCATACACGGGTACCAAGTCCCTATGTTGAAAGTGATCATTTTGTATATTTAAAATGTACCAGTAAACTTAATTAATAAAAAAAGAATTAATTTGAATGATTCAACAAAATAATTTTTCAATGCTGGGTGATCAGTGTGGCACAACTATGCTGTGAACTTCAACTGTAGTCTCTTAATGTCTATACTTTTTAGTATATCTGAAATGTTTATCATTGTGTTCCAGAAAACAATCTCACTGTGTTTTTAAATCCTGGAGTGGGTAATGGAAAAGTGAGGAGGATTATAGGAAAGGTTGATGAATATGCTACTTTCACTTCACTTTTGTTCTTGATGTCATCACTACCAGCATTTAAAATTTATGCTTCCATTATTTTGCAATATTTTCCTCTGAATATTCTTGTAATAAAAACCTTTGAGAACAATAAAAAAATTCAGGATAATTCATGAACCAAAAGAAAGATTTTACTGCATATAATAGTTCAAATATAATAATATATTTTCTTTCCTTTTATGCCTTCTAATTTAATATATTATGTATTCATTTATAATAAAAATTTTAATTATGTTCACAACACCTTGTATGGTGCCTGAATAAAATAGGCACTCAGAACATCTTTGTTGACATTGTGAATCAAATTTCATCTTAATTGTTAATGTCTAATAAGACTGAGAGTTCATGATCTCTCGAATAGATGTCTACAGGGAACTTATTAGTATTCGAATCATTAATAGATAGCTTAAGTCAATTACACTATATATTTCACTATCGGTAAAGAGATTAAAACTCATATTGCTTTAGAAAGTCATTAATAGTTCAAAAACATGTTTAAAATTCCTTATCCTCTGACACTGACTGATGGTAAATATCTATTTAATTATATTCAGAAAATTGATGTGAATCACATACTACATTTGAAACTCTCAGCTCTGTATTATGAAAACTATTGAATTTAAAAAGCTATGGTACTTATAATAACTCTAATTTAGTGCCATTGTATTAGTCAGAAACAAGTATATCCATTTATTTATCTATTTTTTATGCAAATATTTATTTAGGACCAATCAACTGTTGGGCACTATTCTAGGTTGTGGTGTTAACAGAGAAACAAAACACACAGAATGTTTGTTCTCATGACAGTTATACTTTGCGAAGAATGTAACAAATAAAATAAGAACTATTCAATATACCACATAGCCAGCTTTACCTGTTAGGTTATACTGTGGTAATCAGTAGTTTTGACATCACTTCACCTCATACTGACTGAGATCAGAGGTAGCTCTATTCTGGCTATTGCCCTCCTGCAGGTTATTTTCTTCACTTTGGAATATAAACTAAAGGAAGAACTCTAATCTGGGACCAGACACTACCATAGCAGAATCAAAAGTGTGAGAGACTGAACAAATCCATATGATGCTTTTAAAATCATTGCTCTCAATGGGATGTGTGGCTCATGTCTGTAATTTTAGCACTCTGGGAGGACTAGATCAGAACATCACAAGTTAGAGCCCAGCCTGAGCAACTTTACAACTTAGCCAGATCCTACTTCAAAACAAAGCAAAAGAAAATTTAAAAGCTCTGGGCATATAACTCAGTGTAAAAGTCCTGGTTCAATCCTCAGAACTGCAATAAAAATAAATAAATTTTAAAAATAGAGAAAGACAATTTTGCTCCATGATACAACCACTTCCAGTTTCACTTTATTGGTCAAACAAATTAGATGGCCCTGTGTGATTTCACTGGTACAGGTAAGTATGTTCCTACAAGAGGGATGCATAATTCTCTTATATGGAATAGGAGTGGATAACTGGAAAAATATTTCATCTTCTTTTCTGCATGTAGAAATACTGGTAGTGGGAGGATGGGAGACACTTGTTATTTTTATACATTATGGGCAATAAAAGGCATTTATTTAGATGAGGGAGCCTGTAGAAGGGCCACACTGGATGAGAGTAAGTCAGGATTTTTTTTTAGACAAGTTTTGAATATCTATCATGACTTTTAAATTCAATTTTTGTCAATATGTTTGTGATACATAATGAATGTATTCATTGTGGGATACTGGTGTGTAGACATATCTAATCTTGATTGTTTCTCCCCCCGGCACCTAGCTCACTCAATATTACTTTCCCATCTCTCTAAAGTCTACCTTCCTGTTTCCTATCATCTTCCTTCAAATTTTGTTCTTTAAATTATTTATACATTAGGTTTCTCACATAAGAAAAACTATGGTATACTAGGCTTTTATATCTAATTTATGTCACTTATCATTAAAAAATGAAGTTACATCCATTTTACTACAGTTGATTCAAATTTATTCTTCTTTTCACTGAATATATATACAGTATATATATATATATATATATATATATATATATATATATATATATATATATATAAAACATTTTCTTCATGTATTCATCTCTTGGTGGGTGTATAAGCCACTTCCAAGCTTTAGTTACTATGAATGGTGCTGTTATAAACATGAGTATGCATATATTACTGTAATATGTTGTCTCCTGCTCTTCCAGGAATGTACCCAAAAGAGGTAGAGATAAATCAAATGGAATTTCCCTTTTTAGATTTTTGAGGAATCTTCATACTGATTTCTATAGTGTCTATACTAGTTTACCTTCCCACCAACGAAGTAGAAGGGTTCCTTTTACCCCTGGACCTCTCCAGCATTAGTTTTCTTACGTTTTTTTTTGTTTTGTTTTGTTTTGGTTTTTCATATGCGGTTACCGGGAGTCGAACTCAGGACATCATGCTTACCAGGCAGGCACATCTGCTGCTGAGTTATATCACCGGCCCAAATGTATTATTGACTTCTTTTTTTTTTCTTTTTTGTGGGTACCTGGAGTCGACCTTAGGACCTCACACTTGCCAGCAAGCCTTTGTGCCACTGGGCGATATCACCAGCCCTTTTTCTTCCTTTATGTGGGTTCCGGGAGTTGAACTCAGGACCTCGCGCTTGCCAGGCAGGCGCTTATGCCACTGAGCTATCACATGGGCTCTCGAGTTTTGATAATAGCCGTATCTTACTAGTGTAAGATGAAATCTCTGTGTTGTTTGATCTGCTTTTCTCTAATCTCTGAACATTTTTTCATGTTCCAATTAGCCATTTGTATTCTTCTTTTGAGAATTATCCATTAAGTTCCATTTCCCTTTTTTTTTTTTTTTTGTGGGTACCAGGGGTCGACCTCAGGACCTCATGTGCCAGTAGGTGCCCGTGCCGCTGAGCGATATCACCGGTCCTTTTTTCATATATGGGTTCCGGGAGTCAAACTCGGGCCCTCGCGCTTGCCGGGCAGGCGTTTACGCTGCTGAGCCATCTCACCGGCCCCCAATTTCCCATTTTTGATTGGGTCTTTATTTTGGGAAGTCCATGCTTTTGAGTTCTTTTATATGCTAAATATTAGTCCTCTGTCTGAGAAGTAGCTGGCAAATTTTTTTCCCTCACTTTTTGAGTTGTTTCTTCTCTCTGTTTGTTTCCTTTGCTGTTCAGAAGATTTTTGTTATAAACCTCTTTTAAGTTGTAGTTGTCAAGTATTGCATCTTAGTGACAAAGAAAGTAAATAAGACAGTCACATTACAGTACCTTGCCAAGGGTTGATTTGAAAATATAATTATCACTTCTCCTCAAGAAAGGAGAAAAAGGAGAATAGAGAATATCAAAGCTTTCTCTAAGGTTTTCTTATTACTTACGTATACAGACTGTATATTAGATCACAATATTGTGTTAGATAATAATAAAAATATTTATATCATATCAATCAAAATATAAATATTTCAAATCAAATAAATATTTCAAAGCAAAAAAATAAAAAGTATTGGCTATAAGAAAATATACTTAGTAATTCAATAGAGATCAATGTAAATTTTACTGAGCTGTACATTAAGTATTCTTAATTTTGGTTTAATTTCAAGGTATTTAGTGTGGAGGTTTTTGTAAGTCCTTGACTGCTGCATGACACCAATATAATTTATTTAAAAAATAAATGCTCACAGCACTAGAAAAAATGAAAAAAATTTATGTGGAGCCAGAAGAGATCCAGAATAGTGAAAGCTATCCTGGGCAAAAAGGTCAAAGAAGAAGGCATCACAACCTCAAATTTTAAATTATATTAAAAAGTACAGTGATAAAAACGGTATGGTACTGGCACAAAAGCAGACATATAGATCAGTGGAACAGAACTGATACTGCAAAAATAACCACAGGCACTTTCAGCCATCTGATCTTCAACAAAGGGACTAAAAATATATGCTACAGAAAAGATAGGCTCTAACAAAATGTGCTGGAAAAACTGTTTATCCAGATGTAGAAGAAAAATTATATCACCTTGTGCTAAAACCAAATCAAACCAAACTGGATCAAAGTCTTAATTATAAAAACAGAAAAACAATCTGCTCAAAGGTTAAACAAGTCAAAATATGAAGACATAAGCATAGGTAAAAACTTTCTGAACAGAAATCCCAGTCACACAAGAAATAACACCATGAAAATAAAAGTAATGCACAATAAAATAAATGTTTAATTTAATGGCAATTTAATGTTACATTAGAATTCACAACACATTTCTGTATATCTGAGAGAAAGTATTGGACCTTTGGAGATCTTTGCCATCCATTTTCTTGGGCCTCATCCAAAGTGACTTATATTTCAGTATAATATACAAAAGAGTGTAGATATGTTATTTAGTTGAAAAATATTTTTCTCACAAATTATTTTTCGCATTTAAATATATGAAAATTGATAAAGTAGTTTTGCTTTTGCTGAATGATGTTTAAAGAAATAAACCATAAAAATAAATACTGTGGGTTGGGAATATAGCTCAGTGTCACACCACCTGCCTGGCAAGCACAAGGTCCTGAGTTCAATTTCCAGTACCAAAAAAATAAATAAATTAAATTAAATTAAATTAAATTAAACTAAAAATATTGTTTAAATGCTAATTTATGAAATATCACACTGATATTTTAAAGGTTAGTATCACTTAGGAAAAAATTACTCAAATTCTTACTTCAGATATATTTCAACATACCTGAAATTAAATATTTTAAAATTTTCTTTCATGCTTTTTTGCTCACTCTACTTTAGATTGGTTTTCTATACACATTTCTTGTTCTTTACTTATTATTCCACCTGGAATTTCTATCCTGTAGTCCATTCAGTACACATTTTCTTTAAATTTTTTTTTTATATGAGGGTACCGGGAGTTGAACTCAGGACCTTGCGCTTGCCAGGCAGGCGCTTATGCTGCTGAGCTATCTCACCGGCCAAAATTTTTCTTTCTTTCTTTATTTATTTTATATATGGGTACCAGGAGTCAAACTCAGGACCTCACGCTTGCCAGGCAGGCGCTTATGCTGCTGAGTTATATCACTGGTCCTATTTTTAATTTCTGATATTGTCATTTTCTTTCCTAAAATAACCATTTGGTTCTTATTCATACTTATGATTCTTTAAATTTGTTTGGATTATATTTGCCTTTCATTTTTTAAGGTCAATTACATGCTTTGAATTCTTATTTGCTAAATACAACATCTGCTTTATTCTGAGGTTGGATTCTGTTCAGAATCATTTTAATTTAAAATCATATTTTCCTTGTTCTTCATATGTTGGAGTTTTGTTTTATTTTTATTGTATGCTAAAAATTATAAATGTGATGTTGTGAATATTCTGGATTATGTTACATTGAAATAGTAAAATTCGTTGTGCTTTGATTTGTTTGTTTTAGTAGGCAATAATAGCATAATTATATTCAAATTGAAAACCTTGTGCATGGGCAATAGTTCAAATGTAGATTTTGTTCTTTCTTCCTCAGTTAGGCTGCTCTGACTTCCACACATTTGCTCTGTTTAACCAGCCAGGGGTTTGCACAGAGATTTTACAGAGAACTTTGAGTTTCCTCTTTTAGGTTCTCTCATTACTTAGGTTCTTTTCTCATATTTTATCTTTGCTTTATCCATCCTGAGCAGGATTGTGGCCCTCCTCCAAGATAAACATTATAAAAATAGAAAACTATTCCATGCTATTTCATGTTTACAAAGTTTGAATTCTCACTTAAATATTCCTGTTTTGGCTTATTCTCCAGTATCTTCAAAAATTACAGTTTAAAAATATTTTTGAAATTTACCATTATCACCTGAGTCGCAATATAATAGAAGCTTATTTGACCATACCAGAAGCTGAGTGAATGGTTCATTTCTGTAAAACATAATGATTTTGGGGTGAAGATTTATTATGCTTATGTCAACATAATGATTATCAAGGTAATGTTCTGACAATAAAAGCCAGTATAATTTTGGAAATGATGTTTAGTTATTTTTATATTATAGTATCAGAGATATACCTACAATCATTTCTAAATTTTTGTGCACAAAATAATACATTTTAAGTAGTCCAAACACTCATAAATATATATGTTATAATACCACTGAATTATTTTAACATCAATAAAAAATATATATTAAGTTTTATGGCACTTAAGAGTAGAAAGTAAGTGTAGGTGTCGTCTTAATATGTTGATATTTTTCCACTTTAGACCTTAATATTCTGTGATAAGCAGCTTTATACAAAGAGTCCTCACACGGGAACATTGTTTGAGCACTGACTAAATACTTTCAGAATTCATGCACCAATACTCAAAATGATAGCCTTTGAATTTATGGGCATTCAGGATATTTAAATCAGTGTGTGAAAAATTTTTAATCTTAAATCTATGCAGAACTTAAAGATATCTCCAAGATATTTTACATTAAGGGAAAAGGCAGCTGGGTGCAGTGACAAAACTTGTAATCCTAGTGACTTGGGAGGCTGAAGCAAGAATTTTTCAAGTTCCAGGCCATCCTGGACACTCTGTGAGCCCCTGTTTCAAAAAGAATCAGGGCTGGTTATATAGCTCAGAGATACATCACCCTTGGGTTGGAGCTAGAGTACAAAAAAAAAAAAAAAGGTAATATTTAGAAAAAGTTTTCTACTTGTTAAACACCACAAACATCCCATGTATAATAGAAAGTCCTGAAAATAAAGGAAAGGGGCAGTAATGTAGGCCCAACCTATAAAGCTGAGTTTAGTTGACAATTTCAAGTTTGCTAAAGCAGAGGCTGTGAACACTGATTGAAATCAGGATTTCTTAATCAATTCTTAACTTTTTTTCTAAATTTGGAGCTTGAAAATGATTTGAAATCTGTGCATATTGCTACTATAAAAACCTATGCAGGATTTCAATAGCATTGAAAATACAAAATCAAATAATTATGAAATGGGGTAGATTATTTGCTACACAAATTGTATAAACAAAGGAATTTGGTAATTGAGGTTTGATATTACAAGGTTCATGCTCCTATATTTCCACTGAATTTTTACATCAATAGACAATGTTTAACCTACAGACCTAGATAGCACCAAATTTTACTTCTCCTTTTTTTTGTGAACTCTATTTTCAGTATTCAAACAAAAGAAACATTTTCTGGTGACACACATTTTTTGTATAATTTAATGCAATTAATGAAAAAGCCTCCATGTGATTAGATCTACAGTGATGATACTGATATGTAATCATATAGTTTTTTAAGCTGATATCCAGTAATTTATGCTGGTGTTTAATTATTCACACATACTTACATGTTATATTTCATATATACATGTTATGTTTATTTATATAGAGATGTGTATATTTAAAATGAAAACCAGCTAAAGTAAATGTGGCAAAGAATTAAAAATTGGTGAATCTTAGTAAAGGAGATATAGGAGTTCTTGATATACTCTTGCAACTTTCTACAATTTCTCCTTGAGGATAAAAAGAAGGCTTATAATCACAATTTTAAATTAATGATTGCCCTCCTTTCATTTATTAGAATTTTGAGTTCCCAAATGGAACAGCTGCATATTGGAAAGCAATGCCTACAGTACTGAAAATGAAGATGATGATGAAGGTTCTTGGTTTACTTCAGGATATAATTATTTGTCTTTAGTTTATGTATATGCCCAGACATAATCTGTTATTGTGAAATAAATTACAAAAAATAAAAGAAACTATGTTGGAAACTATTAGACATCAAACAATTTTGTTTTAATTTTTCCTAAGAGGAACATTAACTGTGGTCTTAAATTATTATACTAAAGTATTTTTTTAATAAACTACCTAGACAAATTCTGGGGTGAAAATATTTCTGAAAAAATTAACTTTATTTTTATTTATTTTTTTGTGTGTGTGGGTATCGGGGGTCGAACTCAGGACCTCATGCGCCAGCAGGCACCCATGCCGCTGAGCAATATCACTGGCCCTTTCTTCGTATGTGAGTCCTGGGAGTTGAACTCAGGACCTCGCACTTGCAGGCAGATGCTTATGCCGCTAAGCCACCTCACTGGCCCAAAAATTAACTTTAGATGCAAACATTTATCCATGTATGCCTTAGATGAAATCATAAATTTGGATTTTCTATAGATCAAAGCAGTTGAATGATTCCACAAGTCACTTACTAACTGTAAAGTGAAAAACTCTGACTATGAAAATGGAAAAAATTATCGACATCTTAGGCAAATGACTGAATAAACTTTGTTTTTATGTACAACAGTACATGGTGTGTCAATAGGTGAGGGCATAAGGAAACTTTTGTAGCATTTTAAGCCCAAAATGCATAACTTTAATTTAACCATGAGCATCAGATAAACACAAATAGAGGGGCATTTTATAAAATAAAAGCTTGTTCTGTTCAGTGGTATGAAGTCATAAATGATAAGGAAGTACAGACCTGTTCCAGATTAAAATAGGTTAAAGATATCCAGCAATTAAGTACAATTTCCAGAACTTGATCCTTTTGTGGAAAATGCTATAAAGAAAATTATTAGAGCAACTGATACAAATTAAAGGATTAAATTATAGAAGCTTTTGTCTCTGAGTATATAAGGAAGAGAATCTGTGGTTATATAAAGAAATATACTTGTTATTAGCAACAAATAAGCAACAAAATACCAAGGAGTAAAGGAACACAATAAACACAACCAATTCATGTGTTTCAGAAAAAAATACTCATTTAAAGTGAAAGAAAACAAAGCCTATTTGGCAAAAGATTAAAAACTGGTGAGTCCTGGTAAAGGGAACATGGAAGTACTTCTACAGCTCTTGGCACTTTCTATACTTTTAAATTACTATAAATAAAATTTAAAGCTCTTGAGTAGTAGTGATTTTACATGATACAAATGACTTTTAATATAAAAATGAATTATGCCTACAATGCTCTGAATCGTGTGGGAGAAGTCTTCTTTCTAGACCACTTGTGTGGGCCTGAAGCTTCATTGCTTAACAAAGCTCTCAACACTACAAATTAGGTAGAAACATGGAGACTCTGCGTTCTTGCAGTCATAATTTTTTAAAACAAATTATTCATAGAGTACAGACTTCATGAGGGTCTACACTGTGTTTTTATTCCAGTTACGTTAGTTTTTCCCCATAAAATTAAAATGAAATTAATTAAGTCAGGATTTGAAGCCTCTAATTAATATGAAACTTGAAGTGTTTGTTATTTAAGACTAGCGTTTCTACTTCTTCTCTGCCCAAACAACAAAAGTCCCTAATGTATTAGTGTAATTTATTATGGTAAATTCAATGTCTCTTTTGATAATTTCATGAGGAATGATATCGTGTATGTGATAAAGCTTAGGAAGCACAATTTACCACTCTCAAGGAAGCAAGTTGTTCCATCAAATTTGAGAAGCAAAATGACACATATTATAGATGATATTCCAGCCCGACATATATGTCAAAATGAATCAACATTCATATTATCCGTTGAAACTGTGTGATGTCAAATTACTTGATGTAATATGACATTGGTAACAGCAAGCTTTTTCTCCATTCAGTCCAGAAATCTCTCTCTTTCACTTCCCCATCTCCAAAATAATTACTGTTTTCACAGTTCAGATAAACAGGAATACAACATTTTCTATTACTGAGTAATCATAAAGAAGATAGGCATAAAATAAATTGGTTTTGGGTTTTAAAACTTATGATTCTACCATAAAATAAAATATGTCATAAATATGAATATGAAGCACAGAAGTGCATGCACACAGAGATAGTTTCATAAACTTAATATTTTCATTGAATACCACTTTCAATAATAATCATTTAACAAGGAGATAAAACAGTTTTAAAAATAAAAGCACAAATTTATTGCCATTTTGCCTTTACTGCCTGCTTAAAAATGGCATTTGTTACACCCTGTTATACTTAGGCAACCTTCTTCATTCTCTCTAAAATTTATATTTCTGTGGGATAGTAGCATTATTTAATCAAAACATGCTCTATATAGTCAAGGATAGTGCACCCAATTGTTTACTTTAATGAACATAAACATTCACAGTAATATAGCAGTGTACAATTTTGAAGATAAAATGTTTCCTGGTATATTTCTGCAGGATGAAAGAAGTTAATAAGCACGGTATTACAAATTTGATACATCTAAAAAGACTTCTTCTAGAATATCAAATGTAGGTTTTATAGGTTTTAGTTTTGTGTTTTACTTCTCATCATGCAAACATAAAAGTAATTCAACTGAGATATTAACTCATTTTGAAATAAAATTAATACCCACTTTTGGGAAACTCAGTCTTGTAAACCAGGAAGAGTAGAGAAGATCCTACTCAAATCTACTTCTTAGAGCTGACCCTGTTCTCTTGGCTTCTGGCCCATTGCCTGGCTTTGTGGAGTGGAGATGCTGCCTTGAGATTACCATGTTGCAAAAATCACCTAATAGCCTGTAAACCAGTTTTATAGTGGGATTCATTGAAAAATTCTTTGCTGTACAATTGAGGATGGAGTTTTAAAATAAGCTTTGGTGAACTATTGACAAAAGACATTGAACAAAATTTTATTTATAATTCAAAATAAAAGTGCAAGGTTTCCCATTTGGAAATCATACAATGCTTTGCTGTTGTTCAGTCATTGAGACATATAATCACTGGCAATGTTTCTACACATTGCTTATTGTGCCAGAACATCAGTGTAGTAAAAGATTAATCTTGACCACATAAAGTTTTAGCCTTTGCCCTTTGCATATAGGAGGCAATCTCAAAACCCTTGTAATGTCTTACCTCTTAATAGTATCTTTGTTTACCTGATGAATTTGGTCACGCTCAATAATCTATATTAACAAAGTAATTTATAGCGAGAGCCCTGAGACTACTCAGTATCAGCTTGACTTTTGCTTACTTTAGTTTTAAATATTAAAGTCAGACAAGTGATTGCTTAACCATGTATATATAATAAGCTTGCATATGAATTCTAGATAATAAGGCTCAGAAGAGCATCCCTGGTTGGCTGTACTCTATCCATATTGCCACACATTATTGCTGGGCAAAATAGGTGTGGTCTGCAGTACTTTGGTGGGAGAAGATGACTAGAAACTTTGTGCTTGGACCTTGCCCTATGTGCCTCTTCTCTCTCCCAATTTAACTCTGTGTGCTTTCACTGTATGCCCTAACTGTGAATAGTACAGCTTTTCTTTGAATTCTGTGAATGCTTCTCACATTACTTAAGAGCACTTTAGAACACCCCCAAGTTTGGAGTTGATGTTAAATGTACGGGTGGTCTTGAGATTCTCTAAATTGTAACATAAGAAGTAACTTTACTCTCTGAAAGAACCAAATCATGAGCTAAATTCATTTGTTAGTAACTACTGTTTCACTTCTCTTTTCTTTCACTAAATTAATTTAATTTTTAAAATTAATTTTATTGTTACAATTATATATACATAACAATCATAACCATCATAGGGAATTTGCACCTATACATATCTTGATTCTTTTCCCCCTCCTCCTCCCCCTCCCTTCCCTTCTACCCTTATTCCCTTCCTTATTTACAAAAGCTTTGTTTCCATTTTTTCCCTTCTATTCTTTTATTTTCCCTTCTCTCCCTTCCTCCTCAGCCCTTCTTTATTCCCCAAAACTGAAAGGGAAAATAAGGACCAAAATGTATAATAGATATTGGGAAATAAGAAAAAAAATGTTTATTTCTCTCTTGGAGACATGGGAAAGGGCACAGAAAAGTTGCTTAAACTCTATTAATCTCTATTTTCTTGTCAGCATAATAAGATTAAAAGTTTCTTTCACATAGTATTTGTGACAATTAGGTTCATAAAATTAAGAAATTTTCCTATCAAATAATTATACCATGTGACATGTTCTCAGTAAAAAAATCTCTAACTCTTCTGACATTTTAACCTCCCTTTGTCCTGCAGCCTTGCTTCTTATCTCTTCCTCTTCTATTTCTCTATTTTTTCCCTGTAACCCCTTTTAAACTTTCCCCTCTATGGGTAAAATAACCATATTGAGCGATTACTTATTGTATACGATTTTATGTTAGATTTAGATTTTAGATACCCATGAATCCAGTTCATATAGTTAAAAGTGACAAATTAATAGTTACCACAGGGCCGGTGAGATGGCTCAGCGGCGTAAGCGCCTGCCTGTCAAGCGCGAGGGCCCGAGTTCGACTCCCGGAACCCACATACGAAAAAGGGGCTGCTGATATCGCTCAGCGGCACGGGTGCCTGTTGGCGTGCGAGGCCCTGAGGTCAACCCCCTGGTACCCACAAAAAAAAAAAAATAGTTACCACAATTTGTCATCTTCTAGGCTGTGTTTGATGCTATTGTTGTTGCTGATTGTATTACTTTAGCCAAAGTGACATAATTATCTAATCAGTAGTTCTTCCTGGTATACCAAGACTGAGATTGCCTAAGGGTCATAAACAATACTATAGGCAAAGCCCAAATAACCAGAAGCTGGGACAAGAAGGCAGCAAATTGTCACCCACAATAAAACAGAGAGACAGGATCTTGCAACAGATTCAAAACCCAAAAGCCAGCTATACCTGGAAGACATCTCTGAGAAGTAGTCATTTCTCAAGATTTCTAAATACTAGCCATAAAGGCACTCACCTTAGGCAATTTATAAGCATCAATACAGGGAGTACATCAAAAAAAAATAAAAGAAAGAAAGAAAGAAAGGAAGGAAGGAAGGAAGGAAGGAAGAAAGAAAGAAAGAAAGAAAGAAAGAAAGAAAGAAAGAAAGAAAGAAAATGGGAAGATACTTAAACAAGATACAATCCCAGACTTCCTGCTTACCAAAGGCAAATCCAGAGGCAATTAGTTGGAACAGTTCAAAAGCCACACACCTGGAATCTCTGAAGTGGACACAGTGGAAGCAACAAAGCAGAATGAGGCTCTAGAAAAAAAAATCAAATGAGAAATAATTTCACAGATAGCTACAGAGATGGTGATCATAATGAAAGACATGGTTAGTGACTCTAGTGCAGATAGATAAAAAAATAGAGGAGCTTAGGAAAATGATTGAAACCCATGAGCATCCAACATAGGAAAGAAATGGAATCCATGAAACAGACTCAAATGTATCCAGGAGATTAAAAATTCTACTGAAACTATATGTATCAGAATAAGCCAGTGTGAGGACAGAATATTTATATAGAAGATAGGATGGCAGTTAGAGATCATGAAAAGAAAGATCTCTTAAAAATAGCAAGGGACCATGGGAAACCAATCTAACAGCTATTAGATGATGCAAAGAAGAATAATATAAGATTGATCGGAGTCAATGAAAAAGCAGGAGATAGCATAAATGACATAAATAAAATAAAACAGTTCACAGAAGTAATTGTAGAAAATTTCCCAAGCAGGAAATAGGAATTCAGCATACAGATAAGTGAGGCATACAGAAATACAATTAGCCATGACCAAAGGAAAAGTCTGCACTGACGTATATAATAGTCAAGATTGCAGAAATTCAGCAGGAGAACAGAATATTTAAAATTGGTTAGAGAAACAAACACCTATAAAGAAAAGCTCATCAAAATCACACAAGACTTCTCAACACAAACCTTTATGTCAAGGAGAGCTTGGAATGAAGTATTTCAAGCCCTAAAATAAAACAACCTCTAAACCATGTTGATGTACTCCCCCAAATCTATCTTTCAAAATTGATGGAGAAATAAGTTACTTCCATGACAAAGAATGCCTGAAGAAATACATAGCCACCAAACCATCATTCCAAAATGTTCTGAAGGACATTTTTGAAAGAGAAAACAAGGACTACAACCCCATGAACCCCAATAGAATGAATCCACCAGACAAGGCAAGCAATTAAACAGAGGGGAAAAAAGAGAACCAAAAACAGGAAAATAACATGACAAGGATAAGTCAATACATATTAGTTATAACAATAAATGTAAATAGTCTCAATTTGCCAATCAAAACAAAGCAGACTGGCTGAATAGATGAAGAAGTTAGATATAGCAATATGCTCCATACAAGAAACACGTTTAATTCAAAAAGAAATTCATAGACTGAAATCCACAGGATGGAAAACAATATTCCATGTGACAGGAACCCAGAAATAAAACAGGAGAAGTTATTCTATTTGTAGACAAAGTGGACTTCAAGATGAGACTGATTAAGTTACTAAAAAGTTCACTACATCCTTGTAAAGGGAACAATCCAAGAGGAAGAGATAACAATCATAAATATATATGCACCAAATACTGGTACACCCAACTATATAAAACAAATATTGACAGACAAAAAAAAATCAAATAACCACTAATACAATTATAATGGGGGACCTAAATATACCACTGTCACAAATAGAAAAATCAACTGGACAAAAAAATTAACAGTGAAAATTCAGAACTGAACCAAACTTTGGAAGAAATGGATTTAGTGGATGTCTACAAGTGTTCCACCCCAGAACATCAAAACACACATTCTTAGCTGCAGGCACACTCAGCTACCTTATC
Source organism: Erethizon dorsatum (assembly GCA_028451465.1). NCBI lineage: Eukaryota > Metazoa > Chordata > Mammalia > Rodentia > Erethizontidae > Erethizon > Erethizon dorsatum. The sequence goes on from CM051832.1 coordinate 73,308,727, forward strand.
TTTGACAAATGAGCCAAACACCTTCACTGGAAGAAAGATAGCCTCTTCAATAAATGGTGCTGGAAAAACTTGCATATGCTGAAGATTAAAAGTAGCCCTATATCTTTCCCCATGCACTAAATTAAAATTGAAATGGATCAAAGATCTAAATATTAAAACAGAAACACTAAATATTCTGGAAGATAGAAGAGGTAGAACTCTTGAAGACATTGTTGTAGGCAAAGACTTTATGAACAATACCCCAATGACACAGGAACTCTCACAAAGAATCAACAACCGGGATCTCGCCTTATTAAAAAGCTTTTGCATATCACCAACAGAAGGAAGAGAAAATCCACAATGTGGGAAAATATTTTTGCCTGCTGTTCCTCAGAAAAAGTACTAATATCTAGAATATGATATTAGAATATGATATATTATTTGAGGGGTCAAAATGTCAGACCCCTCAAATTTAAAGACCTAATCCAAAAATGGGCATCTGTAATGAATAGACATTTCTCAGATGAAGAAGCAGAAATGGGAAATAAATATATGAAAAAATGCTCAACATCACTGGTCATTCAAGAGATGCAAATTTAAACAATGCTGAGCTTTCATCTCTCTCTAAAAAAGAATAGCTATTATCAAGAAATAAACCAATAACAAATGCTGTGGGGCTGTGGGGAAAAAGGAACCCTTCTCTATTGTTCGTGGGAGTGTAGATTGGTGCAACCAATGTGAAAATCAGTGTGGAGAGTCCTCAAAAATCTAGGACTAGAGGTTTCCTTCAACCCAGCTACTCCCCTTCTTGGTATCTTCTCAAAAGAATTAAAAGCATCATACCACAGCAATAAATGCCCACCCATGTTTATAGCAGCACAGTATATAATAGCTAAATCTTGGAAACAGTCCAAATGCCCATCAACCAATAAATGGGTAAAGAAGATCTTTTTTATATACAATGGATTACTACTTTGCCATAAAGAATGAGAGAGAGAGTTCTAGCTAAATGGGTGCACTTTGAGACCATATTTTAAAGTGAAATAAATCACATTTATGTGTAAATGTCACATAGTTTCACTGATATGAGAAACCAAAAGTATAAATAAGGACCAAAATGTGTAATAGATATTGGTAAATGGGAAGAAAATTTTCAAATGAGAAGAGGAACAAGGCAGGGGGAGGAAAAAAGGGACAAGAAAAAAAAGGATAGAAGAAAAAACTGGAAACAAAGCCTTTGTAAACAAAGACAAGAAGAGAGACTGAAGGGAGAGGAGGGGAATGGGAAACAAAGAAGAAGCAAGATATACTATGTACAGGTACAAATACCCTATGATGAATGTTATCACTCTGTATATCCTAAATATACCAATAGAGTAAAAAGGAAAAAAAATCACCTAACGTGTTTTTTTTGTCATTAAAGTTAAAAGCCAAGAGGTATACATGTATCTGTACTGAGTTACATAGAAATTATAACTAAAACACTTTGGGATATTCTGTTTCTATGACAGTGTGGTGAGTTTATATATCTACATAACAGCATTCTGTTGATTTTTCTTTCGAAAGACTTAAAGTTATATAAAGAAAAAACATATAACTTCATACAGTTCTGAGACCTGCCGTGATTGTGCTGGGAGTTATTTTCAGAAGATCTATTTTTCCTGTTAGGAATACATAGCACTAGCTTTCCTTATTGTTCTGGACATCTCACCCACTAAACCATTCGTTTTCTCTGAGGACACAAGTAAATAGCACAGTTTGTTTCTCTGAGACATCTAGCTGTTTTTGAAATGTGAGGAAACTCATGGTAAATGGGCAGAATGTTAGAAATGAATAAGAAAAAATGGGGCAGCAAAAATAAATTTTTATGATGCTTTGTCTCATTCATTTATATGGAAGCAGTCTTTTGCCACAGATACAGGTGGCAAGAAACAAGAGAGATTACCAGCATGAAATATTTTTGAGGAAATTTAGCATCAAAGTAATTTTATCATCAGGCTCAAAAGATACTTATATATACCATTTCAAAAAGTGAAGTCTAAAGATTAATTTATTTAGAAAAATGATTGATTTACTTATAGTCCTCGGCATGTTATAGTTTTTAAATTTCATTATTATAATCATGTCTTTGTAATATATATATGCAGACACATATATCTGCAATAACTATTATATAATTTGGACATTAGATATGAACGGAAAATTCATTAAGATTTGAAGGACTTTATAATTGTTTGCTTCATCTCAGTAGTTGTTTTTAAAATGTAGCTTTATTACTTGATGAGCAGAAAAGCTTTATGGGTATTTTCCAAAGAAATACTTTCTTCTTACTCAAAGTAGTTGAAACAAGATAAATTGTCCTTCTATAAACTGAATGATCAAAAAAAAATTATAGAGCAGCAGTATTAAATTGATGGACTTAATCTAACTAAAGATTTCATGACAAGTTGTATTTTCCAAAAATGGTTACACCCTAATGTATCCCATCCTACACACTTACAATGTGATCCGCACTACTTCTCTCCTTGAATATGGACTCATCATAGTAACTGATTTCTAATAAATAGAATTCAACAGAAGAGATATTCCATAATTTCTGAGGCTAGGTGGCAACGGCTAACACCTCTAACTGGGTAACAACTGGTGGGATTATGCTCACCTAATACTCACAGAGGTAACTGTGTTATGAAGTAGTTGTATTAGTTACCTTTCCTGTCCCTGGTCACAATACACAACTTACACTCACAACTCACAACTTACAGGAGGAGAGGCTTAATTTGGCTCATAATTTCAGTCCATGGTGCTGGCTCCAAGGCGGAAGCTCTATGGTGAAACGGTGTGGCAGAGTAAAGTGTTTAGTTCATGGCAGACAAAGACCAGAGTAGAGGAACAGTGCCAGACAGGAATGGGTGAGGGACCAGACACAAACCAAAGGCCGGTTCTCCATGATTAATCCAGATGCACTTATAAGTGTGCTCCGTCAATCCATTTGTCATATTCCAAAGCAAATCACATTGAAACTCTACGCCAACCACCACAGAAGTCATGCTGTCACATGGAAATAACACAGCTAGGTTTTCTGGTAGCAATGTCATCTGATAAACAGTTTCAACTACCAGACACTTGAGTATATGAGTTCTGATGATTGTAATCCATAGCCTCCAAGCCTCCAACAACCTGTGAAACCAACATGTACCGTTACCACAAAGGCTACAAAATTAAAAAACACTTGAGTAAAAACGAATGTTGTCACTCTTTAAAGCCATTGCAATTTGGAGTTTTTTGTTCATTTTACATCTAGTAATAGATACTAAGAACAGATTAAATTTAAGCTATGTTTTCATAAAAGGTTAGTCTTGCTTGCTATGTAAATAGTAAAGAAAATACAGTCAATATAGAAATACTTCAAATTTTGGTTGTCTCTGGTGACTCAGTCATGGTATTTGTGAACACCTGACCAGGATCAAAAGTCTCCAGAGCCCCAATATAAGCTCATAACACATACATAAGTAACTAGGTTAAACTATTTGATAGTTATTAGGTAAGGATTATTAAAAAGTAATTTGGGACAAACAGTATAATCTTAATATATTAGCTCTTAAGATGGTTTATCAAATAAATTTATTTCTTTCCCTTTGTTTTCTTTAATAATTTGTTTAGAAATAAGTACCATAGTAAGTGAATTGAATTCCTGAGTATACGAGAGATTTTAAGTGTTCTGTTCTTCTTCAAAATCATATCATTTATTCTGAAGTGCAAATCAGCCTTGTTGTAGATGTGATTCCAAACATTTAAATTTCACATTCATTTTATGTAAGTCTAAGTCTAATGGACATTAGATCCTATAATAAGTCTTCTTAAAATGTTTTTCTTCTCACCTTTAAAATGATGTAAAAAGAAAAACCTATTTCACTAAAGGAAATAACTTTGGATGCCCCTTTTTACAATCATTACATGACTCCCTTACATATAATTGAAAGAACTATCTGTAGATAGTATAAAATTGTATCCTAAATAAATACATATAAATAGCCTTCTTCCTTTTATCTCTTGATCCATAAGATGTCTTTTGATTTATTTCCTTTTTGTTGAGATCCTAATAAAACATCAGAAACTTTTGCTTGCCTTATTCTAGAAAAAAAAAGAAGTTTTTGATAACTTAAGCATTTGTGTTAAATCTGATCCAATGTCATCTCCTCAGTCAGGGAGCTTCAAAAGGGCCAGAGAATGAAAACAAATTGTGCCTTCCACCCTTATAAAAGGGTAGATAATGATGTAGTTATGACAGTGGATTATGTATGGGTGAAGGCATAAAAGCGTATGTAAGATTGTTTTAGTTCATATTTCCAAAACCAAGAAGGCTCATTTTTAAAAGCCATCTTGATTATAAAAGAAAAAAAAGTCATTACTTTCTTATGCCATTGCAAGGAAAATTAACAAATGCAGAGGAGGTTACTTATATAGTTCTGTAAGTCCCCTTAACAAAAATAATTACAACATACTAATAATATCAGTGAACTCAAATTTAAATGAGACTAATGAGCTCAAATAATTTTATTTCTCCGTAAATTTCCTCAGAGAGTCCTGCAAAATAAGTTTAAATACAATCCTTTCCTTTTCACCCTTTAACTCCTCATAATTCCTCCATTATTATTACTATTTTAAAGATAGAAAAATTAGATAAAGAATTCCTGGAAAAACAATTGTGAGGTAGGAGTAATCTACAGACATTTATTAAAGAGTCAAGTGTTAATGATTTATGAAAAATGAATCTTGTTTCTTTTCTATCTTAACTCCTTCCCTCCATTTTCCTCTCCCCTCTCTCAATGCATGCTAAATTAAAACCTAATGTATGTCAGGTGCTTAGGCTCTGGGAATATCAAACAGGCTAGTTAGTCATGTCTAGCCTTTCAAAGTAATCACTGTGCATTTTTGGAAAAAGAGAATTAGCCACACAGCTTCATTGCAATAAAGTGGCATAGTGATAGTTATGAACAGAGTGCTCTGAGAGCCCACAGGAAACACTGACTAACAGGATGAGTGCCTGGGGGCTGGGCAAGGAGCAGCAAGACTCAGGAAAGTGTTAACAGAAGTCATGAATAGAAACAAGGTTGATTCTCTTTATTTGCTTATTTCATGTTTGTGAAATTAGCCTGTTCATTAAATTTTATAACCCCAAATCAATACTAATGGCAATTTAATGGCAATACTAATGGCAATCAATACTAATGGCAATTTCATTTGAGGACACATGCAGAATAATCAGAAATTTGAGAGGTCTGACACGCATGCTGCTGGCTGGAGCCAAGTTGCTGGTCTACCTTCTTGTTTCAATATCATAGTATAAGTAAATATTTCTCCATTTTGTGGTCTAATTAGAGTTACAATTTTGTGAGTTTTGCTAGTGATTTCATTGTAGAAAATGACCCTAAAGAATAGTTATTGCAGTACTTTCTAGAATTCCTAATTTCAAGAACGCTGTGATGTACCTTTTGTAGAATATACCTATGATTCAACAAGCTTCACTTGGGTCTGAATTTCATTCATTTTTTTCTGTTCATTAAATAAGGTATCTTTGAACAATAACACACATGAAACAAGATTATATATTAATGGATTGAAAAAATGTTGTGACCAGAGGCTCAAAAGAAATTAACCCCCTATTTCTCCTAGGAGCAATAGTTAAATATTTATTGAGTGTTTGCAGTGACACTATTCAATGCAACTACCATGAATAACATGAACTCACTGGATGTATAATTGCAGGCACCAGACAGAAAACAAAAAATGCATTCCCGGTGGTCTCACGTATGTGAGAGTGATTTATATTCAGGCAAATATGGGACACCACTCAGTTACTTCTTGTAACCCCTCCCTTTCTCTCAGTCTGGATAAGGAATACATCTCATTCAGATCCAAGAGTTCCTTTTTCTACAAATCTTTTCAGATTATATTACTTTGGTCATTTTTTCTTTTGTTCTTCATCTTTTTATTTTCAGTAAAATGGTCAGTATATACTAATAACACAATATGTAATTGTGAAATGTTATTTTTTGTCTGGTTATTTATAGGGTTGGCTAATGATGCTGAAGAGAAACAATTTCATTATTTTAATAACTGGTAATCCCAAGAATTTTTCCTCCTAAATTTATTTTATTTTATTTTATTTTACTTTATTTTATTTTATTGTATTTATTATGAGACAGGATCTTCCTGTGTAGTTCAGGCTGGCCTCAAACTTGTGGTAACCCTCCTGCTTCAGCCTCTCTAGTTCTAAGATTACAGTCATGCACCACCATACCGGTCAATATTATACATAAATTTTATATTTATTGCAAGTTGCCCTTAATTAAACACTCTTAAATTAGTTTTCTAAGAGAAACAAGTTAAAATATGTGAGTTTATTTTCAAGTTTGGGAGTGGTGGAAGAATACTGTCTATTTTGATGGTTGAGTCAAACAGTCTTTGTTTTCAGGTGTCATTGTGTGCAAAATATCTTCTTTATATCCTAGTCCAGATTGGCTTTCTCCATCCTAAATTCTGCTCCTAGAAACTGACTTGTGCGGACCACACTAATGGATGTTGGAAATTTGTGGGAGAAAAGATGGAAGATATCAGCATTTTCTTGACTCATTTTCTGCAAGGTCACCTTTGGGAGAACACATCCTTCACCTATACTCTCCCTTCTGCTTTCAGTGACATGACCTCCCCTCATCACTTTGTGCCAGCTATAAAGCAAAATTATCTCACTACTTTTTTTGTCCTATGCTTAGTTTTTCAAAGAAACTTTAAAATAAGCTTACTTAATACATTTCTTATTTTGCTTTTGAATGCATTCTAAGTCAAATTCTTGCCAGTGCCTTATTAATCCCAGAGAATGGAACAACCACCTTCCAAAATAATTTAAGTAGAAATCTTATTTGTGATCATGAGCACATTCCTAAATTATACACAAATATAATCTTGCCATGCATAATGCTAATGGGTCTGATGTCCTATGAATACCAAAAATGTGGGAAGCATACGTCATGCTCAATTTCATTTTCTGGGGGGGTCTTCCATAATCACTATAACAAAATAGTATGATTACAACTATGCTTTGTTTCTTCCTAAAATGCTTATAAAAAGCAAATATTGAATTATATATTTACTTAATCTTACCCCTAATAGAATATATATTTTTGGAAAGTATATGATGCTTTCCATTTATTTTCAGAAACGTTATAAATGTCTAGTATAATATTTGGCATGTAGTTGTCACTCAAAAACGCAGATTGAATAAAGAAATTATGCTATTGAAGGTTAGATGCATGATGATAAATTCACATTGAAAATTGAAAATCAAGAGAAATTAAATGGATATGACAACTTATATTTATATTTCAAGTGGTCCAAGATTTCTATTCATCTTAACAGTAGTTCTAGCAATGAACTAAATATGTTACTTCCCTGCCCAGGGCAACTTAATGTAAAATAGTGTAGTATTTCTTAAATTATGACACATTTGCCCTCAAGAAATGTGTTGGCTGAGGAAAAGGACATATTATACCATATTTTGAAAAGTTTATGGGGCCAGTGAGATAGCTCAGTGGCATAAGCGCCTGCCCGGCAAGCACGAGGCCCTGAGTTCGACTCCCAGAACCCACATATGAGAAAGGGCCGGTGATATCACTCAGCAGCAAGGGCGCCTGCTGGTGTGTGAGGTCCTGAGGTCAACTCCCAGCACCCACAAAAAAAAAAAAAAAAAGAACTCTTCTAGTGAACAAGTTTTTACATATGAATAATCCACAAAAATAAATATTATCTTTTAATGTAAAATATCAGGTTTAAGCCAGGAGTAAGGGTGCATGCCTGTAGTCCCAGCACTCAGGAGGCTGAGGCAGGAGGATCACCATGAGTTAAAGGCCAATTTAGTTTACATAATGAATTCAAGGCCAGCCTTGAACTACATAGGAAAACCCTGTCTCAAAAAACAAAGTTTATAAATAAACCAAGGAATATGTTATGTTACTGTTATCTTTACTAAAATGTATGCTTTAAAGCCAAAGAATTTAAAAAACTTAGAAACATAAGTATTCTATTATATTATGACTTTCTAGAAAATATCTTTAAGTAATACATTATATACTTATATACTTAATTTCATATTAACATATATGTATTAAATGATTAGTTACATATAATTTCAGAAGTAAAGAGACACTTTGTTTCTAGTATCTAAGGCCTATCCTTCCTGTCAAATTCAGCATTACCGTTTAGGTGAATGGACTGTTAGTCTTGAATTTTGAAATTATGATTACTATACGTAATTTCATACATGCAAATACAAATAACTATGCACATTACAGTAACTGATCGAAGTTAAGTTCTTGCACAAAGATTATGAAATTAGAAAATTCGTTTCATCAATACCATAAAAATCAATGTTTGTCTGTCTCTGTACTTTTATTGTGTAAAGCAAAATAAGACTCACTTTTAAAAAGAATAAAATTCAGAAAAGTAAAAAAAAAGTCAAACAATATGTATTGAGTCAAGAGTTGCAGATTTTTTTCCATATAGAATCTTTCTGCCATTGTATCAGTACACATATAAGTCAATAAGAAAAAGCTGTGTTTTTCAAGAATAATATAGTATTAGATGCATGGCAGTATTTAAAATAAAACATAATTAGCTGATAGTCATTATTATCTACAATTAGGAAAATCACTGTATTATTTGTAGTTGCTTTGTTTCTCATATTTTCTTTAAACAGATATTTTGCTTTCACTTTTAAAATAAAATGTCCATTGAGCAAATTTTTACACAATAGGGACTATTTTCCCAAAGGAATAAGCTCATGTTTCTCGGTAACCAAAAAGTTGTTAGAATATCATTTAATGTAATTTTCCAATAGCAAAGGATTCCCTCTCTCTCTAGTTGTATATGAATTATAAGTACTTTAAACGTTCATGACTGTACTCTGGTTGGACCAGCTTGATGGAGCCAATCACTCTCCGCAATCTGAGCGATTTTTCTCCACTAAGAACTGTTACTCCAAGGGCTTTTCAAGGAAGTCTAAGGAACCCATTCCAGAAATTAATGTAACAGAAAACACACATTTTCCTTCCACAAAGACCCTTTCTCTTTTACATTAATAACCTGTCTATTTTATGTGTGAATGTATTAAATATCATAAAACATATAAAATGAAAAAAGCATAAGGCACAATAATATCTATTTTTCAGGATAGAATTTTTAATTTGATGCCTTCTGAATGGGTTTACAATTTAAATCTTTCCCAACCAATCCCTTTATGTACCTGACTTCCTCACATATATATCCCTTTATGTACCAAGCCAGTAAGAGACTTACTTGGGAGGCGGTTATCCATTGTTTTAAATCATAGTAAGACATGAAGTAACAGTTCCAGTTTTATTCTTTTGTTTCTTAATCAACCAATATATTTTAGTGAATAAAAAAATGAAATACAATAATCAATTCATAAATAAACACTTGGGACTACAAATTCATATTTTGAATAGCTATATTTAAAGAAGAGATATATTACAGGCATTTTATGTTTTCTACTGGATGTTTGTATAACCTTATTTAATTGAGCTTGGTCAAATGTAAGACACAATTTTATTTTAGTTTTAATGAGGAAGAAAAATCCTTTACAAATTTTAGTAGTAAACTACATGATTTAAATACATTCTGATTTCAAAGATGTCTAATTATGAAACTATGACTTAGAGTCGACAAAATGTGATTTTAGCTATTTTAGGGGAAATTATGCCAAAATATTTTACAAAAAGACAAATGTATTCCTCTATTACCAGTAGTTATAAAATATATACGTAAGTGGTTTTCAAAATTTTTTCTTAGACAACAAATATTCTTTTCGACTAGATTTTTCAGAATACTTAGAGTTACCCTTAATATGTGTATGATGTATTTTCACAGAAAACTCAAAACAGATGTTTTAAGTAGACTGGCATCATATTTTAATAGAGCTTTTAAAATGATATTTCTTTTTTTGATCTTTAATATTTTCAAATTTCTATCTTTGTTACTTTTGAAAATTAGCTGGAAAAGGTAGTTTTAAAAAGTCAGTCAGTATTTTGAAAATTATAAAGGACATGATTTAATTTTAGAGTTTTCATATAAAAGAATCAAGGAAATTATCATTAAAATCCCTGGCATAGGTTTAAGAAAAATGGAAAAGAAGAAAGTAATCTATTCTGAAAATAAAGATTATAGTGTATATGTTGTTATTCCTTTATTTCTCTTCCTCTAGCGTGAACTATCTCAATTATATGCTCATCAGCTCAAGCATCAATTTGTGGGCCGGGTGCAGTAGCACATGCCTAATTCCAGAACTTGGGAGGCTGAGGCAGGAGGATAGCCATAAGTTTGAGGCCAGCCGATGCTACAAAGTGAGTCCAAGGATAGCCTGAACTACATGGTGAACCCTGTATCAAAGAAACCAACCAACCAAACACCCAAAAAACAAATCAAAATTTTTAAAAATTATTTAAAAATTCGACTGCTTCAGCATATTATATTTTCACAAATTTATTCCTTGTACTTGTTTTGATTTACTGAGTAACCGTGTAGTCCAAATAGCTTGTATGAGTGTCCCTTGGCCATCAGGGCAAGAGTCAATTACACTTTAAAATGTACCTTATTGTATGTCAAAAACTTTTTTAGTGCTGGTTAACAGTCACATAATAAGTCTCAAGTAGAATTAATTTTTATATATTGCTACTGGATAAACTATCAATATTAAAAATTTTGAACAGCAATTACTTTGCTAATTGCAGCAAAGATAAAAAAATCTAAATGTCTAATCAAACTAGTGGGATTGGGAAGGAGGAAACGAGGTATCTGTTTATTTTCTTCCTCCAAAATAACCTCAAGCTGATTTCAAACAACTGAAGAATCAAGTGAGAGCAGAAAAATATTGGCCCAGATGATATCCCTTTATTTCCAATTAATGTCTTGATATTCATGATAAACATAAAAATTGACTTTACTAAGGTTCACACAATAGGGTTTACAATTTTCCATTTGTATTTTTCCTTTACTAAAAATACATGCTTCTTAGAGAATTTCTAGTTGCAATTTTATAAATTTTAAATTTTGGCTCAGATATTATTTCACTTTTCTAAACAGGTCTAAATAGAACTTATTATCATGCAATGCAAGACAAATAGAAATCATGATTCCCTATGGTATGTAATATTCTTGAGAACAACAGAACAGCAAGGTGCAACTGAACCTCACCTTCCCTTTGGAACTGCCCAGTTTACCTTTCCTTCTCCTCCAAATCAACTTCAATTTAATAGTACTGTTCTTTTTAGCTCTGATTTAGGCACTGCAAGGAATATGTTAGAAAAGTTGAACTTGATTTACACATTCAAAATTCTAGCATGTTACTCAGGAAGTGTTGAATATATTATGCATAATTATGAAGAAAAAGTATGAGATATTATGTAACGAAGGGCTGAGAATACAGTAAAAGTGCGGGCAGGTGACAAGTAAGCCAGAATATGAGGGATCCCTGAAGCAGGGTCCTGAGACAACTGTCAAGTAAGCTGCCAATTATCTGTCATTTAGTTTTTTCCTAGGGACTGTTCCACAGATCCAGTGAGGTCTTTTACACACAATGGCAAAACCTGTTAAATCAGGAAGTATACTGAGGCCTGTAGTAGTATCAGGATTGTATTTGGACTGAGAATAGGAAATTCACTCTCTATGAACTTTCAGCTTCTGCAGTGTCCACATCTGTGTAGATAGCAGGTTGCAAGTAAAGGAAACCCTACTGTCTGACCTTACAACGTGATGCTCTGTAATTCACTTACTGTGATCTTGAACCGTTGTCTTTCCAATGATGAGCAAATTGACATAGATTGTCCTGTGTCATTAGAAAGCTGAGAGAGTTGGATGAGTTGGAGACCTACCAATAACTTGCCATGTGTGGTTGTCTCCTTGTTGGCAGTGTGTATTACTGTATTAATCATAATTTATCATGCTCATTCATTTAAGATTTCAAAGCAGCTGAAAATCTGCAACACTTGGTCTCATATACATGTCATCATTTTGAAAGCAAAAGCCCCTTGAAAAACTCCTTTCAAATTTATGTCTTCCCCATTTTTATTTATATTTTGAAAAAAATTTGATTCATGAGTTTAAAAAAATGCATGAAATTAGTCATATTTTATAGCCTACAACATAGGGCAAAAGAATGAGATTTAGGTTAGGGTTAAAACCATGAAAAGCAAAAAATGAAAGAAAAACTAAAACATAAAAGATTTTCATATATTCTGTCATTGCATAGAATATCATTAGTCATTAACCCTAGGAAAAAAAAAAGTCTGGCTTCTATGCCTAAATACAAGTTGTCAGAATAATGTTTTCAGGATGCAGTTGGATTTCCCCATGCCTAGAGATTTTAAATGAACAAGGTCAGTAGTGCTTTAAATCCATTTTGCCATACCTGAAATTATTACTATTATCAAAGTATAAGATTACATTATTCCAGTATCAGGCTACAGAAATGCATCTCTACTTTGCTAGGAAGCTATAGACATAAATAGAACTCTAGTAGGTACTACTCTACTGAATTCTAAGGTGGTCCAGCCAGCCAGGAATATATTTTTTGAATGTTTGTTTATTTAGAATAGACTGGGTGTTGCTATGTTGCCAGTTTCAAGCAATCCTCCTGCTTCAGCTTCCTGAGTAACTGGGATTACAGGCAATTGTTACCATGCCTGGCTTTCAGACATGTCTTGATGCAAGGTCATTACGTTAGTCCTTCTTTATCTATGGTTTCACTTAGGTGTGGTCCACCACATTCTGGAAGTACAAAATGAAACTTTCTCCCCAGCATTTGAATCATTCATTCCTCTCCCCAATGTATCCACACTGCTATTATCCTCACCCATTCATTACTTGATAATTGTCTTGGTTATGAAGTAGATTGTATCACAGTACTTGTGTTCAAGTAACTTTTATTTCATGTAATAATGACTTCAAAGTGCAACACTAATGGTGTGATGGAGAATCCAGGGCATAAAATTTGGAAGGACAGATTAATTTTGGTACTATATGGCAGCACTACAGAACACACAGGAAAGAACAATACATATAGCTCTCCAAAACTTCGGACATCCCCGGACATCCAGAACATATCTCCCACAGGTGAAGGGGACTACTGTAACCTTTGTTTATAAATTTCCTCCCTTGTATTATTTTCAGAAAGTCTCTCTCATTAGTCAGTATGGTGGCTGCTGGTAGTGATATGTCTATATTGTTCCTACAGCTCCTTGTTTTTTTTTTCCCCCCTTTTTAAAAAACTATCATTTAGGGAAAAAAAATGAAAGAAATGCCAACGGACTCATCTGGTTTTGATGTTAGTGAAACACTCATTATATATAAATGTTGGAGTAATAATTAATCAGACATGCGCAACAATATACTTTGGCATAAAATTTTAGTGATAGAAAGCTTCTCAAATGATACTTGGCTTAATTATGCTCATACACATCCCTTCAATGAGGCTGAAAGAGTTCAGTAAATCTTACTTAAATTTAGGAAAATGGAGAAAAATGTGAAAACTCATTAATTATAAACATGTTATTTATAAATATGTATTTAGATCAAGTCTACAACATACCAACATATCTTATTTTAATTCATAACATACTCCGCTATGCTATAATTATTTTTACACCTGTGTGTATGGTTTCAGTGTTTATATTCTGGCCAAAATTCATATTGAAGGTTAATTTTGATTGTGGAGGAATTAACTAATGCATCCTTTGGAGAAGTGATTAAGTAATGAAGTAGCTATTGAGGATGCTGCTTGGAGAAGACATCATTAATGGATCAGATCCTTATCAGTATCTTGATCTTGGACTGCCCAGATTCCATAACTGTGAGTAATAAATTCTATTCCTCATAAATTATCCAACTTCAAGTATTTTATTATAGCAACACAAATATGCTATGGCTTCATATCCATAACTGAGGTAATGTTTATCCTCTTTATCTCTCAAATTGTCTAGCTACTCCTCTCTCTGAGTTCAGTCCTCACTATGCAAATTAACAAAATAATAACTACTTACTGGGAGACACTAGATACTTTCCTTTGAAAATGCTAGATACTAGATACTTCTATTAGATAATACTAGATAGTTTTGTTGATAATACTAAATACTTCTCCTGATGTTTTCAAAACTAAAAATCTGTGAATACATCTTAAAATTTTGTCTAGAAAATTTAGCAGAACCATTTGGCTTTCAGTAACGCTATTTTTACATAATTAACTATTTTGCTTGAAATTTTTGCACTTTACTGTCCAATTTCTAGAAGATGAGTTCACAATGAGGCTAAGGTGGAGGAAGGGTTTTGTTCAATAACTCAAAACAGGTAAGTTAGAGATTCAGAATCAACTGATAAGGCAACATTAGAAAAGGCCAATTCTGACAGTTCAAAATACATATTGTAATGTTTCTACCTGGAGAAGGAATGTGATTTGGGGACCATGTTATTTTTTTTTCTTTTCTTATCTAAAGAATATCAAGTTTCCTTACCTTGCCCAGGTTCATACAACAGATTCTAACAGAGCAGACAATAAAGACCAAGCAGAAAACCATGTGGCACGAAGCAAAGGGAACAGAACAGTTAATGTGATCAAGGAACAATGAAGGAGAGGAAGAAGGGAGAGAAAATTTCTAAATGTAAATTCCCCTTCCAGTCTTGACAGAACTGTTCAAATGATGGCACAATGTTTAAGAAAGTCCAGAAACAGACACTTGGGCTCAAATTCCAATATTGTCTTCATCATCTCTGCACTTTGGAAAGCTTACTTATTTTCCCTTTGATTCAATTTCTTTATTTGCAAAGCAGCCCCATATTTCACCCAATAATGATAATTGCAATCAAAGATGTAATACATTAAGCACTGTTTCTAGAATATTCTTTTTTATTAGTACGTGTTTGTGGTACATACGAATACATTCGTTGTAGGTAGATTAAGTTGTAATCAAAATTCAAAATTCCAATTGACATTAGTTACTTAATAATTAAAGTTTATTTCTCAGTCCCACTAAATTAATTTCTCAATTCCATTCTAGTTCAATGTAGATGGAAATAAATGATTTCTGGAAGGAAGATCTATATTTTACTGGACCTCACGACTCAGTCTACTTACATTGCATTTCTCTGTCCAATTCTAGTTCGTGAAAATCTATAAACAGACAAGGAAACAGACTGACCATTGTATTTTTAACATGTCATGTAAAACAAATAATTCCACTCAAGTTCAATTAAAGAGGGCCAAGAAGTATACCACACTAACTTGAAGGGAGGTAGAAAAATGATGTCGTGCTGTGAGTCAGGAAGGAAAAAAATAAAAATATTCATGCTTACCACTTCTAGGCTCTGACACACACTCACTGGAACTTTATAAATGTAAATGGTTATTGTTTCATTAAAAGAAAGTTCCTGTGCCCACTTGGGTATGACAGAGATATATTCTTAACTTTTACCATTTTTATAGAAGGGCTTAATGTTTTACAGTTTTTATTTTTAAGTAGTGCACATTTGTAGTATGTAATGATTACGTTCTTGTGGGGAGTTGGTACATGCACGTAACACATCTTAATTCTATTTTCATCCCCTTCCCCCTCCCTCCCTACCACCTCCTGTCATCTCCTGATACCCTTCTCAGTTGAAAAATATCTATCTTTCTATTATATTTTATTTTGCTCTGTATTTATATTTTGTTCTCATATAAGAGAAGCCATGTGATATTTAAACTGTGTGTATGATTAATTTCACTTAACATTATATTCCCAAAGTTCATTTATTTTCCTGCAAATTATTCAAGTTTATCTTTCTTTATGGCAGAGTAGTATTCCATTGTATATAAATACAACATTTTCTTTATCCATTCATCTGTTGATGGACATACAGGCCACTTTCAAAATTTGGGCATTATGAATTGGGCTGCTATAAACATAGGTATGCATGTATCACTGTGATATGATGTCTTTAGCTGTTTTGGGAATGTACCAAAAAGGAAAATAGAAATTTCTAGTGTTAGTTTTCTGAGGATACCCCATCCAGATTTCCATAGTGGTTGTACTAGTTTACATTCTCGCCAATAATGTAGATGTGTTTCTTATTTCTCTGCAGTTTCTCCAGCATTTGTTGTTATTTGATTTTTGATGAGAGTCATTCTTTCTGGAATAAGATGCAATCTAACAAAGTTTCATTTTCTTCTGAAATGTTTGGTTTGACTGTTTAACACTAAAGGTCAATAACTATTAATTATACTATACATACCCTCTATTATTAAGGGTAGAATACAGAAAATACAGGAAGTAGATTTTGTTTCCAATGTATCATCCCAATGCAGATAAGCAATGATGATAAAAATTATGTAGACTTCAGAGATTATAAAAAATACTCATTATGAAGATATGAATGTAATGAGTGATGGTAGTAACATGTACGGGCAAATGAAATTTCTACAGATGTTATAAAACAGAAGATGACCCATTGAGCATTGCTAATAAATAATAATACAGGTATTAAAGCATCTAATAAAACTTTGGTATATGTACTAGTGATTGATGAATAATATACATTAACTTTGTTCATGAAACAGAGAAAACTGTCACAATCAGAATTAACTTATAATAGCAAAACTTAAGTATAACTTTGATAATTAAATATAGTGAAAACATAAATGAATTACAATGCAAATGACTTTTATATATACCCCATGGACATAATTTCACACTAACTAAATATCCCCAAATGTAACAAAATACTTTAGTTCCCACTTATATAAATGTATATATATATATATATATATATACACATACATATATATGTATGTATGTATATTATGCAAATGAAGAAATGATTACACTCTAAGGAAACAAATGAACAAATGAATTAAATGTGTGTAGTCTTTCTCATTTCCCATATCAGAAAAGCTTCTGATATTTTGAAGATAATTTTTGTTGTAATTCAGCTTGTTTGTATTAAAGTAAAACGATACTTAAAAAATGAAGAATTTGTTTTCACTGGAAAAAATAAGTGATATTTATCTGTCACTTAAGAGAAATTAATTAGATAATATGCTGGAATGTCCATTGATAATTTCTTCAAATAAATGAAAATCAATTTTTGGTCTTTCAATAATATAATATTTCAGCTGAAATAATTGTTGCTACTTTACAAGCCTAACATAATCATCTGACTGATGCTGACTTTAAGATTGCAAAGTGTCAGTGGGTGGCAACAGTGAATGATATATTGATATAATGAGGAATTAGATGACTCCAGGAGCTACTGCATTGCCTTGAATCACCCATCTATGGTGCCGAATTATGCAGACATTAATGCAATTCCATAAATGAATAATGATTTTAAAGTACTGTTAAAAATTTTTAATGCACAAGTATTTCTCCTCTCCTATATAATTAGAAAAATTGATATGGGTATGGTAAGGCTCATGTTCATTTTCAAAGTTATTCAACATAAATACTAAGAACAAAGAAACAAAAAAAAGAAAAGATAAAAATTACATCTAATATATAATGCAGGATGTACCTTAAGTTATAATACTCATATTTTAGATGCCTGATGTTACGTGGTTGATAAAAAATTAAGTTTAGGATCAGAGTGTGTCAGAATGTTTGTCCTTGTTTAATATAGGAAATGAGAAATGCTATAAACATTAATACATTTTTTTCTTAGATTGCAATCAATGATTTATTCATTTGGATAATGGCTATTTATTTGATATAAGCAGGAACTAAACTATTTTGATGTATATTGGGATATTTAAATGGTATGAAATTATATATTTATGAAGAATATACAAAAGTCATATGCATTGTGGGTCATTTATTTTTTCTTGATTACAGAAATTTTATGTGTGTCTATTAGTATATTTATGTGGTGTCTTACTTACTTTTCTTCATTGCCAAGACAAAATGCCTAACACCAAAATTTAAAGGGAGAAAGGTTTATTTCGCTTACAGTTTGTAGAGGTTTCCATCCATAGTCAGCGGGCTCCAATGCAGGGTGGCATGGCAGAGGGGCATCGCAGAAGAGAAATGATTCATGGCAAAGCAGAGCAGCAGCAGCAGCAGCAGCAGCAGTAGTAGGAGCTACCTTTATATTCTATCCAGGTTGTAAGCCTATTGATTGGTGCCGCCCATTCCGGGGTGGGGCACCTTTAATCCAGCATCGCATCATCAAACCCAGCATCACACACCCTACATACAGCTACCCCTCAAAAGCCCACTTATGACCAAACGAGGCTTTGGGGAGACATCTAAATTCATGCCATAAAAAATGGCAAGTCAGTTTAATGAACTGTGTAATAGAACAACTCTGGAGCCAGAGAATCTGTAGTAAAATTCAAAATTATCTTACTCTTCTCTGTATGCAAAATACTGAATCCTTCTATTCCTCAATTTGTTCATTCATCAAACTGGAATGATAATGGTTATTCCTGTGTGTCCTGTATTATACGTGATTAAGCAGATTATGTTAAATATAATGTATAATTCAAATAATAGCAGTTTTATATAGTATTAGATTAATCCCTCCACTGTTCTGTAAGTGACAAAAGGGCAAATGAAAAGTCAAATCACAATTAATGTGGATTAGAGAACAATCATGATATATATACTGTTATTTTGTCATGTGTGTATTCATCAATCATTTTTGGAAAGCCTATTATTTACCAATTTATTGATTTATGCTAGCACAGAGAATGTATTGGTGATACAGAAATAAAAATAATATTGTTACCAAAGCATTTAGTATTTACCAGAGTTATAAAAGTTAAACAACATGGACGATGAGATACACACCATTAATAGAGTTCTTTAAGGTACCTCAAGAATCTGAGAAGGATCTGTCTAATCCAGCTTTAGGAATAAAAGAGTTACTAGACAATCACACCTGTGTTTGTGTTTGCGGGTTTCAACCAATCTAATCTTCTTTTGGATTATATGCATATCTCCATCTTTATTGTATGTGCTTTTTCTGAGAAAAGTCCTATGTCCCTCTACCATTTGTGAATGAATCTGTAACCCAGCCATGCCAAGAAGGATTCCAAAATTTTAAGGCCCTTTGTGTGGTCTGGGGTGGTTAGCTTTATGCAAGTCTTTTCCGGGGGTTGAATTAGAATACGGACATTGTGAAAGAGGTGACATTACTACATTGGGATGATGTAAATCCCTGTTTGTCTACAGTCATTTTGCCCACACCAAAGAATGACACCAGGACACAGCAGGTAAGAATCCAAGGTATAGCCTCCTGATGACACTTTCAAATCTCTAGCACACTCGCAAATGAAACCAAACAGAAGCAATTTATGCCCAATCTAGACAAGTTATTGAGAATTTGTTGCCACCACACTTGTCTTTCAAAGATAATTTGTTTATACTTATTACTGAAAATACTCTTTGAATATTACAAAAAGAAGGTGGAGAAAGTTTGAAGTCGATAGAGATACTAAAATTAAAATTTGAAGGATGATTATAAATCACAGTGTTTGAGTGGGTGTGGTTATGCCCTGTAACTGAACAAAAATTAATAGCTTCAATAAATGATTAAATAAAAAAGAAGACACATTTAAGAATTTACATATGAAAAAAGTGGTAGACAGGATGTGGCTCAGACACAGTTTTAACAATATATTGTGAATTCGGAATCTATGTTGAAATTACAGGAAAAATGAAGATGTAATGAGGGTATTAAAGTTAATAAGGTTATATTTAATAATGATTTCACAGAAACATGATGGAGAAAAATACGTGAAGCACGAAGCTATAGTACTTAAAGTCTACTGGAATTTGCGTGAATATAACAAAAGTTTATAGCATTTATCAGCACATTTTTGTAGGTAAAATGTATAAGTATTTGGTGTTAGCACCATTTATACAATGAGAATATGAGCTTACTCTAATATGATTACCAGTTTTCTTGTTTGGGAATATAGAGGATAATGGTGTCATTCACTGGGATAAGAGTATAAAAAGGACATATAAAAATGAAGAAATTACATATTGCAAATTAACTAAAATTTACATTTTAATGATTATTTCAGCTATCCACCAGAGCATTCCATGTAAAGTCCCCATCTCAATGCATATTATATTTCTTGAGTATTTACCCATCTTCTATATTTTTAGCTACTTTTTCCTTCAAATCTGCCAGTTGGGTCTCTTGCATTGGTTAGTCTATAAACATCATGTATGGCTTCTAACATCTGACCAGGTACTGATCCTGTGAAATTCTAGCACCTATAACTTTTCTCCAGTCATCCATTTTTCTTCCTCTGGAATATGCTGATTTTTCTAAGCATTGCCAACCTTCACTGATTGCTGCTCTTATTGTCAATATTCTGAATTTTTTGAAGTATTATTAGAAGCATTATTTTTGTGTAAAAGCCGTGTTCTATTTTGTGTAGAAATTAAGATAGAGGTTTTACCTTTAAGAAAATTCTTCCAACGAAAAAAGGGCTGGTGATATCGCCCAGCGGCATGGTCGCCTGCTGGCACGTGAGGTCCTGAGTTCGACCCCCAGTACCCACAAAAAAAAATAAAAGAAAATTCTTCCAATTGACCATTAAAGGAGCATTGAGTAACATCACTAATGTGTTTAAAGATCTAATGAAAATACCTTTTCCATTTCACTTACCTAGTCATGCTCTCCCAAACCAGGGCCCAGTCTGTGACAACAAATTATACCCCTCTTATATTAGTAGTTAACCAGGTTGTCTGATTAGGTTTCTCTGCTTTAAAGGGTAAATCTTACATAGGACAATCAAATTGACATAAATTTGTATGCCCAACTCTCCAACGGATTTTTAATCCTTAGAACCCCAAAGGTATTTGTGTTAGGGTTCATTAGAGGAACAGAATCAATAAGAAATTATACAAAGAGGTTTATTAGATCAGTTTACAGTACCAGAGGCAGTAGAGTCACAATGGCTTCTGCGGAATCAGAAGCAGAAGAATCCAAAATGGCTTTAACTGTGTTGGAAAACCAGAGAATCCGGTAGTAGTTTAAGTTCGAAGGTTAGGAAGCTCACGGTAGAGTCACCAGTGCAAGGCTGGTCTGCATTTGAAGGCTGAAGAGACTGGAGACTGAATGAAGTCCAAAGGCAGTGTAAAGACTGGAACTGTTAAAAAAAAATAGCACTTTCTTCTTCTATCCCTTTGTGGTCTGTCCAGGGTACAAGCTGATTGGACAGTGCCACTCACATCTTTCTGTGGGTCTCCCCCTTCAGTTTGCTAGCCCACATGTCAGTCATCAGCAGATATGCCCAGAACTTTACTAATCTGCTAGGTATTTCTTACTCAAATCAGGTGGACATATCATAATTGCCAGTCACCATATGATTCATGTGTACTTACTTTCATGTTCAAAGGAATCATGTAAAATACTATCCTCTAATTGATTGGAATGAATCCTGACAAATAGTTTATATGCTCTGTAGAATCTTCAATGGTATTTTTCCAGAGAAGCTAGGAATAAATTTCTTTGAAAGAATTTTGCTCTTCTTTGGTATAGTAAGTTTGTTGCTTGAAAATATTATAGAATGAGATGTAGAATGAAATTAGAGAGGTAAAGTAAGGAGAAGTGGATAATGGTGCAGTGAATATTAACAATGTGCATTATACCCATCTGCAAATATGCCCAAATGAAACCCCCTATGCTGTATAACTAATAAAACTAATACAATTAAAAATAAAAGTTTTATAAAAGGATTTTAGCTATATTTTTAATTATCAAGCTCAACTACAAAGTAAAAGGGTTTTAGTTTGGAACTTCCTGAAGCTGACTGGGTAACACAGTCCTGTATGTTTCCTTCAAGCTGTTTCAACATTAAGCAATGTACTGTGTTCAAGACATTGTTCAAATTACTCGGGTTACCACAAGTCAGCAAGAATGGCAAAGGCTGTCTTCAGGAAATTTGAGACCTACTGGAGTCCATGCATCACTCACATTCTAGAGCCATGCCAAAACCAGATTTCAAAAAAAATTAGGTGTTATTTACATGACATAAAAATAATTTTAATTCTAATTTATTTAAAGACCATTTGTTTCTGCACTTTTGGCACATGAATGTAATGCTTATTTACAGAGCTACATTCAACAAGGTGTTAAGTAAAGAATGATTTATTTATTTCATCAATCCCTTTTAATCATCTTTTATGTATGTTATCCTGTATCCTGAGATAAACTTCATCGAAGATTTCCTAGCACTATTAGCATTTATAGTTATAAAAATAATGTCTACTCTAATATTTGTTTTTAAAAATTTCTGTAATTAAGAATTTTCTCCTATTATATTGAAGCCTGTTTCTTCCAATCTTTTATTGCTTTCCCCCTTTTCCAGGCAGCATATGAAAATCCTAGCATTTAAAAGTATAATAAAGAGTTGAGGCACAAGAATAGAATCCTACAAAACTTGGTTAGCTGGCACCTGCTTTAGTGTCCCATAGATATCATATATTCTAGACTTCCACAAGATGGCATCTGTTTTTCATGATGGTGTTCAGATAAATGTAATGGACACTGCAGAAAAAGGCACTTGGCTGAACTCATTCTTGATGCAAGGCTTCTGAAGACCCCTGCTCCACAGCTTCAGATTTCCAGTACACCCTGAGTTATCCTTGATACATCTTCTCATGGGGCTTGACCATATTGCATCCCCACCAATGTAGTGACCAGATGAAGATGTTGAAGACCACTGTCATCAACCAGAATGACTTTTACAAGATCCAGCAAGCACAGTTACCCTGAAAAGTGCCACAAAAACATGTCTGTACACCTGGCCTTCTGTCTCAGGAATAAATGTCCAGATTAGTGATAATTGCTGTGGGCCAATAGAGAACCAGAAGGAAGACATCTGCTTTAATATGCTCAAGCTGACTAAGGATGCCAACACCAGGTATGACTCCAGAAGGACTGAGACAAAGCTTACTCACTCCTAAAGGAAGTATTATACATATTCAATGGAATGAAATAAAATCCTGAATACTCTGTTTAGAATTTTTTTGAAATGTGTTGAGAGTATTATTTTATACCTCTTTTCTGTGGACAATATTTAACTGTAGTTTTCTTAACATGGGCAATCTCATCTTCTGAAAGAAATAACATATGAGTTGGGCATTGCCATACTTCTGCTTTTCAGATATAGTGGCATTCAAGTTCCTTGCCAGCATTCCTGAAGACAGTATGATCTGCTCCTAGTACCCTCCGACTATAAGGGTCACCTCTTTCCTTACCTTACTTATGCCCTCATATTTCTTCTAAAGTGTTGCAGAATGTCTCAATTCAATTTGCCCAAGATTATAAACACAAAACTAATATATATGAACTGCTCCTAATTTTCTGTTTTATAGAGAAATGAATATTGGAAATGGACGCTTCTATGTTTATATTCCTCAAAGTTATCAATGTGTCATGCCTAAAATGGTAGCATCAATGTAAATGCAGATCTCTTAGCCATATGTAAAGAAGCAGAAATTTTGTGGTTAGAACACAGAATTCTCAGATCATACCAGGCCTCCTAGTGATTCTAGTGCAAGCCAAACATGAGAACTATTATATTTAAATAGCAGAGACAATTCTTACAAAATAGCATATGAATTATTTAAAATATAGGCAGAGTTAAATTGCAATATTTATAGTGATAGGAAATGTCAGCAACTACTGAGTTCTAAGGGAGAGAAGAAATATGACTCATTCCTTTTTCTAAAAGATTCTGTATTTATTAAGCGGTGTGACGCTCAAGTTGCTGGGGCCATGTGCTAACTTTGTGCATTTAACAAAACTGTCTCTTGGAAATCAAAATATAATACAAATGGATAAAAGCAATACTCAAGATAATTAAACAAGAAAACTATGAGTACATATTTTAATATGTTGTATAAAAATTGCTATGAAAGAATTCTCTCTTTAATTCAATTTAGAATCCAGGGTCAAAGGAAAGCTTTCTGAAGAATTTATACTTCCCAGATGACCTGAAAATTGGGACCAAACTTCCCAGCAGTGGAAATCATATGGTGGAATAAAGAAGTGTTCCAGTTAAAAAGAACAGAAAAACATGTGGAAAAAGTTCTGAGTCAGGAGAGATGCCAGTACGTTAAAACAAATTACATGAAGTAGATGATGTGAAGAACCACCTAGCATCTATCTGCACTGAAGACACGGGCTGGGCCTCTTGCTTTAATTTGGGACAACTCTGAAGGGCCCTCAAACCCTCTTCCTTCATTTCCTTGCAGCTTTAAAAGTTTCCTAATAATTTTCTAGAGTCCAAGTATCTATTTCAGTGTCTGTGCCCAAAGGAATCAGACCCCAGATAGGACACAGGCCAGTGTAACTGCGGAACAGTTAGAAAGGGGTAGAGCAGTGTGAGATGAGACTGGGCAGTCAATTGCAATACAGATACAGCTCCAGATGAAGATATTGCACTGTATTCTACGTGGAATAGGAAGCCATTATAAGTTTTAGTGGAAGGATTACCAAATATGATTTAAAAAGATCACTGTGGCCACTGGAAATAGAAAGGAAAGAGTTTTCATCCACTTGTTAATATAAAGTAAAAGAATCAGTAAGCTTTTTGTCTCATAATTATATTCTAATCTTAACACTATTTTGTCTTTCATCTTTAGAGCTCTCAATCACTGCCTTTCATAGAACATGAATAAAATTATTCCATAAGTGAAATTTTTAAGTTCCTTGGAAAAGGGCCTGAGTTTTCTAACTCTGAATTCTCAGAAACAATTAGCATGATTCTGAATACATAGTAAATGTTCAATACTGAAGTTTAAATAAAAGTTGCTGTGGATAGGAGTTGCAAGAAAGGCGTTGGCTTTCTCCAGGCTTTCTCCTCATCTGTCCTCATTATTTTTGAATGTTCACTGCAGCTGCCTACAGTCAGCGCTTTAGCCTTGGCAAGCGCAAGGCCTGGATGTATCAATATCCTAAGAATAGATTAGTCTCAGGGGAACAGGCACACATTAACCAAGTCCACACAGACAGATGTTTAATGCCTGAACTCAAAGGTAGATCAGCACATTCTCTCTTCTTCAGCAAACTACACTAAAAGCTCAAATATGACTAAGATGCTATCTCTACATATGCCAAACTAAAAGTCAAATTACAATCAGAAATTGTTTGGTAAGCAGAGAATCAGAAAGAGAGCTACTGTGTGATTTGAATCTGTAAAGGCATCAGTCCACTGAGACGACTAGATTCATATGTATCTCAAAAATGGATTTTTCCGCTTATGAAGACCAGGAAACAACTATCTTCATTCTTTTTATTAAGACCAGAAAAAAAATATGTTCATGCCTCAGTAAACATGCTTAACATTTTCTTTCTTGATGTTTCTAGAATATAGGAGACATCTTCTTAAAAATGTACACTTTAGGATGTTAATTTCTTTAAGTAATATGTGGTTAATTCTTGCTAGGGAAATTGTGTAGTTTTAGAATGGTTAATATAGTGTAGTATAGTATAGTATAGTATCCTGTTTTCTGCAGGATAATAATTAAATTATCTAATGTAGTTTTTCTATTCCCAAGTTGTATAGAAAGTAGAATTTCCTCTAAGCTTAGACAAAATGTTTCCTCAATTAGATCAATAATGAATTTCGACAAGTGCAGTATTTCAATAATAAAGTTTAATTTTTCCGAGATTAAAGAAAAAAATCCTGGCCAAAGCAAAGCAGTAGGAGGAATAGTAGTTTGGTGGATTAAAATAAATGGAGAGTTAAATCCTCTAGTTCTGTCCTCATAGGGTGATACAGAATTATCTGGTATCTTTGATTATTAGACTCTTCTTTTATAAAAACATACAAATAACACATACCCAACCCAACCAATTAGCTTATTAAGGCCAAGTGAAACAATTTATGTAAAAATACAGCATTATAAAATGTTAATAAAAGTATTGTTAGTTAAAATTAAATTAACATAATACAATAGTATTCATAATTCTTGCTGATAATAATTATAGCAAAGTCAAGATATCTGAATTATAACAAAATTAAAACTACTTGATACCAGGAAAGTAAGATGAAACTGAAAAACAGGAAATTTATTAGTTTACTTTTAAATAATAACCAAGACAAATATTTGAATGTGAATATTAAGCCTCTTTCTTTTTGATTCTTGCAAAATCAGGCTCTGTGTTGAAAAGTGTATTTGTGATAAAAGGATGAAATACTGATGGTGTTTCAGAAATTTTTGTTTTCTTTTCTTGGTTTTATTTTAAGACACATTTTTCCCCTCAGCCTTCCATTTTCTGCAGGCACAGGCACACTGATGTCAACTTTTACATAAATGTAGAACAGATTTGTGATTTTTTTTTTATAGCTTTGCTGCCAAATGTATTGGATACAAAAATTTTTCTTTTTGGTTCACTGCTTGTGTATAATGTGAATGCTATGATAGTTCTAAAAGATATCATCAGGCACACATGTCAATTTGATTCATTTGATAATATTTGCAATGTTAGAATTTGTTTTTATTTGCATTTCAATATATCAATAATGAGATTTTCAAAACATGGCTGAGTCACATATTAACCTCCAACAGAAATGGCTCCATTGATAGTGCCATATAATTATTCCTCTAGTGTCACAATACCTATCCCCTCGTCAAAGTAAACTTTCTAGACACATTTCACTGAACACGCTGCTACTCAAGGAGCTATAGTTGGTCCACACTGATTACTAGTTCATCTTACAAATTCATCTTTCATTCCTCTATTAGATCAATAAGTATTTATTGATCGCCTACATGAGAAAAGAATCTGTTTTAGGGGTTGCGAATACTCAATATTGTTATTGACACGGGTAAATGTGTAATAGCCTTACGCTTTATCAATTTTTCCCCAAATTTCATCAAATATAATTAACTAAATTCTATCCTAGAAATTTCTTCTGATTCTTCATGTATCCTGACTATTTTTCACTCTAAAAACGTGGATTTTAAAATTTACTACCATTCAAATTGCCCTGGAACAATTTACAACATAAATTGCAACAGGAATGCACATTTATCTTTCTCTAGCTCATCGAAATTATTTTAATTGTTCTGAAACCTACTTTCTCTATAACCCCCAAATGGAGTTTTTCACTTAATTATCTACCAATGCAATTGCATCTGTTAATTTTCTCTTCCTACTCAAATTACTGGCTTCCAGGAATATGCTCAGATCATTCTAATGCACTCATCCTGATCTCAAACTGATTTGCAGATATTTACTGGGTATCTAATGAAATTTTGTTGGTCTTTAAGAAATATATATGCCCTTTTAAACTTTATTATTCAGTTTGAAAACATCATAAAGAAAAAAGCCAGTGAATTGATTAAATGAAATTATTCTTTCTAGCTAGAAATTCGATTTTTTTCATCTTTATTTTTGTTTGTATATTTTAATAAAGATTGAGAATTAGAGTCATGATGCAATGTACTAAATTATAGAAAATAGAATGGTAAAAATATATAGATAAGCTTTATTAAAGCATATGTAAAGTTGGTCATTATGTTCCATTTATGACCAATCTTTTCCTTATTAAAAAAGTGCTGCAGGCAGTTCTGTTTAAACATATGGATTTCGGCTTTCAGAAGAGTATGTAAATACGTAAATATCCTCACAGGAAGTGACTAAATAATTTCTTTTTAAGAGTTTTAGGGGCCGGTGAGATGGCTCAGCGGCTTAAGCGCCTGCCTGGCAAGCGCGAGGCCCCGAGTTCGACTCCCGGAACCCACATACGAAAAAGGGGCCGGTGATATCGCTCAGCGGCACGGGCGCCTCCTGGCGCGCGAGGTCCTGAGGTCGACCCCCCGGTACCCACAAAAAAAAAAAAAAACAAGAGTTTTAAAAATACTATTTAGCATTTAGAAGAAAACAACAAATTATTCCTTAAATAATGAAGTTCTAATGTAATTAGAAAACATGCCTTTTATGGAAATGATTGATATCTCTACCCCAAAGTGAACATTTTCCTCTGGATAACTACAAATATGTTCTTGACTATCCAACGATAAATTGAATTTTTAAATAGTTCTCATAATTTCTGCACGATATGATTATGAACATTTTATATTCTTTATTGCATTTTTTTGTAAGTAATATCTATTTCAACATGCAGCATTATTGGAACTTTCCTATTAAGTTAAATTACTAGACAAATATAGCTGCAGAAGAAGAAAGTAAAAAATAGGCAAGAGGGGGCCAGTGAGATGGCTCAGCGGCATAAGCACCTGCCTGGCAAGCGCTAGGGCCCGAGTTCGACTCCCGCAACCCACATATGAAAAAAGGGGCTGTGATATCGCTCAGCAGCACGGGCACCTGCTGGCACGTGAGGTCGTGAGGTCGACCCCCAGTAGCCCCCCAAAATATAGGCAAGAAAATAAAGATTGTTGAGGCGTTTATTTCCAATGACAGAGTATACTGGTATAAGATTGTCATCTTAAAAGACATCTGAACTTTCCTAAAGCTTTAATCCAAGGGTTTTATTTTACTATGTGGTTAAATACTTCTCTTGGAGAATTTATAGTACATTCTATGTTCAAAATAGTTTACGACTGTCAACCAGCTGATTGTCACAACATCCTTTTGAGGCAGGTAACTATTAGGATTCTTATTTTATACTTGGGGAACAAATAGTAACATGGTGAATAGGAAGAGGTAGTGACTCAGCCAGAACCTTGGAGCTGAATTCTAGCCTAGTAAACAGAGCTACCCTCAACCAACATTTTATTTTATAGTTACCCCTATAATCATGTAGGTTTAGTTTGTTCAGATATTCAGTGGGTAATAATTGAGCAACAACTTCATGCAACACTTAACTTCAGGTAAACTTATCTTGCATTGACTGAGAATTTATAATCTAATACACAAATATATGTGTGCATATAAACACATATAGAAAAACATAAAGTTTGATTCACCACTGGAGGGTGGTGAGGCAAAATATAAATAAATGATCATTTTTAGCTATGTGTTTTAAGCTATATGAGCAAGGTGCAGTGATTGAAAAGATATCCTTTCTACCTAAAAGTTATCAATACAAGTCTCAATCATTAAGTGCCATTTATACTATCCCTCAAATATATAGTAAATTTTTGTCACTTATCTCAGTTTCGGATGCCTAAATCATTTCATCCATCTCTTGCTTCTGCCAATAGAGTCAATCCCTCTCAATTTGTTTCTCTCTGTGTCTGCCAAAACAACTTCCTAACATATAAGCACAAGTAGGCCTGGTGATTTTTATTAACAGGCAAATATCAAAACAGATCTTGAAGGATAAAGCCTTACATGCTTTCTTTTAATTAAAGTCTCCCTTTCCTTTTTCTTCCTTGCTGTCATCATTTAAAAGAAGTGGGTTCTTTTGCACTCCTTTTATATACATTTATCATATCGCTTGTCATACTTTACAAGAATCATGTGTATAATAACTCTTTTTCCCACTAACCTGTCAGCCACAGACCTTAGGATAACCTCCTTACAAAGTAACTTTAAGAAATACCTGTTTAATGTTACTCAAGAAATGAAGGGCCGGTGAGATAGCTCAGCGGCATATCCACCTGCCTGGCAAGCGTGAGGTCCTGAGTTTGACTCCCGGTACCCACATACAATAAAAGTGCCAGTGATATCATTCAGTGGTACGGGCACCTGCTGGCGCACGAGGTCCTGAGTTCGACCCCCGGTACCCACAAAAAAAAAAAAAAAGAAGAAGGAATGAATGACCTAGTGAGATGTGGAAGTTTTGTGCAATCCAAGCTGTAGAGATGTCCCAATAAAGGTCCTGAGAAGCAAAATGTACATTGCATAATTAGAACACAGTGCATAATTTTCCTTGGTAGGAATACTGGTTTTGAATAGAGGACAGAGAGGAAAAGCAGGAATGGTGACTGACGGTCAAATTGTAGAACATTTTATAAGTGAACATGCTTTGCTACTGACTCCCTACAGTCTCTGATATTTCCTACCATACATTCCTTCATTTACTTTGGTCTACTCATCTACTATCTTATTTTTTGCATTTAGTAAAGTATTTACTATGCCTTTAAATTTAACTCACTTCTACAGATAAGATCATTCTGGTATTGTTGTAAAATTGTTTCCTAAAAGATGATCTATTAATCAATTCATTCCCAAAAACGTTAATTTATCTCTCTCACCTAAACTACTGGATTAATCTTCCCATAGTACATCTTTCAATTTATCATTCTTTAAAAACATTGAATATTTCTCCATGTTTGGCATAATGCAAGAAGGGTTAGTTTATATATGCTTTTTATTTGCCTTTAGCTAAATTTGCCTGGCTATAAATAAAATTGGAAAAGGTTATTGAGCTGCAGGGAATATTATATCAGTAGACTTTTCCATAGCTGACACACAATAGCTGACACCAGCAACTTAAAGGGGAAGTGTAATTTGCTCACAGTTTCATGGTATTCAATTCATGGTCAGTTGCTCCAAGGCAGAAACATCATAGAAGGACATGGAAAAACAAAGATGTTTGGTTCATGGCAGTCCAGAAGCAAAGCACAGGAACAGTGTCAGAGAGAAGGAGGCCAGGGACCTTACATAGTACCTAAGGTCACACCTCCACGATCCACAAAGACACACCTGAAAGTGTGCTTTACTAATCCTCTGGGCAGCTCTCAGACCAAACAAGTTGACACAATTAAACTTATCAACCACATTCCATTGTTTGCCCTCTTCGTGGCCAAATATATCTCCTTAAATCATACCTAAATTTTCACATAAACATAAGGTCGTGATTTCACCTAACATGATACAACTATTTTGCTTACAACTATAACACAGAAATCCTTTCCCCAAGTCTCAATAGTATCGGCATCATTAAAAGATTCAAGTCAAAGTCTCCTCTCAGACTCAAAGCAAAATCTTAGTTGTGATCCTCTGTAAAAATAAAAAACAAACTACACAATCAGCATATACACTGACACAGGGCAAACATTCCCTGATAAAAGAGAGGAATAGGGTGCTAGAAAAGAATCAGGGTGGCCAAAACCTCAAAGTGCAAATATTAATTCCTATAGCTCTGTGCCTGGCATCCAGGGTCCATGGCGGTGAGATGTGACTTTCAGAGGGCTTGGGTTCCCTCAACATTATGTCCTTGCTACTTGCAGCCCTCTTGGGTTAACTCTGCTGAAGGCCTGCAGGTTTTCCTGGCACACATTCCATGTAGAAGGTGTCCACAGCTTCCTGGGGTTTTTCCTGAATCTTGAGATTCATTCTCACAGCTTCACACATTGCCAACTTGGGTGTTCCTGACCTGGCCTCCCAAGCTGTCTTTTGAAATCTACATGGAAGTCTCCCTAAGCCCATAGTGCTTGCATTCTGCATGCTGGTAAAACTTGTATAATGTGAATGATGTCAAGTTTTTTCTCAAAATTTTCTGCACTACTGTTTGCCTCCAATTCTCATTATAAATCTAGTTAAAAGCAGCAAGCAATATTCATGCCAAAGAGAGAATGTTAGGCTTCTTTTAAATCTCCTCTGCCAGATCAGTCAGTCCACTACCTTTAATCTTAGTCTCCTACAAAGTCTCAAAACATGAACAAAATATGAACAAAAATTTTTTGGCCAGAGTATAACACACATAACTTTTAGTCTAATTGCCAAAGAACCCCTTATTTCCACCTCAAAAATTCCGAGCCTCACTTTTATCATCTGTGTACTTATAAGGATGCTAGTCTTTTGAGTTCCACACAGAATCACCCATTAGGATATGCCTACAGCATTCTATAGCTTTGCTAGTCCATCTTCAAAACTTTGCAAACTCTTCCTGAAAATCAATTCCAAAGGCTTCTGAACTAAATTAACAGGAATGGTTATAGCAACTGGCTCATCTTTGTAATAAGTTTCTGTAATAGTCAGCTTTTCAGTGCAGAGACCCAAACTTGACACATACAACCTGAACAAGGAGAAATTCAGTTTGGTTGATGGTTTCAGGAGATTCGGTCCATGGTAAGCTTGCCCCAAGGCAGAAATACGATGGCAGAAAGGCATTGTAGAGCAAAGATACTTAGTTCATGGTCATGAGGAAACAGAGCAGTAGAACGTCAGCAGAAAAGAGGGGACAAGAAAACATATGGTACCCTAAGTTATGTATTAATGTCCTACCCAGACATACCCAGTATTAGCTGCTGAGCTAATTAAGTTGACATAATTAAGCTTAATTACTACATATATATATATATATATATATATATATGACAGACAGACTTGGAGAAAATAAAGGGTGATATACCTTCTATATTTTTTTGAGAGAATGCAGTGGTACCTCAGTTCATGAACTTAATTTGTTCCATGATTCTGGAAAAAGTGGGCATATTCTTGTTTATTCAGAAAACATGGCCACAGTCATGTTTCTCACCTGATGCAGAGGTCACAAACAAACACAAAATTTTGCCAAATGCTTCTAATTGCAAACTAAATTGTTTGCAAACAAAAGCAATTGTGAACCGAGGTACCACTTTATTTAACTTCCAATTTAATTTCTTTGGTAAGAAAACTCACGTCAGAACAAATAGCCCTTTTCTTCTTAGCACCAATAACATTTTAATTAATAACTTTTCTACTATAAACTAAATTTTAGAGGGCTACTTAAAAAGAAAGGAGTTAGAGAATAGAGAATAGAGAATGAGAAAAACATAAGCTAAACTCACAGAGGTGAACCCATGATTAGATTAATCCTTCAACCATGTGTTTGCCTGTTTTGGGGGGAGGGGTAGCAAAGATTTCTTAGATATGGTATTAGAAGTTATCTGTGAAAGTACAAATTGATAAATTAAACTGTCAAAATGTTATAATAATCTCTCAATGACATCCCTAAGCAAATGAAAAAAACACAAAATGGATAAATATATGTGCATAAATATGATTAAAATTGGAGAATCTACATAAATTTTGGCATAGTATTCTTTTAAAATTAGTTTGGGAGGATTATAGCCATTAATTACTTAAATTTTTTTCATCTAGTGTTTTTTCTTCTTAT
Source organism: Erethizon dorsatum (assembly GCA_028451465.1). NCBI lineage: Eukaryota > Metazoa > Chordata > Mammalia > Rodentia > Erethizontidae > Erethizon > Erethizon dorsatum. The sequence goes on from CM051832.1 coordinate 73,341,785, forward strand.
CCTTCTCCAACAACACGTATGCTGTGATCCTTAAGTTTGTAACACAAATCACTGAAACTTTGTTTTACGTCAGATATTTTCCCTCTACTTTATAGTTGGAAATTTTTTCATTAATTAGTCTTCAAGCACTCTGATATTTCTTTTGTTATTGCATATCAATCATTAATATAGTGAATTTGTGGTGGGGGTTGTTCCTTTTACTCAGCATTTCCATTTGACTTTTATCATGGTGTCTTTCTGTTGAAATATCCTATGTGTTGAGCAATTATCATCGCATTTTGCTTTACTTCTTTGAGCACACTTGTAGTGCTCTCTTTGAAGTCTTTGACTACTAAATATAATATCTGTGCTGCTCAGAATCAGTTTCTATTGAATTCTTGAGTATGGGTCACATTTGCTATTTCCTTACATATCTAGATCTTAGCTTAAAATTTTCTTTTAAAATCTTGCCCCAATTCAATCTGTAGAATCCTTTGTCCCATGGCATATAATGGCTGATTCTCTGCTCAGTTTTTTCTCCACATCACTATTGTTTTGGGGTATCCTGGGCCACAAGTGGTTAACTAGCTTTGTGGTCAGACTCTATCAGAATTTGGGCTCACACACTTTAAGGCATTCTTAGGTTCTTATTTCAAGGAATAATTTCTGTTGGGTCTGCTACTAATGTCAAATAAGATTGCTATCTTGGGCAAGCAACATTGTGAGGTTTTTTTCCCATTCTCATTTTTCTACCATAATTTACATTTATGTATTTATGATTTATCAGTTCTATGGCTCAAACCCAGGGTCTCACAGATGGTAGCCATAAGCTCTACCATGAGGCTACATACCCTTTGTCACTTTTAAATGACAAAGGTACTTATTGTGCTTGGCAATAAATTAATTTCACTACTTTAGAAGCAAATTTCTGGTGTCCTTGCCCACTCATGTCCTTCCCTAACCTTCTCCACTTTTTAAAGTAAGTATTGTTGCCAAAATGAACTGGGGACACTGATTGAGTCTCCTGATGCAAAGATAGTAGTAGAGTGTTGTTCTTATCCAAAGCTTTAGTAGTTTGCCAAGAATGTAGTCTTTTTGACTTGTCATCAATGTTCGTCTATTTGCAAAGCCTGAAACAATAGTTTTGAATAATTTTATCCAATTACATACAATTGGATAATTTAATCTAATTTTGATATGTATGGAAAGTTTTCACCAGCTTGTTCACACTTATGTTTTAAATCAATTATGTTTATTGACAAAAAACAACTGTGGGGCCAGCAAGATGGCTCAGCAGTGTAAGCACCTGCCTGGCAAGAGCAAGGTCCTGAGTTCAACTCCCAGTACCCACAAAAAAAATTGTGTATATTTATGGGATAAAATATCATGTTCTGACCCAAGTGTACATTATAGAAAGATTCAACTGAGCAAACTAACATACTGCACACCTCATCAATTTATCATTTTCCTGGATGACAATATCAAAATTTCATTTAGTAATTTTGAAATATATTTATTATTTGTGCTCACAAAGAAGCGAAATAAATAATTGAAATTTACTCCTCCAGTCTAAGTGAAGCTTTCATATCCTTTGATCAACATTTCCTTCTCCCCACTCATCTCCCACCTGCCCTTAGCCCTTGTTAACCACATTTCTATGCACCGTTTCTACAAGACAAATATTTTTAGATTCCACATTCAAGATTGCACAGTATGTCTTTACGTATCTTCTTTATTTTCCCTAGCATAAGGTCCTCCAGTTCTATCCATGTTGTCTCAAGTGACAGGATTTGCTTCTTTTCTAAGGCTGAATATTTACTTGATTATATCACCTTGTCTTTACTATCCATCCTCTGATGGATACTAGATAGCTCCACTTGGTTATTCTAAATAAAGTTGAAACAAACAGGGAAGTACATATATGTCTTCAACACACCAATTTCAATTCTTTTGGATATATACCTAGAAAGCATAGCTGGATTACATAATTCTATTTCTGTCTTAAGAAACTTGCATGCATACCATTTTCCAAAATGGTTGTACTAATTAACGTTCTCATCAGTAGTGTACAAGGGCTCCTTCTTGCCAACACTTGTTACCATTTGCCTTTTTGGTAATAACCATCCTAACAGACAAGAGATGATAGTGATATCACATTATTCTTTCTCTTTGCATTTTCCTAATGATTTGAGATTTTTTTTTCATATATCTGTTGGCATTTGTATCTCTTCTTTAGTAACAAGACTGTTCAGATTCTTTGCCTATTTTATAAACTGAGTAATTTTCATGCCATTGAATTGAGTTTCTTATACATCTTGGATATTAACTAGCTCTTACAAATATGGCTTGTAAGCATTTTCTTCATGAAAGTCCTTCTCCAGCACTGCAACCAGAGGCCAGTGCTTATATGTCTATTGCCTTTCCCAGTGATTCTTCATAGGGAATTAGTTATATTATGAATATTTTATCTTTAAAATCAGGTGTGCTGGACATTGAAATTTATTTCCTTAAAACTCATAGAACTTTTCTAAATTACAGAAAAGACATCTGACATGACTTCAACTAAATTTCATGCAAACTGTAATTCATAGTTGAACATCAAAAATACATTATGAATTTTATTCCCAGATAACAAGCTATTTTAGGATATCTAGTTGAATTAATGACCTGATTATCCATTAATTAATGAGTTGCTTATTTACAATGAGTATCTCAGTCACCAAGTTATCTCTTTTAATTTTATATTAAATATAATATTAAAAAATACTTGCTCTTGGATAGCACACAATGTATATATCACCATATATGTCTCAATATATATCACCATCAATATGATCATGAATAGGTAAGAACATGGCAAGAATAGGTGATTCAAATGATGTATTTCCAATGACAAGAGAAGGTGATTTATTATTGCATTCCTTTATCATTTATAATTTTGCCTAGAACTATAGCATGTAAGTAGGGGGAAATCCCCCAAATTTTACTTCAAAAATATAGCTCCAATAAAATAATAATCAAGGAATAAAAATATATAAATACTGACAAGGAGAATTCAGTGATACCATTGAAATATCAATATTTGGAGGATGAGAACGTGAAGGACATGCAGTAACTGACAGACAAAAATGAAAGCTAAGTCTGTAGGGTATAACAAAAAAGTAGCAAACCCATTTTAAGGACAGATCACCCTATTTATTTTAGCACAGGGTGTGTTTAAAATAGGAGTGCCCTAACATGTTAAAAAATATCAGACTCTTAGACCCTTTTTTCAACATCAGTGGAACACTGGACCTTCACTTTCTGGATCTGGAAAATCAGGCAAAAAGGAGAACAAAGAATTAACTGCTATAATGGAAAAAGAGAGGTTAAGTGAAAATTTGAATAGTAAATGGTGAGGCCCTCTTTTAAGCTTATTGCTTCCAAATTCTAAAATACAAGATTATATGTCTAGAGAAAACAGATTAATAGAAAGCTACTTAGTTTATGTCAGAATCACATTGCAGTGAAGTCTACTTGTGTATAAAGAGCTATGATCTGCACCATAATGTGTCATTTTTGGTGGGCATCCTGGGACCACCAGGTGTTGGAGTAAAACTTCTAACATCAAAGAAAGAGATGAAAACATGCAAACAAGAAAACATGTAAATAGGAGGAAATGAAGTCAATACAAATGACAGAAAATATATTTCTAAAATACAGACAAAATAAAGATGCCTCAAAATAATAAAAAGAAAATAGCCAAACAAATAAAACTTACAATCTGTGACATAAAAGAGAGAAAGTGGAAATGAAAAAAATTTAAATGATTAATCCAGGACAGTAATTATGCATATAATGGCATTTTTTGTATTTTTTTGGTACATAGTATATATATACAATGATAACATTCATTGTAGGGAGTTTGTACCTGTACATGATATATCTTGCTTCTTCGGTTTTTTTTTTTTTTTTTTCCCATTCCCCTCTCCTCCATTCAACCCCTCCTTTCCTCTTTATTTACAAAAGTTTTGTTTCCATTTCTTCCTTCTATTCTTTTTTATTCTTGTCCCTTCTTTCCTTTCTCCCTTCCCTCTCCCTTGTTCCCCTTCTCATTGGAATATTTTCTTCCCATTTCCCAATATCTATTATATATTTAGGTTCTTATTTAAACTTCTGGTTTCTCACACTAGAGAAATCATACAATATTTGAACATGTATGTTTAATTTATTTTACTTCAGAATATGGTCCAAGGTGCATCCATTTAGCTAGAAATGGCTCAAGCTTATCCTTCTTTGTGGCAGAATAGTATAAAACAAGAAAAATAGTGCAGAGAAAATTATAAAAAATTATAAAAATTATCAAGACTACAGGACATGTTTCTAAATTACTATGATACACTGATTATCTAATGCAGTGATTTTTAAAGATTCTGACACTAAAATAAGTAACTATAAGATTCCAAAACATTGGTGACAAAAGGAATTCATATAAGCCTCAAGAAAAAAAATCAAGTCTTATACAGAAAATCAAGTCAGAATGCCACTCGGTTTCTCTATAACAAAACTGAAAGTTAGATATTCAAGCTCAGAGACAAAACATTCAAGTTCAGAGACAAAATGTTCTATCTCTATTTATATCCAAAAGTTATTAACAATATCAAACAAAATTATTAAAAAAGTATGAAATTAGAATCAAGACACTTACAGATATGCATGATGGTTTCTCAAGTAATTTATCTTCTATTTACCCTTTTTTAAAAAACTAGTGAAGGACATACATTATCAGCATATTGAAGTACACAGAAAGAAAAGCATATGGCATGCAGAGAAAAAGATGATTCAATCCAGGAAGGACAAGGAGACAATTTCTAGGAAGACATAAAGGGTTCTACACCAAGAAGATTTGTAGCTGGCCTAGAGGACTAGTAGTACATATAGAGTTTGGGATGACTTATTGTTTAAGAAAAGTGTTACCAAGGTCTAATAGGGAGCACGAGGAGTGACCCACTAATAATACATCTGATAAATTTAAATGTATTAATATAGATTTTTACCTTTGTTGGGAATATTGGTAATCTAATAACAATTTATAAAAAATTAAGGAAAAGGAAATATATATAATTTAAAAATATTTCCCAGATAAAACTATAGTTTTACAGTAAAATGATCTCAGTAAAGTAAGTTGCTTAGTGTGAATTATGAAGATCAAATATATATGTAGACAGATAATATTCATTATTAAATTACTAGATTATATATTATAATATATAGTGACTACTATCTTAATAATATTAATGAACTCTGAATGCCAATTTAAGTGAAAGGATTTATATCAACCAATTGGAAGAATGAGAGTGAGATTCTGGGTTTCCTATGTACATGAGTGTGGGAATCAGTGGAATAGTTATATCAGCATTAAATTCATGTCTTCTGAGTGATTCATATCTAAAGGATAATTTTGAAACTGAAAACTTAAGGAAGAGATGGATAAGCAACTTATTCCAAAATACAAACATTGAAGGTAAATATCAAAGGAAATTGCTAAGAGCTTAAATTCTTTAGTTTTTGGGTAATAGTATTCAAGAATGGGGAAAGTTGGTATAGAGTTGTTTTATTTATAAGCCAATATCTTTTATCTTATAAAACTAGAAGCGTATATTGCTTTTATGAAAATAGAACACACACAAAACAAAGATCAAGATAGTGTGATAAGACCGATGCAAGCATTAATACTGAAATAAAACATTTTCACAATATACTTAATGAAGTCTGTAGTCGCAAGGATTAGTTTTCTTTACTTCCCTTCCTCCCTCCCTCAGTTCTTTTCTCCCTCCCTCCACTTCTCTTCCTCCTTTCTTTCCTTTCTTTTTTCTTTTCTTCTATCCTTCGTTTTGGAAGGCATAAAGACATAATGGGGGCAGGAGATATAGCGCAGCTGCACAAGCACCTTCCTGGCAAGCTGAAGGTACTGAGTTCGATTCCCGGTACCAAAAAAAAAAAAAAAAGGCATAATGGAACTTGTACCTAGGTTCATATTCGTATTTGTATAAAAGGGACTATTAAAAATTGTAGCAATGGGGCCATGCATGGTAGCACCTGCCTGTAATTCGAACCACGTGGGAGACTGAGGCAGGAGAATGACAAGTTGACTATCTGACTTAGAGAGATCGAGTTTTGAAATAAAAATATAAAGGTGTAACATTAAGAACTAAAAAAAAAAATAGTAGAATAAGGATGTGCAAGTTTCAAGTTACCTCAGTAACACCTGGGAATTCACAGCGATCTTGGGAAGTGTTTTCTGACCTCTTAAATGTATGCACCTTTTTAAAAAGGGAGGACATATCAGGAGATAACTGGAATACTGTGCTAATGAGCAGATCTTAATCATGTGTAAATGTAAAAATGGAATCTCACCTCATTCATCCTTCGAAAGTAGATAAAATACTTGTGTTTTTATGTATTATGCTCATGTGTTATGGGAGGGGAGATCTGGGCACTTTCAGTTCATAAATGCATATCATTAAAATTAGCAAATGAACTAGAGCAGATAAAATATTATCTCAAAAAATACAGACTGGTTTTCAATGCCAAAATAACTTAAGTTCATCAGTGGACTTATGTAAGGAGAAATGGATGATTTTTAACTCTTGTAAGTTTAAAACCAGGGCTACACAGGGATAAATATTGATAGTAACTTTGCACCAGTCCTGATTTGGATAGACATTGTGGCTGAATATTATGGTTTTCTTATTTGTTGAAAGTGTTTGAAATTACCACACCTGGAAAACAAATCTGAATGCCATCCTAATGATCTTATTCTGATACTTTTCTCACACAAAACAAAACTATACCTTTCTGAGTTTTACTTCTCACATAATTTTTCTGCAAAGGAAAAAAAGTCTAAACCCCCCCATAAACCAAAATGCTCACACAGTTCTCACCAAATAATTTCTTCTGTTTGTTAAAATAGCTCTTGGAAACAGTATTTAGGGTGTAACTTGAATTCCAATTAGAAAAAATTAACTAATAGATTGTCATGCTTGCTCACAAAGAGCCCAGTATATTTAGGATTAAAATATATAGGATTATAATATATATGAGGAGCATAGATAGGAATAATGAGTTTTTCCAAAATATCAAATTTCTGAACTTTTAAGACTGAAAGAAGATGAGTCACTAGAAATTCATGAGTCCAAGAATGAATGAATGAATCAATCAATCAATCAATCAATTTCCTTTAGCAGTGTTCTGTTGCTGAAGCCAGTTGATCTCCCAATTCAGGGAAAGAGAAACAGAAATTTCCTCTGACTTGCCTGCCCCCTTCGGTGTTTTTCAAAGGTTTAGAATTGAAAACTGAGAGATGTGTGCTAACTTTGGTGACCATTTTCCTAAACCTGCTCACATTTTTCATTGTTCTTATGCTCCTTCATTTGGGAAAAAAGTGTGAGACTCTGGATTTTGTGTTTTTCATCAGAAGTTCATAATGGATAAAGAACACCAATGTGCCCTGTCTTCCAGTAAGGAGAAAGGATAAAATCACAAATTCTGTAGTTTTCTCGCTGACCAGAGCCATCATGCATGTTAATGTATATTGGATTCACAAATTTTTAACAGAGTCTAAATACATTGGCCCGTTCTTCTATGTTACTTTTTTTTTTTTACCTAGTTGTATGTAATTTCATCATCAGATATTGAGCAAGTTTGCATTTCACAGAGAATAGTGGGAGGCAAATGGGGCTCTTTGATAGTGGGCTTGATGTTCCAAAGCATGAGGGACATAAGAGAGAGGACAGTTGGAGACTGACAGCATATCAACTATGAAGTACAAATTGCACCTACTTTAATTTTCATTAATTCTACCTATGCTGTTCTAATCCTTCCTCAAATAAAAAAAAAAAAAAAAAACTAAGTTATCCACATCAGAAAACTCCCTTCTCTAATTCTAATCTCTAATGAAACCAGTAGGATGAAATATAAGTGAGAGGAAAACCAGGGCCTGAGAATTTTTTCCATTTAAAATATTTGTAAAACTATCTCTGCAAAAGCCACTTGTATGTGTTATATCTACCATAAAGCAAAATTTTTTAAAATACTGCTGTTTTACTTCTGATTTAAATCACTGACTCATAGAATGTCTATATTATAATCTTAGAAATTATGTAGTTCATACATATAAAATTATCTGGTAGGAGTTTGAGTGGGAGGAAAAGTTTTATAAAGTTATACATTCACAATACTTTATCCATAATTTCAAAGTAATATAAAAAAAAGTGACACAAGTTTTCATTAACATATGACTCCCCAGACTGTTAGAAAGCAATGTATAGCCTTTATTTTAATACCACTTAATGTAAATATTTAAATGTTTTGTTTCTGGAATTCTTTATATTTTTTCATTGACTCATAATAATTGTAGAGTCTTAAGGTACCAAGAGATACTTTGATACATTGTGTAACTCTGCACGGATGTGTACTGAGTAATGAACTGAGAAATGTTCAAGTCAGATTGAAAATATCTGTCTTTCAAAAATACAGCCTTCATTGGTGGTGAAAATATTCAAAATTCTTATAACTTTTAAAAAATATATTTTATAATTAACTATAGTCACTTTATTGTGCAATGGGAAAATCTTTTTCTCCTAATTGAAATGTATACAAAATTTCCCTATCTCTCCCTCCCTTCCCCTCCCTAAACATCATTCTACTCTTAGCTATTCTAATATTTTACAATTATGCTCTCAAATTCTGTAAGGTAAATATTTTATACATTCTACATGAGTGAGATGATGTGGTATTTTTTTTAATGCACTATCTGTATTTGACTTAAGGTGTTGTCCTCAAGTTCCATCCATGTTGTCATAAGTGACAAATTTTCATCCTTTTTGTGGACTAAGAGTATATACTGCCAACTTATTTTATTCATCATTTGCTTGCTGGACACTTAGGTGGATTTTATTTGTTGGCTATTTTAAGTAGGGCAACAGTAAACCTGGGAGTGTGTAGGTCTCTTTGACATACTAATTTAATTTCCTTTAACTACCCAGGGGTACACTGTAGGATCATAGAGTAATTTCAGTTTTAATTTTTGAGGGGACTGCATTTGTCTTCTATAATGGCTATACTAATTTATTTTACCACCAGCAGTGTATAAAAGTGTCCTTTTCTCTGTATCCTCACCAGAAATTTTATTTTTACATTTTTGTTTTTATAGTAAAACTTACTGAGATGGGGCAATATATCATTTTGGTATTTATTTGCATTTTCCTGGTTACTAGTAATGCTGAGAATCTTTTCTTTTATCTGCTGTACATTCATATGTCTTCAGAAATGTCTTTTTAGGTCAGTGCCCATCTTTAAATCTGGTTGTCTTTTTGCTGTTGAGTTTTTGGAGTTCCTTGCAATATTCTAGATATCAACTTCTTGTTAGATGTATAGCTGGCAAATATTTTCTCTCAATCAGCATATTGTGTTTTTGTTGATTATTTCCTTTTATGTTTGATGTATTCCCATTTCTCTATATTTTAATTTACTTCCTGTACTTTTGGGGTCTTATCCAAAAAAATCCTTATTTCTTTCAATGTTTTGATCCATTTCTCTTATGTGTTCTAATAGTTTCATGGGTTTCAGATCTTGTATTTAAATCTTTAATCCATTTTGAGTTGGTTCTATGCCTGGTGAAAGATAGGGGTCTAATTTCACTCTTCTGCCCAAGGATTTCCAATTTTATCAGCACCATTTGGTGCCTGAATTATCCTTTCAATAATAAGTGTTTTGGGATCTTTGTAAAAAGTAAGTTGGCACTGGATGCATGGGATATACCCAGACTTTCAATTCTATGCCATATTATGAATTCTATGTTTCTATATTTATTTACTTATTTTTGACAATTCCTTATTTTTGTGTTAGTATACCTTTGTAGTATACGTTGACTTCAAGTAGGGTAATGATTTTTGCTTTTTTCCCTTTGTTCAAAATTGTTTTAGATGTTCAGAGTTTGTTGTGATTCTATATGGATTTTTAGAATTCATTTTCTAGTTTCCTGAAGAACTCCATTGGTATTTTGATAAGAATTACATTGATTCTATATACTACTTTCATGGACCTTTTATAATTATTGATTCTTCTAATATATGAACACCAATTATCTTTCTATTTTTATGTGTCCGCTTCAATTTCTTTCATCAATATTTTATACTTTTAATTGCTGAGAAATTTTATCTCTTAAGTTATATTGATTTTTAGGTATTTTTAATGGTCTTGTTTATTTGTATTTTCTTTATTCTTTAGCTATTGTAAATGGTCTTGCTTTCTTTATTTGTATTTCAAATTATTTGCTATTGGCATATAAGAATGTCAATGATTTTGTATGTTGATTTTATATTCTACAATTTTTACTCATTCTAATAGTTTTTTATTGGATCGATCTATCTATCTATCTATCTATCTATCTATCTATCTATCTATCTATCTATCATCTATCTATCCTGTTCTCCAGTTTGTAATTTATTTCTTTTCCTTGTCTGATTATTTTCCCTAGGACTTCAATTTATGCTGAATAAAAAGTGGTGAATGTGGGCAGCTTGTCTTGTTTTAGATAGGTTGAAATGCTATACAGTGTATGGTCTTTACTATGTTGAAATTTGTTGTTTTGTTTGACATTTTTATTACGGATAGATGTCAAATGTTATTTAATGTTTTATCTGTATCTTGTGAAATGATCAAACAGTTTTTTTCCTTCATTCTGTTGTTTTGGAGTATCACATTTATTAATTTACACTTTGAACAATTCTTGCATCTCTGGGATAAATTTTACTTGACCATGGTGAATATTCTTGGTGCATTGTGGAATAGGGTTGCTATTAATTTGTTGAAGATTTTCAGGTCTCTATAAGGATGTTAGACTATAGTATTATTTATTTATTATAGCCTCATCTGGTTTAATATCATGGTAATGCTGGCCTTGTAGACTGTGTTTGAAAAATGTCTTTCTCCTTTTTTGGGGGGGTAACTTAAAGAAAATTAGTATTATTTCTTTGGATGTTTGATAGAATTCAGCAGTGAAGTCTTGGACTTCTCTATGATGGGAGATTTATTTAATCTTACTATTCATTATCGATCAGTTCAAATTTTCTATTTCTTTATTATTCTATTTTGGTAACATATTATGTGTCCAGTTTTTAATTCATTTCTTTTAGATCACTATATTTGTTGGTACATTAATCTATAATAATAAATTTCATTTTTCTCAGTGTTATTTTTATTTTTATTTTTATTTTTTGTGGGTACCAGGGGTCGAACTCAAGACCTCATGTGCCAGCAGGCACTGGTGCTGCTGAGCGATATCACCGGGCTTTCTTTGTATGTGGGTACCGGGAGTCGAACTCAGGACCTCACGCTTGCGAGGCAGGTGCTTATGCCTCTGAGCTATCTCACTGCCCCTCAGTGTTAGTTTTAATATCTCCTCTTTTTTTAATTTCTAAATCTCTCTCTCTCTCTCTCTTTCAGAAATAATCATTTATTTGATTATAAGAAACTATTCCATCCTGATGAGGTGTTAAGCAATGTACAGTATATGCATTATTATATAACAATTTAAAAATCATGTGATTTAAAAACACAGCGCAACTCAAGGCTTTTGAATAAAGATTGTGAACCTATTGAGCAGAAATGTGATTTCTACCCTTTATTTCTTCTTCTTAGATCCTCACTTTTTCTGTTATACAAAGCTACTTCCCATCCAAAAGTGAATCAAACACAGAATTAAAAATTGCACTTCAATAACTGGAGAAAATAGTTATTCTATTTTAATATGTGTTTGTTTGTTTCTAAAACCCATTCTACCCCAATTGATTAATCTAAATCATTCGTGGTACTCATTTTCCTTTTCTCTTTGCTAACACTCAACTTAGGAATAGCAGAGTAGACCACTTTTGGCCAGTCAATATGGAGTTGATGTACACTATTTATTCTCAGAAATTATTTTTCAGTCCTAAAATAAGAAACATAAAAAAATGAGTACCTTTGTTCTGTGCCCACTTGAAAATTATTATGATATTTATCCGATGGCTGTGTCTGATCAACAAGATAAAAGAGGAGTAGGTATAAAGGGCAAAGCCAAAAAAATGAGGCTGACAGAATAGTGAAATGGTGTCTGTTTCTTTAATGACATCACTTATACATTAGTTGAGTCAGGCTTGGATCACAGCCATAGCCCTGGGCATCTTCTCAAATGATACATCCGATTATTGTGTATTTAAAACAATCTGATTCATAGCTGCAGAATATTAGTTAAATCATTTAAATGTATAATTATCTAATATCAATATATATCCTTTACTTTTCCCTTGTAGTATGGGGTTGTGTGTAGTTGGCTATATGTCAAAAATGAAGACTGAGTTATAAATAATTAGAAAATGCTTGCAAAATCTACATATTGGAAAATATACTTTCAGTAAAATTTCACATAAAAATTTTCCTATTGGCATATCTATATATCAGATTTAAAGAAATAAATCATTACATGCTGTGAATTTTAGAAAAAAATAAGTCATTTTAGGACATGTACAAGTAATTTTCTGGCAAAGATTCAAAGTATTTGAGCTCTTTTAAGAGTATAATTACCTCATACCAATATTACAAATGTCTTGATAAAAATAAACATTAAAACTTGCAAAGGATTTTATACTTTTTATGACATATTTTTAATGTTAATTTTAACAACATATATTCCAGACCTTATCAGAATTCTTCCAGCATACTTATAGAATCAAATAACAAGAGATATAGAAACTATTCAATAGTGTGACAAGTAACTCAAATAGTATAGGGACAACTAAGAAAATCTACAATAAAGTGAGCTGGAAGAGGACAATGGAATTTTGGACATGGCCCATTTAAAATAATTTGCTGGTATGTGGTTTAAGCAGAGATACTATTTTTTCCTAATATTTCCTGTAGCTTATCACTTTACTCATCCTGAAATAATCATACTTTCTGTTATTCATTATACTGTGGGAAATCTCTCCCCATTGTAAATCGGGAATTTTCATTTCTACTAGATTCAGCTAATGGGATAATTACATAATGCAAGTGAAACCATTATAACTAATAAGTGCTTGCATATCAGAGCTGTTTACTCATATTGCTTCTTTTTGGAACCACATCAGCCTGCTATGAAGCCTCCCAAATAGCAATGTAGAGATGGCCTCATGACAAAATACCCAATCACTCAGTCAATGACCCCAGATGGGTTCCTACTCTCACCTATATTCTACACCAACTATCCTGTCTTCTCATGCTATAGCATTTGCAGAGAAGAGCAACCTGCTCAGCTGAAGAGTTGATGGAGATTACAGATTGTCAGTTTAATGCACTACTTTTAGAATGACTTATTATGTAGAAAGATAATTAAAACATTCCTCAGAGTTAAACTTTATGTGATCTATTAATTAAAAAAAGTTTATTCTGAGAATATGGAGGCTAAGGAGGATAGATAAAAAATATGTAGCAACTACTCCAGAACAACCTCATAGTATACTGAAGAAATTGATGTCCAAAAGATCTTATTAAATTGTTAAAATTAGTGGCAGAGCCAGGCTACAACATTACTCTCCACCAGCAAATATGTGAGTACCAAGCACATATTTGGTACTGTTTTTGAAGTGCATGGATCTGCAGGCCAGTCACAGATTGGCCTTCCTAGAAACTCTGGTGAGTTTGAAAAAAACATGTACATAAACAATTACTGTACACTATGATATATACCATAGGAAACATATTTTAGTAATCTTCCCATTATCCAGTTTTATTTCAAACGATCTTCTCAGCTTGAATTATAATAAGTAAGAAGAGTAAAAATGGCTAGTGGGGTGCTGGAGTAGAGCCTAGAGTAGAAGTATAGTGTATTTAATTATATCAGATATTCTTCACAAGTCCATAATTGGTTTAATTTAGAACCCATCCTTTCCAGTTCAAGATGTATGCCATATTGGTGTCACTTAAACATAGATGAAAAATCTATTTTTGTAAAATATTTTAAGAAAAAACTTCATTCAAAATATCAACTCTGAATCATCCTGAACATATGTGCATTTCATTTTCAACATTCTTCTTGTCAACATGATGTAAATAATTCTAAATTCTTATCCTCTTTACCTTATGAGCAGTTGCTTAAAGTAGTCTGACAGCAAAAACTGTTATAAAAGTTCTTGCTCTAAGACACAAGAGATTAAAGTACAGCTCTGTCAATCTGTAGAAAAAGAACATGTTGCTTGTAGCTAGTTATTGGCTTTTCAGAGCACTGAATTTGGAAATAAAATTAGTAGAAGTAAATAGCAGAGGCATGGGACTAGCAATGATATGACAGCCCCTGTGGAGAAGTGGTCTATAGATGACATAACAATAACCACAGGATTCAAGGAGCCATTGCGTGCATGTTGACTTTACTGGAGAAACTAATCAAGTGATGAGAATAAAGTTTAAGTTTTTGACACATAGGTGATTGGCTGAATAGACATACAAAGGAAGCAATTTGAGGCCGTATATTCAATAAAATATTTAGAGATGTTAAACTGAGAGCATGAGAGAAAAAAAAAATTTTCCAAAACAAAAAAAGTTCACATTTTTACTAAGGAAATTGACTATACCAAGTAATAATTTCTGTACCTTCTTTTTCCTTTACATAGCTAGAAGATGTGTATTATGATCATTCGGTCTTTTAGTCTTCACTTTCATTATTACCTCCGGTAATTGTAGTAAGTTATTTTTAAAATATTTTAATTTTTCATAATTTATTTCAATTATACTCATTTGAAATAGATTAAAGTATGAAATATTTTAAATATTTGAATGCAAAATAACTCAAAAATTATTTGATCAGACTAACAAATATCAGTTCACATCAATATATATCTACATAATGATATGAAGTTTACTATAATGAAGTAACAAGTATAATGCTAGACTACCTTGTGAACCACTCATGAATACACAACTGGCATTTGCTTTGAGGCTTTTCTTACTATAACTATGTTCCATTTGCAGAATCCCAGCAGACTTTACTGCTTTTTGGAAATGACAAGGAAATTCTAAAATTTGTAGGAAATACAAATGACTTGTAATAACTAAAATAATTTTGAAAGGAAAAATAAATGTTGATTATTTACACTACCTGATGTTAAGATTTAATCCAAATTTATGACAATTAAGACTCTTGGTAATAGGCCTAAAGAACGATAAATAAAGCAATTAAACAAGAGTAGAGAAATCGAATCATATATACATAGTCAGTTCATGGCTTAAAAGAGTCCAAAATAATTTTATCAAGAAAGAATGATCTCAAGAAATACTGCTGGAAAGATTGTATAATAATGTCATTAAAAAAACAAGTCTCTTACACTGAGCTACATGCAAAGCCCTTTTTAAATTATTATTATTTTTATTTTATTCACTAGATCAGAGTACCACTCTGGGACTTCTGGCTCATCTTCAAAGTCAAAATTACCATAAATGACAAACTTTTTGAATCAATTCAGGGCATAGATGCAGCCACAAGAACACAACAAAGACACTCACAGAAGAGAACTTCCAGAATTGACTTAGAAAGTGGTGAAAGAATGGAATCAGAATGTCCAAAGGGCAGGAAAGTATTCTGAGGAAGAACAATGGCAATTTGTCTTTTAGAGTAATTTTTGAAAATAAAAACATAAACTATATTTTTTATTTACACCTTTTCTGTGTAGCCTTTAGTGAGTTGTGATTGCCAGTCTTTTTCTTTTTTTATTATTGTTTATGAGTACAATTTAATTACATACATAATAAAATATATATTTAATGATCGTAATGGTAGGGAATTTGTACCTGTACCTGATATATCTTGGTTTCTCTTTTTTTTCCCCATACTTCTCTCCTCCCTTCAACCTGTCTTTCCCTCCTTATTTACAAAATTTTGTTTCCATTTTACCCTTCTCTTCTCATTTTTTTCTTTTCCTTCCCTTCCTTCCCCCCTCCCCTTCCCTAGTTCCCCTTTCCTTTTGAACAATTTCTTCCTATTTCACAATACCTATTACACATTTTAATTTGTAATAGCTAAATCTTGGAAACAACACAAACGCCCATCAACCTGTGAATGGATGAAAAAGATGTTTTTTTAATACAACAGAGTACTTACTCAACCATAAAGAAGGACAAACTTGAGACATTTATAGCTAAATAGATGGACCATACTCTTAGGTGGAATAAATCAAACACACATCTGTAAATATCACATTGTCTGTCTGGTGTGAAAAGCTGAAAGTGTAAATAAGAGCCTGTTTCTTTCTTAGACTTTTTAATTCATCTGCTGTTTGCCCCATCTGTTCTTTTCTTCAGGCAGGCTTGACCTGTGTATGCCTTTAAAATTTCAAAAGACACCGGCATCCACTCTGTATATCCCTTGTAAAATGACATAGTATGCTGAACCAAAAGTTACCTTCTTTGTCGCTCAGAAGCTGTCAAACAGGTAAAAACTCGTGAGCCTAGTATTTTCAGACCCAAGTTCCTTTTGGCCGTCTCGCACCAGAAAACTGCATCAGGAATTCAGGCTGCCATCTGCCTGGTCACTGGGAATGGGGGGAGCAGGGAGCTGGGCCATGACACGCAGCAACACTCTCTTACAGAAATTTAGCTGCCTGTTCCTTCATTAAGCTGTCACTTGGTTTCATGAGTTTTGGATTAGATTTAAGACATCTAAAAGTGTTACTTCTCTTGGTTTTTGTTTGCTTGTGGTTGATTCTGTGTAGTCACCAGTTCTTTGAACATGCAAACGTTTTCTTTTTTAAAGTTATTAAAATAGCACACATCTTAGCGTGGAATGCTTTAACAAAATACCAATCACTGAATCTATAAATAATAAAAATTTATTATTCAATATGTCTTATGGAGGTTGGTTTCACAGTAGTGTTTTAATCTCCTTTTATGGCCTTCTATTTTAATCAATAAAGTCAAGTTCTATTCTAATTAAATCTTCCCTTAGGAATGGGAGATGGGGTTATATACTGATAAGGACTTCTAGACAAAGTTGATGTGATCATAGTTTAAAGAAAATTATAGACATAAAGAATATGTTACGTAGTCACTATCAAAACTGCCAAAACAACTGAACAGAGATGCTAACAGAATCAAAGGCAGATTTTAAACTGTATTAGAAAATAGATACCCTTCATTTATTGTTCTGCAATATACAATTCTGAGAGTTTTCAAGTAATGTTTGCCTGCTTTCAAGATAGACTAATTTGACATGGGAAGAAAATAACTGGAATTTGTTTTAATTGTATGAATGTACATATGTAGACATAAAATGATATAAAATGCATTCAATCAGGTGCATAAAGTGAAAAAATTGTATAAATACAACTTAAATCTTTTTGTATATAATTTCAAGAACCAATACTCAATATAGACACTATGTTTATAATCTGAAAGATCTATGCCACTTTTTCCCAGCAGCAACCATTATTCTGATTTCTATCATTAATTAGGTTCACTACATTTTAGCTTTAGATTGAAATCACATACATATTTATTCTTTTGTGTCTGACTCATTTTGATAAAAAAATTCTTCAGACACATCCATTTTTATTTACATATCAGTAGTTTGCTCTTAGCACTGTGGAATATTCCATTATATGAATATATGACTATTGATCATTTAATAATTGATAAATAGTTTGTGTTTGTTGAGTTCCCTGAGGAGTACTAGCAAAGATAGAATTAAGTGTGCAAAAGAAACAATGTAAAAATAACTCCTGTAAAAGGGAAGGAGGAGGGCCAGTGAGATAGCTCAGTGGCATAAGTGCCTGCCTGGCAAGCGGGAGGTCCTGAGTTCGACTCTCTGTACCCGCATAAAAAAAAAAAAAAGGAAAGAGGGATTTTTGAAGCATGATGTAAAGTTATTAAAATATCAACCAGCCCAATAGGAAGGCTTAAAACATAGGTTACACATTAGAAGTGTCCTATATTACCAAAATATCACGTCTTAGTTACTTTTCTCGTTGCTGAGACAAAATTCCCAGCACCACACACTCTAGATCCAGCCACCTCTGAAAAAAACGCACCTATGAGCACATGAGGCTTTGGGTGGACATCTAGACACAGCCATGACACATGGCTATGGTGTCAGTCCTTTATTAGTCGGGGGACTGCAATTGTGACCTCTACTATGCCTTGTTGGTACGGTAGTGAAAAGATGTTCAAAGATCTCAGATACCATTATCTAGCCATGGGCCACTCTGAGAAGACTGGGATACCATCACCAAACCTGATTTTGTTGGCTAGATAGTAATTTTTTTTTTTTAATGTGGTTACTGGGAGTCAAACTCAGGACCTCGGGCTTGCCAGCAGGCGCCACTCATCAGCCCTTTTTTTCCTTTATGTGGGTTCCGGGAGTCGAACTCAGGACCTCGCACTTGCCAGGCAGGTGCTTATGGCACTGAGCTATCTCACTGGCCCTAGTTTATTTATTTTTTTTTAACTGAAGTTGAATCCAAACAGTACATTTTCATTTCGGCCCCCACTATTTAACTATTATGAATAAAACTGTCATGCGCACTAATATTTTTGGTCATAGTTGTTTCTTTTGTTTAAAAATATGGATTATGTTATGTTGCATTTTTCTCAAGGAGATACTTCCAGTTTGCAAAATGGCAATGCCCATTTTACCTAACTACAAACAAAATATAAGCACCTGTTGCTCCAAAGACCCATCATCACTTAGTTTTTTTAAGTCTTTTTCTATTTGTTCCTTTGTACTACAATTTATATATTCATTTGTTGAGGTAGATTTAGACTTGTTTTGTCTGTATTTTGCTTTTAAATTTTTTACTCTGGTGTGTCTTTTTTTGTCTTTTTGCATTTAAGCAATACCATGTTCACTGAGTTTCTCAGAAGTAGAGATTGAAAGTTTTAAGAAGTATGTATTATTTCTTTTTAATGGATTTTCTGCTTATTTTATCTCATCTCCTAATAATCTCCCACATGGGTATATATACATCCCACATATCAGTGAGGTTTTATTAACTTTCTTTTCTTTTTTGTTTTTGGTACCGGGAATCGAACCGAGGACCTTGAGCTTGCCACACAGGCGTTGTGCCCCTGAGCTTTCTCCCCCGCCCTTGTTAGCTTTTGTTTATTCTCACTTCTTTATGTGTTTCAAATTGCATAAATTTTGTCAATCTATCTCTGAATTTCTTGACTCTTTTGCTAGCTCCAATCTGTTATTGGGACCCCACTAGTGATTTCTTTTTTACTTCAGTTATTGTACTTTTCAAAGGTGGATTTTCTAATTAGTTTCTTTTTATGGTTTCTACCTTTTACTGATACTATAATTTTGTCATATCTTGTTTCCCTAATTTATTCTTCTTTCCCTCTTTATTTCTCTCCCTCCTTCCCTTCTTCCTATCTTCCTTCCTCCCTTCCTTCCTTCCTTCCTTCTATGGGTTCAGGGTAAGCTTCATAAAAGTAAATAATAGCTATGGCTCCAGTGTAGGCTATATGGCTATGAAAATATTTTGGGTTTTCCCCAGAAGCAAATATTGGGAAATATTTGATATGCTCATACATTGAACATAAGATTTATGTGCTGATAAAAGTCTTTAATGGATATTTCCTATGGCACTATCATCATTTAACCACATAGAAGAAGAAACTGGACCATCACTTTACTTTGAGTAAAGCTTTGATATAAATATGGCAGGATGGGGCTGGTGAGATGGCTCAGTGGCTTAAGCGCCTGCCTGGCAAGCGCGAGGGCCCGAGTTCGACTCCCGGAACCCACATACGAAGAAAGGGCCAGTGATATCGCTCAGTGGCCACGGGCGCCTGCTGGTGCACGAGGTCCTGAGGTCGACCTCCCGGTACTCACAAAAAAAAAAAAAGAAAATCAAATACAGAAAGCTAAATGAACCGGAGTATGTTTTAAAGAGGAACAAATTTTGTTGAAGTAGTTTCTTGCTACCATACAAATAAAAATGTCTACTTAGTGCAATGTGTCTATGTAATGTGGAAAACAGAAAATGAGATTCAGTGGTATGGTTTTGTTTTTTGTATTTTTAAAATAAAGTAAGTATATTTATTCATGTCTAAACTCCACATACAGGTTAAATTTAAGTCAGATACTGAATGGTTCTAGACTCCAAGCAAGATGCTCCAATCTAGGTTCCCAGATTCCCATCTACCTTAGTCAAATTCTTATAGCATTTTTTTTTGTGGTAACACTTATGAAATAAATTCCTAAATTAGCCTGCAGAATTCAAATCAGCTTTAAAGAAAGGAGCTGACTTTGGGTTGAATCTTTAGCATTAAGTAAATGTATATTGATAGAGAGATAATTTGAAATTTTGTCACACAAAGTATATGAACAAAGTAAAAAAATAAGTAGGTTCATGGCTGCATAGAGAAAAAAATTGGTACTAGATTGAGGGGTTCTCATGTCTATTCTTTGCCTATCTCATTCTGGCTTCACCATTTATAATTTTCAGGAAGGGTAAAACTGGAAGAAAAAATGATAAACATATGTTTTAATACTGTAAGTAGGGCACAGTAAGTGGTGATGTATGGGACTATCTGTGTAGATTTTAGAGTTCTTACAGTCAAAACATTTGGATTAAAACACTGGGAAGCTAGCATTTTGCAGTAGGTAAGCACCAGGTACCACTGAAAATTTTACTTTTCCACTTCAAATAGAGGTACTAGGATCTCTTTACTAGGCTAACAACCCATTAAAAAATCCATAGGAGATAAAAAAATAGAGAATTGCTTTTCCTAATCTGTGTGGAATTTTCTTATTCTGAGATCCCTTTCTCTCTTTCTCTCTCTCTCCCTCTCCCTCTCCCCTTCTTTGCTCTGCAGCTTTAGTTTTATTCTCAGATTTCTGTGGGCTTCCATTTAGGTCAGTGTTATTATCTGTTATTCCAGAAAACCATTGGAAGAGAGTAAATTAGCTGTTTCAAAAGTGGCTACTCCATGCTTAGCCTTCCTCAGTATTCTTCTAATCCCTACCTTTTTCCCAAACATAGGTGTAGCTTGGTAACTGGATATAGGTAACAGATCTCAAAATCAAACACAAATTTTTGATTTAAACACATTTTTTTGAGGAATTGAAACCAAGGAATTCACACTGAGACACATCCCAGACTTTTTCATTTTTTATTTTGAGAAAGGGTATCCCTAGTACAATAAGATGCATTTTTTTGTAATATATTTATCATTAAAATGAGGCCTTTATGTTGGTCTTAATCCATTATTACTTCTGGCCTTACCAATAGACAATTCAGTCACAGGAACAGACACTGATGTACGGAATGTCATGCAAAGGTAGGGTGGTTAAGGTGACATGAGCTAACTAGTTATGAGATAAGATTAATATTCTGGGGTAGATCTTTCCTTGGTGACTTCAGGGAAGGCATCATGCTGCAGACACCTTGATGTCATATTTCTGACCTCCTGGATTGTGAGATCATAAATTTCTGTGGTTTAAGCCACTCTGTTTGAAATATTCTGTTTTAACAACTGCAGCAAACTAATACAGATGCCTACTTGTTTCTTAATCTTATTGAGAACTATTGCTTTTACCCATTTTACTGATCCTGATTATTCCACATATTTTAGAGTTTAACATTTTTTTCAATAAAGAAACCATTTCAGATCACTTTCAATGAAAATTAATAATGTCAGAAAACTAGTTTTCCAATATCAAAGATGGTATGTTGAGATTTAATTTGTATTTCTTCTCTTTCTACTCTCCTATTATGTCAATATACCCAGAATTTTTGTGTTGTTTTGTTTTATAGGAATGGAATATATGTGGCTTTTGTTTTTTGTTTTTTTTTTTTTGGTACCGGGAATCAAACTCACGACCTCGCATTTGCCAGACAGATGCTGTGCCACGAAACTGTATCCCCAGCCCCGCATGTGTTTTTTGAACTTATTAAACATTATCCAACCTAAAACATAACTCAGTCCTTTTCAATATATCTCCTTGAGATTAAGTGGGGGGAGGGAGAAAGAAGTAGATTAATTCCTATTAAATTGAAGACTATAAAGATTTATATGGTTTACAGATTACCAGTATTTCCCATTGCCTTGAGAATCCTTAAAGAGGATAGAAGCTAGAGTTGGGACAGTTATGCAGTGCACTGGTGAGGAAAGCCTACATAGAGAGGTTCCAGACCTCACTCAAGACATCATCATGTGAGAGGCAAAAGTCAAAAGATGTCCCAGCTTCCTTTTTCCCTGGTTATCTAATCAAACAGTAATCTACCTAGTACCTTGAGGTGCATTTGCAGATAGAACTAGGCTGCCTACCTCAAAACATGCAGATTATCCTTAGTTATCTGGTAGGTAAAAATTTAATCACATCAGACTCCCTGAAATCCAAGAGAAATTCTGGAAGCAATGCTGCCAGTTAGGAAATTAAGCCTCAGTCTTAGATTCTCCAGTTGGCAGATTCTGCCAGTAACCTGAATGTGTTTCACAGTGTATCATAACTGAGCCTCTCAATAAGATGACTGCCAAAGCCCTCTCATTTCTGTTCTGTGAAACCTTGGGCAGAGAAACTAGTTCAAGCGAAACCAGACTGCTAACCTACAGAAGTTGAAATAATTTGAGTGCTGTTTTGGTCTTTGTTGTACTTTGCTGCGACAGAAGTAAATGACAAATATACTATGTTACATGGGTGGCATTCAGACAGCATTGCTAATATTACTTGTGAACTTGGACAAAGGAGAACATCATCAATGATATGCTTAGACTGGAATTGGAGGTCAGTCTTCTATTTGAGGAGTAAAACTTAAGAGTCCAAAATTCTTGCAAAACTCAAGAATCACAAGAGAGTTTCTATCAGTTCTGAGATTTAAAATTCTGGATGTCAGATAGGAACTGTGCTTGAATATAAAGGAAATAAAGAAATGGTATCATTTATGTGCCTGAGCTTATGAATTAAGTTTTATTGTCACTACCCCAAGACAAATTGAATTTTACTTAGTACTTTTTCCTATCCTTTGTGTTAATATCTCATACATAAACAAATGTTACATTTGTGCTGTGTCATCAAAAACCCACCTTATTTCATAACTCCCATTTTACAAAACCTTCCAAATTATTCCCAGAGAAATGTTTCTCTTTTAAAAACAAACTGAATTTTACTTAGTACTTTTGCCTATCCTTTGTGTTAATATCTCATAAACAAATGTTACATTTGTGCTGTGTCATCAAAAACCCACCTTATTTCATAACTCCCATTTTGCAAAACCTTCCAAATTATTCCCAGAGAAATGTTTCTCTTTTGAACATTATCAACATGTAATGATTGTTCTCTGGTGTTTGTCAAGTAGATTCAACTAAGGTCTTTTGATCAGCTCTTTCAATAAACACTTTCTTCTAGTTCTTTTATGTGACAAGCATTTATTAGTCTCATTCATCCTATAAATAAAATATTTTTTCTGTAGTTCATATCATGAAGCTTAGCCTCAGATACAAATGGATCTTGCCTATGTTGCTACATTTCATAAGAAGGAAAGCAGTGATTTACATTAATGTTGGCTTATCTCCTAACCTAATATGTAGCTACTTACTCTAGCATCATTTTTACAAGTAAGTTCTGGAAAAAAATAATAATGGACTACTTAATGCATTACCCTCATGTGGTCTTTTCATTTTAGTAAAGCATGAGGACTTTAATCAAAGGGATAGAAGTCAAAATCCATAAAATCTACCCAGGTAATTGAAAGAAAGTACCGTCAAAACATTATCCCAATTCTGACAACATTCTGTGTAAAAATTACACTCAGTGACACAAGACTGGAATTTACTTGGTCATTTTCCTCCTCCCCACTCCCACTCCCCCTGCAAAAAATGACAATTTCTGTAACTTTGTATCATATTGTTGTTACTACACCTCCTGCTGTTATATTTTGTTCATCTCTTCCTCTTTGCTATGCACCTTTACCTACCTAGCCTTTGTGAATATGCCGAATGAAGGATGGGCAGTTCTAGCATCTGCACAAGAACATGTTATACACAGCCTGCCTCATGCATGGATCTTTAGCTTCAGATGGTCTTAATGTACTAGTCCTAAGATACTTGGTGTGTTCTGTAATTCTCATAGCTGTTTCCCTAAAATAAGTATCAACAACAAAACGTTTATGGCTTTAAGTTATAAATGACAAACTGATTTTAGACCTATGAAAAGTCTTGACTAATTTAAAAATGTAACTGCATTAAACTTCATCAACAACACAAAATACTTGCTTTTAGTTCAAATTACAGTTGAGTAAATCTGTCAATTTAATATGAAAAGTGTACATTAGGAGTTATTAGGCTTGTTCTTTAAAATTGTGGAGGAAATACAAAAGAGTTCTTGTCAAAGATAAAACATTCAAATTCTGAACTTTTAACTTCAGAGAAAAATACACTTTTTAAGGAAAGAAAGGAGGGAATGGAAAAGTTGCATTGTAAAAATACAAGTGAAATGGAGCTTTGCAAAACCAAAGCTGAACCATTTCTAATTTACTCAAGTAATTCAATAACACTTTTCTTAAATTTGACATGATATAAAGCAACATTTCTCTTAATTTGATTATTTTGATTGTTGACCTGAAGACCTTTATTATTGCACTGTTTCTCTATTTTGAAAGCTATTTTGTACAGGCTTTATTCAGCATAGCTAAAATTTGAGGGCTCTGTGACAATCAGAATATGTCCTCTGAAGGACAGTAGTTCCCAGCTGGTAATTTTCCTATAAAACTTTTAGCAGTGTGAAATCCTCAGAGAACTGTGTAATATATCTTTAGATATTGGCAATCATTACTTCTTTATAGAATATTTGAACTAAACTTTACTCCTGAAAAACCTCCATCTGAATAGTTACAAATATATTAGAGTAGGATGTTCTAAACTTGTTTTTTGAGTCTAAAATATGTCAATTTTTAAAGATAGAAATCTGAAAAATGTGTGCATAGCCTGGGCCTCAACTCAAATATTTTGTGCTTCTAAAACAGGAAGAGATTACCATTGTGCAATATTAAGCATCTATTTGCACAGAACCACCTTATTTGGTTTTCTAATTTATATTATTTGTGAAAGCAATTACTCAAAAATGTAGTATATTGGGCCGGTGAGATGGCTCAGCAGTGTAGGCGCCTGCCTTGCAAGCGCGAGGGCCCGAGTTCGACTACCGGATCCCACATACGAAAAAGGGGCCGGTGATATCGCTCAGCGGCACGGGTGCCTGTTGGCGTGCGAGGTCCTGAGGTCGACCCCCGGTACCCACAAAAAAAAAAAAAAGTAGTATAATTGTAGCATTTGTGCTTAATCAAGATAGCCATTTAAATATTCCTCATCACAGGATCTGCACAAAGGTGGCTGAACTAAAATCCTGCATGTCCTTTTTGACTCATGTCTCTAACTAGTCTTTATGCTTCCATTGTTTCATCCCCGATGAGCCATTATCCAGCAGCCAAAATGATCTTTAAAAATCCAACCAAATTGTATTACTTCCAAATTAAATGTATCAAGTGATTAATGTTTGCATATGTTACTTTGCTTTATCTTTCAAGTCCCTACACAATTTGCATTTGCTTCCCTTTCTAACATCATCTTATTTTTTATATAATTTATTTTGAAATGATACATAAAACAATAAAATTACACATATTAATGTGATACAATGTGATGTTTTGGTAAATATATAAATTATAGAATCAGGTTAAACATATTTATATGTTCAACCTTTCATCACTTTATAGCAAAAACATTCAAAATTATTACTTATAGCTTTTTGAGATCTATAGTATGCAAACATTATCTATAGTCAATCTGTTGTGCAATAGAAACTTTGAATTTAATTTTCCTATTTAATCGCAACATAGTACCTACTGATCATCTTTCCTGAACCCTTCTTCTCTGTACTTACCTCAGCCTCTAGCAAGCACTACTCCATTTTCAATTTCTTTGTTTTTTTTTTTTTAATATGCAGGTACCAGGAGTTGAACTCAGGACCTCGCGCTTGCCAGGCAGGTGCTTAGGCCACTGAGCCATCTCACCAGCCCCCTATTCTCAATTTCTAAGACACAAATTTTTATTTATCAGTTAAGGGTGTTTTGTAATTAACTCAAAAACAATTGAACTTATTGTCATAAAATGTGACATTTCAATACATGTATACATTATGTAAAGTTTAAATCAGATTAAACATAGCTAGCTCTTCAAAAAGTTATTATTTCTTTATGGTGAAGGCCTCCAAATGCCTTTCTTCTGGTTTTTGAAATGCACTTTACATTATTGGTATCTGTAGTCATCCTACTATATAATAACACACCAAAAATTCTTCCTCCTTTCTAACTGAAACTTTGTACCAATTGATTAACTTTTCCCCATACCTCTCTGCCATCCATTCTGTTTGACTTCTGGTAGCTATAATACCTCTTTCACTTTTGATAACATCAACTATTTTATGATCCACATATGGGTGATATTTAGTTCTTTCTATGCCTGGCTTCTTTCACTTAACGTAGTGGTCACTTCTTATATTCTTGATGTCAAAAATTCTTTTTATGTTTAAGTAGTATTGCATTGTGTCTATGTGCTACATTTTCTCTGTGCATTCATTATTTTATGGACACAGATTGTTTCTGTTTCTTGGTCATTGTGAGTAGTGCTGCAAGTAACATAGAAGTGCAGATATCTCTTCAACACACTGATTTTGTTTGCTTTGGATATGAGGTTTAGATGTAGATGTAGATACAGATATAGTTATTTTTATGTTGAGACAAGGTCTTGTTAAGTTGCCTAGGTCGGCTTCAAACTGGTGATCCTCCTGCTTCAGACTTTTGACTAGTATAATTAACTATATTCTGCCATTCTATAGGCTATGTCTTCATTTTTGATGATGAATTCATTTGTTGGTAGACACTCTTTAATTTGATACTATCCCATTTATTTATGTTTTCTTTTGTTTAATGTACTTTTGGGTTCTTGTTCAAAATATCTTTGCCTAGTTCAATGTTCTGGAACATTTATTGTATGTTTTCTTCTTGTAGTTTGATTGCTTCAAGTATTACATCTAAATCTTTAATCAAATTTGACTTATTTTTATAACAAGTGAGAGAGCAGTCTCACTTCATTTTTCTGCATATACTCAATTTTTCCATCACCATTTATGGTAAAGACTGTCCATTCTGCAGTACAAAATTCAGTAGTGATTCTGTACACCAATAACAAATTATGTGAAATACAACTCAAAAATCAATCACATTTGCTGTAGATATAAAAATAAGATAAAATAAAATTTCTAGGAATAAATGTAACAAAACAGGTGAAATATTTCTAAAACTAAAATATACAGCACTGATGAAAGAATTTGAAGTAAATAATTGAAAGATATTCCATGTGCATGGACTGGAAAAATCAGTATTGTTACAATTCCCTTACCTTGAAAAGTGAACTACTGATTCAGATTCAAAGCAACCCCTATTAAAATAACAGAGACATTCTTCACAGATTTAGAAGAAATAATGTGTTATGATTTCTATTCGAATGTTCCCCCAAAGCCTCATGTGGTCAGAGGCAGGGCTTTTGAAGGTGATTGGATTTTCAGAGTGCTACAGCTGGCTTGGTATTGGGCAATGAGTATTGAGAACATGACCTGGAGGACATTTCTCTCTTCCTTTGCTCTCTGTATTCTTGTGCCTAGATATATATGGGCACCTTTTCCTCTGCAATGCCCAATGACTTGCAGTCCTGCCAGAGCTACCTGACCATGGACTGAAACTTGAATCAAAATAATCCTCTCCTCTTTTGAGTTGTAGGTGTTTGATATTGTGACCTAGTTTTAAGAAATGACTAAGGCATAACCCTAAAATTTGTATGGAACTACATAAAATCCTGAATAACCAAAGTAATCTAATGAAAAAAAAAAAAAAAAAAAAACAAGGCAGGAGGCTGTATTAACAAAACAGCCTCATAATGGCATAAAAGCAGACACATAGACGGACAGAGGAAAATAGAAAACCTAAAACTAAACGAACACCACAGCCAACTGCTTTTCAACAAAGGTGTTTAGAGCCATCCTTACAACACTGGCCCTCTCTTTCCCAGGGATAAATTGGATGCCAATTTATCTTGTACCTGAAGATCTCCAAGCTTACCTCAAATGTAGGGCCATTGGACTTGCAAAGCTTCATTCTTACTAAATTCCTGCCTCAATTTTAGTATAGATATATCTCATTCATCATTAAAATCTCTGTAAATGTCATTGTGTCAGAGAGCCCTTCCTTGTCTTCTTCATATTAACTCTGCATTTTTTTTATAATATCATACTATTTATTTTCTGTCTTATTTATTAATTCATTCATGAACTTCATATATTTTACTTTTCAGGTACTCCAATAGTTTATAAGTACCAAGAGTGCAAGAAATTGTCTTTTAATTTCACAATTGCATTCCTGGCATGAAATACGCTTTTTTTTTTTTTTTTTGGTACCGGGAATTGAACTCAGGACCATGTGCTTGTCAGGCAGGCACTGTGCCACCGAGCTATATCCCTGGCCCAAAATATACTTTCTGATACATAGCAGACACTTAATAAATAATATGAAAGAAGTAAAGGATGAAAGGCTGAATTACCATAATTGTATGGATTGTCTAGAAGTAAGTTTTAAAAATTTTATTTCCTAGAACAACTATATTGAGGTAAATTATACAAGAAAACTTACACAATTTTATATATCAAAGCCAAATATGAATCTTCTGTTGGTCAAATAAAAAATAATATGAATTTCCAAGCTGAAAAATCCTTTCATAAAACAGAGTATAAATATTTCATATTTAAATTAAAATGTTATGTAAGTATATTTATATACATATTGTGAATAAATATATAAATTTACAAAAAATATAGAATGTAGATTATAGAATACAGAATATAGAATGTCCATTGCATTTTTGAAATAAAGGTAAATCAGGATAAATTAAAATACAAGGTAAGGTTTAATGTAAATAATAATTTTTTTTTTGCCAAGCAAGAAATTAGACATTCTCTCTTTAAACCTATCCCCATATCCTATTATTATTATTTTGGTTCACTTTTTTATTATATAACTCTTTGCTAAATAATACCACGTTAGGATAAACATTTAGAGGAGTTAAAATAATAAGGGTATTTCCAACAATTAACATACATTTTAACTATTAAAATGATGATGATTTTGAAATAACACTCTATAATCATTAATATAAATAATAAGCTTTTGAATAGTATATTCACTATCAGTATTTTGTAGCAATCCTGATAGTTCTGAGTCAAGGTAATTCTGTGGTGAAAATCCCTAAACTCCACAGTTTATTACCTTGAACCTATGCTTAGTAATTTCTTTTTACCTATGGGTAGAAGACAAATTGACATTTTAACTATTACCCTCTTATCCATGTGTAAAGATTTCTATGGATGTAATTCCTCTCTAGTAGTGTCTTAGGTGTTTAGAAAGCCTATTAACTCTAAACCAATAGGGTACCATTTAATGAATTGCAATGATAACACTCCAAGTCGTTTCCTTGTGGACTGAAGAAATGTGCTGCCCCAGATACCTAAATACAGGGAAAGAGGACTTTAGGCACTTTGAAAAATGCCACCCATGGAGACTGTATCTACAAAAGCAATGCAAAATCAAGACTTACAGCACTTTTCCAGATTTTTTTCAGAGTAAAACAAAAGTTCTTTCAGAATATAATTGAGGAAAACACAGTTTCTCAATAAGAATTACTTGAGTAAGAGATTAATAAGTAATCTTTTATTTTCACATGAATTCTAAAGTACAACCCATGGCAGGTTCTTGATATATTTTTGTTGACTATGAAGTCATAATATTTGTGTAAATTACTCATTTCATTTGCTATGTTTAAAAACAAACAGTTTCATCTTTTCATTGTTGAACTATTTCCCTTTCTTTTTGAAATGGTAAACTAATAAAGATATAATAACTTTTGTGGATTTATTTAATTTTCTAAATCAGTAAATTATAAGAATTTTTGCTATCGTATACTTAATTTTGTTTGATTTAATCTACTTTCACTTTTCCTATTAATGCTTTGGGAAAGGTTTTTACATAAAAATTAAAATATACTTGGAGAAATTTCCAATTTAACCATAGATAATTTGCATTCTGATTTTTTGGAATAATTTTCAAATTAATATAGTCACAAAAATTTATTCCTAAAAAATGACTTTCACACACACACAACCCTACTTTTTATTTTGTTTTTCTTGTATAAAATATTTTTAATTAAGGGGTTTCTTTACTTTCTGAAATTAGAGATTTGATAAATAAAGCTCATACTATTGCTTTACTTGCTATAATATTTTGCAATTTTATTTATTTATTTATTTTTTTTTTGTGGGTACCGGGGGGTTGACCTCAGGACCTCGCGCGCCAGCAGGCGCCCGTGCCGCTGAGCGATATCACCGGCCCCTTTTTCGTATGTGGGTTCCGGGAGTCGAACTCGGGCCCTCGCGCTTGCCGGGCAGGCGCTTAAGCCGCTGAGCCATCTCACCGGCCCTGCAATTTTATTTTAAACTTCTCTCATATATCATTTTAGACCAAAAGCTCTACTATAACAAGTTTTCTCACTTTACTATTCTATTTCTTTAATTATTATTATTATTTTTTTTTTTTGGTGGGTACCTAGGGGACGACCTCAGGACCTCACGTGCCAGCAGGCGCCCGTGCCGCTGAGCGATATCACCGGCCCCTTTTTTGTATGTGGGATCCGGGAGTCGAACTCGGGCCCTCGTGCTTGCCGGGCAGGCGCTTAAGCCGCTGAGCCATCTCACCGGCCCTTCTTTAATTATTTAATGTAACTTTTTCATGCTAATTTTAAAATGATTTTTAAAACATATGTGTTGGAGGCATTTCTTAAGTAATGAAAATCATAGACACTGTATACCTAGTAATAAATTTTCTGCAGATGACAATCATGTCAGGTTGCTTTCACTATAGATTTATAATCGATAGATATCTTAAAATAGCAATAGTTACCCTGGACTCTTATCTAGTAGTAAAATGTAAACAATTATTTAATCAAATAAATGTAATTTAGATTGTTTCCCTGGAAACATTACCTAGAATAAATAATCTGACAATCATTTCTAATTAGAATTGACAGAGATATTTTCTATTTTATTTTAACAAGAGTTTCTATTATATATCCATGAAAAACAAATTATCATTTCAAAACCTAAATAAAAACTTTGAGAATGCTTTTTTAAATATCAACTTACTTGTTTGAAAGTATATTTGTTGTCATAATGTCTTTATATATTGCTCTTAATTTTAAGTAAATTATATATCAACACAAACGTAACTCTCATTCTAATGTTAGTATTATAAAACAAAATATTATAGTACAACCATATTGAACACTTTTTCAAAAGTATTTAAATTCTAATTAAATAAATTTCACATGCTCTTGGCCCTTGCTTTGTGTTATTAACCCTAAATGTAGTAAGTTATTCTGATAAAATGCTATACCAGAAAATTTAGATATGTTTCAATTGAATAAATCTGGATTTTAGGATTTTTGTCTTTATGCAGTTCTCATGATATATCAATAGTAATCTCTTCACCAACATACAACAAACTAAGCTAATAAAAATATCACTGAAACGGCTATGTTGACAGGTCATGAATATTCATATAAATATTTTGAAGGGTACATTGAGATATATTCCCAGGCAGTTTATTGAAGTGAAGACTTATAAATTATCAATTTGTACATATGAAATTGTAACTGTTATCCTTTTCAGAAAATGAATGATTTGATCAAGGTGTAAGATTATGTGCCTCCCACTCAATGAGACTAATGAACAAAATTTACTTCGAATGAGACTAATGAACATAATTCCACAGACTAAGATTCTATTTTGAAATTACATTGGTGTCTCCTTAATATATAAACTTGTATGTGATCAAAGGTAGCACAATTATATTTTGCCTGGCGTTCTTTTTATAAAATAAACCATTATAAAATGTCTGCAGCTTAGATCACAGTTATTTGAAAGTTTAAAAGCACTATCAATTATAAGATAATATTGAATGCTGAAAATACCTATAAGCAAAAATGTGATGAAAATTAAAGCTACATTTATATTAATTTTGGAAGCAATCCACAATGATAATATAATTTTATTTTGGAAGTTGAATCTACTAATTTTACTATTAAGTAAATTTACATTCATTAATAGTTGCAATCAAAGTTTTATTGTACTTAAATATTGATGGAAATATGTGGAATTCTTCAAATAGCTAAAGCCCAGAATCCTGCTCTCTTAATTACTCTTCAGATCCATAAACTTTAAAATGTCTTTTCCTCAGAGTCACTTTGCCATGGTGATATTTTGTATAATATGGATACAAGAGGTTACAGACAAATTCACTGCAGTGGTACTGTAGAATTAGTTAAAATATGGTGGACATCTGAAAATTAATTAGTGGGCCTCAAGCAAATATCGTTCATTTTTTACCCAAAGCATGATGTTACAATTTATATTAAAAAGTACATATTAAGACAAGAGCTACATTTAGGTGTTATTGATTTGAAATTAAACTTCTAGGTCAAAGAGTGCTAAAATTGTGGAATGATGGAACTTATGAAGTATGTCACTGTATTGGAGGAGAAATTATTTTAATACAATTTATCCTTAGGCTAAACTTCACTTTGGAGACATCGCAGATCTTTAATCTTTTGGTAATATTGTATGCAGAGTTTTGCATGGTTATCTCAAAGCACAAAAACCGTTACTTAAATTAGAATGAAAACATTTAAAAAATAGGTAATAGGAAGTAGGTAGCTGTATCTGACTCAAATGGGGAGGAGAGTAAGAGATGGAGAGATGGAGAAGAAAGGTAGAGAAAAGGGAGAAAAAAAGAAATTAGGATTTGTTATGTACATGTACCAAATCCATACAAGGAATGTTATCATTATGTACTGCAAAAATGTATAATTAAATTAATTAATTATTTAAAATATGACACTGGGGACTGGTACCAATTTTTCCAAGCTCTGTATAATACTGTCTGGATGAAAAATAGCATAAAATGAAACTATCTGTGCTATAGGAATGAAGCCCAAAAATCTGCATAATTTCAATGATTCCTTTCTTTTACAGAGAGTGTTAGTCTCAGGAAAAATGTAATTTTATCATCTTTTAAAAAGGCTAGAATTCAATCAGTATTTTGTACATGTTTTGTTTATTTTTAGATATTGTGGATTTGGATGAAAAATATTTTCATAAGTATAAGTTATAAGTCATAAGTACACAGTAAATAAATGAGAACTTTGCTAAAAATGTCATATTTAAATATGTAATTTGAAATGTATTAAGTAAAAGAAATTATTTTCTATTGCAATTATTTCATAAAGTAAGTTTATATTCTGTTAACTGCAGTTTTTTTTAGTCCATGTGAAATAGATGCAGTTAATTTTGAAATAATTCATTTTCACCAACTTCATCAAATCAGGGCTCTATGTCTAAACCTAAATTTCTTTTCTTACCTTTTCCTCTGTGCCAAAATTATTTCTCATATCATAAATGTTTAATATATTCTCTCTCATTTCTAGAGGGAAGGTCATTCTTAGGAAAACACTTAAAATAATGTATGACATAATGCTGATTTTCCAAGATGATTTTCTTTTGAATTGCATACACTTACTTGAGAAATTTTCCATTTTTTTGTTACAAAAACTTCTCAAGAGAGGCAAAATAGCAGATAACTGACTGGCAAGTCTGAATTAATCATGAAGAAGGAAGATGAATATGAAAAAGCATAAAGAAGACAGTAAAATTTAATTTTCCTCAAATTTTAGGCATTACAAAGCAATTGTGTTGAAGAAAATTTTCTGTATGTTTCCATTAAAATGTCAGAAAAAAGACATGTACAACTACAATGATAAGAGGAGGCAAAATCTTATTTTGTAACTAATGATAGCAATATTTTTTCCCACAAAACTTAAAACAATTTTTACTTTAGGAAGATTTGGGAATTTTGAATTTTGTGTAAATAAAAAAATACCAGTTAGTTCAGTGTGTTTATTTGCCCAATTTTTATTGCTTATATTATTATAAACAGTTTCTCATCTTTTCCTTCTATATCTCCTAAAACTAAAACCTCAATAAATTTATTCAGGAAGTTTCTTTGAACTCCATAAGTGGATGATTTTTTAAATACCTACAATGAAACCTCTGGGAAAGAACCTATGATGAGTACTGTGTCGGCAATTTTAGCTTATTGTACATGGCTTTGCACATAACTTTTCAACATAACTCTAACAAACTCCAACTTCAGACTGTATAATTCCTGAGCTGCTCTGATCCTTGAGCATCTATTTGGCATTTAAAAATTAAGATTATTGACCACTTAGGGAGGTAAATTTAATGAAGAAAACAACTCTTGAATTATGCTCTGTGGTGTTCCCCCACTCATATCCTTGAGATTAACACCAGATCATGTCTGTCCAAAGTGTGCTGAAGGATTCTTTTTTTTTTTTTGGTGGGTACCAGGGGTTGACCTCAGGACCTCGTGCGCCAGCAGGCACCCATGCCGCTGAGCGATATCACCGGCCCCTTTTATCGTATGTGGGTTCCAGGAGTCGAACTTGGGCCTTCGCGCTTGCCAGGCTGGCACTTTCGCCGCTGAGCCATCCCACCGGCCCTGAAGGATTCTAAAGTACACTTCAATTTTGCTTCAGCTACAAACATGCTTGCACATTACTCATCTTGAAGAATCAAAATTATTAGTTAACCCAGGATAAAGAAGATAAATTAAACTATTTGGAAGTTTCAAAGTACTGTCCTACTTACTGTCATCTTTTTTGTCATCATTATGGTTAAGTGTGTACCAGAAGGATCCCATAAAGAAACTGAAGAAATAGTGGCAATTGCAGTTGAAGATGAGGATTTGTGAAATAGTGTTTATTGTCCAAAAGTTGACATAGTTTCTTTTCAAAACTTTTTATTAATATATATTTGCAATACATAATGATTACATTCAGCTTGTGGGATCAACACATATTTCAGCTTGATGTGTTTTTACTTTCCCTTCCCCTCAATATCCCCTCTCCTTACCATCCACCCCCAGTCTCTTCCCATTTCTACAGAATTTATCTCCCTGTTTCTTAACATGTCCCTTTTATTTTACTCATTAAAAGATTTGTAATTCAGGCCTTTCATATAAAAGAAACCATGAAATATTTAACCTTCGATGTCTGACTTTTTTGCTTACTACTATGGACATAGATTTTGTGTGGCAATGGAAAGGTTTTAAATTTCATGGGTGAAATGAAATAAAAGGATAAAGAAGTAAACAAAATATTTTAGAAGATGTTGATTTTGCTGTTTACCATTTCAATGGCTTGAACGCACAGTTAACTTTTCTTTTAAAACTTTCTTGAATTATTAAAAATGAAGAAATAGCTACTTGTTTTCCTTACGACAGTTGTGATAATTCTCTCTCTAGATCTCACTCTTTTTTTTTTTGTGGGTACCAGGGGTCAAACTCAAGACCTTGTGCACCAGCAGGTGCCCGAGTTGCTGAACGATATCACCTGCCCATTTTTCATATGTGGCTACCGGGAGTCGATAGCTCTCACTCTTGTTCTCTGTCTCTCTGTCCTTCTGTCTTTCTGTCTGTCTCTCTGTCTCTGTCTCTCTCTCTCACACACACACTCTTATAAGTGTTTTCTTCTATTAAAATTGCTATCAATACAAATTCTTTCAAATGTATACTATGAGGTATTGGGTATATTTTTCACATTTAATTGTGACATATTTGGTATGTGATCATCAAAACTTTTCTGAGACTGTGTACAGGATATTTCATTGGATTATCACTTCTTAGTTGAAGTCTCCCTTAATTTACAAAGTTGTCTCTAATCCACACTGGAGAAGTGATCCTTCTCCTGTCTGTTCCCAACATTGCAGTCCCAGCAATTTATGCAAATTCTGTGATGTTGCTCTCCCTGCTTAAAATTTCTCATTACTTGGTATGATCTATAGCGTTCCGTTCAGTCTGGCTCATATCCCCCTTCAGAGCTTCATTATGTATCCCTCTCCCATATACCCCAGCACAATGACATTTTGCTCTGATTTCTCAGACTTGTCAGGCACTCTTACACTACAGAACAAGTGTTCTCATGAGCCAGGAAAACTCTACAGATCCCAACACCAATCTCATTCAAATGTTCAGATACTATTCAAAGATTTTCTTTTGTTCAAATCTTACCTTCAGAAAACTTTCTTTAATTTACTTATCTAGTTTAGTACCTTGAGACCATACTCTTAAGTGAAATAAATTGGACACATGTTCAAATATTGCATGGTTGGAGGTCGGTGAGATGGCTCAGTGGCGTACGTGCCTGCCTGGCAAGTGCGAGGGCCCAAGTTCGACTCCCGGAACCCACATACAAAAAAAGGGCCAGTGATATCACTCAGTGGCAGGGGTGCCTGCTGGCGTGCGAGGTCCTGAGGTCAACCCCCGGTACCCACAAAAAAAAAAAAATTGCATGGTTTCTCTGGTGTGAGAAACTGAAAGTGTAAATAAGGACCAAAATGTATAATATATATTGGAAAATGGGAAGAAAATGTTCATATAAGAGGAACAAGGGAGAGGAAGGGAGAAAAGAAAGAAGGGAAAAGAAAAAGGAGGGAATGGAAGGAAAAAGTGGAAGCAAGGCTTTTGTAAGTGGGGAGGGGAAGAGGGGTTGAAAGGAGGAGAAGGGAATGGGAAAAACAGAAGAAGCAAGATATACCATGTACAAGCACAATTTCCTATGATGAATATTATTGTGTATATCTATAACGTACCAATAAAATAAAAATTTAAAAAATAAAATTTACATATTTAGTTTAAGTGCTTCTTATAGTAAGCTCAATGAGACCAAAGATTTAGAGGACATATATCTGAAGTTGTCACTCTACAATTATTACAATGACCATTTAGTTAACATATGTTCCCTTTACCAGACTATAAATTCCTTCAGAACAAGATCATTATCTTCTAATTACTGTTAATCTGTGTTGTATCTAAGACATTATAGGAGCAAAATAACTATATAAAACTCTTCTAAATATTTGACATGTTATTGACTAATAATGATGTGAAAATTTGCTTAATCCTAGATAGTAAACTTTGTAAATACATTTTCTCTGCTAAATTTATTTTTGAACTGATACTAAAAATCTAAAAATTGAACATATTAATAGCTATCCATGTAATATTCTATACATGTAGTTCTTATATGATCTTTAATTCCAGTTAAGTGTATTTATCTCCTTAAACATTTATTATTTCTTTATGGTAAACTTTTAATAAATTTTCTTCTAGATTTTTGAAATTTATTGCACATGTTTGTTATATCTAGTCATCAAAGTGCAATAATACACTAGAACTTATTTCTTGTAACTGTAATTTAGTACTCACTGATAATCCTTCCAACATCCCTCCCCTCTCCATTTTCTCCTGCCTCTGGTAGTCACCATTCTTCTCTCAACTTTTATGAGATCATCATTTTTTTAGATTCCAAATATGAGTGAGATTATGTGATAATTGTCTTTCTGTGCCTGAGTAATTTCACTTAACATCATAATTTTCAGTTTGATCCACATTATTATAAATGACAAGATTCCAGTTTTTCACAGCACTGAATAGTTTTCTATTGTGTCCAGGTCCTGTAGTTTCTTTATGCATTCCTCACTTGGAGACACTTAAGTTTCAATATCTTGGCTTCTGTGACTAGCGCTGCCATAAACATGGGCATTCGTGTGTGTATTCAACTTAGTGACTTCCTTTCCTTTAGATAAATAACTATTTTAAGATCACTGAATGTTGTCTGAAGATTCTGAAATTTGAGTACCAGTGAATACACATATTTACAGTGATATAACTTTGAATCATGAGTAAGTGGTTGTGCGACACTGCTTAATAAAAGCTTAACTTATTTTTCAAATAAAAATAATTACTGAATGATATGGTAATGCTAACATCCACACTGTTTTTCACAATGACTACATTAATGTTTCAGATTCCAAGGTCAAATTTCACCAAATCCTCCTTGGAGTTTTCATCTTTTGTATGTTTGAGAAAAGCCATTCTATCTAGAGTGATGTCTCATTTTTTTAAAGAGCAAAATATAAAAATAATAAAACAGAATTTCAGAACAGGTTAGAAGGAGAGTTACAATAATTAATACATTGTGTATTGTTGTCTTCCTAGTAGTTATTCAGAGTACAAGATATTGGCATGATATCTTGTCCAAACAGTATTAGCACTAACCCTTCTTTTCAATGAACTAAGAGATACTAGTTGTATAACTATGTTAACGATCATGTGTATAAATACATTTCTTTCTTTTTCCCTTTCTTCCTTTCCCCTTTCTTCCATCAGAGTTTGTCTTTTCTTTTGAAGAGTTTCCTCCCAATTCACAATGTCTGTTGTACATTTTGGATCTTATTTACTCATTCTGTTTCTCACACCAGTGAGACAATAGGTTGTTTACACATATGAGTGTGATTTATTTGACTTATGAGTATGGTCTTGAGTTGCATCCATTTACCTATAAAACTCTTAAGTTAATCCTTCCTTATTGGTGATTAGTACTCCATTATCTAAAAATACCATTATCTAGCCATTATTAGTACTCCATTATCTAATAAAAGCTTTTATATTCATTCCTCAGTTGATGGGCATTTGGGTTGTTTCTAAAATTTAGCTATTACAAATTGTACTGCTATAAGCATGGATGCACATCTATCAGTATGGCATAATGTTTTTAATTCTTCTGGGGAGATACCCAGAAGGAGAATAGCTGGGTCAAATGGGACCTCTAATCCTAGATTTTAAGGAATCTGTGCACTGATTTCCACAGTGGTTGCACCAGTCTACATTCCCAGCAGCAGTGGAGAAGTGTTCCTTTTTCCCCACCACCCATCCAGTATTTGTTGTTGGTTGATATTTCAATGATAGCCAGTCTTCCTGGGGTGAGATGGAATCTCAGTCCTGTTTTAATTTGCATCTCTTGAATGACCAATGATGTTGAACACTTTATCATGTGTTTGTTTGCTATTTGTATTTCTTCATCTGAGAAGTGTGTATTCATCTAAGATGCCCATTTTTGGATTGGGTCTTTGAATTTGGGAGGCCTGGTGTTTTTTCAGTTCTTTATATGTTCTAGATAGAAGATCTTTGTCTGAGGGACAACTGGCTATAATATTTTCCCACTCTGTGGGTTGTCTTTTCACTCTGTTGGCAATTTTCTTTGATGTGTAAATGGTTTTTAATAAGATGAGATCCCAGTTGTTGATTCTTTGTAATATTGTTCTTGCAGTCTGGGTTTTGTTCATGAAGCGTCTGCCTACACCCATATCTTTGAGATTTCTACCTAGTTTCTCTACCATTAAGTTTAGTGTTTCTATTTTAATATTTACATCTTTGATCCATTTTGACGTTAGTTTAGGGCATGGTGATAGACATGGGTCTAGTTTTAGTCTTTGGCATGTGGAAAGCCAGTTTTTCCAGCACCATTTATTAAAAAGACTATCTTTCTTCCAGTGAACATGTTTGGCTCCTTTGTCAAGGATAAGGTGGCTGAGTGTGTTTGGGATTGCACCTGCATCTTCTATTCTATTCCACTGATCCTCAGGCCTATATTTTTGCCAGTACCATGCTGATTTTA
The DNA here is from genome assembly GCA_028451465.1 of Erethizon dorsatum. Taxonomy (NCBI): domain Eukaryota; kingdom Metazoa; phylum Chordata; class Mammalia; order Rodentia; family Erethizontidae; genus Erethizon; species Erethizon dorsatum. The sequence goes on from CM051832.1 coordinate 73,381,499, forward strand.
TCACAGTAGCTTTGTAGTGTAATTTCAAGTCTGGGATTGTGATGACCCCTGACTTGTCTTTGTTGCTCAGAATTGCTTTAGATATTCTAGGTCTTTTCTGGTTCCAAATGAATTTTAGGAATGTTTTCTCTAGATCTGTGAGGTATGCTAATGGTATTTTGATTGGGATTGCATTAAATCTGTATAGCAGTTATTGCTTCCTACCCAAGAGCAAGGGATATCTTTCCAATTTCTGAAATCCACTTTGATCTCCTTTTTTAGGGTACTGTAATTTTCACTGTACAGATCTTTTACATCCTTTGTTAGATTGATTCCTAAGTATTTTTTAGATGCTGTTGTGCAGGATGTGCTTTCCCTAATTTCTCTCTCTGTGAGTTTGTTGCTTGTGTACAGGAATACTGTTGATCTTTGAGTATTAACTTTGTATCCTGCTATGCTACCAAATTTGGTTACTAAATCTGCAAGGTTATTGGTGGAGCTTTTGGGGTCTTCTATGTAGAGTATCATGTCATCTGCAAATAATGATAATTTAACTTCTTCCTTTCCTATCTTTATTTCTTATTTTTTTTTCTCTTGTCTAATTGCTGTGGCTAATGTTTCCAGAACTATATTAAATAGGAGTGGTGATCATGGGCATTCTTGTCATGTTTCTCATTTTATAGTAAAAGCTTTCTGTTTTTGCATTTAATATGATATTAGCTGTTGTTTTGTCATAAATGGCTTTTATAAAATTGAGGTAAAAACCATCTCTTCCAATTTTCTGTAGGCTTTTTATCATGAATGGGTATTGGACTTTGTCAAATGCTTTTTCTGCATCTATTGAGATGATCATGTGAATTTGTCTTTGGCTCTGTTGATATGGTGTATTACATTTATTGATTTGCATATGTTGAACCATCCCTGCATCCCTGGGGTGAATCCTACTTGGTCATGGCGTATATTCTTCTTAATGATTTGCTGCATTATCTCTTTGCCAGTATCTTATTAAGGATTTTTGCATCTATGTTCTTTAGGGAGATTGGTCTGTAGTTTTCTTTTTTGGTTTTATTCTTCATTGGTTTTGGAATCAGGGTAATACTTGCTTCTAGGAATGCCTTTGGAAGTACTGCTTCCCTTTCAATTTCTTTAAAGTTTCAGCATTAATAACATTAGCTCTTCCCTAAATTCCTTGTAGAATTGAACAGTGAATCCATCAGGCCCTCGGCTTTGTTTGTTGGTAAAATTTTAATAACATTTTCAGTTTCATTGGCTGATATCAGGTTATTTAGAATTTTTATATCTTCTTGATTTAGTTTTGGCCATTTGATTGTGTATAGGAATCTGTCCATTCTTCTGTTTTTTCCATCTTATTAGAATATAGGTTCTCATAGTAGGTATTGATGATCTCCTGGATTTCTGTGGCATCCATTGTGGTTTTCCCTTTTTCATCCATAACTTCTTGAATTTGTATTTTTTCTTTCCTCTTTTTGATGAGGTTGGGTAATGGTTTATCAATTTTATTTATTCTTTCAAAGAACAAAACTTTTTGTTTCATTGATTCTTTGTATTGTTTTCTTACTCTCTATTGCATTAATTTTTGCTCTTATCTTTATAATTTCCTTCCTCATATGAGATTTGGGTTTGATTTGTTCTTCTTTTTTTTTTTGGCACTGGAAATTGAACTTATTACCTCCACTTGCCAGGCAGGTGCTGTGTCACTGAGCTATATCACCAGCCCTTGTTTTTCTTTTCCTAGAAGTTTGAGGTTCAACATTAGGTTGTTTATTCGAGCTCATTCTGTTTTCCTGATTGTGAGTTCATCGCTATAAATTTCCCTCTTAGGACTGCTTTCACTACGTCCCACAAGTTTCTTTATGTTTTTAGGCATGATCATTTCATTGTATATACTTTTTAATTTCTTCTTTAATATCCTCTGTGCATCATTGGTTGTTCAGAAAGGTGTTGTTTAATTTCCGTATTAATGTAGTTTTTGTGATTTCCTTTTGTTGTTGATTTCCAGTTTCATTGCACTATGGTCAGATAGTATGCATGGAATGATTTAAATTCCTCTACATTTACCTAAACATGTTTTGTCAGCTAGTATATGGTCTATTTTGGAGAACGTACCATATGTAGCTGAGAAGAATGTGTATTCTGATGTTTTGGGGTGGAACACTCTGTAGACATCTACCAAATCCATCTGTTCACAGGCTTGGTTTAATTCTAACATTTCTTTGTTGATTTTTTTGTCTAATTGATCTATCTATTTGTGAGTGTGGGGTATTAAGGTCCCCCACTACAATTGTGTTAGTGCTTATTTATTTTTTCATGTCTGTTAATATTTGTTTTATGTAGTTGGATGAACGTGTGCTCAGTTCATAAATATTTATGACTCCTTTTTTTTTTTTGTGGGTACCGGGGGGTCGAACTCAGGACCTCTTGCGCCAGCAGGCACCCGTGTCGCTGAGTGATATCACCGGCCCTTTTTTCGTATATGGATTCCGGGAGTTGAACTCGGGCCCTGGCACTTGCCAGGCAGGTGCTTACGCCGCTGAGCCATCTCACCGGCCCAATATTTGTGTTTCCTATCTCTTCTTCTTGGAGTTTTTCCTTAACAAGTGTGCAATGACTTTCTTTGGCTCTTTTGATCCATTTTGGCTTAAAGTTTGCATTGTCTGCAAATAGAATAGCTATACCTGCTTTTTTCTGGGTTCCTGTGGCATGGAGAATTGTTTCCCATCCTTTGACTCTTGGTGTATGAATTTCTTTTTGGGTTAAATGTGTTTCTTAAATGCAGCATATTGTTGGGTTCTTGCTTCTTGATCCATTCTGCCAGTCTGTTTCATGTGGTTGGTGATTTCAGACCATTTATGTTGATCATTATAACTGATATGTATTGGCTTTTCTTTTTCATGTTGTTTTCCTGTTGTTTGGTCCCTGTCTTTCTCCTCTGTTTAATTCTTGCACTGCATGGTGGCTTCTTTGTATTTGTGTTCATGTGTTTGTAGTCTTCCTTGTCTCTTTCTAATATGTCCTTCAGAGCATTCTGTAGAGCTGGTTTGGTGGTCACAAATTTCTTTAGTCATTCTTCATTTTGGAAATGTCTTATTTGTCCATCAACTTTGAAAGATAGTTTTTCAGGGTACATCAATCTGGGTCGAAGATTGTTTTCCTTTAGGGCTTGAAATACCTCACTCCTAGCTCTCCTGCATTTGAGGGTTTGTGTTGAAAAGTCTGCTGTGAGTCTGATGGGCTTTCCTTTATATGTGATATGTTTGTTTGCTCTAGCTGCTATTAATATTTTGTTCTTTTGCTGAATTTCTGGAATGTTGATTATTATATGCTTTGGTGTAGCTTTATTTTGGTCATGGATATTTGGTGCTCTTTATGCTTCATTTATTTGTATGTCAAATTCTTTATCCATGTTTCTGAAGTTTTCTGCCATTAATTCTGTGAAGAGTTTTTTAATGACTTTTGTGGTCTCCAGCTTTGTCACTGATTCCAATCAATCTTATGTTGTTCTTCTTTGCTTCATCTTATAGCTGTTGGATTGATTTTTTTGTGGTCTCTTGTGATTTTATAAGATTTCTTTCTTTTCTTGGTCACTAGTCACATTCCTGTCTTCTAGATCTGACATTCTATCCTCACCTCCATTCAATCTGCTGCGTATACTTTCAATGGAGTTTCTAATTTCTTGCATTTCTCTTTGGATCTGTTTCATTTATTCCATTTGTTGTCTAAGTTTGGCATTCATAGTTTCCATCACTTTCCAGAGTTCCTCTATTTGTTTATCTGTGTCTGCTTTAATGTCTTTTATTTTGATAGTTATTTCTTTTTGCACCTGAGATATTATTTTTTCTATGGCCTCTTCCTTTTGTTTTTCACTTCTACTGCTATCATTGCAGAGAGTTCCATTTGTTGGCTTCTGATTTCCTCTATCTCTTTGTGATTTGGACTTGTCCTTGGTGGCTGGGCATTTCGGATTGAATTTTGCTTCTTTGTCTTGTCATTTGCTATTTTTTATTTTATTTTGTTTTCTGTGTTGATGTTTGTAGATTTCTCATGTTAGATAGCCTTATCACTGGTGTTGAGGATGTCCTAGGACATGTCTGTTCCTCTGGATGTCTTCTTTATTGTGGTTTTGATGTGCATTTCCTTCATGATTAGTAATAATTAGCATTTTTATGTACATGTTTGCCATTTGTATGTTTTGTTTTGTTCTGTTTTGTTTTAGAAATGTTTATTTAGATCTATTGCCAATTTTTAAATCAGGCTTTCTTTTTTTTCTTTTGTCTACCGATTTTTTTGAGTTATATGAAATGTACATATAACATTTTATCAGCTACATATATGTTCTCCCATTATTGAGATTCTATCTGCACTGTTTACTGTGCAGAAGATTTTTGATATAATTCCATTTTTCTATATACACTTTTGTATCCAGTGTTTTAGCGTCTTCTCCATTAAATCTTTGCCAATGTCAAGCATTTCCTTGAAGTTTTCTTCTTGTAGTGCCATAAAATTTTAGGTCATACATTGACATTTTAATTTATTTTAAATTGACTATTTGTAACTGGTTATAGATTCATTTTTCTGTATTTGGATATCCAATTTTCCCAGCAACACTTTGAAAACACTGTTCTTTTTCAGATGTGTGTTCTTAGTACCTGGATCAAAAATGAGCTGGTTGTAGATGGACAGGTTTACCTCAAAACTGTCTGTCCTGATCATTTGGCTTATGCATCTCTTTTTATGCCACTACATTCTACATTACTGCATGATAACAATTTTGTAGTATCTTTTTGAATTCATGTCTTGTAATGCCTTCTTTTTTATTCCTTTTATTCACAGTGGCTTTGGTTATTCAGACTTTCTTATGGTTCCATATAAATTTTAAGATTGTACTTTTCTGGTTCTGTGAGGAATGCCTTTGGTATTTTCATAGGGATTGCTTTGATTTTGAAAGTTTTTGTGAGTAGTACAATCATTTTAACAATATTCATTCTTTTCCATGAACAGAAGTCTTTCACTTTTATGTGTTTGCTTCAAATGCTTTCACTGATGTTTTATAATTTTCTTTGAGGAGATCTTTCACAGATCATAAACTTTTAAAAATAGAACTGGCTCTGGGTTAAGGTAGAAGGCAGGTGATAAGAGAAACAACATGCAAATGGCTCAGTGTATACTCTTAGTAACATGCAATGAGTCATCATGTAAGTCAGGGCAAAATCCCAAAAGGAATGAATAATTTAAAGAAATAATACATTAAGACCAAGAACTCAATTTGTTGGTGTTTGAGAGGTTTAGGGAAAAATATAACAGAGACTAATCAATTTAGCTAGACTATGGGTTTATTTATGACTCAAATGGAGACTGTTTAGAACCGAGACTTAGTAAAGAAGTAACCTTGGGGGAAAATTACAATTATCATTTACATAACTAGACCATCATCAAAGTGGAGTTTATGTGAACCAAACTGAGCTATTCAACTGTGGCTCACTCGGGATCAACCTGATTAAGAAAGAGTCCCTGAAACTTCAAACTTTTGATCCTAATGGAGAAGATACAGCTAAATCCATAGAAAAAACAAATAATATAAAATGCAAAAAGTCATGAAGATTTTTTTTTAATGTGGGTACCGGGAGTTGAACTCAGGACCTCGCGCTTGCCAGCAGGCGCTTGTGCCACTGAATGAAATCACTGGCCCTTTTTTTCCTTTATGTGGGTCTGGGAGTTGAACTCAGGACCTCGTGCTTGCCAGGCAGATGCTTATGCCCCTGAGCTATCTCACCAACCCCAGGAAGATTATTTGTATCAATAAGAATTTATTTTTAATGTGAAATTATTTCAATCAATATAAAGTGTGCATAAAAGTTCTATGTTTGTATTAGCAGGATATAAAAGAGGGAAGGAAGCATCAGAAAAGTACATTTAAAAGAAGATATGAGGGCCGGTGAGATGGCTTAGCAGTGTAAGCACCTGCCTGGCAAGTGCGAGGGCCTGAGTTTGACTCCCAGAACTCACATACGAAAAAAGGGCTGGTGGGGCCGGTGAGATGGCTCAGTGGCATAGGCGCCTGTCTGGCAAGCGCGAGGGCCAGAGTTCAACTCCCGGATCCCACACACAAAAAAAGGCCGGTGATATCGCTCAGCGGCACAAGTACCTGCTGGTGCGCAAGGTCCTGAGGTCGACCCCCGGTACCCGAAAAAAAAAAAAAAAAAAGAAGATATGAGAAATGACTAAAGATATGTTGGAAAATTAAAAACATATTGCAAAAAAGAGGAAGGAAAAAGGAAATTATGCTATTTTCTTCAGAAGGGATGTCAGAACTTTCTAAGTGGTATCAGGGTTTCACGGGTTTTTTTGTTTGTTTTGAGGAAAAGAAAGTTATAATTTATGTGACATCCAGTGAGCAGCCAGACATTAGATTGTGGTTTGGCCTATTGTAGCCAACCTGGTTGATCGATCTTGTGTAGAATGGGCTGCCTTATTAAGAAAGGTACCAAGTACGAAAAAGTGCCTTAAAGGACTTTAAAAGACAGAATGTTGGGAAATGGAGAAGGAAAAAAAAATTTTTTTTCTCCATTAAAATACTAAAATAGGGCCGGTGAGATGGCTCAGCAGCGTAAGCGCCTGCCTGGCAAGCGCGAGGTCCTGCGTTCAACTCCCAGAACCCACATAAAGGAAAAAAAGGGCCGGTGATATCGCTCAGCGGCACAAGCACTTCCTAACACCTTACTGCTAAACCAGTGGTTCCAATTTAAGCTTCTCACTTACTGAACTCTATGATAATAAATTTGTTTTAACCCAACAAATTTATTCTCATTTGTTACAACAGTGAAAGAGCAACAGTATATACAAACACAATAGCATACTTATTTGTATAAAGAAACATGAAAATTACTAGGAAGTAATAATACAGTGAACCTAAGTAAAGAAGAAAATAAGTTTCATGTAATCCACTGAGCAAGAATTTAGAATTTTGCCAATAAACTAGAGTTAGTTGAGTTCTCATTGTCATTGAGATAAAATTATTTTTGCATTACATTTAAGTTTTAACCCCAAAATATTATTCCAAGAACATGTGAGTAATTCTTTATTTTCAATGGAGTTGACATCTCCGATTCAGTGAATAAAATGTAGTTGTAACTATAAATATGCATTCATTACCCATTAAAGTAGTCAGTATAAAGAGTTCTGTCTGGACTGTCCTTTATGTCCATTATGTTAGCCCAATGAAAAAAATAATTAAATTTTATGACTCTGGAAGCTTTTTGTAAATTAAGATAAGCAAACTTTGAGAAAAATATACTTAACTTCTAGAAGTGTATAAATAAAATTATTAAATATGTTTCAGTAGGTTTCCAGATTGTGACCGAGTATCAGTAGGAATGAACACAGACTACATCTTATTTATCATTGAAGTTACATACTACATATTATGAAAGGAAGCATGAGAAATGTTATTATCAGCCATCCAGTTTTAATCATTTACTTTCACTGCATTATATCCTACCACACCACAAAATGATAGCAAAAGATTTTATGTTAGATCTCTATTCAATATGGAAAAGAAATATCAATCACTACAAAACTTACAATAGGAGCTCTCATAATTGTTAGGATCCAGGTGCATTGTTAAGTACCTAATCTCCATCAAATATTTTTATCTTTTTATTTGTTCCAAGTCACAAATATTGATAATACATCTGAGGTTTTGCCTATAAGCCTAGTTAAGAGATGTAATACATTTTGTTAAAAGTTAGCAAGAAGGGATTGGAAATGTAGTTCAGTGGTAGAGTGCTTGCTTAGTATCCAAGAAGCCAAGAAGCCTTGGATTTGATGCCCAGAACCTAGAAGGAGGGAGAGAGACAGACAGAGAGAGAGAGGGAGAGAGAAATCAAAGAGGGTGAGAGCATTGAATTCTATCCGTGGACACTTTGGGAGATGATGGACCCTTGGATTTTGTCCATAGGCCCTGTTAGAAGAAGGAGCCCCTCTCTTTTTCCTTCCTTCCTTCTCCATCTTCTTTCTATTTAAAGTGGGAAAATAAATTAAAACCTCATGTATTAATTCTGGGTCTAGCGCCCCTAGTCTGTTCAGAAGAAAGTTAGTGATGGTCTATATATTATTAACTGAATGTGTTTTTTTTCTCTCAATGAACCAGCTTTCAATATTTGTTATTGTGGAGGAAGGATATTAATCTGAAGCAGAGGTAACAGCAAATTGCATAATCAGAAAGTGACTTCCTGAATTTCTCTTCTCTATTAATCAGAGGCAAAGAAAGCACCATTTCTGAGCTGAGTGATGACACTTGCTAAGCAAGTCCCTTAAGGAGTGCCTGGGATGGGATCTGGCCTTAATTTTGCAGAACTTCCTGTACAAAGATCATTCTACCTACCCAGTCAGACAAAGGGCCAGGAATCACTTCTGCTCCCAACACGATAATGTTAATGGGGAGACCATGATGCCATCTCATGCTCCAGAGATTGCAGCTTCTCAAGAAGGTGAAGTTGCCCCTGAGATAAGGGTCTCTGAGCCAGAGCAGGCAATTTCTGAACCCTCTGAGAAGAAACTTGATAGACTCTCCTTAAGCGAAAGAAAGATGGAAGCTTAAGATGAAAAAAAATGGAGAACATTCAAGGTGGACATGAGTGTAGACACAAAGAACAACCAAAGAATATGATTCAGGATCATTCTCAGACCAGGGACCAGCCAAACAGAAAGGAAAGTGGTTTTGGTCAATGTCTGGCGTGGGTCCAGTGTTCCTCTCCACACTGTGACAAATAGAGGCAGCTGCATGGGAACACTGACTCCTCAGTTCTTCCAGATAATTGGTCCTGTGACCAGAATAGAGTCTTGGGTTTTAATCCCTGTGATATTTCTGAGGAGACCTGAGCAGTACATGAGAGTGACACGGCCTATGCCTTCTATGTCCCAGAATCTATCACCTGGGCCAACCAACATGGTTACCCCTGAATGCCAGACATGGTAGAATCTGTTCCTGACCCAGGAGAATTTTTTTTTTTTTTTTTAGCTTCTCTCTTGCATCTGCCATGCAAATACTACATTACATTTTTTGGAGAAACAGCTTCTCCTGCTTGGATTCTACTAATCATGCTAAAGAAATTCCAGGAGGTAATAGGAGCAAAGAAGTGCAGGACAAGAACTATAGCCAGAGACTGGGAGCAACCATAAGGATGGCTCACAAGGAAGAACAAACCAGCATTCATGAGCAGATTAATTTTTTGCTTTCTGCAGCTGATACTGTGGATCTGACAAAAATAGAGAAGGAAAAGACTTAATGCTTTCTGGGTCTAACAGTCCTGACTTATGCATGGAGAAGGAGGAAAAGGAGGAGTTAGAGATGGAGGAGAAAGGGATAAAAAACCCAGCCTAAGTCAGTCAAAATACTGACCAAAAAATCTAAGCCAAGAGGCACAGCAGTTGGAGAAGTATTAATAATCACAGCAGTGTTTCTGCAAGTGAGCTGAACAGTTCTGAACAATACACAGGTGCTCAGTAAATATTTGTTTAATGAATAGAAAGTGGAATAGCTTTATTTTGCTATTTTAGTTTGTTAATATTTTACCCTGCACATAAAAAAGATACTGAAATTTAAAGTTGAAAGTTACTGTGTCATTTATAACAGAAGCAGGCATTGGTTACCCTTAGCTTGTTATAATGGTCAGGCTTCTCAATGTTATTCTGAACTTGACATCACTAATGCCAAGCAAATGTAACAGAGATTGCATCTGAGCTAGTTTCACACATTATGGCTCTCATTCTCAATATATTTCTAGGAAATGTGTAGGTGTACCCACTTTAGTACTCTGAAAAGATTACTTAGTATTTGGGTTGCTTGTTTATAGGACAGGGTCAGCTTGTTTATAGGACAGGGTCAGCGTCAAGTGAAATGTTCCCAAATCCAATTTTTGTACCTATCTGGATTATTTAGCTTCTCAGTGAAAACTTACTCAGAAGTGCCAAACTTTAGCACTTTTGAAACTTTTGAATAAATATTTTATTAAAACTGTATCCTATAAATTTTGATGGCTGTACACTTTGTTTTTATCATTTGTGAAAAAGTATCAAATGATTGTGAAGGAATTAATTTTCCTTGTTTTATTGTTGTCTCATTGTTTCATTTCCCTTCCTTGTTTTGGATTCTGCTAAAGAAAATCCTTTTAAAAGATGTTAATGAACCATTCTGTAACCTACTAAACTCACTCATAAAATACCATCAACTACTGCCATGTAGCTTAAGACTTATGGTGATTTTGTGTCAGTTTCCTTTTTCATTGTTTCCCTACTAGTAAGGTCTGTATGCTTTTTATTATTTCAGTTCCTATTACAAGCATGAACTGTAAAACTATGAGTAATGAATTTTAATTCTGATGGTGTGTTTTACTCTATTAATATGTTAATACATGGAGACTTGATAAAATTCTGATTTATTTTCATTATTTGAGGACTTGTCAAACTCCAAAGAGGTTCACAAATAGCTTCTTAAAAAGATATCTGTCAAGATTCTCTTTTCTTATATCCAATTGTTTCCATAAGAAGTTTAATGTGTCAAGTACATAGCTCTGTCAAGAGTAAATTCTTTGGAGAACCCCATGAAGTTGTGTATATTGATGGTCATATCCTTTGTCTCTTCATATTATATTCTTCTGTTCATTGGGTCAATCTTGTGGTTTTTCCAAAAGATGACTCAACTAGTTATTGAAAAAGAAATCAGAGTTTTGTGTTTGTGTGGAACCAAATGATAGCTTAGATGGCAGTGTATGAATGACAAAGCACAATTTAGCAAAATATATTCCTTCATAGAATATTTGAATATCACAGCCAATACTAAGTTGCTAAGAACATGGTAAAAACAATGTTGTCTCTGAAAAAAAAAAAACACATTAAACAATGTTAAATTGGAAACACTAGCTAAGGATTTTCCATTCATCTCAAGATTGCAAATTTTTTACATTAAAAATATAAGTTACCTAAATAGGGCATTAGTAGGGACCCTATGAAAATATGCAAATATCAAAATTGACTATTTCCCAAAAAATTTCTTGAAAAAGAGAAAATTCATTTAAGAAAAATATAAACTATGTAAACAGAACAAAAAGTGTGTTTATGAGAGGTTATATAATTCAGTAAAAACCAAAATACATTAACTCATTTCATTTTTAATTTGAGAATCATTTCTGTTTTAAGATCTCTGTATTACACTATATGAAATTAAAATATGAAGGCAATTAAGGCACCATTTTACAAAACCTACACTGTTTAAAAAGGGAAAAAATGTTGTATTATTGTGTTTCTATGAAAATTCTCTCTGCTGGGCTCAGCTCTCAGCAATTAAAGAAGGAGGAGGAGTTTTCATGTGATTGAGAAATCCAATTTCTGGATGTATTTTCAAAAGTATTGAAATTGGGATCTGGAAAAGATAAAGCATCCTCATGTGCATTACAGCATTTTTCACAGTAGCTAGGATGTAAAAAAAAAACCCTAATGATCACGTGCTGCATTCATAAGAAGAGTATACTCCTCAGCCTCAATAAACAAGAAATTCTGCCATTTGTGACAACATGAGTGAACTAAGAAGACATTGTGCCAAATAAAAGAAGTCAGTAACAGTTTTTTGAAGAGTTTTTCTCTTGTAAAATCCTCACACAGGCAGTGCAGAGATGATAAGGATGGACCCTTGAGGACAGAGAACTTCTGACTTTACTTTTCACTGTGCATCTTCAATGAAGTCTCCTTGAGCTGGTTGCTCACCAGCTCTCTTGCCACCTTTCAGGTGGAACAGAGCATGAAGCACCACAAGACAGAACTTTCAGTAGGGCAGCCTTCAAAAGGTTTTCCTTAAGTTCTTTATGTAAGCAAATGTGTGGGAAGTAGACGATAAAATTTAATGAAAACATCTTTTTTTTTAGTGAGAACAGCTACACAAATAAGATGAAAATGTGCCCTTCTATTACATTATCAAAAATCTAAATATTAATTTATTTGGATAGCGACACAAGGATCTGTCAATGAGTCATACTGCAAGAAAAATTAAAGTGAAGTTAAGGAACAGACTGTTTCTATTTGAGATTAGCACTAACAAAAATTATAGTTTTACAAAATACATTTCCTCAGTTTGCAGTGATTTATCACTATATTCTTTATTCACATGCCTGTTCTCACTAGTTAGCACTTCCATTTTTGCACCGAAGAACATGTTAAAATTCTTCATATTTTGTATGTTATTTTCTATATATGTTAATATATTTGTAATATTTGAATCAATATGCAACCCATTTTTCCATTTAAAAGTAATATTATATTTATAATTACATGCATAGGAAATGAGGTATGATATTATAAACAGAAACTTCCATATTTCATGAATCCATACTGAAAAAAGAATAAAGAACATGTGGCAGTTGAGAATTTTGACTTGGTTTGCTTTGGGATCTGCCCCGGGATTGATGGAATGTACTTCTACCAATAGATGCATTGGAGTGAGTCCTTGGAGACTGGCCTTGGGGTCCCTCACATCTTCCCCTCTGGGACTTTTCCCCTGCTCCGCATGAACTAAGCAGCTTTACTCAGCCACATCCACCGTGATGTCTCTACCTTAGAGACAGCTGCCCATGCACTGAAAGTGATATAGGAAAAATATAACTCTGGACTTGTTAGGTGCCAAATGTACTGAGTTTGTGGAGTAGAGAAATAATTCTCAAATCGTGCTCTCAGTAGAGACCAACAGCATCACGATAGAACTTATTAGAAATGCTAATTCATGGTCCTAGTCTAAACCTATTGAATCAGAAATCCTAGGATCAGAACCTACTAATCTGTGCATTTCCTTGGTCTCCGTAAAATTCTGAAAGATAAGAAAATTTAAGGTCTACAAAGCATGTTTTTAAAACGTGTAACTACTTCACATAACTCAAATGTATATGGGTGTGTACTGAAAGTAAGTTCAGTGTTTACTCAATAGGCATTTAGGCAAAATTGAAAAATAAGACTGACATATCCATAATATTTTTTTAAAATGTAACCCTGGTGACATTGTAAATATTTAAATATGTTTATGAAAAGTAAACATCAATTTACCAATAACATCGGGAATTATGATGTGGTAACATCAAGGAATTATGTCATGAACCAAAGGAAGAAGTGAGGAGGGTTTTACTGGAAATGGGGTGAAGAATAGCTCCTGGATTTCCAGGAGGGGTCCCAAGTGGGTGACCACTGAGGCCCTTTGTCAGGGGTAATTTATACAGCAAAATCACAATGTGGGTATAATGTGGGTCAGGCTACAATAAACCTGTAGGATTGCAAGTATAGCTGCTTAGCTAATATTGATCCAATAGGAAAATGAGTCATATAGCAATGGTACATGGAAAGATCAAAGGAATTATTGGAAAGGGAGAGGAGGATGGGTCAAGATGTTCTGGTCATCAACCTATGCACCTGATGCCTACCTGGGCCTACTGGATCAGGTAGTGCTATTTGCAGTGTAATCTCAAGTTGCTGTTTGTCTCTAGGGAGGTTTGCAGGCCTTGCTATTGCTTCTCCATCCTGGGGCTTGGGTCTCTTCAAATTTGCCTCCAGCCACACTCTGCCTGTATATTAACTTCTCTCTAACATAGATGTGTATAATAAAATGATGAGCAAATTTATCCTTTCCTCATCTAAGTTGTGGGTGTTGTGATTTTTGTCCCAGCAACAAAAGCTGACTAAAACAAAACACAAGACAATGACTCTGGTGTGATTTCTAGATTGTATATTGCACATTGCACTAAGGGCTAGAGTCAGTTTAATATCATGGGAATCAAAAATTCAGTCTGGCAAGCATAACTTCCCCACCACCATCAATGTGCTCAGGTGCTTAAAATCTCCCATATTTGACTTTCTTTGCTTTAAATATTTGTCTCCAGAAAAACTTGTTGCAAGATTACCCATTATCTAGGAAGTACTACATCTCTATTTACTCTTATGTTTTGCAATACCCTCCATCCCTCCTAGCATTATAAATATTCAAGCTTTTTATCCATTTTCCAATATGGGGGTCTCACTTTTCATAAACCTATATAAATATTTACAATGTCACTGAGTCACTTTTTAAAAAATGTTATGAATATTTCATTCTTATTTTTCAATTCTGTCTACATGTCTATTGAGTAAACACTGAACTTACTTTCAGTACACACCCATATACATTTGAGTTATGTGAAGGAGTCACATTTTTTAAAAACATGCTTTGTAGACCTTAAATTTTCTTATTCTTCAGAACTTTATGGAGACCATGTAAATGCACAAATTACTATGTGCTGATCCTGATTTCTGATTCAATAGGTCTAGAATGTGCCCATGAATTAGCATTTCTAATAAGTTCTATTGTGGTGCTGTTGGTCTCTACTGAGAGCACAATTTGAGAACCATTTCTCTATTTTTTTTCCACGTCTTTGTTTTTTTCTCTTCTCTTTGCTTGATATTGCTTTCTTTTCTTTCACAGTTTCATTTTTCAAAATATATCAATTGGCATTTTCTTTTTAAAAATATTGTAGGGATGGTGATACCGCTCAGCGGCATAAACACCTGCCTGGAAAGCGCGAAGTCCTGAGTTCAACTCCCGGTGTCCACATTAAAAAAATATATATATTGTGATAATTTATACAGGCAAAGAAAAAAATCTGTTTCTATTTCCTTTGTCTTCATAATAAATATATTTTTCTACACTTTGACAAGCACCTTTGACATGCTCAACATCTTATATTACAATTTTGTGTGTATCTATCTATCATATTCTGTTAAATTTAAACTTTCTTTAAGGAATTTGAATCCCTAAGAGTCTCCCTGAATGAGCTTGGATTCCTGGAGACAAAAGAGATCCCTGAAATAAAAATTACCATGAGAAATAGAGTGCCAAATAAAGTCAGATGGTATATTGTGGATTTTGATTTCATTGTGTGTATTTGAGGTAAAAGTGAAACTGAGGTTCACAATCACCTTTCCATGCTGTTACTCTCACAAGCAAACACCAGGGCCCTCTCCAATAGGGTGTGTCTACTTGAGAATGCAAATGGGTTAGTCCAAAGGGAAGAATTTGTCACAAGAAAGGACCACAGGGATGGAATGGGAAAAATATTTTTGTTGTGAATCAGGTAGGATGAGTTCTGCCTTGGACAAAGCTCATGCAATTAATCCAGTACAACTTTTCAGTGGGACCTGCAATCATATAACACAAGAATGTGTAAATAACAGAGAATAAGTTAGTTAAGAGTATAGATAATTAGGGCAAAAAGATCATCATACTCCATAAATCAGAAGAAGAGTTTTGATTGCAGTCATGGCATTGATTTATACTTGGTGCATTCATTTATACTATTCTATGTAGAAGATTTTCTTCTCAGCCAAAGAGGTATTTATCTGAAGATTTTAAAAAAAATATACATATGTAAATATGTCATAATATCATATGATTTTAGACTTTAGATATCAAATAGTGTATGACTTTGGATTAAATATCAAAAAGTCTTTAAGAATTATTAGTAGCATGGGAGAGAATTTTGCAAAAAAGAAGTTCAACATTTATTGTTAAATTTGAATAAATTTTGAGTTTTGAGGGAAACAGAAATGTAATTGGAAGGATGAACTATGATATGGGTGGTTGCTAAGCACTCCTTACCTTAGTATTTAGAGTGAAATTGAGCTGAGATTGAATTCTCCACAAATTTAAGAATTTAAATTACTTGCAATGCAAACCAAACAAAAATTTTAAGAAAATTTTATATGATAATATATTACCACTGGGAAGAAAGGCTGTTTTACTTATGAGTTTTCCAAATAAAACTTTAAGCAATTTGAGAACTTTAAAGAAATTATCTCTAAAATGTAATTTATCCATATATAACTATAGATTTACAGTGTTCATGTCAGGCAAACTTTTCTTGCACAATTACTCATATGTTAATGTAATTAAAATACTTGCTTTTGTTGTTCTTGTTTTGTTTTGTTTCATTGGTCTACATATGGTGATGTAATCTTTTTTTTTCTGCTAAGCATACATCTTTTTTTATTTGTAAAATTATGTTTATTGTTTTTCTTCCTAAACTGGCTAGTCTCCTCTAGTGGCTAAAAAAGGGTGCCCAGGAATAAACAGACTTTTTTCTGGAGCTTTCTACTTTCTTCAGTACCGTTGTTATAGAAAAGAATGAAGTAAAGAATGACAATTAGAGAATTATTGCCAATATTTTACAGAGTATATTGGAATATTTGTATATATTTATTGCTAAAGTTGAACTCCTGGTTCTTAGAACTGGAGCACCTTCTTTGGATTCCCCAGCAGACCCCTGAGGTATGTTTCTCTTTCCTCTGCCATTAGCTGTGCTTCAATGGCAATATTTAAAGAGAGATTTTAAATAGTATCTTTCTTTGCTCATCTAAAGACCTTTCTTCAAATCAAATTAGAGATGACCTTTCTAAAATACAAATGCTGTCAGGCCATTAAAAACCGCAAATGGCACTACATCTCATAAAGTGCAAAGTCCATGTCACTGAGCTGACTTCACCCCTCCTTCCCTAACCAGTTCCTTTCTTTTTACTTTGACTCATACACAGTCATTGCTTCAAAAACTCACCTGCACTCAGGCAAATATGCAAGGACTTGCCATGTGTTTCATGTCACCATGAATTCTCACAGGATTTCCCCTGTTCTCTTTTGTTCTTTTGGTACTCTCCCATTTCCATAAGAACCTCTATTTTAGTCCATTTTATGACAGAATAGGATAGACTGGGTAATTTATTAAGAAAATTTTATTTAACTCATGTTCCTGGAGGTTAAGAATCCAGGGACATGAAGCCTTTGTCTGGCAAGGGCTCTCACGGTACATTATCTTATCCAGCAAATGTGGAGGGACAAGCAAGTGCCGCTTGTAAAAGAGTTCTACTTTAAAACAAAGCTCCCTGAAGAGATAACTCATTCATTCCCTTGAGAAAGACCTTACTACATGCAGGCAGGTGGAGCAGTCAGGAGCTAAATATTTCCTATTAGGTCCCAACTTCCCAAAGTGCCACATTGGTAATTAAAGTCCCAATTCGTGAATTTTGGAAGGTGCGTTCAAACCACAGCCACTATTGTTAGTGTCTCAGAACCCCAGGACTCATTTTACATTAAGTCTTCTGCAGAGTACAAGGTACAGCCAACTGCGGTCTCTGCTTGTTTCCTCCACTGCTTTCTGTCATAGTGTATCTCAGCTAAGACACTTAGATCATTTTACTATAAATATCTGCTAGAGATCAAAATGCTAGAAAATTCGGTCTGTAGTATACAGAATGATACAGATGGATGAGGGATTTCAATTATACACATCTGAGATAGTGTTTTGTTTTGTTTTAGTTTTGTTTTCTGAGACAGGTATCACCATGCAGTTCAGGCTGTTTTTGAACTCACTTTATAGCCCAGGCTGGCCTCAAACTCACAGAGATCCTCCTTGCCTCAGCCTCCCAAGTGCTGGGATTATAGACATGTGCCACCACACCCAGCTACTCTGAGATGACATTTTTAAAAATCCCATCTTATTTTAATTTATTGCCACTAATAAAATAATTATTCTTATAAATGACAGAATTTGAGCCTAAAATATCTGTAAAAAATTACAGGTTTGTTTTTATTAGATAAAATATTAGTATTGCATTTGTGTTACACTTTATTTTTCCATTTAGGACACATATAGGGATAAGAAATACCATTATGGTTGTAGTATATTCCCTAAATAGCAACTCAACATGTAGAATTCTACAGTCTGACACCAACTCTTAAATATTACTATAACCTAAAATATATACTCAGATTATAGAAATCATAGTGCCATTTTATTTAGTGTCTTATGGGAAATTAATTTATAGGGACATTAAAATTTTGCTTCACTTTATATATTTTCTTAATGTAAACTAACAGACATGGGCAATAATTGTTCTTTTTCAAAAAATTTCTAAAAATCTTTTTTATTCTTTATTTATTGTATAGAAATTATTCTGTTTTATTCAAGTGTTTTTTCTTCTAGTGACCTATCTTAATGTTTGTGGGAAAAATCTCATCTCTTTCTCTTTTTCTTTCTCAGAAGCTATTCAAGTAAATAAAGGCAACATTGTTTTATCACAGTGATAGTACATGAAATGTGCACATGTCTGAAGAGTTTTACAAACATTATTCCACTTAAGACTTTATTTCTCATCCTACACTTAACATCAGAAACAAGAAATAATATCACTGAAAGCATTTCTCTTCATTTACTCTCCAAACATATTTATTTATTAAGCAATATTTTCCCACTTATTGGATAGATAATATTCCTTTTTAGCTTTTTTCAGTTTGCTACATGGTACAGTATTGGTCACACTAATATTAATCATTCCAATTGTAGTTCTTTTTTTGCTGGAGGCTGTATATTTTGTTGAATGTAATCTCATTAATGATCATGAATAATTGATTGAAAACTGTAAATGTTATTGAAATGATATTGGAAACATTTTATAACACTTACCTGTCTCTCCCCATGTAAATTACATGCAAGATTGTTTTATTCTAGGTTTCCATATTCCATTTTGAATGAAGTAATTCATGTAATTTCACATTAAACATTGAAGTACCACACACCCCATACCCAAGCAAACCAGCATACACATTCTGCATTGTAGATGACACTGCTTTCTCTTAAACACATAAAGAAACCACATTTTCTTATTTACCCAAATAAATTTTTCCTAGAATCCAAATTTGTATATGCTGAAATATGTAAGAGCAAGAGGAAGGAAAAACTCTTTCCCTGCATAGGTATTATGTATTCTATGAACAAACACATATGGAATAGGTAATTTAATAAAACCTCAGTGTCTATGGTGGGAAATATGTTAACTAATTTCATGCTTTTTGGCTATAAATAGAGGTGACAAGCAGAATGTAAGAAAAAGGCTTATTTAATTTCTTAGGACAAGAGTACACAAATTCTCACTTTTAGTTTTTTATTTTGAAATAATATTTGATTTAAAGAAAACATATAAAGAGAATACAGATCATTATTATATATCATTCCCCTGGTTCTCTAAGGTTAGCAGCTTTACATTACCATGGATTCATCATCAAAAAAAGAAGTTAACAATGCTGGAATACTATTAGCAGAACCATACTTTACTCAGATATTGCCAGTTTTTCCTGTAATATCCCTTTCTGGTCCAAGAAGATCTAGGAAACTGTATTATATTTAAACATTATATTCTCTTAATGTCCCTTAATTTGTGGGAATTCTGTCTTGTCATTCATAAGTGAAGATTAATGGTCAAATCTGATAAAAATGTTGATAGACTTGGTTTTGGCTGATGCTTTGTCATGATCAAATTGAGTGCATAATTTTGGGTGGATAATGGTACACAGGTAAAGTGCCATTCTTATGACATCATATTAGAGGATACGTGATATCATCACCAGCAGTGAAAATGTTAAATATTATCATTTGCACAAAGTATTGTCTGTGAGGTTTTTCCATTTTATTTATTTATTTATTTATTTATTTATTTATTTATTTATTTATTTTGTTAGGGTCGAGATGCCCACCGCGTGAAAGAAGACTCCAAGAAGCTTTCTCTCATGCAAAGGGCAAGGGGTTTTATTATCCAAGCATGCGTGGGGCTCACTGAACACGCAGGAACAGTGGGCCATGAGGTTTGTCTGTGCAGGGCTTATATGTCTATAGAACAAAGGGAGGAGGGGTCTTTGCAAGCGCGGTTACAGAAGCAGATGGCATTGGTTAGTTTAAACAGATTTCACATTCATTGGGAGAGGACAGTCACACGGAAGTTTAAGGCTTGGTGACGGAGGATATTTCCTAATATGGACAGCAGATGGTCTGGAACAGCACATTCTGCAAATTCCTTAGCCATGGGATAGCCATTATCTTGCAACCTAGTCCCCCGGTCTGTGGTCAGCTCTGTTCCGGGGTTTGTCTAACTTAGCAACTTTAGATTGTAACAGCTCTATTCCCGGAACATCTGAAGGAGGGGAACAGTACAATCCTTGTGTTCTCAGAATGACAAAATTTCCCTTACATTCCCCCTTTTTGTTTTTGTGAATCTCTAACCTTAGAGATCAGGGTGTTCATTTTTGTGATTATCTAGAATTGCATATTGTTGTCGGATGAGCATCAGTTTTACATTGCCAATCTGGTTTTGTAGTAAGTTTACTATTCTATTTAATATGCAAGGCCCTATGGTTATTATTAAGATTAACACAACCAGGGGTCCTGCTAGAGCTGACATTAAGGTGGTGAGCCAGGGAGACTGGCTAAACCAGGACTCAAATAAGCCTTGTTGGGCTTCTCGTTCTTTTTGTCTTTCTTGGAGGCATTCTCTCAATTTGGTCATAGATTCCTTAACTACTCCTGAGTGATCTGCATAGAAACAGCATTCTTCCTTTAAGGCGGCACATAGGCCTCTTTCCTTAATGAACAATAGATCTAATCCTCGCCTATTTTGTAATACCACTTCTGACAGAGAGGTTAGGTAGGTCTGGAGGGCTGTTATAGACATTTCTATCTCCTTTAAATCTTGGTCAATAGCAGCCTGCATCGTGTTCATTTGATGAGATCTCTGTATCAATGCCACTGTCCCTGTCCCCACTCCGGTGGTGATTCCTAATCCCGCAAGAACAGCCAAAGTTAGGAATATAGGCTCTCGTTGATACCTGGTTTTGTGTTCTATCATATCCTCAAATGATTTACTTTGATGGTATATTATCCGAGGAAATATTTTTACCATAACACAGAAATGGGCCGAATTGTTAAACACCTTAGTGGAGACACAAGGGGTTATCCCAGTATTACATGCCCAATGAGTCCCTTGAGGAGGAATTAAGTATGCTGTTGAGGTGGGGATGTTATGGACATGTAAACATAAAGTCCATCTGATGTCGTTCGGGGGGTTTCCTATACAGACTCCTTTACCAGTAACCTCAGGGAGAGTAAGTTTATGGTTGCTGTTCCAGTCACAAGTGGCACTAGTAGTGATGTTGTAGGTATTATTAACTGCAATACCTTCATAGTAAGGTGGAGAGGCCGATAGGCAAAGCCAACAAGACTGAGTTAGATCACCCTGAGTATAATTTAGGACAGAATAGGCCCCCAGAATTAAGTTGTATAACCTAGTTATAATGGGTATGGGTGTTTTAGTGGTCCTAGGGAGTAAGAAGGGGGTTTTTGTTGATTGAGCCACAGTATTGGGTGGCTCTAGTCTCCCTGGAGGCGTGGATTGTAATTGGACCCTCGAGTTAATAATGGGATTTGGTCCTACACTAAGTATCTGGCTGGGTATTTTTTCTTTTTTGATAAATATATGAGTACCTGTGGCTCCAACTGCCCAGAATTTGAGACCCCATGTTTGGCCTAAAGTCCAACCAGGATCAGATGGGGTAATAACCTTTGCATTGGCTCGAAAGAGGGTAAGTCATTGGTGGAGGTTGGCATCCCCGAGGGCCCCATTCCCACTGAAGATTTGGGTCAGGGGACTTAGGTGCCCAACCTGAGGCTAATGTCTCACAGCCCCAATATGTACAATAATATTGTCCTGGACTATTGCAGTAGCTTTTGCCAGGGTTGGAAGCAGGACACATATAGAAGTGATGTTTCCAATAATAGTGGTGTACACCATAAGGTGGAGGAAGAAACTCACAAGGGTGGAGCTTAAAATTAGGTGATCAGGATCCCTCCCAAGTCTGTAAAGTTTTACCATCTTCCCTCCGAGATATTATCCATCTCCAGGGCTGATGTGGGTTGTTAGTCCCCTGGGAGAGTGAGATCCCCATCATCCCCACCCATAGCCATATGACGAACCCATAACTTGAGGGGGTTATCAGTCTTTTCCAGTTTCCATTGAGACCCCAGCGGTGGAGGTGCCAGCTTGAGGTGAGATGCATGAATCCAGGATGCGATGCCATCAACCTTAACTGCTGTGGGGGTGGTCAGGAGTACCTGGTAGGGTCCTTTCCAGCGAGGTTCTAGGGTTTGCACCTGGTGGCAATGCACGTAGAGGAAGTCTCCTATGTTGTACCGGTGAGGAGTGGGTTCGTCGCTTGGCTGGTAGGCTGAAGAGAGTTGACGCCACAGGATCCTCTGAATCTGGTCCAGAGCCTGAAGTCTATCAATCAGGAAAGTATGGGGTAAATGGGTGCCCTTAGGTAGGGGGCTGAGGTCTCGGATGGGGGGAGGAGTTCCATATAGAATCTCAAAAGGAGTCAAATTGGGTGGCTGGGAAGAAGGGGTGTTTCTAGCTCTAAACAAAGCATAGGGTAGAAGCATGGTCCAATCTTTAGAGCCAGTCTCTTTGACTAATTTTGTCAAGGTCTCCTTGATTGTTCTATTCATTCTCTCTACCTGTCCTGAATTCTGGGGTCTATAAGCACAATGAAGTTTCCAATCAATCCCCAATATCTTGGCCAATCCCTGACTTACTTGAGCCATGAATGCCGGTCCATTGTCAGACCCAATTACCTTTGGCAGGCCGAAACGAGGAAATATCTCCTCCATCAACTTTTTTATTACCATCTGCGCAGTTTCCCTTTTGGTAGGGAATGCCTCTGTCCATCCTGAATAAGTGTCTATAAAGACTAACAAGTATTTAAGCCCATATTTGGCCGGTTTTATTTCAGTAAAATCCACTTCCCAAAACTGTCCTGGTCGGGTTCCTCGCAATCTCTTTCCTTCTGAGGATTTGGAGGGGAAGGCGTTGACAATCTGGCAAGTTTGGCAGTTCTTGGTAACTTGTTCCACCAGTGTTTTAATTTGGGCGGCTGACAATTGACTATCTGCTGATGAATTTCTGGCCAATAAGCACAACTTTTTGTCCCCAGATGGGTTAACTTATGAGCTTGTTGGAAGTAGGCTAAAAGTTCTGTTTTTCCCATCTTGGGAGTTTGAAGAGCTTGTTTGAATATATCTCAGGTGAAGTATCAACTTCTAGGAGCAAAGTGGTAGGGGCGCCTAAAGCTGCTTGTTTTGCAGTTTTATCTGCATGATTGTTTCCCCGTATTATAGGACTGGTACCTTTTTCGTGGCTATTGCAGTGTACTATGGCCAATTTTTGTGGCAGCATAATAGCTGTCAAGAGTCTGAGAATTTCTGGTTTGTTTTTGATCTCTTTTCCCGCAGAGGTTAAGCGTCCTCTCTGCTGGTAAATAGCCCCATGAACATGTGCCGTAGCAAAAGCGTAGCGGCTATCAGTATAAATGGTTGTCCTTTTTCCCTGTGCCAACTCTAAGGCCTTTGTGAGGGCAACTAATTCCGCTCTTTGTGCAGATGTACCTTCTCTTAGTCCTGATGACCAGATAACTCGAGTCCCATCTGTAACCACGGCCCCCGCGTGTCTCTTACCTTCTAGTAAGAAACTGCTACCATCAGTGAACCAGGTTACTTCTGCATCTGGGAGTGGCTGGTCTGTTAGGTCTCGGCGAATTCCAATTTCTTCTGCCAGGATTTCTTGACAGGTATGTAGGATTGGCTCTGACATCTCTTCAGGCAGTAGAGTGGCCGGGTTGAGGGTAGTTGGAGGTTCGAATGTTATTCGGTCCTTATTTAGCAGGAGGCTTTGGTAGTGAGTGATTCTGGCATTAGAGAGCCATCTATCTGGAGGCTGACGAATAACACTCTCCAGCATATGTGGGGCTATTATAGTCAATTTTTGCCCCAAAGTCAGTTTATCTGCATCCTTAGTCAGGATGGCTGCCGCTGCAATAGCCTTTAAACAATGGGGCCATCCATTAGCCACAGGATCTAATCTCTTTGATAAATAGGCCACAGGTCTCTTCCATGGGTGAAGGCCTGAGTTAGCACTCCTTGAGCTATCCCCCATTTTTCTTCAATATAGAGAGTAAAGGGTTTTTCTACATTGGGGAGAGCCAATGCAGGGGCAGACAAAAGGGCCTTTTTGATATCATCAAAGGCTCGTTGTTGGTCAGTGCCCCAGGTGAAAGAGACATCTCCCTTCAGGAGGGGATAGAGGGGAGCAGCCAGGGAGGCGAAACCTGGAATCCACAGGCGGCAAAACCCCGCAGTTCCCAGAAATTCCCGCAATTGTTTCTTACTAGCGGGTAGGGGAATTTGAGTGACTGTCTTTTTTCTAGCTTCTGTGAGCCATCGTTTCCCGTTTTTGAGGGTGTATCCTAAAAAGATAACCTCTCTTTGGCAAATTTGAGCCTTCTTAGCAAAGGCTCGGTATCCCAATTTGGCTAACTCCTGTAATAGTTCCCGAGTCCCATACATACAGTCTGTTTCTGAATCGGCGGCCAGCAGAAGATCATCCACATATTGGAGCAAGGTCACAGCAGGGTGTTGGACTCGGAAGGTAGCCAGGTCCTTATGGAGAGCTTCATCGAAGATGGTAGGGGAGTTCTTAAATCCCTGAGGGAGGCGTGTCCAAGTCAACTGTCCTGACATCCCTGTGTCAGGGTCTGTCCATTCAAAGGCAAACAGAGGCTGACTATCTTTATGTAGAGATAGACAAAAGAAAGCATCCTTTAGGTCTAGTACTGTATACCAAGTCTTTTTGGGACCCAGGGTGCTAAGCAAATTGTATGGATTAGGCACTGTAGGATGTATATCTTCTACTCTGTTATTTACCTCTCTTAGGTCTTGCACTGGTCTGTAATCTCCTGTTCCCGGCTTTTTGACCGGTAACAAGGGCGTATTCCAAGCCGAACGACACGGTACCAATACCCCCAGTTTGAGAAACTTTTGTATGTGTCTCTTTATCCCCTGATGGGCCTCCTTGTTTATATAATATTGTTTGATACGGACTGGTGAGGCAGAGGCCTTTAAGGAGATTACCACAGGGGGTTGTAATGTGGCCAGTCCCAATCCAGCTGTCTCAGCCCATGAGTCAGGGAATTCCATTATCCATTTTGGGGGTATGGCCAAAACCGTGGGCTGGCTATAAAGTTGGCATTCATCATCAGTTGCTAAAGTGAGCATAGTCACCATAGGTTGGCTCACCAGGGGGTTGAGAAAAGTCACTTGGGGTCCCTGGGGCTCAAAAGTTATTTTGGCTCTTAATTTAGTCAAGAGATCTCTTCCCATGAGGGGAGCTGGGCATTCTGGTATTACCAAGAAAGAATGTTGGACTTTTCCTTTACCTAAATCCATAGTTCTTTTGGTAGTCCATGCTCTGAATTTGCTCCTATTAGCCCCTTGAACCAGGGACCTCTTAGAGGAGAGAGGTCCCAATGGGGCTTGGAGAGCAGAAAAGACAGCTCCTGTATCTACTTCAAAATCAATTGGAGTCACCTCCACATTGAAAGTTACCCTGAGCTCAGGGAGGGGGTCCGAGCCCCATCCCCTCTAGTCTTCCTCTTCTAAGGCCAGTACATTAGGCTGTTGGCATTGTTGAGCCTCCAAAGCCTGTTTTTGTTTTCTTTCCCTTTCTTTTTTTCCTTTTAAGCTTGAGACATTCCTTCATGAGGTGTCCTTGTTCCTTGCAATATGCACATTGGTTGGGGTCAAGAGGAGGGCGGCGTGGCTTACCCTCATCTATTTCTCCCTGAATGCCTTTTACGACTGTGGCCAAGATTTTTGTCAATTCTTTATTTCTCTTTCTATCTCTGATTAGTTCTTTTTCTTCCCTCTCCTTTTCCTTTCTCTGTTCCCTTTCCTCTTCTGTTTCCCTCTTATAATATACCTTATCAGCCTCCTTTACTAAATCCCTTAAGGTTAAATCCTGCAATCCATCTAGTCATTGGAGCTTACGTCTAATATCTGAAGCTGATTGTCCTATAAAGGCCATGGCAACAGATGCCCATTGTCCCTCATCTTGAGGGTCAAAGGGAGTGTATCTACGGTATGCCTCCATTAATCTTTCTAGAAATATCAAGGGTGACTCGGTAGGCCCTTGAAGAATCTCTATCACCTTAGCCAAATTTGTAGGCCGCCTAGCAGCTGCTCGGAGACCCGCCACTAGAGTCTGGCGATAGATGGACAGATGCTCCCTACCTGCTGGAGTATTGGGGTCCCAATTAAGGTGGCGCAATGGGAAGAAGTCATCAATGATATTTGGGAGCTGGGTAGGTCTCCCATCCTGTCCTGGCATGAGTTTTCTGGCCTCTATGATGATTCGATCCTTCTCTTTGGTGGTGAACAAGGTCCCCAGCAACTGCTGACAATCGTCCCAGGTAGGCTGGTGAGAGAACATGAGAGACTCCACAAACCTGGTTAACCTAGAAGGGTCCTCAGAGAAAGGAGGGTTATTATTTTTCCAATTATATAAGTCTGAGGAGGAAAAGGGCCAGTATTGGAGTGCTGGCATTTCTCCCCCATGTCCATCTTCTAGCATGGGTCCATGCGGTCTGAGGGGGAGTGTGATTGCCACTCCATCTTGAGGGCCCAGGGCCCACTGGCTTCGGGTTCCCTGGGCCGGCCCATGGCTCGTAGCTTCAATTGGAGGGCCCTGCAGAGTTAATTCAGGGGAAGAGGGTGAAGAAGACGAGATAGGAGAAGAGGGAGGAGGGGAAGTAGCAGCCACCTCAACTAGAGCAGAGGGTAAAGGGGGGTAAGGAGGAGGTGGTGTTCCAGAGTCCAATAGGATTAGGTCAGCCTGTGGTTCAGGTAAAACCTGAGAAGGGAGAGGAGGATAGAGGTTAGGGATCGTAGGTTGAGCTTTTGCAGGTAAGAGAGTGATAGATTCAGGTAGAGTTGGAGGTAGAAAAATCCTTACCCACTTTGGGGGGTTCTCACACAAGTCTTGCCATACCACGACGTAAGGTTTTTGGTCAGGATATCCCTGTTTTCCAGGACGGAAGACCATAGTCTTAACCACCTGGGTAAGGGGAAGGTGGAAAGTTCCCTCTGGCGGCCATCCTACTTGAAAGGTGGGCCATTCTGATGAGCAGAAAGTCTGCCATTTACCTTTTTAAACAACCAAAGAAAGATTATGAGCCCTCTCTTTCACTTCCAACCAATGATCCAGAGTGAAAGAGAGGGGGGTGGATTCCATTTGTCCCATGGTGGGTGCTGTGGAACAAAAGAGGTTAGTGGCGCCAAACAAACAAAGACAGACAAACACTAAGACCAAGATAATAGACAAATGCCGGCGTACACAACTTCCCCAGAAGAGGAAGTAAACTGAATCTGAAGGGCGACGAATGGTGACAAAAATATAACCGGTGACCCCTCCGCAAAATGGCCCTATGGACCGATAATCTCCGAGGCGTCCCCCGGGGAAGTGACTTGTGACTTAAAAGCCCAGAGGCAAGTCACCAAGGAGCTCATGCCCCTTGATGCACGGGCAAGCCACTTGGACCAAGGAGCTCATGCACCTTGATGCCAGTCGCAACCAAACACTAGGCGATCACAAAGTGAAAGTAAGGCGAAGAGGGACAGAGAAAGAGAGATAGGAACGGCTGTACTCACCCCGAGAGGTAGCTGTTGGGGTCTTCTGATGCAGGGGGCAATCCCCAATCTCGCTGGGGCCTCCAAAATGTTAGGGTCAAGATGCCCGCCGCATGAAAGAAGACTCCAAGAAGCTTTCTGTCATGCAAAGGGCAAGGGGTTTTATTATCCAAGCATGCATGGGGCTCACTGAACACGCAGGAACAGTGGGCCACGAGGTTTGTCTGTGCAGGGCTTATATGTCTATAGAACAAAGGGAGGAGGGGTCTTTGCAAGCGTGGTTACAGAAGCAGATGGCATTGGTTAGTTTAAACAGATTTCACATTCATTGGGAGAGGACAGTCACATGGAAGTTTAAGGCTGGGTGACGGAGGATATTTCCTAATATGGACAGCAGATGGTCTGGAACAGCACATTCTGCAAATTCCTTAGCCATGGGATAGCCATTATCTTGCAACCTAGTCCCCCGGTCTGTGGTCAGCTCTGTTCCGGGGTTTATCTAACTTAGCAACTTTAGATTGTAACAGCTCTATTCCCGGAACATCTGAAGGAGGGGAACAGTACAATCCTTGTGTTCTCAGAATGACAAAATTTCCCTTACAATTTTATAGGTGGGTTTGGGGAGTCAAACTCAGGATCTCGTGCTTGCCAGACAGGCACTTATGCCGCTGAGCCATATCACCAGCCTCCATCCATTTTAAAACTATCATTCTATCTCCAAAATTCTGTTCATAAAAAGCAAGTCATTAGATCCAGCACACATTCAAAAGGATGAGAATTAATTTTTTACCTTTAAGTTTTAAGATTATCAAAGAATTTGTTGGCATTTGTTAAAACTCCCATACCAATTAATTAACATTCTCTTAAAGAATATGCAAATATCCTGACTTTCCTTAAAGCACACTAGTTTTTAAAGATAGCAGTGGATTTTGCCTGCAAAAAATATTATTATACTTTTCTAGTAGCGAATTTTTTTTTTGTGCTTCATTCCTTGCACATTTAAAATTTGGAATCCTTTGATAGGATAGGTATGCTATTTCTCTAAAATTTTTATATTTTACTCATTTATATATGGCACTAGAGAATTATCAGTATTTCTTTTATTCTTAGGCTGTTATTCTTTTTTTTTTAGGGGTACCAGGGGTCGAACTCAGGACCTCATGCTTATGCTGCTGAGCTATCTCACCAGTCCTAGGGTGTTATTCTAAAACTCCACTTATTTTATTGCAGGAATTACTTAACTTTGACCACTGGAAATACTCTCAAGCTGGTCCCTGTATTTTTGTTTACTTCTTGATTTTTATATTGATTCTTCTTTTGTGGCTCTACACTTTGCTACAGGCTCAACCAGTGTCTCGACTACATGTTACTTTCTCCTTAATCTCATCTTCCAGATTGTTATTGTATGAAGCAAAGTATAAATCATCAGCTTAATGAGTAAAATGGTACTTTGAGATTTATGAGTATGTCAAAGTGCAGTATTTCTCTTTTTCTATGTTATTATTTTTGGATCAAGCTTTCTAACTTTGATTAATTCTTCATAATTTTTAAATTCCTTCCTAGGCTGCTACTCACTTAAAGTGGTATGCATTGATTGGCTTTTTATCATTGGGACCCAAAACCAAACACATACAACTTAAAAAAAATAAAAGAAGGTTATTTTTGATTCATCATTTCAGAAAAATTAGAATGAAAGGATCAAAATACAGGATAGACATTTAAAGACTTCATAAAAATGTCTTTGTAAGGCCAAAATTCATCCCTGTAATTTTCTTCTCATAACTTTTAAAAGTTAAGAACTAACATAAAGTGTTATTCTTTGTCATGGGCTACTTTGAGCTTCCAATGTTAAAATTTTCTCAATAACCAAAGATATTCAGTAACATTATTTATAAAGGTTCATTGAAAGATGTAATTTATTAAATCTTAGAAGATTTTCATCAACGTGAAGAATTTTAGATTCAAAACATTTTCACTTTCTGCACTACAACAAAAATTAAGAGTTTGAGTAATAAAAAAGTGTTTCAGCCTAACTTAAGACTTATTTCTTTACCTCACAGAAAACTTCTTGACATTCTTTTTTTTGGTATGGGGAATCAAACTCAGATCTCACATTTGCCAGGCAGGCATTGTGCCACTAAACCTTTTCCCCAGCTTTTTGAATATTCTTAATTTCAGGTGGCCTGATAGTTCACCATCATATCTTCTTTAGTTAAAAACCTGAAAACTGAATTTTTACAGGGATTAGTCTGTGGCTCTGATTCAAAAAGCAACCAAACCAAAAATTTGTCGAACATTGCATTTAATCAAATACTTACTAAGGTGATGAGTGTTATGGTTCAACTCTAAAATCACCTCCAAAGCCTCATGTGTGAGGGCGTGAAGGTAAGTGTGTGGCAGTCACTCTGGTCGAATGTGTTCTTAGGAGTTGGGCTAGTGAGAGAAGACTCACCAGAGCATGATCGCAAACTGATGTTCCTTTCCCAGGTCCTCTGGTCGAATGTGTTCTTAGGAGGTGGGCTAGTGAGAGAAGACTCACCAGAGCATGATCTCAAACTGATGTTCCTTTCCCAGGTCCTCTGATCGAATATGTTCTTAGGAGGTGGGCTAGTGGGAGAAGACTCACCAGAGCATGATCGCAAACTGATGTTCCTTTTCCAGGTCCTCCCTTTGCTGTCTTTCTGGCTACCATGGGTTTATTACCATGGGCCATGGGGTTAAGGGACTATTTTCCAGGCTCTTGTCTGCAACAAAAAAGAACTGGAAGTAGTACACAAGGGCAGGAAAACAGCAGCAAAGTTTCTTAAGGTGAAAGTGAGCCCAGAGTGAGTGAGCAGGCAGCTCAGTTGAAAGGAAAACATCTCCAGAAACAAGGGCTTAGGGTGAAGGAGTTTAAATAAATGCTGTCCCTGCTTTAAGGCACCTCCCATTAGGGTCTTTCTGTGCATGATTGAGAGCATGATTGAGAGGGTACTGAGTCATATCCACTGCATCTATTTCATGTGTCCTTTCCCATAATTCATGTGCCTTTCTCTGTTATAATTATATGTATAACATGAAGTCCATATGCATGAAATTTTAGTGAGCTCCAGGGGATAAAACGCTACTCTAAATCATGCAGGGAGGTCTAGTGCACATGGGTCTTGGCTTAGAATTTTCAAAATTTTCCAAAGCAGGCTGGGGGTCTTTGTTTCCCTTCTCATGACCACTTTCTAGTAGGCCCTGGTGTGGGATCCATGGTGGTCCCTGGAAGATCACAGGTTCAGGCGACTGGAGGAGAGTGTCTGGCACCCAATTGTGCTGTCTGTATTAGGTTGCCAGTCCTGTTTGTAATCTTGTTTCTGGCTTGAATCCGGCAAACTATGGACTGAAATCATGACTCAAAATAAACTTCTCATGTGTATTGTGAGTGTTGATATTTTGTCACGACTATGAGAAAGTGAAGCAAATAAAAGAAGCACAAGTAAGTAGAAGACAAGTAAACTTATAATATTAAAATTTTGTTTCAGGTTTCAAGAACCCATAAATTACCCAAGGTAACAGTGCTTCTTTTATCTTTCCAGAAAACTCTCTTCCTCAAATTCCTGAGTCTTCAAGATACAATAAGCTTGCAAATTGGGGTATAGAACTCTGCTTTTCAGCAGTAAATTGCTCTTCCTCTTACAGATCTTCATCATTAAATAAGCAGCACTATTAAGTGGCAAGCATATCCAAATAAATGCAAATGGTTTGCATTCCAAAATAGTCTATCAAATGGGTAACCTGGACAGACAATGGAAATGCATATCCTAGATCACCCATTTTGAAGACATCCCCAAGACCACACACATATACCCAGCTCCAGACTATAGTACACCTTTCTCTTCAGGTCCCTATACTCCGTCCTCTCTGAATACTTTTTAAGTTCTGGCTAATAGACCTTTAAAGGTCCCTCACTGATAAGTCTTGAAAATTCTTTTTCTGCAATGGAAGTCAGTGAACCTACAGCATACCCTGTGGATGGGGTGAGTCAAGGGCCCCATTTCCTCTTTGCTGGCCCTTCTCCTAGGACCCATTTGATGATGAGAGAAAATTGAAATGAATTTACAAGTAAATACTGGCTTGAGAGGAAGAAATTTCCATCCAAATAATTCATTTGCATATCCATGGAAAGAACAATCCACACCATTTTTAATAATCTGTAGGTTACAGAATTATAAAATCACTCAAAGATAATGAAAGATGGAATATTCTAGAGAATTGATTTGAAAATATACAAATCTCTCTCCCTTTCTCCTTCTTTCTGTCTCCCTGTCTCCATCATTTCAAAGATTTGGCCCATTTTGATTCAGTACAAGGATGAATTTCCATTTAAATACATAAAATTCAGCAGCCTTCACCTCAATTGATAAAGAGCTTTCCATTTTTCTTTGACTTTCAAGAATATCTCTGAAGGGGGCTCACATAAAATTTCTTTATAAGTTTCTAAAAAGTCTCTCCCTTCCCCGTGCTTTAAACCAAAGTGATACTCTAGAGGTCTCTGGCTTCAGGCACTGAGGTCCATTTTAGGCCCAGCTTTTGACCAAGTCTGCTGTACTGTTCTCAGGGTCACTAATGTTATCCAGATGTCCTACTTACCATAGGCCCCTTATTTCCCTTTTCTTAGATCAATTGCTTTAGAAAATGTATTTTATAACTTTTTGACCTTATGAGAAACCTTCTAGCCTGCTGTATTTTATCACTCAGGAAATTTCTTCTCAACGATCTGAGTGCTAATCCCTTGAAAATGTAATCATCAAGAAAGGCAGATAAAATCCTGGTGTTCTAGTGGCTAGGATGAGGTGATTTCAGTACCAAGACAAAGTGCAATTAGACACATCAGCCAACTTCCTCCTGTTTATCTTGCAAACTCAACTTCCTCTGATATGTCCTCTAGCACTATTCCTCCAGATCATTTTATTGCTTGAAACCTCCTCCACCTCTTACTTGGATGAAGTTAAATTTCATTTCTATTCACTATTACAATAGCCCATAGTAAAGTCTTTGTATCCCTGTTTAATTTGTCCTGTGCAACATTTCTTTGATAACATGTTACTGTGTTTCTGTAAACATTTTTCAGGGATTCTTTCCACATTCTTGGTGTCCCAAACAAAGAACTGGACAACATGCAAAAAAGTTAATAAGGTTTTATGTTTATTATTAAAGTTAGGAAAAGAAGTATCCTGTGCAGAGTGACTGTGGGTAAATTAAATGTATGAAATAAGTATGCTCCACAGAGAGAGGCAACTACTAAGAAAGCTCACAATGGCCATGAGGATGATGGTGAAGGTCTTTTGTAGCCTCAATTCTTCAGGCTGATGTTGGATATAGGCCATCCTATTAAAAAAAAAAAAAAAACTCCTTTATTTTGCACCAGAGGAACTGAAGATAGCACTTTTTGATTGGTTCCAGGTGCAGGGATTGGGAACTCTTTTTCTGTTCATGTGTCCTGATCTCTGTGATTTCCATATCATGCCACTTGCCCAACCATTTGGTCATGCTCTAATCTGCCTCAATTCTCCATGAAAGACATAAGTCCCCATAATTCTTTACAGGATGCTGAGGCTCTGGAGATTTCTCTCTTTGTGTAGTTACTTCCAGATGAAAGGGGCTGTAGGTCCAGCCTACAGCTGATTATGTGTTTCTCAACTATCTTGGGATGCTGTGGCTCACTGGCTCAGCTGAAAAAAAAATCTATCAGAAGACAAGAAATGAGTTAGTGCCTATATGTGCAAAAATGTTGAGCTGCCTGTTCAGTGGATGAAAGTTTGAGAATTTGTTAGAAGAGTCATGGGCTATAGTCGGGACTTGGACAATATATAATGTTGAATGGATAAACTTTTCTATTAGGTTAAGGTTGCAGAGTCTAAATATGAGAAAGAGATCAGAATGTTTCCTGGTCTGTCTTAAAAGTTGGACTATGATAGACCCAACAATTAGAGACATTATTTTTCTGTGTTATTATTTGTGAGAAGTTTTCTGAATTTTATTTTCACACTTTCTGTTGGGGACAAAGCATGGCAAAGAAGAATATGAAATTTAGCAAGAGCCTTGAGAGCCCAAGCCCTAGTAAGATTACATACATTATGAATCTAATTAAAAAGTAGAAGTCCAAATGCAGGTTTCCATTTAAACTGTGGTGGATTAAGGATCAGTAGTGACTCTATTTATCTGCACAGGGAGCAGTACTGGAATCTTGCTTTTTTAACAGAACTGGGTTTTCCAGATGTTCACAGGAGTGACTTTCTTTCTTTGAGTGGTCTTTTTCATCAGACAGTTTGAGTGGGGATGGCTTCATCCTAAAATGTGGCCTCATTTTCTGCCTATTTACATACATAATACTATTTTTCTGCTCTATCAAACATGAAATAAAAACTGGTAAAAATATAGGTTTCCTAGGGGCTGGTGAGATGGCTCAGCAGCATAAGTGCCTGCCTGGCAAGCATGAGGGCCCGAGTTCGACTCCCAGAACCCACATACAAAAAAAGTGCCAGTGATATCACTCAACGGTATGGGCGCCTGCTGGCGTGCAAGGTCCTGAGGTCGACCCCCGGTACCCACAAAAAAAAAATGTAGGTTTCCTAATTGCAAACTTTCCCTTTTAAATCTCAGTAGATATTGCTCTATTTTAGTCTGTTCTTAGGAGAATTGAAAAGAATAATTGAAACAAATATGATACTTACAACTTGGTAAGTGAAATAAAAATTGAAGTTCATCTATGCTTATATAAAATTTTTACTATACAGCTTAAGATTTAAAGAATATTTTATATATATTTGTAATCTTTATACTTATGTAATATAAATATAATATATTTTTTCATTCTTGAAATGTAGTTTTTATATAGGGATGATATAGGATGTACAAATGATAAAAAAGAAAATATTATAACTCTCAAAGTGCTACATATCCAATATGGTGAGTTCGTGCTCCCCAAAATCAAAGAATGAATTCTAAGGAAAAATGGAGGTTAAGAGTAGGAAATATTTATTGAGGGAAAGATAGCTTCTGTGTAAGAGAGACAGAAGGGCACCTGGAAAGTGGGTTGCCACAAACTCCACTTACAGGGAGGCTTTATACAGCAAAATTATGGGTGGGTATGAAATCACAAGGTGGGGCAAAACTATGATCAACCAATAAGATTACAAGTATAGTCGCTTAGGTAATATTAATCCTGTATGGAAGCAAGTCACAAACAAGTGTGCATGGAAAGAACAAGGACATTTACTGGAAGGTATGGGTCAAGAAACAAGGACCTTTTCTGGAAGGGATGAGTCCAGAAGGTCTTGGTCCACCAGCCAGGTGACTGATGCCTGTTTAGAATATAAATCATTACTGTTTACCCCTCAGGAAGGATGTAGGTGTAATCACTTCATCTTTGTCTTGAGACCTGGGCTTCAACAAATGCACCTCCAGCCACAGTTGTAATGTGTTCTTATCTTCGCACTGGCTTCTTCAAGGGCCCATCCCTGCGTATAATATTTCTATTTAACTTAGCTGTCTATATTAGTTTCTTTTCAGGTAACTGAATTGTAAATATTGGTCTTTTTTTTAATTTCAATTTTTTTCTTCTATGTATATTTTCAGTTTGAACCGACCTATACCCTAAAAACAGCTGATGTATTAACTAAATATTTAGGTTATGTTTTTTTGTATTTATGGTCTTTTAATATTATTTTTTCTCTTCATTTTCCAGGATATTGTAAAGTTTGTATTATTTTATTTTTATTATTATAAACGCTAGTATTTAAAACACAAATATTTTTAATTTCAGATGCCACATTTTTGATTTTGAAATTTCTATTTCCATACATAATTGTAACTGGCACTGCCAAATGG
The DNA here is from genome assembly GCA_028451465.1 of Erethizon dorsatum. Lineage (NCBI taxonomy): Eukaryota > Metazoa > Chordata > Mammalia > Rodentia > Erethizontidae > Erethizon > Erethizon dorsatum. The sequence continues at coordinate 73,416,751 of CM051832.1, forward strand.
AACTTTAATTGTTAGATTTTTTCCTTTAGAGACAAGTGGCTTCTCTTAAACTACTTAGGCCTAGGGTATAAATTCCCACCTCCCATGTACACTTGGACAGAATATGCAGATGCTGAAACCAGAAGGGCAGGAACCAGGATGAGTTGAAACAAGAATGAGCGTGTGTATTATCTTATTGTTTTCCCTAACCTCACCGTTCCTTGCTATGAAAGACCCTCATATACCTGCACATGGTGCAACGGTGAGTTGAGGCATACAGGTCCTTCTATCTCTTTTCTTTCTTTACCAATATAAACATCTTCCTTTGATTTGGTCAATGGGAAGCAAACAAACCTGAATATGTGGACCTCTGTGGCCCATCACAGAATGACTGGGCTCTCATCACCTGGGTCCTCAGAATTTCCTTTCTTGGGAAATTGGGTGACTCCTCTAGAGTTGTAGGGCACTATAGATAGTGTCTCTTTTGTCCCTGGGTCCTGACTGAACTTGATGAGAAAAGGCCTTAATATTGATTATCCCTTTAACTCTTCTTTTTTTTTTTGGTGGGTACCAGGGGTCGACCTCAGGACCTCGCACGCCAGCATGTGCCTGTGCTGCTGAGCGATATCACCAGCCATTTTTTCATATGTGGGTTCCGGGAGTTGAACTCGGGCCTTCGCGCTTGCCAGGCAGGTGCTTACGCTGCTGAGCCATCTCACCAGCCCTTCCTCTAACTCTTTTAATCTTTCTTTTTCAATCTTTCTTTTTTACCTGTAGTCTTCAAGTCTTAGTTGCTTAACACCCAACATGTCAGTTACTGTGTACTAGTGTTGAAGTGGTATTAATCCTAAATATTGCAACTTTTTTTAATATCAGGGCATTTTGAAATATAACATGAGATGGGTGAATTCTCATATAGATGGCTGTCATCTTAAAATACAGTTTAGATTGTTAGTCATATTTTTGTAGAATTATTTTTTGTGTGTCTTTTTGAGACAGGGTTTTGCTATGCAGTTCAGGGTAGCTTTGAACTTACTTTGTAGCCCAGGTTGGCCTTGAACTCAAAGCAATCCTCCTGCCTCAGCCTCCTGAGTGCTGGGCTTACAGGTGTTTGCCAAAATTTTATAAGGGAATTGTAAAATAAAATTATTAAGAGCAAAACAAATCCAGTTAATACACTAGTACTGAATAAACTTGTACTGAAAACACTAGTACTGAATAGTTAGTAATTCTAGCTTTGGTTTTAAAGATTTATCTAAGAGTAGATGTTAGAGTCCTTTTTATGAATCTCGATACAAATGTTTTAATGAAAAATTGAAACTATGGATGATGAAGAGCACATATTGCTTACCTTATATGTAATAAATTTATGTATTGTTGTTTATAAATTTGTACATTATGATAATATCTATACATATATTTAGTCCCCAGATGTGTATCTATGTATCTATATTAATATGTATATAGATCTTTAGTTATATGTACATGTAACAAAATATACTAAAATAACAAAATAGTATTTGTCCACTTAGCCAGAGGTATAAACCATCATTTAAAACTTTACAGCAAACTCACATTTAAATAAATTTTCTCTTCAAATTAATTGTAAAAGCAATTAAAAGTCTAATAGCAGAAAACATAAGAAATTACCTTAATAAAATACACATCCTTTATTTCTTGAATATGTTTTTTAATAAATTTTTACCAAAGAGATCAACATATTAAAAAGCTTTTTATCTAGGTAGATGATGAGATTTTTGTTTTATATAAGTATATTAGATTTTGAATTGTGAAAACTATATAACCTTTTCATTGTATCCAACTTAATTACATATAATTTTTTTTGTGATATTTGTTGGAACAGGGACCAATAAGACTCTCAGTAAAACTGGATGGGTCAACACATTAGTAGATAAAACTGAAGAAAATTGGTTTAAACCCTTACTTTTTCAAGTCATGGAGTGAAAGTGTCTTAATTACTTTTCTCATTGCTGAGACAAAATACCCAACACCCAAAGGTAAAGGAGGAAAGACTTACTTTTGTTCATAGTTTGTAAAGGTTTCAGTTCACAGTTGGCTGGCTCCAAGACAGGGTAGCATAGCAGAGGAGCATTGCAGAGGAGAAACTGTTCATGATGTGGTAAGCAGGAAGCCAGCAAAGCAGCACAGTAGTGCAGAAGCAGCAACCAACAAGCAACAACCCTCTTTCTGTTCCTTATACCTTATCCAGGGTACCTACCCTTAAGGCAGGTAGCACTTATACCCAGTGTGGGGCAGTCCTAATCCTCGCATCACACCATGAATCAATCCCAACATAGTATCCTTGATCCCAGCAGCACACACTCTAGTTCCAGCCACCTCTGAAAAGCCTCACCTATGACCACTTCTGGCTTTGGGGGGACATCTATATACAAGCCATAACAGAGGGATTTGTGGAATAGTTTCTTAGCCACAAGGGCTCTCCTTGCATATATATATATATATATATATCCCTTGTCTTACAATCTCAATTTGTTTGCAAGGGCTGGTTGTAACTCAAGTTGGTTGTAAGTCAAGACTATTTTTCCCAGGGCCGGTGAGATAGCTTAGCAGCATATACCCCTGCCTCGCAAGTGCCAGGTCCTGAGTTCAACTCCCGGTACCCACATATGAAAAAAGGGCTGGTGATATCACTCAGCAGCATGGGCATCTGCTGGCACATGAGGTCCTGAGGTCGACCCCTGGCACCCACAAAAAAAAGACTATTTTTCCCATAAGAAATAATGGAAATACCCATAATGCATTCCGAGCCTCCCAAAACACCTCTTAACTTTTCATAACAAAAAAGTTGAATAATGTGTATAATTTACCAGAAACACCAATAATTTTACTAGTGTATTCACCAAAAAGTTATAAAGCTTACTTTACCAGAAACAACAATTTCATACTGTACTCACCATTCAAGTTGACATCTTCAGCTTGCAGGAAGGGAGGATGAAATGGAAGGTGGTTATTGCTTGGAAGGAGAGTCCCCTTCCATAAGAACGTCAGGAATCTGCCCTCTGGTGTTCTTTCTCTCCTCGGGAGAGTCCGTAGCCCACTAGGACCTGCTTCTGTCTCACTAGGTATCAACCTTTTCAGAACTAAAAGCTGGCCTAAGGTTGTCTGTTTCTGTCTTTTCTTTAGCACGATTCTGTAGTATGACATGACATTGCAAACAAGGGAATACAACGATTGCCTTTTTCTCTGTCTGGGTGGGTCTTCTGTGCAAATGTTTGTAGCTCTGTCAATTTTTTCAGGATTTATTTTATTTCAGAAGAAGAACTTTGCTGCACTGATTGTTGATACCCCCCTCTTCTTCAGACAGCTCCTCAGCTGCCACTAGCTTTTGCTCAGCCAGAAGTTGCTGAAGTTCCTCTGTAGACGATTCCTCTGAGTGCTCCTCCACCACTTCCTCAACACTGTCTACCTATGGACTCTGTTATAGTGA